>JAWZSL010000021.1:0-2400000 GCA_034769285.1 Lutjanus argentimaculatus | reverse complement strand
CAGTGGGACATCCCTGACCCCACCCCAGAAGAAACATCCTCACTCATGACTGACAGCTGCCTGGCCAATGAGCTGTACTGTGCTGGTGTGACGAGTGTAGGCACCACTTCCCTATCACTCTACCAATCTCAAGACGTTGATGCCGAGCTTTTCACACAGGAGGCCAGAGAGGAAGACGATGGGTTTGATTCACATCTTCTAAACGCAGATCTCAAGAGGACAGGAAGCATCTCTGAGGTACGTACTGTATACAGAGCGAGGTGCGATGTTGTCATGCTGCGATTATTTCAAATTTTGTCTTTTTCTGTGTGTAGATAGAGTTTCCTGTGTCATTAACCCTGCATTCACTGAGCGTTGACTTTACTTTCCTCACCATCTCAGTCTTTATCTCTTAAGAGACACGTGTTAGTGTACTGTAGTAGGTTGAGCAGAGGTTGGGAGGAATAGAGTGGACATAATGCTGGTCAGATGAGGCTCAGATTGCCTACGCGCTGAACCCACTGGCAATCACAAGCTTACTCGCACAACTCATGTTCATGATCGATGGCCTGTGTTGCAATTTCCAGCCATGTGATGCTGCAGACGTGCAAGAGCCGACAGCACAGGAAAAGGAAGATTCAACACATGAGCTGTTCGACGGTAATAACGGTATGTTTGACTTGGAAAAACACTTTTTATTTTATTTTATGATTGCTAAATAGCAGTCCTTTTTTTCCCCATTTGTGGCTCTGTTTGAGAATACAAATTCATGATTCTTGGTTTGTGTTAATTTTTTTTATCATAAATAAGTTTTAACTCCAAAAGTGTGATGTTCACCGTCTTCTAAAAACTCTTACAGACATCCCACTGAGGACAGACTCAGACAAAGAGGAGGGACACTCAGTAATCTCAGATCCTGCTGAAAATGTGGACTTAATCAATATTCTTAAGGAGATCGAAGGCTCAGAAGATGAGGTAGACAGTTTTGTAGATTTAAAACTAGAAGAGGAACAGGAGGAGCCAGGCGTTCTGCTGACTGGACAGGGAGACTCAGAGGAAGAGCAAACTTCAACGAACAGTGTCGAGACTGAAGAGGAGAATGAGGAGGGAGGCAAGGTAGAAGAGGAACAGAGTGTGACAAATGTGTCCTGTACAAAGGACAGTGAAGAGGACGAAAGTGTTGGCAGTCTGAGCTATGTGTAAGTATCATGGACTTAAATTTGGAAAGAGGAACAGGAAGTGTGTATGAACGGTAAATCCTTTCATTTTGTGAATCTATTTTAACACTGACTACATTTCATTCACACTTTGCAGAGAGGTTCCTGCAGACCTGCTACAAACTGATGATACTGGACCAACTGTTAACACAGATAAGCTAATTGATCTGCAGCAGTCAGAGCTTTTGGAGGAAAGGCAGCACTCAGGGAGTGAAGAGGACATAGAGATAGTAGAACGGTTACATGAAGATCCCACTGGAGAGATTGAAGATCCAGAAATGTGCAAAAATGTAGATCAGAATGTAGATCCTGAACAGTCAGAGGCTGCAGACGACCATGAAGAACTGACGATACAGGCGGATAATGCAGAGAGGACAGAAAACTCAGAAGAGATACTGGAGCTGACTGAAAAACTGGGGAGGCAAGTTTACAGGAGGATTCTGATCAAACTACTTCACAGGAGCTGTCACCACAGCCTGAAATCTCTGAGTCCGAGCAGCTTGAGATGACCGAGGAATCAGAGCAGATCCAAGCAGAGGAGCAACACTCTGAAGACCAGTTAGGACAGCAGCTAGAATTGTCACTGCAGATGGAATTGATAGAAGAGTCAACCCAGCCAGAAAATGCCGACCTGCCAGAGGAGTCCACTCCATCAGAGCAGGCAGTTTGTGTCGAGGCTGAAGACCCTGTAGTGGCGGAGCAGGAAGAACAGACGGAGCCATCGGAACAGAATGAGCCAACAACTGACTCGTTGCGACAAGAGGAGACAGATGAGTCTGAAATAATGGAGCAGCCGTCTGCTGAGACAGAGGTCTCACAGCAGCGAGCAGAGACCGAGGTCAGTCAGTTGGACAAACAGGCTGAGACGTCACATCAGGCTGAAGAAGTCGGAAATAGTGAGGATGGATTTGTAGAAACAGTTGTAGCCAATGGAGGGCAACCCAAACCTCTGGAGACAGCAGTGACTCTTATGAACGGAGGTGACGTGGAGAGAGAGATGGCTCGCTGCCTCGCTGAACGGCTGTATAAGTTGGATGGGATCCTGCGTGTGGACGTTGTGAAGCACTTAGACAAAGAGTAAGCACCTTTTATGTACTCTCACACACACACACACACACACACACCACACGTGTGTGTATACATATACGTGTGTGTATATATATATATGTATAAACCTGCAACTGGTCAGTGGAGTGGTCAGTGGAGCTGCAGACCCATAGCATGGCTATAGATATAGATATAACCTTAAAGAAATAATGACATTTTTATCATTGTGACATGCATATAACTCACAAGACACCATTAATTCAAAGAGTGCTGCATGTACATTTTCAAACAATTCAAAAAGTGCACAGAACAGCTCAAAGCATTGAAGCTTTGTTCATAATGTCAGCATTTGAATTCTAAATCAACATTCAATTGCTGCACATCTTTTTATTTGCATGTCCATTCTGATTAAATCTGAAATGTCTGCACAGTTGCAGATAAAATTAGGTTACTTTATGATATGTCAGACAGAAACTATCATAACAGGAGAGAAAAGAAACAAATGAAAAGAAAAAAAAAAATGCAGACAGACGTTTGAAACTCCATTGTCTACAACAAAAGTCATAAATATCTGACAAAGACATTTACTATATAGTACGTCAGGTGGTCGGGTTTTGAGGCAAAGTTTGCAAAATGTTTGATAATCATTACAACCAAAGCATTTCAGTTCAGTTTAAAATCACCACAATTTATACAGTTGAAAAGAAAATGGGGCTCCCTTTCCACTTCACCTTAATAACTCGCACCATCTGTTTTCCTCTTAAATATTTTTGCCAACCTCAATAACCAGAGGAAGAATAGCCAGTTCTCAACTGTGCAACTACACATCTTTGGCTTCTA
This sequence comes from Lutjanus argentimaculatus, assembly GCA_034769285.1. Taxonomy (NCBI): domain Eukaryota; kingdom Metazoa; phylum Chordata; class Actinopteri; order Lutjaniformes; family Lutjanidae; genus Lutjanus; species Lutjanus argentimaculatus. Next base: position 2,396,917 of record JAWZSL010000021.1, on the reverse strand, counting down.
GATTAACAAGAAGTAACATATGACTCAGGGCCAAACTTTTCTTTGATGTGCTGTATGACTTTAATTTAGGCTTTGATCACACATTTTGACTTTTAAAAGTAAAATTTCAGCATAAATCATTATGCATTATACATCACATCCGCCTCCTCAAAAACTGAGAGAAGCCCACAGAGAACTGTGTGATTTATTCCACATAAACACCTTTGCATTCTGTCCTCTGACATATAACATTAAAGTTGCACTCACATATTCGCACATGAAGATCAGTTGGTGGAAACAATTGTCTGAATGTTTATGTGGCTTTGGAGGGGTTTATGAAAGTCTGAGAAAATAACCCCGGTGATGTCATTATTGGTATCTGGGCGACCATTTAATGACAAAAAGTCTGTGATACAAGCTGGGGGCGTAGAGGTTAAAAGAGTTTTATCAGGCATTTACCAGAGTGTCTAACGAAAGATGCTGTTGAGCTGTGTTATGGGAAGTGTAGGATCCTTTCCTGCTCTGAGGTCATATTACAGTCAATCATTACACTACTCTGGACTTTTCTGACAGTTTGAGTTGAATGAAATGAACACCCAGTTCCTCTATGTGCTCATCTATCATATTCACAAGTCACATGATTTTTTTTTTTTCACATCCTCCTCCTTTGCCTTAAGTTTAGATTAAATGCCACAATAACTACTTTAGTTGATGATATATTGTTCCGGAAAAGTTGCAATAAACAATGTTATTGTCATTTTAAGACCATTTTATGCCATATGATAGGATGATAATATAATAACATGATAATACAAGTACACTCTTTCAAAGAGCAATGAACTTTTAATTCCTAAGGATATTCAGGCATTGGAATTAGAATGTGAAAAAAATATTAAAATATCCTAAATAAATAAAACGTAAGTAAGATAAAACCACACAACCAAAACAATAAATAAAAGGGACTCTTGGGCTCTGCTAACAAAAATTGCACTTCAATAAATATCAAACATTTGGCACAGAGGCACACAGGCTCATATGTTAGCTGTAATGCCACTTTTCTTTCCCACTTTTTTTAAAGGTATAATACACGACATTTTTCTAATAAAACAATGTTCAATGTTCAATCATTTTGGCTAAAATATCGGTGACATTTTTATGGAAACAAAAATGTATGTAAACACAATGGGCTATGTTGATATCAGTAAAAATGACTGAGGTCATGTCCATGAATTGTATGATAGGTTAAAAAAATAAATAAAATAAAATAATTATCGTGACAGGCTTATCCACATTAAAGCAGCAGTAGTCACCTCTCAAACACTGTCCCATTTGATCAAGAAATTGAGTTAAAGGAATTGTGATACTTTTGTTTCTAAGAGATTAAGCTGTAATAACACTGACACAAACTGTATTTTGTTTCTGTTTAGTAATGACTTCAGTCGTGCTGTCGGGGAGGAATACTTGAAATTCTTTGACTTCACCGGGCAAACCCTCGATCGTGCCCTGAGGTGAGAATTACTGAGGTGGAGCGTGGATTTACATGCACTGGCATCTCTCACTAAACACTCATAAATGTCTTGTAAACTTTTTTTATTTATTTTCGGTTCGTCTCGCTCAGATCTTTCCTGAAGGTGGTGGTGCTGATTGGAGAGACTCAGGAGAGAGAGCGCGTGCTGCAGCATTTCGCCTGCCGCTTCCATCAGTGCAACCCTGACTCTTTCTCTTCCTCAGGTGAGCCTGAGTCATGGTTTATTTAATGTTTTATGTTCAGAGATACAGCAGTGATGCATGTGTCATTTTCCCTCTTTTTTTATACCCTCAGGCCCCGTGTTGGCACTTACATGTGCTTTAATGCTTCTCAACACTGACTTGCATGGACAGGTGGGAGACATTTATGGCTGTACAAGAAATCATTAATGACATCTTGATTTGTTTTGACGTGACAACATGTTACCAAACAATCTCTGTGTGGCATTTACTCAGTCATATTTTGTGTGTTAACAGAATGTTGGAAAATCCATGTCCTCTTCTAAGTTTGTGTCCAACCTGGATGGGATGAATGAAGGAGAAAACTTCAACAAGGATCTCTTAAAGGTAAATACTGCCGCAGATTTTTTTCAGAAAGCAAAATCAAATCCTTTTTGGTGAAGATTATTTAAACTTCTCCTCTCCATGTTTCAGAGTCTTTACAACTCCATAAAAAGTGAGCCACTGGAGTGGGCCGTGTAAGTGATATAAACACTGTCAAAACACATCATCACATTCTTCACATATATTCAAATTCAAAGGGACTTAATTGTCATGGGAAACAGATGTTTACACAAAGAAGGTGTAAAATAATTTTTTTGCTGGCATATATAGGCCTATATGTCCAGATAAATAACTTCAAATAAAATAGAAAAAGAAAAAAGTGGAATTGCAGTTAAAAAAAATGCAAATAATAATAATTATAAGAAGAATTTGTCTTTCTTTGCATGCTACAGTGATGAGGAGGAATTAAAGAGCTCCGTGTTGGTGGATGAAGATGCAGCAGATGACGCGCCGATGCGTTCAAAAGCCAACCCCTTTCAGGACGTTCCTCATGACAAAAAGGCGTCTGTGGTCAAAGAGGGATTCCTCCAGAGGAAACTCCACGCTGACATTGACGGCAAACGCAGTGAGTGAGAGACAAACATCGATAAAATGTCACCTACTTCTAGTTTATGTTGCCTTTTAGGACTGTCAGGAGTTAAAAGCACAATGTATATTTTAAAGATGTAGTTCACTTAAAAAAAATCACCACCTTTCAAGAGAAGCATCCTGAAAAATATACAGTATGTTTGGTATTTTGATATCTGCTCGTTAAAAAGCCCTCACAAGGTGCTGGTTACTTCCTGAACCCCTCACAGTACAGGAGTTGATAGATATAATAAATTAAATTTATTTTTTAGAAAAATTACCTTTTCTATTAGTGTTCATAAAAATGTGTTCATTAAATTCTGGACCAAGTGGATTACATTTGTAAGGTCGTTATGACCAGATTTTGGTATTGAATGAATGATCCTCTAATGTTTTATTCTGACAAACCTCATTGATTTTATTTTATGTTCTTTCTGCTCTTCCCCTGGCATGCTTTGATTGTTCATGTGTGCACAAAAAAGCAAAGTTTTGAAATAAATCTAGGGGAAGGGAAATAGCACTGCTTTTGTCCTCATACATGTTTTGTAATATAAACTGATGACCCAAAACAAAGAAAACTCAACACCAACATTAGATCCAGTGTTATAATGTGGTTTCGTGTGGGGCGTTGAGCACTTCATGTGGAGCAACATAACACGACAGTGAACTGAGGACTTCTGCTGTTTGGCTTTCGTGTCTGAAATGGAAGCTTTGTGTTGCAACAAGGAAGAAAAATAAGGGCAGCTGGCAACAGAAAATATCAAGAATGTGTCATCCCAAAACAGCTCTGATTTGACCTAAAATTTCACTTTAAAGGTGAATACTGAGTTAGTTTGGAAAACTTGGAAAACTGCTAAAACTCTAATCATAAAATAAATGCAGGCTACACTAAAACCTTTTTTCTAAAATAAATGTTTTTTTTATATCAGGATAATTTAAATGAATAAATCTGAAAACTTTTCACTGACCCCCTGGCAGAGCCACAGACCCCCATTTGATAGGAGAGTTAAAGAAATTTTTGATTAATTATTTATGTATGAGATACTCCTTGAATGTATTGATAATGCAGTAGACAGCTTCAGCTTTTAATTGATGTATTGATGCATTTTGATAATGCATTTGTTTCTTGGTTCTCGGTTATTATCATTTGTAACATGAGGGCTCTGACATCACTGTTATCTAATCTTGTACCCGCTGAACGTGTCTGTGTGGCAGCTCCTTGGGGGAAGAGAGGCTGGAAGACGTTCTTCGGAGTGCTGAGGGGAATGGTCCTTTACTTGCAGAAGGTCAGGAACTCAATGTTATTATAGGTGATTTGTTTTAAGAATTAAGTGGCTTTTATGATTATAATTATGTTTGTGTAATTTGTGCGTCAGGATGATTATAAGAGAGATCAGCCGACTAACGAGGAGGTGGTGAGCGTGCATCACTCTCTGGCTGACCAGGCAGCAGACTACACCAAGAAGCCGCACGTTTTCCGCCTGCAGACGGCCGACTGGAGGGTTTTCCTCTTTCAGGCAGCGTAAGTCACAGCTTGGCCGGAGTGTCTGCGTGTTTCTACGTGTGTGTCAAAGAGTCAGTCAGCGTTAGAACATGGTTTGTTTTCCTCTCAGATCCAAAGTGGAGATGAATTCGTGGATCAACCGAATCAACCTGGTTTCGGCTCTTCACTCCTCGCCCCCATTCCCCGCCGCTGTCGGCTCTCAGAGGAGGTTCTTCAGGCCGATCCTCCCTGCCTCGCAGTCCGTTCACACTCTGGTACGCACTCCTCCTACTTTTCTTTCTGCGTGACACTCCTTTTTACACATTTCTTGATAATTGCAAGTTATGTGAATGAATGGGGATGGGGATGATTGGTGGAGGCATACAACCACAAGAGGGTAATTCTGATTTATATATGACAAGGCGCTGCTTTATATGAACTTCTCCAAAAATCCTTGTTGTTTGTCGTACACTCACTGAACCTGTGCTTTGCTTAGTAATTCACAAAATCCTGAATACTGGCATTGGCTCCAACTTCAACTCCAAAGTCACAATGCAGTGACAAAGGCTGATTCACATTACAAACAAAACATGCACAGCTATTCACATTAATTCCTAAAATCACAAAATGTTCATGCTTGCTTTCACCCTCTAGTATCAGGAACAACCAGTAAAAACCATCACATAATGTGTTTTTGAACGACCCCTTTTGTCCTATGAAAGCAAGACTTCATAATTTAGGCTGAACAGTGGTCACTGTGGTTACATGTGACAATTATGGGATAATGATGAATGCTAAAACTATTGTTACATTATAGCAAATGCAAGCTAATGTTTGCTAACATAAACAACATTAGCCTCTATAATCCACAGGTCATACTTGACCAATTAAGGCTGTACCATAAAAACCCCTGAGTGTATTGAAGTAAGCAAAGGTGCATTTAATTTCTCATTTCTCAACTTTTCATCAAACTGTCTGTCTTTACATGTTTGAATGATCCCTTTGTTCATAATATAATGCCATGTTTCTACTGCATGTTATGTCCTAGCTTGACTCAACTCAATTTGACTTGCTCTTTTTTGACTTCCCATTGTCAAAAGTTGTGGATAGTAATTGGTACCTGGGACTTTTTAGGTATCACCTTGGTAGGTTTCAAGTGAGTAGATCATGTATTGGTCAGAGAGAATCTTCACTTGGACGACATAGACATCTTGCACAACAACTTCAAATTACGACAGCAATGCTTTCATTCACTCGACCAAGATTAAAAAATGGCTGCCTGCAAAACCACTTTGTGGTTAGCTGACAAAACGCAGACATTCCTCTGTATGGTTGTTGATGAAAGGCGAAGGAAATTATATGCTCCATCGTTCTTGTGTGTTTCTGCTGTGTTGAAGAAGTCACAGCAGTTTCACCTGGCATAGTTATGACGATCAGCTAAAGAAGCCCACCTACTTTGAGGGGGTACCAGCTGCAGTGGGAAAGTACCTGCTATCAAAAGTGTGTGGACTTGAGTCAAGCTGTACCATCTAGTGTAAACATGGCATATGAAGATATGGAAGAGAAATTCTCTCAAAATATTTTATCACAACTCTGGTAACAGGTAATGCAGTTGATACAGTACAATCGCGCACATGCACATTTCCCCATGATTCACATTCACTTTGTATTTGTTCTTCAGCAGGATTTCCTCTTCAGGAGTTCTTTAGGAAAGTGGATTTGCATTAAGTCTGTTCCTCTGTCTGTCTCCCTGTGCAGGAGCGTCAGCTGCAGTTTCACACGAGAATGCTGGAGTCCTTCAAGTCGGACCTGTCGTACCTGCAGGAGAACCCTCCAGAGGGCAAAAAAGCCAAAGCCAAGGAGCTGGAGGAGCATCGCGTCAGAGCAGAGTATCTGCAGCATGAGGTAATCACAGTGTTGTGAGTGTGAAAGTGTGTGTATACAAGTGTAAAGTACCCATAAGTGACCATGTGTTTCTTGTTCAACCCTGCAGATGTGCCGCTATGAGGCCTACATCAAGGTGCTGGAGGCTTGGAAGGGTGTGAAGAAGACAGATGATGGTGTGTTGAGCGGTGCAGACCTAACCTTGTTTGATAAAGCCGTATGTGCAGACTTTGTCGGGGAGGAAGAGGAGGAAGAGGGACTGAAAAAGTCCTACTCCAGCCCGTCTCTGGAGCTGGAGATGCCTACTCCAACGGTGGTCAAAGTTAGACGCAACATCTCTGAGAGACGGACTTATCGCAAGACCATCATTCCTCGCTGGAACAAAGAGGCTTGAAAAATGTTTGAAAATGCAGATTTGTCTTTCCTTTCTTTGTGGAAGTACACATCTGAAATCCGCCTCAGCAAGTTGATTTTTCTGCCATTTTATCCTGTGCAATTTTATAATAACAAACCTCAGGGAATCCCTAACCTTCAGTTTCTCTCAGGACAGAGGGGAAGGGGCCTGAATCATTTGTTGAGTGACTCAAAATGTCTGGACCTAATTTATTTAGTTTTGTTTTACCCAAAGTGGTCCAAAGTCAGTGAAACCTGGCTTAAATTTGTTATTGGTACTTTGGGCAGAAATGTGCCTTTAAAATGTAAACCACTAGAGGGCGCTGTAGCACAGCACATCTCAGAATGAATGGAGGAGCACAGGATGTGCTGTCAAGTAGTTTTAAACTTGTTTTTTGAAGAATCCTATTTGCACTTTTATTGTTTTGAGTATTGTGTACAAAATGTTGAATTGTTTTCTGTGAAGTTTGTGTCATGTGGAAAAATAAAAATGTTACTTCTGTTAATCATCCAGGGTGAGACTGTTCACGGATTTGTTGAGTGACTATAATGCGGTTGTTGTCTTTAAAGTTAGAATATGCAGGATTTGTCAGGTGCTGTTTGTAAATGCACCAGGCAGATAGTAGATTGTTGAGTCTCATTAGGATGTTAAATTGTTGTGGGCTGGTAAAGTGTCCCTAACAAAGAAAAATAATGAGAAAATAAGAAAATACAGACAGAGGGCAGGGTCTCTGCAGATACAGACAACACAACACACCATCTAGTGAGTCATAAGTGATGATTGACAGAAATTATTTTTATGAGTCTACACATTGTTTTTTTTAGGAAATGCCTGCATAGTATGCTTTTAAATGTAGATGCTATAAATAGTTATAACATTTTGTGAGCTGTGATGTGGGATACAAACCTTTTTTTTGTTGTTGGTGGTGACACATTAAAACATGCAGCAATAACTTTTGTTCCCTTCTTTCCAGCTGTATTTTATCGCAATTGTAACCAAAAAAGTAAAATCTGCTTAATTATTAACATCCGAAAACAGTTTAAAAAAAAATAAAACCTTAGTTTATGTATCAATTACATAACTGATAACTAATAACAGTTTTTCTTTTCGCTTGATGAGAAACTACTCTCTGAATTCATTATGAATCTTTTTTTCTGCATGAAATTCTCAGTGATTTCCACAGAACTCTGAGCTCAAGCAAGAATGAGGCTTTTCAGTTGTGGTGCAATTTATCCATCTAGATAGTTTTGTTGTGAGTTGCAGAGTTTTACAGATATCTGCCACAGTCACCCTTCTCTCCAATATAATAGGACTAAATCGCATTTGGTTTGTGGTGATCAAAGCACATTCTCTCTATGGTATATAAAAAGTAGTTCCTACATGAAACTGCTCGCAACAAGGTCTGTGGATTATCTTGAGTAACTGGGTTAGGATTTCTGAAAAGAGACATTTCTGTTGAATTTTTGAACTTTTGCTGTTTAAAGGCAGACATCTTTACCTCCGATATCGCTAAAACTCAGCAACTCCAAAACAATGTAGATGGATAAATAGCACGACAGGTAAGAGGGAAAACGTGTCTTTTTGATTTTATGGTGAACTGTCCCTTTATAATATTAACCACGGGGCCACAGTGAGCAATGTGGACTAATCAAACTGATAGATAAACTTCTATTTAATTGACCTGGAGATCAAGTGCTCTGTAAAACTGCTCATTCAAGTAATGGAGTTACTTTACATTCACTTTTTTTTTTCAATTTTTTTTCAAATATTGAATGTGAATGAATTTGGAGTGATTCTCTGACGTATCACCTCAACTACAAAAAAAAAACAAGGTGGGGCAAACCTGTGTGTGTGTTCATGTGTGTGCGTGTGATCGCTCTCAGTGGCACGGGCCCCATTTTGTTCTCTTTCAGCCTGACATGTTGAGCAGCGGTCGACCTGGGGCGGTCAACAATAAGAGCAGGATGTCTGGAATCAAGTGCCCCCCGCCCCCTCAAAATTTCTAACACACACACACACACATTCCTCACACAAGAATGTGATGTGACAATAGGAAACGCAATGAAGAGCACAGACAATACAGACAGGGACACACCGTCCCGTTCGGGTGTCCGAATTGGATCACGGCACTGGACAAACAGACATTTCACACGTCTTGTGGATTTTTTATAAAGACCCTCGTGGACTGACATCAGGTGAATCTCAGGAAGCTCTGACTGACTGACTGATCATCTGTGCTGCTTAATTAACGTGATAATGCTCAACTTGTTGTCCTGTGAATGGAAGCAGCCTCCATTCATCGACAGAAACAACAACAGCTCATTAAGATAAAGTCAGATTCTGCAGATGAAGTTGACTGATGGGCCACATGAGTGACAGGGGCCCCGGGGCCATCATACATAGCACCTTGAGAGAGGCGGGAGTGGAAGGGACGGCCTGGGACGCTGAAAGCCGACGCCATCTCAGCTAACCTACATGCTCTCGGGCCTGTGACGATGTGTTGCAGCCATTAGGGGCTCTTGTTTTTCAGATCAAATTGAAATGTTTAATCTGTGCTAAAGGTGCTGGTTGTGCGCTGGCGTCATCGAGGAGCTCTCCACCAAAAGCTCTCCTCACATGGCCTGTGGAGCATGACTTGAGCAGCGGTGGTGGTGGCCTTGTTTTGGAGTGCCATCCCTCTCCTCCTCTCCAACAACAATAATGAGCGGCTGGAGCAGCAGGGGCTGCTTTAGCTGCTGGGTTCAGAGGGCATCCTTCCCAAGGAGCTGGCCTGTTTTTGTTCCATCTGCGCCACTCCATTCTCGAGCTTTGTGCGACTCAGTCAGGCCTGGGTGGGTAATTAAAAAGGCAAGAGCTCAAGTTGTGATCATTAGGGGCTTGTCCAGCATGGGCTCCAAAAAAGGCCCCGACATGTAAGGTCACTTCCCTCCTTTTTCCGCTTTTTTTTTCCTCCTCCCCCTCACACGCACTTTGAATGTTGCTTTGAACATTGCTCAACATCCACAATGGCTCTGAAATGCTCAGTAAATATAAGCCACAAACACCTGCAAACACTGCCAACAAACATAAACTGTACTGTAAACACTCACATTCATCCGTGGGATTTTTTTTCTCTGCCCTCAATGCTCCTCCTGACGCACATTCTCCATCTGCTGCTGACGCCTCGCACGCTCTACTTGTTACTTTTTATCTCTTATACACTCTAACACTTGATTTCTCCCACACCAGCTATTGGAAAAACATTTTTTTTTTGTCTCCCTCTCGGTGTCCTCTCCCCCTCCTCCTCTGTGTCTCTGTCTCCATCCTTTGCTCTTGACTGCTGCTGTTGTGATTTCGTTTTCTCCGTCCAGGGCCCTCGAAGACTCTCTTTGGTCCTTTCAGAGGGTTTGTTTTCTTACTCTGGCTCTATTTGCCTCTTTCAGCGAGATTTTTAATTTTTTGAAGTGGGACTGTATGAGGTACTTATCCACAGTCAGTGTATTAACTATAGTAGATGGCAGTTGGCAGAAGCAGGACTCATGGTGGCTCACTGCTGTGGACAGGGTCAGGGTTCTGATGGGAAACAGCCATTACATAAGACGAATATTGCTCTCTCCAAACCAACCAACTTCTGCGAAGTAAAATGGCTGGCTGCCTTTATGGATTCTTGAATATTTTGGGGTTTACTGAGGCTACTTTACTGTAACAATATCCCATCCTTGTAAAGCATACTGTAGCTTAGCATTTGCTAAACTGAGGTGATTGAAGACTGACACAATTTGCACTATTCACCCGCTCGTCAAGCAACTTAGCAACAGCTGAGCAGGATAACTGGGAATAATGAAAGACTCACGATTTAACAAGACAAAAGGATCAGGAACAGGAGCAGAACAAACAAAAAACAAAAAAACAAAAAACCCATTAAATTTACACAGCAATGAAAAAACACTATCACACAAATCCTCATGAAATCATGTGAGCTATAGCTAAACTACCAAAGAACAGTGCAGCACCTATCCATAATGGCAAACTAGTTTGCTAAGTCTTATAGAAATACTGGCCAATTAGCTGTATTATTATCCAAAGTGTACAGACACACTTGTGAGCCACAATATAACTTCACAAGCAAGAGGTTCGGACATATCCTCCACCTCAGAAACCACTGGTTAAAGTGCAAATGAGAGAAGACCTGAAAATATTGAAGGTAATATACATAGTAGGGGGGTTCCTGCTCTGTCTTTCTATCCGCTAAGGGGTCATTGGCCTGAAAAATGTTGATGACCCCTACGGTAGGTGTTTGAAGTACACGGTTTAATTTGAAAATAGCAGAATCCAAATTAAAATGATTTCTCAATGATTCCTTTACAATTGTAATTTTGGAAATGTTTTTTATTTACAATGGTTCTCAATGCCCAGCCCTTTATTTGAGTTATATAACAGAAAAATTGTCTGACAGCCACCTTTTTTCAGGTGGTTAAAATACAGTTTGCTGCTCACCCTGTCCACAGCTACTCCTGCTGCTTCTCCAAACGCTGACTGTGTACCTCATACAAACCCGCTTTAAATAATCCAAACTATCCCTTTAAGTAATAACCCTCTCTTATCCTGCATCCACTTGCACCAGACACTGACTTTGCTGACTGCAAAACACAGTCAGTATATTCAGTTTCATATGAGAGTAATTTTCAGTGGGAAGTGATATTCTTTTATTGCTGTAACTTGATTTGAAAGAAAATGGGAGGCAGTGAAGAAAAACAACTTCCCCGCCTGTTTTTTCCCTTCAGACTGCACTCATTAGTGTTGCTTTTCTCATGGCCAGACATTTTCATTTTATTTGCCAATCAGACCCAGTCCAAACATGAATCACTCTTTAGATTTCATCACAGCCGACCCTTCATTTACTGCTTTTACAAAGGCTGGCTTTCTGTAGCAAAGGAGCCCATCAATGAGAGAGTTAAAGCAAGTGCCTTGCTTAAGGGCATTTCAACGCATGACCTCTTTTTGGCCTCTCCTCTTCCACACACACACACACACACACACACACACACACACACACACACACACACACACACCAACACACACACACACAACACACACACACACACACAACACACACACACACCACACACTCCTGCCTCTGACAAACACTCCTCGGGCACACACTCCGTGGCTTTTAAGATGCAGGACAAACATGATCTTAACATAGGCAATGTATAGAGCGGAGCAAGAATGTTTGCGAACTGATCTCTGCCATCTTATCTCATAGTTTTCAACCCAAATCTATTAATATTTGCATCTGTTCTTTCTCTGATTGATAATCTTTCATCTTTATGGATAAAACAGCATGATCAAGATGTGTGTGTGATGTTGAATGAGCTGTTTGTCAGCTGTGTGTTTGACTCCCCTCAGCCTCCACAGGTCAACCCGCTCCCTCAGGGCAGTACCTGATACCTGGCAGATTTTATCCACCTCTGTGTGTGTGTGTGTAGTGCTGAATGTGTGTGTGCTGTGTGTGCTTTGAAAGGTGCGTTTTTCTTGATGTCTTCCAGTCAATAGTAGCTTCCTGCCTCCGGGGCCTGTGTGTTGTTTAATAGGCCGGTCGGACACAGGGCACCTGTGTTTCCTCCTGCACAGAAACAACCTCTGTTTGACCACTTTGCTCTGTTTGACTGGCACATTTGTTCCAGGTGCATTATGGTTAAAGGTGGAGGAGATTAGATAGCTTCTTGAAATTTGAGAAAGGTGTTTTCATTTGAAGTCCGCTCAGGTGTTCTGAGGCCTTTTTTCTGGCCTCCATTGGTCGGGTCAGTCCGTGACTTTGGTTCAGAATGAAGTATCCCAACAACTGTGTGAAGGATTTCCTTGAAATTTTGTACAGACAGCCAAGGCTCCCAGAAGATGAATCCTAATGAGTTTCTTGATCCTATGACTTTTCATCCAGCACCGCCATCAGTTTGGTTCGATCCAAATAAAAAAACAAAAGTGCACTTCACCCTTTTTTTTTCAAAGATTGTTTCTGTCATTATAGGTACATTTTATCTCACTGATGTTTGCTCAAGTGTTTATTTTTGTCTGATCAGTTTAGTTTTAATTAGTTATTCGATGCTATAAAAAGTGTCAGCACTGCTCACAACTGAGTCAGCTGGATGTGTGGATGGGACCTCGATTGTGCAGCTCCAACGCTGGTCACTACTGCGCAGAAGCTGGCTGCAAATGACATCACCAGTGCAAGACGCCAGTGCCTCTGGGATATTTTGGCTTTTTTTTGCGCAATAGGAGGAAGTGGAGATGCATCGTCCATCTTTATTTTACAGTCAGTGGTTGAAACATACAAACCCCTTTAGTCCCGTTTTAAGTGTATGAAGCCAAAGGAAAATGAGAAGTTGATATAAACGTTGTGTCCACTGTTAGATGTAAAAAGCTGACAAAAGGTTCAGAATAATCAGCTGGTCCTTGTCCAAAAACAATTAATAAACAAGGTGATGGGTTCACTCACACAATCTGGGTTTTCTCAAGGGCCACATAGAGCCTGAGCCAGGCGGGGCCCGCACGGCAGCGCTGCCATTCACAGTTTAAAACAACAGCGTGTTCTGCAGCTCATTTGGACGGACGAATTCTGTCAGCCTACATAATACTTATTTGCCAGGCTGAATTGGTTGGCCAGTGTCTCGGGCCCAGAGATAAGTGGAGAACTTTCCAGATGACTGGCGCAGGACAACCCCGACCCGTCATCCCACTGATTGCCACACACTCCTCTGCTGCCTTTTTGGCAGCAATTTCTCCAGGGGCCCCCATTCTGTCTTTGAGTTTGTCCCCATAATGGTAATGGGACACATGCCTTCTCCTCCTCACACACACACACACACACACACATACGGTTATATCACACAAACACACATATACACTGTAAAAGCACACTATTTGTGTTAACTTAAAAAAAAAAAGTTAGTGTCAGGGGTCCCTCAAAATTTTAAGTTGACTGAATTTAAAAAGACAAGTTGAGATAATTTTGTAATGATTCAAAGCAAATAAACTTAACAAACGTGTTAATAATTCAGTTTTACTTGAGAAAATATGTTCGCTAAGATTATAATATGAAGTTGCTCAAGTGTTTATTGTGTTTATACCGACAAACAAATTTGATTTTCTTTTACTTTTCTCTCAGTTTGAAGAGTCAGTTCTTCATTTCACACAAGGAACCTGCAGCTGCAGCAGCTCCTGTTGGAGCTAATTTGTTCCAGCACTGATACGAAGGCAATATGTGAAACTACTCTGAGTAAATTTATTAGATTTTAAGTGTTAAAAATTATCCATTTTAATGATTGTGAAAACAAACAACAATGACTTATTTTAGAGTGTATTAGAGACACATAGCATGTTGTCATCATATATGTTTTCTTTAAGCTATAAAAAACTCTCAAACAATGCATGCTGGACAGTCTGTTAATATGCTGTTCGTGTTTCTTTAGTAACTTAATTAATGAGGTGATTGAACTCTGTGCAGCACATTCATTCAGCTCATCATTTTAAGTCAAAAGACTTCAGGTGAGAGGAACTCATGTTGATAAGTTCTGAAATAAATGCTCAAAATTTTTAAGTTTAATTAACTTGAGTAAAAGAAAATGTGTATATTTCCATTATATGTTGAGTAAAAGGAGAAATATGTAATATGTCTGCTAAATCATAAAATTACCATATGTCAACTGAAATTAAGGAAACACGTTTGCTACTCTGACAACAACACTACAGCCAGCATGTTTGCCTTTGAAATTTCCATCTGGATGCAGAACATCTGTTTTTGTTTTCCAGTTTCAACTTTACTCGGTTACATTAACGTAGAATGTTTGCTGGATGAGTAAATGTCTGTTTATGAGTCGTAAAAACCTCAGTGATCTTTAGAAGGAGTAGATGTTTCTAGCATTTAAATTGACAATATGTTAATGGAGTCTGACCGGCAGTCACTGAACTCCAGAGCTTGTGTATTTAGGGCAGAGGGCTGAACTTTACATTGACATATAACTGACAGTTATAAACAGCTGATCAGCTTACAGTGTAAGACTCCTCTACACTTGTTATTGTCAAATTATAATGTTGTGTGGGTCCTGCACTCCTGCAGAGCTCCTGCAGTGCTTCCTCGACTCTGGGGAGGAGGTGACGGGGGGAAAACAACTCGCTTCAACCATAGATCCTATGTTAAATAGGATTTAAATAGGACGGTCTATAACTCACTATTGACTACTCATGTTTGCACGCACAATTGCTGCATAATGCACCTTTAATGTAGAAAGGTTACATATTAATTTAATGAGTTGATTGAACTCTGTACCATACATTCATTCAGCTCATCATTTCAAGTCAAAATACTTCAAGTTAGGAGAACTCATACTCATACTAGAAATTTCAAGTTTGATGAAGTTGTATAAATAAAACTTATGTTTTTACGTTAAGTTAATGAGAAAAAAATAGTTGATTCCACTAAATTCCTGCATGATTTTTACAGTGCAGATACACATTCTTGCTCTGTCTCTCCATCACACACACACATGGCCCCAGTGTTAGTATGGCTGTGTGTTAAATGTAGTAAGTCCCAGTCGCCCCGTCCTGCCAGCTTTGTCTGCCCTCAGCTGTTCCGGCCCGGTGCCTGTATTGTGCTGCCGGGCTCATTACCAGACCAGAAGCACTGTGGCCCGAAACCTCTTCGCTAATAGGCCCGGAGAGAGACAGAGAGGAGTTATTTCTGCTATGGCCTGTGTGGAGCAGGATAATGTTTTGTTTTTTGGCAGTGGGACTGTTAATGTTTAACGTTTGCTGCAGTTATTCCTCTGGCCGGCCATCAGCTGGCCGAGCAGTTTGAAATTGGGTTCAGAGGAAAGGTTTGGAGCACGTTGAGTTGAAAGCTCTTCTCTGTATGTATGAGTGTATATGGATGTGTGTGTTTCTGCATGCCTGAGCAGGGAACTGGAAAGAATGAGTGTCCAGTCAGTCAGTTGATGGGCTGTCTGGAGTGGGCCAGGCCACTTGGACAACAATGGGATGAAGTGCAGCTATTGTTTAAAGTTTACAGGGCGGTACGTGGTGTGTACAGTAGTGCGGCTGCAGGAGAGAGATACAAAGAGAGGGGTGTAAAGAGGTGAGTTGGGAGAATGGTGAAATGTGAGGAGGCCTGGAGAGACAGAGAGAAAGAGGAGTGCATACTGTAAACAGAAAGACGTCAGGGCTGATCTTCGTCATACCGCTCTGACTGAACTGATATTGAGGACTTTAAGTGATTGTCTCAGAAGTCAGACAAAAGCCTTCATACATTCTGAAACAAGAGTTATGTAATTAGGTCTGAGGGCTTCTTTAATGATGAATTAGGCCACTGAAAATTACTGCAGAGGTTGCAGTGGTCTAATGAGACTAAACAGCAGCAGCCTGCACAAAAGAAGTAAAACCAGCACTGAAACTGAACATTCAAGTTTTCCCCACTGCTAGAAATCCTAAAGTTTCCTGATGTAAACTCATTAACAAAAATAGATATAAAAAACAAAATTTAAAACAAAAAATACAAATTTTTTTTGCATGAATACCCAATAAGAAAATAACTAGCTATTATTTTCATGTTAAATTGTTTTGTCTATAAAATGTCCAAAATTCCTGAAACAATTTTCCAGAGCCCAAACAACTGTCAAAAACACAAAAATCTCCACTTATTATCATAAACGAAAAAAATAATGCTGCAAATATTTGACATTGACAAAAAAAAAAAAAACAAAAAAAAAAAAAAAAAAAGGATTGACTGATCATCTAAATAGTTGAAATTTATTTGAATCAGCTAATCTGTTCTCATTAACTTAATGTTTAAGTCATTCAAGTTAATTGAATAAAAACAAAAAATAGTATTCATTTTCAAACACTTCAGAACTTATAAACATAAGTTCTTCTAACTTGAAGTCTTTTGACTTGAATTGATGAGTTTCATTAATGTACTGTACAGAGTTCAACCAGAACAAACATGATTACTGTATTGGTAGACTTCCCAGCATCCATTGTATGAGAGTTAAAACACATCTTTTTATAGTTTGAGGAAAAACAAAAACTTCTGAAGTCGAAATGAAGTGAACTTTACTAACTTTAATACTGAACATGTTTACTTTTAGTTTATTTGTTTTGACTTATACAATTTCTTCAATTTGTCTTTTCAGATTCATTTCGCCTTAAAATTTGACAGCAGCCCAGACACTAAATAAATAATTTATTTTTTACAGTGTAATCGTTAAAAAGCTCTATAAGTAAATAAACAAAAACAAGGCAAACAGATCAGTCAAATCAATAAATACTTGACCAAATAAACAAATATTTATTCATCTACTTTTTTTTTTACCAAAATAAATGGCTTATTTATGATTTACAATTTATCTGTATGACATTTATCAGTAAAACATTAAAAATCTGCAATTTCATGACAACCGGGCAACTCCACCTGCTGAAGAAGACTGTGTGCTGTTACTGAAAGCTCCAGAACAGCTAAAGAACAGACACAGGGGTGTCATGACACAGCCTACCAGTATTGACATAGTCATGATATTTAAAAAATCAAATACTGGTTGAACAAATTTTCTAAAGATATATCAATAATACAGTTATTGTGAATTCTTTTGTCCACAATATTCGTCTAGTGGAAATCTGATATTGTGACAGCTCCAGACTTACATGTCATGTATTATTGATATTCATATTTTCACTTGCTTACTGAAACTTACTAATTTGCAGTAAATTCTGAATACACATAGGCTGTTTGACAGTGGCTGCTGTTTTATATTATTAAGACAGAGGAAATGACAGTTTTAGGCTTGTTTTCTCTCCCTGCACATTAATTCTCATCCTTATTTTCAAGTAACTGCGTTTCTATAAATAAAATGAACTCTTGTCTTATAATAGGCCTTCACTGAGACTACAGTAGTCACAGGTATAATCTGTAAAGCCAACTGTCCGAGCGCGCGCCTTAACCTCGAGTTTGACGTGGAGCGCGCGGCCCTTTCCCTCTCCGGCGCAGCGGCGGCGGCGGCACCAGGTGGGCCGCGGCACCGACGAACCGTGACGTCGTTAACGCGTCGCAATTATGAGGCCGCAAAGAGGGACGAAATAATTGCAAATAAAACTACATGATGCAGAAAATAAAAAAAGAAATTAAACAGATGCGCGTGTTTGCAGGATCATTGCTTTTGTCCTTTTAAAATGCTGAGAGCTACAAAAATATGCTACGTTTCAGGATATGCAGCTGAGTTTTAGACTATTACTACAAATAATAATAATAATAATAATAATAATAATAATAATAATAAAGCAGATACTGAAATAAAGCTGCCTTGTGACTTTATTAACTCAACTATAATATTTAAACACCCATTAACATACTAAAATAGATGTGCTGTGAACTCTACATCTATACAAAGAAATATTTACAGAATACATAATTCAATAATAATAATAATGTCTTACATGGGGGTGTCATTATATACCGGTATTAATCGTGATATTTAAAAAATGAAATATTGGTATCATGTTAATTACCTTATACACCACACACACACACACACACACATATGCCCTGTTGGGTCAAATTACTTTGAAACATAGTCAGTTAATCTACACAAATTATATGCCAAATTTTGTAATTAATAATGCAATCCATTGGATTACAAAAGTTAATCAGAATACTTTTGGATTACTTCAAAATAAATGCAGCTAGAAACATATGAGCTCTAAAAATGTTATTTTTTCTCATTTAATATCACAAATCATTTTTAAAGCAAATAAAGTCCATTTGTTTTAGGACTCTTTTTTCTCAAAAGTGGAGCACATGTCTAAAATACAAACCGCTTTTCATGAGTTAATAGAGCATTGAAAGTAATTTTAAGATTATAGACTATAATCAAATTACACTTTTTGATTGATTATAGTCATCAATTTGATTATGTCATCCCAATTACATGTAGTCCATTACTACCCAGCCCTGCACATATGATGATATTGTATAAATAATCCAGCACCTCAACATGCTCTATGCTCTTAAACCAGTTACAGTTATTTCACCTGCAGTTCCTTTGTCAAAAAAAGAGGTAAAATGCACAAAAACAAAGTTAAACATTAATTGACTGATAACACTAGTGTTTCCCCCCAATTTTCCACAGATATCATGAAACTGTTGTCACCATGTGGTGCTGAAAATCTGATATTGTGGCAGCCTTAATCTCGTAGTTTGTAAAATCAGAACCTTTAAAAAGACACCAGCGAAAAACAGCAGTATAAATTTGTCATGCTTTAATTAAAATAATTCTTTAGAAATTCATTATTTACATCTGCAATAATATTAATAACAGTATAAGAAAAAATAGTCACAGTTCTTACCAAACATCAGAACATCATCGGCATGACAACAAACTAAATTTATTTTTGACGCAAAAACAGAATGTATTTCAAGCCTTGTTGGTTTTAGTAGCCAAATCACCATCATCACCCTAACCCTCCCTCATCATCATCAGTCATTCTCTGAGAAAAATTGCATCACTTCCCCGTAAGTAATTCACCATTTACAATATGTACATATTGCTAGACAAATGCATTAATTGTCTTTGAGGGGGCATGTGTGTGATTTAATGTGTCACCTTTGAGTCTATTTTCACTACAGGGAAATCTGAATTTACACTGAAAACAAGTCACAAAATGAATTTGCAAGCAGACACAGATCAGGAAAAGGAATTAATTTGATGATGGGAGGGCAAAAAGCTTTGTAAACAAAAGCAGGCATAGTTCAGTACAAAGGTGTTGCATATCCGTATCAGTGGTGTCAAGTTGCAGATGTGCGAGAAAGAAAGTCTTTGGCCAAAAACAGCGTTAAAGAGCTCCGTCTGTATGCTGGAAATATGCAACTCGATGTCTCTGGAAACAGGCCCTGGGAGGAGTTTGTTAGCAATGTGTAAACGTGCATGAGTCAGAGTTACCCGGGAAACGATGGTATCAGTAATGACAAATAAATAACATGAGTGGGAGCGGTAGGAGGATATTAAAAAAAAAAAAAAAATGTTGCTGGTTCATCAGCAGAGTCTCAAGTTCACATCCAGTTTTGACTTTCATGCCTTGGTCCGTGATCAGATGTGTCAGCTGATGCAAAGTCCTCAGGTGCTCAACTAGAGGTGGTCGTAGGCGGCTGCAGACGGGGGAGCGGTGCGGGAGGCTGAGCTGTAGTAATATGGTGAACCTGCGGGGGGAGACACAGATGGAGAGGGCCGTCAGGCAGTGGTTCAGAAGGTGGTGGATCAGACTTTCTTTATCCATCTTATCCACGGTTTTACAGCAGATGGTGCAGCTAAAAGTCTGAGCTGCTTGGACTGTTTGTCCTGCGAATGGATTCAGTCTTTAAACCCTCTCATGACTCTTAAAGAATAATGAAAAAAATAACAGACAAGCAGGACTTTCCTTTTCTAACCAGGTTGATCAGTGATGTAGTGGAGGAGGTATCCCCAAAAACTTGGCTGACATACCTCTGTACTTCTGATATACTTCTGATAACTGTGAGATCTGGTATTTTACAACTTCTGCTTGAAACTGGATGATATGTTGGTCTGAAAATTTCTTGTATTTCATTTTTTACTACCCCTTTTTTTATTGAGAGCTGTATAAATCTTTGTTCAGTGATGTAAAAACAAGTATTGATTTTGTAGATGTACTGCTCCTGATGCCAAGACAGAGTTATAATTGTTCCCTGTATAACTGTATATGTCACAATAAAGTTGAAAAATAAATATGGGTGATGCACAAAGATTGAAACAGACATTTAGATGAGCTCTGTTACCTGGAGAAAGTCTGGAAGATACAAGAAATGGCTCTTTATCAAAATAAATTGTGGAACTGTAACAGTTCTTCTCAGTTTTCTTCTTTTATTGAGAGACTATACAGTGCAGTCATTTGTTTTAATTATTTTTGTATAACTGGACATGTTTTGTAATATAGTGATGTCTTGTAATCCCACATGACGCAGAAAATAACTAACTAACTGCACCTGTCTGATATCAATTGTCAGCATTACCAGAGCAAAAACAGAGGGATATGCCACCTTTAACTATTGCATATATTTGTTGTTGTTATGGCCTGTGACCACTGGTTTTCACAAGTTCTATTAAGCCTGACTCATCATGAGCACTTTTATATTGTATGGTGCTCTGCTGTGTACTTAAACTAACGTATATTGCCACTAGCTTGTCCTCATCTTATAGCCAAATGATTTGTGATTGTATATTTATTTTCACTTCTTTTCCTTTTCTGCAGATCTATGTGTGTGTCTAGTTGTTATGTATATGTTTGCACTTTTGTTGTCTCTATTGTTCTGCCTTGTATGTGGTGTATTCAAGTGGAAGAACTAACATGTCATGTGATCACTTGATGAGTTTTTAAATTCTATTTCCTATTGCACCACATGCTCTGATGAGGACTCTGAGTTGAAACCTGTTGGTCAATCCATGATTTAAAGCTTCTATAAAGAGTTTTTAACCAGTTATGAAACATTTTTTTACTTGACAGTATTTTTACTCTATTTTTACTGTATAGTTGTTGTTTCTGTGTTTACATTTTCTCAGGCAGAGTTACAGTGAGTAGTATGTTAAAAAGAAACAGGAAGAGATCTTTTATTTCTTTAATTTAATTTTTGATGTTACATTTTTAATAGAGGACTATTATATTCATATTCAGAGTCACTCTGATTGTTCTAGACTGCCAACCAGAACCAGGGACTTCGGTCACAAGTAATCTCGTCATTATTTGTTATTTGTATTCAATTACTGGCCCTATCCTTGAAGAGAACCTGATTTTTAATTTTTATTACCAACATTACTTTTTTGACCCAATGCATCACTCCTTATTTTTTCTTCAGTATCTGAGAGTAAATTTGTTTATTTTAGCCTTTTAGTATATTTATCTTTTTGAGGTATTTTTTAGCTGCATTTTTTTATGCTGCAAAAGAGGATTGAAACTTTAATGGAACTTTCCTGATCAAACAAAGGTAAAATAAGTGAAAAGGAAAATTGAAAGAATAATATGGAGCACCAAGTCTCACTGTCCTGGAAGTAAATCCTAGTTAGTAATGTGATTATGTGACATGTGACTGGTGAGTCATTTCCTGCAGCCGGTCATTTAAATTATAGTCAATGTTTGTGAATCATACAGTCAGGAGGAGTGCACTTTATGCATTTCAACATCTAAATAATTTGTCTTTTATTGTGGAGGTCACAGTTATTATCTTAAAGTAAAACTAAATATATTTTAGGATGATGTGCTGAGTGCAGAATTACAGTGTCCTTCCTTCCTCACCCAGTATGCTGGAGTTGGTGAACCTCCAGGCTTCACTGTAGGAGGTGTAGGGCGAGTGGCTGTAGGTCTGACCCGAGTAGTCTGCTCCTGCTGTGAGGAAGGAAAAAAAAAAAAACTTCATCAAACTCCAGATAAGGCACATGGATACAACAAAGGAAACACTCTTTATTAAAAGGCAAAGCTAAGACGTCGCCAGGAGCGCTGTGTTGTTTGTGTGTGTGCCAGCGTCTGCTCAGCCTTAGCTCATAATTCACCAACAGTTAGTGCAGCCTGTAAACCATTAATCTGTGGTGCAGGTGGATGGCTGAGGGTAAAATCCCCCGGACCAGTGGTGCGTGCATACAGCTAGCCTCTACGCCCTCTCTCCTCATGGCTCGGCCCCTCGCATCGCTCAGCCTCTGCCCTCTGAAATGCCCTCCTCCTCCTCCTCCTCTCCTCCTCCTCTCCGTCCTGCTCTTCCTGTTCTCTGGCACTCCTCTTTCTTTCTTTTTTCTCTTTTTTTTAACATTCCAATATCTAATTGGTAATTATGTTGGCTGGAATGAATCCCTGAGCTCCCCACCTCCTCCTCCTCCACCTCCTCCACCTCCACCACCTCCTCCTCCTCCTGTCCTAACCCCCCCTTTCACTCAGTAATTGTGTAGCAACGCTTCCTCACAGCGAGCCCACCAGAAAAATAATAAATCAGACCCTCTCATTTCGCGCTTCGGAGGGCAGACTTCAAAATAAAAAAAGGCACATCACACAACACACCACACACACACTCTCCTTCTAGTCGTATGCAGGCATCCTGACGTAGACCACACACACATGCACGTACACACACACACACACACCACAAAGACCTCCTCCTCTTCGCTCATACCCAGACTTTACACCCCCTCCGCCCACCCTGCATCTCCCTCCTGGGCCCCCTGGTTCCCATGGCGATGTGTGGTCAGAGGTGTCTGGGTGGGGGGTGTGGGCAGCAGGGCGGAACCCCCAGCCTGCTCCCTGTGTACCCCCTGGGCCCATGTGCACCCACGCACACACATATATACACACACACACAGCTCACCACCCTGGCAGGAGTACTCACTGACTCAGCCTGTCCTCCTGTTAATCTGCAAGCCTCCACCCCTCCATCTTTACTCCTTCACTTCCTTCTTTTCTCTTTCTTTCCACCTGTCTGACTCATTTCCTTTTTATTTTCTACATAATTTTCCAATCGACTTGTAAATCGCGAGAAAAACCTACCTGCTGCGACCATGCCCGTGATGGCGGAGGAGGAGTATCCTGTCTGGGCAGGGGAGGGGATGTGAGGTGGGTATCCTGGCAGGGTGGAGCTCACCATGTCACGCCCTAAAACACACACACACACACACCAAAACACACACCTTTAACATCAACATGGAAGTTACTATTTTACTTTTGTCACACCAACAAGATGTTCTGGTTTAAGGTTTGTTTTTGCTGCATCAATTTTAATACATTCTTATATTAATTTTTTTAAGGAAAAATGCCAGAAATACACTGGTTTTAGCTACTAAGATATGAGTATTTGCTGGTTTTTCTTTGTCTGGTATGTTAGTAAATTGAATGTTTTAAACCTCTGGACCCCATAGCGCCCTTGAGCACACGTCATTTTACAATCATTCTCAATGTATTAAAACACATAAAAAGGTCCTAAGCTTTGTGATGTAGATACTTGAAGTTGTCATTAATAAACAGAACTGGAAATATACATTGTAACATTAGGATTGCGATTTTTTTCAGCTGTCGGTAAAAAGTGAGACCCCCCTGGTTCTCACTGCCGTAGTTGGGTGCTGTTTTCCAGAGATGATGATGAAGATTTTTCCACATATAAATTTTTTGATTTTTCTCATATAAGTTGCTAAAGACATGATCTACAACACCATTGTGGAAAACAACAAAGACATTGTGATTTCACACAATCACAAAATCACCTGCAGTCCAAGAGTTGTAGTTCTAGATCCATGGTTTTCAAACTTTTTCAGTTTGCGATTGAAAAGAGAAACCCCACACTTACATCATGAATTAGCAGGGCGTTGTGTGTGTTAGCCATTTGTGTAGTGGCTGCTACATTTCGTGATGAATGTCATTAAAACACTGATAACGTTGAGAGCCACTCACTGTCTGTCATTCCATGCTGCCTGACAGAATTTGAAAAAATACAGCATGGTATGCATTTTAATTTGCTGATTGGTGACCCTTGGTGTGGAAAACCAGCAACATATTTGAGGAGGAGTTTAGTGAACTGTTTAGCATTTTTCCACTATTTCCATTCATAGACAAACTTTTAAAAATTGTTCAAATAAGTGGCAAGTTAATCAACAATCAAAATAAACTTTAATTACTCCCTGCAGCACACTGCACAAATACGAGCATGAACATGAATGAGATGGATGCCTGCGTTACCTGAGATGATAGACTGACTGCTGAACTGGCCGTACACTGGTGCATTATGGGAGAATGAGTTGAAGGCGTTGGGGAAATGGTTGGAGTTGCCGCAGCTGCTGCTGACAGAAACGGGCTTCTGCAGCGCCTGCAGTTCCACGAACGCCAGGTTGGACGCTGCCATGTTTGGGGAGGGGCTCGTGCTGGTCACCTCTGGGGACATTTCCTGTTTTAGACAGAGCGGCAGGGGCTGTAGGGGCTCTGAGGTGGTGACAGGTGCCAGTGTGCAGGTGGGTGAGAAAATGAAAACAAATGGTGAACATGAGTGGAAACTGAGAATGAGTGAAATGTAAAACCAAAACAAAGAATGAGCGGATTCAAGTGCACCACTGTGTGTGGTTAAGAGTCAGCACGCGGGTCAAAGTGCATCATTAACATTAAGAGTCTCACCTGTTACCATGGTGTAGCTCTGGTGTGCCGTCAGATTCCGTCCAATGGCGGAGCTGGATGTTGAGAGGCTGGTCTTGGCCTCGTCAAGGCTGCCATTGATGAGGGACAGCGGGTACAAAGTCTGGAGATGATGAACAGGGATTAGTTATTAGTGTGAAGTGTGCTAAAGTATGAGAAGGAGCAAATGTGCCTTTGAACAAGTAAATAAAACAAAGGCAGAATTTTAGTTTTTTAAATTTATGGTTCTAAATTGTGGACAAAGAAATCTGAAATGAAAAGAAAATATTTTAAAAACGTTTGGGTAGGAACACTTCCCGATTCCCGGCCCTTTGGATAAGGATACATGTATACATAAAAATGGAAGAAAAAAAGTCCAAGGCACTCTTTTTAAAACAATCAAAATGCCTTAATTGTCACAGCATGGTCATGTTAGACTTTAAAACAAACAAATGACGCATTTCGGCATCAAACTACCATTGGGCACTCAAACAGATCACATGGAACAAAAGGCCCTTTTAGACAAAGATGAACAAATGATGATCTAATCAAAGTTTAGCAAAACTAGGTTTAAAATGAGTTCATTCAGGCCTTAAATTAATCAGAGCTCTGTTGTACAATTAAAAACTATCTATGTTTAGTAAATCCAAGTTTAGTGATTGAAAATGAAATTAAATACAGTTTATGTAGTTTAAGTAGAGCTGCTGGGACCAAGCTAGTTAAGATTATTCTGTATTCCTTAACAAAATGATAGATTGTTTGCTAGCTAGCTAAAAAGTTGTTTTTATATTGTTTGCTAGCTAGCTTAAAAGTAAAAAAGAGATACAATTTTCTAGCTAAAAAGTTAACAAAATGTTCAATTCTGATCTTGCTAAAACTAAAAATTTTTGACTAGCAAAAGAAAGAAAGATGCAAACATAAAACTCGCTGTTTAGCTGAAGGCCAGATATCCCTTGCTCTTATAAGCCATGTGTTTGTGTTTGCGTACAATAAACGTTAATTTCTGAGGACGCACAACCATCACCTGCTCCAAAAGGAACAGGATGCAACATGACACATAGTTAAAAGCAAATATATCTCTGGCCTAACTTTCTTTGAGGAACTTGATTATTTTGCTCAACACATCTCAAAAAGGCAGCTATTTTAAAAATTAAACCACTTCAAGTGTAAATTTAAATTAAACATATTAAATTCTAATTTAATCTAGGTTTGCAATAAAAACTAAAGAGGTTTATATTTAATCTTTCTTAATGTCAAGTTAGTTTAAAAGTTTGGTGCAGCATAATTAAGGTTAGACCATGATTCAATCGTGTTTAAAAATTAATCCTTATTGGTTTTCCACCAACAGGAAACTTCCACTTGGATGTGGGGTTGTGGCCTAGAGGGGGTGTAGAAACAATAATACCATTTTAACTGTTTTAAAAGAAAGTGTCTTGGAGTTGTGGAAAGAACGTCTGTATAGAAATGAACAGCTGTGTTAAACCTCATTATAAATCCGTTCTGAGCAGTGTTTCAGTTCATATCAAACATAAGATTTGTTTTTACCTGCTCTGTCTTGCTGCTGGAGGCCGAGCTGAATGAGTCCGGGGGATAGTGGTGACGATCAAACCCACAGTCCAGATGTTGCGTGGCAGCGGCAAAGTGATCCAGTCTCATCTGTTTCCTCGGGACGCCTCCGCTGCCCTGAGAGTCCACACTGTGCCGACAACTCTCCTGATCACCTGAGGAGGAGGGAGAAGAAGATGGTGGAGAAAAAAAGTGTGGTGAAACTGCAAATCAATTTGTTGCTTGAAGGATTTCATTCCCACATTTGTGCTATCTCAAAATATAAAAAAATACAGAGGATTCTGGCCTAAGAAGTTGAACTAATTCATAATTTAAAGGTTAACAAATGCTAAAATTCCCTCAAACATTTAACTTAAACTCATACTAACATCTATCCAAACTCACTCTCATGCAAGAGGACAATAGAAAGGTTGCCATCTGTCATGTTTTTGTAGAATGTTGATTCTTGCAACATCAGCATGCCTCAACTTGCCCTTTAAGGGACAAATTATTAGATTTTTTAATTCAGTTGAACAGAATTTTTATTAAACACTTCATTGCTCTTTCTTTAATGCCTCTTGGCCTGACAGAAAAAAACTTGTTTCTCATTAATTTCAGGTAAATAAAGGTCAAATAAGTTATTAAATACAGCGATTTGGAGTGTTTTTTCAACATTTTGAGACATGATATTTTAGAAGGAATGACTTTAGGCAGGATGCCAACAGATCTAGTCAGAAACTAAACATTAACCTCAGAAAAGTTGCTGAATGTTTGGAAATGAGCAGGGAATTTCATGTCTGATGGACTTCCTCTCATGCACCGCCACAATAAAACAAAATTAAGCCAATGTGTGGCATCTCTGCTGTTTGATCTAATTCTTACTGTCATCGTGGCTCCTCTTGCCCTCGGCGCTGGGTTGGGGGATACCCAACAAACCACTGATGGAGTAGGTGGAGCCCAAAGAGTCTGACTGTGGAGACTCGGGAGGGGTGACCGCTGAACTGGGGACTGAGACAGACAGAGACAGACAGATTTGAGACACAGAGCAGAAATGATACTGTACATCTCACTGGTCTCAAGTTTAATCCTACACAACGATGAGCACGTTGTTTAATCTTTAACCTTAATCTTTCACCATCACATGATAATGCTCGGTGATATGGATGCATATAGCCTCCACTGACTTACTTAATGTTTGTCCTGGACTCAGGCCTTTTCCATCCAGAGGCAGATTGAATGGCTGCTGGACCTTCGTTCGAATTATTCTGAAACAAAAACAAGAATTTCACATTTAATGCTCTCTTTAAATGTCGTTGACATTGCCATAATGTTATCATTTCAATGCTGAAAGAAGATGCAGAGGGCAAGTCAGTCTTCTAACTCCCAATAAGCCAGATATCTACATGCCGCTGAGCCACAGTGGCATATCTGCACCTCTAACACGATTTCATTCATAATTCAGTTTGTCACCTGTTAATGGAGCTCACGCTGGGCACCGTGTCCTGTCACACACTCCCTCCGCCAGTAGCCTGTCCCTGATCTCCCAGGCGAACATGGTGGGATTTGCCTCTTGTACTCTGCGATCTTATCCACAACCTTCGGCGTGGCCACCTTGGGCTTGGAGCCGCCGATCACGCCAGGCTTGATGCTGCCTGTCTCGTAGTAACTGGAAGAGAAATAGAGGAGGAGGGGGGCGTTAAAGGAATAGTTTGGACTTTTTGAAGTGGAGTCAGTGTGTTACCTACAGTAGATGGTGGTTGGCACACCACAGTTTGGAGAAGCAGCGGGAGCACCATGTTGAAAGCTAAGAAATGTCCTGCTGACAGCAGTGTCAGCAGCAAAATGTGTTTAAGTCAACTAAAAAAAACAGTATCAGCTTAAGTGCATGCTGCAATTAGAACATTTTCATCGCTTTTTCCTTGCTG
Organism: Lutjanus argentimaculatus; assembly: GCA_034769285.1. Lineage (NCBI taxonomy): Eukaryota > Metazoa > Chordata > Actinopteri > Lutjaniformes > Lutjanidae > Lutjanus > Lutjanus argentimaculatus. Next base: position 2,368,881 of record JAWZSL010000021.1, on the reverse strand, counting down.
TCAGACAGACTTTTTCCAGCAGGAACAGCAGTTATAAATGCACAAATACTGATCTTTTCAAAGCAACCAGACTCCATTTTACCTCTCAGAATACAGGAGCTGCTGGTCTGGTGCTACCGCTATCGGTTAGTTTGGTGGTGTTTTTTGTGACTTTGATGAATACAAAATAACCCTTTAAGACACAGAAGTTATCCAATAACACACACACACTCAAAAAAAAAAAAAACAAAACAAAAAAAACAAGATGGCAATAGACCAACAACTTCAGTGTTTGTGAGGTAAAATTACTGTTTTTGTCAAAGGAGTTTGGCTGGTTTGGAGAAAGTGAAGTTTTGCTGCTAACCCTGCCACATTAGCTCAATGCTTAACTTCCTACACCAGTACTTGTGCTGCTTCTTAAAACTGGAGGCACATTGACCACCATCTACTGTAGCTAATGCACTGACTATCCATAAATATCTCATCCAACCCCACTTCAAATAATCCAAACTGTCCCTTGAAGGATGATTGTGTAAAGAGGAGTAAAGCCAGTAAAGGTTAAAACTTGGCTGTGAGACAAACACATCACCAAGGTATCCAGGACAAGTAAACAGAGACTCCAGAGGTCAAAGAACAGGTTAGGAAGTTGAGTAAGGTTCTTGTTGACGCGCTCACCGTCCCAGGATCTTGCTGACGCAGCCGTGGCTGACTCGGAGCTGCCGTGAGATGTCACAGGGTCGAACCCCCTGGTGGGCCATGTCCACGATGCGTTGCCGGATGACCTCCGGAAGCGGGCGTCCATTAACAAACATGCCACCTAGTTGGTTAAGACCCCCATGACCTGGGGGAGGAGGGGGATGAACAATCATAAATGCCATGGAACCTGAGACATGCCGACTCACTGCAGTACAATCATAAAAGACAATAGGACACAGACTTTGAAAATGAGAACCACAATGAAGACAGAAAATGTTTTAGCACTGAACCTAAACCAATTTACCAATTCACTCCAATTTAAATCCTTAAAAGTTGTCCTCATGGTCAAAATGATCTCCAAATTCATTGACACATGGATACACACACACATATCACAAACAAACACACTCTCTGATGTGTGGACAGCCGCGCAAGCACAGACTTTCTGTCTGTACGAAATGCTTGTTTAAATCATTAACTCATTTAATGTTGCAACTGACAGTGAAACGTAGCTGTCAGAAAAAGAAAGATGCATAACAGAGAAAAAAGTTTAAGAAACATGACAGTGTTACATGTTGTAGCCTCAGGGGAAAAAAACAGTAACTAAAGTATACAGAAGAAAATTATTTCATTCAACAGAATATTATTATGTTGTCCCTGAAAACTGACAAGTCATATTGATAAACTGTTGCGGTGCCGGCGTTGTCAGCAGTGTAATGAAGTTTTACATTAAAAGAGTCGAGGACACGGAGACGATGAAAGCGGTGAGAAGAAACAAACAATAGGGCTGTGACATTCATGTTTCAGGGTTGATTATTTACATTTATTTTAAAAGGAGAGATTTAAGGGGAATTGGCCAATAAAGTTTGGTCTGTTTCTCTCTTACTGTCATTTCTTTACACTGACAGTTTTTTATTTGGGTCTAAACTGTTCAATGAATTCTAGTTTTTCTGAAAAAAAAAAAAAAACAAAAAAAACAAAAACAAATATTCAACATGCTTTGAACCTGAAATCACACTGAAAACATATACTTTTACACTGCCAAACACCATGCTCCTCTTTAGTTTAACCTAACAGTAAAGCTCCAATATGAACCTGATGATTGTTTGATGACTCACAGATTAATCACTTTCTTATAAATAATACCTTCAGGCTTTTTCTGACAATTCACATTAACTGTATATGCCACTAATTTGTCACATGAGTCTTTGTGGGCTACAGTGAAGGTGACTGTTGTTATTTTGTGGTTTGAAATTATACGAAAACATTTAGTGAAGAAAACACACACTTTAACACACTATGACACATAGAAATGGTAAATTTAAAGCTCATGAATTTAAATAATTAAAAAAAAAACCATGGAATCACTCAGATATTTTGCATTATCTATACTGCATCTGTCTTTTCATGTGTATTTTTTCATCTTTTGTGACGCACATTGTATCAGATCTTTTTGTATGAAATACTGTATTTTAACCATGTGTATTGTTCTTACATTAAAATTGATCTTTCCTCAGGAATACAACAAAAAAATCTTATATTGCTTATGTTTATGTACGCATAGCATAGCAAATATTATTTTCACATTATAGTAAGTTACTTTGGTATCCTGCAATATACTGTTAATACATTTTTAGACATCCACATCATTAATTACTAGGGTTGTAACAATACCAAAAACTCTACTAAGAAAGTCCACAATAAAATATTTAGCACGACATTAAAAAACAAAAACCTGACAGCTTAAAAAAAAAGTCCTTTAATAAATAAGTTTAAAAAGATGTATATTGAATATTTTGTTTGTATAGTTTAAAGTGCTTCTGCTTTCCTTTTTTAATTAAATAAAATAAAAGTAACCAGCTATGACCTAAGCATATGCAAAAAAAAAAAAAAAAAAAAAAAAGGCAGGAATTGTCTTTGGCAATGAATGTCTAAATGTATGTACAACTGCAAAACAAAACAAAGGAATTGCAGCAGCCAGTAGCAGCCCATTTATAAAATAAAATAGAAATAATAAAATAAAATAATATAGCAATAGATATGTCACAGTGCAGTACTGCATACAATACATTCTTATCAAGATATTCGATATATTGTTTCATTAAACAGGCTGTGTTTTGTATAATATAAGAAGTGACTTTGGTATAATGCAATAAAAATTGCTAATACATGTTTAGACGTGTTCATATTAATTACATTTTAATGGATATGAGGATGATAATTTACTATTGCTGACCTCTGTTGTCATGTCTGATTGATTGTTGTGTGGCCTGTTTGTACACATTGTGACGTGAACAATAAAAACCGTCACTGTAAATACAGTCCTATTTGATTTACATAAATATAAAGATACTACAGTTATAATATATGCATGTATGTTGCAAAATAAACCATAAAACCGATATAAACGTGTTTCTACCGGTAAACACGTACAGACAAAGCCTCCGCTATCTTCTCTAAAGACTGCACGGTGGTGACTCTGCAAGAACACCATTGCTTTTAATTTAACCCATTGAGACACTTATTCTCTTTCTCAGCCTTTTCCCAGCTTTCATTTCCACATCAAACAGCCGGACGAGGCCGAGCAGGAGGGAGGAGGAGGAGGGAGGCAAAGAGGGAGGGAGCCTCTATTAACGCTGCCAGCGGAGTGTGGAAAAAAATCTCCCCGCCAAGCTTCATCAACCTGCAGGATATTAAAGCGGAGCAGACCCGGGGGGCGGCGAGAGCGCGCACACGCGGACGCGCAGGGTGCACAGACACGACATGCGTGTAGACCAAAAAACAAAGCGTGAATTCATAACGGATAGAATGATAGATAGATAGATAGATAGATATATAAAATAATAGATAGATAGATAGATAGATGATAGATAGAGATTGACCCAGCTGAAGTGGCTCTGACCAGGGGAGGGTTGTTTTAAATTTATATTTGACAGCTTTAAGTGCCATCCAATTAACTTCCCTAATATCCCGCACAACAAGCAGAGGAAAATAACAACTCACTCCTTCAGGAATCACAATGAGCAGACAGGAAGACAAGAAGACACCTCTCACTCAGCGTCCCATCAAAGGCCTCCAACAAGGTTGCATATCTAATATTTGGCTGTATCGTTCCATCCCACAAAACTTTGTTTTAAATTAAGATCCCAAAGTTTCCAAAGATATCAAATGTGAGGACACATTTTGGATAAATGTGTAAAAAAAAAAATGATGGTGCAGCCATAACAAACATGGAGACACTGGTTTGTTTGTTACACTACATGTGAACATCATATCTGAAATAAAGACACAGAGCAAGCTGCTCCTCAGTACCATCTTACTTTAAGTCCTTATATTTTGCATTTATAAGCAGCATGTAAACATTTAATAACGGTTTATAGCAGCCAAGGACCCCTTTCAAGATAGAACATATACCAGGAATCTCCTAATGTGTATCTCATAGAATAATCTGACAGATTGTTTCTCACTTCTCTTAGTTATATGTGTAAATAACACAAAATAAATGTATAAGACCGATATCAGAGATGTATTAAAATATTTGCAACATGTCAACTCAGAAGAGCATGTAGAGAGAGCCAGTTTCCAACATGAATCTTGGGTGATGTGTGGGTGACTCGTGCTTGACTGGCAGGAGGAACATTTACATATATCAAGTTACACATTAGAATGTAATCTATTAACTATTTTACGTGTAAAAATTAAAAGATTTTTAATATTATGATTATTGTAGTGAATGAAACTGAAATCTTTTGACGGACCCCCCTGGCACAGTGTCACAGACCCTCAAGATCCACTGGTTTATAACACACTATAATGTAGCTGTAAGCAGACATATGGACATATTTGTCAACAATCATAACATATTTATATTAATGCAACCATGTATTAAATGTTTGCATACTTCTTATGAATGCTAAATTAATAAATGGCTTATAACACACTATAATGTAGTTATAAGCAGTTATAAAGACATTTTGTGAAATTGGTTATTATTGTAAAGTATTTGTCAACAGTTTTAACTTCTATGAAGACATATGTATATTATTATATTCTCATTTCTTATACGTGTATACACCAGCCTTAAATTATGGGAGATATAGTTGCTGAGAAATACATTGATGAAGAGTAGTCGATTAATTGATTAGTCAAATCAAAAGAAAATTAGTTGCCAACTACTGTGATAATCTATTAAGGGTTTCAGTCATTTTTCAAGCAAAAATGTCAAACATCTCCTGATTCCAGCTTTTCACCATAATTTATGACAATAAATGAAGGGTCTTTGGGTTTTAAACTGTTGAAAAAAAAAATTCAAGACGTCACTTTGTCTGACTTTTACACTTGTCTTGTTTTATGTTGTTTTACACCACAAAGACTTTTATACTGCATTTAGCACAACAGTTTATCACCTTGTCTACCTCAGTCATCTTGTTCTATCATTTCTTCTTCTTTTTTATTTATTAAATTAGTTTCTGGCATGTTTTTATATTTGCAAATAGAATAATGGACAGCAGGTAGAGAGACATAGTGAAATAAGAATTTAATTGCACCAATAACTTATTTCTGTAAGTGACAGTAAAGCCTTTGAATCCTTTGGACCCTGGGAAATTGTGAGGACCATTTGTACTTTTTTAAAAAAAAATTCTTTTTTTATATTTTATAGACTAAATGATTAATCCATAATGAAAAGAATTGGTTACGGACCTAACATTTGCTTACAACTCACCCACATTATGTGTGTGTTTTATAATCCATTTATTAAATGTTTGTATACTGCTTGTATGAATACAAATATGTAGAGATTTCTTTTTCAAACTTCCAGCTACATAAGGGAAATAAAAGGAGAAAAGTGGATGTTTAGACTTTTATTTTTACATCCTGTTACTGACAGGAAATAACAAATATGTTGCAACTCAACTGTTGAGTCAGCAGCAGAAGAAGAGTCTTGTGTTGTGTATTTACCTCTTCCAGTGTTGCTGGACATATCCCTGAGTTTTTGCTCCTTGCTCCACCAGCTGAATATGACACTCTCCTGCTGCTCCACGCTGCTGCTGTCCCAGTTAAAGTGTTTTTAGTTCCCGTCCTGCCTCGTCTGGCATGAGTGTGGCTCCTCCTGAGTGCTCGCTGTCGACCGCACGCTGCAGGAGGACAGGGGTTTATGAAAACTGTCTGTTTGTCATATGTGACGCCTGCAGAACAAAACTCGGCTGGTGTTCACACTGGCACTATTGTCTTCAAATCACCTGTAAGTGTCTGTCTTTCTTGTATTTAACTTTAAGACTATTTAGACCAGACCTGTGTTGTAAAAATACTCTGATTTAATCATCAGTATTTGTAAAACATGCGAGATCTTCTTCCCCTTCGGCCAACACAGATGGCTGCTCTTGTTATACATAAAATTTGCCTTCATTAACCGCTTTGTAATTAGGATTGACTGGTCTCATTAATCACTTTATAATTATTAGAACCAGAAAGCGTATTTTATTTTGGGTCTTGAATAGAAAGATGGAGGAGAAACATATGTATTATGATGTAAAGTAAATTAGGTGTAAGTGAGAAAAGTTTGAGGAGCGAGAACCACTCTTCAGGACGTGTGTTTAAAATACTGATTATTTCACAAAAATGATTATCAAATTAAAATGAACAAAATGAATCCGAATCAAATATCATTTTCCTGTTTTAAATTGTGGTGATAGGCCTTTGGATATCGGGATTGTGTTGTTTAGTTTTTATCTTGAACGCCTTCTCTGTGTTTTCTTTCTTTTAACATCTTAGGACCATGTTAGAAATAAGTGTTTAACTAATTTCTGTGTCTAATAATCCAAGAATAAAATCAATTAATCAATCAAATAAAAGCACTTTTCTTTAAGATATCAAGTGGCAGATTTGTTGAACAGAAATGAAATTAAAAAAACACAGAATAAGCTACACAGATGGAATTAAGAGATGTGACAAATGATCTGAACTCTTAACTAAAAGATCTTAAATCTGTTGTAAATGTGCTGTCATGTGCTGACAGTTGTTATGGTCCATATGTAAAAGTCTTGTTTACAGGCTCCATCTGCTCAGCTGCTGCACACTCCTCCCCAAAACATTATGTGATATATGATGTAAAATAAGATATAATACTCAGATATAGCGCTACAGTTGTTGGGATAATATGATATTTGGTTCATAAAGAGTAATGCAAGACACAAGAGAGAAGAAGATTATTTTGACCGTGAGGAGCTGTTAAATGCTGAAGCTGTCAGGTGTTGTCACGTCCTGCTGGGTGGACACTTTAAAATTAACCAAATAATTAGCGAACTGTCACCCTGTTTGTCACAGACTGTTAAAGTCTGTTACATGTGATGATTGACGACATAAGTTAAGATGAAATGTTTCATACAAACTTTAAGATTTACACTGTTGCTATAAGAAGTAAAACCCACTGTGCATTGCCATGTTTAATTAGCTTTTTGTCATTTGATGTTTTTATGTGGATTAATTTGATTGCTGCTAATACATTAATTTGAAAATGCAGTGTAATATAAGATTTAAGTAATTTTTTTTGTTGAATATGTGTGTATTTATTTTTAATTTCGCATGGCCATTTGCAAAAATCTAAATGTTTTGATTTCAAACTCCAAAATAAAAGCAGCTGATTAGAATCATATTTGAATGTGAGGTAAAATGATTTTACTTTTTAATTGGCTGAGATAAAAAAAAAACTCAATTATATAATTATTAATAAAAAATACAATTCTTAATCATTATAAATCACCAGTGAGTACATTTATTTTTGTGACATAAAAAACAAGGCAGGATTGGAAAAAAAAAGTAACTTTTGACATTTCTGTCATTTTTAAATGTAACTTTGTGGCTCATAGTGAAACTATGTAGACTTTTATAAGAAGGAAACACTTTTTTAATCCTAGTGCTTTCAGTCTCACAGCAGCAGAAATATGTAAGGAATAAAAAAAAGATTAATAAATGAGGAATAGCTATAATACAATAAAAAAGGAATAAACTAATAAAGGTATGTGAGACAACAGAACTGGGTGCATCAACATGTATCAATAAAGTATAAAATAAAGAATAAAATATGTAAAACAGTGCAACTGGGCAAACAAACAATATGCATCAGTAAAATATAAGATGTGTGAAGTTTTAAAATGCTTATACTAGTAAAACAACTGCTTCAAACTGTTACTTACTGTTAATATTGTTATTTATTGTTAATGTTCATTAATATTCCCCCTTTTTTACAATGATTTTCGGCTGGATTTTTTTTAAACTTTGTCTTACAGACATTTTTACTTTATTTTCCAGCAGTTAACATCTCATGTTCAGGTCCGTCATTTTATCTTTTAAAGTGAAATCCTTTGAAGGTCCTGGTTTATGTCTTTCTGCTTTTTCTGTTTAATGTTCTGCAGCTTCTGTGTTATTGATTTAACCCTATTTTATATTAATTATGTTGTAACAGTCGACCCTCGCGTAGTTTCTTTAAGAGAGATAGTGAATTGGTAACAAAGTTCTCTGATTTCCACATTTTTTAAAATTCTTTTTCTTTTACTTCTTGTTATGTTACAGTTCAATTTGCTTACAACAGATGAGAATAAATTATATTTGTTATACATCAAAACTGCAGCCTGTAATAACATCTAACTCGGGCCTGGAAGCACAAAAAAATCATGTTTTTAGGAGCACATATGAAGCTGCAGCAGAAAAATGAAAACACAACTCACTCTTTATGAATTCATCACAACTGTTCGGTATCTCTTTGTGCATTTAAGGTGAATTTGGAAAATAACCTGTTCGTCAGATTATCTGGATTAGAGCTGACACGGTACCAGAATTTTAAATTTAGATAAAATATACATAAAAAAACGATCCTCGACACCTTTTGACCGCAGCAAAAAGGAAAAAAGCACACAAAAATTTTATATTTTGTCTTTTTTCCATTAACACAAGGCTTGTACAGAAAAGGTCATTGAACACTGTCTGCTTTTGCGCTGCTGCAAGCAACATTTCAGGCAAGACAATAAAGATTTGACTGAACTGAGGTCTTGAATGAGCACTTAGATATTTTTTATAGCTTCAACACTATAATTACCGAATATCGAATCGTTTAAAAGACGATGGGAAACTATTGAAGTGTTTTGACAACCTTAATCTGGACCTTGGTCACATCTTTACACCCTCATTTTACAGTAACAAACTGCTCTCATCATGTATCTACTATATATAGTCCGTGTATGACCCAAACAGAGCGACATGAATAAAGCATTCATTTGCCCCTTGAGCTTGATGAAAAGTCTTTTATTAGGTGCTTTAAGTCTCCGCTGTTTCGTGTCCCAGCTCGCTGTGTTGTCTGGACTGCGGAGCACTAATTCGTCCATATTCATACAAAACACGACCAAATCCAGGTGAGAAACTGAAATGAGAACTTACCTTTTTCCAGCGACGCAGCTCAAAATACAAAACGTCCCCGAGAAGAGCAGATATTCAGATATTATCCAAATGACGGGACTCTGCTGGTGTCATACACCGTCTATGTGTGTGTCCTCGCTGTTGTGTTGTGTTGTGCGCTGCCAACACTCCAGCCAGGTTTTATCCAACCGGGGCTGCGCACAGGACGAAGCCCTGCAGCCATTGGAGGAGGAGGAGGGGAGAGGAAGGAGGAGGTGGGGTTTATTATGGAAAAAAAAAGAGGAGCGAGCAGCCCCTCACACTCTAAAAAAATAAAAGACTACAGGATAACTGACCGTGTGTTTTGATGGCAGCATTACACCCACTGAGCGGAGCGACTGTACGGAAACACTTGTCAAGGAGAGACGGCTTGTTTCCATTCACCTCCAGCGACAGCGGAGCCGCTTTAATTAGACTCACTGTGTGTACGGACAGAAGTGTGTGTGACTCCGATTCAGCGGGTCCGAGCGCAGCGTTCACACACAATTTAGTGCCTGATTTGATGCAATCTGTCACAGTTTGTCCCTGACAGATTGACTATCTGAGTGAGGAACAGAGCGCAAATTTAGCACAAAAGAAAAGTGAATCAGTGACCCTGATCTGTGTTTCAAAACAGCTGGGAAACAGAAGAAAATGGAAGAAGAGTAGTAAAAGTGTAAAGATGATGATTTGTTTTAACTGTAAAAAAGTTAGTGTCTGGGCTGGCTTAAGATTTTAAGTTGACTGAATTTGAAAAGACAAATAGATGTAATTTTCTAATGATTTGAAACTAAAGAAATTCAAGTCAAACTCGATAAAAATGTAGCTGTACTTGAGAAAATGTGTTCAATAAGCTTAAAATATTAAGTTGAACCAACAACTCTTCAGTCACACTAACAAACATCACAAACAAATGTGATATCCTGCTAATATGTTTGTTTAAAGACTTTATTTCAGCAGTTGACTGAACTTTGTACAGTACATCGATTCAACTCATCATTTCAAGTCAAAAGACTTCAAGTTAAAAGAACTCATGTTTCAGTTGACTGAATTTCAAAAGACAAGTTGAGATAATTTTGTAACGATTCGAAACAAGCGTTTGTAGTCAAATATATTTGATATTAATTTAGTTGTGCTCCAGAAAATGTGTTCAGTAAGCTTAAAATATTAAGTTGAACCAACACTTCTGTCACACTGATGAACAGTGTATAAAACTCTGTTAATATGCTGATCATGTTTGCAGAAACTTAATTCAATGAGTTGATTGAACTCTGGGCGGTACAATCATTCAACTCAACATCTCAAATCCACAGAAATCAAGTTTGAAGAACTTTCATTTATGAGTTATAAAGTATTCTGATAATAAATATTAGAAATGTTCAGTTTAATTAATTTGAATAAATAAAATGTGCTTATTTAAAAGAAATTTTTATTTGATTACACCTGTATGATTTTTTTTTTTTTTACAGTGCACTACATATCGCCAATCCTTGGAATATCAAATTCTGTGCAACCACCAGGAGAGGCTGTATTTTCTTTTAGGTAGGTTTACAAATTACAGAAACCCTGGTGGCTTTTTAATCAGTAGTCCTGTTGCTTGTTGGTGTTTGTGCCCCAAAAGTTGAAGTTTGAAACCACTTCCACAGTGCTCAATCTGATATTCTTGTCGTATCTTTTCTGCGCATTAAAACGAAGATTTTTCTCACCACAGTGCGTCAGTGCTTGCTCTTGGTGGGAACTACTGAATATTGTATAGTTTGATCTGTATGAAAAGTGCCCTGAGATAACTCATGATTTGGCACTATAGCCATTAAAACTGACTGGGGCAAAGGATTGTTGTTTCCAAGCTCAGACAGCTTCATTAATTTCACTTATAGATCTCTGTTTGTCTTTATTTCTTATCCGTGTGTTTATTTGTCCTGTGAAAATGCAGGTAAATAATATTTTATTCTCTGTCTTTTGCTAAAATAAGCTAAAACATCTGGATCTAACAAACAACTAAATCTCGAGTCAAGTTCCTGTTTCTTCTGGCACATGAAGTCACACCTCTGTGTGCTGCAGAGAAGCGTCTTTTCTGGTTACATTTGGGCTTCATTCTTTTATAATTACACTGATTTGGAATCTAACGGCACGTTAGTGTAGCCCAAAACAGTGGTTTTCAACCTGAGGTCCGGGGACCAACAGGAGTCCGTGAGTGGGTTGTAGAGGGTCCCCAAAAGAAGGAATAGAATATTTTTATTTCTATCACATTTTTTGGATGTTGGAGCAATAAGGGAAGAAATAGTGTTGGCCGTTTTGATTGATTGTAATTTATAGTGATCCTATTTTGATAAGTGATTGACTTTATCATCTTCAAAACTAAAACTGAAAAATAAATACTCAGAGGGACAGAAATCAAAACAAAATCCTCTAAAGTTTGGGGTCTATGGTCTAATGTCCATCTATTGTGGGCGTCCTTGTCATGAAAAAGTTTGGGAACCCCTGGCCTAAATAATAATAATAAAAAAGTCGATATATCACATTTCATTGAGGCTATTTCATTGCTCATCTTGCTGTTTTTCCTGAAATTCATCTTGGAAGTTAAATGGGATTACAGCACGACAGAGAGTGAGCCTCTCTGCCTCTATGATCAGATAATATCATGAAATAACAAACTTGTTCACTACATTAGAGGAGATTTCTGTGCTACGTGCAGCGTTTCTTGCAGCATGTAGACGACTTGAAGCTTCTTGGTTTGACTTTCTGCACGCTGCGTGAAACAGGGCTCGTGATGTCACAGCAGGGTGTCAGGACCCCTCTGAGTTAAAACGCTGTTAATGTTGTTCTCACAAACCTGTAAAACAAACACAACACCTCTAATGACTCACATCCATGGCACCATGTCGTCTGTCTCGTATAATAAAAGCAGGTTTATTTATTTAACTATACGGAGTTTTTCTTGTAGGGGATTTGATTTACTTCTAATTAGAAGAAATGAAAATTTTACGTGTATTATTTCGCTTGCTTTTACAGCAACAATTGATTTGCGAGGATTAATTCACAATTTTCTATAAATTAGAAGTTTATGACGGTTTTGCAACAAGAAAATGGAACAAAAATGCTGCTCCAGTCCTTATCTGGTCAGTTTGTGATTGAAGTCCTTCATTCCTCTGCAGGACAATGGGACGACTGTTTTTAAATAAATAAAAGTGCCTAAAGAGACTAAAGGGAATCATAACATTAGCTGGAAACAGAGACAGTCCTCTGTAAAGTGACCAGAGCGCAAAAGAAAATGACAAGTGCCCGGAGGGACGAGTGGCAGAAGAAGAAGAGAGAGGTTACAGAGAGTTTAACAAGGGATTAAAACTTCACTGATTGTATCTATAACGATGATACAGTGAATTAAAATAGCGCTTAATTATACGGGGCCACTTTGCCAAGGGGCAGGAGTCAAATACACGCCCTAAATCCGGACTCTCATAACGCAGAAAGATTGAGAGTTAGAAAATATTCCACAAGAAGCGTCTCTGCGTTTTCCTTATAAGCTTCAAGTCGTTTTCATGTGGGCTCCACTGACAAATCTGAGATATTTAGGCTCCAAAAATCTTCTTAATAGCCACCAATTTACTACTGAGACCTGCAGAGAAATATGAGGAATAAAGAGTTGATCACAATGTGGATTCTCTTTAGTTCAGACTGCAGAAACACACTGTAAGCGAAATCGAAGACTAATTACGCAAAGAAACACATTTTCGTTAAAATTATTGGTTTTCGTCGCTTCGTAGTAATTAAAATCTTTTCAAACGAAACAAAGTGAAAAATACAGGCCTGACAGCCTACTGTGCCCTTTCTTAAATCTGATATGTGAAATGGCAATGAAATTTTGCTGGAAACTTTAACTTTCCATTGAGGTTGTTTGTCTTCATAAACAGGAGATTTCTTATGATTTTTGTATGTAAACCTACATGTTTTAGGCCTACTGCTGAGAGATGTGGTGTAAAAACTGCTGCAATAAAATGTTGAAACTGACAAGCTGCAAAAATACATTTTTGAAAAGGTACAAAGTAGAAAAGTGCTTTTCTAAAATAAATATTGCATGCATACGAACTGCTAACTTATATTTGTTTTTTAGGAATGCAAAATTACAGTTATAATTGGATAACTATTTTATTTTATCTATTTATCTTTTTTTTTTTAAACTAGGAATATTCCATGGAGACACAACATGTCTCCTGCCAGGGAGTCAAGATGGGCAACAAAACATAAAATGAAAGTGTTAATATATAAGTACAGGACACAGACAGAAATCTGACTCAAGATATACATCATAAAAATACCCAAACACAAGAAACATAATACAACACATACAAAACTATCAAAATTAAACATTGTCAGACATGTGACAAAATCCCACTATAGCTAAATTATGTCAGATAAAGATAAATAAAAGATACTTTTCCAGAATTAAAGAAATAGCCTTAGACTTGTTGGCCCTGTTTCAATTTCCACGTGTGCCCTCAAATCTGCAGCACCATCAGTTTCCCTCTCGGAAATGCTGCTGATTTTATATTAAACTCTTCACACTCTCTCCATTTATTTACATGGAAAAATGGTGAAAACAGCCGAAAATAAAGTCTGCGTTTTCTCTCATTCTGGACTTAACGCTAAAAGTTGGAAGTATAAGTAAATCTGCCATGTTTATTATTTCCTATCTTGTCTCCGGGTGTGTCTTGTTGACGGGTGTCTCCGGATTTACTTCCCCGAGCAAAGTTTGTGTCTCCGCAAAAAAAAAAAAAAAAAAAGAGCAGCGTAACCTGCGGCGACAGGTGGCAACAAGAGGTGAGGCTAAAAGGTCAGAGCAAACACTTCCTACTGCAGAGATAAGGAGGAAACATGCGCAACTATCAGATAGTTTTGGGGATATTTTTGACCAGCTTGGAAGTTACTTTAAAGCCAGCACAAAATAAATAAGAAACGACTAGATTTTCCAGGTATAAAATCCAGTAGTTTCACGCCACATGTCATGAAACAGGAATGTTCAGTTTAATCTGTATTTTGAGCAGTAATTCTGCACGGTTTTATCAGGGATATAAAGGCAAAAAACTTAAACTTTATACGCCCAAAAGCATCATTAAAGGGAACCCAAAAAGCACGACGATAAGATGAAAAGTACACAAGTAAATTGGTCTAAATAAAGTCATTATAACCATCTTCCATCCCTCACTCCAGCAAAGCAGAGAGAGGTGTGACTGCGCGCTCCCGCGGACAGAGACGCATCGCCTCCTGCCTCCCCTGCGCGCTCTCAAAGATGAATGCTTCCCGGATTTACAAAAAAAAAAAAAAAAGAAAAAAAGAAAAAAAAACAGCGCCCACTTAATGACAAGTTTTATAAATCTATAGCCGAGCGAGCTCACGTCTCTTTGTGGTCAGCGAGTCGAGATGAGCCACATAATTAGGTCGTAATAGCTGGAGAAACACCTCACTATTGATGATCCCATTAGGGGCGACGATTTCAGCTCACAAATGCTGAAACGTGGATTTTCCGCTCTGTTCTTGGATAAGAGGGGATCCCACACTGATGTTTACATGAAGAATAATTACTTTTTTTGGAATATATAAGGACAATTATTTATGTTTATTCACTCAATAAATTTAAAATTCATTTTTTGGCTAAATAAAATATTCCACCTCCTGTTAAAGGCTTTCTGAGGAAGTGCAGTATGGCACCATAGGAACTGGGACACAATATCAACCTTAAAGGGACACTTCACCCTAACATCAAAAATACATGTTTCTTCCTACCTGTAGTGCTGTTTATCCAACTAGATAGTTTTGGTGTGAGTTGCTGGGTTTTGGAGACATCGGCTGTAAAGAAGCCTGCTTTCTCTTGAATATAATAGGACTAGATGGCACGCAGCTTCAGAAATTTCACTCATACAAATCCACAGACCTTGTTGTGAGCAGTTTCAAAAAGAAACTATTTTCTTCCTATAGAAATATACCTGCCAACTATAGCACCGCTCAAGCGAGCTCGGTGGTGCCGACTAAACCTCCAGGAGGAGCTCCGGGCTTTGAAGCTAATTTGACATAGCGGCCAAACCATGTAATGATCACTTCATATGATGCTCTACAGCCCAAAAAGACTTATTCCCATAGACTTACGTTGTCAAAGAAGGGGCTGCAAAATGGTGGATAAATGTTTTTGAGCCTCACAAGCCCTGCAAAATGACCCTTTTCACTATCAGGATTTGATTAATTTGGTCCACTAACATTTGGAAAGTCTAGCTGCACCATAAAATCATTTTATCCCCATTCAAGTTAGCTGAGGCTAAAGTGGAAGTTGCTCTACTGCACTTATAGGCCGCACCATGCAGAAGCATTTGTGGAAGATCTGATGTGGACGTTGGCTTCATGCACCACTGAGTACTAACATTAACATTACAGCTCAGCCGAAGAGGACGTCATTAATATTTACATCCTGTGCTGTCACAAACATCAGCCTCTCATCCTTGAGTAGATGCATACTTCCTGTACCGAGCTGTGACAATATATACCTTGATATTATATGATTAATTATTTTCTTTTATTAGTTATTTTTTATTTTATAAAAGGACTGCATTGTTTTTGTTTTGCAGTGTACATAATTCAATCATTCGTTGGCAAAAACAATTCATGCCAATTTCTTTGGCACACTCATAGGTCATGGCTGACTACTTTAATTTAATTTAATTTAGGGGTGTTGCAGTGTTACAGTACTGACAATAACCATGATATCTAAAAAATGAAATATTGATATCATGTTAATAATGCACATGGTAATTTTGTGTAAATAATCCAGCGCCTCCAAAACATGTTGTATGCTCCTACATCATTTCTGTTTTTTTATGTTCTTGCTTTGTCTCCTTCTCCGTCTGAAGAATTTTGTCTAATAGCATTATTTTTTCCTCAGATTTTCTATAGATATCGCCATAATATCATTATGAATTATTATGGCTGTGATAACTGAGTGAAAATCTGATATTTGCTGATTTATACCAGCAAAAAACGCTGCACGCAAAAGATTTATTATCCAATTCAGGACATTTTTTTTCAAGATGTCACTTTTCTATGTTTTTTTTAAATATCACAATAAATATTGTATCACAGACTTTTCATTCTGATATTATCATACCTTGAGTTTTTTGGTATCATCACATCCCTAGTTCCTACATGAAACTGCTCCCAACAAGTCTGTGGATTATCTTGAGTAACCAATCATGATTGCTGATGAAGTTTTAAAATGTATTTTTGGCAGTTTAAGAACCATAAGCAGAGTCCCATCTGGTTCCATTTTACTGGATAAAAGGTAGATATCTCCAAAACTCAGTAACGCACACCAAAATAATCTAGACGGACTACGATTTTAGAGGAAAAATGTTTTGCTTTTGGGGTGAACTGTCCCTTTTCATAGTCATGTAGATACAGTTGATAAGAAGAGTTTTGTTTGGCTGCAAACATCTGAATACAAGTGGTCTGCACAGTGTTGTCTATTTGTTGCCATATGGGATCAGTCATGTTGAGGTGTTGAGCCTCCTCTTCCTCGCTGTTACTGTCATGATGCATGTGTTGCCAATAACTTCTCATTCCACCCCCCTTCATCCTCAGTGCCGCCCCTTTCTCTCCGACCAGCCTTTACCATCTGTTTTGGCTCCCCTCCATTCTGTCCCCTCATCTTTTTCTCCTCATCTTCCTGTGTTTTGTGCACTGTCCACCCTCCCTCCAGCTTTGTCTGTCTTAGTCCAGCCCCGTCCATTGTTCCCCCTGTGCCTCCCATTTCCGCTTTGGTGTTGCCCTCTGACCCCGCATCCTTGTACTCCCCCCGTCCCTCCTGCTGACGGGGACCCCAAATCTTCTTGTTCTTCTCTTGACTGCTCCCCCTTTAAGTTTTTTTTGGGGGTGGCTAATAACTGTTGCCAGCAAGCTCCACACAAAATCCCAGCGTGATTGCTATTGTGAGGCCTACAAAGGCATACAGGCAGTAATGGCCATTAGCAACAGAGGGGTTTGGCCTGTATGAGCGTGTTTAGTCTGTTTAGCCCACATGCAATTTGGACTGGTGGTCAGATAATCTTCAGTCAGTCAGCCACAAATCTTGTTCCTGTTGGTCTGTTACTGACCCTCCTCACTTTATTTTGGATTTAAAGGTCCGCTGTGTGAGATTTACGAGGATTTGTATATACAAAGAGCACGGTACTCTTTCACGGAGCCGCCACGTTGAACCGTCATGTTTCAGTAGCCCAGAACGAGCAAACCAAACACGGCTCTAAGATACGGTCTGCCACATTTTTCACAAGTTTCACAGCCACTGTAGTTTCTCCTACAAGCTTAGAAGGGGAGGATGAGACAGCGTGTTTTGCAGTCTGCAAACTCACCGCTAGATGCCACTAAATCCTACTCACTGGTCTTTAAACGTCTCTAAAATAGTACAAAAAATGTCAGAATTTACCAAAACAGCATTAATTTCCATTGACTGGGCTGCACCAACAAATATTAATTAACTTATTTCTTACCAGAATTTAGAAAACTAAAGTTTAAACTGAGTGACAATAACTCCAGATTCAAAATTAAGCAGAGCTACGAATTCAATTTCAGTTTAATAAATCCAAGTTTATTGATGTAAACTTAAATTAAATTGAGTTTAATCAGCGTGGAGATGCTCCCTCATGCAAATTAAAATGAATAAATACAAAACAGATTTGAGTGCTGTCTGGACTACTAGTATAAAAGAGGAGGGAGAACGGTTCATTTTTGCATGCTCGGTATTCTTTAACAAAACATTACATTGTTTGCCAGCTAGCTAAAAAAGTTAACAAAAACCACATTGTTTGCTGACTATCTACAAAGTTAGCAAAATATTGCATTGTTTGTGAGCTAGCTAAAAAGCTTTTAAAAGGTTAGGCTTCAGTTGTTTGAATAGCTACCTAACAAGTTAGTTAGCCTTGTTAGCCTACTCATGATTGCTCTGCAGAGAAGCTGTAATTTCTCCTTTGAGAAAAACTTGTTGGCTGAATTATCAACTGGAGGCAAAAACAGAAGAGACATCATAAAACTCAGCTGTGTTGACTTTGTCCTTTAACTTATTTAGCTCTATCATTTTTTAAGGTGACCATTTTAAAGATAAACCATCATTTAGTCAGGTTTTGAAATGAATTCAATGTGGGTGATACAGGCCAGTAACACACACACACAATGCACCCCCACCGACACACACTAGTAACTGCAGCAGACTTTGAAGATCAGAGAGGTCCATCACAGTGGTCCTCATCTCCATGCCTGCCAGTCAGAGTCGGTCTCCACGGAGACGGGCATCACACAGTTGGCGATTGGCTGTAATGTTTTGAGGGGTGTACGTCCTCATGGGAACTCAGGTGGTCTTCAAGTGGAGACAGAAATCCAAGCCACAGAGTTAATCAAATGGATAGTAACAGAGGCTCATTATCCACAGAGCAGTATGTGGCTGTAATGCAGAAAAAAAATCAAAGCACGGTTCTGTTAGCAGGCTGAGCGAACGTCAGCGAGGAAACCAAAACACGTTGTGTCATCTTCTGGATTAGTGTCTTGTTACTCTCAGCTTCCAATTAACTCGCTAAAGAGACTCAGAGGGAGACACGTTAGAGCCGCTTTACACAAGAGCAACGTTTTGTTATTACACATAAGTGTCTTTGATTTATAAATGACCCAACTTAAAGGGTCAATGCAACTAAATTGCAAAGTAAGTTGGTTGAATTGAAACACATTTTCTCGCTTACTCAAGTGGCTTTGCTTGTTAGGAGAAGGTAGTTCCAGTCAGCTGATCACTCGGTTGGTCCACCATTTTTGTCCAGATCAAAATATCTCAACAACTGTTTGATGATTTGCTCTAAAATGTTGTACAGACATGTGTGTTTCCCACATGATGAACCATGATATCTTAATGGGTTGACATGACATTTGGTAAGGACATTCATGTCCCCCTCAGGATGAATTATAATAACTTTGGTGATCACTGATTTTACATCTAGTACCATCGTCAGGTCAAAATTTTAATTTGTCCAATTCCTTGCTTTATGACCAAATTCCTGTAAAACTAATGGCATTTCCACAGGCCTAAGCTGTTCTCTGTGTTTAGTGCGAATTAGCATGATAAGCAGTTAGTCTGTAAACATCAGGATGTTAACATTACTATTGTAAGTATGTGACCATGCTGTATTAGCAATTAGCTCTAGACTCTTAAGGCTGAATACATCCCCAAACTGATGTGTATACAACTTCTGTCTATACAACTTTCTGGAGTTCGCTTGGAGTAGAATGTTCTACTGCTTGATATTTACCCGATACTTGATACTCGTCCGTGTGTTCCAGTATGTTTGGACATATTTTCCAAGCCTTCCTGTGACAAAATGTTCCTGCCATTGAGAGCACCAGATAGGCCTGCAGTTCCTTCTGAATCAGCTGAAGTGCATTAAACCTCCTTCATATTCTGTAGCTTGTAGCGTAGTGGCCACGTGGACACAATTGGAGGTACGTGGATGTTTTTGCAGATCCTACAGGCAGTATTTCCATGTCTGTGCATGTGTGAGAGTCAATGTGACGTAATTGCCTTTAAAGGATGTTCACATAGTAGGCTCTGTGCATGTCTGTGTGGACTTGGCCACGGACATGTCCACATGGTCATTATGCTGATTCTGTATATCTGCTGCACGTGTTTGAAATGTGTCCTCTGAGCAGACTCCAGAAAGCAGTATAAACAGAACTACTACATGTTTGCAGTGTCTGCAGCTGTCCCTGTTTGAGAGTATAATCCAGGCTTTGGTGTTCACGAGGGGTGCTGAGCTTATATTATGTACATAAACCAGCACCTCTTAAAAATACCATGTGCATTAAATCAATCACTGTTAAGGCTAGACTCCCTCCACTTCCCTACATTATTGTGAGTGTAATTCATTTGCCAAGATGAATTTGACTATCATGAAGTCTTTTGGCCATGATAGTCGTGTACTGAAAATCTGATATCATGGCAGCCCTAGTGTAAACCATCTGATGACGAATTTACACCACACAGACCCCAGGGGACCCTCATGAACTCTTGGATGCAGAAAGTATCATTTCGGCTTCAGTCTTATTATAATTTGGGTGAAGTGGCCCTTTAACACACAAAAAAGTTTATAGTTTACTTCTGGCTTGTGACATCTGAAGCTGAACACCACATATACATTTGTGATGCAATGATTAGAGTTGTGTACTTGACCTCAGATAGAGTCAATTACAGGGTTATTTAATTTACTTTATACTGATTTTTCACATGGAAATATGTGTAAAAGTGGTAAAAACAAAGCTAAATCTGTAGGCTAACATGCAACCAAAATAAAAGGTTCAGAAGTGTATTGGCACCATAGTTGTTTTCCCTATCATGTTTTGAATACTTTTTACTGTCAAGCTACACGCAGGGAGGTGGGGTTTACAACTTCCCCTGTAATCCATATATTTCCATACAGTCAATTTTATGTTTATTGGCCTGATCTAATAAAAGTGTGACTGACTTCAGTATATTTGGCTGTCTCTGCTGTCAACAGACGATAAAGTGGAAAGAAATGTTAACGCTGTAATGGTAACAGGCATTAAGAGAGACAGAGAGAGCGCCTGCAGATTTACTGCTGCGATGTCCCACTGATGCGTCGTGTTTGACGATTATGGACAGCCCTGGGTAATAGCTATGTAATTAGGCCTTTACTGTCGTGTAATTCTCCGTCAAGCACATTGTCAATAGCTTGGCTGATGAGGTTGAAAGTGAGATTGGGATCCAGTGACCCGGGCCAGCCGCCGTAATAACACACACACACAGAGGCAGACACACACACAGGCTGAGGCAGAGTGCTTGTAATGCAGTGTTGATGCTGTGATATTTGCTTTTGTCCCGGTGTTGATCTAAGCTGACATTATGCTGTATGGCCCTGATCGCTGTTTGTCTGAGTGTTACATTTGTCATCTGTGGGAGGGCAAACGAGGGATCAGGAGGACTGGAGAGCAAAGTGAGAAGAAGAGGGAGGGCCTGGCAGGTGAAGGAAGGAGGAATAGAGAGGTGGGAGGGGGTGTGTGTGCTCATCTCTTGTGTGTGTCAGTTGCAGATCTGCTGGTGCGGAAGCAGATCTTTTCCCTCAGTGACTCTATTAATTTACCTCATTTATCTTAACCACCTCCCCCTCCCCCCAATAAATACTGGAGACCTCAATTCGTGTGTGTGTGTGTGCACGCACGTCAACAACCGTGTATCTGTATGTGTGTGTGTGTGTGTGCGTGCTGGAATAAAAACACAGCAGCTCCCCTTTCTATTCCCAGAGGACAAATCCGTGGCGGAAAAACTCATTTTCCTGCAAATAGTTTGTCAGCCAAGCTAGGAGGAGTGATAAATTATCACAGACGTTAGGTGAAGGAGGGTGACTGGAGGAAGAGGGAAGCCCTCACACACACACACACACACACGTTTCTCTCATCCTCACACACTTTCTAAAACTACTCCTCTCTCTTCTTCCTCCTATCATTTCTATTTACGTCTGATTTCTCTCACATTTACAGGATTATCTGATCAACACAGCGTACATTGATTTCCCATGCTCAGATAAAACCTTACACATACAGTATGAACACTCTTAGAAAAAAGGGTTCTAAAATGGTTCTTCCTGAAGGGCTGACATTTTAACCAGAGCTATCTGCCTCTGAGGAAACCCTTTTTTGAAGAAAGGGTGCGCCAAGGGCAAGGGTGTAGAATTGAGTAGAGAAGGTTGGGACATGTCCCCGGGGACTACTGAATTGTTCTTAGCAATAGTTAAAAAAATAATAAAATAGAACCACTGTTGTCACTGAATGTCTAGTCAATGTTTTAACGTAAATTATCCTCATGCATGCTGTAATCTTAGTCAGCCCTCCTCTGGCAGCAGCACCACATCACTCCATACTCCACAGGCAGGAGACTCACTGGCTTTTACTATGCTTATGGGGACCCTCACCATGAGCGAACTGACTTTACTGTCTCCACCAACTGTGGCAAGAAATACCCACCGTTGGTCAAAGGTTCTATATAAGATTTGGGGTTCTATAAAGAACCCTTTTCACAGACATAGTTCTTGAAGGATTGTTGACAGCATGGGTATCAAAGGATGTTTTCTCAGTTTAAACATTGTTGATTGTAACACAGATTGTTAAAAAGATGGATGATCACAATATACATTCTATGGGATTCAATAATATTTTGTAGAACCCTTGGAAGGCAACATGTTACAGGTGAAACCCCTGTAAAATGTACTCCCCCCCCCCCCCCCCCCCCCCCCGAATAGGTTCTACATGAAACCCCTGGAATATAAAAGGGTTCTCAGTAGAACCACCTGGTTGTGTTCTTGATGAAACCCAATTATAAAAAAAATTATCGGTAGACCCCCTTAGGTGGGGTCTAGATGACACCCTTGGGACATAAAAGGGTTCTTGGAAGACCACCCTGTGTAGGATCTAGATGAAATCCTTGGAATATGAAGGGGTTCTTCATAGATCCCTCTGGGTGGCTATTAGATGAAATCCCTTGGAATATAAAAGGGTTCCTGGTAGGACCCCATGGCTAGTATCTAGATTAAACCCTTGGAACATAAAAGGCTTCTTGGAAAAAAACCCTGGATGAGGTCTAGATGAACCCACGGAATATGAAAGGGTTCTCGGTAGAACCCCCTGTGTGGATTCTACATGAAACCACTGGAATATGAAAGGGTTCTCATTATAACCCCCTGTGTGAGTTCTTGTTAGCACCCATAGAAGGTGGCTCTCATATGGGTTCTGGGTGTAGCCTGTCACAGATGGTTCTTGGTGTTACCCTTTATTTTTGGTTCTAGGTAGAACATTCTGAAAGGGCTTCAATCTTTGTAAAAGCTTCTACCAGGAACCAGAGAGGGTTCTTCTATGGAGATAAGCTGAAGAACCCTATATGGTTCTAGTTAGCACCATTTCTAATAGCGTACACATACACTCACCCACCCACCCACCACACACACACACACACACACACACACAGTGCAAGTTGTGAAAATGTGGTCGCCCTACTACAACTCAAGTGTGACTCCCCCATTCCGAATGATAAATTGATGGCCAGAAAAATGGATTTGTTTTCAACTAGTAACACATCAAAGAAATAATAATTCTGTGCGGGGGAGAGTGGCGGGATGATGAATGGGGTGGACAGCTGGATCACAACGGAGCAATGGAGTGAGTGAGTGAGAGAGAGATGAAGGAGTGGGATGTGAGAGAGAGAAACTGTAAAATCAACACACAAACAAAAACACTGTCAGGCTTCTGAAATGGTTCTGTATGTTTTGTAACTTGTGACTCTGGGCAGACAGCAAGTCAGATCCATGTGTCTCAATTGGCCAAATCAAAATTTGGACCCCTGAACGTTACATCCATACGTGACATGTTGGACGTCTCATACCAGAACCATGGGCATTAATGTAAGGCTGCAACATGCTCTTCTCTCATGCGAAGGCTGGTAAGATGTTCCTATTGAGGCACAAGTGCACTCAGATTCATCCCAGAGGTGTTGGAAGAGGTTGAGGTCAGACCACTCTGTGCAGGACAAGTCAAGCTCTTCTACTCTAAACTGGAAAAAACATTTGTTGTGGGCATGGCTTTACACACAGCAGCATTGTCATGTTGAAACAGAAAAGGGAAATTCAGAAGCACACTGTTGCCTAAAATGAAAATATTAAACATTGATATCCCAACAGAAAGCCAAGACCATACCAGGAAAACAGGACCACATTTTGCCATAATGACACACACACACACAGACTCACAAGGTGAAAGCAACACCAGCCAGCTGTCACAGACGGTAATGACTGAAGCAGTTCTTTGAAGTTCAGAATACACTTCTATGAAACTTACGGGAATTTAGCTGAAATGACCAAATATTGCTTCTGAAGTATCTCACATTTATGTGCGAAAATTATCCAATTAAACTTAATGCAACATCATTATAGCACACATTACAGATGGATTTGATTTTAAGGATCCCCATCAATATAATTTAGCACTCATTATACTGAAGAAGCTCTCTATATTACTATTACTGTTTGCAGAGAGTTTGCAAATGAGCTTGTCCATGGAGAGGGGGGCTTCACTTACCCTTTGATTGTTTTTTCTGTCCTTTCTGTCCACCTCTGCTACTAACTGAGCACAGAAATGTAGACAAAGGACTCCAGATTTTAATACATATTGGCAAAATGTGAGGGAAGTGTCACTTAAACAATCTTAACCAGCAATTTAAATGCTGACAGTTGAACTGTAAACAATAATATTGTCCTTTCAATATTGATTCCCATATACTTGTCTTTTCATGCTAATGTGAAAATCATCATGAGATCACTCAGTGCTTCACTTGGACTGTAATATTTTAAGGGATAGTTTGGATTTTTTGAAATGGGGTTGTGACAGGTCATCTATAGTCAGTGTATTATCTACAGTATGTGGTCATCAATGCGCCCCCAGTTTGGAGAAGCAGAGAGGAGTACCGTGTAGGAAGCTAAGTATTGTACTGCTGTCGACATGGTCAGCAACAAAACGCATTTCAGCCACTTAAAAAAAGGACCACCTAAAAAGTGTATGCTATAAGTAGAATATTTTCACCACTTTACCTTGCTGTCAGAAAGCCATTTCTGATGGGAAACCACCATTATATGAGCCAAATATCGCTCTCTGCAAAGCAACCAGACTCCACTGATGAAATCAGTAGTTTTGGCTTCTATAACAGTAGTAGTTTCCTGTCAGAAACCGATGCATAGGGCTGTCTGATAGTAAATAAAGGTTCAGGCTTGACTGTGAAACAAACATATCGTAGAAGTGTCCCAGATAAGCTGGATGCCTTGCCACCAGACAGGCTTTTCTGATGGGAAAACAATAAATAAAATATAACCACTCTCCAAACCAACTAGACTCTGTTGGCAAAAACAATAATTTTACCAGTACTTTTACAGGAGTTTTCTGGTCTAACACTGCCCTGATCTGTTATTTTCTTGCATTATTTTGTGATTTCTGTTTTCAAAGGTTAGTTATGATTCACCAAAGTCACACAAGAACACAAACACAACAAAAACATAAATAAACTATAACAGATGGGGGCAGCAGCTCACTGTTTTTGCTAATGGAGTCTGGTTGAGCATGTGAGAGCAATATTTGGCTAAAATAACAGTTGTTTCCATCTGAAAAAAGCTGTCTGACAGCAAGGTAAAGGGGTGAAAATATTCTAAATATAGCATAAACTTACACTGATATTGGTTCTTTTAGATGGGCCTTTTTAGGTAGTTAAAATATGTTTTGCTGCTGACAATGTCCACAGCAATATATTGCATAGCTTCTGCGCTGGTACTGTGCTCTGCTTCTCCAAACTGGAGTCATCAACGTTTTCTGTAAATTGGACTAGAGATTTTGATAAATAAGGTCCTCCTTTAACTGTCACAATGTCCGATAAGCAAGTCTGCAGGATCTTTATAACAGGCTTGTTAAACAGAAGAGTGAAGACAGAATCAACCAAAGCTATTTCCAAGAAAGCAATATTAACATTTCAATTTTCTCAAAGCAAGCACATCAGTAATTTGAATTTACATCACTCCCTGATGTATGAATTAAGGAATATATTTCCTAGTAATCTAAAAATGTAGATCTCTTGCAGCTCATCCACAAGTACAATCCTCCCACTCAGGTAGTCATCTCACTCAGGTAATAACCGTTAGCATAAAGCACTAAAATCACATCATCATAATCATCATCATTATCATCATCGTCCCTGCTCCCCACACATTTACAACCATAGCTCGAGCCACAGTCATAACACAATTGCATCCATATATTCACACACAGTATTCAGGGAATTATTTGGCCTGCCATCGTGCACAGCGGATCATTAAATGTAAGAGGTGTTCTTCCCTCCAGCTTTCTAAAACCGACCCTGTACGATGTCTATACCCAATGTGTGTTTTCATCCCGCTCATTTTTCCCCAACCATATCTTATTTCTATTCTTTTTTTTATCGCCCTCCTTCCCTCCCCTCCATCCACACTCTCTTCTTTCCCTTCGCAGTGATTGATGGAGTTAGGCAACAGAGCACAGAGCAACGTGTGGCCAACAGTCCAAGACAGCCTGCATCTGAGAGGGAGAAAGAGAGGAGGAGGAGGAGGGTGGGGATTAAACGAAGAGAGAGGTAAAAGGGAGGGAAGGAAAGAGGAAAGGAACAGGGAGTGTGTGTGAAAGAGAGGAGAGGAGGGGAGGGAGGAGGAAGAGGAGAGTATGAGAGAGAGGGGAGCTCAGCTGAAAGCCACAGACTTAATTCTATGCATCATTAAGCAGTCTCACTCAATGCAACATCCCCTATACATCATCCACGCTCAGTAAACACAACGGTGACATTACATTAGCAACTGCAAATGAATTTTCTTTTTAGAAGGAAATTGAGAATACTCTCTTTCTCTCCCTCTCTTTTACCCTCTCTGGTGCTGGCAGAGTGCGGGCCCCATAAAAGGCAGAGAGATATAAACAAAATAAAAACACAAACAATATTTCCCTTTGCCTCTCTGGTGCACACTCTCTCTGTTTGTCAGGCAGAGGGTGCAGAGACTTGTACACACACACACACACAGCACTGTTATGTGTTCTGCTGTAATTTATTTATAATATGAAAGCAACATCATAAACATGAACATTTTATACATACTGCTGCAGGAAATATAGATTTTTATTTAAAGACAAGTTAACTTTGCTACTTGGTAACACTAAAGCTGTTTGTGCTGTGTGGTGTGATATTTCTCAATTTGATCTCAGTTTGTTAAATTTCATCTAGTCAACCACCTCTCTAAGTTAATCTAGTTGTAATGTCAGTGTTTACTGAGTGGATCATTACACTAAATTAAAAAAGAGTTGCACCACAAACCAGTTCTCACATGTGTGTCTACTGATGGGTAGAGTGCTGAAAATCTCTACTCAAGTAAAAGTACAAGTACTCCCATTAAAAAAAAAAAAAGACTCAAGTAAAAGTGAAAATTACCATTTGAGATACATACTCAAGCAAAAGTAAAAAAAAGTACCTGGTTAATAAATTACTCTAAGTACAAGTTACTTTCTATTTTAACATTTTTAAGGTGTACTGCAAATATGAAGCTAAGCTACATGATAAGCTAATGTCAGTAACATCAAAGATTTAAGTTACACATAAAAAATTAGCATAGTTAATGTTAGTGAGCTAACTACATTTTCACCTACACTTTGTGCAGCTTTTTTTCTCATTGTGTTTGTGAAGTTTTCAGGAGGCGCAGCAGCACTCCATCATGTAAGTGCTGCCTTGTTTAGATATTGGAATAAAAAGTGAGGCCACATGTGATCAGGGATTGTTTCTGGAAGCTGCATCTTGTTCAGAGGATGTCACTTAGCCTTTGTTTTTCACACTTACAATTCTTTTTCAAACGCACTGCTGTGCATTAGGGCCACTGAAGGTAAAAAAAAAAAGTAATAATAATAAAAGAGGTTAACATGTTGAATCTGACTGTTGTTCAAAAATTATGTAAACTAAAAAACTCTAGACTCACCTGTTTTGGGTTGAGTCTTGAGAGCAAAGACTACTTTTAACATGCAATGTAAGTAGTTTAGTGTGAGAGGGGAATGTCTTATTAAGCTTATTATATGATAACAATATAATTCTATAAATACTGAACAGCATCAGATCAGATAAATTGACCATATAACGTCTCTTACATGTCAGTTTCAAACAAGTAGCAATATATTAGCAAGCTAATGTTAGTTTTGTCAGTTGCTTAAGTTAGCTTGGCAACAGTTAAACCTGGCAGTTAGTTGGTGTATATATTTATAACAACTTCTCCCTATCTGAGAATAAGTTTGTGTGGGAGAATAAAATAAAATTACGGAGCCAGAATTTCAAATATTGAAGTTGTAAATTTACAAGAGAAAAACTAAAATCTCTGATATCAAAGTGGTAAATTTGTCAGAAAAAAACATTTACACGAAAATCAAATAAACTTATGGGAACACTCAAAATATACCATAATTGGAGAAAATATTAATTTTGTTACATAATTCAATTGAATACATTCCAAACACAAGGTAAAGGTGATTGTTTTCAGCTACAGCTTATATCATAAAATGGATAAAGGAGGTGGCAAATGCACATGTGCAAAGTCTGTGGGAGGTGGTACTAAAATATACTAAAAAAATTACCAATACTTCAAATTAAAAAATGTTTTGCCTGTGTTTGGTTAAATGGCATTAGCCTAAACATTGGTTAGGTTAACTTAGCTTAATTGGATATTTCCTTATCGATCTAATCTACATGAATACTACGAACTCACACATATTTCTCTATAGATGATTGAGAGAAAACAGATTCATGGAAATTACATTGTCTGGTGAATTTAATATTTGTTTGCTGTCCTAAAACTTTTTGGCAGTCATGTTTCTGTTCTATTTACACATTTGATTGCTTTGTATTTGTAATCACTCATTTGAAACTAGCCTTGTAGTTAAGAACACACAAACTAGATAGATGTTACAGCCTGATCCTGAGGTTTATCAAAACACCCACACAAATACAACCATGCAGACAAACACACAATCCACACATTTTAGCTGTAATATCTAAGACCATGTGAGTGACATAAATTATCAAGCAAGTCAAATGAATAATTATGTTTTTATTACACAAATTATGCCCTTTCCCCTAAACTAGTCAGGCTCTGAGGCCTGGGAAATCTATTAAGGCTGTGCTATAGATCATCCCATCCACTGTGGCGTGTATATAGATCGGTCGGCTCATTTGAGGAATATTGAATCGGTTACAGTAAAGTAAGCCCCTGGATTGAGTCAAATGTAAAAATCCATGCATGTGTGAGGAGCTGTCAGCGTGTGCTGTAATGACGGATGGCGCTGGGTCTCTGTTTCAGCGAGAGGTGATAAAAAGTCAAATTATGAGTGCCGGGGAGGGACAAGAGAGTGTGGGGGAGCGAGAGACAGAGAAAAGAGAATTGGACCAGATCCGTCAAATGATAAGGGCAATCAGTCAATCTGGGAGCGTTTCGGACGATGGAAAGTGTTATTTCCTCCCAGTGCAGTTTGGAGTCAAGGGTCGGTGAGGGGTCAAGACTATGACCCCTGACCTCGTGCTAGTGACGAGTTATTGATTCACGGTCTCCACAGTTTACCCATGTTATTATCTGCTGACATGATTGGTTTCCAATAGCAGTGATTTGCAGTCAAAGTACTTTAACACAAAACGGTGATAAGGACTTGATTAGCAAGTAAAAGTCATTGTTCTATAAAAATGTACTCTGAAATCTTAATTCACTGTACAGACATGCAATCCTGATATACTGTTTTGTTTTGTTTTAACAAAAGGAGAATGCAGGAGAAAGAAGGTTTTTTTTTCAAACAGCAGAAAACTTGCAATGGAACAGCCAAAATGTAAGAAAAAACAACCATTCAACCACCTCTGACTTACATTAAGAATTGATCAAATACCTCTGAAATAAACTATATAAAAAATCCCCAAACCCCAAGGCCGGAAGCATTCTCTGAAACAGGACAGACAGACTTGTCTCAGATTTCACAAATTTGCGAGATTTTTCATCTACTTGAATCAGACACCCACACTGGATACATGAAAAGAGACATTTAAAAGACAGTTGGATGTCCGGAGTTTTTGTGACTCCAGTCATTGCTGGAGTTTTCTGACTGGTTCACTCTCTCCACACAAAAGTGTCTTTCATCAGATGGATGTAACCATTTACGTGTCCGTCCCTGCAATGTCACCTGTTTTCATTCACAACACAGCCATACTGGTATTTTCCTGAAATTTTGCTTGGTCTTGAGGTGGGAAATTTCGCTGCATATTGATCCCTGCTTCCATTCACCCCATGCAGGAAATGTTCCTGAACACTTCTGCTTGTGTGAAAGGGGCCTCAGTCTGACTCTGTTCAGATGCCAGTGCTAAAATAGCCTCCTGAAAAGTCAATCAATGCCTGGTAGCATCTTGGTTCACCATCTCACCCTTTCTGCTTTCTATCTGAGGAGCATCAAACAGAGCCACGGACCCCCTACCAAGTCGACCCCCACGCTGACCCCCCTCCACGCTCTAAAACTGACCTGCTCTGAGGTGTGAACTTCTGTCCCTCAGCTGATAGAGCCTCCTGATCATTTTTATAGTCCTCATCCCTCGCTGTTTATGACTCTGCAGTTTGATTATAGCAAAGGGGGCTTGGAGCAGTAAGAGCCCCGGAGAGGCAAACACTCACACACACACACACACACACACATCAAAGGAGCTATGAGAGGAATGTGGACATTTGTTGTTTGTTTTATCATCCAGTACCAGCACTTATCTGCTTAATCATAAAGAATTGGCCTGGGAATGAAGCAGGGGGGACACTGCACTGGCCAAACAAACTATAATTGTTACTGCAGGGATGAGCCAGCTTCGGTTTGGTTATAGCAGCTTACAAGGTACATGGGAGTTTTATTTGAAGAGAGAGCAGAAGAACAGTTTACTTTAACATCACAGGTCCCAGCAAACTGTTGCTGTAAAGATACATCTGAGTGATTCAGCTACAGCTAATCCACTATTCATGTTACATATTAGACATCACTTTACATATGTTGTCTTGCAAGACATTATTGATACACTCTTAATACATCATCAACTACAGATCATTTTCATTACTGACTATTCGGCCAGTTGTTTTATTGATTGTGTGGTCTGGGAAATGTAGAAAAATAAATGAGTGGAAAAATGCCCCTCACAATTTTACAGAGCCACAAACCCAAAGATATTCAAGATACAGTGAAATGAAAGGGAGGAAAGCAGCAAAGCAGCTAACTTGATCACTCCACTGGCTTCCTTCATCAAATTCAAAACCCTGACACTTTCCCACAAAACAGCAACTATAACAGTTCCCACCTACCTGAACTCCCTCCCTCAGGTCTACACTGCCTCCTGCCCACAATGCTCTGCCAATGAAAGGCGCCTGATTCAACCACCACAACAGGGCCCTAGGTCGCTAACTTGAGTTTCTGTAGTTCTCAGGTGGTGGAACGAGTTACCTAAGTCTGTTCAATCTCTCAGTCCACATATATATATATACACACATATATACGTATAAAAATTCAATGCATCATATACACTCTATGCATTGCTTTTAGCACTGCCTGTAGGCAACCTACATCCTATCAGGCTTGAACTTTGCTTCATTTAGTCATGATGTTCTCTCCTGTCTAGATCTTATCTTGTGTTTCTTGTGTGTTTCTTTGGATAAAAGCGTCTGTTAAATGAAATTGTAAATTGTAAATTGTAAACTTGTTTAGATGTAACATTTTCATGTGGGGGAGTGCGCAATTGCATTAAAATGGCTGAATCCATGCAAAAGAAAAAGTAACAGCTGTTAGCGTCTTTATGTTCGTACTGTTAGCAACCCAGTTTGTAACTTGTCATTTTCAGTGTGTAAGTTGTTACATCAGGGGGTTTTGCTGTCTCTAGCACGTGAAACAGGGATTTTGAAGTCACCAATGCGCAGAGAGCGGATGCTGCCTGAAACAGGGAGCCAATAGAGACAGAGCGCATTTAAGCCCCACCCACAACGGAGAGGAAAACAATCCATGGCTGTCCACTGGCTCGTGGTGTATCAGGGTGCGTCTTGTCATTTTCTGTCAGCTAGCAAACAACAGAAAAATGTCTAAAAGCTGCAAGGTGGTGGGATGCCCTACCAAAAAGTTAAAGAACCCAGAGCCAAGATTTTATAAGCTGCCAAACCAAAAAAACAAGTCTGTAAGAGGACACAAGTGGATACAGATATGAGGCGTCTGCAGGATAAAAGGGGGAAACTGTGGGATCCTGTCACTAAGTAACATTATGGCTACATTACAGCTGCTAATTTGATCAGACAAACTGTGGAAATTTAAGAGAACTCGGCTATAAAAAGGCCTGGTTTTGTTCTTTGTTAGGCTAAATGATGATCATACCTGGTGATGCGATGAAATAGTTGTTCATATTGAAGTATTTCACCTGTGGCCATTCGGTTGGATCATTTTTCAAGGAAAAGCAAGGTAAGGAGAAGAGACACTGCGGTTTACTGGAAATATTGAGTTTGTCAGTTTAACTTTTCCTCTCTGGTAGACACAGGGTGCTAAAGTAATCCACTGACACACTGAAATTTAATGTTTTTAGTGAGGTACAGTCACTTTGTTAGCGTTTAAGCACTTGGGTTCATATTGTGGCACCAATCTTTCCCCCTTCCCCAGTGGACGTGATTTTCAGAGTATGACACCTCAGGGCTTGATTTTACTCCCAAATGGACATGCACACGGACAGCTGCAAAACCACAGATGCCTATTAGTTGTTTTTATAATACTTTGTGGAGTAAACTTGGAGGACCTGTTCTACACATTGCAGAAGATTGGCGTCTGTAGTGTCCCTGTGGTCACAACAAATTGGCGGCATGCAGATGTCTGAACAGAGCCTATGCGTACGCTCTCTAATGACAAACTCTGCGTCACATGGACCTTAGCAGACCCGTGTGCACTTGTATATGTGGAAATGTAAGACTGGCTTTATCCCTACAACTGTAGCAGGAAAATCTACTCTGTCAGTGGGGTCAACTATATGACAGACCACATACAGTACGTATAAATGTTTAGGTATAATTGTAGTTCTTTTAGCAGTGAGACTATCACCTCAGCCAGTTCTGTTTTACATGCATAAAATATTTTGTTTTTTTCTTTTAAGATTTGGTCAAGGTAGTAGGAATACCAAATAATAAGGTATTTTTACACCATCTGAGTCTCAGCATTGATGCATCGCACTTTGCTGTAACGGCAAAGTGACTGAGCTGTAGTTACAGTGTGTGAGATACACAACACTTTAATTAAGTCACACGATCACAACCCCCTTTTTCTCTTCCTCTAGCCCTGCAAGTCAATCAGACTCTCTGCCCTTCGTTTCCCCTGTGTGGGAGGCCGGTGTGCTGGCCTGAGTAGCTGGGAAAGTCCCATGATTTATGGCCCTTTGCAGGCCTGACTGCCTCCCACCTCGCTGATGATAGAGCCAGAGGTAACGAGGACTGGTTTGCTCCAATCCACTCTTCTGTTTGGTAAATCCAATTTTATTCATTTGGGATTTAAAAGCATTTCCCAGCCTTTACCATCTGATGCTATATTGGAAGATCCAACTGCATAGATTTATCAGAATACTTCTATGTGTAATTGGTGTATTTTTTACAGGTTGGGTGATAATCGCATGGATTAGATGTTAATGATTAAGCACGCCAAAGGGTGAGAAGGGGCATTTCATTTTCAGTCTCACATGATAGACTTCCATTTCCTTATTCATTACTTTTTTCTCTTCTTATATATGCTCCATAGACCTTTGTAAAAGACTTAGATGTTTTTTCACGATCAAATTGAGAGCAGCTTCAACTGAATAATGGCAGGTTTTTCTTTTTCAGTTTGTCTGAGAAAATCTGTTTGGCTTAAAATTTAGCTTGTGACTCTTTGCCCTCGTCAAATGTCCCACACTGCTGCATCAACGATGTTCAAATGTACTGTATAGCAAAAAACACACATACTACATAAGACCAAAGCCTTACTGGGGGTTGAATCATTATGAGGTCCATTTTGAGGCTTTTTGCACTTGTTTCAGTCTTGATCGGAGGATCAAGCAGCTCTGACATATTAAAATCAACCAACCTTACATACATAGAGGGACACACACGAACACACACACTAGCAGCAGCAGCAGCAGCAGCAGCAGCAGCAGCAGGGCAGTAACTCAAGGCCAAAGGAGGAGGTTTATTTTTATCATGGGCAAAGGCGCCAAATCATGTTGGTATGAAGGGGGCTATATAAATGCAAATTGTATTGGAGAGCTATTAGTCCTGGAAAAGGTTTGTATGTAAATGCCCTATAGGACCACCGCAGAGCACTGGGCCAGTTCAGATTAGTGGGGTTTGTGGCAAATGTGCTGCAAAAGACAAAATAGAAAAATAGACAGAAAAATGCAATTGCCTTGTGGTAAATCATGGTGAACAAGGTGAGTAGTTGAGTAATTGAATGGCCAAGGTGTTTCTGTTCGCTTTATTGTGTATGCAAGAGAGATGTACTGAGGTCACTTCACTCAGTGTGTGCAGGTGTTCATGTTTTATGGTCGTTTTGTTCAAGATACAGATTTTTTCTGCACCTGAGCAGAACATAGTGTGACCGTAAACAGTTCTGTGAAAGTATGAATGATCAAAATGTTGATGCAAAAATGCTGAAGTGAAAGTGTGAATGATCAAAATATGAAGAAGAAGTGAGGATGAGCAGAAAATTGAAGCACCACTTTAAATGAATTGCTGCTGATTAATGTCAGCCTTGTTTTTTTGCCTAGAAACTGTCAAAATATGTCAAAGATAGACTTTGTGGTATCAGGCTGTAGCTACTACTGAGGACACTGAGGTCAATTACACACAAACTGTGCATGTGTCTTTTTAAGAATGATTCTAGGATTTAGTTTAAACTTAGTATCTATTCATTTGACATTCTTACACTAAAAAAGAGTCAAAACATGTAAAAACTACTAGTTTAATAGGAGTATTTGAACCTGTTATTAAAAATCAACTAGTTTTAAGTATTTTTAAAGTCAAGTTAATTTTTTTTATTTTCTCAGTGGACAAAAAATAAACAAAACACATTTTTAAAAAGTAAATGAAGGCTTTGAGACACCATTTAGAGCATTATGTAGGTGAATAAAATAGTAATATATAATAAAAATATAATTAACAATTAATGGCAGTTAAATAAATTGATACATATGAAAGAATTTAAATAATCAAAAACTTTTTTAAATTCCTTTTTTGGTTTAAAAAGGGGGTCTTCTGACTTCAGTATAGCTAAAATCCAGGCTACAGCCCTGCATACTATATCAAGTGAAGAAACAAAAATGGTGATTATGAAATGAACAAATCAAATATGGCACAGGATGCCACATCACTCATGAAGAGTAGGGAATTTAATAATTGGGCATTAGGCTGTGAGAGATAACACTAGCGCAAGGCCGCCCTCTAGCTTTACACAGAGAGACTCACAGGCAGTCATCACACCTACCAGTCATGAATCCACCACACAAAACATTGAATCTTTATTCAGACAGTCACTGCCTACATAACTTTTGCATTACAAGTACCACATTACAAAAAATAGTGTGCAGAACCAGCAGTTTGAGTAAAACAGAATAATATATACAGTATATTATTTCAAGATATGCACTGACAGAAATTAACACATGTAGTCACTGTATTGATAGAACCTCTACTCAGAAAATGTTTTTATACTGTCAAGTAAGAACAAAATGGCAAAAGTGAGATATCCATAAAAAAATAAATAACAACACATTCTGTTGTCTTGCCCGGGACATAAAGTGACTGGGTGCAACTGCAATTCTTCACGGATCTTTGGCTTCCTGAATTATTTTTTCCGAAATGTTATATTTCTGCAAACCCAGGTCATTCCATCCTGGAAAGAAGCAGACAAAGTTTGTGCTGTGAAAATTAGTGAGGTGAAAGTTAGTTCAAAATATATTTACAACCCATAGTTCACTGCTGATTTTAAGGACAGCCTACTGATGAGGAGAGAAAGAAGACTACTGCATCATAACATGCTGGTACTCAGTGTCAGCAACCCCTGATTTAAACTGACCAATAACATTAGGAAATCAAGACAAATAAAATGTGAAATAATACTTATGGTGGATAAATAAATAGTATGTATAGTTTGAGCAGGAATAATCACAATTAGATTATACTGGAATTCTGTGGATGTGACAAACACCCAGAGTGAGCTTTACACAAAAGATATTAATCACAAGGTTGCTCCTGGCTTGTCAGATAACTTGAACAGATGTAAATCAGGAAATATTTCACAAGAAGTAGCCATTAAGTTGGTCTATTTTTTGGCAAATGAATACTCAAAGTATGAGTGTAAGGTGGTGGAGAGAAGGTCTGTGACCATAACTGTGTCAAAACATACAGAAACAGCAACTACACTTAATAGATCAGGGAGAAAGACAAAGCAAGAATGGAAAAAACAGATGATTTAAGGACATACAGTATGTTTGAGAGACACTGGATTATTTACATGATATTAACAGATGTGTATGATTAACATGACATCAATATTTAATTTTGTAAATATCTCGGTTATCCTCAATACCGGTCACAACATCACGATTCTCAAAAGACAGTTGCTGCCACTCCGCAGCCACCCTGTCTCAACCCTCACCGTGTGTGTTTGCAGACTGTGTTCATTGTATTTACCTGCACTCCCTCAGCAGTGACGGCTGAGCAGGCCTGGACCTGCCACATGCGATCGCGGATCGTGTGCAGATGGAGACTTTCTGCCAGCTCAGACGCTGGTGATGCCGTCATTAGGTCCTGCTTGTTGGCAAAGATTAGCAGTGGCACACCAGCAAGCTTTTCCTCCTCCAGCAACTCAGCCAGCTCCTGCAGGAACAAACACACAAGGGCAGTCAGTGACATACTGCATGTGTACTGGAAGAATCAGAAAAACAAATCATTTTGACTTCAGGCTTGAATTGCACAACTTTTAATTCCTACTGTTTGTGATGAGTCTGTTTTATGGTAAAACAAGGAGTGTGCATAAGACTGTCATTACATTGTCATAACCACGTTACGACAATTGTGATGAACACAAAGGCGTATTTATGAATGTTTTTCTGAGTGTTTTCATTAAATTTCATTACAGCAATTATGTCACTTTTAATGCAAAGCTGACATTGTTTGAGATGTCTTTCTTATGACTTCAGTCAAGTGAATAATGCCTTTACTATGAGAACTTGACATTAACCAAGACAATATAACCTGTCAGTGTCTTTGTCATGGCAACTTGACATTACTGAACTTAAAGAAACTGTTTAGCTTTATGTTTTAACATGACATTTAACTGTCATGTTGTTTGGTTTTGACACTGGCTGTCATGAGACCATTATAAGTGTGTCATTAATATTTTCTTTGACCTCAAGTAAAGAGGTACATTTTTTGGACTTGTCATAAAGATGTCATTAAACGTTATAAGGCCAATTACACATCAGAGTACAGTACCAAGATGACAGATGTCATGACATGGTTATGACAGTCTTATACACAACCCTTCAAATAAAGTGTTACTGACAATATTTTCTAACCATCAAAATATTAACTTACTGTATATTACCAAAAATCTGACTAAAAATATCTTATTATTCCACTCCATTAAAAAAATGTAATAATTGTATCTCACCATACTTGTCTCTTCAAACCTTTTTCTGTCGGAGCTGTCAATCACATATATCTGCAAATAACAAACTCAGTGATATTACCGAAGCGATTCATTACATGTGAATACTAGATTCTAGATATCCAGATAATAGAATGCTACATCTGGAGGACTTTGATCTATAAATGTTGAATTTGTTTAATTCTGGTTATTGTAACAAGTACTTAAAGAGAACCTACCAGTACATCTGTGTTCTCAAAATAATTCCTCCAGTAGGGTCGGATCTTGCGCTGACCTCCAATGTCCCAGACGTTCAACTTGAAGCCAGACGACTGAACACTCTTTATATTGAATCCCTGTTGAAAGATAACATAAATTCTTTATGTTTTATTTCAAGGGACAGTTGTTTACCCCCAAATCAAAAATACAGATTTTTCCTCTAGTCTGTAGTGGTATTTAGATTAGATTAGATCTAGATTGTTTTGGAGCGAGTTGTTGTGTTTTGGAGATATCAGCTGTAGAGATATCTGCCTTCCCTCCTATATAATGGAACTAGATGGCTTAAAGCGCTCAAAGCTCCAAAAAGTAATTCTGAAAAACTGAAGAACAGCAATGTCTCTTTCCTGACCTCACGAACTGGTTATTCAAAAATATTCAGAGACCTTGTCGTTAGCAGTTTCATGTAGGAACTATTTTCTTTCTACCAACCTACACCCGCCAAGTGTATCATTGCACAGAAGGAAGCATGCCTCTTCACACATCCCATGTTAACATTTTTAACAACATTTTTGTTTGCATTTTTAAAAAAATATTTCTATATAATTAGTATCATACTAAATTAAAAAAGAGACTGAACCTATAAAAAATAATAGATGAATGAAAACAAAAAAACAGTGGAGGCTGTCTGAAGCCCCTCTCACCCCTTACAAAAGGTACAAAATGATTTACTCCGCCCTTGCATTACAATTCTTCTCTAAACACAGCTAATCGAGCCGAGTGTCTGCTGATGTTGGGGCACCAATGTGCACAGTCAGTAATGTCTTTCCCCAAGAAAGGGAAATCAGGGTGCCAAAAAGGAAAAGAACAAAAGAAAACAAACTGAGGAACCACAACAAATTTCTTTTAAAACAAGGGTGAAAGCACAACTAACAGTTTAAAACTGGTTCAAGCTATTATCAGCAGATGTTTTGTTTAGATTGAAGGCAGTGTACCTGGGATCTAACTTGGAGCATATTTGCATTGTCTAACATTTATTCTGGAAAAGAAAAAACAGGGCGCCCATAGAACTGATAGACTGCTTATGTATGCTTATGCCCAGAATGTTGCGCTACACCCTGCGTAAGCCTTTCATCCATGAGTAAATGCACGCTTCTTTCTGTGTGGTGATATGGCAGGTGCAGCTCTGTAAAAAGAAAGAAGTAGTTCCTGCATGAAACTGCTCACAACAAGGTCTGTGGATTACCTTGGGTAACCAGGTCACGATATCTGGAAAGAGACACTGCTGTTGAGTTTCTTGGTGCTTTGAGCACCACAAGCCAAGTGCCATCCAGTTCCATTATATTGGAGAGAAGACAGACATCTCTATGGCTAATATCTCAGCAACTCACACCAAAACTGGATTGATAAAGAGCAAGAGGAAAAATGTGCATTTTTAACTTTGGGTTGAACTGTCCCTTTAAGACTTACAGTGGAGGAAATACAGCATGGTTTGGAAATCTGTCTGACTGGAAACTGAATAAATGCATTTCCACAGTGTGTGACTGAGCTACTGGATGTGAGTGCATATCTGTACTTGTGTGGGGGTGATGTGGCTGATGTCTTCAGCTGCCAGCTGTTTCAGCAGAGTGGTCTTGCCAGCATTGTCCAGGCCAAGCAACAGTAAGCGCACCTCCTGCTCTGGAGACTGCTTCAGCCTCCGCAGAATGGACAACAGGCCCTGCAGATGGATCATTCAGAGGTGATGACTTCAATGAGACAGCAGGTTCAAAGATGACATTTCAAAGGAAACCTGTGGGCATTTCTCACTATACTGTTACAGAATCATGGCCCATGAGGCTGTATCAGACAAAACACCCATCACCAGAGGCAACATGGTGTAAGGGGTTGGCAGAGGAACCTGGCACAGCTTGTACAGGAGCTTTAACACTCACGCCACAGCAGGAATCATCTAGAGCATGAGGATTTAGTTATTAGCCGCTTGCACTGACCTACTGTACACATGTAGCAGGCTGAGAGCTCTCATTGGCCAAGATTAGACACAGCGAGTGGCTTGTGTCCAGGAAGTGGTAAGCTATTTACCCTGCAGTGTATTCTGTTAGGATGAAAACGGTGTCACTGCAACTCTGCAACCTGTAACATGTGTACTGTCAAATATAGAAACAACTGATCCCCAAGGGATTTGTATATACAATCCATTTCAGCGCACACCTTTAAAAACTGTTAAAACTCACTTGTTTCTTCCTTCGCCTTTTTCTTGATTTTGTAACTTTTGTAAGTTACTAATTTGTGGTTTGTCCACTTTGTCTCCTTGTTTTCATAAATTGTTAGGGCTGGTATCGAAAACCGGTACTAAACTGGTGCTGGTTCCTGCCTTGTCAGTACAGAAATATTAATACACTCCTGGACAAACAATGCTGATATTTTCACTTATATAATGTTACATAAACAGCTGACAGGACAAAACATTCAAAAGTGTGGGCTCACTTTACTAAATTTAATGAAAATTCAGCTAAATGCAATAACTCGGGAAATGACTGAACTTATTTCTGCCAATAAAATAAAATGACTGTTGAGTTTTTCCACATCTATTCATGTCATGTAAGGACATATATGACCTTTTTTTTTTTTACACCAAATTATAGTGAGTAGTATCAATAAAAGTATCCTAACTAACTAATGACACCCATCTCTATACATTGTCCTCTCTGTCTTCTTTTATTTCTCTTTTCTTTCTCCCATACACCACTCTGCAACCATTGTTTTCCAATGTTGCTTGCTTGCCGATGCTAAAAGAGGTCTGAATTGTTAAGAATGAATGATCCCAAAAGGAGAATAAAACTTTGTTTAAACAAACAAACAAACAAACAACAAACAAAAAACAAAAAAACAACAACAGTGATAACTCTTTAAATACTGATTCAGTATCCTAACTAACTATACTTACTGGATGCCCCATTCACTAGCATGCAGCCTAATGTCAGCCAGTTGTAGCTCACAGTTGTCAGTTAATACAGTTTTCACACATATTATGAAACAACAACTGTTACTCAAGGAAAATAAAAATGAAAATCGTCCAGTTCAATTCCAAAGCAGCCATGTGTGGTTGTGAATCATGATAACTTACCATGCTTTCCTCAGGTGTTGGTATTGTGGTCCCTGTTCAGGCTGAGTGGATTAACATCTTTCTAACTTTGCCTCTTGGGAGAACAGCTGTCAAGTTCAGTTGCCAGGGAAACAGTGACGTCAGCCTAAACAACGGACCGTGGCACGAGACCAAGAGAAACGGACCATGCAAAATATGACATTAAAATAATAAAAATTTGTATGACTTCATATAAAAAACTTACTTTCTTTCTGACTTTTTTAAGCACATCAGATTTTGTATCGAAACCAAAAAGTTGCTAATTAAAAAAAAGCAAATGACAAAACAATTTTAAATCAGTGTTATATAACTTAAGTAACTTTGTTTCTAGGCAAGCTGCTAAAAATTTAGTTGCCAAAAACTATGCTGACTGAATTTTTGAAAAAAAAAAAAACCAACTGAATCACTGAAAATGATTTAACTACAGTGATAAAACTCAAGGGATTGTTTCGAGAAAGCTTTCTCTGACAAAGAGATACAGGTTTGAGTGTTGTTGAGTGCTGCTGCAATATATTGTTCTATATGTGTGTTTTTCTTTTGTTCTATTAATGGTTATTTGTAGTTTCAAAAATCCCCCAAAATTCAAGCAACAGTTTACTTTTTCTTGATTAAATAAATGACTTAATATTAAAATACGTTTTTAAGTAAGAAGATGGTTTTAAATAATGTTTTCACCAATAAACTAGGGCTGCTACCAATATCAGAATCAGAAATATTTTATTGATCCCCAGGGGTGATATTGGGTTACGATACAGTTGCACCCATTCAAGAGTATACATTAAAGAGTACCTATATAAATGATAAGAGGAATGAAAGAAGTATGTAAAATATGTGCATTATACCACAAGTACAATATATAACCATTTATGAAGAAAACATAAAAAAATAAGAAATATGTATACTACAATATATATGAAAGTGTACATAAACAAACATTAACAATAATGTTTGAAAAAAATGGGGTTTGTAAAGATGCAAGAATATTATAGATAAGAAATGTACAGAATATGTAAATGAACGCAGTATTGATGCCTATATGGTTTATGAAACACTACAGTTGGGGGCGATAATGAGGAGGAAGAGATTGAACTTGAACTTGCTTTACGTGAAATCATATGTTTTCACACACGCACAC
This sequence comes from Lutjanus argentimaculatus, assembly GCA_034769285.1. Lineage (NCBI taxonomy): Eukaryota > Metazoa > Chordata > Actinopteri > Lutjaniformes > Lutjanidae > Lutjanus > Lutjanus argentimaculatus. Next base: position 2,326,960 of record JAWZSL010000021.1, on the reverse strand, counting down.
ACACAGCGCCCTCTAGAGTTCAACAGCCGCCTGCGTTTCGGATTACTATTTGTGCTGTTTCTGAGTCAAGGAACAACAAAAACATGTCCGAGAACGACAGGCTGAGCCGTTAAATAGCAACAACCGCCTGCAGTCACCTCAACAAGTCGTCGATTGGACCGACTGCTATATGATTCCCGTCGTGTCAACGGCCGACAACCCAGAAAGATGCCGCAGAAAGCACTGGGATCCATTGTAGGTCTTCTTTGTACCGGGACCTGTCTGGTGCAGGTAAGCCGCCTCTAACGCTCTGTGGGTCGGTTGACGTTTCTAGCCGAGGCCGCGGCTCCTGGGGTGGGGAAGGCCTAGTGCCGATCCTTTTTGTCTCCTCCACAAAGGAAACTGGGCACGGTTCGTTACTGTGCACTGGGGATGACGTCAGTTAGTCAAAGTTTTATTTATATTTCGACAGTTTGATTGATGGATAAGTGATGTTGCGACTCAAAAGGCTTCACGGATGTGTTTTAGTAGCTTTTTTTTTAAAACAGTTTGAATCAAGGGTGTCAAGATTAACGTTAGCCGTTTGCTAACTGGTACCCGGCAAATTGACGTGTTTATCCACAGTTGTTGATACTGGACAGGACAGGACAGGACAGTGAGCCCCAGTTTATCCAGTTTGCTTCCCTTATATAAGCACTAACTTTTATTATCACGATGGTGCTGTAATATTCTTTAAAAAAAATTGTATTATGGATGTAGCAAGGGTGTCAAACTCATTTTAATTCCTGAGCCACATACAGCCCAATCCAATCCAAGTAATCATAATGACATAAAAACACTAACTAATGTTCACAATGAATGAACCGTCCATTTACAAAACAGATGATGAAACCTGAGATGATGCAATTTTAACAATGCCTCAGTTCTTACAGATTTAGTCAGTCTATTGTCATTACATGTATATTACAATACACAGATTACAGTGGATCTACAAATGCACCAAACATTCAGGTTTGTTGGAACTGAACAACAATGTAGTATTTAGAGCTATAAATGATAGCTTGATATTTTTAGGCTATGCCGCAGTATACAACATATATCTTGATGTAAACATTTTCTCTAAAAGAACACACTGTAAATTCTCAGATAATGATGATCTTAAATAATAATAAAGTAGGGCTGGGTGATATGGACAGAATCAAATGTCACCTCTATTGATATTGTGGAAATTTGTAGGCATGACTATTGGTGCTTTCACAGAAAGTTAACACAATGACCCTTTTGATCAGTAATGTGGATATAATGACTATGTTGTTACAGGGAAATGGTAGAACAGCTAAAACAGTCTAGTAAGTTCAGAAAATAACCTCACTTTACTGTAGCGCAGTCTCTCAAATCAGGAAGAGACAACACTTTCATAATATCGTGATATAACAGTATCCAAAATCTAAGACAATATCTAATCTCATATCACAATATAGAAACAATATTGATATATTGCCCAGCCCTGACAGTATTTTACATGTTTATGATTGGATCGACTTGTTCTGAACTAGAATTTTTTCTTAATTTTGTGTACGTTTTCACTTCTGTGTAATAATGCTGGCCTCACCGTACAACACCCACTAAAGTGGATGCTAATGAGGATGAAGATTAAATTATCACTTACATAGGGTACAACCAATATTGTTTTAAGATAGAAGTCTGGTACAAATTATTTGTACTGAAGCTGTACATGGACCATTTTTTTCCACAATGTTCAGTTTCCTGGTCTGAAGTTACGTAAGTCATATTGATATGAAACAATAGGGTAAACAAACATAGGTGCTACCAATGATACTAATTAAGGTACTGTTCCATTAAGTCAGTGTTTCTCAATCCTGGTCCTCAGGGACCCCTGCCCTGCATGTTTTAGGTGTTTCCCTGCTCCAACACACCTGATTCAAATGATCAGCTCATCATCAAGCCTCCACAGAAGCCTGATAATGACCTGATCATTTGAATCAGATGTGTTGTAGCAGGGAAACATCTAAAACATGCAGGGCAGGGGGGCCTCAGGACCAGGATTGAGAAACACTGCATTAAGTGTAGTATAGCCTATAATGTGAGCCAACATGCACAACAGAGGCACCCTGACTCTGTTTGACCTGAAAGGAACCTTAATTAGTATCATTGATAGCACCTGTGTTTGTCCTGCTATTTCATATCAAAATGGCTGCTGTGAAAATGATCTGTAGTGCACAGATTATCATTCTTACAATCAATATAAGTGATTATATCTTTCTCCTCAATTATAACCACATGTGTTTTTTTTTACATAATATATAAATATCAAAGTCTTTCCAGAATGTAACACTATGGGCAACCATAAAACATATGAGTTATTGTTTCTTGTTCAGTTTTGCAGAAAGCACAGTCATTATTAACATCTAAAATCTGGAGATATACATGTTTGTTATATTGTGTGTGATATTTTAAGCTATATTTCTTTAATTCTAAGCAATTGAACATTTTATCTGCATATTTATTGACATAACATTAATGACACTGGAGGTGTCCCAGTAACATTAGCATCATTCTTTTATTTATATAGGTCACATTCAATTTAATTGTAACAACATTAATTAATTAATAGTTGTACTGTACCGTTAGCGAAATTTAGCAGTGGGTTGATAGCACAGAAAATTAGCACAGATTGTGTAAACAATAAGTGACACTGACGTGACAAAATGACAAAGGCTAAATAGGTCAGTCTATCAAGAGCTTGCTAAGCAGCTTGTGTGATTGAGTATTGACTCAGACTTTCACTTTGTGTACTTCTTCTGTGTATTTAAGGGTAAGGAGTTCTGTTTTGGAGTAAACAATGAGCAGTACCGCTGTGAGATGGGGTACTGCTGTGGAGAGACAGAGTGCTGCACCTACTACTACGAACTCTGGTGTAAGTAACTATTATTTTTTTTTGTCTTTTCCTAATTTTTTTATTCACATAAATCATGCTGTTTCTTTGTATTTCACTCCTATTGTCCATTTAATTATCAATTGCAGAGATTTAACTGTGTTATTTCATCCTAAAATTAGTTTCACTTTAATATTAAGTATATTGAAATATAGCTGCAATGATTAATCGATTAGTTAGTCAACTATTAAATTAATTGCCAACTATTTTGATAGTCAGTCGATTTGAGTAAAGCTGAGATTCCAGCTTCTTAAATGTGAATATATTCTGGTTTTACTCCTTTAGGACAGTAAACTGATTATCTTAGGGTTGTGTACAGAAAAGGTGCCACCTTGGGCTTTGGGAAACACATTTTTACTGTTTTTTTGGTAAACATTTTATAGACCAAATAATTAATCAATTAATCAAGAAAATAATTGTCAGCATAATCGAAAATCAAAATAATTGTTAGTTGCAGCCCTATACTGAAAGATAAATGTCTTTAACTTGGAATTTAAGATGATATTTGGAGCCCAAATGCCCATGGACTAACTGCCTTTGCCTTGTTTACCATTGGGGAAAACCTTACTCAGTTTCATCAGTTACCTGTAGATGAAGATAAGATTACATTGAGACTCTCCCCCCTCCCAGGGTTCTGGTTGGTATGGACTTTGATCATCATGCTTAGCTGCTGCTGTGCCTACCGACACCGGAGGGTCAAGATGCGTCTTCAGCAGGAGCAACGTCAACGTGAGATCAGCCTAATGGCCTACCAGGGAGCCTCCAGTTCCTTCATCTCCCCTCCACCGCTCAATCTAAGTGAGTAGTCTTTGTGTTTGCTTTGGGGATGTTAAAGATTCCTTCCAGAATTGAATAGTTTAATGTTTCATTTTGGTGCCTTTGGCAGTTTTTAAGTGTCCACTCTATTAGAGGGGCATCTGTATTTTGAATCCAAATTAGGAGCAACAAACAGGGTTGTGGTGACGTCAGCAAAGAAGCCCAGATCATCTTTTCTACAGTAACTTCCCCCAGCTTCTCCCATTGGATCCTCATGTGATCACTGACCTGCTGGGAGATTCCTTTTTTGTTCAGCCTGACCTGAGGTCTCCCCTGATTCAGTGTAGAGCTGCAGCTCTATACTAAGGTTGCCTTAGATAACTTTACTCCTCTACATATCATAGACAAATTGAGACCAGCCATCCTACAGGCTTCCTGTTGGCAGCTTTTGTGCACAGTATTATTCTTTTGGGGACTTCTCAAACCTCATGGTCATGGGTAAGGGTCAGGATTTTGAACTTTTCTCCCTCTACCACCACAGTACAATACAACTCTCCTTGGAGCAGCTGTTCTCCCCTCTTCCGGAATGAATCAGCCACCTTTAACTGAGACAGAGTCATAACCTTAGAATCAGAGGTGCTGATCCTCTTCCCAATCTCATCATACTCAGCTGCAAATTGTCCGAATGTATATCAGACGTTGCCAGAGGGACAGCAGACAGCAGAGATGCCACCCTCATGTTAGTGGTCACTCCGGAGCTTGGCTGAAACTTGATATCTTGTCCGCTAATATCACAAACAGGAGGTGGGACAAGGTGCACACTAGTCAGAGTTTGAGGCCCACCGTGAACATGCTTGACTTAATGTCAAGAATGTGAACACAACTCTTAACTGACCGTACACAGACGGTGACTCACACAGAGATCCTGGTAACATGTACTTTGACAGCTCTTCCCACAGGATATCATGGAAAACATAGTATAAGGCTATCTCTAAAAGCTCGGTACATTTTAGCTTTCCTAGGCATGCCTTCCAAACCTCTATATAAACATGTTAAACCTCTTTTAAATTTATCTTCATTTTATTGTGTCCTCAGACAATATTCGCCAAATTCAGTGTAATCATCTACTGGACCAACATGAACATGAGGTACCACCATTGTAGAAGTACTATTGGACTTTGAATCCCAATGAGTGCTATTAGGAATGATTAGATGAGGTTTTGACATATGGGAAAGCTGATTCTTGGTAGACACACAAAAATGTAGCCCAATGGTTGCACAATCTCCATTAAGACATGTGATCAAGAACACAGCAAAACAAAATGATTAGCTGTCGCATGTGGACTACAGAAGAGCCTGACAGACAGTCTTCTCATGAACCACAAGGACTTTGTTGTTTGAAAACAGATGTGCCTGAATCAGAGCTATTATTGTTTATTGACCAGCAAAGATGTTGCATTAATATTGTTTTTATGGAACAATAAAAACATCAGTGTTTCACAGATTCAGTTGGAACTTTCCAGAGGTCTTTACATGATAAGATAAAACACATGTTCATCCATCAGTGAAATGTCTCTTAATAATTTAAGATGTTTTCATGTGAAGAAACACATTGGGTTAAATACTTGTTATGTTTTTGTGATGTTATTTTCATATGAAGCAATGGACTGTATCACTGTGCCCAAGACAGATTTCCCCTCAGGGACAAAAAGATTTACTCTGTAAGCTGGAACCAGTGAATGTTGGGCATTTTAGCTTAAAAAATGACCCAATTGATTATCAAAATAGTTTCTGATTAATTGTGGAGATGGGATCATTGTTATTTGAGCCCATAGGCACTCAACAGTTGAGCCAAGATAGCGTAATATTGCTCTTTGACATAACTCAGACTACACCAAATACATAAAAAAGGTCTCTCTAGAAGCATTTATTAGTTTCTGACACTGGGAAAGTGGTAAAAACAGTAAAAAAATCCTCCAAACTGTATTTCTGTATGCAAATCACACACATTTAAACTATTCTTGTGTGGTCTTATTTTGATAACTAATGTAATAACTAATGCAATATTTTTGTCATTTCCATTTACTGAGCCTCCCCTGAAATGGTTTGAACTCCCTCTGGGGATGCCCACTCCCACGTGGTTTCAACTCTGCATGTATGTGTGACTGCCTTTGTAGCGATGATGGTTCGAAGGCTAAATCTTGTGTATTTGCTGACCATCAGGATTCTGGAACGACTGCAAGCTTCCTGACTATGAAGAGGTGGTGGGTCACCCCCCGACGCCACCTCCTCCTTACTCTGAAAACCCTCCTGAGACGACTCCAGGACCAGCACTCCCTGCACAAGCGAGCCAACCAGACGCTGCTGCGGTGTCACAACCGCTGGCTGAGGCAGACCCGAGGGCAGACACTCAGTCCTCGGGCTCATCATCAGACCAGGAAGCAGTGTCCATGCCGATCCAAGCGCAGTGTCTGGCAGAGGAGAATGCTGAGGCTCCGTTGATGGCGGCAGTAGCGGAGGAGGAAGAGGACGAGGAGCTTGTCACTCGGCGTCGCCATGTGACCGGAGACTCTGGGATCGAGGTGTGCGTTTGCCAGCTGGACATGGATGAGGGCTCGGGGCTCGAGGAGGAAAGCGATGAGGAGCACCGCATGTGTAAGGTGACCGGTCGGGACTGCTGCTCTGGGCACCAGCAGCAGCCCTTCAGACAGAAGGAGCGCACTTCCGAGCTGCCCAGTCAGACCGCCAGCACCAGCACTGGGGACCACATGGTGTGATCCACAGCTTCACTAACCAGCCAACCAACCAGTGCGGCTTTTTGCTTCACACAGGGTGATACGAGACAGCTGTTACCATCATCATCACCACAGGGACTGTCTGTGTTTTAATTCTTTGAACTAATGCATGGGCATGACGTCAAGATGATGATGATGACTAATCCTTAATGGCTCCTGATTTGGAAAGATGAATAACACATTGTGTGTGGACAAAATTCCTGGCATATTTTCTTTTTTGCTTTGCTTTTCCTTAGTGGGGAAACCAGCAAACACATGTTGATGTTCCATTTTTCTGGTCATTGGGTAGTGAGAAGGCAGCAATTGATTGTGAATGAGACTGTGTCCCTTGCTCCTTCCCACCACGTTTCCATTTCTGTCTCACCACTCTCCTTTGGTCAAAACATTTCCTGCTATCCTTCCCTCTGTCTGACATTTTACCTACAGTGGGATGGTCCGGTCAACGAGGAGCATACCGACATGGTCAACAAGTCCCCACTACAACTAAGCAGAGGAGACAAAAACAAACCTCTTGAAAACTTAGGATGAAACTGGATGAAATGACAAGATGAGAGCACACGTTTTTCCCCAAAGCTGTGTGTGTGCATGAGAGTTGTGTGTGTGCGTGTGTGTGTGCGCTGTGAAATCTAGGGCACAGCTGCATGGTGATGTCAGTTCTGAGGTCATGGCAACCAGCGTCTGGTGTGAAGTTTGTGGGACTTTCACATCTCGAGTGGGGGGAGATTATACACCCGCAAATAGCAGAGGGGAGAGGCAGGAATGAGTTTGTTGTTTTGTCTCTGGGCTTTAAATGTCAGCGCCCCCCCCTCCCAGACCTTTCATTTCCTTTTTTGATATCCACCAATCAGCATGACTGTAGGTAAAGAGTGAAGAGGTGTTCTATGATTTATTGATTGTGTGCACATAATCTCCCCACTTTGGTGTCTGACTGCATTAAATTCATAGTAATAGCCAAGAGGGCTATGCCACCATTTTTCTTATCAATAAAAAGCCCTGTGGTGGCTGTGTGTGTGTGTGTGTGTGTGTGTGTGTGTGCACGCACGTGTTCGTGTGTGTATGCAGGTTTTACTTGTGGCTCATCCTACACATAAGCATGTAGTTTGGACATTCATAACGAAGGATGTACTTGCTTTTTTATTTCATAACCAGCTATGCTTCGGTAAATGCCACAGGTGTCACTATTAATTGCAACAAAGCTCCTGACGGGGGGCTGCTAGAGTGTGTACTAGTGAGTGTTATAGTGCAGTAGGGCAAGGTTGAGTCATATGTGTGTATCTTTAAAGTGCTGTAGCGTCTGGTTGAAATACTTATTCAGCACTGAGGTGGATTAACTATTAAAAGCACTGGTATTTTTGCATGAGGCATGAATTTCTGTGATTATATTTGAGTTCATTAGCATTTTCAAGCTGTTGTGCTACTTCCTTTGTTCATCTGTTTGTCAAAATTGGCTCCAGTGGCTGCACAACTGTGTAACCAGGTGTTCAGGGAGAAAAGCCACATTTCCACTCCAGAAACCCAGGGACTAGGAACATTTGGAGGAACTCAGTTAGGCCTTTTCCACCAACATGAAACCAGCCCCATTCCTGTTCAAGCAACTAATTGTGAACCGTTCAGAGCTTTTCCACCAGAAATAAATTGGTTTGGAACCTGAAAAGTGAAAAGTTGGTTCCCAGGCTAGCTGGAGCCAAACAATAGCAGGCTTTCTTTGGGAACCAAAGTGGGCTTGAGTTGTTGAACACCCTCTGTTGATGACATCCTTGATTATGATGGTTTCCCTCAGAACTGGTGGAAATGTGGTTTGGTTTACTAGATAGCACTGAGGTTCCAGAAATCTTGAATGGAACTGGTTCAAGAACCAAGGTGGAAAAATGGCCAAATGTGTTTTTTACACTGCAGGGACCAGGCTCTAAATTAAGTTCCAGGGACATTATGTAACTCCCCAACATGTTTGGTGCGGGGGGTAGTATTTTCTGTAAGTGCAGGAACTTAGGGGGTGCAGTTTGTAATGCTGAACATTTCTGATTGGTTAAGTTGCAAATCAGTTTGCTTTTTGTTCATTGTGCTGAAACACATGGAGTTACAGATATACAACAGATGGATCGACAGTGAAGCATTTTTGTTGACGAAATCCAGTCAGAATCGGAAACGCCGACCCAAAGGGATGAGGTGTATGTGTCGTTGGTTTGTAGTTTTTACGTCTAAAAACATCTGTTGCTTTTTCATACATCAACGGATTGTTAGTCTAATCTTTGCGGGACTTCAGACTGCGGTGATAAAGCAGACAACAGCAGGCTGAAGGAACATTTTAGTTCCTTGAAAAGTAGTTCCTGGGACTGAAAGTTCTGGGTACTTTGGGTGGAAATGTGGCTAAAGAAGTGTACTGAGTTTTAGATACCCTGGATGTAGTTTCATTGTTTTGTTATGACTGTGTGAGCTGTGCTATGCTATTATGCAGTGCTGGTAGCGAGTGAGCTGGCTCTTTGTGGCCCCGATACTCTTGGCCGTGTGAGGGATTTGCAGTGGTATTTTCCATTGGCAGCAGAGGGTGGGTGCATTAGCAACTTGAGGTGGATGCAGACTCTGTCCTGCAGCCCAGTCAGTGTTGGCACAGCTGCAGAATGCATCGTGATTAATTGCATGCTTCTCTGCATGTCCTGTGGCTTGTCCAATATACTGTAGAGTATGTATTCAAAGCAGCAGCAAACTGGGTGTTGTCGAATAGGAAGTCCACTGCAAAACAAAAAAGTTGTTTGTTGTCTGTGCAAGACAAGCAGTAACTGATAAGTCAGTAATGTCTCATTGATAATTTTGTTTTAACAACCTTTTATTTGTCAGCTCTGATACTATGTGTCTAAATGGGCACAGTGTAAAGACTAGGGTCAGTCATTCTGCTTCACACACACTCCTGATTGGCCTCCATCATTTATTTCTGCAGAGATGCCCTGGCCTACAAATCTTGTCCTCCAGATGTAAGAAGACATGATTTTAATAATTTTTTTTTTAATCATGTGATGCAAAAATGACCATTCCCACTAGTCGTGAATCACATCACAGTCACAGTATCTGCCAGAATAATCTAAATGTAATTTGCTTTTACCGTATTGTGGAGCCCGACTACTTCTTTTTTCAGCACCGATTGAACTCTGACGAGGACACGTAGGAAATTCTTGTCGTCTTAACAAGACACAACACTGGGTTTCCTCTTTCCTCCGAACTAGCAGCAGCCCAGAGCACTTTGTACTGGCTGTGGTTGTGGTTCTTGTGTCTATGATCTACCAGTTGAGCTACGCTATATACAATTATGGCTTAAGCGCAGGAGAACAATAAACGAGAGGGCCAGTGCACTAAAAATATCAATATAGTTTGAAACAAAACAAATGTACAGCTGCTTAAAATTGAAAGAATCAAACATGCTGTAAACCAGTTTTACAGCAGTAGTGAAAACTTTGCGTAGTAGAGCAGGTGCTTGAATATGAAGCCAGACTAACATGACGATGACCTTTTCAGAGGAGCTGTTAAACTGTGAGCATGACTGCACCCCCATTAGTACACATAATAGAAGACATTTTTTTGACTAACACACCTCAAGCTGCCTTGCTGCATCTCTAGAGAGCAAATGTCTTGATTGCGGAGCTGCACAGTAAAATATTGCCTCTGTATGCAGAAACAGATGTGCTACTGCCTTATTAGATTAGATATGTGGTTTTGTTCTGGATTTCTTTTGAATGGCAGTGTCTGTGTTGTTATGAGCATGATTGCTTCAGAGCAGAGGCAGAGGAGCGCTTTTATATCAATAGAAAACGACACCTGCTTGCTTTTTGAGAAGAGGATGTGGTTCAAAAGCATTTTAAAGCCACAAGATTTAAACTGTCACGTTCTGTAGAGTTTTACTGGCATTGGTTTTGTATCTGAGGCGAGGTTCAGTTGCATTGAAAATACTGTGTGTCTAGTTAGTTGTGGCACTGACGGATTTTGTCAAGACCAGATTTTGAGTTCACGGACCTGGTCACGATTAGTTTCTGTAATGAACTCACTCATGAGGAAAAGTATGAGAAAAATGAGTAAAAAAAAAAAAAAAGTTTTCTATGTGTTTCATCTTGTTTGTGTTGTGTGTTTGGAGTACAAAAACGTAACTCCAACAAGAGATTGCTTTGTAATCTTCTTGCAAAGGTGCATTTTTGCTTACTTGTATACATATGTAGACAAAATAATAAGGGGAAGGGGCGGAGTGAGGGGAGGATAGGGGTATTTCTGTGCATGAGTGAACTGGAGGTCCATAGTTTTTCCCATTGCCAAACAACTACTATGCCTCCTCCCATGTTTACTGAGATTAAAGGGCTATATCTGTCATCATACATCCATCCATTCATCCATCAGTTTCACCGAGTGATTCGTCTGCTCTGTGCTGTTCATTTTAAAGCCACAGTTGCCGAGGTCCACTATCTGAACATGGTCGGTGTGAGCATGCTCAGTGTTTGGATTTGGATGTCCTTTTTAATGTTGTGGTGGAGCTCATGTTTAACTAATAGCTGATTGTATATGACCGTGTATGTTTGTTTTATAGGCTTTAACTTTGCCTTTTTGTTCTGTCAACCTCAATGGAGGTGCGTGATGCGACATCCCTCCACCCCCCACCACCCAATGAGAACCATTCTCTCTTATGTAACCAGCTGCTTGAGTTTTTAGTTTGCTCCGTTGGCTCTTTGGTGGACTCCACCCCCCACCGAGTTCCATCTTGCTAACAGAAACTGTAGCCAACGTTGTAGCCGTTTGTTTTTCTGCATGTGGACTAGAGCCAGACTGATATGATGCTGTGTATGTTGTCCAGTATGTCCTGATATGAACTTGAAGATTAAACTCTCCCATGTTATTTGTATATTAAATTTAAGATTTTCTTCTAAATTTTTTCATGTCAAACCATAAGACAGTTTTAAAAGATTCAGTATCGGTCAGGCTCTAATCTGAACCCTTGGAAACAGGAGGGCACATCCACCCATGCAGAAGAGGTGTCTGCAGAGTAATCAACCAAAGTCGCTGCCATCTCCACGCAACACTGATTATCACTGTTTTCCCTGGTGTGTGTGGTTGTCATGGTGATGGTCTGTTTGGTTTCCCAGTCTCAGGGTTATCTTCAACACATTTGTGACCCACCAGTCTCATAAAGCCAAAGCAGTCGCTCCCCTTTGTTGTGTGTTTCTGCATCACGCATCTCTGTAGTGTGTATTGTACTTTACTCTACTAGGCTATGCAAAAACATAAACGTACTGTTAATATGCTGCGACCCCTTTTTCTCACGTTCTCTGTCACTGATTTGTCTTTGGGCACCAGTACAAGCAATATAACTGTCAATCAGTACGTGTGGCACTGCACTGTACTATAATCTACTTCTTTGGTTGGTCTGTGTACATGTATTTGTTTAAGAAAACTTGTAAAAAAAACAATTCTTGTAATGATGTGGTGAGTGTGTATGCTTCAGTGTCAGCTGAGGGGCTTGAGTGAAAAAGCCATTCTAGTTTTATATTATATTCTTTTTTCTCCCCTTTTTGGCGTTTTCCTGCCTGCCTCCGCAACCACTAACACTTTCTATTCCTGACTTACAGATAAACCACGTTATTAAGTCTTGTAAGCAGGACATGTTGAATATATTGTTTTTGATGATCTCTTTGGTCTGTTTGCCACTTTCCCATCTCTCGTTTTTGTTGCACTAATTAATTCAACGTGTTGGTTTTCTCAGTTCAAGCAACAGCTTTTCTTCTCTTTCCATTCACGGACTGAATATTTAACTGTTGCCTTTTAATCCTCAGTTATTACACCGTCGGTTTCAAATTTTTTATGTATTATACACATGAAAGACCTCAACATGGAACACAGTCAGCTTAGTATATGTTAGAATACTTAGTGGACCCCTCCAAGGAAAGGAACAACATTATCAGTGTGATTGTTTCTGTTAAACTGTACTTTGTTCTCAACCAGAGATAATACCAAACAGATGGAGGTGCCATGGTTGAGCTATGTGGATTTTCTTTTTTTTTTTTTTTTTTTTGCCAAAATTAGAAACATCCAAGTTTGAGAAGGAAGCAGGCATCTAAGAAAACAGACCGGACTCTTTCTACATTTTTGTTCCTAATAACTTTAAACAAGCCAAAATGAGTAAAGTGGAAAAAGAGAAAAAAAAAAAAATGAAAGCACTGAATGATAAAATGCTTTGGTTATAGTAAGAAGTCTGCTGTGTACTCGTTGGGTCATCATTTGTATTTTATTTTTTTAATAAAACAAACATTGGCACTCAACTCTCTCTTTGTCGTTTCATGACTTAAAATCCTTTTGATTTTTATCCATTTGACCTCAAGCAGCCTTTTGCAGGATTCTTGCATGTTGTGTAAAGCCTGAAAAAAAAAAGCTTCCTCAAGTGCTTAAAGACAAAGTAACCTTGAGCACTGGAGAGTGAAAATAGTACTCCACACAGACATGTGACACAGCTGAGATATTGATCTGCAGGATTATCACATGGTTATGTGAGAGGCACCTCCGGCCGTTAGCCTACATTATTGACGAGATGTTATGTAATCCAAAAACACAATCACACACACTGCCAGCTTAAAATGTTTGATTTTTATAGGTTTATTCTTTAACTTTACATTTAACTTTACAACTTTGACATTAGGATTTAACTTTTTACAGCATCCACCTCTGATTAGAGGTTAATAATGTCCTAAATCATTGACTGGATGTCAGTGTTGACCTTGCAAGGTTCAGGATGACCTGATCATTCAACCTGGGTTGCACCAACAACCTTTTTAAAGTTTTTTAAACCTGATTAAATAATGGTTTAACTTTTAAAACTGCAAGTTCAGTGCAAAATCACAAATTTAAACTGACCCAGTTTTAACTTTAAATTTACACTTGAGGAGGTTTAACTTTTACAATGGCTGGCTTTATGACCAAAATAATCCACTACTGAGCCATCATGAGTAGGCTAACTAGGCTAACCAACTGTTTAACTAGCTGGAAAACAATGTAACCATTTGTTCTTTTTTATAGCTAGCTAGCAAACAGACAATAAAACTTTTGTTAACTTGTTGCTAGCTAGCAAATAAGATTTTGTTGAGTTAAGAAGCTTTTTTAGCTAGCTAAAACAATGTAATGTTTTATTAAGGAACATAGAGCAGCTCAAAGTTAACGTCTGCCCTATCTATTTCATTTTTATTTAACATTAATTAAGTTTGGTTTATATCAACAAACTAGGATTGACTTAACATGATACGTTTCTAACTCTCTGCTTAATTTTTAAACATTTATTCATTTTAAACCTAGTTTCACTAAACTGTGCTTAGAATTTATCTCAGATTAAATTAATCTTTGTTGGTTCAACCCAGTCTTAATGGTGTGTTGAGCCTTTTTCAACTCATGAAATGCCAATTTTAATAAATCTGGTAAGAACACATCACCATTTATGTTAAATCATAGTACAGTCATACCATTCAGTTTACAACTCAAAAAACATGTTTAGGTGTTTCGGTGTGCAGTACATCTTTAAATGTAGAACAAATATGGTCAATGTCCTTTATTGCTGCCATACTTAAAAACAAATTTTCACGCCCAGTGGTCATAAACAATATAAATATTGGCCTTGTTTGGTCTTTATTCACAATCCAAATAGTTCAAGACAAAGACAAGATCAAAATGGTAAAAAATGAAAAAGTAATTTGTGGGTCACTGAATGGGTACATGAGGCACAAGGTTTTCATACAAAACAACAAATGATAGAATATGAATCAACAGAATATGAATTAGGTAGGGCGGTTGTCAAAGTGGCTACAGGAAATGAGAAAATCCTCCCACACGGTAGATTGAAAACAAACCATAAAGCACATAAAAGATACATGATGTTGACATTTCCAGAACATATAGAAGAAGACAAGGCTGAGTCAACAGCTGATCCAAAGGAGGCAGCCTGAGGCCAAACCGGCATGTTTGTTCAGTTTATGACACAGTCAATAGAAACACGGAGGTTCTGTTTTTACATATAACAAAAGAAACACAAACAAAAGGTCAGTTTGAGTACTCGGTGTGCAAAGAAAAAGTGTCAGCAAAAGAGAAACGCTGCAATAAATCAAATTCTCTTCAGTGCAAAGTCCATTTCTGACATTTAAAAGTATTTATTTTAAATATATTTGGAAGAATTTGCTCTCATCTAATCCCTAAAATAATCCTTTTCTCAAATACATGCATACAATCTGAGGAAGGGAACAGTGATAAATATAAATAAATATTTTGTGAGACTGAAATTAAATAATCCCTGAAACACCCACATCTTTCCCACATGCACCAACGTGACAGAGGTCAAGTTTTCCATATGCATTCATATAAAAATAAGCTCAACGAATGCCATGCATACTACAACTACAGGATGAGAATATACAGTACACAATATAGTACACACACAGTCAAAATGATCACTCAGATGCTTTCCTAATGCAACGAATAGTAAAGATGCATCTTAATTTAGCAAGGAGCTAAAGTAAAGATGACACCTTTGGTTTTTAGTGCTATTTGGTTAGCGCTTCAAGTCATACTGCAGGGTGGGGCACGAGAAGGAAACATGAGGGATACTTTATATTTGACACATCAATGAACTGCAAAATTAATAAAAACAAAACAAAACCTAATCTTAAAGAATTTCATAGTTGTCAAATGTTCATGAGAAGTCTGTGATGGTAAGGCCGAGTTGGTCTGTGCCAGGCAGGGGCTGAAGTGTGAAATAAAGTCCTCCTACTGCTTCATGACTACCAAATGGCAAAGTTAGAGAATGGCTTTCTGTGGCAGGTGATATTCTACTCCATCTCCTGTCAGACTAGTGTCGTCCTCAGGATGAAACGTCCTGCTGCGCCCTACTGGCTGACAGCAGCGTCTCACTTTGTCTCAGTGCAGCTGGGTCCACAGACCACAGTCGTTATTATCACAATCTCCGCCTTTGTTTCCTCCTTCTTCTGTCTCAGTAGAAGCGTTTGCGTCGGCTCTCGTTCCAGTGGCTGTAGACCACCAGGCCGATGACGATGAGGAAGATGCAGCCCAGCATGGAGAAGAGCACGGTGAAGAAAAGAGCTATTCCACTCATCCCTTCTTCAGTCTGACCCACTGGAAAGAAGGATGACAGTCAGAGTTAAAGACAGGGTGTATGCAGGGTCTTAAAAAGCGTTAGTTGACAAATTAATTAAGTGACAACTAAGGCTCTTAAAAGTCTTAAATGCCATTTTCCAAGATATTTTATATGATAGCTTGTTTTCAATACATACACAAGTTTTCAATCTAAATACACACCATATAAGTTCTGCCACCAGAGGTCTCTCACATTAAAACAATAACAAAATATATAGTTTGATGACATCATGAAGTAGTGTGGGAGCACTTGCATTATGGGAGATGTTTTTGTGTAGTGTGTATTACACTTTTCCCAGAAGTTACAGCAAATAGTGGCTAGCAGGAAACGCACCGTTACCTTGAATAAATTATGATTTCTCTGGATTTGACCACTGCTGGAAACATTTGGGAAAATGTAAGTACACAATACAGCAAAATAAACATACATCTAGCATTTTTAGACATTTTAATGCAGAAATGTTACATTTTATAGCTTTTTTTTGGCTTTTGCCTTTATTTCCTATAGTGATAGCTGAAGAGTGACAGGAGGGGAGAAGAGATGGGATGATACGCAGCGAATGGGCCACAGGCGGGAGTCAAACCAGTGGCCACCGCAGAGGACTAAGAGCCTCAGTACAGGGGCGCACACTCTACCAACTGAGCTATAGGGGCGCCCCACATTTTATAGCTTTAACCGATTGGTTTCCATCAATGAGGTTCTAACAGAACAGCTGTCAGTAGGTGCAACCATTACACAAGGTTGTGGTTATTTCTAGCGCCCATACCCCTAATTCATCACATGTACCTGTAAGTCACCATTCATGAACATCAGAACGATGACCAATGATTAATCTACAGAAATCATATTGATTGAGACTTTGCAATGTGCTTTGCATTTCAGGATCAAATGAAAGGTCTCTGTCACACACTTCTGTGCTACACCACCATTCTTACCCACACCAGCTGAGGCTACTACAACAGCTGCTTCATCATTTACGGCTGACCACTAAGTGGTGATGAGCGTTCCCATTCCACCAATCTGAATTATGTTGCGTTGATGCAGTGGTGCAAAAGGTTATCACACACTGAGACGGTTTAATTGTGCTAGCTTACAATCAGTGTATAGTAAATGTAAGTTGAAGTGTGTCGCTGATGAAAGACGAAGAACTTAAAATGGTGATGAGGTCTTAAAATGTATGTACAAGGTCTAAAAAGGTATCAAATTTAACTTTAGGATCCCTGCATATATCCTGAAAGGGCAAGATAGCAAGATGGATGGAGAGACAACAGCAAACAAGCATGAAAAGAGTGACAAGCAGCAGAAAGACAAAGAGAGTGATAGTTTGAGTCTGTGTGTCTTACATCTGAGTAGTTCAATGTTATCTACACTGGGTATGGTTATCTCCTCTTCCTCCTCTTCCTCTTCTTTTTGACTCCGCAACACCGTCAGTTGGTAGAGTTTCAGAGAAATGATATCGTGGTTATCTATAAATGGTGAATCAGAACATGTGATTACAATTAGAAAAAACATGACAGATCAGTTAGAGGTGATTATATGTGGTAAAACAGCCTCACACTTAGACTGCAGATGTTCACAGAGAAAAATAAAAGCAGTGTCTTGTCAGTGAAATGTAAAATGTTTCTTTTTCATGAAATGGAAGGTGATTTAAATATCTCAAATTTCCAATTTGCAGGACTTAAGTTTCACAATCCTACAGTAATCCAGTGTTCAATATCTTATCTTGCTATATAAAAACAAAAACATCATATGTTCCGTCACAAAAAGGGTGACAAAGAGAGACAACAACCAACTCAGGTTTCACACTGTTCATTTTCTTTTAAATTTTAAATGATTTTTAATAACAGTGCTGCTTTGTCACTGATGAAATAAACCTCATGTTTTTCAGTTTACACTTAAACAAGGAAAAGCTGAATTACTTGACAACATGCGGAGCATAAATGTTCTAAAATGTAACAACATTTGAGATCTACAAAGGTTGGAATAGTACTTTGATGTAGTCTACAATGGTTCAATTATGGGGACACTGATTTTGTTCTTAAGGCTGCCCAAATATTTTCAGTGTTTTATATGCTGAAGTGAAAACAGTCTTAATGGGTTTCTGTGTTTATGAGTGTAGCAGTAACAGATACATCCTGCCTTTATCACAGAGTCCTCAGTCTGATCCCTTACAGTTTAGTTTATTTAATTATAATCTTATGTATCTGTCATAGCATGATAAGCTACAGTGTATACACCGATACACTTGTCAGCAATGTCTCTGTTTGTGTTTGTACTAAATAAATGATGCAAACACAGCAAAGCAGCAGCAGAAAATATTCCTTTAGGTAGCTATTTAAGCTTTGAAACAAGGAATGACAAAAATACTGTGAAACCAAGAAAATAGTAGTTTTAAAAAAAAAAAAAATCATGTATGGAATTTAAATGAAGGTCTATATGGATAAAAATGATATACAGATAAAAAGTAGCAGTGTGAACAGCTCCAAATTTGGATTAATGTATCAGGTGCACAGTCAAAATGAGGATTAAAAAAAGCATTGAGACAAAGAGGTCCGTCTTCCTATTATTATATACAAAATATCACAAAACCTGCAGATTCATCAAATTCATACATTATATTCAAGTATTTCTCCTAAAAGCAATAAATGCAGATATACACTAGTGTTGTATGTACTTTTCACATTGACAAAGCTGAAAACACTGTGGTGCTGAGTGACAGCTGTTTACCTGAGAGGTCTCCAGTGATGGCGGAGGCTCCAAAATAATAACCTAGCGGAAGCCGCACTCCGGGTATGTCCAGGCAGTCCCTCCACTCATGTTGCCCGTCGATGTCATCATCACCTGGAGAACAGAGGCGATCAGAGAGCTTCAGTGACTTTTAGAGGGAGGCAGAATGAAAATATGTTGACACCTGGCTCTCACTTCTTTCCCAGAAGCAGAGTCATTCAGTTATCTGAATGACTTTGTGAGTAAAACCTAGAATCCCCTCAGATCCTGGACATGGACTAAAATATAAACAATTGTTACTGATTGTTACTTTGCTGTGAGAAATTGTTAGACAACTGAACACTGTATTTTATCTTCAGTGTGTGGCTACATGATTTGACCAATACATAACATGTAGAGAGGATAAGATATGTTTTAGCACAACCACTTATTTCACACCTTGCACGTTGAAGTTTTTGAGTTGTAATCTATATTTACACACTTTTCATTTTATATAATGAATATTTCAGTGACAGAAGAGTAGGAGACAGGGAGAGGTTTAGGAAAATGAGGAAGACTGATCTGACTTATGTTCCTATTTATAGATTCAAATTTTTCTTTTTTATTTCTGTACTAAGTATATACACTTCTATTTTATCTTTGTTAATTTTTAATTGTTTATTTCCTTTGTTTTATAATTTCTCCTTTTTAAAAATACTTATTGTATAATTTTCTTTGGCTCAATAACATATATTTAATACAATGCTGCAATGACAATGTCAGCTGAGTGACTAAGAAATGTCACATGGTTTTTATCCGTCTGGAAAGTCCGTTTTAGAAATAGCCATCTCAGATTTTATCTTTGCTCCTCTGGAAAAACTGCTTTCACTTTACACCAATATTGTGAAATAATCTGTATTTTCTATTCTCAACAATTCCACCGAACAAGCCTGTATCTGTTTCAACGGAGTTTGTTTATCATTTTGTTCTGTCTGTATCTGTACTTGTCACACTATATTATTTTTTGTGTCCTAAGCAGTGTTATTGTTGTGGATAATTGAAGACAAAGGTCACAGTATGTAGTGTCTGTGTGTGTGTGTGACTCACTGTGAGCCTGCGGCGGACGTATCGGATGAAGAGGAAGGTGTCATGTTTGAGGTTGCGCACCATGGCGTTGCAGCCACCCAGCTCTGTGGGCCGACCGTCCCGCTCGTGGTCGTAGCTGATGCTGCCGTTCCCGACCATGGACAGAACGAAGGGGAAGATCCTCTTGTGGTCACAAGAGGAAAAGACAAGGATGAGGAAACAGTCTTGATTTAAGTAAGTCCCTAATCATATATCGTTATAGCTTTAAGAGTTGGTCATACTTTTTTTGTAGCGCCAGAGGAGATTTTAACTGGGCTGCTCACACTCACACTTGCTTGGAGTCATGCTGAAGCATTTGAACAAGAATCTATGATGTTGAAACACAAAATTTCATTGTAGACATGCTGCTATCATACTGTGATCTGTAAAAGTAACCTGATAATCAGAATGTATTTTCACTTCACAATTCAGCAGCAAGGGTCGCAAAATGTATTTTAGCCACTTAAAAAAGGCCCACCGAAAAAAAATAATAATATCAGTGTACACTATATTTAGACTGTTTTCATCACTTTACTTTGACAGCCCTTCCATCATTATATAAGCCAAATATCACGCTCTCTAAACCAACCAAACTCCATAAGTAAAATCAGTCATTTTACTTCACAGACCACAGGAGTTGCTGGTCTACCACTGCCTCGATCTTTTAGTTTGTTTGTGTTATTGCGTGACTTCAGTGAATCTCAACTAACTTTTTAAAAACACAGAAGTCAGACAATAACACAAACAGACTAACAGATTGAGGCCCCAGTAAACCAGCAAACCCCATATTCTGTGAGATAAAATCACTTATTTTGCCTATAGAGTCTGGTGGCTTTGGAGAGAGCGGTATTTGGCTTAAATAATGGCAGTTTCCTGCCAGAAAAGGCTGTTTAACAGCAGTGAAAATATTCTAAATATAGTGTACCTGATTTTTTAGGTGGCTAAAATACATTTTGCTGCTGACCCTGTCCACAACTGTACAGCGGTCCTCCTGCTGCTTCTCCGAACTCGGGTACCTCACACAACCCCACTTCAAAAAAGACCACACAGCAACCATGCAGGGACAAAATAAAACAAACATCTCATATTTTGCAGTCAGAGGAGCATGCTAAAGGACCAATGGAGGCCGAATAATGAGGTTAGATATTCAGGATGGTATCAAATGTTCCAAAATCCAGTTACCTGTGTGCGAGGAGTATATCTTTTCTTCTGCGCCTGTCTCCAAATGGTTGCACAAAAGAACACAAAGACAGCCCTTTTACACAAATTTGCAAGAGCATTTGTCCATGGCTTGCACTTGCCCTTAACCTTACTTTACTTTCTACGCAGTGTTGCTACAGCATACCTCCAGCTGTTTCTCCTCATTGGGATACGTGTCTACAAACACACCCAGGCCAGTGAAGTTGTCCATATTTCCAAATACAGGACCTGTAATGAAGTGAAAAGACAGGGTGTTTATAATAATATTAATATATAAAATTGTGTTCCTCATGCAAAAGGTAAATAGTATGTCCTATAGTGTTTACCTTTCTGCATACGTTCCTTTGTGTACCAAATGGCTAACCCATCACCATTCAGGTTCTTCTTTCCTTGCCCGTGAATCTTAAAGTGCACCTGCATCTCCCAGTCCTTCAGATGGCACGGCTAGAAACACACACAGGGGAAATTAAGCCTCTGAAGTGCAGGCAAATAAAGCCATTCCTTACAATTATTCCAACAGATAAACATGAGAGGAAAATAGAGATTCCCAGATTTTAGATTTGGGGGGTGCAAGTGTCTTTGGGGCAGATCCAACTCCATTAAAAACTGGAGGGCCTGACCAAACATAAATAATCTTATGCTGAAGTTTGGTTCCACTTTCAATAGTCAAAAGTTTAGTTTATGGTTCGATGTTGGGGGCTGTTTGGCTGCTTGGGGGAAACAGATTTAAACACAACTAGCACTGTCATATCCCACGTCTTATTTGCCCTTCAGTGACCAAATAAAATATCAACGCTCAAGTCTTAACTGGAGTTGGATTGGGTCGACATATTAGAGGTATGAGGTCTTCACACAATCGTGGGAAGCAGATAATGAGGGTGTTTGTTTTGTTTGGTTTGAGATAAGATCCAACAGGCAAACAGCAAAGAAGGTGACAGACAGATAGCTGAAGTACTGAACAGCAGCCAAGCTCTGTGTGAAAGCAAAAGACACTTGCTAAAACATCCTCACACTGATCTTAAACAATCACACCAAACCCATAATTATTAAAAAATACTCTATTTTACTGACTAAATATATAATAAATACCTACTGTACTTGTAGTTGAATAATCATTAAATGTCAGTGCAACCATTATTATCATAGGCATATAAAACTTGGTAATATTTATGAGAATTTAATAACTTGATTGGGTGTACACCAAGGCTAACATTCAGAAAACAGGCAAAAGTAGCCAAAATCTGATTTATTTATGTATTTGTTTATTTATTGCTCATATGTGAACAGCACAAATTACCACTGTTTCACAAAAAGCCATAATTTTAAAAAATGTCTGTCTTTCTCCTTATCCTCGTCATCATCTGCTCATGCTGATTTCAGCGAATTCCATGCTAACGTTCGTATGTCAGCATGCTGTGTGTGTCTTTGTTATAGTTCTTTTGAGCATGCAGGTCAGTTCATGAGAGAGGTCAGTTACATACTGACCACATTTAGAAAATAATGTGAACAGCCAAAATAAATAAATAAATGAGAAATAAATGCAAATTGAGCACTTCTGCTTGCAGTGTGAATGTAGCCTAAGTTGTCAGTTGTCAGCATTTATGTCAGTGAGGGTAGATTAAATATTAGAAACACCGATCAGTGTAACACAACACAATTCAGCAGCATCATACATGCCAACTTCCAAAGTGACCATGAAATTGAATGAACACCCCTCTAAAACAAACACTGGACATTATAATCGTTATTATTGCAGGGCTACTTTCGTTAGACTGCATTAGTTTGAGTTTGGTGAACCTAACAGGCCTTTTTCAGAGCAGCCATTTTGACATGAATTAGTAGGTAAACACAGATGTAACCTATTATACTAATTATGGTTCCATTCATTCAGGTCAAACAGAGTCAGAGTGCTGCGTGTTGTTCATGCTGGCTCAGTGGAAGAGTTCTGCTACGCTACATGGAATGGTACCTTATTTAGCATCATTGGTAACACCTGTGTTTGTCCTATTATTTCATATCAATATAGCCATGAAAAAGTCTATGCTGCAGTTTATACTCACAATGCGGCTCCATACTGCCCCCTGCCTGCTCTGCATGTCAGGTGTGAGGCGCACCTGCTCGGTGGTTACCATGGCATCCCCCATCAGCTCCCAGTGGGAGGAGCCTAATGATCCCACACCTGAGCACACAAATAGTACCATCATCATGAGAAAAGCTGACACAGCAACCCAGTAAATAGAGCTTACTGAGCCGGTGCTTTGTTTAGTAAAACAAAAAAACGCCTGCTTGGCTGAGGAAAAAGTGGACAAAGCACTCAAGAAAATGTTATTAATCAAGCACAATGTTGGGCATTAATTATGGTGTATGTAGCCCTTATGCTGTCGTTATAAAGGTCTGTTTGGCTGAATGCTACAGCAGCAGGATTTCATCTGAGGAATACAAACGTTCTAAGACTAATCAATAGGTTTAAGTGAGAAAGATGTAAATTGCTCGTTACATGAATTGTTCTAGAAACATCTGTCCCCTGCCCCCCTGTGTGTCAGTACTACTGTTAATGGTCTGTGTAACGGGCAGCGGTACCTTGGTAAGGCTTGGAAAGGGAGTACTCCCGCTTCAAAAACTCCTCCATCTCGTGGTCATCGTCCGCCAAACACCGACTG
This sequence comes from Lutjanus argentimaculatus, assembly GCA_034769285.1. Classification (NCBI taxonomy): domain Eukaryota; kingdom Metazoa; phylum Chordata; class Actinopteri; order Lutjaniformes; family Lutjanidae; genus Lutjanus; species Lutjanus argentimaculatus. The sequence continues at coordinate 2,303,623 of JAWZSL010000021.1, read as the reverse complement.
GCAATGAAAATAAGAAAAGCGAAAGTCCACTGTAATTTAAAAGACATTATTTTCCGTCTGAATGGGATTTTAGACTCCCTGTGCTGATGGTTCCTGCTGACGGCAGCCATCGTAGGTCAAAACTCATCCCACTACAGCGTCAGCTTCCTTCCCAGTGGTTCGCGATGTTGCTTAGCTCGTCCCCATTGGTCCGTTTGACTGTCAATCAGAATGCACGCTTGTAATTGGATGCACTGCAGGGTCGTTTTAGATCATGTCAAGGGTGAAAATGAATCAATTAACTTCAAAAATTGGAAGTGTGTAACTGTAAAATAGATAGATATATTCTTTACTGATCCCAAACGGGCTAATCCTTCTGTAACAGCAGCAGTTTGGTCATCGTACGGGAGCACTAAATACACAGAATATATATCAGTTTAAAGATAGCACAACAATTAACGAACAAAAGTAAAATAGCTATAATATAAGTAGAAAAGGCCCTAGCATACCATGTATAAGTAACATATAAATCTGTAAAACATTTATATAATACACCACATAACTAAAAAAAATGCCAGAATTTGCTATGTAACTTTAAGATACTGTACTGTATAAATTTACTATATAAAGTGTGCAAAGTTTTTTTATTTAAAAAATCAAAATACAATGAAGAAGCATAGTTAGTGATGTGCAAAATAACCATGAGAAAAGTTTCTGAAGCAGCAACACAGAGTGGAGTTTGGTTCAGACAGAAACTATAAAGCTGAGAAAATACTTAAATTAAATTCTTCAAACATTCATTCATACTTTTAAGTAGTTTGACATTATATGACTGTTTGAAAGGCTGGCAGCTTGTTAGGACTAACTATCTGTTAAGTAACCCCTCCCTGGGGGAAAATCATCTGGCCCTTATTAGCCTAAATCAATCTTCTCATCTATTGATAATCAATGTACATAAAATGTTGAAATTCTGAAACAGGAATTGGAGCTGCAGTAGAATCAGATGTTTATTTTAACAGTTTGTTTGGTGTGACATTGTCAAAATATGTCTGTGAAGGTTCTCAGTCATCCAGGTCATGGTAATTGTAGCAAGGTTTGTCGTAGGCAACTGGACTTGTTAACAACACAACACAACACAACACAACACAACACAACACAACACAACACAAACAACACAACACAACACAACACAACACACACACAACTGTGTCCGGCTGGTGTCAGACGGGCGCACGACCTCACCGTGACGTTTTTCAGGGGTGTAGCTGTGGCGTATTTTGATGTCTCGCCATGAAAAATGAAAATTGCTATAACTTAAGTTACACATTCAGAGAACACCCAGTATTAATTTGAACTCTGATTAATGTGAAATGATCAAACTAAAACACTTTAAACTGTTTTAAAAATGTATTTAAAATGTCAATGAACTGATGAGATATATTACATTTTTGTGATAAACAATATAGCATACATGATTATTAGTGTAATAGCGATTACAGTACTGTGATCGGTACTGTAATAACAATTTCAGTACTGTTGTACTGTGATTACATTTTCAGTAATCATACTGTGAAATGTATTTACAGCAGCTTACCAGCTAATTGCTGCCAGTAAGTTACTGTAAATTTTACAACATTCTTGTTACAGTGTAATGTTGCCTATTTAAGGAGTAATGGCTGATGTCAATTATCAGAAATTAATAGATGCAAAAAGCAATCTGATAACGTTTTTTTTTTTTCAAACAGAAGTTCAAATACGTTGTTAAAATGGCTTACATATAGTTCTACACCTTGCTTTCATTTAGTAGGCCTATTCAAGGAGTCATGAATATACAAATAGTCCCTGTCTTCTCCCCACCCCCACACCCCCATCCCTACCCCAGCGTAGTTGCACCTGGCTTCTCTGTTTGGCAGGACAATTATAGTAACTAGCTACATCCGGCTTCTCCTGTGGGCTGGACATCGCCAGTAATGAGTTGTACAGTGACCCCCCCCCACCGTGATTAAGTTTAATGTACAGTAATGCATCATGGTCTACAAGATCATCAAATGTCTGTAGCGTCACTGTCCTGTGAAAACCATGTATCTCTAAAGAGTCAGAAAACAGCCTTTTTTTCAGCTTTGTGGATTAAAAAGTACAGTATTTGCCTCTGGGATGTAGTGTAGAAACATATTGTTGGATAAAATGGAACTCAAGTAAGGTACAAAATAAGTACAGTACTTGATATAAATCTGTTTAGTTAAAGTCCACCACGGATTACAACTCTGAACTAATGCAAGGTGGAAATTAGTGGATTGACAGTGACTGATGACTGATTAAATATGGAATTTTAAACCAATTAACTAATTGCCAGGCATCAGACCCAAAGTTCAGTGTTATATTTTAGTATTTCCTATATTATGTATTTTATATATTCTAAAATTTATTTTTTATTTTAATGTCAATATTTACTTATCTTAAGATTCTACACAAAAATATTTTATTCAATAAATATTGTTTTTATGGTACCTGATTCTGTTCTATATAGATCTCTTTATTCTTTGACCGACAGATGGAGCAAACTGTTAGTAGAAGCACTGGGGTGTGACTGTGAGGCAAATAGTTTACGTGGCTCTCCAGGTCAGTTCGGTGGGCTCATTAGCAGAATTTTACTCAGGGCCCCATGGAGGTCTGGAACGGTTCTGACTACACGTACTATGCCATGGTTCAATAACAACCGTACGCAGGGCAAATTTGCACTCTAGGCCCATATTGAACCACAGTTCCTCCAATACTTTGCATACTGTATGTATTGTATTGTTAAAGTACCCATCAAGTACAAGCACACAGACTAGCAGCTTCTTTAGGAATAAACCAACCAGTGCTCCTGCTGCTGCTGCTGCAATATACCATACCCCAGATTTGCACTTTCTGTCTGGTAATTTGGTTACACAACATTATTTGGGAATACACTACACAATCAGGTCTTTTAAAATGATCATTGTTAGGCTACTGAGAAAGTGTAATGTGATTATTTTTTAGTTAATAAATAAAAATACTTACAAAAATATGTAAGTGCAGTTTCTAAAATACAAATCTTCAATTAACTGATTGTTGAAATTGTGGACTTTTCTCCACAAAGTGCTCTGAAGAATTATGACTTTTCTCTGCAAAGTGCTCTGAAGAATTGAGTGGAGTGTGTATATAAAATCTTTAAATAGTCTAGTGAAATAGAAAAGAAAGCCACAACACAGAGGGGCAGTAAAATAGTGGTAGTGTTTTTCCCCCCTTAACTTTATTAACAAACATTAAAATATACAAACATTGAAGACATTGAGTGAATCTGAAAAAAAAATAATATTAAATAAAAAAGAATGCAATGTGAGAAATGCTTCATTAACATAAAATCATGGTTAAAAAAAGAAGGAAGGAGAAAAAGGTGCTATTTCATTTCATTACAAAGTTGTACATTGTTACTCTGTCACATGAAAAATCCAGCAAAGCTGGGGCTAACATTTTCCATCTTGCATATATGTAGTCTAAGTGAAAATAATCATGTTGACTCCAAGTTTTTTATTTTTCCCCCTTAACTTTATTATTCAAATATACAAACATTGCAGAAATATACTTTCTACACAACGATATCCAGAGAAATAAGAAAGTTATTTTAAACAAACAAACAGAAAGATAAATAATATTAATTAGAAAAAACAATATGGCATATAGTTGGACAGTTTTGTTACCTTTTTTAGCATCTAAAAGTTGGAAAGTCTTAATATATTTTTTAAATTCATTTAAAAATCGAGTGAAGTTTGGTAACATTTGCCATCTTGCATTTATGCATGTGACATTTACCATGTAGAATGAGTTTACAGTGAAGACAGTAAATAATAATAATTATTATTATTATATACTACTATATACAGACAAACAATTAGCTTTAAGAAGTGACTTAACTATTGACATAAATGGATCTAATGGAAGAATTCAGCCCCAAAACGCCTGTGAAGTGGCTCTGCTGCCGCCCTGTGTTGAGTTCAGGGGCTGGGACGTTTTTGCGGGATGCTCCTAGTTACTTAAGATCACGCCCCCTTCACGTCCCCTGCTGTCTGTCGGGTTTCTCACACTCCTCACACTGTAGCACAGCACAGGGGGATGGAGTAAAAGCAGGAAGGCATGGATCCCACTGAAGAAAAAACAAGCAAAACGGTCGACATTTATCGAGATACATGGGTCCGCTTCCTAGGTATGTGTCGTTATATTTTCTGTGTGTGGTTGTTCAGCTCGTCCTGAACTGATAAATGAACAGTTACTACAGAACAGACCGGAACGTCACACCGGAGCCGCTGTGACCCGGAGCTGTGTGCTAGCTAGCTAAAGCTTAGCATAGCTGGCTAACTACACTGTTAAAATTCTATTTTTAGCAAACTGTCTGTTGAAGGACGTTCTGTTACCACAGGACGAAATGGACGAAGTCCAAAACTGGACAACAGAATCACCGTTTGTGCTTTTGTGTCCATAACGTTGCGTTAGTTATCTCTGAGTACAGCTCTCACTCAGTAAAGGTAGTCGTTCAGCAAGTTGAGGCAGTGACTCACACAAGCACAAAGAAACGCCCGCAGGCACAGCCAGACTGAGTAACACTCTGTGGCAGATACAACCTTTTATTATTAGTACTTGGTTTCTCTGCTGTCCTCTAATTGAAACACCAGGGTCGTTCCTAACACGAGTTACACTATCACCCAATGAGCTGCTGGCTGAGCAGGTCATGTACAGGAGAAACATGCTGAAGGGCATCCATACTGCCACCGCAGCAGTTCCCAGTGTGCATCTGTGCAGGCTGTTCTCTCAGTGAACATGCATTTAATCTCCTGCTTTAGACATCAGTGACCATGTAATGTCAGTTTAGCCCCCTTATAAACTCATAATCTCACATCTTTAATCCTTCCTGTGCAGTGAAATATCTCCATCTCTGCATGCGCTCATATGTAAGCAGAAAAAAAAGTGTTCCTACATCAGTTTCTAACATGGAGGTAACAATATATCAAATATTATGATAATGCAACAAAAAATATCTTGATACCATAGCCTGACTGTGATGATCTACTGCAATATTACATGGTTAATTATTGTTAATTTCCATGTTGTTGCTGATTATCAATTTGTACAATGTGCTTTGGCAATACTGTACTTTATTATGGTGATGTCAGTAAAGCCACTTTGAATTGAATTGATTATTTTATTTTATTAGTAGGACTAAATTTGGATTTCTACTGACTGCTTCATTGTCTTTGTTTTGCAGTTCAATTCAAACATTCATCACCAAAGACAATTCATGGCAATTTTTGCACATGCTTAGGTCATGACTGGCTACTTTCATTTTAATAAAGTATGAAAGCAAAAGCACCAAAGTTAAACAGAAAAAACTAATTTTATAAGAACAAAATTGCTGTACACATCAGATGTATTATATAAAGCCAAAGGATTTACCTTTGTATTTTCTCATTATTTTGCTGTGCTTGGGACACTTTACCAACCCATATAATGTATTTTCTCCCTTTAAATGCTTACTTCTTATTCTTATTTCTCTGTACAAAATTCTGCCAAGTACCAATTTCTTCACAGCATTGAATTCCCCAAATTCTCTAGCAGGTCTGGAAAAGATTATTTTTTACACTGTGGAAAAGCTTTGAATCATGATAGTGGTTATGTAACAAAGACTGGATGTTTTATCCAACTGAATGAGCAGGAAAATGCAGAGCCATCAGATGTCTGTCCTGAGGAGTTCACTGCCCCTCATGTGTGGGCACAGATTACATATTCACTGACACAACCATCCTAAAATGATGTATCATGGGACCCACCAGTCTGATGGATCTAAAAGCCCTTTTTTGACCAAAGTTCTTTGTTGGAAATTTTCAACAGGATAAGTGTAGGTGGATAACATTAGAGCAGAGATAGGACTGACTGATATCCATGTAGATAGCTGTTTCTTTCGATGTGATGTAGTATCCCAGATGACTTTTAAAATCCACTGATGCTAAATAAAACTAGCAGCAGTGGTGAGGTGTAGATCAGAGACTGGATATGGTTGTTGTGCACATATTTCATTTTAATTTTTCTCTTCTTCTTGCTGCCAGTCATCCACACCTTGCCCTCCTCCTTTCATTCCTTATCTCATCTGTTTTTCCTCCTCCATCATCCTCTGAACACACAAACTCTACATAACACACCTTCATGCCTTGGTGGGCTGACGGAAAATAGTGAATCGTAAAATATTAATCTGAAGCCATTGCTCACTGGTCAGAATTGGACCACAGTCATATTATGCCAGGGCATGGCACATTTTATTATTAACTAAGTGCCTTGCTGGATGATAATCTTATCTAGGCTCTCCTTGTTATCATGTTTTATTATACCAGTCCAGCTCCTTATCACCTTGTACTCACAAGTGTGTCAGGAGCTCCACATCCAGTAGTTACTTTACTGTCATTTTCATTGCTACAGTATTAAACCAGGCAGCCCACAGCTAAGACCAAGTTTCATAAAGTTGTCTTATTCTCTTTGCCAGCCTTTCTCCCAGCAGACATTTTGATTTGTCACGGTAGGAAGGTTTTCATTGTTTTATGAAAACTTAAAGAGTACATCATATCTAAATGGATATTTTTACTGTTCCACTTCACTTTCACATTTTTTAGGACTTTGCACAGTGTAAGCTTTAACTCAACTTCTAGTCTTTGTTCTCAGGAACATATTGCTTATAGTTCCTGTGAGACACAGATTTTCTTGATCAGTATGTTGAGTTGGTGCATACAGCTACTTAATGTTATGCAGACTAAAATTTGGAATTTTAAGCACCTGTTGTGAGGGATGTGCCAGTACCTCAGTCTTGGTATCTGCCTGATACAGGTCAAATCATTGGATTGAATATATGGGCGAAAGAAGTATGATCAATATGTTCCACTAGCCAAAACTATCACGTAAATCATTAACTAAACTTTGAGTGAAAGACTGTAAAGAGAGATGTGTCACGGTAACACAGATGAGCAGCATGTGTCATGTGACATACAGGGGCTGTTCAAAGTATATTTTTAAGTTTAAAGGAAGAAAAAAGATAAACAGCAGAGTGCATTTATCAATTACTTTAAATTTCATTTGGAATGTTTGAGTGGTGCTGACCAATCAAAAATACTGCTAAAAGTTCTGTGTGGAAAAAAATAGATAAAAAGAAGCAGCAGTGTTGCATAACGCCTTGATTCCCTTGGGCTCTTCACCTCTGTGATGTGGTTTTGACCTGTCCTTCACATGGCAAGTGTATTGCAGAGTGTGTATTGCCTGCACATGGTGTTTTATTTTGAAAATTGACTGGATTTGCTACACCGTTTCCTGTGTCTGACTTCCTGCCCACTCGATCCTGCTCTGTGCAGCTTGATGTGGTATAAAATATACATAAATACAAAAAAATAGGCTATGATGCAGAGCAGAGAGTCATTTCTGGGACGGGCTGCAGCGCTTCTCATGGAATCACAAGCCTTGTGTAGAATGGCTGCGATCAGCTCTGGTGGTCACAGAGCACCTGTAATGTTACGCATAGACTTTTTGTTTTGCAGTTAGACCACAATGCTTTTGATATGGCCAGGTAAAGCAGTGTACATCCTTCAAATGTATTATTAATAGCTTAGTTAGTTAAGAGAGGGAAAAAGACTCTATTGGATTGGTATCAGGATTGGCAGATACTCAAGGTTGTGGTATCGGTATGTTAATCATATTAATAAGTGATAGTGAGCCATTCCTACTTATTAAACCTGTGATTTTTGTTTTAATGTGCAGATTTTGCCTCTTTCTTTCTTCCTGAGACACAATAGTGTTCTGAATATGTCCTTGTGGTTCTAGGCAGTGCTGAGTTGGAGGTCATAATAATTGTTGGGGTATTGCTCAGTCCTAAACATGACTGACAACAAAGCTGACAATGATTAGTTTGAGTTTATGTGCTCTTCGACTGTTGCTTAGAGACAACCAGGAAAAACAAACCAACAAACAAACAAAAAAAAAAGGTGTTGTGGCTCTCTTGAGGAAGTTGCGGAGAATGATTCACTTCTGCGTCTCATACTAAGGACTGAGTTCCAATGAAATTATTCTCGAAATGAGCAAAGAAGAACTGTTGTGTCCTGTTTCCTGTAAGCTCTTCTACAGTTCTGTGAATATGTGAACCCATAGCAAACTAATACCGCTAGACGCTTTTTTGGAAACTATTTTAGTCATTGTGAACATGTTAAATGCTGTTAGGCATCTTTCAGCTCAGGGCATCAGCAAATACCCGTACTCTCTTCCCCCAATTACAAAATCTGTCTCACTTGTATGGAACTCATTCTGATCATATTTACATAAAGGAACATTAGGCCAGAGGTTATTGGTCCACTGTGACTGAATGAATATAGCCGATAATGAAACATAGAGTTTCAAAAAACACACTGAGGAAGACACTGTATTTAATATGAATCAGTCATGTCAAGACCGACACCTGATCCTCTTTAAAAGGCCACTATTGGTGATGCTGATGTGGTGTGTTGGATCGTGCACCTTTCCCTCAATGCAAGATCTATTGGAGAGCAGAGGTGGATTGAGACAGTAATTCAGAACGGGCTCCAACTCCAGCACAGGTCACCCCACACAGACGGAGTACAACACCAATAATAACTATTGCATGACTCCTTTTGAAATTTGTATTGTAATATATGTGCAGTCAAACCCATATTAGCACAAATTGTTGTGTTTTAAACACCTAATGATGCTGCTGTAGGGGATTTTGATTATTTTAGTCGATGCACAAGATAAAAATCTTTAGTTTCAGTAATCCACTAAATTGTGATGAGGATTAATTAGATTTAAACAGAAATCTATAATCTGAATCTTATCAGTTTCCTCACTAAATCCTCATTTGCTCGCCTTAAGTGGAGAATAAATAGTAAGAAGCCTGAAAAATGATAAGTGTGTACTTAATTGGCTTCCAAAAATTGTTCCCTGTTTATTTAGACAAACACCATTTTTTGGGATAAAAGTAGATCACCACCAAGCAGTGTTTCATAGGCTGTGACATGGTTGTTTGTAAAGTCAGTTTCTTCAGCACAGCACAGCACAAACTGTTGACTTTACAGGAGCCTCAGTTTCACCAGCAGTACCAGAGATGGAGACAAACCACAGAATTTGACTTCAGCACAGCCTGATAGTTCTGTCATCATTGAACTGAAGATAATACTTCCCATGTGACAAGTTAATTTAATCGGTGATTTACATGTACTGTGGCATACGGCACAGGTGACTTCTTAATAAAAGATCAAGGACATTTGAGTCATTCAGTCCTTTGTGGAATGGGTATTGCATAATTTTCCAAATGTCACACACCATTTTCACAATGTCAGAGATAAAGTTGAGGTTTATTAGCCTCTTGTATGTTTTAGGATATATATTATACAATTTCACATAAAAAAAAAATTGTCGTCCTGAGAGTGCCCTCAAATATGACATCACTGAAAAACTGAGCTTTGAATTTTTAATGCACTGCCCCATTGCTCAGACTGACATTAAACTTCATGTTGGTGGGGTGTCTAACTGAGGTTATGTTGCATTTAGAGGAGGCTAAGAAGGTTAAAGTCTTATCTGTATTATGGATGTATGCCCACAGGCTATGCCAATGAAGTCGGGGAGGCTTTCCGTGCTCTGGTGCCAGTGAGTTTGGTCTGGGGCAGCTATGCTGTGGCCACTGCGTATGTTACTGCTGATGCTGTGGACAAAGGGAAGAAAGCAGCTGTGGTAAGATGTTGCTGTTTGTACAACCCAGATTTCAAAATAGTTGGGACACTGCGCAAAATATAAATAAAAACAGAATGCAATGATTTGCAAATCCCTTTCGATCTGTATTCAGTTGAATACAGTACAAATACAAGATATTTAATGTTACAAGTGATAAGCTTTATCATTTTTTGTAAATACATGCTCATTCTGAATTTGCTGCCTGCATGCCCCTGTCCCACCTTTTTGAAACAGGTTGCAGGGATCAAATTCAGAACAAGTGTATATAAAGGTCAAAAAGTTTTGCAAATCATTGCATTCTGTTTTTATTTACGTTTTATAAAACGTCCCAACTTTTTTGAAATTGGGATTGTATGTGTTCTCTTATTTTGGTCAATTTTCCATTGTTATGTAATGATAAAGGGGTATAAAAAAATATTAGGTCACCATCATGTTAGATCACTGGTTGAGCGAGGAGATTATTACAAGGGATTACAAGATAAATCTGAGGCATCATGAGACGCATTAACGGAAAGCTGAAAAAAATGCTTCTTTTACATATAGTTGTGCTTATTTTTTTCTGCTTCTTTTTTATTGCTACAGGACTCAAGGAATTGTTCAAATTTAGTTAGAAAAAACTCTTGATCAGAATTAGTGGGAATATGCAGAGGGTCACAAGCCAGAAAGTTTGGGAAGCTGCCTCTTAGATGATCAAAAAGAACAGGGTCCAAAAATAAAGTCTAAAACTAGTAAATCAAGTCTGAATTAAGAATAAATGATTACATTATTTTTTGTGTTTGAAAACCTGTGATTACCCTCATTTTCTGATCCTCCGTCTGTCCCTCAAGGCCCATGGGGACAACCCAGGGAAGACAACACGGGTAGCGGTGGCAGTGGTGGACACATTTGTGTGGCAGGCGCTCGCCTCTGTGATTATCCCAGGCTTCACCATCAACCGTGTGTGTGCTGCATCACTGTACCTGCTGGGCAAAACCACCAAGTGGCCTCTGCCATCCGCAAGTGGACCACCACAGCTATAGGCCTCTCCACAATCCCCTTCATCATTACTCCTATAGACAGGTTGGTGTATTTGTGTTCATGCAATATCTATGTATTATGTAAGTTGCTGATTATGTAAGATTTGATTTTAATGGTGTGGCTGCTCGCTCATGATTGCTGCTGGTTGTTGTATAAAGTGCAGCTCAGTTCAACCGATGTGTTGTTCTATGATTGATCTATTCTATATACACTATGAAAGTGGAAGACTGACTGCTTAATGTCAGCAAATCTCATTAAAAGACCAAAACCAACAATCAAGTGTTGTCTGCGAATCCAAAGCCTAATGGCTTTATTCCTCTGCCCCATAGGGCCTCCATTGTTGTCCAAAAATGAATAAAAACACACAAAAGAGCCACATTATTGCACTAGGTGACATGTTCCTTTGTCACGAACACAGTCAGTGTTGTGAATCCCACATACAACATCCTGCTGCTGGAAATACTCACTAGAGCACCAAATGTGTATTAATTCACCGGTAAAAATAGTCCCCACAATCTGCTCCTGTTTTAGTAACATTTGAACCTACATAAAGCCTACAGTTCCCAGCTGTTTTAGGGAATGACTGAGACTTATTCCAAAATGAAACTATATATTTATGAGATATGAAAATACATATATACTGTAAACTCCTTTTCTTCCCACTGTCTCTAACAGTAGTCTAACACTTAGACAAAAACGGGGTAAAATAGGGTCTGGGTTGAAAAAATTACCAAAATTACCATTTAAGTAGGAACGAGGAATATTTAACTAAACCAGTTGTTGGTTTCTGTCTTTCATGGGATTTGTTTATGATAAGAAAAAGATTAACACAAGATTTATCCTTTAAAAATTCATTCTTTTGAAAGAACAATCCAACCTTATTCAAATGAAAAGATGTCTTTATCAAAAATGATGGCAAATAGTTTAGATTAGTTTAGAATGTTTAGATGTAGGTTTTAAGAGTTAAAATTATTTATAGTCTACTTGGAGTGAGAAAAAAGTTTTTTTTTCTAACTTTCTCCACATACATCATAAACCCTTGAATGTAACTCCACTCACTGAGATCGGCTTGAGAAATAAACATCATAATGTTTACATGTATTTGTTCACAGGCCAATATTGACCTGATGAAAATGGCGGTTACAAAGACGTAATGCAGCAACAAGCCGAAGCCGTCAATTTGCCGTCCATGTATATATGTCTATGGTTAGCCTAAGTCTGAGGTCCTGTTGTCTTTTTTTTTTTGACCGAGCTGCTCTTGTTAAACCTGCAGTGTGGAACATTTGTCTCCCTCTTCTGGCAGTGACAGTAATTACACAAACAGCATGTGCTTATGACATATGTCTGCAGTTTTATGGCATAAGTTCCTGAATGCTACAGCCCACTCTCTGCTCCATCCCCCCCGATCCCCCATCTGGCAAACCAGTCATTGCTGGTTTATACATTTTTCCACCAGCGTGGGAACGTTGCCACAGACACCACATTTAAAAACTCACTGTGTGTGAACTCATTTGGCAAAATTTTGAATGTAAAGGATGTTCATTATGTATATGTAAAAGTCTTGCACTGCAGGTTTAAGCAACAAAAAAAGCCACTATTGTGGATTGATAGAGAGCTGCACAAACAGAAAGCACAAAGTAGAAGTTTTCACTTCTGCTTGTATGAAATTGATTCAGAAATGCCGCATCATGTGTCCAACATCACATTGTGTCCACTCTCTGTACCCTGCAGGTCAGTGGATTTTCTGCTGGACTCGAGCCTTCGGAAGGTCTACAATGAGGAAGAGAAGCACAAATAAGGAGGGACCATGCAGGACAAATTGTCCCCTCCTGTGTAGAGACCAGTCCTGTCCATGCAGACCTGTGCTGATTATCCACCACTGTGAAGCACTAAAGACGTGTGAAGAAGGATTTCAGGGAGCAAGACTGTACAGTTAGTCAAAGATACATAATATAAAATCGACTTAATTTCAGAATTGTAGAATTTATGTAGGTAAGTTATTAAAAGTCCTGCTCTGTGAAACGTCCCCTTTGGGATCCTTAACTTTAACCTCTCAGGACAATTTGGGTAACGACACCAAAAAATGTTTAAACAGGATTCTAACAGTATGAAAAATGTATTGATATTCCACTTTTCACAGTGAAATCTGCTTTTGAAAGTGTTCTTCTGCAGGGATACAGTATGCTGTTATATTCCTGTGATGTTCCTGACAAAGAGCCTCCACGGTTGCCCTCATGGTTTAGAGCTGTGGGCTGTTGCTCACCTCATGTCCAGATGTCAATGAGAGTCAAGACAAATCCACACTGTTGCTGTGTTTATTAGCCATATTCAGTGGTACTGTACTGACAGGCCAAAAAGCCAGTTTGCCATAATGTCCCTTTTATTCCTTACTTATTCTTCAGCAGTTTTTTCTTATTTCTTCCTGAAAACACAGGCATCTGTTACTTGGAATAGATATTCCAAGTTGTCTTGTTTCATTCTACCTTATTATTGGTCATGGGAGCCAAGCTTTGCACTGGGATCATTTTTTACTTCACGGTTACAATCTATATTATTCTCTGTGGTGTGATATATAGGCCTCTTAACTGAAGTATACTTGTAGTAGCAACAAGTTGCACTTATTCAGTGAACCCCACAAGTATTTGAATTTTTTCTCACTAATATCTCAAAGTTGCAGTAGGCAATAGTATTTCACTATATATATATATTTCTAAAAATATTTCAGGGTTCCTTAAAAAAACATCTGTGAGCCCCACCCCTTAGTGTATATTTTTTCAAGGCCCGGCTACAGATACACAATTTAAGGGAAGTGGCCGTGAATTTGCGTTCTTTCTTTGCCTTGAATTCAACTTTGAAGGGGCAGGGTCAAAGCCTCAATCAAAAGTGAACACATTCGCCTGGGCAGGCGATCGCCACTCCCCCACATTTCTTTATGTGTCACTCAGCATTAAACTTGACCTAGCCTGAATCAAACAACCAATCAGGTTAGCTATCAGATAACTAGCCGATCACAACGACTGTACAGACAAGGGTCTTCTGGCCGCATTGCCCTTTAGATTGTATGCCACTGTTGCTGCCATATTGGACCAGGCAGACTGGCCTGTGAAACATTACATGTAAACAGGGGAGCTGCATTTTTTCCTGGATATTAAGCTCTAGAATGTTTACATTTCTCAACCTATATCAGTGAGTTGTTTTTTTATTCAAGGATTCAGATCAATGTGAAGTTTGAAAAAAAATTTTTTTCCTCCTCCATGTAGATCATAAATTCTTGGATATAACATGACTCACTGAAATCAGCTGAGAATCAGCTGGTCCAATATGGCGGCAGTGTTGACGTATCGGGTGCAACAGAGTGAAGTGGTCGATGTGCCACTTTTGTATACATTAATGGTTACAGCGTTGACAACCTTAATGTGTATCTTCAATTGCCTACTGTAACTGTTGGTCTATAAGTTTGTAGTCTAACAGTCTTATTGTACAATACTGTAGCTGCTTTAGTCTGGAAATCATGGACATACCAGTTTCAAACATCTATAACTAACTTAAAACTGACTTAGCGGCATGAGACCAAGTAAGATGGTATGATCAGACTTTAAAACATCGTACTCCTCCAAGCACGCTTTAAGCTTTGCACAGTTTTCCTCCTTGATGTGTAAGAGTAGATTTAGTATTAACTTCTCAAATACTTGTGGAGGTCAATGTCATACCTATGCAGAAAATGATTTAGGGGATTATTTAAGAAATACACAGATGCTATATGATCTATATATTATTTCTAATGCTTTTCTTTGAGGAGCCAAATAAAATACTGTATCTCATGTTGAACTATGCAAGGAAAACGAATTTGTGTATAAACAAAAGCTTCAAAAACTAAAGGGATTCTTTTCCTACTTTAAGGTAAAGTATGTGGTTACATAATGTTAAAATGTGGAATAAGAAGGGAAATCTGATACAAATGTAGCTTGAAATTTGGATGAGCTGTCACCAAGACGTACTATATTGGAAATGTTTATCATTGCCAGTGTTTGTGTCAGTATGCACCAGTGTACCATGTTAGCAATAACCTTTGTTTATATGTGTTTGTGTCACACCATATTCTCTTTGCTATGACGGATGTGGTTCACTTTGTCATACTGAAAGAAAAGATTGTGAAAACTTGGGGTGCACCAACTGTCATGTTTTTACTTGCTGGTACTGACTAATAATGTAACATTTTCAGTAGTATTTAATAACCAGAGCAGGTCACAAGGCCTCTGTAACAATAGTTTTTTATTGGCTTTTTAAATGGTCGAAACATATGTGTGTGTGCAGTATTGGATGTTTTCATTGACTAAAAGCACAGAGCTCACTTTGACCTTGTGTAAGTGTAAGGTTACAGAGCTTTTTCACAGTCTGACTTGTCGTTGCAGCAAAAGCAGAAGTCACAAAGGTGTCACAGTCAAACATCAACATATAGTTTCTTGAAGTGTCCCAGTAAGCTATAACAGTGATTAATGGTGCATAGTAACACGGCCCTGGAACTGGGACACTTCAATGTGTTGCACACATCATTAATTATACCTTGCTTTGTCTGCTGCGATATATCAAGTTGTCAGTAAAAAGCGTATTGGTGCATCCCTAGTGAGGATCTTTATATTCATATTCAATTTTAACATTTCAGATTGTACACAGAACTTCATTGTTGCCTGCTGCAAATGAAAGTTTACTCTCTTTTCTTTGAACTTTTTTTTTGACATTTTACTTATGTAGTCAGAGGGGATTTTATGAGTCACATTTTCAGCCTTAACTGAAAACAAAAATTGTTAAACCTCAAACTTTTGTTCTGTGTGCTGTAGCTTACAAGATGCAGATTTTTTTTTTTTTTTTTTCAGATGTGAAAGCAACTGACGGAAGCTGAAGCTCCATTTATTACAGTGGACACCTAATGTTCAGCAGTCCTCCAATTCTGTAACAACTTCTGGAACACTGGAGAAATAAAAAAAACTTGTGTAGTGAAATAAATTATGTAATGATGAGCATGTGTGATTTTTCTTTCAAACATTATAAATCACAGAATGAATGAGTGGCAATACAGTTATGTGTCATCCTTGTAAAGTTTGTTCAATATTCCTGCATGTATCATCTTTTACAATTACAAATATTGAACATAACCACTTTTTAACTTAGGAAAATAATAACATCTTAAAAACAACAACAAAACTACTATTACTAACTACTACTACTAACGCTATTTTTGAGTTCTGCATATATTTTTTAACATACAAATAGACAATGAAACATAAGTTCCACACTCTAAAGAAAAGAAATGAAACAATTAACATACTTAAAGAAACTGAATTAAAACATCAGATAAGAATAAAAAAAAAAAGAAAACAAAAACACGACCCCATTCCAAAAAATAAGACAGTGTAAAATGTAAGAAAAAAACCCAAAACATAACAGTACAATCATTTGCAAGAACCTTTTGACCTATATTCGATTGAATACAGTACAAAGGCAAACTGATTAACATTTTTGTTTTTTGTAAATATACACTCAGTCTGAATTTGATGCCTGCAACATTTTCCAAAAATGTTGGCGTCAGGCGCAGGTTACTAGTGTGTTAAATCATCTTTTCTTTTAACTGTGAACTGAGGACACTGTTAAACTTTTGAAAGAGAAATTCTTTCTCATTCTTGCTTGATATAGTTTCACAGGCTCAACAGTCAGGGATCTCTGTTGTACTTTTTGCTCCTTAATTGTTGACGTTTGCGTGTAGAGTCCTAACTTGCACTTGTTGATGCAGCGATGAACTGTGTTTACAGACAACAGGTTTGTATTTCTGACACAGCTGATCAAATGTAATACAATTACCATTCATATAAAGGTCCTCTATTTTCTGCACACCTTTATCTGGCCAGATTCTGAAAAACTGTGCTGAACTATGCATTTCCCCATGTGGAGGAGAAGGATAAAATGGGAAAAGTATCCTTAAAATGCTGATGTGTGGTTCCAGATGACAATACTATTTTTATATTCTGTTATCCTTTTCAGGTTTCTTGGGTCTGCAGAGAATAAATACAGCGTTAATGGGAGGTTTGGCTCTGATATATCAGCATTATCTTAATACAGCCTGCATCAAAGCCCTCCTATAAGAACACCTTTCTTCAGAGTGACTTCAAGTGGCAGCATAACAACTTGCTCTTTGCATAGTTTCCACTTCCTTCCTACCCACTGTCACTTTCAGATCAAAGAGGTGTAATTCAGGGGACGGTTTAACCAATGAAATGGATGCACTGAAAAGCACATCAGAGCAGGAGATTTGAGAGCCAGTTGCAGTAATTTATCCTGATTGAGTCACACGGGGCCACAGCTGATGCCAATTCTATAGATGAAGTGCTCCCATAAAAGGCTGAGGAAACCCAGCAGTGGTAAACACAGTCATGTTTGTTCTTAATCTTGTGTTTGTGGCTGTTCTGGCCACATCAGCGGCTCAGTCAGGTAAGAAGAAAATTGGAATATTACCCTTCTGTTGGCTGAAGGTTTGATATATGAGGTTAAATTTTGCACCTGTTCCCCTGCCACCCTCTGTAAAGCACTGACACATTAACATTTTCAGGCATTCCTCGGTACATCCAGGGCCAGTGGTTTATCACTGATGAGACCCAACAGTATGAAGACACTGATGGATTAACAGTAGAGGAGAGAATTTGGCCCACAAGCCCGTCAGAAGTTGTTGAAGTGGTGACGGAGGACCAGAACTTGCTGACCACTCCAGAGCTGTATGTTCTGAAGGAACAAGGTGGGGAAAAAAATCCAAAACATCACGCCTGCATCATGATCATCAATGGCATTAATCTATATTCGTTGAATATTTTGTGTTTCCTGTCAGATCCAGCTGAAGGAGAAGAATCAGCCGTGTGGAAAATCGTCCTGGTGGCGGCCATCCTGCTGGTGTCTGTAGTGGGATCTCTGAGTGCGGCCTATTACATGTGTGTCTGGAGGGGAGGCAGGATTCACTATCAGCCTCAGAAGGAGGTTTATACTTAAAATAAAGTGAGCTTTTTGCTGAAATTCTCCAGAAGTTTCAGGCTTTTTTTCTGACTCATGAATATGGGACTATAAATCTTATGTGGGCACTTTTGTTCCTTTATTTTATATGACCGCTTGTTCTCTTTATTACCAATGATCTCTGACAAGGACATACATTAGAGGAAGTGGGGGGGAAAGGACACGAGGAATATGAGAAGTGAATGTAAATGTAACAGTTGTTTGCTGTAACATAAGTTGTAATTACTTCCATGGGCCTGTCTGTTAATAATGCAGCAGCTGTCTTTGTATCTGTATTTGAAATAGTTAGTTTATTGACCCTTCAGCAATTTCACAGGTTCATAAAGACACTTACAATTTAAAAACCATGAATTATTTTGCTCTCACAACAATACTAAAACCACAAACCGTATGATGGAGCCCATTTCTGAAACGGCTTACTAAAATGTCTGGACATATTTTACAGTTGGAAAAAGCAGAATACTTTTTTTTGTTGTGTATCTGTTATTTATGTTTTGTCAGACCTGCCTGTGCCGAACAGGTACATGTCTGTCTGCTTCAGTAGTAGTGCTAAGCAAACACACAACTGGCCTTGCTTAGATGCTCTTTGTTCTTCAGCCGCAGCTTCTAAGATGACGAAAGTCAAAAGCTGCTTAATTGTCCAAAGAAAAATAATATGCAAAGTGTATTTCCTGAAAGTAGCACTGTATTTTTATGGAGTAAATAAGTGTTTTAAAGAGCTGATCTTAAGATGTGCTTCAGTATACTGAAATATTTTTCCAGCATATTTAGAATAGAATTCAACAAAACTGAGAAGCAACCCTGTCAGTGACTTCACTTGTATTAAACAATTAAGAATAGAGAGGTAAAAAAAAATATATATATATATATAAAAAATGTTACAGCCTAAATAAAATGTTTTTAGTGTAACCTATAAAAAAGTAAGAGAGCTTATTGGTATAAAATAAAAACAGCAAGATGGCTATAAAAAACAAAGTGAGGTAGCTGATATTGCACCTCTGGATTTTGCAGGAATGAATACAGTACTTTAGATACTTTTGGAAACATAAATTTGTATGTACAGGCCTACTCTTGAAGACAAACATTTTCCTAAAAAAACAAAAAACAAAAAGCAAAAAAAAAAAAAAAAAAAAAAAAAAAAAAACAATATATAGACTCAGAACTCAGAAGCAGTGTTTGTTTCGATCATTTCTTATGGCCCACTGGAAGTGTATAATGATGTTTGTATCTGACACCCTGTCCTCTGTGCTTTCTCATTATTTTGCTGTGCTCAGGATGCTTTAACGGGCCGAGATGTTGGTATTTGACGTCCTGGGAATGAGACACAACAATAATTCACCTGATTCCACCTGCATCAGAAATTCACTTTTTACATGGATCTCCCTGACTCCACAGCCATACAGCAAGTGCCTGTCTGGTGGATGTATTACTGTAGTTAGACTTTCTGTAAACAGCTTCTCTTAAACACCAAATCCTTTCTTCAGTTATAGTAATGGCCACTAGAGGTCACCACTAACATTGTCTATATAGTACTGTCCTACACATTTCCACTTGACAGGACTGCAGCTATGCACACTTATGAGGCTTGTATATTAAGTTTATTCTGTTTTGGCATTATATGTGACACCCGCAGGTTGCAATCCTCCAACCTCACCTAAGATTTAGGTCCTTTATGTATTTATTTATATATGTATTTGAGAATGTAACTTAATATTACTGCTACTACTACTACTACTAATAATAATAATAAATTTGATTTATACAACACCTTTTATAACATAGAATGCAACTCAAAATGCTTCATAAGAATAACAAATCAGTGACAAAGGTATTTAAAACAGGAGACACAAATAGCTAAAACAATTAAGTCCAAAAAAGATTTGGAAAACTAGGACAATGCTAATAAAAAACCAAGTTAATTGTGGTAAAACCTATTTTAAGTTATAAAAGCAACATCAATTATCTTTTTAAAAGAAGGAATTAATTAAAAGTAAGATCATATAAATATTTTTTGAGCTATTCAAACTATTAACAGAGGTTGCTTGTCCATTTGTAATGAGAGTTTGGTGCATAGAAAGCTGGTTCACCATACTTTTGAAACTGATGATGATGTTAAAATGTAACTTTGAATTAATTAATCTGTGATATTAGTGGGTATTTCTGCTATGTTTGTGTAGTTATTTAGAAACAGCCCATTGTTTTGTTGGCCAAAGGCGATAAAACTGGTCAAACATGAGTAACAAAGTTGTATAGATCCCTAATTGTGTGAATAACCTTTGACAGTGTGATGCTAATAGGCCTAACGGTGTCTGTATCTTCTGTGCTTTAACAAAAATTTGAATAAAAGTTGAATCCCTGCAGAGATGATTCAGCTTTTCCATTAAAAGCTTTTTCTATGAAACATTTACAGGACCTGTATTTTCCTCTCTAGGCACCACTAGCCTCCCTAACACCAAACTCTTCTCGCTTTGTAAACTCCAGTTTATGTTTGTTCGCCCCCTTTGGCGAGCATTTTACTCTCTATAAGAATTAATCTTGATCAGAATTATGGCAGAATTGGCAGGCAGGCTGTTGGCAAAACCCAGCGCACTGCTAAGAGTAAAGAGTAATGTTTTAATTCAGTGTCAAGCGAGCGGGCTCAGATCAAGTCCACAAACATTTATAAGCCCCCCTCGAGCAATATCAGGTGGCATTAGGGGGCCCAAGGAGACAAAAAGCTGATGAATTGAATTAATCTCCCCTCCCGTGATGGATGGGCCTGTTCACAGGGGGCTGCAAAATGGGAGCATTGTTCATCTGTCACTCAGATTTCCATGTCCCTCTATGATTTGTGCCTGGGTTGTGAAGGCCACAAGTGGCCAAAAGACCTCCCTCTCTCTTTCTTAGTCGTCTTGCTGCTTTTTTTTTTTTTTTTCAGGAATTCCCAGGCTTTCAGTTCGTCTCCACCCCCACAATCCACCCTGATATCCATACAGCCAGATGCAGAAAAACAGGCTTCACCCAGGACAAGCAAATATAAATATGTCAGTCTTGCCTTATTCTAAATATACAGTTTGTTTACAGTTACATTGTGAGTAGTAATGTGTGGATTTCAGATAATTCAGAAGGGGGAGGTTTTCCTCACCCAGGAAATTTTGAGCATCAAACATTGTGGTGATTTTTTATGAACCAATTTGTGCTTTTTCTGCATCTGTTTGTAGTGGGAATGTCTTTATTAAGGTAAAAGAAACACAAATTCAGACACCAGGTGACAATTCATAATATAATGGAATATAAGGCAGTCACGCTTTCAGGTAAGCGGTTCATCAAAATAAAAGTCACTTTCATGTTTTTATTGGGTGGGGAGACAAATGCATTGGTTTCAAATATTGATCTGGACCTGTCCCCTCCATCCTCCCTGAAATCTATGCTTATGGGCTAACTTAGTGTGGACACACAAGTCATAATTTGCAAGAGGTGTGTGATTACATTACGGTGCTTAATATAATTTGAAAAATTGAAAATTATGTATTTGCCACAATATAATAAAATGTAATCAGGTTTTCTTCACGTAAGCTAAAACAAAACTGGATTATGTCTGTTACTGAAAATAAACTGAACATAAAAAGACCAATAAAAAGAAAAACATCATGTCAAATTGAGCTGTTCAAAAAAAGTACATATTTATGCTATGTTTTTATTTAAGTCAAATCAAGTCAAACTTTATTTATATGACTCAAAATCACAAATCACGCTTCGTCTCAGGGTGATTTACAGTCTGTACAGTGTACGAAACCCTCGGTTTTATAGTCCAGCGGATTTCAAACTGAGGTCCGGGGACCAACAAGGGTCCTTGCGTGGGTTGTTGTGGGTCCCCAGCAAAAGTAAATTGGAACAGAAGTGCTCATTTAACAGAAGCAAATGAGATGAGTCATGAGAAGAAGACAGCACTGTGAGTAAGTGAGAGGGCGCAGGACTATGTTGGTGTTGCAGCAGTGTTCATCAACTCGCTGCCAGACTGAAGAGACAGTGAGAAAGTGCAGCTAGTAATGGAGTATTGATATTACAATAATAAGTATCGAAAGCATCTCAAATATTCAGTACCGATATGCAGACATGCAACTGACTGTGTGTACAGAACAGATTAAGAAATGCACATTCAATACCAAATTTTGATGACAAAAGTGCAGATACATGTAAATAATGATATCTAAAATATAGAAAATTATTTTTCTTGGGATTTGTTGTCTTAGCTAATACACAGTATCCTGTTCCATTAAAATATGTCTTGAACACAGGGAGCCACATTGTGCTTTAATTTCTTCTCATAATGTTGGTTGTAATCCTCTTTTCATGCTTTAACTTTAAGGTCCATATAAGTCCAGATTGGAGGAACTTGGCTTTTTAACCGGAGCTCTCATTTGAGTTGCCTTGTTTGGGTTTCCAGACTTAAAAAAAACAAAAAGAATACTTTGATTCCAGCTAACATTATGATTCATTTGACCCTGTGAGTTCAGAGTAAAAGATAAAGGCTTTTTTGCTATAACAAACAAAATGTAATCCGGTATTGGCACTGAAGGCTGCTGCACTTTCTAACAATGTGCGGGGGGAACCTTCTTGGCTCTGAATCTCCATTGTTCCTCTGAAGCACCTGCCCCTTCAAAGGCACCTGACCCTCTAAAGGAACAGGTGCTAAAGGGTGATTCAATAGAGATACAGAGCTCTGATTTCTTTGCGGCTTTTGTGCGATGTGTGGATTACAAATGGAGATCAGATTATATCTGCTGCTGCCTGAGAGTAGAGGATACTGGAGAAGACCATGCAAAAACTGCAGCAGCTGAACATGAGGTAAAGCAGCAGTAATGAATACTGTAGGTTAACAGTGCCACGAGACCAGCGTGGCATTGGGTGCAGAGGTCCTTGGCCAAGAGAAAAACTGGCAGTAGCAGATGTTGCAGTGTTATAGTGGGGAATGGAGAGGACTCTTGCCCAGCGTGTTACTGGAACAGGTCCAGCCTCCAGAACCTATCCTGTCATGGTCGCAGCGGGCTGAACCGAACCAACCCTGAACAACCACCACTAAGTGACTATTGTTCGGCGTGTTGAGGTTTAATGTCCTCAACAATCTCTTTAGTTTCATTTGGCCCCTCGAACCACCTTTTTTAAGATGCGTAAAGGTGTCAAAATTCACAAGTAGTTTATTTACTGACGTATTTTATGTCACAAGACAAACTGTGAAAATCTCTTAAGTCTTGTTAACCACATACCTTATTTCAGACATCTAACCAAAGATCCAATCAGAAAACCCATTGACTTAAAGACAAGGGAACTGGGAGTGTAAAAATGCTAATTAATTTTCATGCTTTAAGACTACGCCACTCTATTTAGTCATAAAACAAAGTGTTGGATAAATTGAAATTTTGATTTGATGGTGGTGCTAGATGAAAAATTAAAAGAGCACCAAAGTTATAAGAACTCAGATGGGGAATTCTGATGGGGACATGAATGTGTTCATCAAATTTAATACAATTCTTCCAATAGTTGTTGAGATATCTCACTAACATGGTGGCCCTAGAGGAAAACTGAACAGCTCGCCATAGTCAGTTTGGATTCATCCTCTAGAAACCACAACCGTACAATATTCAGTGCCAGTCCACCCTGTGTATGTTGAGATATTTCACAGGATAAGTGAGAAACCTCTGGTGCAGCTAGAGGAAAAGTCTGGGGATCACTAAAGTCATCGTCTTCTAAGCACCATGGAAATCTGTATGAAATTTCAAAGCAATCTATCCAATAGTTGTTGAGATATTTCAGTCTGGACCAAAGCAGTGAACTGACCGACGATCCCTGGAGCTAAAAATCATTACTCACAACCCACAACTCACAAACACAGAAGCATCAGTAACGAGATACAATTTCGTTTGACTTCCTGACTTTGTTCTATTTGACACTCAGATAAAGGGCAGACCGAACAGGATCCTCCCCTTAAAATAACATCAACTAAAATGATCAGACACCATCATTAGCGATGGGCAATCAGCCATAATTTTATTATGCTACAATACTACACTGCTATTGCTCCTCTCTTTCTCTGTCTCCCACACACACACATACATGTGAGCCCACACACACGCAGCTCTCAGTACCCCCCTTTAGTGAAGGACTATGTTTGTGGAAAGGCCACTTTAAGGGCACTAACTGAAATGTTTGACGCTCACTGGTCGATTTATTGAGGTCAGCAGAAGGCTACGTTTTGAGAAACAGAGGAGCGGGCTATGGTTGGATTGATTTTCATGAATGATTTTATGCTGTGAGCAAAAGAGAAACAAAAGACAATCACTGCACATCAAATCACGCCACAAAAGAAATAAGGGAAAGCAACATAAAAAATGAAGGCCAAGGCCAGAGCCGTGTCACTGAGCATTAAACTAATAAATATCAGTTTCTGTATCTGAAACGTGAAGACAAAGAGCATTGAGAATTCTACTGGATTATGCTGTTATGTTGATTTGATCAAGCCCTTAACTCTGGAAGGGGGTCAAATTAGCATATTATTAGTGCTGTAGTCAGGGGCTTATTTTCAAATAGTATATTTTAGACAATAAAGGCAAGAATCATACTCATACTATCAACTGAAATGAGCGTAAAGATGATAAATACAACATTTAAGATAAAAATACAGGATCAAACAATGCAATAACCGGCACAAAAGACACACACAAATAAACTAAATAAAAGCTCCACCCCTTTTTGTAACCTCAGTCAAATTTTTCTTTTCCTTTCCTGTACAGCAAGCTAACTAGCAAGCAAATCTCCATTGATCATTAGCGACCTAACTAGGGTTTTGTTCTGTAGCAAAATGCTAGTTAACTAGTTTGCTAATCTACATCAGTTGGTTGGTGCAGTTGGGATTTGTGCATTCCCAGTTGTAACTTTAAACTGGAAAGTTGGATTTCTGACTCACAAAGCTGGAGGAACCTCACTAACCCTGATGTCAAAATCAATATGGCTGCTCCGCGTGTGGTGAAAGCTGTTCATTAACTCTTGTCTCATTAAATCAGTTTTACACACAGCACTGTCCAAGTTCTATCTGTGGACACGCTGCTACAGTGTTTGTTTGCATGTTATTTATCAAGCTCAAGAAAAGTTTTTTTCTTACTTGTACTGGGACATGCTCAACTCGGGCTGTGACTTCATTTCCAGCTCCAAGGTAAATGTAACGCACATAAAGTTTGCTAATGTCAGCAAAATCCTAGCTAAATATTGAACTAATCTACATCAATCTTTAGCTAGCTAGCTAGTGCTTTGTTTGGTTGCAAAATCATAATCATAAAAAATGGCTAAAATAGACCCTTTCACAATGTTAGAGACGACTTTCTGTCAGTCACAAGCATGTGTCGTCAAGGCAACAAATACTAGCCCCTCACAGCACAGTAGGGCTGAACTAGGCAGAACAGTCTTGAGGGGAAAAAAAACTCCTTAATCTGTAGGAATCTAGTTATATTTTAGCAGATGCTAGCTAACTAGCTAGTTAATCTACATCAGTCATTCGCTGGGATAGTTACATCTAATAGCAAATGTTAGCAAAAAAGGATCAAGACTTAGGATGAGTGAATTAATGATAACAAAACAACCAGCACTCTGTCTTTCAAATAATTTTGGCCGGGACCACGCTGACAGAATGATATCAGGAACAATTCTAAGTCCTGTGGATCAATATATATTGACTTAATAAAGATTCAGTCCAAACAAAAAGCGACAAAGAACCTGTCGGTGGTGAAGTGGTGATTCCTGATTTGACGGTGTATAGTGTGATACAGGCCGTGTGCTCTGTATGCTGGCAGAGCTCTCCTCTCTCTTTGTGAAATGAATTAGGAGAACATGAAAACTGAGCAGACCTTCAGCAATACATTATGTATGAGGAGCTTGAAGGCTCCTACTGAATTCTGTTCAGGTGGCATCAGAGGGTGCAGCCAAGTGGAAATGCTGGCTGGTCACTTAAAGCACACTATCTGTGGTAATATTTCTACATGAAAGCATCAGCAGCACACGGCTCAGGCTATATTCTTCTACTCGCAGGCTGAAATATGCAATACAACCTGGTTTCTATAGTGGTCGCAGAGGAGGTTTACTGGGGCAACAGGGGATTAAAGGCCTCGCTCTAACCTTCAGGCTATCTCCTACCCTGCATAACTTTAAACTACTATTTGCAATTTAAATTAAAATCTATATTTTGTTTCCCATCTTGCATTTTTACTAGTTACAGTAGATCTGTGCAAATCATCCTCGTCGGCAACAGCACACATGTCATCTGCGTATCAACGGGTTTGACAGCTTGACGTAATATCAAAATCAGATAACAGACCATATGATTCCTCATCGTCTGTTGCTATGAGATAACATCTAATTTCCCATCTCTCGAGTAATCTCACAAAGACATCGTCTGCTCATCGTGAAATCAATATGCTGCGGAAACACCATTACAACAGTCTTCACAGTGCTTGAGTGAATCACTCGAGATCACAGATGAACACGCACACACACAGGCAGACAAAGAGACACACTCACATGCATACACATACAGGAGCAGGTAAACAAACACACACTGTCACCTCCACTGTGTCCTTTGATTTAAAAAGGACTAATTAAAAAGCTCCAAAAAGCACAAGAGTGCTCAGTGTAATTTAATTGCGTGTCAGTGCCCAGAAACAAATCTTTGGCACGTTGAGAAATGTGCATAAAATCACAAAAGAGCAGAACCAGTATCAGGATGAATTATACTGGGTTTAGTGGGCTCACTGGGGAGAGAGGATCATGGGCAGCAGAGTGCATCCTCTGCCAGCAGACAGACAGTACGCTACAGTCATTAGCAGCAAAGTACAAAGGGAACCAGCATCACAGGGCAGGACAGGCAAAGACAGCAAAATAGACCTATTAAAATATGCGATACTAGACTGTAGAGTAAGTGAGCGAACCTGAAATTGGTGTTGAAACAATTCAGTTTGTCAAGCAGCAGAAAATTATTCAATATCAGCTAAACTGATGTTGTTTTTAACTGCCGAGTCCACTTCTGTTTTTGATTTTGCTCTCACAAGGAAGCTGTATAACTGTTTGTTTCTCTGCCAGTTTACTGCACACTGACTGTAACTGTCCTAATCTATGTTACCTTTTGATAAATAACTTTATGTTTAAAGCTCAAGACTTACAGGGATTTATTGGCAGAATATGGCAGATATGGAATATAATATTAACAAGTATATTTTCATTAGTTTATAATCACCTGAAAATAAGATGAAAAAAAAACGTATTTTCTCGTGGGTTTTGTGGCCACCGTAGGTTCTGCTACACGCTTGGAAAGGGAGGGTGAGTCTGAGGTTATGATTCGATTCAATTTCAAATTCAGCTCTGATTGCTTTGCCATATCGAGTCTTGATCTATAAAATCAACAGATCGTTGGTTTTAAGACTTGACAACTACCATATAAAATGATAAGCTATATGGTATCTTAGTGTGATATAACCATCATCAACCATCAACCAACCAACCATGCTACCACAGCGTATAGATATGTACATGTAAAATGGTATGTACCACAGATTAATGTTTCACTGAGCTAACTGCTAGATAACTGGAAAGGTTCAGTCAAAGAATTGGATATTTGTCTGACAGTAAAAAGTGCAGCTGCAGGCTACTGGTAAGCTACACTGTGTGTTGCTTTTTTGTCCTTCGGACATGCACCAGATGGGCACTAGAAGGCAGCGAGAAAAGAAAAAAAATTGCGGATCCTGCATTTGATTTAAATCGATTTTTGATTTAGAATTGAAATAGTCACATCCCTAATAAGTATGTGTTCATTAGTATAGAAACCTAAACTAAAAAGAGAATCGCTGTATTTTCATTACCTTAGTATGAGCCACTTATCTACGGAGGGCCCAGGTCCTCTTTCATAGTGCCTCCATATTTTTACAGTAGCCCAGAATGGACAAAATAAACACTGGCTCTACATATGTTTTTTCGCATGTTTTAGGTTTTAGGTTTACCTACATGCTTGGAAGGGGAAGGTGAGGCGATATACAAGCAATATACGAGCAAGCTTACCGCTAAATGCGACTAAATCCTGGACACCGGTTCTTTAAATGCCAATGCCATTTTGTTGTGTTTTGTATCATTGTGAATTGAATATCTTCGGGTTTTGGACTGTTGTTCCGACAAAAGAAGATGTCACCTTAGGCTCTGAGAACTTGACGGCCATTTTATGATTAATCATAAAAATAATTGACAGACTCATTGATAATGAAAATAGTAAGGTAGCTGCCAAAAAGAAAAAGAAAAGAATGCAGTCTAGTAGATCCAGCAGACACAAAACAAGCATATGAGCATGACCAGACAGACACATATTTAAGGTAACCTACATAAGGAGAGTTACAGTCAGTATAGAGTAAACTGACAGGAGAACAAACAGTCGTACAGCTTCCCTCTGAGAGCCAAATCAGAAGTGTACTGGGCAGTTAAAAAACAACAACAAAGAGCTGATGACAGTCTGAGAGGAGTTAGACCTGTAGACGTTCTGTGATTTAAAGTCTCCCTCGCTCCTGCTCTCTCTCTCTCTGGCACTGCTATAATTTTCCTGGGTGGAATGATGGATGAGGCGGTGTCAGCCCATGTTCATTATAATGCACACCATCTATTCTTCTCAGCCAGACTCTCCGCGCTCCAGGAAATGCCAGAGAGGTATTGGAAGCCGCGGAAAGAAGAGGAGAAACTCTCATCTGATTCTATGGAGAGAATTCGCTGCTAGGTGTGTGTTAACTTAGTGCACGGTGATCCATCAATCACTAATGAAGATACTGCGAGGCGACTGCTTGTTCTTAAGAGAAACACATTCCTCTCTGGGTATGAATCATAAACACCCCTCCATGTCCGTGCAGGCAGGATCCCTCGCAATATGCTCGTCCTAAATTAATAATGAGCGCTCCAACGGTTAGCTGTATGCAAAACATTTAGGAAAACACGTAGGGGCAGTGTTTGTCATCATGACCTACTTGTAATGTTTTAAAGGCCCTAAAACCTCTTTTCTCAATCAGCTTCTCACTGCAACATGATTGTGCCCTACAAGAACGCACAATCTTCTGCCAAATTTGAAAAGCTTTTGTTCATTTACATTAAAGATTTTTGTATTTTAGTTTTTGTCTGCGTGTTTGTTTTTGCTGAGTTGCTGTGTGTTGCACTGGATGAACTCACTGAGAATGACCTGTCAATCACACGGTAGCCCCGCCCTAAAGCATATGCTGCTTTATCACTTAATTGTTTACTGAGGTAATTAATCAAGTGGGAAGTGGGGTCATTTTGCCATAAGATGTTATACAATCAAACTCATAAATGCAACCAGTGGAGTCACCCCCTGCTGGCCACTATTTAATGTTCTATGGTAAATCTCCAGTTAGCCAACACTTATGTTATAACTTGGTTTATTTTGAACTTAATGGCTGGTACAACTGGCTGCTGCTTAGTTTTTAGAGTTGAACTCTTAGTACTAAGTTTTTTTTTTCCCCACAAACCTTTACAGTTGCTTCAAGCATGTTTATATTATATTTTTTTATTATTATTATATTTTCAAAAGCAGATCAACTTATCAGATTTTAAAGTGTTAAAGCTCCCAATTTCAATTCTACTGCATAACTGACAAACTTGTTTTAAAGGACAAAAAGACAAACCAAGATTTGTGAAAAATGTACATAATAAAGCAGCAAATTACATGTGTTGCAAAAAGACGTGTCATGTGAATATACATGCATAATTATGCAAGTATGTTTGTAGTTTACTGCACCTTATCAGTTTATATGA
Source organism: Lutjanus argentimaculatus (assembly GCA_034769285.1). Lineage (NCBI taxonomy): Eukaryota > Metazoa > Chordata > Actinopteri > Lutjaniformes > Lutjanidae > Lutjanus > Lutjanus argentimaculatus. The sequence goes on along the minus strand of JAWZSL010000021.1, from coordinate 2,273,962 downwards.
CAGTAGACTAAATGAAAGATCCACATATACTTAGCAGAGACACACATCAAACACACACACACACACACAAACGCCTCTCCTCTCCATCCTGAAGAAGTCTAAACACATCGTCTAGACAAACACATTATCTTTAATCAGAGCAGTGACGCCTCTTTTCTCCTCACACACAGATCAAGTCAGTGGGGGCCTGATGAGGGGAAATGCGTGGCATATTGAAATAGATTTATTCAAACTGATAGCATCTCATCCCATCAGCTCCACACCAAGTGTGCCAAACTGTGTGTGCGAGAGTCTTTTGAAAGCCTTTAAGGATGTATTGAACAAAAGGGGGGGAAAAGTCTCCAAATGAGTCCTGGATCATTCCTGGAGCACAGGGATCAATAACCGCCAGGCTAAGCCCTCGCTCATCCATCTGATTCATATCTTCTGCCCCCTCCTGCTTCTCAGATAGAAGAGGAATCACTGGACTAAAGGCTCCCTCTCTGTGGCAGTATGTACCAGCTGCAAGCTGTTTTCTCAAATACATAAAGCTGTATGTAGTGATTAATGTCAGAAGTGTACTTATATAATAATGGATTGGATATGTCAGTATATGATGATCTTTGCTAGAGATGGATGGCAGCAAAAGGAATATACACTTGTCTATAAATAGCTCTGTTAGATTTACACTTCATCTCTTACACATAGAAATTCAGCCTGGAACAGACCATAAATTATAAAACTGCTGCCACTGTGCATCCGTTTATACACGTCACATGATGTTGGGTTGATGTTCAAACGCCTCTCTGAGAAAATGTAAAACTCCCAACGCTGCAACATGAAAATGAAATCCTGTTTCATGTATTTACATGGCTATGATGGCTGTTATAGTTTTTCACTCAAATGCCATTAGATTTTTTAGACACAGCACAGTAATTAGCTCATTGTCTTTGTTGTCAGTAATTAGCTTAAATCAACTTGCATATTACAAATAATAGCTGCATTTACATGGACTCAACACATAAGGGTTCCAAAAGGGTTCTTTCTGAAGGGAACTGTTTTTTTGAAGAAAGGGTTCATAAAGGGTTCTTTTGTAAAACTGAGGTTTCCATTAAGAACCCGTTTCATCCAAAGAACCATTTTTGTCAAGGGTTCGTACCATAATATAAAAGGGTTCTCGGTAGAACCCCCTGCGTGGATTCTAGATAAAACCCTTCGTATATTAAAAAGTTCTCAGATGAACCTTAGAACCTCCTTGGGGGTTCTTGTGACATCTATCTATCTATCTATCTATCTATCTATCTACTATCTATCTATCTATTTACCCATTTACCAAACTGATGTTTACTTGGTTTGTAGCTGTAAATAATGAAGCACACATAAAAGCTGAAATTTTGTTTAAATAACCATAGCTTTGTCAAAATGGTATATGATGAATTTATAAAGATTTCATGCTGAATCACTTGTTGTTAAGTTTACAAACTGTTAGATGTTTACTGGTAAGCGAAGAAATATAAAATTAGAGAAACTTTTAAGGGGCACTTTGGCATAGCGGACTCCCCATAGAACAGAATGAGCCAAAGAAGGGGGAAAACCATTGACCATATCATAAACCAAGCCGGGTTGAGGAAATTGGTTATTTTGCTCAATCCAGCTTTAAAAGGCAGCAAGTTATTAAAGCTGAGACTGGATCATAGTTTCATTTGGAGTTTTGGAGCAACACAGTAAAATTTAATCTAGGTTCAGAGTTAAAACTAACGTTGAAAGGAAGAGGTTTAAATTTAATCTTCCTTCATTTTAAGGTAGTTTAAAAGTTTGGTGCAAGAAAAGTTAAAATTCAGCCATGATTTAATTTTGTGAACTTTGTGCTTAATCATTTGCTATCATGTTTCCGGATTTGACACTTCACAGTGGACAGGAAAACTTTACACATGTCAAAAAAATTTGGGACACGTAAGCACACATTTTATCCGATCACTTTATAAACAGTTAATCATAATGATTTCAGGCTGGCTGCAGAAATATTGTCCATGTAACTGCAGCTACTGTAGTCCAGAACTGTTTTTACATTATTCATTTCCTCTCCTGACTAACCATAGGCTGCATCCTCAGATTATACAGGAGCTCTGACACACTGATGACACTTCTTACCTGCGCTTCTATAAAGAATTACATCTCACCTCAAGAGAGCATTGTTATTATTTGTACAGACTCGATGGAAAAACCTTGTGGGGAGAAGAAACTTGTCTTGTCACTGTCGGTAACTAATTCAGTCTTAAACACGGTCTCAGCTGAATCACACTGACGTGCAAAATAAATCCCTGGAAAGAGAGCCTGATAATAGAATAAAGAGGTAGGTAATTTTTTACAGAGTGTGGGCATTTCATTTAAAAATCATTGCACATTTATGACCTCAAAAGAAAAAGCCATTCAATTCGATGTGAAGTTTTTATTTTTCAGTGAGGGACAACGTGATTGAGGGATAAAAAGCTTATTGACTGAATAAACTGACGAGTGAATCTTTGTAAAGACCTCGAGGGGGATCCATGTGCAAAGGTCTGTGGCTATTGACTCTTCATTTTCCTGTGTATTCATGACTAAAATCATACTCAAGACAAACAAGTCCACACTGTAGTATCATAGTGATTGTGGCTTGGTTTACAAGATGATTTTTTTTATTGGTTAAAAGAGAATCCTGTGAACAGATGTAGGGAAATGAGCTAAAACGTGCAAATCCAGCTACCTTTGTAATCCAGGCATAGAGAAAATCTAAGAGCATGGAGTGCATATATATCCTACACAGTATATATAGCATATAATATCCAATTCATTATTCATAATAACACAAATATTTGATGCACTGACTCCTGGACAGCCTCTTCCATCTACCTCAGGAAACTGTGGCTATATTAATAATCTTTTGTTCTTCAGCCTCAAAGGGCACCACCTGCAGTCTTTGAGAACAGAAAGAACAACTGAAGCACAACTCTTTTATAGATGGTGTAAACAAAACCTACAACAACATCTATAAGTAAACAAACAATGCACATGACTGGATACTGGGAAAGGAATATTAAAAAAAAAACAAAAAAAAGAAACGTTTGTCCTGTATAATTCAAGTCAGTGCAATGTTTGGATGTAACACAATAACTACCGTTGGGCCACTAGGGTCATGTCCAGTAGTTTTTATACTGGATTTCTGGGAGGCATTTATTACCTTGAGATGGAGTTTAAATTCTACAGCTAAGACCTCACATATAATGTTTTTAAGGCTGATTCTCTTTTAAACATTTACCTATTACTTAACTTTTAGGCCAGCAAAATTACTACATAAATAAAGAGTACAGAATTTCTCCACCAGCCATGAATTTTAAGTCTGTGAAAAATGGGATCATCATGAAATACACCATTACCTTAAATAAAATATGGATTTCTCTGCATTTGAAAATTATTGGAAACATTTGGGATAGTGATACTACAACAAAAATACATAACATATTTTGAGCTTTTTTTGGGACATTTTTATGCAGAAATGTTACATATTATGGCTTTAAAAGTAATACAAACGTTACTTACCCCAGTAGGTAATTATGTTTATATGCAGTAATTGCTAAAGTAATTAAATTACTGTCGAAAAAAGTACATAACTAGTAATTGCCCAACACTGCCTTTAGGGAGCTGTTATGTCGTCTATCTTTACAGTCAATGATTTCATAGGATAATTTTCCCTATTTATTAATATTCTAATATTCAGCAGTGGAACTTTAAATACAATTAAACAACTAAAAAATATATAATATAAAATATGAGCAAATAAATAAAATGCAAATCATTTTGGTGTCTTGGGGGAACTTGGCCTCCTCAAAACCTCAGGATCTCTAAAATCTTGGCTACGGCCCTGGATATAACCAATATAGATAACTGCAGACAATGCATGATTTGAAAATGATTCCTACTGATTCATCATCTATGAAATTATTTTCAAATAAGAAAGTCAGTATTGTGTGATGTATTGAATTTTATGAGAGTGTAAGACTAACCTACATAGATGCCTCTTATGAAACGCAGTATGAGCTCAGTAAGTCACTCTGACCTCTATTCTGTCACATCCTCTGTTGTGAGAACACAGTTACATTATGTAACAAATGCATCACAGAAAAGACACCACACGGCGATGATTAAAAAAAAAAAACATAAAGTAAAATAATCTTTGACAGACAGGTGGCCAGAAACCCGGCAAAGAAAGACACATTTTAACAACAAAGAGTGTGACTGATGACAGTCAGAGCGCACGACAGGCATCCAGCCTCTCTTATCAAAGATACTAAACACTACTGTAATCCCAGACTTTGATCACGTGAGCTCAAACTTGGCCAAATGGGAAGGCGAGTCTCGGTAGTACGCTTCCGACCGCCATTACATTACAATGCGTGGTGGGCTGGACGATCGTGCCGTGCGCGAAGAGAGAGAGAGAGAGAGAGAGAGAGAGAGAGAGAGAGAGAGCGAGAGAGAGAGAGAGAAGAGAGAGAGAGAAAGAGAGAGAGAGAGAGAGAAAAGAGAGAGAAGAGAGAGAGAGAGAAGAGAGAGAAGAAACGCTTCAGCGGCGGCGCTTCGCGTAAAGCAAACAGACACACAAGAGGGTGAGAATGACACAGTGAGGCCACACGCACACTGATTATTTACCAATATAATAACAACACGCTGCGGGAGATAAACAATGAGGAAGGAAGGAGGAAACCGTGCACATGTTTGAGGATTTAATTCAATAACCAAAATCATCATTTCTCGACAAGAAAAGGAAGAGGACACGCTTTTAAACATCGCGGTGTTAAATAAAGGAAAAAAAAAAATCTGCAGCGTGCAACATATTCTCTGTGTGACAAGGACTGTCACTTCTGCTTGCATTTGAAAAAAAAAAAAAAAAAACAACTGATATTTTTGTGCAAGATTGTGGCCGTGAGAAAGGACGTTTCGTAATGATATAAAACTGAAAGGAAGGAAGGATTTTTTCAAACCTCCTTCTTCTACAGAAGCCTGCTCGTTTTCCTGGTGGCGGTGGAGGAGTGTAAGAATAGTTTTCTTTGACTCATGATTTCAGGGGCTTTTACTGGGAGCCCGCTCGACTTTTTGTCCGCCCTGCCACGGAGGAGCACCGGGCAGCTTTTTTTCCTCTCCTTCTTCGTCTTCGTGCTTATTACGCGGTGCGTTTTAATTCAAGAGCAACAGAGGGATTAAACATTCCTGCTTCCTCGCAGCGCCTGTTTGTGCTCAGCAGCAGGCTGGGTTACATTGTGTAGAGAGAGGAACGGTTGTGGTAAGAAAGAAGGGCTATAAATAGCTCATGCAATTCTCGAAAACTATCACAAGTGGTGCATCAAGCTTGGTGTGGAGGGAGCAGACGGAATCAGATATCCTGCGTGTAATGTCTCGCCTTTAAGTTGATTGTTTTGCACAGAGGCGGCGGTGTCATATTTTTTAAGGAAGTTTTGACTCTTAATTTCGCTATTTCGGGGCGCGGAAGACAGAAAGGAGTCGTTCCCCTCATGGATTATGCTCATTTAATGATGAAACTATCAGCGGAAAGACTAATATGGAAACAGGCTGATCTTCCTCTGGATTGAAATGGATACATTTCTCTGCTCTCCGCCGCTGACAATGATCACATTTGGAATCGCCTGACCTGGATTGTAACCATGTTTTGATCGCTTTGGATTTACATTACAACATTATATCTTTATGGATGCTTCTGCACTTATTCTCTTTGAATACGCCCATTCCTCTCTCTGCTATTATCTATCTGGACCTCTTGTGAGGTTATAAGGAACCGATTTGTCAGCCCCCTGCTCGGTGTTTTGATGATACCGATGTAGGATTTCGACATGCCCAGCGCTGACGAGCCCAACGGCGGACGATTATGACTACAACAGCGAATTGGGTGGCTAACGGGGCAAGCCTTGAGGACTGCCACTCCAACATCTTCTCTCTGGTACAGTATCAATAATAAATCATGCTCGGCACAGGCTTAGACACGCGAGCCAGCACTGATCGACAAGTCATAAGACAGTGGGAGGGAGGCACACGCGTAAATGTGTGTCTGCCGTACAAAGGTGAACCAATTGCTGATGTTGTTATTAGGTAATCATTACCACGGGTTAGTGGTGCGAGCAAAAAACACCATATCTAAACACTTAGGCTGTCTATAATAAATATATCTCAGTGCAAAGGCTTTAATCAACACTTTAGTATCCGATTACAACCCAAAACACACGCATAACGCTTAAAATACAAGTTTAAATGCCACTAAAACAAACTGATCACTTATTTTGGCATAAATAGGGGAGACCGGGGATGGTAGTAACACTTTTAGTTTGACCATCGCTAACTCAGTGGTTGTTCATGCTGGATCTTTCAAACTTTGATACACAGCGTCCATATTTGTCTACTACAAATAAAACTCACATGGACATGGGGTTGGGTATTTAAAAAATTATGATACTGCTACCAATACCAGAACCGTTTAAAGTTACACTAATACCAATAGACTACTAAATTTGATACCGTTCTTTCTGTTTTGGTGGCGTCTCAGCACGCTGAACTGCCAGCTCCATTAGTTATCAGGTAAGTTTCAATACTGCTTGGTACTGAATTATCTTGGACAATACCTGAAATGTATTGAGGAGCAATACCAGTTATTACACCAAAATGAGCACATGTACTGTATGGAGTTTTTTTTAAAAGCGGCTTTAAACACGCTAGAAATATGCGATTGACCCTTTCCCAATCACCTGTTTTTTTTTTTTTTCTTCTGATTTGTGCTGGAAAGCCGAGACTCAACTCATATCTGTGCAGGAGGACAGGCTGTTTTTAAAAGTGCTTTTATAGCTTCTAACTGAATCTCTGTGGTTTGAAGTTTAGTTTCTCTCCTGTCCCCGCTGTTTTAGTTTCCTGTTTCATGTTTGCTTCCAGCTGTATCAGAGTCATGTTAAGTTACTGCTGATGAAAACTTGAAAACTCAGCATTTCATAATTTTGCTGCTTCATAGTTAAAGGTTTTCAGTAGCAAAATATTTATTGTGAAGAATTTGTGGGAAAGAAAATGTTTATCCACCATTTTACAGATAATTGAGAAGCGCATCATCAGTAAATACACACCCTCAAGTGGGTGTAAACTGCCGTGCTGGACTGACTCACAGAGTCAAACTGAATCAAGCCATGGGGCAAAAGAGTAGCAGTAGTCACCAACAGAGGCAACAAGCCCTTATTGCCTGGGAGGAGATTTAGCTTGTCCACCCAGGTGTGATGTTCACGTCACTGCCGATCGGACCTGGAGCAGATACATATACCTGTGAGTGCTGCAGAGTCTCTTGACCAGGGAGTGAATTCCGGCTTGTAATCTTTCCCACTGATGACAAAAGCCAGATGTTAGTTGATGTAAGTTGTTTTTTTTTTTGTCCAGTGTAAAAGGGGCTTTAGTGTGTGGACTTATTCTTGAATGTGCATGTGTCACATAAGAGTTCAGTCACTGTGTCAGTTGTAGCAAATGTAGATGACTGTGCCAGCGGTGCGGGCTTTGTGGACATTGTACACACATGACCCAGACTTCTTTTTGCGTTGAGTTTGCAAGTGTTCCATGTACACCATGCAGAGATTCTCGTAATTGAACAACTATCCCCATCCTAAGCAGCCATTGCACTGCTAACTGTTTTAGCATGTGGGTTTGAAGGTACCATAAATGCAAAACATCAAATCTAACGAGAAAAAATGATATTTGGTTATGTAAGTCAAAAAACTGTATCTCCCATACAGTCAATGTTAGCAAGAAATAACCTTAACAAAAAATGTTACTTTCATACCCGAATGTCAGTTTTTTGGTTGTAAAATCCATAATGTTGCTCAGTGAGACATCATAACTCTCATGTGACCTTAAAATGAGAAATGGGAGTGTACCACATTAATAAAATCTCCAAACTGACAGTGTTTCAACTAACCTGGTGTTACATCAGTCCCCGGTCTCCTCTATTTGGCATGATAAACAGTACATAAACACTCATTTTTTCCCATCAAGAGCCCAGCCTGCTCTCTCTGGCCATTATCCTCCTCCCCCTTTGAAATAATCATTTCACTGGAAATGTAGCTGGAACTCTGTTGCATTGCCAAGCAACTAACTTGGACAGAAGAGCGCCTCTGTTCATATTTCAAAGCAAGTGATAGAATTAGAATTTATTTCAGTCTGAAAATAGAAATGACTTTATATTTATGTATAAATCTACAAATTCATTTACATGAAAACATAACCAAAAGTTATTTTTACAAAAAGTGGAAGTGAAAGTTTAATATTTCAGTTGAGAACATAACACTAAAGTCTCTCAACATAACTGAGACATTTCTGTAGTCCGAAAAAGGTGTGGGCTGGAGCTACGTAGTAACAATGCCTGCCCTTTTAACAGCACATCATATTTAACAAGATCAGACAACAATAAAACAAACAAAATCTTAAGTGAATAACAGTTGAATGTGCTGATCTACAAGAAATGGCTAATCTAGTTAAAAATTGTAAGATTAAGGAAGATTTTGTGAAGATTTTGACAGACAGCATGAATCAAGCACACAGTAGCGGAAACGGCACTTTCACGCTTGGTTTTATCTGAAAAAAGGGGTTTTTGATTCCACAGACGGTGAAATTTCTGCAGAAACTTGCCTGGTTTGGAGGGTGGAGGAGCTCGAGCAGTGTGTTTTCACAGTTTTCATCCTGCAATCAGCGAGTTAACTGTCCTACTACAACAAGCAGCCAAGTGGAAAGGCATGCGGTAGCCTGAGCTCAGGCGTAGGCTGCTGAGAACCACAACAACATAGGGGTCCTGAGGGCTTTTGAGGTGATCATGCAGGTCGTCCACCGGTGACACCACACATGCCACACTAAAGCCAAAGAAGCACGTCATATGTGATGTCTTTTTTTGATTGTTTTCTGGGGGCTAGAGAAGAGAAACTAACTTTATAGTTGGTTACACATCTTGAGGATATCTCTGAAATCTCAAACAAAGCCCTGTCAGTTTCTTCCTTTTCATCAGAGGTGGGAAGTAACTAAGTACAAATATTTTGTTACTGAATCAGTTGTCAGGTATCTGTACTTTACTTGAGTATTTATTTTTATGACAAGTGTTTACTTTTACTCCCTGCATTTTAACATAAATACCTGTACTTCATACTCCTTCTACTCAAAACAGGTTTGTTTAGTTTTAATGGCTCCAAGGGGAATTATTAGATGATTCCTGGGTGTACTCATCAGTGCATATTATACACAGCATAACAAGACATAATAGACATAACAGGACAACAACAACAACAAAAAAAAAAGAGTCAGAGAAACTTTTACTGCAGTAAAGAAGTTGAATCAGCGCTTCTACTTTAACCAGAGTCTTTTTGTTTACAAAAGTATTTATACTTATGCTTGAGTACAGAATGTGTGGACTTTTTCCATCTCTGCTTTTCATGTATTTGTTGTGACTGTACAGGGACCAAGCAGGGAGAAGGGGATTCAAAATAATATCTTAAGCCATTCAAAAGCATCTTTGTTTGAATTTGTGTGCACCGGCGCTCCAGTATCAGACCTCTTAAATTCACTCAGTCTGACACGTAACAGTCGAAAACAGTGATTACTTCCCTGTCAACTTCTCAGTCGAGGTTATTCCCTCGTGAGAAAAGCTTTCATTCACTCGCAGTGGTGTTTGTTGGCCATCGTGCGGGCCCCTGTGTGAACATCCCTTTCAAACTGAGGGAGAAAGAGACCATCCATCAGCTGGCTTGTTGAGAATATTTATGACTGGCTAGTGCCACAGCGGTTGCTCACTGGCAGGGCTCCTACAGGGAAGCCCGAGACAGAACAAAACACTAATGACACACCAAGTGTCCTGGTTAGAGGGGACGACTGAGACAAAGAGACAGACACAGAGACGCAGAGTGCATCCTGATGTTGATAAAGAGACATTATGTGTATTGTAAGATTAAGAGGCAGAGGCTGAAGTGATGTTATTGCCACTGGAAGTGAATGAATCACACCAGATGTGAGTATTGATCCAGCAAAAGAAGACTCGTAAAAATCTGTGTTTGATTTAAACATCTGGTCAGTTTTAATTTCCTGCATGCTTTTTACCACTTATTACTTAGTTTAGTGTTAGAACTGTTAGTTGATATATTGATTAGTAGATCGACAGAGAATTAATGGACAACGATCTTGATACCTCGAGAAATGAAAATGTTAGTGTCAAAATTTAGAATAACTTTTTTCTGCTACTTTATACCTCCACTTCACTACTAGGGTACATTTATGTATTTATTTGATAAGTTTAGTTAGTTAGTTTCTGCCCATTAAAATGCAGTTTTCCTCACCACAGTCACCCCAGTGCTTGCTCTTGGTGGGAACTGTTTAGTTTATGAAGAGTACGATCTAGACCTGCTCTTTATGAAAGGTGACTGGAGAAAACTCTGTTATGATTAGGGATATACGAATAAAATTGACTTGACTTAGTTTCTTAAAATATAAAATATAAGCCAAATGCTATGAACAGTTATGAACAGTTATGATGTATTATTATAGATTAAGCTGTCCAGCAGTGTATAATGTAGCCTAATTAATAGTCAGATAGTGTTGTGGGCGGGACATTGAGCAGAGTGGACTATACTGTGGCTAGAAAGAGGCAGGTGCATCAGAGTCAAAGTGGCACATTTTTCAATTATTATTTTGTGTGTATAGGCAGTCATATTAAAAAAAGATGCTGGTAATTGTAAAAATGCTGGATATTGGAGCTGAATTGGTGGACCCTTAGTCAATATAATGGAGTGCCCATTTGGGGTTTTGGTTGTTGTTCCGGAAATTTGAAGATGTCAGCTTTGTTTCCAGGAAATTCTGATGGTCACTATTTTCTGCCTTTTTATTGACTGAAAAATGGATTAGTCAGTCAAACAATTACGGTTCTTCATTTAGAGCAGGGATACTCAACCTTTTAGAGTCACAATCCCTCAGAATAATCATGCTGGTATTCACAGCCCCCAAAAGAATCCATATTGCAGAAGCTCTGGATGAGATTTCCGAAGTTTGGCGAGAGTTCGGGGAAACGTCGGCGCCTTGTGTTTTTCAGTTAATGGTGCTGCTGTCGGACTTTAAGTTGACCTACGTTAAGACTAGGGGTGTAAGAAAATGTCGTTATCTGTCCTTACTGTTCGGATTGCACTTTTTCAACTCAGATTTTATGCATATGGTCATGTGTTCTAATCGTTCTTAATATAGCAAGCAAAACTGGCTGTAGCTGCTTGCTTAAGCACAATACTGCTGCACACTTCGACCCTCCCAAACACAACAAATTATATCACTGGTTTAGGCGATGTAATTTACAAAACATTCTCCAGTCTAAATTATGGCCTTCATTTCCCATCATTCCGCACTGAGTAGTTTATTAAGTTTGCTGTTTTATGCCACAAAATGCAAATGTTCCTTTTTGTTTGGTTCAGAACATGGTGATTTAATTATTTTTTTTGTGCAGTTTTATAGTTTTAACCATTAGTGATGTGGCCGTGCATTTCTTGAGCTCAGCTGTATTTTATATATTTATGAGCGCTTGAACCTTATATTTAATGTCATTAAGGGGCTGATGTTGCTGAGAGCTGCTTACTGGCTCTTAATCCATACAACTATCCACAATATTGTATTTTTTATTTATATTCTACTCTCCACGACCATCTGGTGACCCCTGGAAATAATCCCACAACCCACTTTGGGGTGTGACCCCAAGGTTGAGAACCACTTATTTAAAGGTCCAGAATTGACCAGAATACAGCCTCTGAGGTGGGATATTTCTTAACCTTTTCCTCCGGGTCATATTGGCTTACATAAAGGTCTTGTGGCTGAGCGGTGAGCGCTCTGGTCTGACAGCCTGTTAAACAGCATTCCAACATGCACTAACCTCGTCCCTCACACTGATTTACTGGCTGTTATTACAACCTGCATCAATAAAAAGTACCTCAGAAAGCATGAGTGCCCTCCTGTACTGTGGGGAGACTTTTTATGGGGGTAGCAGGCAGGCAGATCACTGTCATGTGGTGTCACATACTCGAGATCACTGCGATCACACAACCCACAAAACAACTGTCTCGTCTGCTGGTGGTGGCGATCCTCCGTCTGTGACAGAAAGCAAACGAGACCCTTGTAAAGTGGGAGAAAAAGATCCGAGCTGGCGAGCTAAAGTTGAAGTGGCGACGACTGAGGAGGAGGAGGGGAAGGGTGGAGGACGAGAGGAGAAACAGAGGAATGTTTTCAGCTGAAGGAGTGAGCAAGAGTGACTGCAGCGGAATCTGTTTTCATTTTAGGAAAGTATTATGACTGATGTGCATTTCCTGACTGCTAGCCTCAGCCTATTTGAGAGAGAGGAGCTGAGAGTGAAACAGTGGAGAAAATTAAAGAGGGGGGACGTAATGAAAGAGAGAAAACAGTCTTCTGTCTTTCTGTGGACTGCTGAGCAGGATTGGGAGGGTTACTTTAAAAATGTATTCTAATACAATTACTAATTACCTGTTAAAAATGTAGTCTTCATTACTGTCTGTTACATTTGGGTTACCTCAGTGCCAAAAATAGTGAAACTGTTTAGCCTGATATTATATTTTATGTTTAAGTAACACAATGCTGTTTACACTTCACACTCAAACTTTAAGCAAACTGATATAAACTTATTTCCACACACCATCCCAGTCACCAGCATCACCACCAAGTCCCAAGTCCCAAAATATTTTTCAGTACTATTAGTAGCAGTAGTATTGACAGGTTAGCTAACTAATTGGATTTCTGTATAGCAACGTTTCTGGTTGTTCCATTTAACAGTAGTGTTTTTTCTGCGTAGCTAACGTTAGTGGTTGGTCTGTGTAGCTAACATTCAGCGATTGGTCTTGTAGCTAATGATAGTGGTTGGTCTTCCCTGTAAATGTTTATTTAAACTAGACATTGAGTCCTTGATGACAGTTTTTTTTCTGATTTTCAAGACACAATAATGTTGAAAATTTACACCCAGTGAATCACTTTTTAAATTGATACCATGATAATGAATTGACTATAAGAGGCCAGAGTGGTGCTGTGAGACCTGTATTGTCATGTGTGCACAATGGCATGGCAGCGTGTTGTTCTTTATTTGAAAATTGTAAACCTAATAGTTGGCATTTTTACTAAATGTAACTGATTATGTCTTTTTTTGTAACTTTAATGGGATAAAGTTAGCTTTTTGTGTATCCTGATGATGTAATCCCATTACAGGTTATCCATTACTCCCCAAGCCTGCTGCTCAGCAGGTTTCTTCTCACACTGACTCGAGCCAGAGTCCCTGAGCCTGAATATGAAATGCAGGGAAGGAGACAGTAAAGAGCCTCACAACACAGGAAGCCTCAGTGTGTGTGTCTGTGTGTGGATTGTAAACACTGTAAACCATCTCAGACTCAGGAGACAAACTTCAAACACCTATCATATTATACACACTGACACACAGATGCATTCACAAACACAGAGAAAGAGAGGGGGAAAAAAACACCCACATGCACACACAAACATATGTATCACAAATGCAACACACTAAATCTTCCACCCACACTCACATGTTTTATCGCTTTATTTGGGGCTGTGAATGCATTCTATATCTCAAGGACGCACGCTTGTTACAAACATAGGTAGAATGCAGAGACCTTAATTAAAGGACTGCCTGTGTCCCCCTCGACAGAGAGTGCAACACTGGTAATTAAGTGTCCTCAAGTGCAGGTCTAATGTGATCAACTAAAAGGGGGTGCTCATTAGCCAAACTGTATTCCAATAGAGATCTTGCATGTATAATAATGATGCTGCTGTCTGGCATGGAAATAAAGTGCTAAGAGATGAGGCTAAGGGAATACCATTAACAGCAGCGTCTTGATTTATGGCAGGTGAGCGGCCGTGCCTTGTAAGAAGAAGCAGGTAATCAGGGATGGTGCCTTTTTAATATAGACTGTTTGCATTTGCTCGTTATTAATGGTAGTGGATATTGCGAGGATGAGAAGGAGGCAGTGGTTGGATGAAGTGCGTGTCGTGATCTGCTAAGCCAAAGTATCAGTCAAAAAAGTTGGAGTTTGTACAGGGCTGCTTTATTGTTTAATTTTTTTTTTTTCCAAACTAGTGCTGATCTGAGCATTGGTACCAAAATGATATTATTTTTGATATCATGCTTTGAGGAATATAAACACCTTTCCATTACAAGACCTTATTTGGGAACTTGTTTCATACATATGCACAAATACATAAGTGCATGCATGTATACATACCGTATGTTTGGGTGTATGTATGGATATGAGTATGCATGGTACATTTATGATGCATATGTATAACCATATGCCGCATGAGAACATACTAGGTGTTGGTAACCTGAGATCAAAAGTTTATCCCTGGACATTAATATATGCAGCAAACTTACTAACTTAAAGCAAACCATCTTACATTTTTTGTTCTGATTTCTTTTTTCTTCTTTAACAGACCAAACATATCTAGGCTAAAACTTTGAAGTTTGCAAAATAACTTTTCCTGAGAATGAAATCAGTTAAAAAAAAACAAAACTTTTTTGTTTCATTTAACAAAAGAAGCCAAAGTTCTCAAATAGAGTTCTTAATCTTAAACATTGTTTAAACTACAGCCTGACCAGTAAATCAATATTAAGCTGATTCTGGCTGATATATTGCAGATCTGTTGGTATTGTAGTAGATGTTGCTAAGTAACAAGACTTTGCTGTACAGAAATTCCAATACAATTTAGATTGTCATGTTGCCATGGCATATTTTTTTCCCATAAAAAGAAATGACAAGTTTATTTTTTGACTGTATAATGTCACATCACAATACTCGAAAAACCAAATTTAAGGCATTCTCTCATTGCTTATTTATGTTGTGGCTTTATGTAAAAAAAAAGAATATTGGCTTAAGCTCTGTTTGCACAAGAATAGTATTACCTCTAGGAATTTGCAATCATTGAGGAAGTCATCTGTGATCTTAATCCTGCACCATGTTGATTATTTGTAAATTAAAATTTCCCACGCAAATTACCTGCCATATTTTGCCAAATGCAGGTGGCCTGTATATTATTAGTGCCATGCAAATTAGCATCCTGGTGATTTGGAGTCATAGTTTTGTTTTTTTATAACATCTGTTTTCTGTTGTCAGACAACTGAACACATATGAACCCTGATCAGATTGGCTACACTGACATTTAAAATGAGAGCTGCAAGTAAGCATTTATGCTTGTAACACATGCAGAGAGTGAGCAAAACAACTCTTTACTATATAATTAATGTGGCTGCTGAAGAACAGACGCTCCGCTACAGAAATGTTGATGTAACGCAGAGCCACATCTTGCATAGCCAGACCAATCCAGACCAATATCCACAGTGGCCCTACCTTGTTTGTATTTTTCTAAACCAGTCACAATTAAAATGGTGATATCACTGCAAAAGGAAAGGTAACAACTGTTAGCTTGTTTACATTTGTACTGTTAGCAGCTCAGGTGCTAATTTGCCATTTTCAGCATGTATGTTGCTCGGAGGTTGTTGTCGTGTCCTGGAGACTATTAAAATGCAGAGAGCAGATGCTGCGATGAAACATATATCATATATATATTATATATAAATATACTGAAACATATCAAGTGTATATCAAGTGAGTCGGCTACTCAGAGACTTGACATCATATCTAGGGGATTGTATGAGTCAGTTCAAGTGAAATGCAGACTTGATTTATCCCTCACAATGTGCTTTGCATGGGCAGATATGGCGTAATATATCATTATTGTATTTTTTTTTAAATGCTTACATTCGCTGTCAGGCTACAGCTCAAACACCATCAGTCATACAAGAATTTTGTCTAAATAAAATAGTCTACAGTTAGCAATATTTAATGCTTCTTTATTGTCCCAATTCCCACAAAAGCCCAAAGACAAAAATTCTAAAAAAAACGGTCTCTTTACAAGATATGACACCCTCTGGCCGCTGGCCCTCAGTTTGGGTGAGGAAAAACTCCCCACTCAGGTCAGCGATGTGGCTCACTGATGTGTTTTTAATAGTTTTGGGACAACAGGCACAGAGGAATAAACTACACATACAATTATTGTTAGAAGAATCAGGTTATTTGTTCTTTTTGTGAGATGTGGTAAACATCAGAAGAATATACTGCAGATTATCACCAGACTTAATATATGTGATGAAAGAATCTGATAAGCAAACATCACTATAATCTTACCAGCCATTTGTTGCCAGCTGCAGGTACTTGACAGTTTTAACAGCATAAAAGTGTTGTTTATATTGAGATATCTAAGAATGACATTGAAGCCGTGCCAGCGTCCTCTTACAGGAGGAGACGATCAGTCCAGGTTTCCACGGCGTCACCCCCAGTCTTCTGCTGCATGCCCTATGGAGCAGCTCCATCTGGTAGCTTCTCACTAAACAGTCCGCCCCCTACGCCCAACCTGTGCTTTTGGCTCCGCTCGCTTGCAATTTTGACAGCTCGCACTGTCTTCACCTTGAGTCTGTGTGTGGCGCCTCCCACTAATCTGCCCCTGTCACTGTGGTGGGAATCCCTTGTCATCGCAATGGGACTGAAGCTGGCGGTGGCCCACCTGTGTGAACATGACATCCTGTATGTCAGACACACACATGATGCGACTTCCTCAAATAGAGGAACAGAATGTGAACAAGCGTTGTCATGGGTTACACTCTTAGAAATCAGGGTTCCAAAAGGGTTCTTCCTGAAGTGCTGAGGTCCTACCCAGAGACATTTGCCTCTGAAGAACCCTTTCTTGAAGAAATTGTTTGTCAAGGGTTCTTGGTAAGACCAAGGGTTCCATTAAGAACCATTTTCATCTGAAGAAAGAATTGTTGAGATCCTTGAAGAACTCTTTAATCAAGGGTTCATCAATGGTTTTTTGTACCATAATATAAAAAGGGTTCTCCCTGGATGGGTTCTAGATAAAACCATTTGAACATAAAAAGGTTCTCTGCTGAGCCCCCTTGATGGGTCCAAGATAAAACTCTTGGAATATAAAAGGTTCTTGGAAGAACCTTCTTGATGAGTTCTAGATAAAACTCTTGGAGTTTACAGACGTTAGCACCCTTGGTGGGTAGAAAGGTTCTGGATGGAACCAGTGCACCATAAAAGGTTTCTCTGTAGAACTTCTGGGTTCTGGGTTGAACCTTCCACAGATGGTCCTAGGTATTACCCTTTATGTTGGGTTCTAGGTAGAAAGGGTTCTGAGTGTAACCATTCTAAAAGGTTCTACCAGGAACCAAAAAGGGCTATTCTGTTAGGACAAGGTAAATAACCCTTAATGGTTCCATTTAGGCTCTTTATTTCTCAGAGCATGCAGAATGAGGGCAGGGTGTGGGCTGGGAACAGGAAGACAGGGTTTTTCTTCACTCGTGCTTCTGTTTTTACTCTCTTCTGTTAAATTCTCCAGACAGAGTGCAGTCATGGATCTTATCTGAGCAGTCGGCTTGTCAGGGCCCTGCCACAGAGGTGAAGAACGGTTCAAAGACAGACAGGGAAGGAGGAGGGTGGAAGAGGAGGGAGGGAGGGAACCACCGCTGGTCCCTGAGCTGGAAATGGGACGGGATGGGCAGTAGGAGTATTTTGGAGCACGGTGGCTTGAGTGTGAAATATGTAAGCCCTGCAGTGCCAGCTGTGTGCTATTCTCGGCGCCCACTGGTTGTTCCTGCATGTGTGCAGGGCGACAGAAGGCTGAGTGGGAACGCAGGATTGGTAGGAATGGGCAGTAGCTGCTGGTGCCATCGAGTGCTTGTGATAGCAGGAAAGTTAGCCGGTTAGCTGGAGCACAAACTGATAGATAACAACCACGTTATCGTCAGAGTGTTATGCTGAATTTCTGCAAGAAGAAGTATAGCAAATACTCCATTACAAGTAAAAGTCCTCCATTCAAAATCCACTCATTATGCACGGTCCCTCTCAGTGAGTTTTAATATTATACCTGGTGAATTAACATGTAAGCAGCATTTTAATGTTGTAGCTTGTCAAGGTGAAGCTAATTGACATATTATGTCAATTATATATTATTAGGTCATGCTATGTTTTGTGCTGCAAAGAAAATCTGTCTTAAAAAATTATATATTTATTAGTTAATTACCACTGCTCTGTAATCAAGACAAATAACACTTGACTCTCACTTGAAAATGAATGAATTCATGAAACCAGATAATTTCTGTTGTTGAGTTGTTGAGTTTTGCACTTGTTTCAAGAAAATAAGACGTTTAGAAGTCTGTGACAGATGAACTACATTTATCACACTGATGAAATAGGAAGGAAGGGGCAGGACTTACTTCTTCCTATTCAGATGTTAATTATGGTAATTATAATTAAATTATTTTAAACCTGAAATCGGTAAGGTTCCAGACTTTCACAGTGTGTGTCCAGCATGTAAAGGTTCATAAGATAACATAAGCAATCCTTGGAGGTGATCATTCAGGTGTTGCAGCAGCACAAGAAAACAGAAATAAGGACAAATAAGTATATAAAACAAATACAGGAAGATAGTAAGAATAGAGACTATAAAATTACAGTACAAGCTGTTTAAATACGGTACCCACGATCAGAGTTGTAAATAAACTAATTGTGAAGTACCGTCTCACCTAATAGTGTAATTAGTACACTACTGAAAAGTAACTCGTAACTATAGCTTTTAAATAAATGCATGTACAGTATTAGACTAACACCCTAGACTAACATATCTGAGGTATGTTCCTATTTTTAGATTGAGATATTACTTTTCTCTTTTAGTCATTTATTTAATTAGTATATACACATTTATTTAATCTTATTTTGAAAATTTCTCTTTCCCTTTTTAAAATCTTTTGATACTGTTCCAATCCAACTGCAATCCTTATAGCTTCATATAATTTACTTTTTATCTGTGAATATGCATTATTATAATTTTAGAATTCCTTCATATAAATGAAATGAGCACTGACAGAAACAGTATTCTATATGTATAATTTTATTTGGCTCAAACAAAAATGTAGTGGAGTAGAAGTATTAAGCATGTAACAGAGAAATACTCAGAATGGTACTTAAATACAGTACTTGAGTAAATGTACTCATGTTATTTCCCACCACTATACTTATCTTCAGTATAGACACTCCACCTGGCTCAGACACGTTTCCCCCTGAAACGCTGCTGTTTTCCCCTACGGATTAACACCACTTTCCTCCAATCTTTTACATTCTGGATATGTGTTGCCCCCGTTCTGAACCCGAATTCTGAGGCCTGTTGCCTGATTGGTAGATACAGCTTTTTTTTCTCCACGCAAGAGTCATTGACTTTGTCTCGGGGAAATCTGTTTGCAGTCTCTTCACCTGCCCGCAGACACATTGACAAAGAGAATTTCTTTAAAGGGAGATACTGCCCTGCTTGTAACTGGGCGAATATTTTCTGCAAGCCAGACAGCTTTGCCAATATCATGGTTGGCTGGGATTCAATTGCAGTTAGAGCACACTCAGGTTAAAGGGTGTGCAAAACAAGGGGGGGAGAGAAAACATTAATGTCTGCTGTGCTGTTGCAAATTCTAATTATCATGTGTTCATGTTCCATTGAGAGATTATCTGCAACCAATCAGACGGGTACTTGATGAGAACAAACACATTATGTGCAGACTGTTGATTCACAGCCATTTGTGGTGCATTGATTCTCCCTGCGCTGCCAAACGGCGCTCTCTCTCATCTTGAATTAGGCAGACACCCATGATTTTTCAGATGCTAATGAAAATCTGTACAGCTCAATTCCAGTCCTGGCTTGGCTCATAAAATAAATGGACTTTGCAGTGTAAGGCTGGGTTTCACCAATAATGATACATTTTCAAACCTGATTAAATCATGGTTTCATTTTAAATTGTGCACCAAACTTTTAAAGAAGCTTAAAATAAAAAAAATGATTGAATTTAAACCCCAGTTTTACTCTTGACCTAGATTAAATTTAATTCTGATGCACCACAAAATTATATGCAAATTTAAACTGTGATCCATTATTGACTTTAAACTTTCACTTGAGGAGGTTTAACTTTTAAAATGGCTGCCTTTTTGCAACGAATTGTGCAAAATAAACTAGTTCTTTGAAGAAAGTTAAAGGACACATTCAAATTTATGATGCTTCTCTCTTTTTTTTTTTTTTTTTTTTTTTTCTTTTCTTTTTCACTCCAGTTCATAATTCGGCCAACATGGTTTTCTTAAAGTAGAAATCGGAGCCATCATGAGTAAGCTAACTAGGCTACCTAACTTTTTAGCTTGCTAGTAAACAATGTAACATTTGGTTACTTTTTTTTTGCTAGCTAGCAACCAGTGTAATGTTTATGTTAACTTTTAGGTTAGCTAGCAAACAATGAAATGTTTTGTTAACTTTTTACCTGGCTAGCAAACAATGTAATGATTGTAGTTTTCCTTTTCCTTTTTAGCTAGCTAGCAAACAATGTAACGTTCTGTTATTTTTTTTAGCTAGCTAGCAACCAATGTAATGTCTTGTTAAATTTCAAGATAGCTAGCAAACAAGGCGACATTTTGTAAATCGTTTAGCTAGCCAGCAAACAATATAATATTTTGTAAACTTTTTAGCTAGCTAGCACCAATGCAACATTTTGCTAAGTTTTCCCTCCTCTTTTATACTTACTAGGTAGGGTGGGATATATGGCCCGAAAATAATATCACACTAGTCATGGTATTTCTGCAATATTCTTGACAGTATGACAAAATACTGAAAAATCTTTTTGGTTTAGAACTCACATTAGCTGCTGAGCTCTGCTCTCTGGATTTCTGCCTCTCTCCAAACTCAGCTGGGTGCTTCTGCTTGAGGTTTAGTTTAGTTTGTTGTGCTGCCCCCTCTTGTTACAGTCTCCTTGCAATTCTAATATTAGTGTGGTTTATTGGACATCTGATCTTTTGTAACCAAACCACTTCCACACTACCAAAGTTGCTCAATATTTGTAACTAACTCCCCCACCACACTTTCAGCCACACTTATTGCTGCTGTGTGTAACAGTGATGTCATTCTGTCAATAAGTTGTAATATAGCCATTATCATGATAAGATTTTTTTCTTATCTGAAAAACATCATGACAATATATACAGTATGGCACCCCCCAAGTACTAGGTCTCAACAGCACTTCAATTTATTTTTCAATGTTGTTTATTTCAATGTTTGTTTATTATTTTAATTTGAGTAAGCAAGCAGGTCCATACTGATTCAACTGTATCCAATATTGGTTTAAATCACTAAACTGGGATTTACTAAATTGAGATAATTTTTAATTGTACAACAGAGCTTTGCTTAATTTTAAACCTGGATTCACTCATTTTAAACCTAGATCTTTGTTGGCGTAACCCAGACTAAAAGTGCGTCACAATAGGTAGGTTGATAGAGTTTATTTACCAGGCATGAGTGAGTGAGCACGGAGCCACAGGACTAAGTGTTTAGGCAGGGAGGTGTTAGCAAAGATATGAACATGCCATGCAGCCATTGTGTCTGTTGTTAAGAGTGAATGGACAGAAGAGGAGGACTTGAGTGGGATTACATAACACTGTGTGTGTGCGCGTGTGTGTGAATCCAATGTGTTTGCAGAATTGCAGAGGACTTCTAGTGTTAAAGCTCTGATTGGCTGCCACTCCCACTTAGTAAGCAAACTACAGATTACAGACAGCAGCCAGGTGAGTTACGGGTTGAAACCTGTTCTGGTGTGACCTACGGTGAAGTTAATGGCCCGGCCCTGCCTACTGTACATCCTGCACACACACATACACACACATACACAACACACACACCCACACACACACACCTACACACACACACACACACACAGATGGAGTCATTGCTGCTCCAGTTTTTCTCCTTTATACTTTGTTTATCTGGTGTGTAATGAAACAAGGAAAAGTCATGCTGACTTATGCAGTGCTGTCATTTTATCTGAAATGGCATCCCTGTGGTAAAAATCAATGCAGGAAATTACAAACCAAATGAGATATTTTTCATACCGCTTATGCTCCATTTGCCCAATTTCAGGAACAATCACACTATTAACTACTTGTAGGCATTTTACAAGTTTCCATGCCGTGCTAATTGTACAATTACTGCACTGAGTTCTCTCATTCTCCCACTAAAGAACCTCACTGAGTAATCCTATACACTGTGATGAAGTTAATGTCTTGTTTCTGGTGATCCAGGACTTTCCTGACGCATGTATGACGTGTTCGATAACATCTGCAGCCAAATTTGACTTTATGAAGTCCAGCTGTGGAGGTGTAGCTCTGCTCAGGAGGGACAACATACACTCTGAGAAATAGAGGTGCTAGTAGAAAGGTTCCACTTGGAACCCTTTCAGATAGTTCTAATGAGAACTCAACATAAACGTTTATACCTAGAACCATCTGTGAAAGGTTTCACCCACAACCCCCAGTGAGAGGTTCTATAGAGAACCCTTTTATGGTATACTGGTTCCACCCAGGACCCTCTCTGGGGTTCTATCCAGAATCTTTCCACCTTCTGAGTGCTAACAAGAACTCACCAGGGGGTTCTGCCAAGAATGTTTTTATGTTCTAAGGGTTTTGTCTAGAATACACTCAGGGGGTTCTACCAAGAACCCTTTCATATTACATTGATTTTATCTAGAACCCACCAAGATGGTTCTACTGATAACCTTTTTACATTCCAATGGTTTTATCCAGAACACACTGGGTGTGCTCCTGAGAACCCTTTCATATTCCACAAGGGTTTCATCTAGAACCTACCCATGGGGTCCTACTGAGAGCCTTTTTTATATTCCACGGTTTTTTATTATGGTACAAAGAACCCTTGATAAACGGGTTCAACAAAAACACTTAGTCTTATAAAGAAGTCTCGATGAACTCTTTATTCACAAAATGGTTCTTCAGAAGTAAATGGCTCCAGGTAGAACCTTAACCCTCCAGGAAAAACCCCTTTGGAGCTCTTATTTCTCAGAGCGTACAGAGACGTACTGTACAGAACACTCCATTGTGATTTTTAGAGTAAACCGAGGGACCACAGAAGTGCTTGAAATGTTATATTTCCACTGTAACCCTGGAGACAGAAATCTCAAAAAATTGAATACCTTGCTGAATTCCTATATATGTTGTATGTTGCCTAGCAACTGTTTTTACTTTCTTCTCTCTGTCTAGTGTTTTTCCTTCCTTGTGATTCTCAGTTTTTCTGTCTTTGTCTGTGTTTTTCGCTCATGTCTCCCTCCCTGTGGGTTGTCACGGTTAATTAAGTTACACCAGAGACACTCGTAAAGCAGAGACTGGTTTATTTATTTGCACGTTAATAATTTAGGCTAAGCAGGGCCACTGCCTTAGCCCGTCCCTTAACGTTTTAAAAGCAGTCTGACACTGCAGCTTTCTGTTGTTTTATTTGCCAAATGGCTGGGGATCTTGTCAGCCCTTTCAGATGCGGCAGGCAGCGCCTCTGTACACAATGTCTCCTGTCCTTATTGGTCTTCCACTGCCGTCGCCTGCTGCCTCCCGCCTCTCTTTGTGTCAGGTGAGAAGTCATGGCTTGATGGAGGCTTTCTGCCGCGTGATTGGCAGGTCTATCCGTCACTCAGCCCTGGGGACTCTCGCTGCTCTAATTAGGTCGCTTGGCTTGCTCACCTCCCAGGGCTGGATGCTACAGCAGAACACAGATCAAATGACGGTCCCTTGTTTTGTAGGGACTTGTAAAGGTGGCGGCAGAAGGCAGAGGAAAAGCATCTGTTTAGTGTCTGCGGCCCCAGAGGCCTTCTTTCTACACCTGTTTGGTGCTTTTGTGTCGCTCTTGCTCCCTCACAAGTGCAGTAATGTGCATCGCTCTTCATTTGTGGTGTAAAATGCCAGAGGGGAGCGCTACTCCTTGTGGGTTAATTTGATTTCAGTGGGTTAATTGATGAAGGGGGAGTCGTTGCCTGTTCTGATTTCTGCCACTTGCTCTTCTAACTGGTGACTTCTCACCGCTGACTCTGCAGCACAGCCACTCAACCTTTGTTTTCTTTGTCCTGTTTTTTTTTTTTTTTTACACCTGATTTTTCATTAAACTGCTTCGATGTACCAGATTGGATGTGTTCAAGAATAATTGTGTCATTAAGGTTATAATACCCAAGACTTCAATCCTAGTTGATGTGGTGATGTTGTGGTTAATGGTGGTGACAGCAAGTGCGGTTTAATACTACAGAAAACACACTGAGCAGTTACTACAGACAGGGTTTATCTGTTTACTGTGCAGCCACACAAAGTCACACTGTTTTCATGAACAAGTCAATCAATATTCTGCTCTTCCCATCATGTGAGTGGCAGAGTCCTACCTCAGGACCCGTAAAAAGTTGTGTAATGATTAAAAAATACATTAATATAAATTAATGGGTACGAGCAGGGGAAAAACAAAGTAAATGCGGGTGAGGACAAAAATATGTTGTTGTTTTTTTTCTGGAAAAATAAAAAATGAAAATTATTGTGCAGTATTTTGATATTAGTTTCATTTAGTATTTAGTATAGTATTTAGTATTTTTCAAAATTCAGCTAATATTATCAACCCTAATCAGCCAGGATGTTTTTATTCATGTTAATAAGCCTGGGATATAGTGACCCTACAATTAATTCTGCACAATAAGTGAATATTGTGATTAACAGAATGTAGTTTTAATTAGATCATTTAATTTCCATGTTGATGTAATGTGATTTTTGCTTTGCATTATGAACATTGCACATTATCCTAGAAAACTGGACAAGAACTCACTAAATCTGTTTTCTCTTCAGATTGAGCAGGATCACTCGCAGGTAAACAATGTAATGACATCGTAATGTTAGTGTCCATCACAGTGTGGCTAACTTTAGCAGTGCTAGCAGCAGCCGCCTGCTCTCCTTGCAGGTTAATGTCCACATGTCTGTGCTGAATCTGTTTATATGTTGCTTCAGTCGAGTGGTTCTACATTTATTCTGACACAGCCTACATGCAAACTTGTTTTAATTTTCTTGATCAAAATATGGCAAACCTCACTGGTTTTACAAGATGTTGTCTGTCCCACTTTGCTACTAACAACACCATCTGGGCCATCAGGGGCTACTGGCTGCCAACACATGTGTAACATCCTGAATACATGACTGAAATATCAGTAATTAGTTTTAACTGTATAGTACTTCTGGTGGCGACTAGTGAGGGCAGCAACGTTTAATCATTTAGTCAACTAATCACGCACATCCGCAAGCTAGTATGTACATCAAAGTGGATGACAAAAAGCCAAAACTAGCTGGTGGTGAATACCAAAATGTGGAGAATAACATTGTCAGTGGCTTTGCTGCTTGTATAAAATGGCAAAAATGAGTGGCTTTTGATAGCTGTAAGCTAGGTAAATGTTACTGAGGACAGACAGCTGCAGGAGCACAGGTGCTGTGCCAATTGACAGATGCTTTTCCAGAAATGCAAGTGAGTGACAGGTGACAAGTGAGTGACTGTGTATGTGTGCTTAATCATGGGTTGGGTTGCGTGACTTATATTAATGGTTCCAGATTTGACTTGAACATAATTGCAAAAACAGGTTGGTTCTGCAAGTGCGAGTTTGCAAAACTGGGCTTGTGCAAGAATCTGGCAAGCAGATTCCCACACAACAGAAGCCAGTTGCTTGGTTATTTAAAACTGACCTGCTGTTGAAAATCCCCAAAGTTACTGTTGCTTTGTAGGCACATTTTTGATGAACATTGCTGCTAATCTTTTTCTGTGACTGTTTCACAGCAAAAGGTGCCCAGTGTTTCAGCTGCTGAATGCTTTTGATGTGAACTGGAATCAGTAGGAAATCTTTGTTTAGCATTAGTAGTGACAGCTGCAAGAGAGTGAACAGTGAAGAGTTAGATAAAATTTCCAACAGTACCTCTGGATTACAGCCATGTTGTATTGTTGTTGATGAGTGTAGCTAGGCAATTTGAATCGAATGCAGGAATAGTGGCGGACCCGCCACCAATGATAAAAGCTACAATATAGAAAATATACAGACTAAAGAAAAAATAAACGTTGGATCAAATTGAATGAAAACCTTGCTTTAAATACATTTTGATCAATCAATGAAAATACATTTAATGGCTGTTGGTGAAACAAAGCAGTTGTTTCAAGTTGTCCTAAATTTAAAAAATAGTTGTGTTCATTGTTCATCGTTGTATTAATTCATGTGAATAATCCATTCAGTTTAACATGAAATGTTTAACTCCATGCAAACCATTTTTTGAAGGTTAGAGTAAACTGATTATTTTAAGTTGTCTCAAATAAAAAATAACAGTTGTCATTAATTGCAAATTGAGTTAAAATGCTTTAAATACATTTTGATGATGAAAATACATTAAAAGGCTTTGGGTGAAAAATGTAGACTATAAATGAGATCGAAAAAGGGGTTGATTTTATTAAAATCTAAAGGATCAAAAGTGTTTCTGCTACAACTTCAAATAAGTTGCATGGGTCAATGCTCTCACAGTGTCTGTCAGAAATAATTCAATTTCCCCTGTTCTTTGACATCAAATGAAAAAGAGATAGATAGTGTTGCGTGTGTCTGATAAAGACATCGAGTCTTATCTAAAGACTCACAGGCATTACAAGCGATCTGAACACACCCTAAATATTGGCAGCTTGTCAAGTGTCTAAACAGATTTGACGTTGATGAGAAAGCTATGCCACTCTGACAGAATAAGTGTTTCACTTGTGCCAGAGTAGGTGAAACTGCTGATACAAGCTGTCTCTCAATTGCCTAAAGTGCCTCCTTTGTCAGACTATCAGACTGTGAGGCTCTTACACTGTTGTGAGATTCCTAAAGAAGTGGCATCTCTCTCAGACGACCGTCTCATACGCTTTCTGTCAGCTTTGATAGAGCACTAGACACTTCTCCGCTTTGATGCAAATGTTCACATCAGCTACAATTCTGACAGAGAAGTGTCCTTAATAAAGCTCAGGCATCTGCATAAAACCAACCAGTGCATAATGTTTTTTTTTTCTTAACATCTCTGTAAACGCATGCATTTTTAATGACTGCTCTTTTAGTTGGCTTCATGCATATATTAAGATATTATTATTAAAAGGCATTTGTTATGAAAATGAGAGGGAGTTTGCTATGCTGGAAAAAGGGAATTGTCAGACCAACTTTAAAAAAATAGTTCAATTGGTAACACATGAGTGAATTAAGTTTTTTTTTTCTGATCAAGCTGAAAAGTTATATGAATGCAGTTTTAAGTAGCACTTAATCATCTAACTGCTTTCAGATCAACAGTTTGCATGAATGCAACCTATATTTAAGGCAGATCAACTTAAAAGTTTCCAGTTTTCACTTTTTCAAATTTGATAATTGAAAATGAAAAATGCAGTTGTTTGCAATAATTAACGCAAATTCAACCAATCCCCATGAATTCTGCCTTGCAGTATTGTTCAATTGCTGCAGTTTTTCCTCAAATTTGACCAATCATTGTAGTTTCATAGTCACACTGTTTTATTATTTTTAATGTTTTTGTAGTATATCTTTAAAATTTTGTCACTGGTACTTAAAAGAGGACAAGGTCTGTCATTGTTATTACCTTGTATAAATGCTCTGCGCACTTCTTCATTTTGTAACTTTGTCCTTGCTGTTTTGACGGATCTTGAGCTATAAAAGACTTTTTGTGATCCTGAGCGTTTTTGGTCAGATTATTTGGAACACTCAGGTCAGAGCGTGGTTTTACTCTCCCTTGAACGAGTTGCCCTTGATTTAGACATTAATACATATTAATTGATCACAGAATATAATTTTGTCTTGCATTAGACTTAACCTTGTTTCTGAGTCACCAAGAGAAAATGACGCATCAGCTTCAGGGGAAAAATCTGGTGAAGAATTGAACGTCATGATGTGCGATGTGCAATACTTAGAAAAACTTAACTGACGTACTTTTACTGAAATAAGTTGTTATAATCCACAAAAAAAGACTGACCTCACAAAAGAAGAAAGCTTAATGCGACTCATTCAGAACAGCATATTACTTCAACCACTACTGAAATACACTTTTTACAGTGTACAAGTCCAGAATCATGTTTAAATGTGCTGTCATTACATTCCTTTCTCAGTCCCAGGCAGCTGCAAGGCCCTGTCTGTCTGAAAAAAAGTGTGTAAAAGTGTGTGTGTGTGCTTTCCTACATGGAAGTATAACACAAACATATGTCCAGCTGCATGTTGGAAAGTTGAAGAGGTCCATTCAAAAGGTCCCTCAAGTTTTTGAGAAAGAACAGGAGGAGCAAAAATATTTTCAGTCTGCAGAAGCATTCCTGCAAAGTGCATGTCAAGTGTGTTTTCCTCTCAGCTCTGCTATCTAAGTAACTGGGGTTTCCTCTGTATTGTAAAGCTCCTGGGCTTTAAACAATATGCAGTAAATATATACATGCACACTGTATGTATGTGTCAGTCTTAAAAACCTGCTGTATGAAAACTGATTCTCTGGAAGTGGGATCCTCTTTTTTGTTGAAGTCACATGGTGGTTTAGAGGTTTTATCCAGTACTTTCTGTTTGAGCAATGTATGCACAAGATTAAAGTCCTGACTTCCATATTTTCTTTTGATTACAAGCACATGTCTCCTGCACTAAGGTTGAACTCTAGTTGGGATACAGATGATGTTTTCCAAGCCTGGGCTCAGTTCCCCTTATATTCAGGAAATTATTTTGAATTCTCTGGTTTTAAAGGGTAATTCCAGCATTTTTAAATCTAGAGCGTCATTACAAAAAAATCCTAACTGCTTCTCCTATCTTAAGCTTTGAACATAGGAAAATCCTGTCGTCCTGTTTACAGAAACAATTCCTAAACTCATGGCTGTGTCCTATCTTATCTCAGACCTCATATCTTAACTTAAGAAATCCTAACTAGAACTGTAAACTTGATTTTTCAATCAGCACTGTTTTGTCATGTCTGTATCTATGTATCTAGAACGTTTAGACTGCCTGTATCCTTGACAACAGCTGTCTTGATTCATTTTTCACTGGCTAGTAGGGATGAAATTATAATCAGTTTCATGATAAAACATGATAAAAATATGAATAGATAAGAATACAAATAGTACTGTTGTTTCAGGTTTCATTATTGTGATTACTGTGTTTGATTACCACGCTTTGAAAAACTCACAGTAAATACTGTCCAGCATCAACCAAAGTTAGCAGCAGTCTCCCAGACACAGGCGTAGCAGCAACGTGGGTATATTTTGCATCAGTGGAAAAACTGGTGTCACAAAGGACTTAATGTAGGTTTTAATATAATATAAGATTTGAAATGAGTGTGAAATGATTTCAGTGTGTAGCAGAACTTTTTGAAAGTTTTCAGGACATTTAAACAATGCTATAATAATAATGATAACTGTGATAATTTTGGTCACAATAATTGTGATAATTGTAAAATTTTCATACTATTAAATGTCTAAACTAGATGATGGACAAGAAAAGACTGATGTTCTACTTAAAGTGGCAGTAAAGTGGCAATAAATGTGTGTTCTGAGTTTGACACACCACAGAAACCTGTGTTATTAATCACCCAGCCAAATTTGAATGATTAAAAAAACTGCAAAGCATGTGAAATTAGGTCTCAAAATAATGAAAAAATGATCAGTTTTCTCTGCTATAAGACGCTGGGGGCGTGTCAGCTGGGGGCGCTGAAACCCTGCCCACGCACGGGAGGGTTCCCGCCTCCGTGTCTTGGACGAGACAGAGGACGTCGCTAACGCTGGCAGTCTCATTGTACTGACCAAGCCCTACTCCTATGAGCCACCAGACCCAGACACTGTCCTACATGATGATCAGCCTCGTTCCTCACAGTCTGCATCAGAATGGTAATTTATTTATTCCATTTATAAGCACACAAGGCAACTTTTACTCTCTCTGGTGTGCACATAATCCCGCCGGCATCGCCGCCCGCGGTATAATGACGAGACCACAGATAATGTCGAAGTGACAGAGCAGCGGAGCAGAAAGTGACTGTTGGTCTTGAAGGGAACCCCAGATCTGCGGAAGATCTCGCGAGATTGATTAAATTTTACAAATTAAGGGTTCCCTTCCAGACACGAGCGAAAAAAACATTTGAGAGTTCCCCTAACTTTATAACACAACATTAAAAGCAGACAACGATCTCGCCAGTGAACGTTATGCATGGCGAAATGTGAACAGTCAGGTTGGGTCATAAGATTTGTGAATCACATAGTTTATGAACTTAAGCTATTTCCAGAGCTAAGGTCAGTTAGCCGTTTGTATATCAGGCAGACAGGTCGTAGCAGTTGTGGCGCTGTGCTTTGCCTCTCTGTGCTCTACCTCGCGGTGAGTCGGGGATTAATTTCTTATCATGTGAAGGCCCCTTAAATAAAGTCACCAAGCTGCTGTTCTGCACATTGTGGCATCCAGGAACACACATGCATGTGGTGGATGAGGCATAACTGGTTAGATAGCTAGCAGCAAACTATCATCAGCTTTATCTGTGACTTGCGAGCGAGCAGGAGAACCACCGTGGATACTGCGCTGTACGTTTTTATATCGCTGGAGCAGCAGGGGCGGGGTTATACAAATCACTGCCGCGTTACATAAAGCGGCAGTGATTTTCAGACCCGCCCAATAAATCCTGAACACAGAAACTTTGAAAACAGTTTGTGAAAGCCTAGCACCAAAATTCAAATCTAAATGGTTGGAATGCTTTTTACACGTTTTAGAGAAATGCATTTATGACCTATTTAATGTGTTTAGAAGAAAATTGCTGAATTTCACTTTACAGCCACTTTAAGCGTTGATGAGTTGGAGATGTTAATCATGTCAGTCAATGTCAAAATTAATCATCTTGGCAGTCGATATCTGTTTAATACATGGAAATTTTACAGTTGGGGCAGTTCTCTTATGGCTAAATTCCTAGTGCAAGATAAGGTTGATTTTTTCTTAAATAAACTGAGATAAAATATAACATCAACAGTGTTCATCACATCAAATATGTTTTTAAAAAACACATTTTAAGGTCTAAATAACAAATAGTTGCAAAAAGTTTTGGAATTGGTCCAGTAGACTGTCTCAGCTGGCAAGGGCAAAATGGGCAGCAATGGCTGTAACATAAGCTAATCCTTGGGAGTGCATGTGCCTGTCAAAGTACGTCCACTAAAACGGACAGGCTCAGGTTGTAATTCTAATGTATGACAACATTATGGAAAGGATCCCTACAAAGACCATTTCAGAGGGCCCTTTTTAAGGGGAAACTAAAACTGTTACATCGCTCTCTTTAAAGCCGTCAGATTCCTTTGACAAAAGTAAACACCACTGTCATGCACAATAACAGAAACCGATCAAGGCAGCGGTTGACCAGCAAGTTCCGTGTTCTATGCAGTAAAATAACTGTTTTTACCAAAGGAGTCTGGTGGCTTTGAAGAGAGCGATAAAACAGCTTCAGTTACCTGTTGGAAATGGCTGCCTGCAAAGGTCGATCTCTGCAGGGACCCTTTCCATAACGTTTTCAGATGCTTAGGGCTGTATTATAGTCTGAAACAGATGTGTACAGCTGCAGACACCACGGGCGCCTGTTAGTCTTTCTAGAGTTTGCTTGGAGGACGTATTCCACACATGTGTAATAGATCAGTGTTTGTAGTCACTGCAAGGACAAGTCTGCATGTCACAACAAACTGGGAGTCCACAGATGTCTGCACAAAGCCTTCATGTATACCCTCTGATGACAAAAACAAGCACTTTTAATGGATGTACTTTAATGGGCGCATTTGCCCCTAAGCACTACATTGTAGCCATTAGAAGCATCCCTGATTCCTGCTGAAAAACACTCCAAAACTTCCAAAACTTTCTGTACCTGTTAGTCATTCATAATTTGTTAAAATAGGGCCCAGGTTTTAAAAATACCAGAATTACACTTAAAGTTTCGTCTCCAATTTAAAATCAATCTTCCAAAAATACAAAAACTTGTGAAATGATAAAGAATCCACCTCACTGCAAGAAACTGGAAAGGAGGATTTTAATAGAATACTACAAATAGAGCACAGTCTTCCACCTACTCTGTGCTAACACCAAAATATTCTGAAAACATATGGTTAGCTGTTATTTTTTTGTCTGTTTACCAGACAAAAAAAAAAAAAAAAAAAAAAAAAGAAATAAAAAAAAGGTATAACAGAAAAGATGAGAAGGAGAGCACGAGACACTCCTGGGTGTATTCAATAGGCATCTGTGACAGAGAGAGAGTGCTGAGAGATGAGAGGGAGAGTGGAGACACGAAAGATAATAGAGGTGAGAGTAAGGTCAAAGCTTTGGTCCGTCTTAGCAATGGAAGGAAAAAGCTCTTGTTTTTGGTCCCGCACTCAATCAGAAATTGAACCAGCTAACCTGCAGAACAAGGGACTTGGAGGAGTGCTGGCTCTATTGACAGTGAAACTAAATCCACCGTCTTTTTTCCTTGACCTCTTTGCCCTCTTACCCCTGTGGTAGTTTTTAAAAGAGACAGAGATGGCTGCCTAGAATAATCGTTGATTTGCTCTTTCATACTCTGAGGGATAGTGAGGAATTTGCTGCTTTGGATACTTACCGACTCTGCTCTTTGCCTGCTGTCTTTACGGACATACATGTAGGCCTAAGCTATCATATACTAGCAAACATTTTTTAAATATTGATGCAACAAAATGAATCTTAAAAAAAACAAAACAAAACATCAGCACCGGTAGATACGATGCTCACTGGCTGCCGTGGCTGTTGGCTCGGCTGATAGCAAAGTCCATTATGGGGTAATTGAGGCACAGATTAAACAGCAGATTAAGATTAGATACAAAGTAGACATCCAAAGACATAAACTTTTAAAAGAGCATTAAAGCTGACAACTCAAAAAAAGATACCAAATCAATTTTAACAAAAAGAAAACTACTACTGGGAGCTGCTCAAGAAACTCTGAGAACTGGTCTAAAATTAAGAAACAGATTGAATATCTGTACAGTGTTGGACTATTAAAAAATATAAATAGCTGTCAAAACAATCAGGTATCGAATTTGGTATTGAATGACAAGACATTTTTTGATAATTTGAGTATTGAAGCAATTAGGTTGGTGCCATAAAAGTACTGAAGTTCAGTACCCAGCCCTATTTGTGTTAGTATTATCAACAGAGTTATTGTGATAGGTATTAATATCAGGATTGTCCACTGTCTAGCATTCCTTCAGCATTTTAAACAACTACTCTAAACAGATAGGGGAGCATTCAGCCTGGTTGACTGCCTATTTATTTATTTTTTTGCACAAACAAGTACAAAAAACATGGCAATGAAACTGAAGCGATCCAGCAACAGTCAGCGTCTGAAAAGGTCACATGATAGGGATGTGACAAATCAGGGAAAGACATGTTGTGACTGATATAAGATCCAATCAGGAAGGGAATGTGGTTGTCTGTGTCATTGTTTCCAAAAGTCTCCATTTCTGCCCAACCAGATGAAAACACAATCTTTTTTAATATTTTGGAAACCTTGCATATATTATTGATATAGAAAATAAACAACAAAGGGCCCAACACTGAGCCTTGGGGAACCCCGCAAGCAACCGTTAATAGTTGTGAATCACAGTTATTTATTTGTACAAACTAAAACAGGACCAACAGCATTTCTAAAAGTCTTTAGGGCCTTGAAAATGCCAGAGTAGTGTGGATGCTCGGTGTAAATAAAGAAGAAGTTTTATATGAAAACATATTAGTGTGGATGTTACCATAGATGAACTGTCCCACCAAACATACCACCATCACCACCACTACTGGCACAAAATGACTCAGATTCTTCCCGGATTAATGAGTGTCAAATCCTAATTGACCCTCATTTTTTTGCAGCTTTGCTTCATTTACCACTTAAAATGCCGGTACATGCTATAATGTATCCTTTGATTGCAAATCTATCTATGTAATCTAAGGCTGCACTTCAGCAACTTTCACCCCTGATTCTTTTATGACTAACAATACTAGAGCTACAGCTAAAATTATTAAAAGGCTGTTTTTATTTGCGTGACAGGATTTTACTCACAACACTGATTTGTCACCAGAGTTGCAGAGATAATAGCTTGACACGCTTTACAGGTTTTCTCTGCTTTCTCTCGTGTGTTACAAGTGATAATTTATTCATACAAATATAAGAATTTCCTGTTTGTTAGCACTGGTATCACTGCGACTTCAGAGGGCTGATTTTGTGAAGGTGAAGTGTGCTGAGAAATTGAAGCCCTGCAAGCACACACAACACACACACACACACACACACACACACACACACACACACACACACACACACACACACACACACATACACACACACATACATGTGAACATAGAGGGCAGAAACACCCACTGAAGTACACACAGGCAGATTTTAGCCGTCACCACTGAAAAATAACTGGACATCAGCCGGAGAATATGTCTGCCTCCTGATGCATGTCACTGTTTTTGAGCACTTCTGGTCTGCACATCATCACAGCTGCTGTGTGTTATGTTTGTGTGTGTATGTGTGTGCGTGCGTGTGTGTGGTAGTGTTTGTGTGCAGGCATGTGTTTGGATCTGCTTGGGAGCATGTGACTGTAGCCCTGTTCCTCTTCCTGCAACTGTGCCACAGCTAATCCTCCACAGGAGTTCAGCAGGGTGTTAGGGTAGTGCAGTACACATGGCCAACAAATACACAGCACCTGTGTTTTGGGCTCGTGGTGGAAGACAAAGTGCAGCCTCTGGCCGTTCAGTGCAGTATTTCACCTGAAAATACACGTTGTTATTGCAGAAATGTTACATCTTAAGCCATATTTCTGCACTAAAAAGCGAACAGATTTTGCCTTAAAGCTCAAGAATGTGTTGTGCTTATTGTTACTGCAGTTGAATGTTTGACCTTCACTGTGCAGAAAGACGTATGTGCAGAGTTTGACACCAGAAGAAGAAGGCTATTTTCACATTCATCTGCCGAAGGGGGAAAGTTTCTCTGTGCCTATTTTAAATCTCAGTTTAAGAAGTGTTTAAGTGTGATGTGGAAACTCGAAAGTGAGAATGGACTTTTCATTGAAGTAAAAGACATTATTGTCCACTTTTGAACAAAAACATTGCATGCAGTATTCATAGATTTTACAATAAAGGAGAAAGAGTAGGTGTAATTATAAGAATTTTTAGCCATGTTAGCAGCATGGCTGTATGGATGACAATGAGAGTAGGTTGGTTGAAATTGTACACTGTGCACTTGGGTGCATATTCAGCTACAGCTTAGGGGGAGACAGTGGTAAAATTCAATTGGACTTATCCGCCTGGACTCGGGGTGTGGGGACTGGGTGAAGCGGAACTGCTGTCTCTATTTTGACTGCAGTTTGCATTTATTATGCCACCTTTTATATGAGCTAGTATTGTCTTACAATACTTGATGCTGTTTACAAGGGTTATTATTAGAGGGTGGGTCAGCTCAGTTTATGTGAATTATTCATGTTAAAATACCCACCGCTCCCAGTGGTCTTTCAAGCAGACAGACTGTTAAACCAAACTCCATTCTAAAAACAGGTGTTTTTTGGTAGGGCCATATTTTTACACAGTTAAAACTTTAGTTATACCGTCAATAAGACTTATTTCTGATTCACTTCAATTAACAGGCACACATGTCATTTACTCTGTAACATCATTAACTAACCTGTGATTAAGTGTTTGCCAGAGACATATACATAATGACTTATACAGCATTTGTTTTCACCCCATGACGGGAAACCTTTTAATTAACATTAGCTAACTTCTTAGTTAACTCAGTTAACAAAACTACAACAGTGTTTCGACATAAAAAATATGTGACCAAACGATGAACTAAATAAAGAAATATCATACCTAGCAAAGTGAAACCTTATACCTGCACTTAAACTGAAGTGTTCTTGATGTTACACTAGAGCTGCCTTGGGTGCTGTCTGCCATTGTTTGTTATGTTGTTAGCATCATTACTGCATTGCACTGTGGGATATTAAAGCTGGCAAAGTGTCCAGTGCTTGCATACTGTAAAATTTCCCCGTAAATGGTATGCACTTCACATACTGTGGGTTTCATACTCAGGTGTTGAACGCATCTCACATACTAAATAGCATGTAAGAATGGAAATTCAGATGCAGTCCAGACTTAAACATCTGAAGCACATTTGTGGCTTTGAATGAAATGTCTTGACAATTATTGGATGAATAGCCATAAAATTTTATGCACACGTTCATGTGGCCCTCAGGATGAATTGTAATAACTCTGGTGAGCCCTTAACTTTTAATCTAGCACCATAATTAGGTCGAAATTTCAATTTTTCCCCCCCAAAAAAATCTGGTTTATGCCCACATATCTGCAGAATTAATGACATTCCCTCAGCTTCAACTGTATTTTGTGTTTCGTGCTAATTAACAACTGCAAACACGTTAAACTAAACATTATACCTGCTGGAGAGCAACATACTACAACATACTAGTATTGTCATTGCTAGCATGTCAGCATGGTCATGCTAGCATTCAACTCAAATGCTCCCTGTGTCTGAATACAGCCTCACAGAGCTGCTAGCATGGCTGTAGACTTTCACTTTTTTGCAGAAAACCCATATCAGACTCAAATTATTATTCTAAGCAGAGTATTTTTACGTCTTCAAAAACATGTCTGGAGGGGATCTTTGACAATCAATTCACTGGAGAGCATGTGCTGCCTTATAAAAACAAACAACTGGTCCGTCTTTATCGAGTCGAATATATTTTCTGACATTTTACTTCTCCTGCTCTCCGCTCCTGCTTCAGTAGCAGCAGACAGCTGTGTCAAACAGTGGAGGAACTTTTGA
This sequence comes from Lutjanus argentimaculatus, assembly GCA_034769285.1. NCBI lineage: Eukaryota > Metazoa > Chordata > Actinopteri > Lutjaniformes > Lutjanidae > Lutjanus > Lutjanus argentimaculatus. Next base: position 2,237,120 of record JAWZSL010000021.1, on the reverse strand, counting down.
CATTGACTGGGAGTGACGAGGCAGTGCAAGCAGATGTCTTCCTCTTTGCTTTGGGAGAAACAGCATCCTTGACCTTGTCATGGCTAATTTTAGGGCTTGGCTTATCACAGCGCCAATGTTTATATCTCCCATTACACACACTGTCATTACAGGAGGGACATGCTTATAATTATGGGTGCATTCTGCAGTCAGGATGTTCCTGGGGGTCATGTACATACCTCAGTGTGCACTCACTTATAAGAAGCTGCAGATAATGTTTACATGTTTGTCATAATTCATGTTTTTGTACATAGACAGACTTCCTTAAAAGCATGGCGAGATTTTAGTTTTGCTTTGGACACATGCCTGCACTGAAAACACACTCAAGCTTCCTCAACCCTTCTCTTTATAGTCATCAAAGCTGTAGAGCCTCCTTTTCTTCATCCACTCAAAGACACTGCAGGCTTTAATTTTCTTTGAGGTGCTCCTTTCTACCTGTCTCTGTGTTAAAATGGGTCAGTACTCCTTTTTTTTCTCCTCTCTCTCAGCTGGTCTTGGATGTCTTGGTGCCTGAGCCGGTGTGCCAAACATGATCCTCACAGCTGGGTGAACACAGGAGAGGAGGGCAGCGCGACGGCCCTCCTGCCTGCCAAATCTCTGTCCTGTCCAACAATGCCTTTTGTGCACTCGGCTCACTCATGCACGAATGCAAACACAAGGAGACAAACGTAAAACAAGTTTCCAAAGCACACATGAGTAGCACAGGGTCACTGATGTTTTTGCTTGTTTGTATAAGTTAATTTACAGCAGTCAAAGGGATAGCTCACGTTATTTGAAGTAGGATTGTATGAGGTACTTATCCATAGTCAGTGTATTACTGACAGAAGATAGTTGTTGGCATGATCACAGTTTGGAGAAGCAGCAGGAGCCCTGGCGTAGGAAGCCAGACAGTGTGCTCCTATGGACAGGGTCAGCAGCAAAACATAATTTAGCAACATAAAAAAGGTCCCTTCTAAAATAAAATATAATTTTAAGTATACACTGTTTTTAGGATATTTTCATTGCCATCAGGCAGCCTTTTTCAACAGGAAACTGCTGTTATATAAGGCAAATATCGCTCTCTCCAAACCCACCAAACTCCATTGGGTAGATCAGTAATTTTACTATCCAGAACACTGAACTTGCTGATCTACTGCTGCTTTGTGTGGTTAGTTTGTTTGTGTTATTGTGTGACTTGGGTCACAAGGACAGATTCACCAAAGTCACACAATAACACAAACATACTAACCAAACGCGCTGGCTAGACAAGGTACTCCTGTGTTTTGCGAGGTAAACTGACTGTTTTTGCTTATGGAGTCTGTTTGAGTGAGAGAGAGTGATATCTGGCTTATAGAATTGCAGTTTCCCACTGGAAGAGGCTGTCTGACGGCAGGGTAAAGCGGTGAAAATAATTTTAAAATTGTGTGAACTTAATGTGATATTGATCGTTTCACGTGGGCCTTTATTTTAGGTTTTAAGGTAAAACAGGCTTCATTGTTAAATTATTTTTTTTTCACTTGTCCGGTTGAGTAAGTGGATCAGAAATTTGCTTGGCCAAAGTCAATTTTTACTTGTCCCTCTACAAATTGTGTTATTTATTAACGGTTATGAAATAACAACAAGGACTAAAGTCAATTGTTGTGTTAAATACAGTGCTGCAACTCATGATTATTAACTAGTAATCTGGCTATTACTTACCAGGCTAATCAATCAATCCCAGGTTTTCAAAGTCCAAGGTGAGGTCTTTAAATGTCTTGTTTGATATTTAGTTTAATATGAAAACAAACTTGTGCAAGAAAAACAGGAAATCTGCCATTTTCGTATGGAAAAATTATTTAAGCAATTAATCAATAATCAGTAGTTTAATTATATCATTTTTTTTTCATTTGCAGTACATTGCTTACATGGTCCATACTGGTGTTCCTGCTCTCTGGTGGATATAGAATTTTTACTCTTTTTCTGGTTTGTCACTAAATGTATCGCAGCCGAGAGCCTCCAAGTCTGCAACAGGCAACATAAACACCTATCATCGCATTAGATTAAATGGAGAAGATGTCAGTTGCTGGGCCGGGCTCCAACCATTGACCCCAACACTGTTTTCTCTGCTCATGTCTGTCTCAGTCTGTGTAGCTCCCTCCATATTTCAGTGCTGTCTCTGCTGTAGTAGTTCATTCCCTGTATTTCACTCAAGGCCGTTCTTTATGTCTCGCTGTCACTCTCCACCTCCTCTCACCGCCATAGTTACACACACTTTTATTGTGTCTTTACAGCATCAACAGCGGCGAGTGAAGGGATCGGTTAAATAAGCTTATAACAACACGGCAGGAAGACGTTAAACATTTAAACATTTACACAAGGATTGTAGCTGTGTAAACAGGAAGTTGGTGAAAATATAACAATTGGACAGAGTTGAGTCGTCTGATGTTGTCAATGTCTGTACATTGACTTTACTTCATGGTTAACACAACACTGATAAGACTGCTACCACATTATAGTGATTTCATATATTTAGAAATTTAATGGTTCTTTTATTTATGTATTTTAAAAAATCCATGTCCTTATCCATACTAGCAATGGGTATCTTTTGCACGTTAGCCATGACTGGAGAGCAGAGCAATTTGATAATACCAGCTACATTAGAGCAACTTAATATTACATAAGTACTGTTAGCTGCACTGTTAGCTGACCAGTTATTTTTACGATAAGGTATGACAGGAATCCTGCTAAAATACAGTTTCAAATGCTTAGGCTTCATGAATAACAATAATTAATATGACATCAATAGTTGCAGCTAATGATTGTTTTCACTTCATTAATCAGTTAATTGTTGGATCTATAAAATGTCACAAAATGTAGAAAAATGTGCTATTTTCCAGAGCTCAAGATGACGACCAACAGCACAAAACCCCAAAATATAACATTTTTACAGTGATATAAAACAGAGAAAAGCAGGAAATTCTCATTGTTCAGAGGCTGAGAGAGTACAAGCCGATAAGTGATTAATGGATTATTAGATTTGATTACGGATGAATTTTCTGTCGATTGACTTATCAGTGAATCAGCTAATTGATTTAGCATTTCGACTGAAGAGTGAAATTACTTTATTAATCACGGCTCATAATAACAATGCTGTATTAGTAATTTTAAGGTTGCTCAATGAACTGTTGCTTAAGTCATTCTTCTCTCTCCTCCTCTCTCAGGCGGAGTTGACGGGCATTAAATGGCGTTGCTATGGCTTCCGCAGCGGTGGGGAGTACGGACCGGTGATCTCGGCCCCGGCCCAGGACGACCCGGTCCTGCGCAGCTTCATGCGCTGCGTGCAGGCCAACCTGCTGTGCGTGTGGCGACGCAAGATCAAGCCCGACGCCAAGGAGCTCTGGATCTTCTGGTGGGGCGAAGAACCCAACCTCTCCGACGTCATTCATCACGAGCTGGAAGGTGAGAAAGAGAATGAAAGAGATGAAGGATGGAGCTTCTCTGCTCAATCCATCTCAATTATTTTTCAATCCCATCAGTCTTTGCTTCAGCTTCTTTTGATTCTCTGGAAGTTTAGGTTAGAGGCTGTCACAGACTGAATCATTTCATGGTTGCTTTTTATTGTGTGGTGCTGGATTATTTAGCTTCAGGATTCTTACAGATGCTGGAAATCCTTGAAAACTTCAATTTTAATGTAATGTTTTCAAGGTTTGGATTCATAATTGCATTGCTTTCATAATAAATTGCTCTCTGACTGAATAATTTGCTTTGTAGATAAAGAAATAAAACAAGTCAGAGTGAGCTTAATTGCTTGTGCCTTTGCACAAAATGAAGATGACTCTGCTTGCTACTCTGCATGTGTGGCTACACACAGTGTGATCTGTCAGACTTTGTTGATGTTTGCCCTCTGATAGAACAGTGAGCGGGAGGCGAAGAGATGATGACATGCCGGGACGCTGCTCTTTCGATGGGTGTGGGCTTGGAGGGAAAAGAGTTTATTGAGAAGTTATTTGTCTAGTAGTTGTTTGAATGATTGTTTTATATGGGCTCAGCCAGGTCATAGAGGATGCTGAGTCTGCTTACAGACAGATGACACCTTTTGAAATATGGAGCTTTGTTGTGTTTTTCTTTTGTGGTATTTGATCATTGAAATTAATTTAGGTGGTTTATAGCACAGTGACATCTGATTTAAAGGAGAAATATGCTTTTATATATGTTTATAATATGTTTATTTACTCACTAAATCATAAAAATGACCATATGTCATCAGAGATTAAGGAAACATGCTAAATGGAAATATGGCTACTCAAACAACAACGCCACAGCCAGTATGTTAATGAATTGTAAGAAATCAATAATAATCTTTTAGACGGAGTAGATAACAGTTAAATTGAGCAATATGTTAATGGAGTCTGGCAGGCAGCTTGAAATTGCACCTTGGAAATACTTGAAAAGTGTTTGAATTTGTGTGTAGGAACCCTGAAAATGATTACATGGTATAATTGTTGTCTTGTGGTTTTAGCAACTAGATGTACAACATGAATTTGAGTTGTATAAGTGGCAAGTTAATTTGAGTTTCATGGTGTAGGATAATACCTGCATGCTCTACATGAGCTGTATTGAGTATTATGTAGATTCAAGCTGTTTGCCTGCTGCAGAGTCAAGCTGTGTGCTGTTTGTTTAAGACGTGTAGGGCACATTGATCTGTTGTGTATGGAGTCGTCCTATATTTGAGCCTCATATAGCACATATCTGAAATGTGTTTGCTTTGCAACTCAAGTGTTTATATGCTGCTTCAGGACTATCACTATGATGAAGCACACAGCAATGGAGGAGATTTTTCTCGCCCAGTATTTACTGTGTGTGTGTGTGGATGTGTGTGGTTGTGAGTGTTAGTGAAAATTACACTGAGATATCTCACTTGAGAGAGTGCTACTGTCAGCACTATTGTCCCTATTTATAGAAACATTTTCATTATCTCACCGCGCACGTGTGGAGAAGTCTAACATATCGACTAAGCCTCGGGAAGACAGGGCGAGGAGGAAACAGGAGAGGGATTATATTGGGTTTGGTTTAGCAGAACAACAGTCAGGAGGGAAAAAAAAGCAGGAATATTGGATGGAGAGGTTGAAGCGATAGTGAGAATTTCAGTCTTCAGTTACCTATTAAAGCTCACTTGATGTGAAAAGGCCTTTCAGGCACTGCAGCAGATATCTGACAGATGTTCTCAGTGTCGTTGGGGAGAGCCCTTTACTCAGGCTGCACAAGCATGTGTAACAGAGAAAGATACACTGTACATTTCAATTGAGTTTTGTCTGCAGCACTAACAGCTACTATTTCATTGCTATCCCAAAATATACCTCCAATAATTTAATAGTAAATGCTCTAGTGTCTAAATGTACTGTACTGAATATAACCTGATGCTAATTTCCCTGTTATCAGTGTGTTGAGTTTGTAGTTGCAGGAATTTGGCATCCAGAGCAAAAATGTGTTACCTGAAGTCATATAACAAGTAAGAAGCAGTGTGAAATTTTAGCATTGCCTCACCAATTTGCAGGCTGTTAATGGCAGACTAAACCTTCAATTATGACTTGCCCTTCGAGTAACACATTTAGGACTAATAATTAGTAATAATCTTGGCCTATTTGATCGCATTTTACAGCTATTGATTACTTAGGATTGAAGTTGTGTCACTAGACTTAAGATTTTGTTGCTATATTTATGCAGACTATGGAGATGTTCTGTGCTGATGAGTGTTAATTAGATATTTGTCTCCAAATCTCAATTTAAGACATTTACACAGTCAAATATTTAGTAACTCAAAGTCAAGTCAGCATTTTGGGAGTTTAAAATAAAAAAATTACTGCTGTGATTATAGGTCCAAGTACATTTTTAACATTCTGTCTGTTTCATTTCAGCTGTTTGGATTTATGTGTCCCATTTGGACTGCAACAAATGACTTTTTTTGTAATTTGCCAATTAATGTATCAATCAATCAAGGAATCAGTGTATAAAATATCAGAAATATGTGAAAAATGCTGGGCACAATCTCCGTGAGTTTAAGGTGATGTCATCAAATGTCTTGTTTTGTCAGACCAATAGTACAAAACCATAAAAAATATTCAGTTTATTTAGGGTTGGGTACTGTTTACTGTTCAGTACTTTACTCTCTCTGTAATTCAAACCCCAATAAAAAAAAACTGGGATGTTGTAAAAAAAACATAAATAAAAACAGAATGCAATGATTTGAAAATTCTTTTGGACTTAGATTCAATTGAATACAGTACAAAGACAAGATATTTAATGTTCAAACTGATTAATGATGGGATTTTTTTGTAAATGCCTGCAACATGTTCCAACAAAGTTGGGACAGAGGCATGTTTACCATTGTGTTAAATCAAATTTTCTTAGTCAGCATTTGGCAACTGAGGACAATAATTACTGAAGCTTTGAAAGTGAAATTCTTTCTCATTCTTGCTTGATATAAGACTTAAGGTGCTCGACAGTCTGACTCTCCGTTGTTGTATTTTGCGCTTCATAACGCACCACACATTTTCAATGGGAGACCGGTCTGGACTGCAGGAAGGCCAGTCTAGTACCTGCTTCCTTTACTACAAAATCACACTGACGTAACACATGCAGAATGTGTCTTGGCATTGTCTTGCTGAAATAAGCAGGGATGTCCCTGAAAAAGACACCGTCTGGATGGCAGCATATGTTGCTCCAAAACCACAGATGTGCCAGTTAGCAATGATGCATGGAGACTAACACACTTTCAGACTATCAGACATGGTACACACTTCATTTTGTGTTTGACCTGGTGTTTCCTCTGGTTAGATGTGTTGCCCTGGCCAGCTTTGCATTTCGCATTGCAAATAATGCAAATAGTGTTGTTTGTGTTGAATTTTGAAAAATAAGTCAGTGCCCTGATGAAATTTTGAATAATTAAGTTAATTGTTAAACTGTAAAATATGCTGCTGGTATTATATTTCTTTGTCATAAGTTTTAACCACTTTAGAGGGATCACTGCAAAAATATGTGTGGTAATGTACATTTTTTATATTCTGTGTTATATTTTATGCAAAGAATATTAGCCAAATATCTGAATTGTTTTACTCCCCTGTATTGGCATCAGCAATGCCCAGTATCAGCTGGGCCCTACTCAAAAATACTGAGTTTGATCCCATTCCTAAACTGACTATCATATTAAGACAGCGTAAAGCAGCAAACTTCCATGACCATCAAATATTTTACATTTTATTTTCAAAATTATTTAAACAATACTCTCAAAATACACCTAAAAGATGTCTTTAAACATAAAGGCTCTTGCCTGTTGTGTCTTTTGGCATCAATATTACCTCTAATTTAACATCATACCGGCCAGTTAAAGAGAGTCTATGTTAATGTATTAGAACAAATATACAGACACTCACTCACACACACACACACACACACACACACACACACACACACACACACACACACACACATATGCTGCATACAATTATGATAATAAGACTTCTTTACCTCTCCTTTAAAATCTCACAGGTCTCTGGTTTTAATTCCTATTAAGAATTGAAAATAGCACTTGGGGTGTGAGGAAGGAGTTGATAATTGTTAATTAAAGTGAAGCTGGATCTCCTCCAAATTAGAACTGGTTGTAACACGGGGAATATCAGTGTTTTACAAAGTCTTAAGAGAGCTCCACACCTGAATTTCTGCTCACTGTGGGAATGTTTTATGTGTTAGATTTCGCTCTCCTGCCGTTCTCTCACTCTCCCTCCCTCATGTCGCCTTGACTTCTTCCTCTCTTCTCTCATCGGTGTCAGTCTGTTCCTCCTCGTGTGATTTCTGTCTGCTCTAACTGTTCTCTGGCTGACCCGCTCATTACATGAAAAAAATCTACTGAAGTGATGCATGTTGGGTCGAATTGTTTTCTGAAAATGTCACGACACATCAGGAGCTGACCTTGGATACTGTATATACAAACAGACGTGCAATTCGGACGCTAAAACCTTCAGTTTGAACGCAGCATTTGGACAATGTAGACAATTGTTTATACATCACAAAATATCTGTGCAATAATTTTTCTACTTTTCAAAATGTTCAGTTCAAGTGGTGTCATAACGTTGAGAAGTACAGAAAAACACACTCAGGTATTGAGCGTTAACACAATTTTGAGGTATTTTATGCAATTTTATTTCTCCTTCCCTTCCCTTTATTTGTTACACCCCTAATAGTTGCTAGTTACTTGTTAGATTTTACTTAAGGACATATGATAGTAGAAAATACAATACATTGTTAAAGATTAAACTTGTTCTACCGAAAGGCAGCGTCCGATGGCACCTTATTAAGTTACAGATGTCTTGAGTTGTGAAAAGCTCCTCCATAGAGACATTTCCCCTCTAAATTCCTCTCATGGTTTCATTTGAATAATTGTTTGAGCCTCAAAGAAGTCAAATTATCTCACATTTTACAGACAAAGCAAAGACATATACGTTCCATTATTTGGCTTTTATCTTCTTTTCTCTCCCATTAATCACCTCTTTGATTTATCTTGTGATAATTTAGAGGAGGCTCAACTCACATGTTCAGAAACTGCTAGACTAAACTACTTACAGTAACTGTATTTTAAGTAGTTGATCAGCAGCAAAATGTAGACATGTAACTTATAAAATCTGGACTGTGATGCTCCTCAGTCAATCATTGTATAGCTTGGCAGATTCATCTGGTTCCCAGGCTTCTTAAGTACAGGATCTGAGTACTTCTTCCACCGCTAGTTGTTCTTTGGTTTTGGCTAAAATGATTACAAGTTAATATTCAAAAAGTCTATTAAATACAGCAGTACGCTCATCACAATGTGAAGTTTTAAGTCCCAGTCTTCTGCAACAAATAGACTTTAGTAATCTGCATCAATTGCTTGTTGTAACCACTTAACTAGGCTACTGTTATATGCCAGATCCATTTTAGATGTGTTTTTTATTCTTACACTGGAGACACTCATTCATTCAGAAATGCTGATTTAAACACGTTTGACTGAACAGCTAAAGCTGTCTGCTTGTCAGGCACATTTACTGTGAATAATCAGCAGGATAATTATGTTTCCAGTCATACAGCAAATATTAAACCAGTGTGGATTGGCATGTTTTTAAATCAGCTGGCTACACAGCTCACAGTGTCGTCAGCCAGCTAGTGGAGTGAATGGGTAAAATTGTCAGAAGGTATGTTTGCCGTGCTTAAGTAAAGGATGTTACCTAACATGCCTTACACAACAATGAGAAAAAGACAGAGTAGGCAATTTCACAAGTCCAGCGTGAAAAAGAAAAGCTTTGCAATTTCTGATAAGACACATTAAAATACACAGTGTGGTTAGACTACAACCAGCATGGGGAGTAAACAAACAAACAAGCTCAGAAAAGTCACCTCATTAAACTGTTGTTTATGTTTTTTTAAGTAAATTAATGTAGAAAAATACAACCTCATTATATTTACACTACATTCATTATTTTTCAGTATACCCGCCAGCAGCTTTTAGGAAGATATAAACAATATAAACTGGACACTGAGACACATTTGTACACAGAGCGTGCTGCACTCCAACAGGTGGGATTAGGGGTGAATTCAGTTCAACTGGCAGTGGAGGGAGAAGAGGGATGTGCAGGGACTTGAGAGGACAAATGGGCCAGCTGACACTCATTGGCAGGTATCAGGAACACACAGAGTAATCCTCCATTCATGTGGTGTTAGAATAATAGGAAAAATTAGTTCCCGACTGGGAAAATTAATGTGAACACCCCCTCAAGTCAGAACAACAACTCAGAAAGTGAAGAAAATTTAGTTACATGAGTTGCAGAGTTGTTGTATGTTGATGTCATTTATTCAGAAACATGACAAACTAAAGTAAATTTTATGTTGATGACTTTTTATTAATTCATATGTTACATAGAATTTTTTTGTTCACATGCAGTTTTTAATATTGTATTAGGTTGTAACCATTAGTTGCTATCCTCACAAAGTAACCTGGATTGGTTAGAAAAGTTAACCTAACCTACCCTACCCTTCTTTATCCTAAACTACTCTACTCTGCCCTATCCTACCCTACACTACCTTACACTACCCTTCACTACCCCACACTACACTACACAACCCTACACAACTATACCCTAAACTACACTACCCTGCGCTATGCTACCCTGCGCTGCCCTATGCTACCCTAGACTACACTATGGTACCCTACACTACACTACCCTTTCCTACTCCACACTACTCTATCCTACACTACTGTACCCTATTCTGTGCTACTCTACCCTAGCCTACCTTACACTACTCTACCCTACCCTACCTACACGTCCCTATAATACCCCTCACTACCCTATTCTACCCTACCCTGAGTAACATCTGTGTTTTTTCAACTTGGGAAATGGGACCATCCAAGAGGCACATGAATGCGTGATGAGCCGTTCACAGCAGGAGTGTCCATAAAGGTTGATATCACTAGCCTGGATATACAGTATAATCATACTTGAAGTTTTTAAACATTTTTCAGAGTTTATCTTGCTCTGTAATTGAGAACTCTTTAGTTTTCATTGTGCTTATTATAATGATGATGAAAGTGATCTGGCAGATGTTTTTTCTCTGGCTGCACATATGGGGCTTTTCCATTGTCACTTTTGACCATGCTGAATTAAACCATACCGCACTGATTGACATCGCCAAAGTGTGCCTAACAAGCCTGCAAGCAGGTTGCGGAGGCATCTGGCTGACCATGGCCAACCTGTGACGAACCCCCTTCTCCTCCTCAAACAAGCTTGTGTTGGGAGATTCAACACAGTCTGTGAATTCAGGTCTAAGTATTTTGTAGCTTCTAACTGAGTCTCTGTGGTTTGAAGTTTAGTTTCTCTCCTGTCTTGCTGTTTGTACTTTCAGGTATCTGCTTTATTTTACTGTTCCGTGCTCACTTTCAGCTGGAGTTGATAAGTTTAAATAGCAAAACCACCGGGGCTTTTATTGTGAGGAAAGTGAATGTGTTTGTCCACTGTTTTATAGCTGCTCAACTCAAGACAAGCATTTTATTAGTTAAGGACACACCTTCAAACCAAGTCAAACTGCCAAGCCAGCACGTGTAGGGGCTATACTGTAACCTTATAGGGCTTTTATTGGGCCTGTCAACCACGGTGCTGGGCAATCACCTTTAACAACTTCACTATCAGAGTGCTGTGAGTGAAAAATGACATTCAAATGTTCAGATATTATTTAAATTAGCTGCAAATAGGTTACACATTAAGTCAGTCAGGCAGCTTGGCAGATGCTGTGCTAGTAGCTATCAGCGCGTTAGCTAAATAAAACACGAGAGGCTTGAAAGGGTTGTTTACTATTATTCATGCAAACAGAGTAATGTGATGTTTGCATAGTTAGACAGGAAAGGAAGATAAGTGTTTCACCTATTTATATTTGCTAATAGCTTGGCTGCTGCTGGTCACTACTACAGGCTCACTCTTACAGAGGTAAAGAGCTCCTCTGCTCTGTCCTGCTAACCAGCCACTTTTCAGGGGCATCAAGTGAGAGTGCAGAAATATCTGACTCCCCTTAAAAGAGAAATCTGTAATATATTTACTGTAATAAATCATAAAATGAGCATGATATGTCATCAGAGATTAAGAAAACATGCTAAGCTGCCAACAGCCCTACAGCCAGTACGTTCTCCTTTTGAAATTTCCATTCTGGCCCAGAACATCTGTTATTGTTATTTCATGTTTTTTAGAGTTAAAATCAATGTAGAATGTTCGCCAAATGAGTAAACATTGGTTAAATGATTAAATTGAGCAAAGTGTTAATTAAGTGTGGTGGGAAGTAAGGCAAGACAGCTACTGAACTCTAACCCCATAATGTGTGTTGTTGAAGCAACAGGCTAAACTTTACATTGACAGATAACTGACAGTTATCAGCTTACAGTGGAGGATTCATCGTGGCTTGTTATTGTTGAAGTGTAACCTGTTCAATATACTGTCTATGGCTCCAACTCACTATTTGGACTGCACTACTTATCTTTGAACGCTAGGGTCTTTCATATCTCTCCTTTAAGTTAATTAGTTATTGTGTGTCTGTAAGAATCTCAAATGCTGCTGCAAGGAAATAAACAAAACCAAATCTAATACAAAAATCTTATAATTATAGTGGCTATCATGATGAAGCAGCCATGAATCTGAAAGTGTGACCGGAGGGTAGAACTGTTCAATAGCAAAGCAAACAGTGAATGACTTGATATTCTTATGAAGGTGATGAATCCTTTTCTCTGCAGGTTAAGTCTAAATAAATGATGCTTTTGAGAAAGCAGTGTGAGCAGCCATGCTCTAGTGTTACCTCTCTGCTCCGCTATCATTGCACTCCAGCTTTGATATTGTCTTTGGTTCAGTGTTTAATATCACATTCGACACATGGTGGCTGGATTTCTTAAAATCAAATGACATTACCTGCTCTGTGTGTGGTGTGTGTGTATGTGTGGGTTAAGTTCAGTTTGTGAGGAAACAGGATTAATGTGTTGAAGTGACTGAGTCGTCAGCGTTTCTCCAGGATAGTCACAGAGAAAGTGACACATTTTGGACATGAGTCATAAATGAGTGCATGTACACACAAGCACGTACTGTATGCACACTGTTATTGTACAGACACACACACACTATATAGTTAATGAGTGACTGAACATACGAACCTTCTGATTATCCAACAGAAGTATTATATACCATCCGGCAGAATTTGCGTACACTTAGACTGTCTAGTGCAGTGTCAACACAGCTTGGACACACAGACATTAGAGGCGATATGTTAACATTTTCCAAACAGTCACTGTCTGCCCAACAACTGACAACTGCAGATATATATTTGCAGATGTGTGTGTGTCCCAACTAAGTCATATCCTTATTAAACAGAAAAATACAACCACACACCTTCTGAATCCAAGTTTCAAACTACAACAAGCTAAACAAAAGCCCAGTTAAAATGGTTTAAAGGGCCAGTCACTGAGTTTTAAATGACACCCTTAACATTAACTTTGAAGTATAAACAGATGCTTTAGGTCATTGTGGTGTGTGTGTGTGTGTGTGTGTGTGTGTGTGTGTGTGAGTGCGATGGAGCATGAACCTGTAAAGAGCTGCTGTAGACAGCACCATTAGTTAAAATTAAGGTGTTTCTGATGTGAGAGACGAATGACTAAAAAATGTGTCTGAGTCGTGTCCGGTATAAACAAGCTTTTGTCACAGCTGGCTGCATACAGAGACGCAGTCAGCAACCACATCACACCGACCAGAGACAGGCACAATGAGAATAAACGAGAACCCACTTAGCCTTCAAAGTACTGATTTAATTTATCGCCTTTGAAACAAAACAGTGGGGTGTTCACAAATATAGCTAACATTTACGTTTGATCATAATTTGTAGTTAATCTATTGTACCAAATGGAAAAGTGATGACACAGTGGTAACATTTTACTACTAGACCACAGAGCACTATGTACGGAGTACATTAAAAATAAAATAAAGAGAGGAGTTGCTATAAATCCTATAACCTCGATGTTATATGATAATACTTGGAAAGTACCAAAAAAGCCGAGCAGATGTGCTGGGGTACATTGTAACATCTGGGATTAAAATGAGGTTTTCAGTTTTTATTATAACTTATTTACATAGTAAATGAATGTAAAAAATAAAAACATAAATATTGGATGTAGGTATCTTAGTAAAACATTTGTTTTTCATTGCAAACACTCAGTTTTACTGATTGTTTCTTGAGGGAGTGAAGTCAGTGTCACTGTCTTGTTAAATCAAGAACTGTAGATGAAACTTTCTGATGCAGGGGCACATAAAGACTGGATAAAAATCTGTTTAAACTGATCTACTTCTAAGAACTCAGTCTATTTTTCAGTGAAAAAGATTAGCCTTAGGTATTAATGCATCAGCTGGCCTTATAAAAGAAGTGTCTGTTGATAAAATCAAGACAGGCACATCATGTAAGATAAAGAATTCCAGGATTTCATTATGTATCGCTACACTGATTTTCTCATGACTTATTTTGTGGTATGTTGAGTGAATATTCTTGTTTTTTCTCTATTTGACATGCATGTGTTGTAAAGGAGGTGCAGTGGAATCACCATTTAACAAATAGATTGAGGAGAAGCAGACCAGCAACTCCAGAAACCAATACCGATTTTAGAGGAGAAAAATTAACTGATTACCAGTATGGTGGCCAACATTGAAATTTTGAATGAAAATTGACCTTTTCTATATAGGTTGTGCAACAATTTTGCATCAGTACAACTATATGCAAAGGTATGTGTTGAGGTAGTTGTTGAATATTTTAATTCTTCTAGTCAATTAGGGGCAAATTGCAGAACGAGAAGCATAGCTTCTGAGTATTTACATGTGCCAGGGAGTTTCTCTTGTCCTCATAAATGTTCCCCATTGTGCTAAATTTGAATCATCCCAAGCATTGTTTACAACATTACATGTTCCTTACAAATAGTTTTCATTTCCGTGCATACTGGTAAACATATACACCAATACTGATCTGTGATAGGCCCATATCAGGCCGATACGTCGCTATGCCTGTGTTCTACAAGTTAAAATGACTGTTTTTGTCAGAGCCTGGTGGCTTTGGAGAGATCAGTATTGGGTTTATATCATAGTGTTTTCCCAGTGGAAAAGGCTGTCTGATGACAAGGTAAAGCAGTGAAAATATTCTAAATGTTCCATACACTTGGAACTTTTAGGTTGCCCATTTTTTAGGTGGCTAAAATCTGTTTTGCTGCTGACCCTGTCCACAGCAGTACATTGCTTAGCTTCCTACACCGGTACTCATGCTGCTTCTCAGTGGCGTGTCAGCTGCCATCTTCTGTAGGTAATACAGTGACGATGAATAAGTACCTCATACAACCCCACTTTGAAAAATCAGAACTATCCATTTAATTTCATTATTTCTTTTGTAAAAAAAATAAGAAGCATATGTGAAAGTGCTTGCTTTAAAAAATCTATATGAATCAGGAATTAAACGTGAATGAAAGATCACTGTTGGATAAAGCTGTTGGAAAAAAAAGTCTGCATTACCTCATATTTTTCTTCTGTCACGCTTCATCTGTTTTTTTTTTCTTCCAAATCATTGATGAGAACTTGACTGCAGAGAGGAACTGTTTTTAGTGCTCATCACCTCCACTGGAGTTCCCCAGGGTTCTCTCCTGCCCCCCCCCCCCCCCCCCCCCCCCCCCCCCTTCTCTTTCTTGACTTTAGTCTTTGGCTCTCGCTTCACATCACGTAGCTTTTCCTGCCGCTCTGAGATAGCAACCCTCTACCTTCACTCTCTATCCTCTCACAGCTGGGAATACGACACGTGGAGACTGACAAAGTTTCATCTGAGATGAGCGGAGATTGTCTCTTCTCGTCTGCCTGACATTTCCAGCCGGATGCTCGTCCACCACCTTAAGTTCAACCTTGACAAGACTGTGCTGCTATTTTTCTGCTTTTCAAAACCTGTGCAGGACCTCCCTATCAATACTGACAACACTGCAGTGACTTAGATAACAAACTGCTGTGTGAGCCCCACATCACAGCCCTGATCTGAAACTACCACATCTCCCAAATCAGACTGTCCACAAACCACATTACTGGGACTTTTCCCTCAGTCTTTGTGTCTCATCCAAGAAGCTGCAGTCTGAATTGTCCTCAGTGTCCCTTGATTTCCCCTGTCACATTGCTCCTCCGCCGTGCGCGTGGCTGTACATACTGAAAACAAAACTCATACTTTCAGGTCATGACCTAGACTCCTGTCCATGGTCTCTGTTCTGGTACAATTGTCCAATTATTTATCCCTCTCCCTGCAGTGGCCTTGCTGTCTCCTTTCTCCCCTGCGGAGGAATGACTTTCCACCTGAGTTAGATGAGCATGAGTCATTACCTCTTCTTCAAAACCTATATCTGAGTCATATCTCAGTCTTTATTTATCTACTTGCTTACAAAATGCTCTTGATTTAATAAACCTGTTATCTTACCTATTTGCTTTATCCAAACAGATTCATATATTATCAAAACTGAGGGCCTATTCAGTTTCAAAGGGAATGAAATATGCTGTGGTTTGATGTTCAGTAGAGTTTTATTCAATGATTATATTTTTTGTTTTGTTTTTTTTTTTCAGTCAAAGAGTTGGTTCGGATTTTTTGCAGTAGTGTTGTATGAGGTACTTAACTATAGTCAATGTATTTCCTACAGTTGATGGCAGTTGGAGCATCTCATGATTGGAGATGCAGCAGGAGCACCGCTGTAGGAAGCTAAGCAGTGTACTGCTGAGGACAGGCTCAAATAAGGCCTATCGAAAAAAAATCTATACCTGTCTGTAAATGTTGGCTATATTAAGAATATCTTCACTGCCTTACCTTGTTGTCAGACAACCTTTTCTGGTGGGAAAGGGCCTTTATATAAGACAAATATCACACTCTTCAAACCACCCAGACTCCATTGACAAAATCAGTAAATTTGACCTGGCTGAACAGAACGAGCTGCTGGTCTACTGCTGCCTCAGTTGGTTAGTTTGTTTGTTTGTGTTATTATGTAAATTTGGTATCTTAAAAAGTTAGTTTGGATTCACTAAAGTCACACAATAACACTTAACAAACTATCCAATTGAGGCAGCAGTTGACAGGCCACTCCTGTGTTTTTTTTTTTGTTTGTTTTGTTTTTTTTTTAGCTTAAATGACTGTTTTGCCAGAGGTGTCTGGTTGAGTGAGAAATAGCAATATTCGGCTTATACAATGTCAGTTTCAGGTTAGAAAAGGTTGTTTGATGGCAAGATAAAGAAGTGAAAATATTCAAAATATAGTGTACACTTATACTGATATTGATTTTTTTCGGTGGGCCTTTTCTGAAGTGGCTAAAATATGTTTTGCTCCCGACCCTGTCCACATCAGTACATTGCTTAGATTCCTACATCAGTTCTCTGGCTGCCTCTCCAAACTGGTCCATAGTTCATTTTCTGAAATTTTATGGACCAAACAACTAGAAAATGATCAACAGAATAATTGATAATGACAATAATCGAAAATAATCGTTAGTTGCAGCCCTGTACCTCATAAACCCCACTTCAAATACTCTGTACCCTTCCTTTAAGGTTTATTTAATATGGTCTTTTTTAATATTGTTTTTCATTTAGTTTCATTTGTACAACAAAAATGAGTTGAAAAATCTCAAACAAAGCTTTCATTAAATTTGCAGATGCTATTTATTATAAATAAGGACTCGCTAATAAGTGTTACATGTGCTGTGTTGGCACTGAACCCTACAGCTGTTACAGTGGGTTGGTGACTTATGAATTTCAAATTATTCCTCTGTTGCACTCATCACAAATTACTCTGAATAAAATCATCAGCTAGATCACAAAAATGGAAATGTCAGGTTGGTTTGTCAGCCCACAAATATGCTCAATTCACAATGAGACAAGAGAACTATAATAGGATTGATTATGGACTCGCTGAGGAGGAGGAGTGTGTGGGTGTAGCATTATCTAGTTAGGAGTTTTCTACAGCGGAAAACTAGGGGCTGATGACTTTGATAACACCATAGGCGGTGCTCCTGTGTGCCACCAAAACAGCATGTGGTCAAGGTGAATGCAGGAGCAGGAGGAAGAGTTAGAGGGCCATTCACTTAACACTGCGTAGCAGGTGTTAGCATACTCATCTACACTGTATAATCAGAGTGATTTCATCCTGCGCATCCCAATCAGATTCATGTCACATTAAAGGGATAGTCTGGATTATTTGAAGTGGGCTGACATAAAGTACTTAATGATAGTCAGTGTATTACCCACAGTAGATGCTCATCAGCACACACCCAGTTTGGACGAGGACAGAGGTGTAGCAGCATGGAAAGAAGCAATGAACTGCTGTGGACAGAGTCAGCAACAAAATGTATTTTTTTTATCAGTTTAAGTGTATGCCATATTTAGAATATTTTCGTTTTCGTATTTTCGTTTAAGCCAAATATTGCTCTTTCCAAACCAACCAGACTCTAGAGATGAAATGGTAAAACAAAAAAGTTTAATATCGTGATTATAGTGACCAAAATTATCTGATGAATCTGATGAAGTGATCTGGAATTTTATCACAGTTTATGTGAAACTGATAATAGTTTCATCCCTACTAAACTCCATAGGCAAAATCAGTAATTTTACCATGCAGAACATTGGAGATGCTGCTTCTAGTTTGATGGTTTTTGTGTGACTAGCAGCTTTTTAAAAGGATAGTTTGGATTCACCAAAGTCACACAATAACACAAACAAACTAACAAATCGAGGCAGTGGGAGATGAGCAACTCTTGTATTCTGCAAGTTGACATGACTGAGTGTGGAGTTTGGTTAGTTTAGACGGAGTGATATTTGGCTTATATAACTGAGGTTTCTTGTTCGAAAAGGCTGTGATAGCAAAGTAAAAAATTGGACCTCTTTTAAATGGCTAAAATACATTTTGTTGCCAACCCTGTCCACAGCAGTACAGTGCTTAGCTAAATACAACAGTACTCTTGCTTCTCCCAACTTGGGCGTGTTGATCTGCATCTAATGTAGGTAATACACTGACTATTGGTAAATACCTCATACAACCCCACATCAAATAATCCCAACTATCCCTATAATGTTTTATTTTTCAAGTTATTTAATATATGTGTGTATACTTCACCCATAGACGAAATATCTCTGTTTTTTTCGCCAAGAGTCAGCCTTCCACCACCCTGAGTTTTCCTTTTCTTTCTTGAAACTGTAGTAAAGCTGAGAGGAATACAAAGTAGGGGAAATCCAGCAGAAAAAGATTCTGACTGGAATCAATCCTAGCTGGGGGTGAATGTTGTTCCAGAGACGAGAGTCTTAACCACACTGTCTCAGAGAAATTATGTGCATACTTAATTCAAAACGATCTTAAAAAAAAAAACAAAAAAAAAACGACGAGCTAAATAGCACGGGGATACAAGGCAGCAGAGAGATAATTAAACACCATGTCTGTGAATGTATCATTCTACATTAACAGAACTGACAAATCACTCACCTGTAAAGCCCCTTTCTGTCATTATCTTACTTTAAAATGACTTTCAGCATCATTCAGTGTGTTTCTGCTGCCATTACAGTCACCAGTTAAAATGAGAGCAAGTGAGATAGGACTGAATTAAAAACCTGGGTCGTACACATCCATTATCAGCTCAATGGTTGGCTGGTGCAACAAAGATATGTGACCAACAAGTGGATTAGAGCTGCAATGCTTATGAGAAAATAATCAGAGATAATGGAATTAACAGAACAGAGAGAGAGAGGGTGTGAATTGGACATGACTTCAGGCAAACAAAAAAAACCCTCTGCCAAATATGTAGGAGAGTGTCTCAGTCTGTCTGTCTTCTCTGCTCGAAAGCTGCAGCTGGGTGCTGTGCCCTTCATAAACAGAGCCGGTTGCCATATTTTGTGGAGCTGGAGGGGTTGTGGAGTGTGTATGTACACATCATGACAGGTTTTTACGTGTGTGCGTGTGTGTGGCTAGACTGTGACTGTTATCATTTCTTATGTGTGTCCGTAATTGGCCAAGTGTGTGTGTGTGCGCGCATGTGTGTGTGTGTGAGGGCTGGCAGAGGTCGCAAGGTAATTGTCCTGTGAAAAACTGGTTGCCAAATGTGTGTGTGTGTAGCAGAGCGCAGGAGGGAGGGCTAACCTCTGCCTCCATCTGTCCACGTCTGGCTGTGAACTCATAATCTGGCCTGTGGAGACAAACCCTCTTCACCACTTGCCACCTGCTTCAGAAATACAGGTTAGATTGAGGTTATTATACTGTTATGGATCCACTGGTGAGAATACTTAGGTAGTAATGTTGATGAAAACCAGTGTTATTTTACAGTTAAATTTTACACTTGGATCCTTTAGTTTAAAGGGATAATTTGGGTTATTTGAAGTGGAGTTGTGTGAGGTACTTACCCATAGTCAGTGTATTATCTACAGTAGATGCCGGTCAGCACGCCCCCAGGTTGCAGAAGCTGAGAGGGGCAACAGAGTCAACAACAAAAGGTATTTTAGTCACATAACAAAGATACACCCAAAAAAATCAAAATCAGTTTACATGTACGCTATATTTAGAATATTTCACTGTTTCACTGTTTTATCAGACAATAATTTCTGATAGGAAACCATGTTATATGAGCCAAATGTTGTTCTTTGCAAACCAACCAAACTCCATAGGTGAAATCAGGAATTTTACCTCACAGAACAATAGAGTTTCTGGTCTACCACCACTTGGACCTGTTAGATTGATTGTGTTGTTGTGTGACTTTGGTGTTTTAAAAGTAGTTTGGATTCACCAAAGTCACACAGTTACACAAACTAACAAACGGATCGAGACAGTGGTAGTCCAGCAACTCCCTTGTTCTGTGGGTTAAAATGATTGATTTTGCCTATGGAGTTTGGTTGGTTTGGAAAGAGTGATTATATAAAGGCGGTTTCCCATCAGAAATCTTTATAAATATAACACATAAAATAATAAGATTTTTTTCAGGTGGACCCTTTTTAAGTGGCTAAAACAACTTTTTTTTTTGCTGACCCTTTCCACAGAAGTTTATTGCTCAACGTCCATGCTGGTACTCCTCTCTGCTGACCGCCATCTACTGTAGCTAATACACTGATTATCATACCACATAGAACCCTTCATTTCAAATAGTTTGTCTATCCCTTTTAAAGCTTCACTGATGAAATACAGGAGCAGGATGAACATTTTGTGCATCGTATTGAGAAAGTGTTACCATGTCTACACCAGATAAGTGTTTGTTCTAATTATGTGCACCTGACACTGCTCACCTGTTCAAAAGAGGTTGGACTGTGACAGTCACTCAGAAAGGCATCAGCAAAAATGTTTGTGTGCTTGTTCCTCTTCTGCATTACAAAAGATGAACTTCAAAAGTCTATTTTTACTTCTTCTATGAACCAATTTACCATCAGCTGGAGCTACACCAGATAAGGTAAATGATTTCATTCAGTACAGGTATTCAATCACTTACACCCTCCTCAATTAAAGCACTGAAAAATCCGGTTCATTAAAGGAATAGTTTGACAGTTTGGGAAATACAGTCGCTCAAGTGTGAACGAGACAAGTTGTAGTTTTATAGAGGGTTAAGTGCTGAACTATTTCTCGTCTCCACTGGTTTCCTGGCAACCTCATGGTGATGACAAAACTCCAGGAAGTCACTGCACCCCGCCAAGAAATTGTCTGGCACATAACCCTGCGTGAAACTTTCTTTTTAACTTAGGTTTTGTGCAGAATAAATGATCGAGATATAATTAGAGCTAGACTGATAAATGAGCTGATATTAGGCTATTGCAGATATATTGGTATTGCTGTATATGTTGGCTGTACAGAAATGCCAAACCAGGTTTTGGGAAATTTAGAAACAGTGTCACCATTGCACATATTTGCAAACCTTAAGTTGTCAAAAGTAGGGAGGGTTTTGGTCTGGTGTTCCTACCCCAGAAAATAAAATGAGTTTCATAGACTAGACATTCTTTCCTGCATTCTGGTGATTTTTAAAAAAAGAAAAAAATGATTACAATTGCACAGAATTTTTATATAAGCTATATAGGTATATAAATCACCAGATTGTCACCAGATTTTTTTAAAGTCACAGATATTAATCAGATCAGTATATAGTCTATAAGTTAATGAGGAAGTTTTAGAGGTAAGCATTGTAAGGCAGATTTTGTAACCTTTTGACAGAATTAAAGCTATAATATGTAACATTTATGCATTAAAATGTCTAAAAACACCAGACTTATGTTATATATTTAGTCAAGTTTAGTACTTACATCACCCCAAATGTTTTTAACAATGTTCAAACCGCAGAGAAATCCATAATTTATTCAAGCTGTGTTTCCTGCTAGCAGTTGCTAGCTAGTTGCTATATACGTATATACGTCAGAGAGTGAGGAAGAAATTCTGTGAATGTGACTAAAAGTAGCATGAATAAAACTGTAATACATTACCTCATCCATAAAGATGATATCTGGCTGAGTCATGTAACAATCTCCCATGAGCCCATGGCACTTAAGTCATTCAATTCAATCTTTTGCTATGGTTGTAATGCAAGACACCCCTAGCAGCAGAATTTATATATTGTGCAGTGTGTACAATTTAGTAGCATCTAAATTCTACCCCTCTAAGTGTGAAGGAGAAACTACAGAAGCAGTGAAACTCGCAAAAAATGCACGGTTTATCTAGAGCCAGTGTTTGGTTTGTCCATTCTGGGCTATTGTAGAAACATGGCGGCACAAGATGGTAGCCTCCATGGAAGAGGACCTACGTCCTCTGTAGACATAAACATCTCATTCTAAGGTAATAAAAACACAATGATTGTTATTTTCAAGTGACTATACTGTCATAAAAACATACTGATAAATAATTTCTCACATTTCTCACATTCTGTCACTAGAGCCCAGTAAATCTTACACACCGGTCCTTTAACGGCTGTAGCTTCATATCTAACAAACATATGTATATATATATATATATATATATATATATATAATATACATATATTAAAATGCCAAACTGTTGTTTTCATGTGCCACTTGTATGTTTTATTTGTTGTGCAGATTTTCAGAGCAGGTGAGCAATTTATAGCAACCTCCTCATACAGTGACAGATATTTTCACCTATCCACATAATAGTGCTATCATATACTGCGCAGTCCTGCCACAATCTTCTACTCATGGCTCCCCTTGAATCGGTGACGGATTAAGTGTTTTTCTCGAGTGCATCTCAACAGCAGTTGTTAAGTGAATGGAGACCAGTGTCCGTTTCACCTCCCTGATTATCACAGCCAGGGCTCAAACTAGTGATCCTAAAGTGCCGGCTCTCCATGTACTCGTCTACTGTGAGCTGTAACCACCTGATTGTTCTGATGGTGAGAATGAGCAGCTGAATATACAGTATACTGTGATATCTAAACTTTCAGAACACATTCTCAGGTCCATCGTAATACACTTGTAGGAAATTGCAAGGTCTGGGAAGAAGTTGGGTGTTACAGTGTGTTTTATAATCCCTCCCTCCCCTCGTGTCTCCCCTTTGTTATTTTTTCTCCTCATTCTTCTTCTGTCTCCACCCCACCTACCCAGCCATTGTTACAGATATCATCATAATGATACAGTACAACAACAGATTAATGTGTGAAGGAGAAAATCAAGGGAGATTGTCGGTGTTCCAAGAGCTTTCCAGCATTGCTCTCCCTGCTCGATGTTGTGCCAAAGTGATCCCTGCATGCACAGCAGAAATGATGAGGGGTTGTGCAAACACGTCGAACCAATCCTCCCAGGATGCATGTTGAATACTGTCGGAGAGAAAAGGTGCCAGGGAGCAGACAGGAAAGTGTGTTTCTGACCTGATAATGTGGGTGAAAGTGGTAGTTTCTTTTCCGCACAGGTTTCGTTAGGAAGGCCTTTTATGGTTATGACTTGTAGCCGTAAATCGGTGAATAGAAATCGGATGAAAGGCGTTAAAGATTAACAAGACGAGGGGCACACGGGTCAATTAGGGTAAAATAAAGCAGGCAGGAAGTGAATAAAAGAGAGTCAATGAAAGTGCAGAAACACCTCTGTGAATGTGGAAAGGTATTTTTCATGAGGTCAACTCAAAGAGAAATATTAATTCTTAAGAGCAGCAACCTGCTAGTAAGATTTTTTTGTGGAGTGCACAGCATGTATTCATCAGCACTGGCCTTTACCATAGATGCAATAATATGCTCATATTAAAATGTGCCCCTTTACTAATGAAAGTGAAGAAGACTGTGGCCTTTACTGAATCAGCTGAACCTTGATGACAATTTTAAATAGAGGCATGTTGGAAGACCTTCTTCTCATAACCTGATTTTAATAACAAAAAAAAAAAAAAAAGAAAATCCAGGCCCGATCTAAAATGACTCCCAATCCCTTTTTTCTGTGTCAACAAGTTTTACTTGGCATTCAGTCTTTCCTCTGACGCTCGCCTCTTGCAGCCCTCTCTCCATCCCCCCCCTCCTGCTACTCCTCCTCTTTTCAGGCTTTGTTGTGCTTTATTTTCTCTCTCCTCCCTTGTTTTTGGGGTTGCTCTCTGTGATGTTCGGGTGGCGCATGTCTGCGAGCACGCTCGGTTTCTTGGCAAATAAAAGGTGGGGGTGTACGGTTGCCAATCAAGGCCTACTCCTTCTCTTTATTCCTTCAGGTTTGTCTTACACCCTTAGAAGTAAAGGTGCTAACTAGAACCATATAGGGTTTTTCGGCTCGTCCCCTTAGGAGAATCCGTTTTGATACCTGGGAGCCCTTTTCCACCAAACTGGCTCT
This sequence comes from Lutjanus argentimaculatus, assembly GCA_034769285.1. Taxonomy (NCBI): domain Eukaryota; kingdom Metazoa; phylum Chordata; class Actinopteri; order Lutjaniformes; family Lutjanidae; genus Lutjanus; species Lutjanus argentimaculatus. The sequence continues at coordinate 2,212,764 of JAWZSL010000021.1, read as the reverse complement.
GGTTCTTGAATCGTTTCTGCTCAGGATCCTTGAAACCTTGGTGCTATCTGGTGAACCAGCCAGCATTTTCACCAGTTTTGAGTGGTACCATTTTAATCAACTACGCATCATCAACAGAGGATGTTGCACAATGCACAACAACCTGTAGAATATGACATGCCCACTTTAGTTCCCAGGAAGAACCTGCTGTTTATTAAGTTACGGCTGGGAGCCACCTTTTCAGATTCTGAACCAGTTTCATTTCACTAGATAGCACCAAGGTTCCAAGGATCTTGAACAGAAAAAAGAACTGGTTTAAGACTTTTTATAAGGGTTTCTGAGGGTTCAATGAAGAAACAAATTATATTCTAAAGATGAGTAAAAACACAAGGACAGAAGTAAAATTACAACATCTAAAAATACCACTTGAACCATAGAAAAACATTTGAATATTTGAAGGTGAGGATATTTTAACACCCATGCCTTCAACAATCCTTAAACGACTCTGTCTTGCAAAAGGGTTCTTTGGATAAAAAGGGTTCTTAACTGGACCGTTAGTCTTTCAAAGAACTCTTGATCAGCCCTTTCTTTGGGAAAGTGTTCTTCAGAAGCAAATAATTCTGGGTAGATGGAGCCATTTTGGAACCCTTATTTCTAGTAGTGTAAGGGCAGTTTTCAGAAGCAAAAACTCAAACAGAGGGAATGAATAATTAGCCTCCCAATTTTTCCTTGAATCGGGAACTAGGTCGCTGGCTGACACACGTCTCAATGGGGAACAACCTCGCTGAAAGAGAGGAGACCTGTGGAGGTTATGAGAGCCCCCTGAAGGAATGCTAGTTCACCTACTGAGAGAGGGACACACAGAGTCAGAAGACACAAGTGTTTGACTTTTTTTTTTTTTTTTTTTTCCTGTCTGGCTTTGGCTGGTGAAAAAATGAGTCACATGTGGAAAGCGGCGATTCCATGATAGCTTTAAAAAAAAAAAGAGAGAGAAAACATGAGCAAGAAAAAAAGAGGGGAGGAGGAGGAGGGGCGGGAAGAGTGGGAAGAAGAAGAAGAGGGAGGGGTAGGACAAGGGAGAGATACATGTAGTGGGAGAAAGGGAGGGGAGGTGTGTGTGTGTGTGTGTGTGTGTATGACGGGAATTCATGCTTCAAAAAGAAGAAAAGAGGTGGTTTGTTTGGAGGGAGAGGAGAACATCTGCGATTTCTCTTTGGGCAGTTAGATATGCAGTTGGTTTGTTGTTCTGCACATGTTTCTTTTTCTCTCTCTTTTTTTTTTTTTGTTAGTTCCTTATTTGCCATCCTGCCAGCAAGAACAACATACACTTATTTTGAAAAACTGGTAACTTCACACCTCCTGTTCACATCTTTCTCATCTCAAAATCTGCGAGAAAGGATCAGTCTGTTCTTTAGCTGTGACTTGTTTCTGACAGGATGGACAGATGTACGAGGGTGCTGTCACACATTTACTTGCAAATTCATGCCGCAAATACAGAAACTTTTCCCTCTGACTTTTCCTTGACAGACGGGGGCAGATATACAAGTGAGTGAGCTAGGAAACGAGGAATGAAGGAAGCAGGGGAAAAAATTGCCTCAGTCATGTTTACTTGTCTGTAAATTTGTGGGGAAGGACGGAGAATCTCTGATTTCCTTCCCGCCTCCTCCTCCTCTTCTTCTCTCCACCCCTTGTGGGTTGTCAGGGCGTGGCCTGTGACCTCCTGACCCTGTACCATGTTTGTGTGTGTGAGAGACAGAGATGAGATGGTAGGGGTGAAGTTTCCCAGCTGCACGCAGAATGGGTGGGGGTGTACGTTTTTCCCTTTGCAAGCTTTCAGTTTTGAAAGAAAAGCCACAAACTGAAAGAAAGGGAGCTTTGTGTGTGTTTGTGTGTGTGTGTGTGTGTGTGTGTGTGTAGAGGAGAAAAAGTGAGACAGAAAGAGATGGAGAGACTAAAAAAGGCACAAAAAAGAGATGAAAAGAAGAAGAAGAAAGAAGAAGGAATTAGGGAGTTAATTGTGAAAAAAGAGGGAAACAGAGTTGATGGGTGGGGCAAAACTGTGAGATGGAGGGTGGAGGGAAGTACGAGGGAGGAAGGAGGGGAAAGGGAAGGAGGGTATGACATTTCTGTTTTGTGTTCAAGATCAATAATCTAGAGCTAATATAGACCACAGCTTTATGGGAATCCCTCAAAACAAATAGACCGTTAATATATTTTTCTTCTGTAGTTTTTCCTCTGCAGCTCATCTCTGTCTTTGATATGTCTGCATGCATGAATGTTTCAGATGTGTAGATCAGTGGCTGATATAAATGTTGCAGCAGGTTTTCACATTTGCAATCACAGTACAAGACATTTTATGTACTTATCTATACTTATCTTTATTGCACCACAGTAATGTAGGTTCAATAAAGAAAGCGAAAGTGTCTCACAGAGAGTCTTCAACTACTTTTGTCCAAGTGCCAAAATTATTTTAAGCAGACACTGTGGGTGCCAAACTTTAAAATAAAAGAAATTACATTTGTTTAGGCCTTATTAGCGTATTACTGTTTAATATCTTCAAAGGCAGCAAAACAAAGTTTTGTCATTTTTAAAAATAGACAATAATTTGAATAGTCAGGCATTACTTGGCCCCTTTTCCCATCATTCTGTGAGCAACTGTGATCTGATTTTATGCTGCACACAGCATGAGTCTGTGAGCAGCGAAAGTGAAAGGAGTTGATAAACTTGTCGAGAAGTTAGTTGCACCGCCTGTTGCCTGCAGCTCTTCATCTTACAACTCACTGTGGCTGCTCCCTACGATATTTCAAACTGCTCCGCTGTCAAAAAAATGCCGAAAATGACTATTGTCTTGTTTTGAAGATATCATTTTGCTGAATGATATTGCAAGGTGAGACTTATTGACAAAAGGCTTTGTGAGTACTTCATAATAAAAGTCAACTCGTTTCGCCAGTTAAATGCTTCAAAGCACTGCAAATACATAAATGTTGCTATATTTTCATGTGTGGCCATCCTGTGGGCCAAATGAGAAGCTTTAGAGGGCTGGATGTGGCCCAAAGGCCACCAGTTGACAACCCCTGTATGCTGAGCTCACACTGTATTAGGGATTTTATTTGGCTTAAAACATGCATCTGTCCGCTATATCACAGTTTAGTTTTGTGCTGTTTTTCCAGCTGTTGTCATACTGTCTGTTGCATAGTTTTCATAGTTTGTAAGCCCTTTTAGGCCAACTTCTATTTTTTAATTCTGGGCTACATAAATACAGTTAAAACACACACACACACACACACACACACACACACACACACACACACACACACACAGCATTAGTGAAGTTTGCAGTAGGTTTTGAATATAGCTTTCAGCAGTTAGAATGGAAGAAACAAGAACAAATAAAAACATGTTTTTGTTTACATAAATAAATAAGAATAGACCTCCTCCACATCTTATTTCAGTCTGACTTTAAGATTGGATTTATTTAGCTTCAGGACATCAGCATTATGATGTGCAGACTAAAGCCAAATTTATTTATCAACAAAAAAATGATTCAAAAATGAAGCTATATATACATATATTTTTAAATAAATAATTGGGGGATTAAATGGAATGAATACTGTTGTTGTTTTCCCTCCATCCTCCTTTCTGAAGACGAGCCAGCTGCCTTTGATATCTGCAGTTTGGTGTGTGAGGCCTCTCAGCCTGCATCAAGTGACTACAACAGCCAAATTGATTTTTTCCCCCGGCGTTTTTATCACCAGCATAGAAATGCTGATTTTGTTGCAGTACCCACACAATCAATGTCCGCACAATAGACAGCTACTCTCCTATAGGGACTTAAGCTGTTTGTTTAACAATTAGCAATCATGAAAATTTAATTTTTTGACTCTGAAAGCCTGTACATGTAGCCTCTGTCATGTAACTTTTGCTTCTTTTTGTCTTTGGTTTATTTGTTCAGTCTCACTCTTCAGTATATATCATACTTAATATACTTAAATACAAGCCAGAATAGGGAATACAGTTGTTTGTTGTTTGATTTATTCAGTGAAGCTTTGCTTTTTACTTTTTTTTTTGTTTGTTCTTCAGCATTTGTAGCAGCCCACTGTTGTAACCAGTTGGGATTAAAATCACTGCTGCCACTGAAATGAATTCCCACATCCTTTTTTCGCGATGGGCTGTTCTTTCATCATCGGTATCCGTTTATCCTTAATCTTCTATAACCACATTTCTCGCTCAAATGACAGAGGCTTGAAGAATTTTGTCATAAAACGCTGGATAATGAGACCTTGTGAAGCCAAAAACAGAAATGATCATTTCTGAGTTTGAAGCGAGATTCCCACACAACCCTGTGGAAACTGTACTTTTCGTTTGTTTGTTTTTCCATTTCAGATCAGACACATTTTCAGCCACAATGCTACAAACAAGATCATATTATATACAAAATTATATATACACACTCAAGAGTGGTTAAGGAAGAAAGAAAATGTGGATGAACCTGAATCAACAATCAGTTTTACCTTATCTGATGTACTAAGTTCATTACACTATATGTTTCCATTTGAACATTTTGTTCCTGAGCACACAGTTGACCACTCTGTTCAAATCTGTGTGGTTTGAATTATGGCCAGAAAATGCAGCATCACCACTGTTGTTAAATTATTATTATCTCTGCCAGGCGTAATCCTCGGGGCAATCATATGATAGGTGTGTATGTGTGTGTGTGTGTGTGTGAGTGTGTGTGTGTGAGAGAGAGAGTGAGCGGAGTTGAAACTCCGCAGCTAATCCCTCATACTACTGGACCCATCAGCCTAATATTTTTGTGCACATTTTTGACTGTATACTCAAGGAACTCATGGTAGTAGTGATTCACAGTTTTTGGAAACCCTTAAAAAATTTATATAAAACCTTTACATAACCTACACCAACTGCTGACTCCGCACTCATCTTAACCAGCCAGCAGGCCTGCAAGTCATCAACAACTGCTAAGCTTAAAACAAGGCTTGCATAGTCTCCTTTGTTGTGGTTTAAAAACTGACACCCATAGAAAAAGTTTTGTTTCACTTTAAACCAGAGCATTTTAAACTGATACGAGATGATTAAATCCCTGCTATCTTGACTCATTGGCCACCACCTCTGCAAGGAAGTTAACATTACTTTTATAAAGTTGCATTGGAAAAGAATTGTATTGATTACGCCATAGCAAATACAAAATGAAACCAACATTGAACCAGTAAACACTAATGCAAAGTGTGTATGGAAATTGGTCCTAAATTTCATTCATATTCATAATGGTCTTAAAAAAGTCATAAAAAGCCTTAAATATATTGTGCTGAAACCTGCACAAACCCTGACCCATTTTAAACAAAACTCAAACTATAGTCTTCATTGAAATACAGAAAACACTATACTTTACCAAAAATTAAAAAAACTTTAAGCCAAACTTTGCCAATTTGTGCTGGTTAGTATTGCAGTAGGTGCTTCACCATCTGTTGACTGGTGGGGATCTGCACTCTACCGAGAGCACTATTCTAGTTGTCCTCACATTTCTGGAGCTTTCTTCTAACTATACTATAAGTGCCCTCAGGAGCAGACTGGAGACCAACACAGACACTGTCATGAATGAACTGCAGCTTGGCCTGCCTGGAGAGAGAGGAGAGCTCTCCATCTCCCGCTCATCCTTGAGACAGAGAGCGAGAGAGCTTTGCTGTCAGTCTCTCTCTCTCAGTCTCTCCTCTCCTCCTCTCCCCTCTAGTGGCAGTTAGGAGGCCCTGTGGAGTCCTGCTAAGCCTCTCAATAGCTGCCCGGCCTCCCACCTCGAGGCCCATTCACTTCTAATGAGGTGCTCAAGTGTCTGTGGCTTAACATGCGGGTCAACACCACAGAAAACGGCCTTTTTACACCACGAGCTCCACCGTGCTGGCAAACGTTAAAGTGATTAATGATATCATGCTCTATATTTCAGTCTGTTAGTGTTTCATTTTAGTGTCCATCAGTTAAAATGTTGTTTTTTTATTAATATTTAGTTTCTGTCTCTATAGCTTGCTTTCATGATATTATCTTTATTCATAATATTTACATATGTTAAATTTTCAGGTGGCACTTCAAAATGAAAGCTTTAAACTCTTTTTGGTCACACTTTATTTTACAGTGCACTAATAAGACATAACAAGATGTACTTTGTATTAAAGTGGACAAAAAATACAAATATTATGTCCAGTCTGTCTTTATTCATCAGTAAGCAAACACAGTTATACCACAATTACACTGAAAAAAGAGAAATGTTGGACCAACTTTTAAAAAAAAAACAAACTTCAGTTGGTAACGCACAAAGCCATGTTTCCAATTTTCCAACTCAGTTATTTACTTTACCAACCTTCTGTAACAACCTAAAAGTTTTTATAGTAACCTTAGTGTTATTTTAGTTTGTTAAATATACAGTTAATATAATTGCTGACTGACTTAACAATAGCTAGTTTGGTTCAGTGAGTTTACGACAACTCAAACAAAACAATTTTACCAAATCAAGTGGACAATTTTATATCTGACATCATACATTATTTGATCACAAAGTATATTTTTTTCTTACATTAGACTTACCTTCTTTCCAAGTCACTGAGTCAAGAGGAAATTGTGCCTCAACTGCAGGGGAAATACATGCTATTATTATATGTTAATTAGACACTATACACATAAAGGTACACTAATAATATGTAATAACTGTACTGTATCAAATTAGACAAAAAAAACAAACAAAAACTAGAAATAATGGTCTTTATTAGACAGTATTAGACCCCTTATTAGACCTGAATTAGACTTTATTAGAGGTTAATTACCCTCTAAGAAAGTCTAATGAAGGTGTAACAGTGGCAAATAATACACTTAGTTTACAATACAGTTCTGTTGTAATGTGTCCCTAATTACCCTCTATGAAAGTCTAATAAGGGTCTAATAAAGGGTCTAATACATGTCTAATAATGAACGCATCACTTCTAGTTTTTGCTATACAAAGTACAGCTTCTTACGTCTTATTATTGTGCTGTAAAATGAAATGTGACCTCATTATTCATAGTGTCTACATATGTTAAATCCTCTAGTGGCACTTTAAAATAAAAAAGATAACCTCTTTTCTTTTACCGTTCCACACTTTGCTTGTGCATGTCCCATCACTGCGAGCTGCTTGACACTTGACACATTATTATGACATATACTGAATGAATGGGCGTCAAAGGAAGCATCGCTCCACTCTACCTGAACAACTCTCGAAATATCAAGGTGCTGAGCACACCTCACGCACTTGAGATGGAGTTGCAGACAACAAACAAAAAGCCACTTTAGTCACAGTCACTCAGCCTCCCTCTTCACAAACGCTTCCTCTGGAATGGCGAGTCAAACACGTTGTTTTTGCGCGTTAGTCAATAACGTCCCACTGATGTGGTGCTGTGGTGTGACCTGAGTACAGGCTGTGTGGTTACACTGCCAGTGAACATACAGTAATGTGAGACAAAGTGAGTCCACCTTCACATAATTACATGCCTACCCGTGTGAATGCGGCAGAGTTCAGTGTCTAGTCGAGTTCATGGTTGGTTAGAAGGAGAGGACTTCATAAGAGGTGAAACTTGTGAAACAAAGAGGAGGTGTTGTCAGTTTTTGGAGAGGTGAAGGTTTCAGGTCTGCTTCAGCAACAGCTTTTTTAATTTGTCATTGTCTGGAACACTTGCGTGTGTATTCATTATTATATTTAACTATAAGCATGTCTTTGACGCTTATCTTGTGTCAACATCTAAAGGAAGAAGGATGTTGATGTCTGAGTGCTACTTTATGACTCATCATGTGGTTAATTGGTTGCCTGGTTGTTGTTCTCTCATGAGCCAAGTTTCCGTCCAAACTCGCAGCAAATTTGAAACTAATTTCCAGAGAATCAGCAAATAAAAATGCAATTTAATGCATGTTTACATCCACTGCTGTTATATGAATATTAGGAGTTGGGTGCATTGAGCTGGTGTTGCTAATTCTCCAGCCAGGTGCCATTACAGCACTGCAGAAGTCGAGGGGACAATGAACAACAAACAATGGAAAATGTGATGAGATATGAGCTGTATTTGAGGAATGTTACAGTCGTCTCAATGGTTCACACAGATGTCTTAGTCTGCTGCCATATTTCATCTCTTCAGTGTGGATTGGGGAAAAAATCGATTCAGTATAGTGTTGCAGTATTTTTCATAGCAATATAGTGTCAATACATGCATACAAAGCATTGATCCTTTATCCTTTTTTTTTAGTTATATCAATTATTAATATCGCAAATGTGAATTAAGCTTTAAATAAAATTAATTCTCTTTTAGTCCATTAGCTGGTGCTGAGTTTTTTTTCTGGTGAGGTCAGCAGAGGTCACGGTCTGTCTACTTGACAGACTGCAGTAAAAATGATTGAAGTGAGATGTGCCAATTTTTCTACCTAAGCCTGGCGTAAAATCTTTTTTGTTATTTTGACTTTTTATTCTTACCTTTTTTATGCTCAAATTGAAAATATTCAAGTGTATGGAAACATACTTCCTGAGTATTAGGGGTGGGAATTTCTAGGCACCTCATGATTCAATTCAATTCTGATGGGATTATAAAACAATTACTGACGCATCCTGATGCATCAAAATTTTTTATGTCTATGCATTATTTATTTTTTCACTACTTGCTGCCTGTAAAACATATCATATGTCTAATGATCCAAAGTTAAAATAAACAAACCTTTTCTCTTAAATTTCAATGAAACCAAAATGATTCTGTGCTGCAGTTGCTTATGCTCAGCCTTCAGTAGAACTCAAGAAGTAGCCTACCTTAGAATGTAAATACGATGCACCTGTAATCATTCATCACATGTCACTGTTCAATAGGTTCAGCTGTAAAGAGCATGCAGCCCAGTTTTACAAAGTTATAATGTAGAAGATTTAGTTTTAAATGTCCGATTATTGACTTTTCTGCATTGAGACATAATCTTTAAAGAGAGAATTGCGATGCATCTAAGAATCGTGTTTTTCCCCGACCCCTAGAGGGGCATTACAAGTTCACAGTGATCCTCTTCTCTCCTCTAACCAGTTTATGCAACCCCTTTACGGCCCATTTCCACTGTAACCGATAATAATATCCAGCCAGGTTAGTATGATTTTATCCAGATGCAGCATAAAAACGTAAAATCCAGGTGTAAATGGAACCAAGAAACATGATAATACCATCACACAGACCACCACTGCAGCTGCTCTGAAACATCTGCTTACAGTGATGCCAAACTGTAAATAAGAGTCATCCTCACTGCATTCAGCTATGTAAGCAGAAATAAACAGTATCTGTTACTTCCTGTGAGTTCACAAACAGGATTAATTCGGAGAAGAAACAGTAGACTGAAAATTCAGGAGATGATAGTTTCGTGACGCAGTTTGTGAGCCATAAAATTCAAAAGGTGAAGGGAATAAATACACGTTATTATAATAATACAGCTGACTAATAATTATCTTGTTGGATAAAGGTCAGCAAATAGGCCCACAATAATTGAGGTTCAGGCGCTCAGCAAACTTACTGTCTGTGCAGAGGAGATTAAATGAAAGCAAAGGACATAATCCAACAAAACACTAAAACCAACATATAGAAATACCCATTTTATGTCTGGGTCAGTAAATTACAAATACTAGGTCACAAGGCTGAAGCCAGTTTTAAAATATAAGGGAATGCTCCAACAATTTAGGAAGTAAGCTTTGTTTTGCTGCCTCCATCCATATTAATGTAATAAGGCTGGTTTGCACCAACAAGGATTCATTTTTAAACCAAATTGAATCATGATTTAACATTTAAACCTCACCTCAATCCTTTTTACTCTAAACCTAGATTCAATTCAATTCAATTCAATTCAATTCAAGAACAATGAAGAAAAATCAGAGATTCTCTTCCAGGCTATCATGAGTAGGTGAACTAGGCTAACTAACTTTTAATTAGCAAGTAGCTAGCAAATTAGCAAACAGTGTAATGTTTTGTTCACTTTTTACTTACCTTGCTAACAATGTAATGAATTGTTATGATTTAAGGAATACAGAACAGCCGAAAGTTTCCCCCCTCTTTAAGGTACTGACAGCACTCAAATTTTCTATTTATTTAATTTATTTTAATAAGTAACCATCTACATACTGACTAAACTCTATTTAATTACAGTTTACAAGACAGAGATTAAAACAGAGATTACTTTAAATTGTGCAATAGAGCTCTGCTTAATTTTGTTTTTTTTTAGTTTTGCTAAATTCCTACTAGAACTAATCTTAGATTAAATTAATCTTTGTTGGTGAAACCCAGTCTAAGAGTTTAAGACCTTCCCACTCCCTATATATTATCTGTTACTGTACTGTTAATGCTGTGCTGAAATCCAAGAGGCTGGTTGTGATTATGTGACACCACAGAGACAAAATGTGTTTTCATGACAATGTGTGCAAAACAGTTCACTCACACCACGTCTCATTCATTTATTCATTTCCCAGTGACTTATGGGAAAACACTTGGCACTTAGCACTTAGCATCCCTCCATCCACAGCATCCAAAACATCAAAAAGATGTGTGTGTGTGGTGCTGCTTTGTGTGTGTGAGAATGTGTGTGTTGGGTTGAATGAGCTAAGTGACTGTCAAATTATGTAAGGCTGTGGGATAATTCTGTTGGCTTTTCTCTGCACAGTTGTCTCTTTTTTGATTGTCGGGCTTGGCGAGAGGCCAACGCACACACGCACACACAGATGCAAACACACTCCTTTTTCACTCTCAGCATCACTCAGGGCCCATTTTCATTTCCATACCTTTTCTGTCATGACTTTTCAGCAATCTTTCTGTTTAATACAGCTAGTTTTTTATTGCTTCTTTGCTTCTTTTCTTCTCTATTTTTGTCTTAACCTCTCTTTCACACCAGTTTATCCCCTTGTAACCCTCTCTGCATGTCCTCCCCCTTCACCCCAAACCTCTAAACACACATTCGCACACACTCATGCAATTTTACAGCAGGTTATATTAGAGAGTAATCTCATTTTGTTCGTGATGTTGGTATAATAGCCCCAGCTAGATCCTCTCCAGTCACTCTAATTACACCATTGACTCTGCATTAATACAGTAAATATCCTGTAAATTATAAATTGCTCTGTCAACATGTTGTTACAGTAATGACAGGCCCTGGAATTACCCACAGTATCACTCCAAATCAGCACTGGGCTGACTGGTGAAACGCTAAATAAATTAAGGAGCTTATGTGTCATTTCTGTTTACCAAATTAAAAATAAATGAAAAATTCCCAGCAAGCTGACAAATGTAGAAATGTACAGTTTATAATCTGTAAAAAATGTAACAGCACAAATTGAATTTGAACATAGTGATATGTGTGCCTGTCTCGTTGGCTTGATGAGGAAATTTGAGCTGTAAGCAGCTGGTGCTTCCTGGCGTTAACATGGTGGTGCAGCATTGTGCGAGTAGAGATTCTTCTTTGTTGTTTTCAATTATTTATTTTCCTCTTTATTTCCTGTGTGCCCATGATGATTCCCTCCCCTGTCTGAGTGTGTAAAATGTGCAGCTTTGTCTGTGAAATAGATCCCTGTTTGCACATCGAGACTCCTCTGAGAATTACACCTAGTTTACTGTCAATGTCTGTCTTTTTTCTGCTTTGTGTATAAATGTGTTTCAGTGTCTTGCTAAAAGGATAGTTTGGATGATTTGAAGTGGGGTTGTTGAAGGCACTTATTGATAGTCAGTGTATCACGTACGGTAGATGGCGATTGGCACGCCCCCAGTTTTAGAGGAGCCGAGAGGAGCACCATCACAGTAGCCAAGTCATGTGCTCTTACAGTACGGACAGGGTCAGCAGCAAACGTAGTTTAGTCACTTAAAAAAGGCTCAACAAAAAAAATCAATTTTAGTTTAATTGTACAATATATTTAGTAAGGCTGGGGGGATAAAACAATTCTTTAAAGTCCCGTGATTTTTTTTTTGTAATGATTGTGAAATCAATTTTTAAATTCCAGAATCTATTCTATATATGCTAAATAACTAGTGCTTAGTCTGTTAGATGGATGCTAACACACAATGGGAATTACCATTAAGAGTTCTAACGCTCAATCAGCTACTCTGGCTTCAGCACTTAACTCTGAAGAGGTGCAGCAGTCTCTGTGGGTCAAAACTCAAACTCAAAATTCCCCAGTGGATTTAAAAATACTAGGTTGAGATGACAGGAGAGGGCAGCACATACATTTTCAGTTTCATTTAGTATTTTATAGCACTAGCTTGCTGAGCAGGAACAGCTAAATTTACTTCAAAAAATATTTTATTTATCACTTTTACACACAGTATAGCAATGATGCAGCTGAAATAAAACTCAGAGAGACTGAAATATGAATCATGATATACAGTCTAGAATTGCATGATTACAATGTTCTCCCATGGTCTAGTGTTAATAAAGCAAACAAAAATTACAATATATTGTAATATTGACTTGCAATACACATCAAACCAGCAACCAAATATCATGATAGTTTTGATCAGGAGATGAGCATATTATTAGCAGATTGAGGCAGCGGTAGAACGAAAACTCCTGAGTTCTGTGAGGTAAAAATACTGTTTTTACCAGTGGAGTCTGGTTGAATGAGAGAGAGTGATATTTGGCCCATGTAATGGTGGTTTCCTGTCAGAAGTGGCTGTCAGACAGCAAGGTGAAACAGATTGTGTACGCTTGAAGTGATTTTGATTTCCTTTTAGTTGAGGCTTTTTTTCAAAAGTGGCTAAAATAGATTTTGCTGCTGACCCTGATCACAGACAGCGTATTATTGTGTAACTTCCATCCTGGTGCTCCTCTCTGCTTCTCTAAACTGAGGGCATGTCAGCTAGGGGTGTAAGAAAATATCGATTCACTTGAGTATGATATGTCTTGTGATACCATATTAATTCTCAAAACACTGTATTGAAAGATTGTGATATATGCAAAAAAATGTGGCAGTGTTTCATTTTGTGTTGTGTTTAAACCACTAGATAGCAGAGTTTTCTATTTTCACTGTTTTGATTGCATAAAAAAGTAAACTCTTTAACTCACATTTTAATGCATATGGTGGTGTGTTCTTTATACTATGATTTTTCCTAATATTAGATTATAAAGAAGCAAAATATCACCCTGCTCACAGTATCGCAGTATGTCACAATATGTTGCAGCCCTTGTATTCTTGCCAATACACAGCTCTGGTGTCACCTACCACACTCACTATTGATAAGTACCTCATTCAACCCCACTTCAAACAATCTGAACTATCCCTTTAATCTTCCTATTTGACTCAGGCAGACACACATAGTAACACTCACTCTGTGTATTTTCACCTCTTATTTACCTCTCTGTGTCCTCACCCTCCTCTCATCAGTATGCGTTATGTTTGCCAGCAGCAGAGGTGCTTCAGACTACAGTATTCATACCAGGTCACCACTGGCAGCAGTGTGACATGTTGTGTAGCATAATAGCATGTGACTAGACCACAATCTGTGTTACTTAAAGCTGCGACATGATATACTCTCACTCTCCGTGCATATCGTTACATCTGCAAGTTCAGATTTTTTTTCTGCAAACCTCAGCTGCACACACAGCGAGACGTAAGCCAGTTTTTCTCAAACATGTGCTCACAAAGTTCCTGTTTGTGTTTCCTTTTTTTAAAATATGAACTCCCCATCGTCAGAGCCAGCGGTAAAAAACAAAGTGCAGTGAATTCTGTGTGTGCAAAGAAGTAACGAGGGGAAGTTGTGTAAAGGGAGTATTGAGAGCTGCTGTGTTGACATGGCCTGGGCTGGTGCCAGCCACCCGTTCTTACCCTCCACTTTGACCTCAGCTCAAGAGAGGTGGAGCTTTTTCTGGCTGCAACTTGACTCCTCCGCTCCAAGTGGTGCTATTGAGGGGGAACGAGGCCACCGAAAACATTTAGATTGACTGAATGACACTCACACGGACGATTAGATATGCCACCAAATACTCAGTGAACGGGCGCATGCTGTAGCTGTTTTTGCATGCTCGTGTTTATATGAATACATACAGTCATAGCACAACACTCACACCCTGGTCCCCTCTCCTGCCTCTCTGCCTGACTCACTCCCACAACTATGCAAGCAACTCCAGCTCAGTCACCTAATTGATTCCAGACTTTCCCCTCATCCCTTCACTCTCTCCTCCTCCTCTTCCTCCTCCTCCTCCTCGCTGTCACTGCTGCCCCTCGTTATGTCCATCTTTCTGGGCTCTCTGGGTCTCAGTGCCTGCCATGTGTGCATTCACCTTGTTTGTAATTACAATACAGTTGTATGCATGAATGTGTATGTTGTCGAGTGGTCTTATTGAATTATGATCATTAGATGAGATGTATAAGTTATATTACGATACAATATAACATGCCCATTTAACACAATTAGTTACAGAGGAAGCCGCCTCCCCCGTTTTTTCTGCTTTTGTTAATAAAAGAAAACAGCAACACAAATAAATGTAAGTTTTCTTTAAATTGACTCCATTAACACACATAAAAGATGGCTTAACAACAAAAACATTTAACAAAAGTATAAAATACAACTCAGTAACAGTCAAGGTTCATGATTTGATTTCCATTTTAAGGTCACAATTCGATTCGACTCAATTCAATTCGATTTGATTCAGTTCAGTTCAATTTGATCCGATTCCACTTGACTCTATTGTTCGATTTAAACATATTTGTGTAGCACTGAAGGCTCTGCCATTGCAAGACTATCAAACCAAGATCAGCGTGTCATTGGTTTTATGCCCAGGCAACTGTGTATTACATTTTCAAATTCTTCTTTATATACAATTTAATTAGTTTATATGGTGTCAAGTGTGATATCGCAGTTGGTAAGCTACGTTGTGTTGTCTTTGAAGTGTTTTTTTGTTTTGTTTTTTCCGGACACATGCCAGACCTTGCAAGTAAGTTGTGGAGGAGAGGAAAAAAATACTGTGAGAATCACTGATTCTGCCTTTGATTTTGATTATTGAAATTTCAAGCTCATTTTGATATTTAATATTGAAGAGTCTATATGGCATTTTACATTGCATAGCTTAATAAATCACATGTATCATACTCACCACTGATTAAGTCACTGCACCTCCAGACAGAAAACCACAGTTGAATTTAATGCACATTTTTCCAGCCTAAAGCTGACGAAACAGAGCTGCTAACATTGTAGTAACGAGAACAACAATTTAGTGGATTGCTGAGTGAGATGCCTGGCCAAGTCACACATTATTTTCATATGACATGTGCTTTGTTCGCTGACCCGTTTTTTTTCTCTGAAATTCAAAATATTTCCACACTCCTGATTTTTCCAAGCAAGGCATAAATATCATAATACTCTTTTTCTTGGCTGCTTGCCCTGGTACTAGCACTGTTTGATTGTTTAGGAAGGAGGTGCACTTTAGCACTTGACAGATATGTTGGTCGACTCATACAGAGAACAATGCAGAATGTTTTTTTATATTTATTTATTCAGAATAATATGTGGTTATTTGCAATTATTAAAGTTTAAAGTTTGCTGTTTCAGTGCCCTGCTGTCATTTTGGATAATAAAGTTAATTGTTAAACTGTAAAATATCCTTCCTCCATTACAAATCGTTATCACAAGTGTTAACCACATTTGAGGGATCGTGTATATATTATGTATACTATATTCTGTGTAAAGAATATCAGCTGATATATCGATATTTGATTTTTTCTTTTTACTCCCTGATATTGGTATTGGCACCGGCCCCAAAAATCAAGTATTGGCTTTAGTGCGCTTAGACGCAAAGGGTGAAACAGACATGCCATGAGAATTTATAAATAAAGGTGAATGCTATGATGATATGATTGATGTTTTCACTTTGCATTGATGATATTGGATCGTTGATAATTGTATTGATACAGATTAGTTGGTCGTCATAAGCGATAAGAGTAAAGTTTACATTTTGATGCCTGCATCTGAAGATTTGATAAGCAGACTGTTAACATTCGTGAGTTAAAGCAGAAGTTGTAAATCTGACCTGTGTGTCCGGGCTGAAATAAAGGCAGCGTGAGTCACTGTGCTCACAGTTTAAAGGCTGTGAAAACTTGTAATCTGTCTAATTCAAAAGCCCACAGAGTTTCCTGTTGGTGGTGGTGTGTTGAGAGGCATAGCAGAGGGACTGTTGTGTCGAGTTGACAGCTGTTGCTGAAAAGTTTAGGAAATGGTGTCACTAGAGCATGAGAAGAGCGGGTTTTATAGATACGGGGGGACGATGCAGATTTTTCACTGTTTTATCTAAAGAGCAGATAGAAAGAAGAGAACATGTCATTCTCTTTGGTTGTACTTTAGAGCATTATGTTCCAACAAGCATATTACATACCGTCTTTACCAAGGACATGTTTATGTCTGTATGTGTGAAGCACACAGTGAAGCAGTGAACTCTGAATACAGACATGGTTGACCTGAGTATTACAAGCATGCCCATCAATATGTACAATTACATACTAGGCTTGCATTTACATACCGTTATATAAAAGGCACATTCAGATGCTGTGTCCTTATGTTACCAGTGTCAGATGCCAGCTGATGTTTAATTGACCTCGCCTGATCCTTTTTCTTCTGTGTAAAGGAATCTTTCCCATCAGCCAGCTGCCTGATGCTCATGTGACTGAAAACAGAGATCAGAACAGGAGTAATAACAAACTACTGAGGAGAGTGTTGGTTCTCAACCATTTCGCATAGAAACAAACAGGTTTACAGGTTAAACTTCTACCTAAACTCCACAGCTGCTGATTTCACTGATTTATACAGAATGGGCTCGAGCAAAGATGTGGTTACGGTTACCAAGCTCAAAACTCACAGCTGTTACGTGAGGCAGTCAAACTGTTTCAAATTAAAGTGAAAGAGAAATTGTCAAATGAGATAGCTGTACATGAAAGCCACTTTGAGCTTATAATCGTGAAGAATCAGTGAGGCTAAAGGATGGAGACTTTACTGAGTTTCATAGAAATGTATCTCTGATGACGAATGAGCTAATTTTTCAACACAGATGCTGACGCATTCACACTGACTTATGGTAGCAATTATTGAGTAATGTGCACTTGTCTCACCCCAGAAGATAATAAACACAGTTGTTACAGTTTGGATTTAATCTACAGTGGAAGTTTAACCATAATGTGATGTAACTGATCATCTGTTTGGAGCACAGGTCAGGGTTCTCTCCCTGTTTTGCCCTTAAACCAGCATTGGCTGGACCAGCATGACTTCAGAAGGTGTCTGTCAGTGTTTCAGTCTACTAGCTGAATTGTCCATTTGTAGACAGTCACCCCTCCTGAAAAAATGAAAATCATCTGTCCACAGCACAGCTTAGTGGGACAAATTTTGTCTTAAACACTGAAAATATGTGTCTTAAGCCTCATTAATACTTGGTGCTCATCATGTTTTATTTTGCAAACATTTAAATCTTATAAGAGGACATAATACAATTGAGATTGCAACAAAATTGCAACAGAGGAAGACCAGAGGTGGGACCAAGTCACAAGAAAGTCAAGGAAGTCTTAACATACAACTCCCATGTCCAAGACCAAAGTCCTAAAACCTTCAAGAGTTTCAAGTCCTAAACAAGTAATGTGCCATTTTAACATCAGAGCCTTGACTGACCATTCTCCAAATGTTGAACAGAGTTAGAAATTGTTGCATCTCTATCTGTAATTTTAAGTTTGCACATTTTGCATACTGCAGCTCGTCTTTTTTTGTAGTCTTTGTACACAAATGAAATCTTCGGTATAATTTTGTGCCTCCAAGCTGGTGACAGCCATGGACTGAAGCATTATGTTTTTGGGTTATCCATCCGTCCGTCCCATTCTCATGAACGCAATATCTCAAGAAAGCCTTGAGGGAATTTGTTCAAACTTTGCAAAAAATGTCCACTGTGATTCAAGGATGAACTGAATAGATTGTGGTGGTAAAAGGATGTAATCTGTTAAGTATTTTCAAGTCAGAAGGCTCAAGAAAAAGTCCAAAATCCAGTTGCAGGTCTTGTTTGATTTCGTCAAGGTGAGTTTAAAGTGATCAAATTTGTGACTCAAGTCCAATTCATGTGAGTCCACACCTCTGAGAATGACTGATGATTAGACTTCACCAGCATGAAATATTTTCATTAAATACAGGCTCCTGAACATAGGAGACCCCCCCTGGAGTGTAGATGCTGGTCAAGTAGAGTGAAAAGGGTGAAAAATGGACCATCTCAGTTGAATCTTTAGGAGCAATCTGAAGAGATGTGGATCAGAGATCAGAGGTGCTGTGTTGCACAGTTGTAGATCGGAAAGACAGAACAATAGGGACAGTAACAATAATAAAAGATTAGAATCCCATAATTAGTTACTTCAAGGACAAAAAGGTCAATAATGATGATGTAAAAACTGTTGAAACTAATGCTTCTTGACCAAAAACATTCAGGATCCAATGATGAACTTAAAAGTTTGTCATCTAGAGGAACTACAAAGATTCAACATACTGTTTGCCTGCCACACCTCAAACTAAAGATACAGCCAAAAAACCCAAATTGGAAGCACATTTGTCAAGTGGAGGTAAAGTTCCTGAATGATAAGTTCCATCATAAAGGTTCTCCTGACATGTGGAAAACAGGTCATAGTGTCACTGTGTGTTTATGTTCCTTTTCTTTACTGCACACAAATGTACTCAAGTTATACCTATTGTCTGTTCTGTATTGAGGGTTGTGTAGCTTTGCTGGCCAAACTACATTAACCCCGGCTCAGTGCCTGGGTAACACAGCATATTATTGCCATTAACAGTCAGTACAAAGACACTGAACTGCTATTGCTATATAGGTGAAGGCTATAAGCAATTCCCTCCGGGCCTCGTGTCTCCATGCACTATTGGACTTCTTCTTGTTCTTCCGATGTCCATATGAATGTTAAATGGGAAACTGGCTCTGTTAGATGTTTTGCTCATATCACAGAAATAGTAAATGTCCTTGGTAGGAATTTACCCTCTGTGTGGAGTCAATAGATTCAAAAATCAGACTGGTCGAGCAATAACAGTGGATGGAGTGAGCACGTGCTTTCAAATTTCTCAAAATACTGTCTGCATGTGCCAGTCAGTAGATTGTATTAATCAGTATTGATGACATAACAGTTATTTCTCCTCGTGCTGATTTTCTTTTTTGAAACAGTCAGCTTTTATTGCCTTTTTAAATTTCTTTGGTGACATCACTAGACTTCACACAGCACCTCAGGGTGTTGATAAACCACTTACACTCAAGTCGGTTTCACTGTGAGGTAGTGTCATAAAAATGTAGTGTGAGCTTTTACAGGATACTAACACATGTGTCAAGTTTCTCTCGTAGCGCTTACATTACATTATAAACCTGGCTGTGCATGTTGACTGTGTTGGGGGCTTCTGATTCAGTAAAATGCTGAAAACACAGCCAACTCAGAGGAATGAATATATATATATTTTTGTCTGATTATTTTAAAAGTTTTTGTAAAAGCAATATTATGTAAGACTTTGTACTTTTTGCACTAAGGTTAGGTCGAGTTCATCACTGACCTCAAAAGGAAAACCAAAAACCATTTCTCTATAAAATATGATCCAGTATCACCAAATTCAGCATGTGGTTGGTGGTGTATCACTCAGTGTTGTAAAGTGTTATCCACTTGTTGCAAGGTTGCCAGGCCTGTCTGACGGCCCAATGGCCAGTAAAAACAGCACCGGTACATGCTATCTGGGGTCAGTTTGATAGGATTTAGGTATAAATGTGTAAATTAAATTTAAAATATGGATTATATATATTACACAGGTGTAATAGTTAGAGAATGTTGCTTCAATGCTTGGAAATTTCAATATAGAGAAGTTCTGATATCATTGTAATATTCATTTTGCCAGGACACGAAGACGCATACATGTGCTCCATTAGTTTCATGTAATCTGTTATTAAGATTTAGTCGACTAATTTGTTAGTACGTTCACTTGGGAGACATATCATCATTATCATTATTATCATCATCCTTATCCCTCTCTCCCTGTGTGTCCCTCTGTCTCTCTGTTTCCATTTCTGTCCATCTGTGCAGTCTTGTAATCTTTCTCTCTCTCTCGCTTATTAGTAAAAACACACAAGCACACTAAGTCATGTTGCCATGCACAAGCACCACAGGCGCTACACACACACACAAACACACAAATACAGAGCAATCAGAGCCCAACCTCTGCTCAGACATGCAGCAGGGCAGCTAATTAGTAAAGTGGCAGTGGGGTTACACACAATCTTCCATACACACACACACACTGCCCAGTGAGAGCACACACAGCCTGCACACTGCAGAGACACCACTGGACGCCAAGACTGCTGGTGTTATTGATCTGAGACAAATGAGTGAATGAGTGAGACAGAGAGAGACAGAGGAGGAAGGAAACGTGTGGAGAGGGGTCATCGTGTGGGAGACGGAGTGTTGTCACACCTCAACTTCCACCGTCTCTCCCCCTTAGATCAATACCATCTTTGTGGTGTGTTAGCACAGTGTTGTTGCGGCGAGAGGTCACTCCCTCTGTGGTGTGAGACCAACACAGTCAGGGGACATGAAAGACGGGAGAAGAGCTGAAAGACGGATGTAAAGATGAGACAGTGGGGGAAAAGAGAGAGATGGAGGTTAGATACAGAGGATGGGATGGAGAGAAAGAGAGGTGGAGATATGGAGTGGTAGTGGCGACCCAGTTCCATCACTGCTTGTTTGTGTTTGGGGCAGCGTGGCAGTTAAGAGCATCGGGGCACGGGGATGGGGGGAGGAAGGTTGCGTGAAATAAACACGCGTTTGTGAGAACGTTACCTCACTGTATGCACATGCAAAGTCAGGCCCAGAGCTTGCATGTGCACTGAAGAGGCACTTTGGGAACCAGCTCTCACACACACTGCATGCATGAAGATGAACACAAATGCAGCATTAGTAATGGTCGTGACAATTTTTGACAGCGTTTACATGCACATGAGTATCCTGGTTTTGAGTCTTATCTTGGTTTTGATCATATTCAAGATGTTAACATGGAATCATAAACACTCTGGTTATATTCTTATACCTGTGTACAACCACAATTCCAAAAAAGCTGGGATGTTGTGTTAAACTTAAATAAAAACAGAATGCAGTGATTTACGTATATTCAACTAAATACAGAACAAAAACAAGACATCTAATGTTCAAACTGATTAAATTTATTGTTTTCTGTAAGTATACACTCATTCTGAATTTGATGCCTGCAACACATTCCAAAAACGTTGGGACAGGAGCATGTTTACCACTGTGTTACATCACCTTTTCTTTTAAGTGTTTGGGAACTGAGGACACTAATTACTCAAGATTTGAAAGCGAAATTCTTTCTCATTCTTGCTTGATATACAACTGCACATGCTCAACAGTCCAGGGTCTCTGTTGTCATATTTTGCTCTTCATAATGTGCCACACATTATTGATGGGAGACAGGTCTGAACTGGATGCAAGGTCAGTCTACTGTAGTACCCGAACTTCTTACTACAAAGCCACGCTGTTGTAACACATGCACAGTGTGTCATGGTATCGTCAAACCGGAATAAGCAGGGACATCTCTGAAAAAGACGTTGTCTGGATGGCAGCACATGTCACTCCAAACCTGTATGTACCTTTCAGCATTAATGGGGCCTTCACAGACAGGAAACACCCCCCCCATACCATCACTCATGCTGGCTTTTGAAGTTAGTGCCAGTAACAATCTGGATGGTCCTTTTCCTCTTTGTACTTTATTCAACTGAAGACAAGTCAAAAAGGATTGGCGAATCTGTTTTTATTTATTTGTTAAAAAGCTTTTCTTGAAAGTGGGGTTGTACATGATCATAACATTATTTTCCTGATTTCTGATTGTCTGCCTGCAGGTTTGTCACCGTGTTCTGTACCATCAAAGAGTGTTCAGAAAGCAAGATAAGGTGTTTTCATTCCTTGTTCCTATTGTAGTACTCCAAGTAGCATACCTACTTGCCGACCTTGAAACCTCAAAATAGGGAGTTTTTCAAAACAGGGAAGAGTTGCATGGTGACTTTTAAAGAATGAAAATAACAAAATAATTAGTACACATTTTTTGGCACACATGTGTCTGCAGATGACCTTTAACACCTATTAGCTGGAAAACTCAATGGAATAACAGCATTTAGCCTTACCTAAGTCTAATTTCAAATTTGATTACAGTCTCTTGGGAAAATTGGGGGGATTTGCAAGTACCGTAGCATATTCTGGAACAAGGCCTTGTTCAGGTTTCTGAAACCAGGATATGATGTTTACATGCACAAAAGATCAGCAGGATACTCCAAAATCTCCATCATAACCAGGATACTTCTGGGCTTGTAAATGCGTGTGATACCTGATGTTCCTCCCACACTGATATGTTTCATGGTTCTGAGGCAAACATTCAAGCACTCTGCTGCACACTGTGACCATGTGTATCTGTGTGTAACTGTTTTGGGGCTGTTTGGAATAAACTACAACAAATATATTTTTGGCCGCATCAATCCAAGACATTTTTATCTGTGGCATTTTATTTCAGGCAGGGGTTTAAATACAGACAGCGCAGGCAGCGCAGCTGCACTGGGCCTGCAGAGAGAGTGGGCTTTCTAACAATGTGTTGGATATAGAAGGGCCCTTGCAAGTAATTCAGATCGCTGCTTCTGAAATACGCCTGTGTTTAAACCAGAACTCAGGTTAAATTAAAAATGGTGCCATTTGTTATATATGCCCTCAAAAATGCAGCTACTAGCAATCTGTAAAACTGTAAAATTATATATATATATAAAAACTATTCAATTTAATCAATAATTTCTTATTTTCTTTTGTATTTTGTTATACAGATATGCAATGATGATTGCTGAATAAAATGTATGTTGATGTTTTTTGATCATGTGATGACTTCGACTGTCAGAGCGTTAACTATGGTTGTGAACTTACTTTCACTTGCATATTACAGTAGCCTAAGTAACAAATTAAACTGTAATATACAACACACTGTTGATAAAATATATATATGACTAATGGTGTGTGTGTGTGTGTTTCATGACTAATCACCAGCATGCCACTGATTTTAGGGTTGTTCTACAGTGTGTACAGTATTTGAAATTTTACAGTTTAATTCGCTCGTTATTTGCAAAATTCTTGGATTTAAAAAAAATATTTCAGCACAGAGACTCTATTGTAATCAGTCAGAACACACGACACTTTGGCTCTATGGGACTTTAAAGAGCAAGTGTGTAGGATTAGTGGCATCTAGCTTGAGCTTGAATGCAATATTCATTTCATCCGCCCCTTCCAACCGCATAGGTGAACCTACGGTGGCTGCCAAAACACGTAAAGCACAAAAGGGTGTATCTAGAGCCAATGTTTGGTTTGCTGCTCTGGGCTACTGTAGAAACATTGTAGTGTAACATGGTGGCTTCTGTGGAAGAGGACCTGTTCCCTCTATAAATATATATAATAAAATGCATTCAGGTGATTATACACTGATGAAAACATTCATAAATATTATATTCCGTTCCTGCCATATTCTGCTAATAGATCCCCTTAAATCTTACACACTGGTCCTTCAAATCTGGATGGAAATAATTATTTAAATAGATCTTCTTATAAAAGAAATCTGGTTAATTATCAGTGAAAATCAGTAAAAACCAAAGAATGATGAGCTTTCAGTTTAATCTAATTGAGGCTGATTACATCTAGCTCCTTTAAGATCTTTCAGGCATGATGCAGTTCCCTGCAGCTCAGCCTGTGATGAATGATGGATCAGGATGCTTTTAAAGCCCTATTGCACTTAGCTGTGCATTTAGTGTCTACAGCGCACTTCTCCCTTGGGCCATTTGTGTTCCTCCTCTGATTAACAGCCAGTAAAAGCTCCCAAACATGGCGGTTACTGACTGACTGCTGGTGAAATGACAGTTTCATGGTGTTTGGTGCACACACGCCCCTACGGGACATCACTGCTTTAATGTATCAGCTCATTGTTTTATTTCACACTCCATTTTCTATATTTATAATATTGGTGTGGGGTTGTGTGTGCATGCTTGTGCGGATGCCTGACCTTGTATGCTTGCAAGAGTGATTTGTCACACCATGTGTTGATATGGCGCAGTGAGCTGGCTCTCTGACAGCTACAATATAAACAGGAGTGTCTAATGTGGATTGCATGTTTTCCAGGCGTATGTATGTGCTGTTGCCGCTGTTGGGATTTGTAAAACATATTGTACCTGCTCTTTTAGGAGCTAGAAAAACACATGCAGGAAATGAAGGAAACAAATGTGGAAAAGTTTCCTATAAAGGGATAGTTCAGATTATTTGATGTGAGATTGTATTAAAGATTTAACCTTAGGTTATTATCTACAGTACATGACATTTGGCAAGCTGCTCATTAGGAGAAGTAGAGTACCAGCTTCAGAGCTAAACAATTAACTGTAGTGGACAGGGTCAGCAACAAAAGGTATTTTAACCTCTTGAAAAAAATTGAGAAACCTAATATATTTACTGTAAATTATTATAAAATGATCGTGATGGGCTGGAATAACTGTTTTAGTTTGCCAATTTCACATTAATTAGAGTTCAAATTAATGCCAACTGTTCTGGAAATGAGTAAATGTTTGTTTATGAGTCGTAAGAAATCATTAATAATTTTTTGGAAGGAGTAGATGTTTTTAACAGTTAAAGTGAGCAATATGTTAATGGAGTGTGGGAGGCAGTCACTGAACTCAAACTTCAGAGTATATTTTCAGAGCAGTGGGCTTTTGTTTTGAGGATAACAGGCTTTTCCTTTGCACTGACAAACAAACAATTGACAGTTATAAACAGCTGATCAACTTACAGTGGAGGACACGTTGTCACTTGTCATTGTCAAATTACAGAATTGCACTTGTCTTTCATTCCTGCAGTGTTCCTGCAGCCCGCCTGAGCTTCCCTGAGTCTGAGGAGGAGGGGTGGGGGGAAACAACCTGCTTCAACCATAGACTGTGTATTAAATAAGGCCTCAGCCTATTTAATGGTCCACCTAAAAAAATAAATATCAGTTTAAGCGTGCACTATATTTAGAATGTTTTTTACGGCTTTACTTTGCCATCAGAAAGCATTTTGTGATGAGGTATAAGCCAAATATCGCTCTCTTTAAACCAGCCAAACTTCAATGGTGAAATCGGTAACTTTACCTCGTACAACATGTTAGTTGCTGGTCTACCCCTGCCTCTACTGTTACATGACTTCTGTGTTTTATAAGGATAGTTTGGATTCATAGAGGTCACACAATAACACAAACAAGCTAACAGATCAAAATAATGGTAGATTGGCAATTGTTCTGTGAGGTAAAATTAGGGATTTTTGAATATTTGGTTTATATGAAGGCGGGTCCTTGTCAGAAAAGGCTGTCTTATGGCAAGGCGAAGTGTTAAAAATATTCTAAATATGGGGTACACTTAAACTGATATTGCTTTTTTTAGGTGGACCCTTTCTAAATGGCTGTAGTCTACTGTAGGTAAAACACACAGTACCTCATACAGCTACTTTAAATAATCCGAACTATCCTTTTGAGTTCTCTGGGGTGTCGGCTGTCGACTTTTGGGCAGGAGTGTCGAGAGGATGTGAGTCAGTGACACAGTTTTTGGAGTAATGGGGGTCAAGAGCCTGCAGTGGAGCTGGTCATGATGAGAGTAAATGAAGATGGGTGGTGCAGGATTGGCAGGGTTGGGGGGAAGAAGTTAGAAGTTAGGTGATTTTTAAGGGGGAGAGAGGGAGATATAGAGACAGTGAGAGCTAATGAGCTGGATTTGCTGGAGACTTGGCATTCTGCTCGTGGTGCTCGCTCTATCTCTCTGCTCTCTGTAGAGGAGCTGGCGAGAGCGAGCTTCCTGTCTGAGCCCTGAAGCAGGAGTAAATGAGGGGTGGGGGGAGAGGAAAGTGGGAGGTGGAGGGGTGTTGGAAGCAGTAGAACAGAGGAAAGGAGGAGAAGGAGGAGGGTGAGGGGCGGGAGGAGACCAGTGTTGAAATTGAATGCCAGGGCGCCATGTTCTCACCGCCAGCGTTTCCATGGTTACAGGGTAATTCTGGCGAGTAAGGAAATTTCATTCACTCTGGTATGAAGAAGAAGAACAAGAGGAAGAAAAAATCAGGAGGGAAATATTAACAAAGCAACAGAGAGAAGGAGAAAGGAGAGAAAAAAATCAGAGAAGAGGAGGAAAACCTCTACTGGGGTTTTCTGCCACCCATCCCCCAGGCGATCTGCCTCTGTCTCTCATTTCTTTTTTCTTGTGTATTTCTGTGATGCTTGGTTTGTTTGCCACCACCCTATAAGCAAACACAACACCCACCCACAAGCCTCCAGTTCTTCCAGGAGCCCTGCAGGTATATGGCAGAGAACAAAGAGAAACACTGTTAACGGGCCCCAGAACGTGTGTACATGTTTGTGTGTGTTCATTTTGGGAGCTCGCAATGGGGGTTGGTGGCGGCGCTGGGGTCGTAGGGGTTAAAGAAATCACATTTGACACATGTGAACAAGCTGCTGACATGTCAAAGTGGGCCGACTTTGACCACATTTGTCTCCGGCTGCTTGAATTTCTCAGGGTTGAGTTTAAACTCAAACCTGAGCACGCGAGCATGTGTGTCAGCCTGCGCACTCTCACTCTCCGGCTAACTGGGGTTGACAACTGCATGGGGTTTGACTGGGCTGTCGCTGCAGCCAACCTGACAGCTGTGCAGCCAAGCACCCTCCCACACACACTGTGTGGCACGCAACACACATGCACACACGTACATGCCACACATCTTTATCTTCAGTGTAATTTCGATCTGATGTGCAGGTTTTCTCATCAGCACATGCTGCATGTTTTGACACATGTAGTTAAATGTGTTGTTTATTATCCTCAAGCTGGTGTGTGCAGATGTTTTGCTGTCACAGAAAATATCATAACTATCTTTATTACAGAGAGATACTAAAATATTGAGATGTATAATTTAATAATTGTAATTATTTTCTTCTCTTCTCTTTATCTTTCAGTGTCTGAGGAGGGGCTGTGGGAGTGCGGGTTGTCCTACGAGTGCAGGACCCTCCTGTTCAAGGCCATACACAACCTGCTGAGAGGTAAAACCATCATCATTATGCAGAAGCTCTTCATTAGCTGCACAGTGAAGCCTGCTGAATGATATACACAGAATTATAAAAACATATTACATGCACAGTGGTGGAAAGTAACATTTTCAAGTGCATTTACTCAAGGAGTCTACCTAAGTGAAATTTCTAGCTACATGTATTTGAGTATTTCCATGTTTTGCTCCTTTCTAGTTCTACTCCTCTACCTTTCAGAGGCAAATATTGTACGATTTACTCAGACTGCATTTATTTGATAAATTGAGTTACTAGATTACTTTGCATGTTTCATATTGAAACTGATAATAAAAAATATAATCAGCAAACAGATTATATACATTTATGTAACTTCACAAGCTGCTCAGCAGAGAAAGTGATCAAAATGAACTCCACATTTACCAGCTGTAACATTAAAGTGATGAGTACATTATGCGTCAGTGGGGCCACAACTAACAATTATCTTCCTTATCAATTAATCTGAAAATTTATTTTCACTCGATAAAATATCAAAATGCTTCTTTTGTCCAACCAACAGTCCAAAACAGCCTTAAAGACTCTTGCTTGAAAAATGACTGAAACAATGAATGAATTAATTGATCAAAATAACTGGCAACAATTTTCTTTTAATTGACTAATAGATTAACTGACTAATCGTTGCAGCTGTAATCGGGGGCTTAATTGTAATCCAAAAATGTAGCATAAATTATTCTTGAACCTGCATAGTAAGTAGTTTTACTTTTGGTACTTTAAGTATATTTTGATGCAAATACTTTTGTACTTATACTGAAGTAAAAATCACAATGCTTGGCTTTTACTTGTAACAAAGTGTTTATACAGTATTGCTAGACTTTATAAAGTATCTGAGTACTTCCTCTACCACTGTACAAGTGTAGTTGCTTAGAATGTACTTTATCAAGTGTATCTTATCTTTTTGAGTTTTAAGTTATAAATGGTGGATAGGGAGTTAAAGTAAGTTATTTTATTAAATTAGTAGAAATATAGTTTTTTAATTTTAATTATTTATTTATGTTTTAATAAAATTCTAATAATCGAATTTAGGGTGTACTTTTTGGTTTACTAGACAAGACAAAACCCAGTTAAAATAAACCCACATGCACTATTATTATCAATAAAAATATCAAAATAAACACACAACAAAAGTTTTTCAGCACTTTTTCACAAGAGACTTCAGAAGCTAAATTGGTTAATTCTAAACATTTTCATTCCTGCTGTTCTGTATAGTAAAATGAAAATGAATCTGCAGCACTCTGAATGTAAATTAAGTCTCGTAAATAAACAAGAACAAAAATCATCAAACAAAAGAACTTCATGTCATATTGACGGACAACTTCAGTTTTCTTCCAGCAGCTTCACCTTAATGAAATTATAATCTGAGTGCTGAATCACTTGCTCAAGTACCCAAAGCTCTCCTTTCTGAGTCAGAGCCATCTGTTAAATGAAGCAGCACATATTTGCTCTCTATTAAGTTAAGCATCAGTGATCATCATAGGGGGCAGGCTGAATTAACCTTCCTATTACCTTGAAGCTAACTCCTTTTATAGCTCACTATTTCAACATGGAGGGGATCACTTCCATTTTCTCTTTCATATCGTACAGATGAAACTGACCTCTGTCGCTGACTGTTATTATTGTTGTCATTATTTAGAATTACTTTTGAGTTAATTGAGTCATAATGTAGCAATTACAAATAAAGCAAATATGAATATTTCAATAAAACAAGCAGAGAAAAATAACACTTACTAAAGACAGATGTTAAAAACTACAGTGCAAAGTGGAATGAGCACAAAAGAAATTATTTATGGACGAACTGTGAGGATTTTGTAGGACGTTGTTGAATTTGTCAGTCAAAGTCTTCCTTATGACAAAGACCAGTTTAGGCTTGTAAGATATCAAAGAGCTCTGGTTAATTAATTTTTTGACACTTTCAGCATAAAACAGCCCAGAGGTGAGGGGTTTTGTGTTTGGTTGAAGTCTGCTGGTTATCAGACTGTACAGATGTTTTGCTGAGTTAAGGAAGTGGGACATCTGCCACCAGTACTACAGTAAGACTAGATTTATAGCAGCCCATTGCAGCAGTATTTTCAATAGACATAAATTATCCACAAAGCCTCAGTCAGCTCACAGGTTAGTTTATGAAAGAGTAATCTACTGCTTGTTTCCACTGTGGAGTTTGGACTGGGACGGAAAGAGAAGATATGTGGAGTATAACAAGAAGGCATACTTCATTAATCCCTCTTAGAGAAATTACATGTTTTCACAAATCTGTTAATTGTAATTTATTCCCATGCATGCTGCCCAGAGTCAGCGGCTCTACAGTGCAACATTTCTCCCTTGTCAGCTGCACTGTGTGCACGCAGGGACAGTGAGTTACTATGGTTATGGGGATGCCCTGTGTCTGAAACTTTATTGTGATCCCAAAAAAGATGTTTTTAGGTTAGTATGCCTATTCATAATCATGAATGTAACGGTACCTCAATGCTGAAATCTAGTAATATGAAGTAACACACAGGGTGCCAACATGTTTTCAAATCTCACACCAAGTAAGAGGAAGACTCAAAGGCAGTTCTTCATGAAAAATATAATTATGTGTTAAAGGGGCTTTCAGAACAAAGTCTGAACTGAGGCGCCCACACACACAACACACACACATCCCACATCAAAAACACGTGGTCATGAATGTAGACTTTTACTCACTTTGCTTTTCAATTTCACATCTAGCCTACAACAAAATTAAATGGCCATAGAAAAATACAACATCACCAGTAATGTGACGCTTGAACCGCCCTGTAAGTGAGTAGTATTTTAAAAATGATTTTAAAAACAAATTATCAAATCACCATCACACGTGGTATTTATCCTAGCTTGTATTTATCAGACAGCACTCATTAACAGTATTGGTTAATACGTAGTTTAACTTAGCTGCCAAGGTGTTAGAAGATGAATTAGTTGTAGTCTGATCAGTAAATATATGTGAAAGTCATCCAAAGCTGGATTTCCTCCCACTTCACAACTCATTCCAGCGCCTCTGCACAGGCTGAAATACACACAGTTGCACAGGACCTGTGAACATGCATTAATGGAGAGTTTTCAGAACAAGCATGTGGTCAGGTGACCTGTAGACGGGCGTTCAGTGCCTTGCTCAAGGGCACCTCCTCTCCTGCTACAGGTTTACACTCTATTTCAGTGTTTCCCCAACTTTTTTTCTGGGGACCGACTTTTTTAAAAATGACAAACCATTGTGACCCAACTCTTTGCCCTAACAATAAATCTAAATGAACATTCCTGACCATTTTTACTGGCATTTCTGCATCACCTTATATTATCTCAAAGCATGTTATTGAAAGCATCTGTATGTGCTTGCAATATACAAGTTTTAAATGCTCTGCTTTATGTACTGCAGATGTAAAGCTTAAATTTGCAGAATTTCTTCCACTGTCCTTTATTTATTATATTATTTATCAAATAAAATATCCTGTGACTCACGACCACGCTCTATTTGAACCCCCTTATGTTTGGAATTAAATGCTTGCACTTTAGCCATTGGCTAAACATTGGCATTAGCTTATTTGTACAGTATTTGGGGTGGAACTTGTGCTGACCTTAGAAAAGGCACATAGAAAAAAGTTTGATAAACTCACCTCTGCCTACAAAGTTAGTTGCAAGCTGGTCAACAGTTGACCATTTAGCACAGTGATACATACATCATTATTGCAATATACAACTAGAGAAAAAGTTATGGATTCATTTTTTATTTACTAAATCAGTACTTACTATGCATTAATTTCCTAATACAGAGGTGAGTTATATACCCTAAAAAAATCTAAAAATCTTCCATTAAAGCAAACTTGTTCACTCAGTAACCGGATGGGGGAATTATTGGAGTGTGGCCCATCAAAGGCCCTGATTGATCGACGCCTCATTTTTTTTCCCCCACCCACACTCCGGGAACTCTGCCTACAAATACAGGTGTGTCTTGAGATTTTGGCTTACACTTTGGTGCGCCTCGGGCACAAAAAGTTTGAAAACGCTGGTGTAACAATAACACACAGATATTTCCCACAAGTGTCGGTTGGACCAAAACAGAGCTAAAAGGAAAGGAAATTCCAAAATGTTGCTCAATATCCTCTGGAAATGTAAAAAGGCAACCGCTTGCTAACATGTTTGCCAAATCAACTGATATTGCAAATGTAGGTCAGTGCTATGGTTACAACTTGTTGTGATGCCCCAGTGTGGCCAAAAAAATCAGTGAATGCAAGTTTAAATATTATTCAACGGCTTTTGTTGAATACGGCATTGTTTTTGATCAGTTAGGGCCTTTTGACAGTCTGTTATTTCTGAAGCAGACTGCTGCTGATCAAAGACTTTGTAGGAGCAATGAAATCATTTTTAAATAAATAAAATAAAGCAATAAAAGCAATATTTTGGTAAGCAGTACATTTTTTCCTTACACATTCACTTGATGACTAGTGTACACTTTTTGAAAAAAAATCTAAAACATGCAGTAGAAGAAGAATTGGCTTTTAGGAGCCAAATTTGTTGTCGAAGAAAGTTGGGTGTATAACAAAGAGAGAAGTTGGTTGTAACCTCTTGGCTTCAGTATGATCAGGAATATTTTTTGAGCCAGGGATTTAACAGTTACTGAACAAGCTGTGCCTGCAGGCTTTTCATCATTAGATTCTGCATTTACTCACAGTAGTTGTTCCATGGATATAATGCTTTGTTAACCCGTGCTTAGGGATGCACTGATCCGATACAATGAATTGGTACTGGGGCCAATACTGACCATATTAAGCAGTTTGAGTATTGGCCACAATGTGACTAGTCTAGATTAAATACAATTTGTTTGTTAATGTTTCCAGGAGAGAGAGATCTCGTGTGCAATAAGTAGCCCTGGTCAGATAAGAAAACGCGTTGATAAAAATGCACCAAAGATGGTAGAGCTGCAGGCTGAAAGCTTTGAATGGCTCAGCCTGGCTGAGCGGACAGCGGCTCATAAAATCATTTTGTAATTCCTTGACCCGGGTCAGAGGCTCCAGCAGGGAATTCACTGGCACCTGCTCACAGAGACGAGTCAAAGTTCTGAGTTTTGTCTGTGAAAGGAGGCCGAAATGAGGTGAAGAAGAGCACAGATGGTGGGATAGCCAAATAGGGAGCATGACGACTGAGCTGTTTGAAGTGATCAAAATCTGATCTGATGAAAGGACAGGTTTTGGAAAGTGTGCACACCATACAGATTAGCGAAAAGATTACCTGTGCTTTTCCCGTGCACTTGTCATGAACTCCAAATGTCAGATGTAGCAGAGGGACAGTCCCTGCTGCAGTTAATGCGTAATAAGTAAAATCATAAAACAACTCAAAGAGGCAAAGAGCCAAAGAAAGTCAATATTCTCTTTTGCTTGTGGCTTATTTTTCTCCAGTTATTTAATTTGTACAAGGTCAACTAAATATCAAACCAAATTAAACAGTCTCTACTAATTTAAGCTATGAAATAGCTTTTGGGTCTCTATAAATAATATTATAAAGAGTATGGTCTATACCTGATTTATATCAAAAATTCCCTGAGATAACTTAATGATTTGGGCTATATAAATAAAACTGATGTGACTTAACTTGAAATTAATAACAAGGACAGAAACTGAGAAACCGTCTACAATTTAAGGAAATCCTTTACAAAACTTATCGGAACCTATGGCTTCAAGAATCACTATCAAAATTTCATCAAAGCCTCTAATAAGCCTCACAAGAATGTTATTCATTGCATTACATGTGTTATGCTACTTTTGTGTTACTTTCACCAAAATATCCACACAGGTATGAAGCATTATAAAATGTAAGAGGGAGATGTTGCATCTTGCAAATGCACCTTGCAAATGCACCTGTAATGCAACACTTATGGTAAAAAAGATGTTTCTGCTGTGAAACGTGCGTTCTCGGGTCTTTGCTGTATCTCGTAGGCATTGCAACTTGAAGTGTTTATTTACGCTTCAAATCTATTTTAACAACAACACTTACATAAACATGAGGTTGTAATAAGATAAAATAAAAATAGATAATAAAAAAGGCTCAGAATAAATATATTTATCTACATGTTACAATCCAGGTGGAGCAGAGTGTGCTGCTTTCTGCTCTGTTTTGCAGGTTGGTCCTACAATTTCTGAGTAGAAAATTAGGCTCTTGATAATGTTTTACATGACACAGAAATTGTAGTATTACTGAAAAATCACTTAATCAATCAATTTCAAATCAAATCCATTTTTTTCTATTAAAACTAATAGATTACTGTAATATATTAGTAATGTATAATATATTACGTGTTATTTTTGTGATGGGTTTCCCAGCAGTGATAGTACAAAATAAGACCTGATGTATCTCTGTTGCCTTTCCACTGTGCTTCACTACTGCAGATGTTTGATGGACAAGGGGTTTGTGAGGACTGGAAAGTGGTTCTTCAAGCCACATGAAGTGGAAGAAAAGTCTTTGGGCAACAGGTAAGTACAACTTTCATCACAAACACACACAGACCCACACACACTCTAACACACACGCTTCATTGAGATATTTCATTGGACTTCTCCAGTAGGTTTCATGTATGTTAGTCTGTGAGAAATATACACCACAGGCATCAGTGTGTGTGTGTGTGTGATCATGTGCCTACAAGTGTGACACAGCCCGGCAGTGTGAACGTCTTTCATGTGATTCAGTATTTGTCGGGTCTCCTCTCCTTGATGTTCCAGCGGCTGGCTGGCTCGTGGTGTGAGACTATTAAAAACCCGGACAGTGAATGGCGTTGAGAGGTGAGAGCCGAGCTGAGTCGAGCTCTCGCAGCTGAGGGGAGGGTGTGCGTGTGTGTGTCAGTGTCACGCTGTGTAACTGTGTAGGCAGTGTGGGAGACAGACTGAAACAGAGTAAAAAGAGGGGTGGGTGTGATGACAGTAGCTCAACTTGTTGCTCCAGCCATTATAGTTCCCTCTCACAGCTCCGTCTGCCCACTTCAGCTTCTCCTCCTGCTGTTGAGGATGCAACATTCCTTACATCTCTCACATAGCCACACTCAAATGCTAAGTATCCGAGTAAATGGCTCCTTGGAAACCACTTAGCTGTCAAATGGCTCATTTTAGAAATCTTGCTTGGAGGCAGCAGGCGCAGAAATCATCCTTCTATTTATATTTACTTTGTAGTTTTTGAAGTGGAGAGCTGTAAATTGCATTGTCATTCAAATTGTGGTGCAAATTAAGTGACACACAGGAAACCGTTACTTTGGAAAGTTGCTGACACAAGTGCAGTGTGCTGTGATGTGCTAAAGCGAAGTCAGGTTTAGCTGTTCAGAGCAGCCGGTGGAAGTCCCTCCGTGAGGCATGCTGCGTGGCATCTCAACAGTGTGTGAGCGTGTGTGTCACTTGAGTTGTGTACGGGTGTACGGTGTTTTGAGGAAGCCTGACATGATTGTGAACTTTTTATCCCTAAAAGCACTCTCAAGGTAAAATATACTGCACATATAGGTGGTGAATTAAAGGAAACATCTGAATAAATCAATAAAGAAGCATAATGAATTCAGATGCTTTCATACCGGACACAATGTAGTCACTAAATGGTTTGATGAGAATGGAGAGGATGTGAGTCATATTAACTTTCACAGTCACCAGATCTCAACACAAATGAACACTTAGATTTTAAAGGAAGATAAAAGGAGTGAAAGTCACGAGAGGCCCCACAATACAACATTATCATGGTACTTAAGTCACAATGCAATAGTATTGTGATTTTAAACATTTTACAATATGCTGAGTATTGCGATAACATATTCTATGATTCTTTTTTTTTTTTGTACCTTTTTCCAACTGCAAATTAAAAAGCAAAGCTTTGTCAACATCTGTTTTATCGAATAAGGTGACGTTTTCAGTCTGTTCATCTCACTTCAGTCATTTTCATTTGTGGCAATATGGGAAAGTCAAGCAGACATATTGATCAACACTGTGTTAAAAACCTATCAGGCCATGAGCTCTAATGACCTCACCAGAAAAAAAAACCCATTCTAGTGGACTAAAAAAGCAATTGATTTTATTATACCAAAAAAGTTTAATATACAAATGCAATAAAACTAATTACTGAAATTTAGTAATTACTTACAGCTACAAGTTAGTTCTATTTTTTTTTCTGTGTTACTTTTCTAAATGTCTGCTTTAGTTCTCTTATTATTAATGCACATATAGCTATGCTACTTTAGCTTAATAATTTTAGTGACATTTGTCAAATTTGTATGTATCATTGTACCCATTATCACTGATGGAGTTATTATTACTCCTGACCACCAGAGGGCAGCAATGACTAGTGTTCCTAAGTGTAAGCTACACTTTTATTGTCTATGGTTTAGACAGTAGGATTTAATAGAAGAAGAACACAGACGGTGCTGAATATACATGTTAAACCAAGCGATGTGACAGTAGTTCCTAAATAATTACATGCTGAACAGTTTATATTAAACTATGACGAAAAGCGAGCTCACGTTGCCTGAACTGTCACATGCAACCATAATGTCGGATTACATGGAATGGCTGCATTTGTCAACTATCCTCTGCACTTGTCAGCTATTTTCAGGCAAGGATAACAAGCTTAATTTAAATTTCAGTAATCAGTATTTGTGTTTGAAAAAGACATTATTCAGAAAGTATGGATTTTGAAGGCCCTGGAGGTGGGCCTTGAGAGGCTGTGAAAAATAAATAAATAAAACTTTTTTAAGTTTCAATTTTATAAGTTTGAAATTTCCATAAAATATTTATTTATTATTTTGTGTGGACCTCAGAAGTTTTTCAGATTTCAGACTGGGCTGTGGCATTCTTAAGTTTGGGAATGGCTGACTTACACATCTAGTTACTGCCAAAAGTAGTGAAATAACAGTAACTGTAATTACACATTAATAATGCATTACTTTGTATTGTGTTACTCCCAACAGTAGTACTGATACAGTTTTTCCCTCACCCCTTAAAATTACAGGGGTTCAATCCCTCCAAGAGAATTCAACAGACTTAGAGGATCTATTATGGCACTTTACAGTGATTTTTTAATGTTTTTTCTTTTTCTTCTCCAACTTCTCACGTTTTTTCTCACACCCTCATTGGCCACACAAGGTGACCTCAATTCTAATTATTATTATAGATGTCTTTTTCTTTTTCTTTTTTTTCCCTGAGGTTGTGACATCTTTTACTGATTCTCTTATCTCTATGTGCATTTATTAGGTGCGTTATCCTATTTGACAAGGGGAAGTTGCTCTTTAATTATCCCTTTGAAAATCGCTAAGATTTATCTTTGAAGAGAAAAGAGAGGAGAAAATGTACAAAAAACATTACAACCAGCATTACAAGTTACCAAATGGTGCGAGTCACTGAAAGATCAGTAAATAATGTTTGTGTGGGCAGCAGGAAGGTGTGAAGACACTGGGTTCTCTTGTGTGTGTGTGTGTGTGTGTGTGTGTGTGTGTGTACATACATACTGTATGCATACAAACATATGTTGAGTTTAGACGCTCTGAAATTACACTCAGCATTTGAGTGAGTGCAGAGATTTGCGTGTGTGTGTCTCTTTTGTACATCATGTAATTCCTCTCGGTTTTGACAACTCTGTATGAATATGTTGTCATCTGGTACGCCCCCTGCTGAGCCAATCCTGCCTCGCTCTGTCTGTGAATTATTGAACATCCTGGAAGGAGACACAGAAAGAGAAGGAGAGAAGAATTCTTGAATGCGTAGACACAAAACAAATACAAATCTTATGGAGATGTCTGCACTATCTTTCACGCCTGCACTCTGCGGCTGTTGCGTGTATCACATGGTGTAAATGAACCATGACGTTTTTTTCTCCACTGCTTGCTCCCAGCACACATGCACACACACATACTGTCCTAAATGCCCACACACACACACCATCCCTTGTTCCCAGAATAGCAGCGTTGCCCCACACTTGACAGTGCGAGCTGTAAGAACCCCTGCAGATCCTTCGCCATCAGTGTTTTCCTGCCATGAGGGAACATTGCTCAGTTAGGCATACACTGACCTCCTGCCTCAGCTGTAACCAGCTCCTTTGTCTCTTCTTCACTCCCACACTGTGCCATTTATCCCCAACAGGGGGCGCTTCGGCGCTAACATCCATGCCATGCCCCCTTACCCGTGCCAACTCCTGTGCCTTGGCGCTGCCGCCTTTGTCAGGCTTATCTGGTGTTTATCTCGTATGGTCCCCGAGGGCATGGCGAGGATTGGCACATCCAGGACACATCCAAACCTCCCTCCTCCTCCTCCTCCTCCTCCTCTGCCACCCCCAACAACCCCACCACCACGCACCCCTACCCCCACCCCTCCCTCCTCAACCCCCCAACTCCTCTCTCAGCACAACGCTCGTGCTCTCTTTGTGTCTGAATGGGAGGAAAGCACTCTGGGTTGGTAACGGATTGCATCAGACGCTGAGGGGAGCGCGAGAGAGAGTTACAGGGATACAGAGAGAGGAGGAGGAGCAGGGAGGAGGAGGCTCACTCTGTGTGTGTGTGTGGTGGGGAGGAGGTGGGGATCAGAGAAGGTGGGGGGTCGTAAATTAATCATCACTATAGACGGCTCAATGGATGTATTAGAGTCTGTCTCTCTCATTAGCTCAGTCAATTCCATGCATGCCAAGTACAGTACACACTTAATCTAGGTGCTTTTATTCACATTAATGGCCATATACTCATGCATAAATAATGTTAATTTTTTACAGTGTAACAGAGCGGTCCTCTGGTACTTGACCATGAAACACAAGCAAGTTTCACTGGCCTGTTTAAACTACTTTTTAAAAATCACGGAAATCCTCACCTGACCTCTCCTCTCCTCTCCTTAGGGACCAATGACATTGAGATATGAGCCATCTCCTAGGCAACAAACATTTGGTGTCAGGCCATATCACAAGGTCACCGAATATCCAGAAACAAAAAACAAACATTTCCTCTCTCCTCATCCCTGTTCTGCTATCCTCCACATTTTACTGTATTGTGCAATCCGGATTAGACGTGTGAAATAAATTTACCAATGCCTGTTTTTATTGTGATTGCAGTTTGTCCTTTTGGACCCACTTCCTATGTTTATGTTGCAGGTGTTTTGTGGTAGAGACATATTATTTCACATTACAACTTGATATACACCATCACTAAGAATCTTCTGATTCATTTCACTCTACAGGCACACGTCATTTACTCAGTCACATCATTAACGAACCTGTGATGGAGTGTTTGCCACAGACACACACTGACTGGACCAGCACTACAGCGCTTGTTTTGTGTAGAAAGTCATGTATTATGCTGCTCATACTACTTACCAGGAAAGTGTTAACAAAATATTTTATTTCTAAATAATTTATTGAGGGGTTGGGGTGGAGTGGAGTGGGGTAAGGGGGTGGACACATTCCCTCCATCTCCCCTAGCATCTGTGCCCAATATTGCAATCAACTACTTCCTTAAACTTAGATCTAGAAACTCAAAGTTAAAAGTCGAGCTCATTTATGGAAATCTATAATGGAAGTCAATGGTAGTGACACTTAAACGTATTTCTTTCACAACACCTCCTAGTTCTTCTGATCACCATGACCACATCCTTCATTTGCTGACCTGTGCTGGCACCTACACCAGAATTCAGCATAATTCCAGGTGTTCCAGAAATTTTCAAAATTAGATTTGTGGTTTCTGCAGAGCAGTGGGGAGGTAAGGTGCATTCAGGTGGATTTTCACTTCAGAAAAAAACCAATCTGTGCTGGCCTTTTTTCAAAGGAACCAACTCAAAGGCACAGCTATGTACTGTAAATTGTATGAGAAAGTGTATGTGTGTAGGAAAATATAACAATGAAAACACCTATTTTGCAGTCATTGATAAATTTGACTATTACTATAATTGTAAGAGCATTAGTCCATCAGCAGTAAAAATGCTTTTATAGAGAAGCCACTGTATCGACTGTATTAAATACTGCAGCTTATGTCTATGCAGTGGCTCAATGATTGACTACACACACTGTGAGCCATAAAAATATTAATGTTCTACAGGGAAATGAGACAGTATCTGATGTGTTGTCGTGCTTTTTGACAATTGACAGTGCTATTTAAGTCTTTTATTTTGTGCTTTGAACATCAAAGTTCAGGCGTGCCACCCTTTCATTCATGAGTACCCTCATTAAATGATTGTATAACTGAAATATTTACAATTTTTCCTTTAAATCATGTTGTTCCATGTGTGCCCCTAGAGACAAAAAAGATAGAATGCCCTGATTTCTAATATTTCCAGGTACAACCACTGAGAAAGGAGGGAAAAAAAAACACATAGATCAATAGAGAGGATGGTGATACATCAC
Organism: Lutjanus argentimaculatus; assembly: GCA_034769285.1. Taxonomy (NCBI): domain Eukaryota; kingdom Metazoa; phylum Chordata; class Actinopteri; order Lutjaniformes; family Lutjanidae; genus Lutjanus; species Lutjanus argentimaculatus. Next base: position 2,173,252 of record JAWZSL010000021.1, on the reverse strand, counting down.
AGCAGCAGCCTACCAACAGATCCTTTTCCTCTTTTTTAATTAGGACCACAGATATGAGTGTAAAAGCCTGTGTTAGTTCACACTGACTGTCTTACTGAAGTTAGCGACTTAAGCTCTTCCTCTTGGCAGCATGTGAGTGTTCACAGTGGTTCTCTGCTGTCTGTCAGGACTAACAAGAAAAATCTCAAAGAAATTGCAGTAGACTGATATTTTCTCTGAGCTTCTTGTGCTCATACAAAAGTGCGATGAGTGGTGTCCTTGAGCGTGACACCTTTTCATTGTGGATCCATATAAACAGTCGGAGCAGTGTTTGAGCGCAAACATTGTGATAGCAACACTGGCTAAAGCCACCCACTTGGGGCCACTGAATAATACATCAAGCTGACTACATCCCCCCTTATGCTCTTGTGTTAATACCGGAGTGTGCATGCAGGAACATATGCACACACCTGCATAAGCCTGAGAGTATTATGCATTTGGTGGTTTGGTTGGATTTGTTTGTATGAAACTTATTGTGCCAGTGCAGTGGAAGGACTTTTAGAGCATGAGTGTACATGCCGCTCACAAGAGCTTACAAGAAAGTAAACATTAGAGCCTGACTGATACTGGATTTTTGGAGCCGATGCTGATATTCATATTAGGGAGTAAAAAGATCCCAATATTGATATGTTGGCTGATATTCTTTATACAGATTATAATATATAGAATATGTACATAAACACATGTTTGCAATGACACTTATGACAAAGATATGTAAAGCAGGCAGGATATTTTACGGTGTTCAATAAACACTAATATAAGGGCACTAAAATATTTTTAATAATTATAAATAACTATAAATAAATAACGACAAAATAGAAAAAGAAACATGTATTCAACCTGAATTAAGAAAGGGACCAAATATACATAACATGCTGCCTATAAAACTAAAAAAGTGCTCAAAAAGTTTTCATATCTGCACATTTTGGACAACATATACACTGATACTGATATAGACCAATGTAGCTGTGACAGTCCAATATATGTAGGTCAGGCTCAAAAAATACATTTTGTGGTGCAATTTGTGACAGATTTGACAGATTTTCATTTTCACTGTTAATGTAAATCAGTTCTGAATATCTATTTCCTTGATCACTAATAATCTGTTTCAGTATCAGCCCTGAAAAAAACACTGGCCGACACCTAATCCTCATGCACGTTGGTAATATACATGCAGTACATACAGCAGAGCAGGGTCTAGATTCAGATTCAGATTGTGTAGGATGGGTTAGGCAGCAGCAGGATGAGGATAATTCATAAAAGTGCTGCTGTGGTGGCAGACAGAGAATTTAAGGTGCAGATTAAGGAGATTAATCCTTCAGATTTGAGAGAATCTAAGAAAATGTTATCATGTCTGCTTAGTGCATATGATTGTAGTTAATGATATCTAAACACAGTTATCACATCACAGGCTTTAGATGCCTCCAACAGTGGAAACAGAAGCTTTGTGTGTCTTGCATATGGTGGTTTAACTGTTCTTCGCTCTCTTTCTCTTTTTATCTAATCTTGTTTTATTTTTTTCCCCGCTGCGTCAGACATGAGAGCATCCCGACAACCAAGATAACCGTTGTTATTTCGTGTGCGTGTGATTGTACACAGATGCGTGTGTGTCAGGTCCATGATGCATGTCGGACATTAAGCAGCTCCCCCGCTGGCTGCCTGGCTGGTGGCATTGTGATGGGGTGAAAAGACACATGTTGTCACACAGGAACACAACATGGTCGCTACCTTTTATTTTCCAGAGCCATTCAAACATGCATGTGATACAAATTATATGTAAGGCTGCAAGTATTATTTTCATTGTTGAATAATCTGTTAATCATTTCTTGATTAATCAATTAGTCGTTTGATCCTGGTGAAAATGGTGAAAAATATTTCCCAGAGCCCAAGATGACATCCAATGTCTTGTTTTGTTCACAACTCAAAGATATTCAGTTTAATGTCATAGAGTTGTAAAGAAACCAGAAAATATTCACATTTGAGAAGCTGAAATGAGGAAATTTGGACATTTTTTTTTTCTTGACTCAAGTCAATTAATCAATTATGAAAATAGCTGGTGATTAATTTAATAGCTGACAACTAATCAATTATCCATTGCACTTCAGCTTGTGTGTGTTAACATGTGATTATTATTATCGTTATTATCATTATTATTATTAAGATCACATGAGGCTGAGACTGAACTTCGGTCTGGCTTTAGTAGCTTGTGTAATGTATCTTGTGTAATGGTGTCCTTTAACCATTGTAAGGCTGAGAGACTACCCTTATTTGCATAATTTCCCATGATGCATTACTGAGAGTATAAATGAGCAATTTTATGTTCCAAAATGCAAATGCTACTTGCAACTGTAACGTAACTTTTTGAATGAATTAGCTGTAAGATTTTTATTTTACAATGTACTTTAAAATCGTAATCCGGCTAATAATCCCTTAATCCTGTTAAATGTAATCCGTTACTCCTGAGGCCTGGTGAGGTCTTACATTTCTTTACTCCAGCTGTATGGTGACAACACAATTTGAAACGCGTTTCATGTCCGTTACATGCAAATACGCAGTAGACGTGAAAAGCACCATTCAGCTCTCAGTTTGTGCTGTTGAGCTTAGTATTTACAAATAAACAACATGAGGCATTGTGGAATTTAGATCGGAATGTGGATCAGTGACATGGGTCTGATACCCGATGAATATGGAGCCCCAAAACTGATATTCATCAGTCCCATCTCTGATGACCATTCATTTGTGTTGTCCTTATGCACACCATATATACACATTTGCACACATATAATAGTTTGAATTTATGCTGTTAACACGATCATATAAGCTTAGGCACAGACTGTACATGTATATGAAGGCAAATAAAATCGACACACACACTCAGACACACATATACAGTGACGTGTGTGTGTGCTCTCTGGCTCTACATTCCCTGATTGATTTCACCATAAAATTGTGCTCAGTAGCCACCCATTAAAACTCTGATCTCATCGATATGTGTGCAGCGATTGCAGTGCGTGGCACTGAATTATTCACCTCCTCCTCTTTCTCTCGCACTCGTCTTGCTCTCACCCTCATTTTACACTCTATCCTTTCTTTCCCTGTCCTCCTAATTTCCTTTCCATCCTTCTATTTTCCCTTTTCGTCTCAGTCTTATTTCATTTTTCTACCTCTGGTGCTCACTCTGTCTCCATCTTCTTCTATTGCTGTCTTTTTTTCTACTCTGCTCTTCCTCCTTTCTTCCTCCACTCACTCCTCTTCTTCTTCTTTTTCTCACCCCCCCTCACAACCCCCCTTTCCTCCTCCCCATCTCCTCTCTCTATCTCTCTCCAGTACTGTCAGCCCTGAGGCGAGTCTCAGCCATCACTCCTCTTCATTTATTAATACCTGTACTCATACAGCCCAGCACACACAGCTGCCTCACATCTCTGTCCACTGCTCTCTCTCTCTCTCACACACACACACACACACACAACAACACACTTTCACACATGCGCGCACTTGCCGACTGCGCAAATGTCCCCAAGGATGCAAGGAGCCCAGTGTGTCCACACATCACACCCGCTTACTGTGCAGAAAAATGCCCTTTGTAAAAGGACAGGGAGCATCAATCTCCCAGCTGCGTCAGCCTACAGTTTGATGCTCTTTTTGTAGTTCTGCTTCTCCCTGACTCGCATTTAATTGCACTTTATTGCTGTTGTAAAAGCTCTCAGGTCATAATTGTTGCACATTAGTTATGGGTTAGACTGATTGCTTGCATAGTTTATCAATTGTAATTGTTTACCCAACTGAATATTCCCTCTCTGCTTATTTTTAAACGACTTAAATAGTTTTCATCAGTAGCCTTTTGGGGTTTTGTGTTGCAATAAATGTAAAGAATTAATTTTGAGCACCAAGATGTCTGATTTTAAAGGGTTGGTTAAGATTATTTGAATATGCTTGTATGAGGTACCTATAATAGATGGCAGTCAGTGGAAGCATAGAGGGGCACCAGCATGAAAGCTAAACAGTTAAATGCTGTGGATGGGGTCAGCAGCAAAACTTATTTTAGTTTTAGTTTAGTTTATTTATTTAGAAGGCTATCTGGGTGCAAAGTAAAGCCTGGGAAATATTGCACATAAGGGTACACTTAAACTGATGATGCTGTTTTTTAGGTGGACTAAGCAGTACATTGCTTAGATTCCATGCTGGTGCTCCTCTCTGCTGCTCCAAACTACTGATCTTGCACAGATCACCCTGTACTGTAGTAATGCACTAACAATCAATAAGTACCTCATACAACCCCACATGAAATAATTTGAACTATTCCTTTAAGACTGTGGAAGAGAGACAACAATAGAAAGAGAGAAGAGATCATTTCCAACAGTGATTCCTGCTATTTGGCCAGAGCTGCGGTTTTTACGAGGGGTCTTAAGGGAGTCATGTTTTTTGTTCTCACATCAGTCTGGATCAGTGCACACACATCTCGTAAAAATATACAATAACAATATAAACAGAATTATCAACACAAGAGGGAAATAAATCCTAATGGCTGCTTCAGTTCACAGCCTTATTTAATCTGTGCAGGGCTGTGAACACATAACATGGTGAAATACAATGTATCAGTCAATCAACCAATTAGTGAGAGCGCCTTTAATCTTTTTATTTTTCAAGTATATTCAACAGAAGTTTATTCCAAACTTTTTATTAACATTCACGTGTACAGCAGAGCAATTTAGAAAAAATTATATTCAGAAACAGATAAGTTAACAGGTAAAGTTTACAGAATTCTGCAGAAATCATATTCAGTAGACTTTTTTCTTTGCAGTCTAGAATACATGTTACAATCTAGAATACAATGATTTATCTTTTTTCTTCTGTTGTATTAAAGAAACTGATACTTTAATATTGGAAGTCACAACCCTACACTGAAATTAAATTATCTCAATTTGAAATCATGTGGGGGCGAGTATTACAAACACTGAGGTCATAAAAAACACAGTCAATGTAATTAAAACCTGGTTTGAGGGTTTTTTGTGGTGTGTATTTTCTTTTTTGTTGTTGTTGTTTTTGTTGTATGAATTAGGGCCCGACTGATACTGGATTTTTGGGGCCGATGCCGATACTGATATTAGGGAGTACATATATATATATATATCAACTGATATTCTTTATACTGAATATAATATACAGAATATAGAATATATGCAGTACATCAACACACAGTTTTGCTATGATTTCTCATAGTGGTTAACACTCCTGACAAACATGTAATGGAGGCAGGATATTCTGCAATAAACTAAATCTAAATATAATATTTTTAAAAAACTGTAAACCTGTAAAGATGAATTTCTTTGTGAAGAACCAGCGCAAACACAGAAGATAATTAGCGTATTTATGCTTTGCAATAGAGTGGTTAAATATCCCGAATGTAAATTATGAATGCACATATGTGCAGTTATCTGGACTGGTCCTGTTGATTTGCAGCTGTTCCACTGAGCTTCCCCATGCAGCTATATATAGCTCTTCATATGGTGTAATGATGCACTGAGGACAAGGTTGGAGGGCAGTGACATTGAAAGCATGCATGTGTGTTTGTGTGTGTGTGCTGAAGCTCTGCTCTTCCTCCTGTGACTGTGCAGACCTGTGTCCAAACCACCTGTTATGATGAGGGTATGTGGTTCTTTTTTTTTTTGTTTATGAAGCAGAGAAATTGGCCCTCTCCTCTCTTTGGGTGCACTCGGCGCCATCTGGAGGCTGTCACAGTCAACACCATGAGATATTTGGCTCCCTGAAGACTGTGTTTAGCTCTGCCCATGAGTGACTGTGGAACTGGCCATTTTATTGAATTTGATGATCCATTACGGCTCAAATGGAGGTCCGGCTCCCTCAGGGCAAAGGAGATATTGCATAGGCAGCAGGGTAATCATCACACCGAGATTACAGTACCTGCTGACTTTATTGTCAGTCTCATATATATAAACCAAGGTGGCAAGGAGCTTTATAGATTAAAAATATACATCAGTGAAGCTGTCGTTGTGGTTAATGATGTCCAGCCCGCCCACTGCTATATAGATTGCAATAAGGTCCCAACAATTACTCCTCTGTGATTAAAAAAAGAGCAGTGCATGATGAACTATGCCAGGGCTGTTTAATAAAGAGAGCGCTGCATATGTAAACATGTAGTCACTGCGATCAGTCATAAGCAAATGAGGATTTATACCTGCAATAAGGAGCCTGTGTGGGCAACGATGAAGATGATCAATGTAGGTGGAGCTGAGCTGAGCAAGGCTTTCACAAAGACACATTCTGAGTGTGTTCTCCAAATTGCCGTTCGGAGAAAAGCGCTCATCATCTGTCATTCATGTTGTACATTTGTTTTTCAATAGCTGTGATTTATGGGTTTATTTAATATCAGGTTTAACATCATTAAATGTAATTTTGATTCCATTCAAATCTCAATTTAATTATGTTAGCAGTGGTGAAGGTAAATGTACGTGTAATTAAATTGGACAAAGAGTTTCTGGAGCTGAAACACACACAGAGGAGACGTACAGCAACATGTTTCACTGAGTCTGTACTGTCTCTATCTGTCCACAGTGAACATCTCTCGTGCGCCTTCTCCTTCTTTCTCCATGGGGAGAGCAACGTGTGCACGAGTGTGGAGATTGCCCAGCACCAGCCTGCGTACCACATCACAGATCACCACATCCGCCTCACACAGACCTCCATCACTCCAGTACAAGGTAATACCAAAAACACTGTCCAGGGTTTATGTACACCGAACAAAACAAACATGGGGTTAAATGTGCAGGGGTGAATGTCATTACTGATCAACATGTGCAGTACAATGTGCCAGGATATATGCAGATCCTTTCCTCCAATACTACATTATAGAAGTGCTCTATTACAAGTAAATGTCTTGCAAGGATTTGAGTATTATTAACAAAATGTACATAAAGTATCCAAAGTAAAAGTACTCAGTGGATAGAAATGGAAACTCCTCATCTGAAAACAAGGCTTACCCAGACTGTTGCTGGCCACATTTTGGCCTTTGTTGTGGCTCAAAAACTGACATTCATAGACAAGTTATGTTCCGTTATGAACTGGAGCATCTGTAAGTTAATTCTTTACCTGATGTGTGGTTACTTGTTGGAATTACATTCAGTTACTGGGGCCGATCTAATCAGCTCTGTGCCAAAACATTCATAATTTTCATATTTCAATATTTTCAATTTTGAGGATCAATAAAGTATTTCGTATTCGTATTCGTAGCTGCAACTTCCACTGGGACATGCAGCATCTGATCTTTGAACAGGCAACATCAAGTGTAAATTATTCAGATTTCTGTATCTATTATGTCGTTGCTTGTAATGTTGTTAATAAATAAACAATGTTGAAATTGAGAAATGTGGACTTACCTTCCCATTTACTGTTTCCTTATTAACAGTTAAGTGAACCCAGAGCACACCTTACAATACCATTACACTATTTTATGCATATTAAAGAAAACTGAGACTATGCTATACAAAAAACTTCATGCAAAACTTTGCAAATCTCCAATCTCTGGCAGTTGTACTTTTTATATTCCTTTTTTAAGGTTCAATTTGTGAATAAAAATGACAATATTTCCCTCTTCTTTTCCCACTTAAGAACAAGTCTCAAAATTATAGACACATTTAATACTCAGTTACATTCCACCACCTCAAATCAGTAGTTAAGTTCCTGGTTTTCTGTCATTATGGTCAAACTTAAGGGAAACTCAGTGTGTATCTTTGCTGCTCAATATAATGAAATACATTATGTGTTTTATCCGTCTACAGTGATCCTAAGTCCGTATGGTCTGAGTGGCACTCTAACAGGTCAGGCCTACAAGATGAGCGACCCAGCAGCGAGGAAGCTGATGGAGGAGTGGAGCTACTTCTACCCCATGGTACTGCAGCAGAAAGAAGGAAGTGGAGAAAAGGAAAAAGAAGAAGCGAGCCAGGCCTATGATCGCAACTGTTACGTGGCGGTGGAGGTCATCGTAGGTATGGAAAAAGTCGGGTTGTTTGTTGGATTTAAGAGAGCCAGGGACAGGAGAAATTCATCTCCAGTCGCAGAATTTACTGCTTCATGGAAAACATTTTAGTCTGTCCAGTATTTAGACCTTTTCCGGAGTGAATACCATCTTTTCAGTATGAGAGCAGCAATAAAAACACATTAGACCACTGTGATGTTGTGCTAACTCAAGCAGATTTTATTATATCAGGATAAAACCCTTGAGATGAATCATCTTGTTTTCAAGGGGGTTCCAGAAGAAACACAAACAAAAACAAATAAAAAACAAAACACAAAATACAACACACAACACAACAATATGAAGGACAAAAATAATACAATCTATAACGTGTTAAAGACACTATCGTAAGTAAAATTAGCAAACTAGAGAGTGACAGTCTATGACAGCATTATTGAAAACAGTTAAGGGACTAAAACATTTTGAAATAAGCTAAATGAAGACAGTGAATGAAGGAGCAGTAAGTTATTCCAGTCTCATGCTCATATAATAACTGAAGGATGAGACAATAAGGTTCTACCAGCTCTTAATTGATTGGTAACAGATTTATCTGATGCATCAAATGTGTTTTTATTTTGCTCCAGAATTTTTATGGTATTTAAAATTATTCTTTATGGTAATTAGATTTGGCCTTTCTGACTCGAGTCTTGCCGAGATTTCTCAGTTGTCTAAACTCAGCATTTACTTGTCTGACGACATCTTGCTCATGTTTTTTTCCCTTTGCTTTAAAAGGGAGTTAAATGTCGGCATTTAACTTCTGAAAGTTTCCAGGGGGCATGTTTATTGACCACACTGGTGAATTCGTAGTAGAAAAAATGCCAAGCATTTTGAACATCAGTTATTAATTGGGATCTATCCCAATTAGTAGCAATCAAATCAGTAACCCTCAGAAACCCAAGCAGTTGTGGAGTGATTTCTGCTCCTGTCACATTTTAACTCCCTGTGGGCTTTTTTTCGCTGCTGCATGAAAGTCCTGCACCTCCATGGAAACAACACAATCATGGCTCGAAGAAGGGAGAACTCAAATATATCTAACACAGTTATAATAATAAGTTATATTATCAGTTATACCTCTATCTAAATATACACAAAAATTTTTCATGTCTGCAAGTGTTTCCAAATTTTTTGTCAGTCTTCCCAGTTGTGCTGAGGAGTGCTGAATTTAATTTATTATGTTTTTTTTTTTTTTTTTGCAGATCTGGGAAGTGGTTTAATTTTTGGCTAAATTAAATGTAGTATAAAGACTTTTTGATGAGAATTCACTATTTTATAGCCCTGATTTGATTATTTTCCTGACTGAAACGTTAATTACACGTGATTTGTTAAAGGACTAACACATTATACAGCATTTTATTATGCTGAAAATCTGACGATAACTTCTGTTTTTGCTGTTTCTGGCTATGATATATTGTGTTATTTTGGCAATTTTTCAAAAAAGAAAACATGCCTTTCATGGGAGGTCTGAATCCACTCTCTTATACTGTTTAATTTTGATGGTGCTTTGGGTATTTTTATCTTCCACTCACAGTAAACTACTGAATGATTGTTGAAGCAGTCTGAGAGAACAGCAGCTTTTGAAATTCTGTTTGGATGTGAGACAAGTAACCCGTTACACATTTATTATCATGCAGAATTAAAAAAAGACACTGTGTGTTTTTAATCGACATGAGGTGTAAGTAACTACGAGGCAAAATCTGATGCAGAGCATCCATCAGCTCTATATAGCACATCGTTTGGTAGGTGGGGGTTCTGCATTAGTGGATGGGGTGCTATTCAAGAGTACTTTGCCTCCTCAAAGTCTTTTAGCACATCTCAGAGAGGAGATGGGAAAATGAGTGGAAGGGAGGAGAGAGCAGGGAGAGAGAAGGGAGGAAAGAGAGGGAAGTCGAGGTAAAAGCCCCAGGGAGTTCTTCTAATAGCTTTGTCTAATCAGTCTGATCCCACAGCGTTGGTTTGACCTGATTATAATCAAAACTCACATGGACACCAGTGGCTTTTACAGCTAAGAAGTAACCCCTGTCTTGGCTCTGCAGCCTGAAATGATATTTTATATGAGCTGTGAGTGAAAATGTATGTGATTATATTAATGGGTAAGGTAGTACAGAGTACTTTAGGCCAATTATTTTAAATGTCTGCGATATATATATAATTTCCTTTCTGACTCATTTTGACAGTTTCAATAAGCCTTGCAGTTGAAAATGAGCAGTGTTCCCTCCTGTTGTTTCTCAACAGTGAATAATGGCCCTCTGTTTGTCTCCTCAGGTGGAGTAAGGATGACCTACCCAGCTGCTTTAGTTCTCATTGCCCAGGGGGACCTACCGGTGGAGCAGCCTCCACCTGTTCCTGCAGCTCAGGGCCTTAACAGGGAGCCAAACCACTGCAGCGTGCCGCTCACACCACCAACGTCACCACAGCAGCCCTGCTCAGGTAACAAATAAACATGCAGGACTTTACACACAACATTATACATACATGTTTAACTGCATTCATTTAAACCATTGAACAGACCACTGAACACACAAGTCTGCCAGAAAATTTTTCAGAGTCAGGTTTATTCCTCCTCTCTAAATATGCCAATATTCACTAATGTCATGTGATATAAACAAACTTAAAGATGGTGCAAATCCTGTGCTCAGTCTTGGGTAATGACATCTGTCCCACCCCTTCATCTTTTCAGCGGACAGCGGCTTTGTGACCTCCGCCTCCAGCGTTCCCACACCAGACAGCAGCATGGGGGTCGCCAGCATCAGCCCAAAGCATTCTGGGAAGAAGCTAACCTGTCAGGTAGTCCATCAGGCCTGGAGGGAGTGCTATCTCAACCAGCCTCAGTACGTGTAAGTTGAACCGTTGCTTTCAGTTTGTTTGGCGTGATTATTATTGAAGTGCGGTGATGCAGCTGAGCGGGTACCCTCATGGATCTGTTTGTTCCCGGCAGATCGAATCAGCCAACTGACGTGACGCCTAAGAAGGAAGTGCCAAATGGAGTAACCACGTGGGAATTCAATGATCTGGGAGTGAGAGCGTCCTGCAGCTGCTCCAGGTACTACAGAGCCGCACACAAGCTGTTCAATATCAGCATTATGCCTATACGTGCAGTATGTGAGCTGTGTGTTCATGTTTATCACAAAGGACATATTCATATTAAAAGCCTTTTGCATGGTATAATTAAGTCTTTGTTCAGACAATCTTTGTCTCCAAAATAATACATTATAGCTGCTGGGATGAGAACAATGATTGAGACCTATTAGTTTTTGTAAAAAATTAGCTGGGAGATTATCTTATCTTATCTAATAATAATTTCATAATGCATTACTGTCAGTGTTATAATGCATTCTGAGGTACAGGCAGATATAATAATTACAAGCTGGTTATTGTCAGTGGTCATTGTTTGCTTTAAGTAAAGAAAAAATGTAAATCCATGCATGAACAACATCCTGATGTAACATTAACTACATTAATTACCAATTAATTTCACCAATGTAACATTTTCCCTAATAACTATAGTTGTCACACATTATAATCATTTTATAATACATTATAACAGTTATTATAATGCTTAATAAAATGGTCAGAATGTATTACAACTATGATAAGTATAATACACTATGAGCCTTGACAACTATTAAAGGTAATTATTACGGAGATGACTCCCATGTCTATACTGCATTATAATGCATTATAAACACACTTATTATGCATTATGCTGTGCTTATAGTAATATATTATTATAGTTATAAGCAAATCCTAAAATTCAGAATACTTTATAAGAATAATCATAACACATTACACAGCATTTTTCATTCTAACCATTTTATAATGCTCTTATAATGCATTAAAATGGTATTATAAGGCATTATAAATTGATTGCAATGTCTTACAGCCATGGTTATTGGGGACACGTTACATGTGTGAAATATAAATGACCATCACTCAGTAGTTGTGTCAAATTGAAGTACTCCAAGGATTTCTGTTTTATATTTAGATTTACATTTCTTGTTTGTTTTTTTGTTTTCTTGACTTTCTTTCAGGTTGAAGCAGCAGAAGCTGAATCTGACCACCACGTCCACTGCCAACCCTCAGACCAGTGCCAACCCCACTCAGTCCTCTGGCCCGTCGTTATACCCTCCCTCCCTCCCCAAACACAAGACCAGTGACAAGACAGAAAAGGCTGACAAACAGTCCAAGAGGCCAGCCACTATCCCCTTCCACCACCGCCTATCAGTCACACAGGAGACCCCTTTGGAACAGGACTCACCGGGAGGGCCCCAGCTCGGGGGTCTTGTGGCGCTCGAGCCACCCTTGGAGCCTCTGGCTGCTTTGCCAAGCTGCAAGTATCCCAAACCGCTCTCTAACGGCAGAAAAGCCCCAGAGTCCTTCTCCACTCACCAATGTCTCCACTTCCACCCACACTCAGCCCTCACCCGAGGGTGCAGGACCCAGAGGTCCTGGACGGGCCTGTGGATATGCCCATCTGTCCGGATGGGGCTTCGGGGCTGGGGGTGATTGCCAGCGAGACGGCTGTGTACAGGCTCTGCTGAGGCAGAGGGAGAATGTGGCTGGCTGGTGGAGAGGCTTTAGGACTCCCAGAACTGATAAGACTGACTTCAGACCCCCTGAACTCCCCTCTGATAAATTTGAGGACGTGAAGACAGAGACGGGCGCTGAGGGTGCTCCACTAAAGAGGTAGGAGAGAGAGACAACAGTAGGGTTTGGCTAGGGCAAACTGGGAGAAGAAAAACAAGGAGTAACTATAAAACACCAACAATAAAAACTGCTAGCACTGGAGCTAAAGTGTGTGATGATTTTGGAGATATGAGATAAGATAGAAATGAAAAAGAAAGCAAGCCATTAGACATAAAGACATAAAGACATAAAGAACAAACTATTACTGCACATTATTTGATTGTATTTGTCTGTCTGTCTCCTCCAGACTCTACACGCAGACGCTCAAGAGGTTTAAAATCTCAGAGGAGAGGGTGAGGGACCACATCCACACTCTGGGCCTTTTCCAGCAGCCGGGGGTGGAGGCACTGCGGGAGCCTGGGGACGATCCCTATGACTTTAAGGAAGGAGATATCGAGTACACTTTCTCCACCTCCAAGAGGTTAAAGGGTCAAGGGCGAGAAGCCAGTAAGAAGGTCAAGGTAGGACAGCACACACAGTTAAAAAACACTGTGCAGTAATACAGGCTGTTTACACCTGGTATTAAAGGGAGAGTTCACCCAAAAATGAAAATTCAGTCTTTACTGCTGGAGTTTCACAGGAAAACGGTGTTGCAGAATCTCCCAAACAATGGAAGTGAATGGTGACCAGTTTTCAAATTTAAAAACACAACAGAATAAAACAGAAAATGTCTCCATACTGCTCATCTGGTGTAATCCAAGTCTACTAAAGCCCCAACATGCCAAGTTGACTACAAAAATGTCACACACGTCACACATCTTACTCATATGGTCTTTGTTTAAGAAGTGCGCTCCTGGATTTTTATTTTGTCAAAATTGATTGGAATTTGAACTGAGAATGTTTCTATTTTCTTCTAATTCACCCAGCAGGGAGAAGAAATCACCAGCAATGGAGCACTGCCTGATGGGAAGGATGCTATGTCAATTTTTAACTCGGCTCCAAAATCAGGTGGGACATCACCATCAACATCATAGGCATATTCTGCAGTATACTGAGAGAAATTGTTCATGGATAATCTGCAGATACTGTCCTAAGGCTGTTTTCTGTGTTGTTTCAGATGAATCAGGACAGGATGACGGAGCTGCCAAAGCCAATCCTTCTCTGACCCGAGAAAAAGATCTAGTGGTCAACATCTCTGATCTAGACAACATATTTGATGAAGATGAGGAGGAGTTGGGGGTGAGGCTTCATGCTTTACGTACTATATTCTTACATACGTGTAAGATATACTGTTAGACATGCAGTTTTGTTTAATTAGTGCAAGAGAAAAGTAACATTTTTTTAGTTTAAAGATTTAGTGGCACTGGTATTACGTACTGGAATAATTCTCTCTCATTATCCATTTAGTTTCAGTGGTGGGATGTAACTATGTGGATTTACTCAAGTACTGTATTTTAATACAGTTTTGAGCTGCTTGTGTTGTACTTTACTTGAGTAGTTCAGTTTTCTGCTACTTTATACTTCTATTACTATATTTTGGACGCAATTATTGTACTTTTTACTTCACTACATTTATTTGATACAGTAACTTTATTTACTAATTTCTGTGCAGATTCATATTATTAATATAAAATACTTCACCTTTACCAGCTGCAACATTAAAACACATTAATGCCTCAATAATTATAATCCAGTAATATACAGTATATCTTTCTCATATAGGCCATTCTGCACACATTATTGATGCTATTGTTTGTATCTCCTCTTGTTTATATTGCTTGTTTACTCGTTTATTATTTACATATTGCTTTTGCTGCTGTAATACTGCAGACTTGTTTTAAAAATATTTTTTATAGTGTTGTTACTAGGTTTAACTCAGATCTAAGTACTTCATTCACCACTGTTGTGTTTTGGGAAATATTGCACTGAACAAAACTGATCCTCTAATCTTATGTGTAATAATTTGTAGACTGTTTACCCCAACCAGCACTCCACCAAGCTACCAGTATCAACAGAAGATCGCCCTCTGGGGAAAGAAGGGAGAGTTGCAGTACCTTATCCATCAAGTGAGTATTTAGTTCTATAATAGTGCTCAAGTACATTTCTATCTAACTGCAGTGTTTACTGTATGTATATTTTCTGCATTTAATCTTTGAGGACCATTTTTTTTTAGGTGTTGAAATGATTTTCTTTATCCCTTTGCACATGTGTAAACTACATTTTTCCCTCTCCTCCTCTCCTCCATCTCTTTCTCAATCTCTCCTTTCAGCAGTAGCAGACCTCCAGCGCATGTTTCCCACCCCGCCCTCTTTAGAGCAGCACCCGGCCTTCTCTCCCATCATGACGTACCGAGACACTCCGAGCCAAGAGCCGCCGCCACCTGCCGGAGCAGCTGACCACTGCCGCCTTTAGCTCCGCCCAGCTCCCTGAATACAGGATGGAGATTGAGGAGGGCATGGCCAGTCCACGGCACGAGGATATCAAGGTGAGGAGGGGTGGTAGTCAGTGGGATAGTGCAAATGATTTAATGTTGGGTTGTATGAGGTCAGTGTAGAAGCAGAGAGGAGTACCAGCATGGAAGCAAAGCAATGAACTGCTGTGAACAGGGTAACAACAAATGGTACAGTATTTTAGCAACTTATAAAAGTTCCACATACAAAAAAAAAAAATAATATAATAATAATAAATATCACTTCAAGTGTGTGCTGTATTTAGAATATATTCACTGCTTTACATTAGACATCATCATTTTCCAAGGGGAAACCACCATTATATCAGCCAAACATCGCTCTTTCAAAAACAACCAAACTCAAAAAGTGGGTAAAATACATTTTGTTGCTGACCCTGTCCAGAGCAGTACATTGCTTATCTTCTGAGCTGGTGCTCCTCTCTGCTTCTCCAAACTGGGGGCATACCGACCGCCATCTGCTGTAGGTAATGAACTGAATCTAGATAAGTACCATAAACAAGCTGACTTCATTTCATCCGAACTATCCCTTTAACATGGTCAATTGAGATCCTGAATCAATTCCAATTAAAAGCTCATAAAGCGGCATATTTACCATTGTGCATCATGTGTGAAAGCTAAGAAAATTACACTATTTTAAGGGAATAGGGATTTTGGCTGTTTAATTACTTTTGTAAATTACTTAAATCGATTTAAAACTCTCATTTAGGCGAAGTCAATGCACAGACTTGTTGACTAGCAGCTGGTCAGGCTCACATATCATGTTGGAATTGTTTCACTGATACCTGTTGCTCGCTCATTGTCTGTCTCTGTTGTTGTGAGTCAGACTGTGTACTGACTGCAGGCTCTGTGAGCTGCTGGCAAGTGCTAATTATAGCAGAACGCACTTAGTGGCCACTATTAGGGGCATCTGCTCGTTAACACTAACAACAAGCTCCTCCAAACAACAAGTATTGTTAGCGCAACTCAATACGTAAAACATGTACAAAGGTTTAAAAGGTTCAATTTACCTTTAGAATTGATGGGATCTAAGCAAGTTAATGACAGCTGAGTGTTAGCTGCACAAGGAATAGATGTTAATTGTATTTTTGTGAAGCCTCTATTGTTTATGGAGCATGATGTTTTGTGAAATCAACAAGTTGATGTTGGAACTATAACCTTTTAAATGGGAGGTGATCGGAGGAGGTTTTACAGACTTATTGAAGCTAATAGGAAATAAAGATTTAATTGTGATTACCTGACAATTTATAAAGAAGCTAGAGTGGACCCTATCATCAAATCCTAACACTTGAAGAGTCTATAAATGTAACAGATTTTGCTTTTTATTGTGATACATTGATAGTAAAGTCAAAATAGAGTTTAAAATGTTTAAACCTGTAGATAATTGTGTTTAATGTCTCTGTGACTCGTTACTTGTTCAAACATACATAATTTCACACAGGCTAATAATAATAATAATAATACAGTTGAACCACTCATAGCAGTGAAATGTGTGTCTGTTTTACTAAATGATAATAAATTTATATTTTCCTATGTCCTCTCTTTCAGTCACAAATTGGCTCCTCCATGTTTGCTCCACTAGCATGCCTACCCAGCCAGAGTCAACCACCACTCAAGATTCCCGAACAATGCTACTATCGTCCATCGTGGGCCCTCCTGCCCAAAATGGAGCATTTCCCAGCAGTCATGCATCCCCAAAATAATGCTTTCATCAAAGATGGATACACGTGAGTAGTCAACTATGACAAGCTTTTGAGAAATACTTTTTTTTAAAGCTTTAAAAATGCTGTGTTTAAGTATGTGATTTCTGAAGGATGAATGCAAGGTTGACTTTTTAGCCTCACTAGAAAGAGCTCTTTCTTCAAGGAACTTGATTATTGTGCTTAATCCATCTCAAAATTTTTAAAAGTTAAACCTCCTCAAGAGTAAGTTTAAAGTTTATACTGGATCACAGTTTAAATTGGAGTTTAAAGTTTTGGTGCAACATGATTAAACTGAATCTAGGTTTAGAGCAAAAACTAAACTGTGGTCTAAATGTAATATTTCTTAGTTTTAAGCTAGTTTAAAAGTTTGGTGCAACATAATTCACACTTAAATCGTGATTAAATTGGGTTTAAAAAAATAAGCCTTGTTGGTGCAATCCAGCCTTAAAGTGATATTCCACCCCAGAATGATAGTCCACTCAATATGTACTCACCCCTATGCCGATGTGAGGATGGGTGAAGATCTTCAGTTCACAAAACAATCCTGGAGTTTCAGCAGAAAACAGGGTTGCAGCCAATGGCAGTGAATGGAGACCACAGATAAAATGTAAAAAAAAGAACACAAAACAAACACAAAATGTTTCCATCCTGCTCATGTGGTGTAATCCAAGTGTCCGAGAGCCGCATTAAAGTTTAACCACAAAAGACGCCATTTACACCATGTTTTTAGCTGAAATGTCAATTGTAGCCTCCCAGGTAGCATCTAAACATGGCGTCGATGTATCGCATCCTACAAGTATGTCTCGCGATATTTTCATACGTGCATCCATTAAGAGAAAAACTTAAAAGTAAACACTTCAAAGTAATCTTGTTTATTTCTATATATCTGACTTTGTGTTTCCTTCGCTGTGTGTTTTCTAGAAACGTCCCCAGTGTCAACGCCCTCACAGACCAGGACTACGGCCAGATGAGCGCCACCACTGCTTCTGTGAGCACCACTGTTGGCATCCTCCCATCTCCTGCCACTCCTCGCTTCTCTGTGCCCACTCCACGAACCCCTCGCACACCGCGGGGTATTAACGCTGCCAGCTCTGGGCAGGGTTCAGTGAAGCAGGATGGTACTGAGCTCAGCTCACCGGCCTCCACACCCTCCACCAGCCTGCCTCTCAGCTCTGTAGAGCCCCTCGCTCGGCCAGGACCCTCCCTGCCCGAGGCCCACAGCCTGTACTCGATCCTCCTGCTCTCAGACTCCGTCCTCAACGTCTTCAAGGATCGCAACTTTGACAGCTGCTGTATCTGTGCCTGCAATATGAATGTCAAAGGAGCAGATGTGGGTGTGTATATCCCTGACTCCACCTGTGAGGATCAGTACCGCTGCATGTGTGGCTTCAGTGCCATCGTGAACAGGCTGCTGGCTCACGGCACTGGCCTCTTCTTGGAGGATGAGCTGGATATTTATGGTAGGACTTCTGAGGTAGGCCGGGCGGCCGAGAGGAGGCTGGCTCTGTGCCGGCGGGACCCAACTATGGGAGATCCCAGGGCCAAGCGGCCGCAGGACGCATCCCCTGCCTCTCCATTAGTCATGATCCTCCTGCAGCAACAGTGTTCACAGCCCATCTCGTCCCTTGCGTCACTGCATCTCCCCCTCAGCTGCTCCTGTCATGGCCGCAAGGGGGCGCTGCTGCAAAGCTGGATGTCTGAGAAGCAGTGGGCAGACGGGAGTGACGCTTGTGTGGAGTGTTACAATGCCCTGGAACAGGGGCTGCAGTATGTCGACAACCCTACAGGAGGGAAAGTAGATCCAGCTGTTGTCAGAAGTACCGCTCTTCATTCCTGGCCTCACACAAATGGTAAGAAGCATGATGTGACTTTTTCTGAAGGTTTCACCTTTATCTAGAACCCACCATGGGGCTTCTACTGAGAACCCTTTTATATTCCAAGAGTTTTATCCAGAACCCACCCAGGGGGTTCTACTAAGAATTCTTTTACATTATGGTACAAAGAAACCTTGACAAACCCTTGCCAAGTATTTCAAGAATGCCTAAAGAACTCTTTCTTCCAAAAGGGATTCTTTCATCAAAAAGGGTTATTCTGAAGCCCCTCTGAAATATCCCTTTTGGAACCCTTAATTCTAAGAGTGTATTTTACAGTTTACAAAGATTTTTGGCAACAGTATTATTTTTATGTATTCCTAGCTGCTTTTGTGTTATCTAAACTTTATATTGATGTGTTTTATGTGTGTTTATTTGTTTCTTTTGTGTATAGAATCATGTTAACATCTGTGCATCTGTTCATGTAACCTTTTGTGCGTGTGTGTGTTCTTGTGTGTGTGTCTGCCAATCTCCACAGTGGTGGACATGAGCATGTTGTCGTCCCAGGATATGGTTCGTATGCTGCTGTCTCTGCAGCCTTTCCTACAGGATGCCATCCAGAAGAAGAGAACAGGGCGGACTTGGGAAAACATCCAGCATGTTCAAGGACCGCTCACACTGGCAGCAGTTCCATAAGATGGCTGGAAGAGGCTCCTACGGTGAGTCAGTGCATTCTTCGTTTTTATGCAGGAAAACCTGTCTTAGTTTTTCACTGTATGCTACCTGTAATACTACAAATGTCTTAAGATAAGCCAGCATTTTACTGTAGCTAAAACAAAAACTGTTACTATTTCTTTGTGTCTCAGGTTCGGAGGAGTCACCAGAGCCGCTACCCATCCCTACAGTGTTGCTGGGCTATGACCGTAGAGGGACTTCTTGGCTTTGTCCCCTTTGGCATTACCTTTCTGGGAGAAGTTGCTGCTGGAGCCTTATGGGGCTCAGCGGGATGTGGCATATTTGGTGCTGTGTCCCAACAGCCCCTCTCTGCTGGCTGCAGCTCGAGCCTTCTTCCAGGAGCTCAGCGCTGTTTATGAGGTAGGAGATTAGATTCAGAATCTGATGCGCTGTAGAAATTCACTATGCTTTTCTAATGAGAGAATGAACAGTAGCCCTTACTCCATTTTCAGACTTGCCGCCTTGGGAAGCACCGTCCTCTGGCCAAGGTGTCCAGGGACGGCCTGGTACGTGTGGGGGAGGAAGTCGAGTCTGAGAAGCTGGAGGAGCTGGACGTGGACCAGTGGTTCACTGGACCCTGGGCTGGACAGCAACACACAGACAACCTCAACAAACTTAAACTCTACGCTTACGCCTGCAAGCAGCAGCTCGGTGAGAACATTTAAACAATCTAATCTAATCTAATGTAACAAAGAAAGTATTCTCCATCCCTTATAAGTGGTTTATAATTAGGTTATTAATTTAGGTTGTAAACACTTTATAAATCATTAATAAACAATTATAAACATGTTGTAACAGTTTTCATACATTGATGTGGGCTTACTGTTTGGCAAGATCCAGTCGCTGCTTACTACTAATTAGTCTTACTAATGAGTTACTACCATTTATACTGTAACTGGCAAAAGGGAGCCTGATTATAAATTATTACACAGCTTTGATAAATACTTGATTCTGTTTGTTCAATTGACCATTCCTAATTCCCAAAGAGTGGAGGAGCAATAAAATTGTTTTTAAATTTATATTTTGTGTCAAATGATTGATTTTATTTTTATTCAAGTAACCCTGCTCATGTAAAATACATCACTATTTATTAATGACTTACTGCCATACATATTTGGCAAAGGGAGCCTTATTGTAAACAATAAAACTCATCAAGATTTATTAATGATTTGACTTCTATTTAAGATTGAGATAAGAATACGTTTAAATATGCAGACAATTGTTAAATGCTGGTAACTTATTTACAAATATTTGATAAGGCTAACAGGTAAATGCTAAGTAAACTAAGTGAGGAATGAGATCTGAGGATTAACAGCACAGATAAATGTGGGCTCAGTATTTGGCAAGCAACAGGTCACTGTTGCTCTTTTTATCTAATGTGTTGTAACAGCTAATAAATGAGGTATAAAGTATTTACAATCCTAATTATAAACAATTTATAAATCGTTTCTAAGGGTAGGCTTAATGTAAAGTGGTACCTTAAATTCTGTTAAATGCAGGTCCCCAGCTGTCAGCACTGCCTCTGGATGGCAGTCTTCTGTTGCCTCCCAAAGCCCAGCCTCCCTCAAACCCCACATCCTCAGCCCAGCCGGCCTCTTCTGGGCAGTCTCAAGCTTGGGGCCCTGATGGTGAACCAGCTCCAGGGGCCACCAGTTCAGGAAATGCTCCAACCCCGAGTGGTGCAACCTCAAACCAGACGGGGGAGACAACCCAAGGAGCAACCAGCGATTCTAAAGGGCCTTCCAGTGCCACACCACCAGCCAGCACACCAGCAGAAAACCCTGAACTGTAAGAACTAAATTATTGAGGAAATTATCTCAAATTTTGTTCCACACATTTGAACTAGTACAGTTATAGTAAAATTTCTTTACTCTCTTGCTCTCTTTCAGCACTTCTGAGCAGTCCAGAATTGGCATCCCCACTGTGGCTGACTCCATGGACAGCCTCACCAACCCACCAGCTATTGTTATTTACATAGTGGATGCTTTTGTGAGCTCCAGTGGAGCAAGAAATGAAGGGGGAGAGGAAGAAGAGGGTGACGAGGTGGAGGCAGGCAGCATTTGGCTACTTGGGCTTCTTCGTTGCTACACAGAGATGCTGCAGACTTTGCCTGAGACGATGAGACCTGCACTGGTGCTACAGGTAGGAAGATACTCTGATTTACACAGGAGAGAATGAAACAGAATTCACTCTTGTGATCATCATCTTTTCTTTCCATCTTGATGTTTGTTACCTAGGTGGTGCCATGTCAGTACCTTCTCCAGCCAGCTAGTGGGGAGTGCCATTTATACCTGCAGCATCTTCGCTCTCTGGCCTTCTCCTGTTACTCTCAATGCAGACGTCTGCTGCCCCAGCAAACACACATCAAATCCCTGACCGGCTTTGGACCAGTGTCCACTGTCAATTCTGTATTTAAGAGTCCAGAGGTATTTAAATTTATTTTTATGTATTTATTTTTTAATTTGCACGCACATACGACTGCATAAATTATAAATAATGAAAAAGTATGTATGTCAGGAGACGTCAAGAAGCCTCAAAGGATCTCCCCATCCCTTAACATAATTTTGGAAAAATTATTGTTTTTGGAAAACAACAGATGTCTACAAGAAACACACACAATGAGCAAAAATTAAACCAATCAGTAAACAATGATCCACTAAAAACTAATAATAGTGATGACTGAAAGCTTATTGAGTTGAAACCATCTTACTCTCACAAATTCCTCATTCGTATTTTTAATTAGAGTGTCTGAATCAGTATGTGATAAAATCATATTGGTATTATCAGCAAACAAAATAGCAAAAGAAAATTTAGAAACTAATGAAAAACTAGTGATGTAAATAAAAAATATAAGGGTTCCAGAATAGATCCATGTGGTACACAATGTTATATGAACTGTGTTTGAAGCACAACTATTACATATTGCTCTTTTACTCATATAACTAGATAACTGTTTTTGTTTATCACCTTGGAAACCATATGTAAGAAACTTTTGCCAAATTATACACTGAAAAAAATTCACTTCTTTCGACTTTTCTTTCCTCCAGTATCCCAGCCCTCTGCAGCTGTACTCTCCTCCATTCATCCTTGGTCCAACCCGTCCCAAACAGCCAGAACAAGGGGAAATATGGGCAGAGCTCCCTCCCAAATACAACGTGCTCTTTGTTGGATACTGCCTATCACATGATCAGCGATGGATCCTGGTGTCCTGCACTGACCAGCAGGGGGAACTCCTGGAGACCTGCATTATCAACATCGATGTACCCAACAGGTGTGGAAAAGTTGTTTATGACCCTAATACTGTGCACAGTTTTCCTTTTCACATGTGGAAAAAATGTGTTTAGCATGCAATGAGGTGTGTTTCATTGTTTATTCACTTCAGAGCGCGAAGGCCCAAAGTCTCAGCCAGGAAGATGGGACTACAGAAGCTGTGGGAATGGTGTATAGGGCTCATCCAGATGACCTCACTGCCATGGAGGATTGTGATTGGTCGATTAGGCAGACTGGGGCATGGGGAGCTAAAAGGTGAGTGACGTCTTATTTGTTTTGATCTCCTCCATTGGACAATGAATGACTAAAAGACTTTAAATATCTCTCTCCCCTCCTAAATATGTTCGCTTTCATCTTTTTCTCTCTCACACATTCTCACCTGCTGTCTCTCTCGACTAGACTGGAGCACACTCCTCGGGGAGCATTCTCTTCACTCAATAGGGCGCCAGCTGAGGGAGGCTTGTCGTATGTGTGGGATCTCAGCAGCTGACTCCCCCTCTATCCTCAGTGCCTGCCTGGTAGCCATGGAGCCACAGGGCTCCCTGGTGGTCATGCCTGGTTAGTAGCCTGTCCTATTCTTGTGAAACTTTAAGAGGATGGACGTAATGATGTGTCACAGTGGTGATGTTTTTGGTTATGGTAATGATGCATTCAATGATGGCAGATATTCTATTTGTATACTAAATAATTATTAATAATTCTAAAATTGTTTAGTTAAGTTTCCCAGTGACAAAAAATACAGTAACAGTAACAAAATAAGTGAATGAAAACACAGATTAGGGACAAAAATGTGATTAAAATAATAGAGGAATAATAGTACATTCTAAGACAAAATGTGGACCATTTCTTTTATGCAGCCAGACACGTCACCTTTGCTGTATTTCTGTGTCTGTGTGTGTGTATACAGATGCAGTGACAATGGGCTCAGTGTTTGGCCGCAGCACTGCTCTGAACCTGCAGACGTCGCAACTGAACACACCTCAGGATGCTTCCTGCACGCACATCCTCGTCTTCCCAACTTCTGCCACCACCCAGCTGGCTCCCAGCTCCTACCCCACTGAGGACAACAATGGTAATGATCAGCAGGATAATATAGTTACAAGATTATGTTATGTCTTGAGACATAGATAAAACTAAACCCTTATTTAAAAGTGGTTTAGATACATTATTTTGTAACAGCAAGGACATCTTCTTACAAAGGTTTAAATTCTTGTTGCTGTGCTAACGCCGTTTTCATCTCTGTTTCTTCCCTCAGACGACATGTTCGATCTGCCCTTTCCTGATGAACTGGAGAACGACATTGGCCATGACATGATGCTGATCACAGGGAACCTACACTCTTCCCCGAACACCTCTCCTGTGCCCTCGCCTGGCTCTCCGTCGGGATGGGAATGGGATCACATTTCCAACACGCCAAGGTGAGTCAGGGACTAGTGGAAAGAAATCATTCTACAGTGACTTTAGCTGTAGCAAATGACACCCGTGTACAGAAGAAAACAATGATTTGCTATTAACAAGTGTTTATTACAGAGGTATTTTGGCACATACCTCTTCAGGTTCAGATTTGATTTTGCTCTCTGAAGCATGCAAGCTCCTTTTGTGACACTCAACACTTCTTATTATCAAACAACAATCAGAATTAGAGTTTTGACAACTATAATAGATGCAGAGGAATTTGTCTTGGAGGCACAGGAGTAGAGACGTGTTGACAACCTATAATACAGCATATGTCATTTAGTCCTGACAATCTGTGTGAACAGCCGAGGCAAAGTGTAGCTGTACAACAGCAAGTTATATGTTAAAGTGTTGCATGTTAGTGTGTACCACATGGACTTGCAAGGAAAAAATGCAAATATGTGTGTTTTTATTTTGTATAATGTCAGAGCAGGAAAGGTTGACTTGAAGTAGCTTATCACCTAATAAAAGACAGATAAATTGGTGGTTAAAATCAATATTTTCCTCTTCGAATGGGGTTTGTTGGAGCTTAACTTAAAACACTGGTTCCTGTATGTATATAGAAATTGCTCACTTTTGTAAACACTTTTGTCAGTACTCTTTGTATGCTTTAATGCTTTGCTTTGGACATTACATGTTTGCATATTCTTGGTAAAGGAGGACAACCCACTCATGCCAGTACAAAGGCTCAGAAATCTAGATGGATTAATAAATGGTTTGAACCATGACCCAGGATTTATTAGGATCTGAAGAGAGGTTTGTAATTAATTTCCCTCTTTTTCCTGTGTGTACAGAGCCAGGGAGAGCGCCTGCTGTCCAGGGACAGTCCACCAGAGGAGCTGAAGCAGCAGCCGCTGGCTCTGGGCTATTACGTCTCCACCGCACAGGCAAATGGACTTCCTCACTGGTTCTGGGCCTCCTGCCCACAGGCTGAGAGCCAGTGTCCACTTTTCCTCAAGGTACTCTAAACACTGCGTGTGTGTGCGTGCGTGTGTGTGGATCAGAAAGACAACGAGAATGCCAGTAAAGCTTTATTTTGTTTCAGAGAGGAACATAGAGAAGATGGAAGGTGATACGGATAACTGATTTGTGCAGACGTGCTTTTAATGATGTGATTAAACATTAAAGAGGCAAACAGCTGCTCACGATAACCAAGCAACATTCTGTGTCTTCACTACAGGCCTCCCTCCACCACCACATCTCCATAGCTCAGTCAGATGAGCTGGTGTCAGACAAGACCAAGAGGACCCCTCACCCCTTAGACTCAAAGACCACCTCTGATGTGCTCAGGTAAACACAAAACACATGTGGTCCCTGCAGATTTCTTTATCATCTGCTGCATAGAACTGCTAGTGAAAGCAGATACTGGAGAGTGAGTACAAAACGGTCTGAAGCCTTCAAGGTCTGTGGCCAGTGGTCTCATTCAAGAAGCTAATTTGATTTCAATAATTGTCTCATTGTTAACAAAAATATTATTTTCTTGTAACAAACTGAAGATAACCCATTCACAGCAGCGTGCTTCTTTCCTGGGTGCCTGCTGGGTAAAACACAGTAAACCAAAAACTTAAAGTTTTAGCACACACCAGAATACAAGGATTGGCACTATTTTATTATCAGATTACATTAAAAACAAGAAAGGAGCGAACTATGTCTTTTTGTGTTGCTTCATCAGATTTGCTGTGATGAAGCAGCAAAATTCAAGTCACACCTTAATTACCACCAGGTGAGCCTTTAAATAATCACGTCCTGATCAGCAGAGGAACGGACAGGCTCAGAATCTCCAATACAAATCTATTTGAAAACAATAATGGGCAATAGCAACTTTAATTCTACTGTACAAAATATAAATATTACATATTAATTTCCATAACAGTTAATATCAGAGTACAAAATCTGGCTATTCCATATCCAATACTACAGAGGATGGGCAGATCTAAAATATATACATTTCAATAACATACCAGAAATATTAAGTACATAAAAAGGTTCCTTTACAAAATACCTAATACATCATGATACATAACAAAAGATGTCTTAACTTTACCTACACACAAGGTCACCTGTAGGCACTGTAATGATGTTCAGGTCTTTTCCCTTTACCTCATCCCTTAAATCAACAAATTAGTGACAACTACAAAAATATGATTAATAAACAGAAAGCCGTTTTTCAGTTTTAATTCAGAAGGGTGCTTCTTCCTCATAATGCCAGACTCCACTTCAAAAAATCTACATAAACCACACTGTTGTATGCCACATTTATCAAGCATTTTCCTAGTTAGCAAATATATGTAAATCAGTTGTAGTTGTAACATCCTAATGATCAAAGGCAGTTGTGTTAAAGTTGTTTGTTTATCAGTAAAATTTAATGGTGGTTTGCGGAAAAAAAGAAAACAAAACAACAACAACAACAACAACAACAAAAAAAAATAGAATATTTCCAAATGTCATTAAATAAAATATTGTGGTCAATTGGAATCATTATTTTTAACCATAAATATTCAATATCAATATTGAAAGTTAAAAACTGATTATAGTGCATTATATGATTAAAGAAAATCAAGGTGGATTCATTGGATAAACCTTTAGCATACAGTATACATAAATCATTTATTCTTTTGAAGTCTGCATTTCTTACAATTTCTTATGGATAAACTTGTCTGTTTTTCAAACACAGGTTTGTATTGGAGCAGTACAATGCCCTGTCCTGGCTGACGTGCACCCCTGCCACCCAGGACCGCCAGTCCTGCCTGCCTGTCCACTTTGCCATACTGATTCAAATGTACAACGCCATCCTGAACATGCTTTAGCTGTGTGACGCTTCAAGGACAACTCTAAAAGGGAACTGACGGTTACCTTCATTTTCCTCCGTGCCTACGCTTCCTCCTTCTGGGCACCAGAGAGCGCCAGAGCTCTTCTGCTGTTTCTGCTAGATGTGGATCTAATGGCCAAATAAAGGATGGGGCAGGTCAGACTCTCCCAGGCATGGAATGTAATGAATAAGAAGAAATGTTCTGAACAATTTTACTCTTAAACGCGACACCCTGCAAACCCGGTACAGGTTGTACCTTCCAAACTGGTTCTGTGCCAGTTACAGTGCTTCTGTGGAGGAAAATGGATCAATCTGTCCCAACTATGCCCATTTTACTGACATATCACGACTTTCTCCTGATCTAAAACAGCACCTCTTAGTGGCATTTGAAGCATCTGTGGGTGACATTTACAGAGAAGCTCTGTATGAAAAGGGACTTCTGTGCCACATAATAACTCCATATTGTACAACCAGCAAAACGGCATGATGACACACACAAACACACTTGGCTTTGTTACATCAATGATGCTTTTACATTTTTTTTTGTATAGAACTGCACTGTTGTTGAGCTTCTTGGGCGTTTGCAGGCGGGTTGATGAAACTTTTACTCTGAAAGGGGTCCTCATTTACTCCAAAGGGGGGAGCATTTGATAAAGGCACTTTTTTCCTCACCTTCCAAAGTGTTGTAGATACGAACACAATGGAAAATATTTGACCAGTTAAGACAGATGTGTTGTTTATAATGTAAGACATACATTTGCAAAGAATTGAGACTTATTTTTAATATTTAAAACAAGAAAATGAGAAACTTAAACAAGGCCTTTTTTGTCCCAATTGACTGTTAATCGTCTTGGGATCTGAAATAAAAATTGTCATTTTAATGCAATTGTAAAGATGCCATATTTATACAAATTATATCATGTCATAGAATTTGATATATATGTGTATATACATAAATATATATTACCTCTTCCAAGCAGGCACTTAATGATAAGGGTGATGGACACAACCATCTCTTTAGAAGTGGACACAGTATGAACATTTATCAAAGAAAATGGATTTTGTTTTTCTTTTATTTTCTACAGATACTGAACATTTTACCTTTTTATTTAATGAGTTTAAATTAAACTAATTGATGCAGGAGATACAGTATACTCTATATTTATAAAGTGTTCCTCTTCTGCTAAAAAACTTGAAATAGGCAATAGAAGACGATGGTATTTGAACAAGGTTATTAAATATTTAAGAATGATGCTTTATTTCATTGGCTCTCCTAAATGATGTCAAGCAAACCATTATAGAAAGGCCTGTTGTCTCTCCAGCTTCACTCAGTCTGCTCTTTGTTAGATTCCTAGCATGTTTGTATATACACTTTTCAGCCGTGTTTTTGGAGATTTCTTAAAGCTGTACATTTCATGCTGGTTGGTTTACTTTCAAGTGATTCATATCAAAGTATTTTTTTGCTGTGAGCTTTTTTGATATACAGTATACAGTACAAAAACTCATTTAATTACAGCCAAGAGGTTAAAATTGCCAAGTTAAGTGTACACAAAATGTACAGACAAGGGCAAGTTTGCAAAAATTTGTTACATCTGTCATCACTTTGAATATCAAACAGATCCACTTTAGTGGGAGAGATCTGTTACTTTTACACTCTTTTTTAGTAAATTATTAAAACTCTTGAAAATGATGTTGTGTTCAGTGTTCTCTTTTGATCTGAAAGACTGCAAAAAACACAGACTCCTCAACAATCTTATTGTATTTGCTGACTGATACTCACCCAACTCTCCATCCATTACCACTGAAGGCTGGGGCCTATCCCAGTTGACACTGGACAAACAACATTCATGCTCTTATTCACACCTATATGCAATTTAGAGTCGCCAATTAACCTGCATGTCTTCTGATTGTTGGAGAAGGCCAGAGCACCCAGACAAAACCCACACAGGCACTGGGAGAAAATTAAACCAAGTTATACTTCTACATTTCAGATGCAAATATATTTTTACTGCATTACATTAATCTGACAGCTTCTAGTTCAAGTTGGGTTAAAATTTCATTAAAAACATATGATAATCTTACAAATATATAATACATTTCCATAGATTAAACTACCCAGAAAAATACCTTTAAATACTTCATAAACCTTTATAGTTCTGTTGTAAACATTTTCTGAATGAATAAATGGTTGTAAACAAGTCACAATAGTTTTCATCGATCACTACAACTACAACTGCTATTACTAATTAATGTTACTAATGAGTTATTGTCAAATAGGGAGCCTTATTGTAAAGAGTGAAACACATCACCATTTATTGATGACTAAGACTGGGTGATCGGTTCACCAAGTAAAAGAAGATTACCAGCTGTCTACTTAATCACCTGAAGAAGATACCACTGCTTATTTGATATGTCAGTTTGATGCCAAGTGAAACTTTTTGACTATTACGATATGCTGAAGGTGGTTAAATTTTAGTAACTTAACAAATATCAAATACCTGATGAAGCACAAAGTAAACTAAGTAACTAATGAGATCTGAAGCCTAACAGTGCAGATAAATGGTGATTACAAAGGTGTTACATCCAAATATTCTTTTTGGGTTGCAGGCAGAGATCTGCACTTTACTGAGTACACTCTTCTAAAATAAACTTTGTTTAACTTAAAATGTTAGTGCCCTGGGTGGTTTAAAATTGTAAGACTGAATTTGAAAAGACAAATGTAATCACTGAAAACAAATGAACTTGATTCAGTTCAGCTCTACACAAGAAAACATTTTCATATTAAAATGAACCAACAGCTCTTCATACACATCGGCTTTCAGCAAGTTTTCATCATATATTATATATATTTATATTTCAAACTATTAAAAGAAGGGTCTCAGAAGTGTTGAACTTGAATAAATTAAACTTGTTAAAGTTTAATAAAGTTATAACAAGTTTGATCACTAAATTTATTATACTTTATTTTCCAAACTATTAATGAAGGTCCAGAAGTTAATGAATAAATTAATTGATTAATTAGATTAATTAATAAGACCTAATTGATCACAATACATGTGTTTTTAACAGTCAACCCATCCATCAATAAGACCCGACAGGAAGACAGGGAATGAAGATACAGATAACATGAAGAAGGAATAAAAAACAAAACCACCAGAACAAGGCTACTCCTGCGGGGAGTACAGTGTGAGAATTATGACACTTATACTTTATAAGTCATTATAAAAAGGATCTTTGTCATGCTACAGTAAGTACTGGGTTCAGACTAAGATCTGGGTCACAGTTAAAAAATCTACACATATTCAAATGACAGCTGAATATTTATTATATCATGAAGGTTTTGAACGATTATTTCTTCCTTCAGTTATTTTTCATGAATTAGACATGTGTTTTTTTTTTTTTTTAAGTAACAGTAAATGCATGGAGTATGACAGTTCAAACATGAAAAGGTGTGACTACAGTGTGCAGCAGGAACAATCATAATTCAATAGAACCATCATAACAAGTTGTGCGAAGATAAGCCCTTTTATTACAGTGTGCTGTCAGGAGGTGTGAATCATTGTTTTCCAACATCTGCCGTGCACATTACAACAACCAACGAGATTACATCTAAGCCTTTGCCATAACAATAAGATGTCTTCTGTTATTGTGAATGCATAGATGAGATGATATCCTGACCTTTGAAGAAGAGCAATGCTTACCAACTGGTTCACTGAAGCAAATTAAAGTAATGAATGATTCTGTCAAGTGACTATCACCCAGCTGTTGTCCTTCCTGTTCAACAAGATAATCGAGTTTTTTTTTTTTTTTGAAACCTGTGTTCTGCTCACTGACGCAAACATGAAAAGCAGATTACAGTAAATTCTCTTAGAAAGCACAATGACAAAAGGGAATAAACTTTTATTAACATGTTTTAAAAGGTGCTTCACTGCTCTTACCTGTGTAAGCTGGCAAAAAAACAAACTGACTAAGGAAATGGCGCCATGCCACAAAACGAGGAGTGCCACATCAGTCTAATACTGTACTCACAATGAAGCTTCAGGTGGGAGTGGGATGTTTGATGTTTGATTTCAAAACCTCTTTGGCATGCTGTCTGTCTCTGCTGTTGCACGATTTTGAAATCAGTCCAAAATGAAGGGCAGAACCATAAATAGGAGAGTCATTTGCATGTTTGTGTGTGTGTGTGGGGGGGGGGGGGGGGGCATTGTGAAGGACTTGATATGAAAAATAGTAAACACATTTGTGAAACAAATGTTATGGACTTTTAAGTTAGCTCATTGTGTGTACGTAATGAGTCTAAAGGATGTCCACTTGAGGGAGCTAAGAGCTTTGCTCCTTTTGTGTCATGTAGTGGGGGAGAATATGGGCGGACAAGACAGAAAAAGCGGCAGTGAAGGAGGTTCTGTTTTTGACCATCAGGGTCACATAAAATCCTTGAGTGGAAAACTGCATTTTAATAGAAGCTAGAAAAGCAGAGTGGACAACAGAACTAGACAAAAAGTCAGGCTTTGAGGGACTGGGCAGCTCGAGGACACCATGAATGAAAAGGAGCGAGTGGCTGAAGAGTAAAAGCCACTGAAGAGTCACTTGTCGTGGTGGGGCTGTCTAATGGCCATCACAACTGGAGGCAGTGGACTCTTAATTGACTGCAATGTGTTTTCCACAGATGGCCTATTAGACCATGGCCATTCACCTGTTATCTTGCTTTCCAAGTGCATCGCTGCAGCCAAATGGCCTACAGACTGGACAAAGGAGGCCCGGCTCTGGCTTGACATAACATTAGCGGAAACACAATTAGAAGTCAATGACATTTTATGTCGCTTTTCTGCCAGCAGTGCACAGCATGGAGCAACAAGGTTGTTCAAAAAAAGCCCTCTTATGAGAGCGAAAAGGTCGACTTAACACTAAAATTCTGGCTTATTGTTGTGATGAAACAGGATGTAAAAAGCGACATCTTTTAACTGAATAGTGACATGAAATTAGACTCATACTATCAACAGATTCTACATTCACAGCATGATAGCCTCATCTTTAATTTACAGTAAGTAATCACAATTTTATCATTGTAGATCAGGCTGAATAATTCTTTTTTGATGGTCTGAATGGTTATGGCTAAATACTTTCTTGTTCTCACTTCATGTATTCATGTTTTATGTAGTTTATTGTGGTTCATGGGTAAGATTTTATAATTACTGTCTTTAATCAATGGTAAATTGATAGTTAATTAAATTATAGTTAATATTCAAGATTTTCCTGAAAAACAAAACAAAACAATATATAAACTCATATAATTCATATAAACATATTCCATCTCAGTCGTCACTTATGACCCACACAGCAGTGTGTAGCCAGTACAGCGCAGCTTTTGAGGTCGGGATAGTCACAGTTCATCCTCTGCTGTGTGAGAGAGTTCTACACAAATACCTTTAATGAAGGACATTTTTTTAAGTCTTCATTTTCCTTTTATTTTTCTTTTTTTAATATCACAATAAGAATTGTGTCATGAACTTTTCATTTTGGTATTATCACCATTTCCTCCCATTGTACAAAAATGAAACCAAAATATCCTGGGTATGAGCAGAGTCTGTACAGAAGTGACCAGCGTTGGAGCTGTGGTATGAAGTTCCAGCCCACATAGCCATTCGATTCAATCCTGAGCAGTGCTCAGCTGTCAGTCATGACATGAATCCACCTTTTTATAGCTTCAAATAATAGAAAATCTGAAAAAATAATACTTGAACATACATCGGTGTAATAAGAACGTCCTGAAATGACAGAAACCGAGCTAGAGAAAAAAATTATTTGATGTATACCCTGGGGTTTTAGTTCAGCCCATGCCCCATCTACTAAAATGGAGGGGTTGAGGTTCATGACCTGTACTGCAGCCAGCCACCAGGGGGCGATCGATAGGTTCTGGCTTCACTTTTGTGGGGCTGTCATGCTGTCCAGCTTTATGTATGTTTTATGAATTCTATTGTTTTATGTACCTTATGTTATCTGTGCTGAAGAAGCTATTTTACTTGGCTACAAGACAAATTTCTCCTCTGGGACACTAATGTTAAATTTGAAGTTAGAGATCTAATATGATACTAAAAGTAGAAAGACTTCAAAGCAAAAGTGCCATAGCGGTAAATACCGCTAAATTATTTGATTTGCCAAGAGGAACACTTCAAAGCTCACCAAAATGGCTATTTCAGTTACTTCACAAAACACACTGGCATATTTAGTGTAATTTGAATGTTGCTTTGAATGCAGATCTTTAGAGAACTGACTATCCAGAACAGCGTGAACAGAGCAGAAGTGTGTGAAGGGTCCGGGCTGCAGCCATTCTGTCACTCCAGATGACCTGTGAGAGTGCTCCACTTGCAGGCGTGACTGTGGCAGGGCAGAGCCATGTGCTGTTTTGACATGCCCTCTCCCTCTGAAGTGGAGGCAGCTGGAGGCTGTAGCTTCACACTGCTTTGTAGATGCTGATTTTTGTGAACTTTAAAGAGAGAGGGACATATAACACACACACACACACTCTTTGGATACCTTGCTGTCTGTCTGCTGTCTGTCATGGCAGCCTTTAGCCAGTGGTCATATGGAGAAGGACAACGTGGTAGGTCCTGTCTCTGTCTGACCCCTGATATGCCAGCCAGGTCAGCGAGGGTTCAGGGCTCTGTAAGAGCTGTGGGTGGTGCAGTTCAGGATGAGACCCATGAGTTTGGGAGGTTGTAGGACTGGGAGCTCCAGCTTTAATTTGATGCAACTAGTTTACAAATGGCTTCGTCAGCAGGTTTGGCGTCCAAAATCACACACTTGACTGCTCAATTTGACTTGAATGCAACAACTAGTGATTATGTTAACTGTTACCCATATGTCTATTTATGGATTAGATGTTTGCAGGGTTGTAGCACCTGTACTTAGACCCTTTACACAGGCATTCTCTCTGTGGCATTCCACACATGAGGACCCCTCATACTATTTAAACCTTAAATATTTGCATCTGTACACACTGTTTTAACAAATTCATAATGTATGCTATGTTGATATACTTGATTATGAATACATTTTGAAATTACATTGAATATTTATTTGCATTCTAATGATTGTGAAATGGAAGTGTGCTGGTCCGATCCCAGTTTGTTTACTTGTATTCTTGTCCCTGTGTAACATGAGTTATTCCAGCTGCTGCGCATGAAGCAGCCTCCATCAGTGACATCCTTAGTGACGCTGAGAATGGACATTTTCATGGCAGTCATTTCGACATGAAGTAGTAAGATAAACACAGCATGTACATGCACAATAGTCAGCACCCCGACTCTGTTTGACCTGAATGGAACAGGACCTTCATTATATCACCTGTTTGTACTCTACTATATGCCAAAATGACTGCTGTGTGTCTATTGACTCCCATACGCTTATCAAGGTGATGCATTTTATTGTAATTAGTGAGGACTGGAGGTTTCTGTCACCAACCCAATATAATAAAAGTTCAAATCATTTTGTTCAAATGTGCAAAGCAATGAAAAATAACATTTTTAAAACTAAACAGGAAAAATGTTCCGGTTACTGTGAATAATTACAATAATTGGGTGATCTGGCCCTTCAAAAATGTACTATTGTCCTCATCTTAAATGTGGTCTAACAGTACCACTATCCATCCACATTTTACTGATGGGAGGAAATGTGCAAATATCAACATCTCTTCTCTTCGCGTCAATAGAGGAGGTCAGTTGCTATTATTAGTCCATTAGTATTCATTTCAATTAGTGCCCTCACTGCCCCGGTGCTGCTGTGCAAGGCCGGCTCCAGCCAAGCAGATCCTCAGCCATCTTCCAGATGGCTCCAAGGAAATGCAGCTCTTGGCGCAGCTTACGCTCAGCGCAGAGAGCCATCAACAGCTTTTGTTTAAAGGGTCCCTGCTGAAGCGACAGAACATCTGCCAGCTCAGCACGGTCGCCTGTTTGAAAACATCTGATTTTGTCTGGGAGTGCTTTCCATCCACAGCCTCTGCATTTGCATAAATAGTTTTTGTTAGATGGGGCCCCCGAAAAGGAGCACACAGTGAGTTTTGCAATTGCCCTTCCTGTAAATCTCTCATTCCAGGGTATTACATCCTTCAAGCCAAACGAGAACTCCACTTAACACTTTAGCCAATGTAAATAGAAGAAGATAAAAGCTCTGCGGACTTCAAAGCGGTCCCCGCACGGCCCTCTCCTGCACACATCAAAACGCAAGAGAGAAAACAATCTGTCATTTATGTCGGATATAAAAGTTTGAAGGACATTAATCCCCCTGATGACTGTATGCCACAAGCAAACCATGAAGGCTGAGTGGAGAAGTAGACAGAAGAAAACCAAGGATGGACACTGGAATTTTGTAAATCAGGTCCATGTTTCTAAACATGTCATTATTTATAAACTGGAATAAATGAATACATCACAGCCACAGATATGCAACAAGGGACCTACTGGTGTGACGTGTACTCAGGCTGTGTGTATTATAAATATTCCTATCACATATTAGCAGGACACATTTAGATGATTAATTAATTTAATTTGTTTATTTTGCTTTTGCAGCATTTCCTTTCATCTGCTACTGCTTGCACACAGAAAAATCTCTCACAGATTCTTCACTGTCTCATTATATTTAATAAATGTTTACCTCCAGTAATTAGAACTCCAATTAGAGCTTTAATTGGTTAAGTTGAAAGATCAATTGGACTTGAATGTGGTCCTAGTTAGGAAAACTTCTACTAATCAAGACACTTCATTGAAGTTATCACCATTTCAGAATTTAAAATTTCAATACATAGTTGTTGTTTTTTTGTGTCGGGATACTCAACTTGCAGCCCATGCACCAAATCTGGCCCCTAATAGGGTGCTGGGTGGCCTGTTTATATTTAACGGGAAAAATAAATTGATTCACACTATTTTCCCCGGGAAGAGGGGTCTGGCCCCCTGTTCCCCTGTGATTTGCAGCCACAGTGACACTAAATGTCTGCCACTTAGCAAAGACAAAGTGAGAACAGCAAACGTGGAAAGGACGAAAATGAACGAACAGGCAATAAAATGAAAAATGGGCACATCAGCTTGCCTTTATTTTTCCACCTCATACCTATCCTAAACCACTGTGTCTAATCTCCAAAAGGACAACTGTTGTATGCAAAGTTGCTCATATCACCACTGAAAGTCAAAACATGCTTGCTTCAGTGCAGCATTCCTGCTTAGTAGCAACACAAGAAACTTTTATTTAAAATTTTAGCTGATAAATAACATTATTAATGTTTTTTTTTTTTTATCAACTGGCCTCTGGCCCCATGTCAATTTGCAAAATGGCCCCTGGGCAAAGCAAGTTGAGGATCCCTGCAATATTAAAAAACGATCAATACCTCTTTCAATGCCATAGTAAAAAGAAAAAAAAAAAAGTCCTCGGCACAGAAAACAGGATTTCTTTTCCTTTTTAAAAATAAATTTATAACCTGATACAGATCTGGTACAGAAAAAGCCACTGAACACTATTATATTTTGCCAAATTTCAGGCAGGACTGAACTGAACTGAACTGAGGTCTTGAATGAGCACTTAGAACATTTTTATAGCCTTGGTACTTTCCATAGTATAATTAACAGATCTTGTATTGTGGTATGGAAAAAAATATTGATACTTTCATACTTTAGATGACTTTACATTACATATTGTATAGTAATTTTGAAGGTGTCATAGATTTAAAAAAAATCATAAACATGATTGTATCATACTAGTTAGGCTATGCATTGCAATATGCATACAAAAAATTATTTGTTTGATACCTCTGTCTGCTGAAGAGGCTTATAATCCATATTTTAAAGTAAAGATTTTATGATGATTACTTCACTAATTGCTCTCAGTTTATAAGAAACCACACAGGTCTGCTCTGCAATTCTCTTTTTCAAGGGAAAACAATGCAAGATAGTTCTGTCAGATATTGATAACTATATTAAAACTAATTGAGCCTGTTTTTAGATGATAAGGAAACAATTACACCAAGCAGATGTGTGTGGGTGTGAGATGAGCCTATTTACACACCAGACCTCAGTGACAGATTCCACATAAACATAAGTCTGTTTGAAAGCTGTCACTCGTAAACGCAGAACTGTCAGTAACAGCTGTTTGTCATTGATCATCGCATCACTGACATATCAAAACACTGCTGTTACTGATAAGACATAAATATTTATTTGCTAAAACATTATCACTACTGTACATACAGCATTACTATTTATGAAACTGCTTGTAATTTTCAGAATAAAAATATAATTATTTTTCAGAATTAAGGCACACAGAGTGTTTCTGCTGATTCTTAAAACCAAAAAGCCATCGGACACTTGAGCTCCTGCTTGGCATCATGATGAGACCTATCAACGCCTCTGAGATGTAAAACACGGCCTCTCCAGCCTCATTGTTTCATTATTTCATTAATTATTTGACCTAATTATTAAGAGGAGGTTCCAGCCTGCAGTTGTGATTGGCTGAAACATGTTTGAAGCGACTGTAAAACACCCAACAAGGGACCGCACACCTGTGACTGAATCACAGTGAATTTCAATGTTACGTACGCTGATGGAAAAGTGCCTCTCACACTGGTAATTATACACTCGTGTGTGTGTCTCCTAGCAACTACAGTGTTTTTTTAAGCAACAGCTTATTGTTCAACTGTATTACTTGTCGTCATAGCTTATTATTGTACTGAATCTTGATTTAATAAAAGTGCACTTCTTGCAACATTATACAAATCTTCACACTATTTTGCTGTAAATATATTTTTCAAAACAAGGAATGCCTTATATTTTTTGTATTTGGAAATTATACTGTAAATCAATGTATCTTATGTTTTCATACAGTTTTGTTACTTTGTAACAAGATACTTCTCATGTCAGCCAAAGCGCCTATCTGAATTACACACAGTGATGATGTGGAAATTGTAATATTTACAATTACAATTCTATTTAATAACTTGAACACTTGAAGAACACTTGACTTTTATATAGTTTTTATTAGTTGGTTAGGTGCGCTTCTTTATATGTGTGTGTGTGTGTGTGTGTGTGTGTGTGTGTGTGTGTTGTGTGTGTGTGTGTGTACCTTTTTTTCACGCTGTTTTGAACATAAAACTCTGTTTCACTTGATGAATGAATTTCTTGTTCTAGTCTTGTTCTAGTTGTGATGGAACTTGCACAGAAGAGCATGCTTTGCCAGCATGCTTTGAAGCAGCAACAAAAGGGGGAAGGTGATTTCCAGTCTTTTTCATACTCATGCAATGTCCTCCATGCCCACAAGGGAGAGTTGTTAGTCAACAGATGAACTATTTGCATATTAGAATTGTTAAAACATATGACTTTAGGTTCAATATCAGTGGTGGAGGAAATATTCAGATCATTTTATTGAGTAAATGCACAAAGATGTTACTCAAGTAAAGGGATCTAAGTACAGTCTGCAAAATGTACTCAAAGTATTAAAAGTAAAAGTACTCAATGCAGAAAAATATCCTCAGTGACTGTTATGTCATGGACATTTATTATATAATTATTTATTATATTATTCTTATATTATATAACTCATGCATTCACATAAACAACTGGATTTGACTGTTGTATTTGGCCGAGGTGGACCTCATATTGAACATATTTTGTACAGGACTAATGGATTCATTATTTTCTTCATTTATCGATTGATTGTTTGAGGTGAAAAAATTCTGAATATGGTGAGAAATGTCACAATTACCATCTAATCATTTCAGCTGCGCTTGTATAAACTTTTGGGTATTTTATTTATAACAAAACATATTTATCAACTCTTCATTTATAAAGTAGTAAAGGAGTAGAAATGGTAAATAGCACGAGAGGAAAATATACTCAAATTTGCTCGGTGAGTAAATGCATTAACAGTCCTCCAGTATTCAATATTCATATATATATATATTTTTACCATTCTATCATTTTTAATCAACTCGGTAGCTATCAAATGAATCAATAATCTTTGCATGCTCTCTGTCATAAGGACACACTGACACAAACGAGCATGCACAAATACACATATGGACAGGCAAATAAATAGCTGTAGTTGTTTATGGTTATGAGAGCAATATTTATAAAAATTAGAATGGAGACAATACAGTATAATGCAATTAAAACTGATGTGTTTGTTGGACATGTCCGCAATACACAAACAAATAATGGTGCCATTTAACCAGGTCAGTGTCCTCATGTAAAAAAGTGACACTGAAACTAAATCCATCAAATATCTGAAAGTTATTACGATAGAAGGTTGTACCAGACAGATTTTTCCTCTTGAATTTTGGCATTTTATTTGCATGAATGACTCCCGGGAAAACTGGAGTAAATATAAGTCTCTGTGCACAGTAAGAATTTATTTCTCCTGTGTGCTTCTGCCATATATACATCATATTTCAACCGACTGAGCATCATTTACTGAAGTCCGGGTGCATTTTGCCTTCTGAACATTTATTTTTTGTCTGTGTTTAGCACCTTTTAAATAGCCCCAACTCCACATGTATGGTTTTCAGCTCAAATTCACCTGCATGTCTGACTTATCATTTTGTCAGTTTAACAAAGTATAAAGCTTGTCAGGAACCCAAAATACAAGAAAAAATGACAGAATTCACCTTTAGTGCAAGGCTTTTAGTGATATTATTATATAATATATAATATCATTATAAAAAATTCAGGGGTGTAATTTTTTTTTGTTTCCGTTTTTCTGTTTATACAAACAAATAGAGCAGAGTCACATCCAATAAAATGTGAAAAAAGAGAAATACTGTGTGCACTTTTGACTCGTTTTCTCAATTAAAACGTGCTCACTGTAGACAAATTTCAGAGGATTCACCCTGCAGCGAGGTAAGTCCAAATTTTATGAGATATGGGGACCTTTTTTTTAAAATTATTTTAATAACTTGAAGGATATAAAGGACTGTGGTGACAAATGTTAACACATTTGTCACCACTGTTGTCTTCTTTGTCTGCAATATAATTTTAAGTGTAGGTTGTTAAATTGTCTCAAAATTTGTTTCTTTCTTGAAACCGCAACAAGATATCGGGGAGGATCGGTTGTGGGTTAGGTGAGGATCTGGTTTGTTGTGTACTTGTTATCTGTTAAATATCAATA
This sequence comes from Lutjanus argentimaculatus, assembly GCA_034769285.1. Classification (NCBI taxonomy): domain Eukaryota; kingdom Metazoa; phylum Chordata; class Actinopteri; order Lutjaniformes; family Lutjanidae; genus Lutjanus; species Lutjanus argentimaculatus. Next base: position 2,133,165 of record JAWZSL010000021.1, on the reverse strand, counting down.
TTTTTAAAAAGTCAAACTCCAGAGGATTAAAAACTGCACTGGATCATTGTGTTTTTACTGATATTTGAAGGCATTTTTGGGGGAAAAAACTGAACTTAGAAGTCCCCAGACTAAATATAAACTCCATCTTTTTGAGGATCATTAAAGACATTTTTGCAAACTGCTTTTACTAACAATATTTGTCTTGACCTGCATCTTATAGTGGTTTTCATCCTTTAAAACCCAATCAATAACCGTTAGAAAAACACTCTTTTTGCTCCCTTTCTCCCAAACAGGAAAGAAAGGGGAGAGAGATAGAGAAAGTCAAGTGCCACATAAATAAAAAGGTCTTGCCAGAGGCACTTACTCTGCAATCTCCTGAAAATTGTGTCTTAGCTGAGCTAGTCCACTCAAGTCACATTGGGAGAATGGGATCCGAATCAAAGCCAGAATCGCACACAGCCCTGCGGTCATTAGAAAGATAGAGGAGTGAGGAACACATAATAATGATCCATTAGCTTTCTCTCCTTGCATATTCTCAAGATCTGCCTCTTATGCTTACATAAATCAGCTTACTGGCATGACTGAAACCGAGAACATGAGCACGCGTTCCCCCTCTTCCCTGCTTTTCCGCCTCCCTTTGTTAGGATTCACAATTGCATGTAAATCAACACTATTATGGTGGAGAAATTTGACGAAACATTCTTAAAGCCAGTGTCCGCAATGACAACAACTGACATGCTATCAAGGAACAGTGTGCTTCCTCGTGCTATGAGACCTGTATATGGTGATTATCATTACAATAACAATGACAACATCCATCTTTTTGAAACAAGTGGCTTATTGGCTCTGTGTATCATTTGTAGAAAAGGTAGCAGGCAGGGGAGATCATCGCCTGGCTGCTTTCTCTCTTTCTCTTTCCGTCTGTCTTTCTCCCTGCTTTGCTCTCTCTGGTTCTAATTTAGTCGTCCTAATCATAAAAGCATCAGCGGGCTGCTGTTGCAGAGTAAACCAAGAGGTGAAACGTGCCCCTAAAAATTCCATTTTCACTCAAGTGGACCAACACAACAAGGAACATGCAGGAGACAGAGCCAGACTTCTCAGCTGCCAGATCAAATGGCAGAGAGGCTTGATTATTAGAGACAGACAACAAACAAACCCTGCTGATATGTGTTCTGTTGTGGTCGTCCCAGTGAGCACGCAAGGTGAGGTACACTTTGACACGTGTGGATCAACTTGGGGTGAGCATATACCAGCTCGTCATCTTAAGGTGATATAAGGTGATATATATCTTTCTCGAGTGCACATTGTTTTAAAATAGGTAGTAGCAGATATGTGATTTTATTCTAGTCTACAGTACAGTTCTGTTGTGTCCCAAATTATCCCTTAAAAAAGTCTAATGAGGGTCGAACAGTAATACATAATACACTTTAGTTTACAGTGCAGTTATATTCTAAGAAAGTCCAATAAGGGTCTAACTAAACGTGTGTAAATGTGTAAAGTGTATTTTACAGTTTAGTTTCCAGTGCGGTTCTCTTGTAATGTGTCCCAAATGATCTTCTAACAAAGTCCAACAAGGTGGATCAACTTGGGGTGAACATATAGCTTATCAACTGTCACCTTTACACACACAAACACCCTGATGTGTCAGATTGGTTCGAAGGAGCAAAGGTTGCATTTTGCATGTTACCGTTTTTTGGGGCATGGGGTTGAACGGATGCTGTCTATCCATATTCTCTGCCATTACATTCCCCATCTACGCTGGCAGACCCTCTGACTGCATATAATTTGAGTCATCAGTCTCTATTTCTACGCAGCAGATGTTTCCCCATGTCAGCAGGCCCCCTGACAAAGCAAGATGGAGAACCCTCCTTCTTTTAAAGTGTTGCACATGAGTCTCCCGTCTCTCCTTTCCTTCCCTCTCCCCACACCAACCTTTCAGGATCCCATGGGACACCGTCCCTGCGTCCAATCCTGATGGTGGGAAAAGTATTTTTAATCGATGGCCCAAATGAAAAAGTAGACTGGAGTGACATATGGGGAACAAAAGGCAGTTAGTTATTGTATTTTTTCTTTTTTTTTTGCGGTTGGCTTGATGACTCATTTATCCTCAAACATGGACTGGGATCCTGGAAGCCCCTCTGAAAGGCCGGTAAAAGACACTAATGGAAGGTGATTAATAGGCAACTGGGGTAAATGATTGCTATGATACTGGTATCATCACTGATGTAATGTGATTGAAACGGCCATGACGCATAATCATATTCCTGCTGCTTATATCATTTTGCGTGAGGGTTAATGATAAGTGCAAAATAGAGGAGAAATCATGATTTTTGTTCATTTATTTTAGTATTAGTATTGACATATTGAAATATTGTGTTTTGTTGAGAATGACTTGATATTAAGTTTGTCTCCATATTAATCAGAAAAAAAATAACTTAAACATAAATAACTAGTGCTATCAGACCTGATTTTTAAAGATTTTTTATTGGATTTTAGATTTAAAAAAATAATGATAATAATTCAATAATATATCATATAATTTGGATAATTTTTGACTGTGGGCTGAGCTTAATATGTGAAATTAAAAGAAAGAAAAAGAAAGAAAGAAAGAAAGAAAGAAAGAAAGAAAGGGAAACACCTCGAAATAAGGTAGAAATTAAGAACGACTGCTCTGTTGTCTCTCTTTGTTCAAATGATCAGCGGTGGAGATATTAAATGAAGAGACTCCGTCATTTTCTGCTACAGGCCTTTCGCCTTTTATTTAATCGTGAGGCGTTCACGTCAAACTGCGTCAAATGAGTTATATTTTCAGAAGATTAAAAATAAATTCAAATAATGTTTAAAACATAGAAATGTAGGGAGGACATTCTGGTGTTTTAAATACACTATAAACATGTATTTATCCAAAAACTATCCCTATCACCATGGAGAAATAAACATAATGCGACATAAAAAAACAAAACAAACAATATTATAATTGATCCATCTCGTGTTATAACGTTAGAAATCGTGCGCAGAAATTACTCATTTTTATAATCTAAAGTTTAGGTTTTATTATTTATTATAAAAAATAGATTTCTAAGGACATTTTTGTTGTTGAAATCCAGAGCAGAACGATCTCCTGGTCCCGTGTGTGTGATGTCTGCAGCGCTAATTAGGGCCGACATGTTTTTAAACTCCCCCCAGGAGCGACCTGCAGAAACTGTTTCAAAGAAAAACCATCCTCAAATGGTCCCATGTAATATTTCCTTTCCACTCGCCGGGTGGAAGAAAATTGCAGGGGTCATTAGACGAAAAAAAAGTGTCACAGTTTTCTTTGGGCATTCTTTGAACCGAGCGAGGGGATGTTATTGTATCAATTTTACTTGATAGACCCAATTAGGCTATTAGGCTTTTTCCTCCTCCTGAAACAGATTTTCGTGCTAAAACGCCTTTGATTACTCACATCAAAGTTAACTCAAACAAAAGTTTATTTTTATTTGACAAGATATATATCTCCTTAGCTTATATTTGCGCAGGCAATATTTCATAATTGTCTAACAATTCAAATTAGGAAACTCAAAAAACATTCTGTATGTCATAGAATCGGATGGATTCATATTTTTAGAGTTCATCAATGGGGTTTAAGTGGGAGGGAAAAAAGGAACCATATTCGGCTTGTAAAATAAAGGATCTTACAAAGTGACACACAAGGGGAGCATAAATCACTCCTGGGCAGAAACCGCATTGAAAATGTCTTCCCGCCACTGTATGGCGCTAGGGAACTGCAGGATACACCACATTTTCACTCACATTTGGACAGGATACTGTATATAATACAACTACAACGAAAATATAATAATAATAATAATAATAATAATAATAATAATAATAATAATAATAAACATCATCATCAATTACATTTACTGTAGTTTTACTGTTTTAAAATTATAAATATAAACACAAATTAAGAATCACGCCTTTATTATCTTTATTTTTTCTTTATTTTTAACTTTAAAGGACGTTATAATATTATTCAGCTCTGTACTTCCTTTAAATGCACATTTTTGCAAGTCAAATAAAAACAATTAGGAAAAGTAGGTGATAGTCTGTAAATGTAGGCCCACTTGTCTGGGGTTTCTTTCTTGACCGTAATTATGAAAACAATTTCCTTATATGCAAACGTAATTTCTAGGAGACCGGATTATGTTAATTTGCAAATCCAAGACAAACACATTCCTCCTATATTTCAAACCACACATGTGAGTTCAAAATCAGGCTAAATATAATAATAAATACATTTAATGTTTTTTTTTAGAGAGCGTGTGAAGTTTAATTATTAGGAAATGACGTTGCTAAAGGGGGCCTGTTTGCAGTCGCATGCATGCAACAAATCACTTTTGAATATTATAATTTTGCAGGTTATTAAATTGGTTATTCTTCCTAAGTTAAGCATGAAAATAAAATGAATAATATAATTTAAGTGGTAAGGATCTTACTCTATCGGATTCAGGCCTGCTGTCTCTTCTCCACGGTGCTGTGTGTGTGTTTGCTGCCTACCTGGCGCTGCTGCTGCGTGATACTGTATGGCGGCATGCTCACACACACACACACACACACACACACAACACGCTCACACTCGCTCACGCCACTGTACACTTTGTTGCCTCTCCCAACGCCAGAACAAAACAATATTCAATAACACCGAAGAAACTCATCCCAGCAAACTGAGCTCCCTTATTGCAGATACACCCCGGTGTGTTTTCCACATTACAGTAGCCTGCTGCTGCTGCTGATGTCCCCCTCCTCCTCCTGCTGCTGCTGCTGCTGCTGTCTGTCTGTCTGTCTGTCTGTCTCCCAGTCACAGAGCTGCACAGTATGGATCAGTGAGAGTCACACAAACAGCTGGCCCGTTGACATCATCTGAAAGCCTCTCCTCAGTTTGACATTGGCACTGTGTGGACAGTGTGTTTGCTTTATCACAGTTTTATAATGGCGGGCTCGTTTCCAGTCGGTGCATGCATGCCCGCTGGAAATGACAGAGCTGTAGGGCCAATCACACAATAACAACAGTGCAATCACTACAAAGCTATCAGGAGATTACACGAGGCTTAGCAGCTTTCATTCAACTTCAACAGAAAATAATAAAAACTCAGGGAAAATATACGAGGAAATATGAAAGTGAATTGATGATTGCTGGGGTTTTCATATCAGATCAAAAGTTGGAGCCTTAATGTGACATTCAGTGCTCATATCCAACTAAAACCGGTCAAGAATGTAATTTATAATTAACCCAGAAAATCTGTAATGGCTTTGAACAAAGACTTGTCCAGAATAGGCCAGCCAGGATTAAAATGTTTGTTGGAAATGATTATTTTAATGAAAAGTGGAAAAACTATTTTGGCATTTTATCATGGCAGCTGTTTTATTTATTCAAAAACATGTGTTTGCAGAGATTTCATGTAAGTCTGCTAAACCTGAATCCTACCGACTTTTTTTTTTTATCATTCCAATTTTTCATGATTTTGTCAATAAGTTTGTTCCTAATGACTTCATATCAGTGTTTTCTGTTTCTCTTTTTATTAGTGCTTTTTAAAAATACCAATGTGTTGGGGTCAGCACCCATTGATGCCTATGCAGTTTTAATAGATGGAACTATTTATTTATAAAGGTTATGTTTGCCAATGGTGTCTAATTTAAGCATTACACAGAATCAGGGGGTTAAAGACAGCATGTCAGTCATTTTAAAGGAGAAAGACAGATTTCCTCTGCTCTGGCTATTTTTATGATTCAAAATTAAGTGTAATTTTCCTAAAACATAATAATCTAAATTATTTTTCACATGTTATTAATTACATAATTAATATGCCTAACATTTTAAGAAGAAATAAGTTAACACTTTGCTATGATGTTTGTTGGTGTCTTACAATAGTTTAGTAGGTAGTTCTTGTATGTTAAATATGTTGTTATGAGGGTTAATGCAGTTATGAGTCAAATGCTTTATTAAAAAAAACAACAACAAATAATAATAATTAATTATGTTAATGTATAAGCTGATGTAATGGGTCTTTTATTTTGGAGTTTTTCTGTTTTTATACAAACTGTAAGTAACACATTGGTTGGGGTCTTGTTCTTGTAATGAAAATGAGACACAAACCAGTTTCCTAACACGTCTGGTATGAAGGAAGCTCTGGACACTTAAACACACAGTGGGATTACATAAAACAATAGAACCTACAGTATGAACACACATGCTATAGTTCAAAAGTTTCTGTGTGACCTTGCTTATTTTTTTTTTTTGCATGAGTTTAAAGGTTATTTTCATCCAGTCATAAAATTCTGACTGTATTGAATTGAGAGTATATTATGACTGGTTAACAAACTCTCCTGTCTAAACATGCTGTGCTGTGATGGATGAATCATGTCTGCAACTATTACATACCCCATTCAGGAGGAATCTCACGTTTCATTAAGTCTTTACAGATAAATGCATGTCATTGTAAAAATGTGTGCAAACAGCCAGCAGCTGACCAAGTGATGGCAAGTGCGTGATAAGAGTGTGCAAATGTAACGACAGCCGAGGTGTCTCATGTTCGGCTTGACAGAGGAGTAGCTATGCTGCTGCTGTTGTTTTCGGGCTTTTCTGTCACACTTCTGTGTTAACTATGATGAACAAGGAGATGAAATACCTGAGACAGGCAACGCAGATACACACGTCTGTCACCATGGACGCCCATTCACAGAGAAATGCTGCACATATGTGTTTACAGGCACACACACTATTATATAGTCACTGTAAATACCATTCAGGAATTCAGAGGAATCAGCTGATCTTTTCCCATTAACTAAACATAAATATAAAAGTTTAATTTATTCAAGTTAATTAAACAGAAAATGTTGAATATTTACTTTCAGAAATTATTAACACGACTTCTTCTTGAGGTCTTTTGACTTGAAATGATGAGTTGAATGAATGTACTGTACAGAGTTCAAACATGTTGTTTGAGTTTCTGAAGAAAAATGATAAGCACAGACTTCTCAGCATGCATTGTTTGAGAGTTAAAACTCTCCTTTTTTATGGTTTGAATATATGATGAAAACTTTAATACACTTTAAGATAAGTCACAGTCAGGGCCGTAGCTACCATTGAGAACACTGAGGACATGTCCTGTCTTTAGAGGTTTTAGGAAACTTGGGGAAGTTATTCTTGAAGATATTCTAGGCCGAATCATTTTATTGAATTAATAAATAAAGGATGATTTTTTTTATTTGTGGCATTGTCAGAATCAACAGGCAGCCGTTAAACCATTTACACTAAAAGCCCTTTGAATTCTTTGAAAACGGCATTTTCTCAAAGCTGAAAACTGTTTTCTTTTGGAGATACATAGTTTTCACAGAAAGGAGACCATCAGGTTGAGAAATAAAATTTACAGATTATATATCTGAATGGTTACTGAATAAATCAACATTAAAGTGGCTCTCAAGTGACTTTATTTTTAGTGTCAGATCAACTTTTTAGGGATGGTGTCCTGGAACTCATGAGCTCTAAATTTCTAAAATCCTAACTATGGCCATGGTTGCTTGTTTTCACAATCATTAAAACACCGCGAACATGTTTTCTCAAGCACAACTGAAATAGTATTACTTTTTTCTGACTACAAATGTTTATTTCTGTTGTGTCATTACAAAATTATGTCATCTAGCCTTTTCAAATTCAGTAAACTTAAAATTTTAAGGCAGTCTGGACACTAACTTGTTTTAAGTTAAAACAAGTAGTTTATTTTTACAGTGTTATGCATGTAAATAAAAGTATGGCAGAAAAAGACATTCAGTGTGTACACAAACAAACACAGAAGCACATGAAAACATTATACAACAAAAATTGCCAAGACTAATTCATCCGTCAGCCTCTCAATTTCCCTACCCTTATCTGACCCACAAATCAACCAATGCATCCTCAGTCCTCCACAGAGAGCATTTCTCCCTCTGTGTTTTTTTTTTTTCCAAGCTGCTGGATTGTGTCTGTGGACAGGACCCTGTGCCCCCACACCCACCCCTCAATCCCCCCAGAGAACAGCCTTGTTTGGGACTGTCAGTCAGTCAGGAAAAAAGCGCTCCTTGTTCTGTCCGTTCTGCTCATATCATCACCCAACACTCCCACTCCCGCAGAACTTCCACTCCCAAAAAGCGTCTCCAAATCTGATTATTCTTGTGTTTCATCAGGTTGAGAGATTTGGCCGATGGCGTATTGGCATTTGACTTCTGATTTATCCTCGCTCCCCTCTCAGCTGCAAATGGAGCCCTGCAGCTGGCAGCAATTGCATGAGTAGTATCCGTTTCATTAAATCCTATGCATGAGTATATTGAAGTTTTTCCATCTTGCCAATTTGTTTAGGCGCCACCGATAAATTTCACTACTCTTCCGTGCTGTTGTCATCCTATCAGAAACATGTTTATGGAGTTTGTTTGTTCCACAAGAGCAAACATCTGTGATAGCAGACACGGTCTGGCACTTGATTTTACAGCACAGAGATAAACCTGTACTTTATATCAAATTAGATTAAAACTCAAATAATACTTGAAAGGAAGGAAGAAATTAGAAATTGCTCAAGATAGCTGCCTGTGTCTGTTTTTTTTCTTATGCCTACCTGCATCTATAGTCGCATGCTATTGAAACATGAAACAGATTGGAAGTGTCCAGTGTTTTTAATAGAGGAGTAGCAGATGTGTAATTTCACTTTACTTTACAGTTCTGTTTGTAATGTGTCACATAATACCCTCTTAGAAAGACTGATAAAGGTCTAACAGTGGGAAACAATATGCTTTAGTTTACATTACACTCTTGTTATAACGTTGTCCCTAATTATCCTCTAAAATTATCCTCCAAGGGCCCAATAAGGGTCTAACAATAATAAAAATGTTTCCCAAATTACCCTCTAAGAAAGTCTAATAACAGTGAGAAAAAAATATCCTTTAGTTTACAGTACATTTCTGTTGTAATATGTCCAAAACTACTCTCCTAGATAGTCTAATAAGGGTCTAACAATGAATAAAGATGACACTAAATGGTATTAAATGGTCTTATCGGGTATGGAAGTAAAGCATCATTTTTGTCTAATTTCATACAAAGACAGCTTTTATGTTGGATTAGTGTGTTGTTAGGTGTGAGGTGTCTAATTAGGATATAACTGTGTTTGTTTACTGTCTAATAAGAACAGATAATTTCTAGTTTTTATCTAATTTGATACAAAGTGCAGCTTGTTAGGTTTTGTTAGTGTACTGTAAAATAAAGTGCGACCCAAAACACCAACATATATGGGTGAAACCATTCTGCAGCTGGCTGTCGATCAACATTCAAATGTCGTTGTGTATTCGAAGACTTCCATAACTTTCCTACATTGTGACCTAAATGGACCACAGTGACCCAAATCTAGAGATCTTTTTTTTTTTTTTTTAATCTTTTTCCACCCAACTTCCTCTGCTTTACCTGTTATACTGAAAGCTGTCACATGAAGGTATTCCTCCATGCTGACACTATGGCCACCCTGCATATATGCAGTCTTAGTGCCACACCTCCACACCACTTCCATTAGCTGTCAGGAGGAGTAGATGAGTTCTTAGGAGATGAGGAGCAGATATAAAGTGACAGCCAAATGGAAAGTCTTAGACACACTTAAAAACACGGACCACAGCAGAAGACAAAGGAAAAAAAAATAAATATTTAATTAAAATTTTTAATTTTCTTTTAAAGTACTCCCTTTTCTCTTTTTCATCACTGGTTGGCACTGTTTGCCAGGTCTTCCCAAAATTGCTTTTATATATACACTAAATAATTTGCATTCAGATGTTTGTGTTCTAGGCTATAGGAGAACTGTTGCTTTTATTATATCTGCAAACTGTTCCCTGGAACACCAAACCTTTATATTGAAGTTTACAAGAAAAGGGTCACTCTCAGCACATTTTATTTGTTCCTCTATCATACAGTATTTGTTCCTGGAGACTAAGCAGTCTTCTTGACTGATGACTCAAATCATCAACTTTTAGGTGTCAGTCCTAATGTCATGATATCAACACAGAACAGTCATCATTACAGGTGAGTCCTCCTACACTCTTTACCTTGGCACTACCTCGTACTTAGAGAATATTGGATATCTCCAACATGTGAGAACACGTCTGACACGGACATTGTCCTATTATGTGCTACAAGGGCAAATTTGGATAAAGTCCTGACAATCAGGTCAGGAGTTCATGTGTGTAAACACGTTGAAGCATGATTCGTGTTTTGGCAACTCATAGCATTGGATTCAGGTTGGGAAAAGATTGCAGTCATGGTTGAATATTGAAAAAGTTCACACTGATTCGCGTGTGTCAATCTTGTATCCCAAAATCAATCATTCCCCAACATCAAAGGAATCATTTAAGGGGGACTCAAGCTCTATATTTTTATTCTGGAACTCCACTTGAGTATCTTTACAGCGCTCACAGTTTAAAAAAAATCCTTATTCATCTTATAATGGCCCTTAATGCAGCCCCTCAATTCACCCTCTTTCTGAAACAAACTATTTGAGCCCCAACTTCTGGAAGCCTGCTGAGGGGCAGCACCCACTGCATGTGAGCACCACCTATGTGCGTTGTGGGTTTTCTGTACCTGTAGCAGATGACCAATAAAGAAATCTGTGATAAGAGAGACCAGCTTGTTGCAAAAACAGAAAAAATCACCGGACACCAGAACTGAAACCTCAGCTTTTTGCTCACAGAGATTACTTTTACATATGTTTCCGACATTTTTTTGAAACTTTGGCCCCGTTTAATATGAACATTCAGCATTGTAAAATATATACATCACAGAAAACAAGGAAAAGCATAACAGGTCCCCTTTAATATTTAGGGAAATGCACTCATTCACTTATTGATAACCACTCCTCACACATCTGTATGTTAAGTGTGGCTCAGGAGGTAGAGCATGTCGTCTACTGATAGCATGACTGGCGTTGATTCCACCTCCTCCTATCCACGTGTCCAGGTGTCCTCGGGCAACACACTGAACCCCAGGTTGCTCCCCAGCCGCTAGGGGATGCTCAAGCCATTCCTAATTGTGGTCTCAAACCCGGATAAATGGGGAAGATTGTGTCAGGAAGAGCATGTAGCGTAAAAAGCATATGCCAAATCAAAATGAGATTGAATGGAATGAGAAATCACAAAAATGTGATTCCCATGCCAGGCTGCGCATGTCCCGGTTTGGCAGATGATGATGTGGCAACGAGAAGAAGAAGCCACAGCCAGTTAGCTTAGCTTAGCTTAGCATAGCAAAAAGCTAACATAGGAGTACAGCTAACCTCTAAAGTTCACTAATTAACAAATTACATCTTGTTTGTTTAATCTGTCCAAAAAATTAAGTGTAAAAACATCAATCCACCAGTGGGAATTTGTATTGCAGCCAGGCAGCCTGCTGTATACTGTTGCTTCATTGAAGAGAACCTTTTGTTGTCTATGTCTTCCAGTGGTATAAAAATATTGTTCTCTCTTAACTGGAATAAAATACAAATGTAAACAAAGCAGTAATTGTGTTTCCTCCGAAACATATCTGGCGAAGTAAATTAGTTGTTGGATCAACATATTTTGTGTATACAGTAGATAAGGTTGTTCACAGGACTATCTAAATTTTCCTATTTAATCCACCCTCTGTTGGTTCCTGTGTGTTCTCGTAATAGACAGAAGGTGACATTGTGTGTGTGAGCATCTGTGCAGTTTCTCATTTGCTTATGCTTTGCCTGAGAAGATTCAACACCCTCCTCATTACTTCACACTTCAGTATTCACTTCCTCCTATCTGCTTTCAAAGCAACAAGCTTTTATGTGACACGCCGTCTGTCTTCTCCCCGCATCTTTTATAAAACACACACTGACCTTCAGTGGCCTCCATCAGCAGCCCCACTGATCAAAGACACTGACATTACAACTAAATTTAGAACAAGCACCTGCCACCACTGTGTTGAAAGTGTACGCATTATGTTTGTTTTTTTTTTTTATTTGTGTATGTGTAAGTCGTTTCCTACCTACGTTTGTGAGTGTGTGCTGTGTGTGTTTGTGCTTATCACTACACATACTACACACTCATAGTGCACACATACAACAGGTAACATGTTTTCTGTGGCCCAAATTGCATCTTCTCATTGTTGCAGCAGCTCAAGCCATGTCACACACCATCAAGGAAGAGCTGCTAGATTTCAACTGGTTTAAACTACAAACCCCAATTCCAAAAAAGTTGTGACACTGTGTAAAAAGTGAACAAAAACAGAATGCAATGATTTGAAAATAGCTTTCGACTTATATTCAATCGAATTAGTACAGTACAAAGATAAGATATCAATGTTCAAACTGATGATCCTTGTTTTTTTGTAAATATAACAGCAACATGTACCAAAAGTTGGGACAAGTTGAGGAATGCTAAAAAAAAACCTGTTTGGAACATTCAAACGGTAAAACTTGTAATTGGTAACAAGTGACAATATCACAATTGGGTATTAAAGGGGAATCCTCAAAAGGCACAAACAGGGATGGGACGAGGTTCATCAACTTGTGGAAAATGCCATGGGCAAGTAATCCAACAGTTTAAGAACAACATTTCTCAACACAAAGCTGCAAAGAGTTTAGGGATTTTACCATCTACAATCCATAATATCATTAAAAGATGCAAAGAATCTGGAGAAATCTCTGCAAGGCAGTAAAACAACATTGAACATCAAATATGACCTTTGAACCGTAAGCCAGCACCGCGTTGAAAACTGCATTATAGAGTTTGTTGCTGCATCCTCAAAAGTTAAGACTCTACCATGCAAAAGTAAAAGTCATATATCAACAGCATCCAGAGACACTGCAGGCCTCTCTGGGCCTGAGCTGATCCATGCCCATAGACTGAAAGAGAGTGGCAAAGTGTGCTGTGGCCTGACAGAGTCCACATTTCAGATGTTTTTGGAAATCATGGACATGTTTCTTGTGGGCTAAACAGGAAAAAGTCCATCCAGATTGTTACAGTGCTAACTTCAAAAGCCAGCATCTGTGATCGTATGAGGGTGTGTTAGTGCCCACGGTATAGATAACTGTCACATCTGTGAAGGCCCCATTAACACTGAAAGGCACATACAGGTTTTGGAGCAACATACGCTGCATCCAGACAACTTATTTCAGAGACATCCTTGCTTATTTCAGCAATAAAATACCTTGAGACAGTGCATGTGTTTCAACAGCGTGGCTTCATAGTAAAAGAGTTTGGGCACTAGACTGACCTGCCTGTAGTCCAGACTGGTCTCCCATTGAAAACACAAAATATAACAACAGAGGCCCTGGTCCTGTTGAGCCCTTCAGGTTCTATATGAAGCAAGAATGAAAAAGAATCTCACTTTCAAAACTTCAACAATTTGTGTCCTTGTTCCAAAACGTTTAGTGAGTGTTGTCAAAAGAAAAGGTGATGTAACACAGTGGTAAACATTGTACTGTATTCAATTAACTATAGGTCAAAACGTTTTTGCCAATTATTGCATTCTGTTTTTATTTATGTTTTACACAACATCCCAACTATTTTGGAATTGGGGTTTCTAATAAACATTTATCCATTAAATATGACTTTGTGTTTCTAAAGATAAGGTTGTAGAGCAGTCTGCAAAACTGAGCAGTGAATTAGACAATATTATGGCAGTGCTTATTGCTATTATCTGCCATCTGGAATCACGTAAAGCTAAATAAATGAACCACACGAGTGTTTGTTTTTTGTGTGTGTATGCTTTTCATGGCAGAGGTCCTCTGAACTTGACCTCCGTTGCTGTGTAAACGCTACTGCTCACTTCTCGGGTTGCCACGGCAGCCAACATAAACCAATTCATGGCTCCCCAATATTTTCCCCAGAATGGTCAATGTGCAATCACAAAGCATGTATGCAACTGAATGTCCTTTCTCTTCATGACCACATTTAAACATGAATTGGCTGTACTCCTCATGTCCATGGGTTTTATTTGGCTGCACCACTCCAGTGGATGAAGTCCTCCTTTTGCACTACATGCTGTTCAACTGTTTTGGTCTTTGTGATCATGCTTGTGGAGAACCTCCAAACATCTGAGCCCAGCAGAGAAGAGTATGAATAAAGGAAATTAAGGTGAGGTAATACACAGGTAGTTTGTGTTGTAGTCCAAAATAAAACGTAAATGCACTTTTTAGAAATCTGATTCTACATGATGTCTTTTATTGAGGGTTAAAACTGTAAATCTCCATGCTATTGCATTATGCTCATACTGTTTTTGCAGACATGGTATGCTGTAGTGGTCAGTGATTCCCATTTAAGCAAAAATAGTTCCTGGAGTCAAACCCAACCCAACTACTTGGAGTCTTGAACCTGAAGGAGAATTTTGCCATTCAAATCAGATTTGGCTGTTCAGTACAAATATTTGGCTATTCATTCCTCTTTTTGTCCATATTCACTAATGCTTTATTGAATTGCTAGATTTTTGAACAGGATTTGGCGGAACGTTCAGAGTGGCCGCAATATGTGTTCATGATATAGTGGACAAGCCAAGTTAAAGCATGTATTATACTCCCAAACGGACGCCCTCCAAGCAAATGCGTGCTATCTACGCTAATGAAAGATCAGAAATGCGCAACAACATGTTTTGCGGACACAAGATAACAAACAAAAACCAGAAGCTATATTGTCTGAAGTTCTTGTAAGCTGGAAAGTCACCACTTCTAAGCAGAAGGCAGAAGATAACGTTAACTTGGAGCTTGATCGGCCACATCCGTGGCGTTCACAGCTGTCTGTTTATTCAGGTCTTTGGACTCACCCTGGGTCCAGTTCCACAGCTGCCTGTACCTGTTGCAGACATCCTCACTCAGTGGACAGGCCGATTTATCGTAGGAGAATGATTTTTCCCCAGAAAAAAACCAAAAACAATGAGAACTCACTCTGCAGCTACTTCTGGGATCCGAAATTTCCCCGGAACTACGCTACACTCATGTCTCTACAGTGTTGCTGTGGTTTCTACTCACTGTCTAATTGCTAGATGAATTAGAGACCATAAATGGTCCTTAAGTGTTAATAAGAGAAATTGGTGAGGGTGGATCTTGCCCTTTGCTCTGTGAACGCTGGAATTAGCTTCAGCCAACGGTGACGATGACACAGAAGATGGATGGATGGATGGATGGAGAGATGGATAGTGCATATTGATAGAAGTCTGGTGGCTCAGTGGTTCACACTGTTGCTTCACCATTAAGTCTCTTTGCACTGTGTGTTTGCATGTTCTCACCATGATCTGATGGCCTTCCTCCCATGATATCAAAGAAATGCAGCTGTGGCAAAGCTGAGTCTTTACTTTCAACCCAATCTCCAGACCAGAGTATCGATATTGGACAATTCTTCAAAACCTCAGAATAGTTTTCTTTTTATATCTTATGCCAAGGTCTTTCAAAGTCTTGCTGTTATTCACATTCTGGCTTTCTTCAAGGGAAAGATTGTGGTAATGTGGCAAATAAATTATGGTTAAAGTGGAAGTAGACAACTTTTTTGCTTTAACTTATCATTATAAAGTGATTATTAATGATAATTATGATTGCACAGTATAATGGCCATAGAGTAATGACACTATCCATATTTAGACTGGTTCCCCTTAAGACTTGCTTTCATCTGTCTGCCACCGGGCAAGATTTTCCTGGGAAAATGATGTCTCCATTAGAGACTACATGAATGACAAAACTTGTGCCTTTTCTCCAACTGATTTCTTCCAACGTTACATTCCCTTCCACCCTGACACCAACCCCTGCTGCAGTTAACTTGTTCAAAATAATAATGTGACTCAAATCATATTATTACTATGCACTGCACACCATTACAATATTTTTGCTAATGTAAAACTGCAACAATTTCAGTGTACATCTTCAGTGAAAGTGCCTCTTTTCTCTTATTTCCAACGTGGTGTTGAGTGTTCCCCCATAGTGTTTCCTGCAGTGGTGACCTCTGCAGTTGAGGGGTGGATTATGGTTAAGTGTAACAGGGTAAGGTAGAACTAAAACACTTAAAGGGGAAGTAGAAACAGTTTTTGACACACTAGGGGGCTGACTTGATAATGGATAGGAAAAATCAAATATTAATTGCAGGTCTGGTCATGGCTATATCTTGCGGTTTATGCAGAGGAAATGAGGGTGGAGAAGAGCAGAATAAAAGTGAGCATAAAAGTGGCTAAAAGCATTTCTCTTTTTTTCTCCCACCCCTTGTCTTCCTACTTCAGGCCTTGGGGAGATAATGAGGGTCTTGGCTTTGTAAACATTATTTCTGGCATATTGCAGCTGCCATCAGCTTATTTATGGCTTGAATTTTAATAATCTGGGAGCTAATATGCTTCAGAGAGAATGAAAATGCACAGTAAAGCCTGAGCACAGCCAAACATTGCTTCTCTACCCTCAGCAAGGAGGCCACTCAACGGGAACATCAAACGCTCGCTCTGCCGTGCCTGGCCCACGTTAATTGTACAGCTATTGTTCCCACATAGGTCCCTGGGAACCAAAGAAGGAGAAAATTGGCAAAGAAAGAAGAGGGACAGAGACAGAGTAATGAGGCTGAAGCTGAATAAATATGTCCTAAAACAATATCAGACTGACAAAGGTTTTGATGCCTTCCCCTGGGCTCTCTGTTGCCTCTATCCCCATTACTCACCTTAATGACAAAAGAGCTTTAGCAGAAAAAGCGTGTTCTACATATGTGTATGCTGTACAGTAGTACACCTCATGCATACAGTAAGTGGCCTAGCTAAACAGACCAGACCAGAGGATATTTATGTGAAGGTGCCCTATGATCCACGAAACTGACCAGAATACATAATGAATTAAACACTGAAAAGGAAAATAAGAGGAAGAAGTTTTGACATGAAGACTGGTTGTTTCATTTTACATATGTCTGCTCCATTCACCACACTTTTGTCAACAATAGAGGGAAGAGTTGGGATAAGATCCAATCTCTGTGTGGAAGAGATTAGATGCACACAATTGGACAGTACTGGTCTACCCTGGAAGTTAACTAGCATACTCTTGCTGCGTGTCTCATAAACTGCACGGGAACGGCAATGTTCGGGAGAAAGAGAGGAACAGACATATGGATAAATTTCACATTTGATGTCAGGGAATACAAGATCCTTTGTATATCAACAAAAAAGATCCTTAAAAAAACCTCAGGGAACATAAAGTGACATTTGCAGTCATCTCGATATTCATGCAAAGTTAAACACACTTAAATATTTTTGTTTTAACCTAATGTTACCAGCTAACCCAACTGGTGTGTTGTCACTCAACTGGGCATAAAATATAAGCTTTACTTTTACTGTCCTCAAATTGAAACAAATATGTAACAAACAGAATACATGTTTGAAGAACAGTAGTACACTTAATATTAACAGGTACACTTTAGCTAAACCTGTTTTAGTCCACTAAAATCTAATGTAGATTTAATCGACTAAAGTCTTATATTTAGTCAACTAAAACTAGTCAAAAACTAAAACAATTCAGATAACTAAAATATGACTAAATCTTCATAGCATTTTAGTGACTAAAAACAAACTAAAATTAGCTGTAAACAGAACATAAACACTGGTTCCATTCATACAGAAAAACGTCACACAAATCTGACAAATAAAAAAAAAAAAAGATGGACTTACCAGAAGATGTGAATTGGTGAAAAGAAAATTGGAAAAAATGGATGGCCCTTCCCTTTAAAACTTTCCTTAAGAAACAGGAATTTGTCTTAGGAGGTCTGTTTTGGTGTAGCTGTATTGTTGTGTGGATGGAAACAGTCGAGCTTTAGAGTCGTAGGGCTTATACATGCTGTAAAGTGTCAGAAATAGGTTATGATAATGAAAAGGAAAAAAATGTCTGAAAATTTGTCCAAAATCGTGAGAAATACAGGAGAATTGTGATCCTGGGAGGAAATAGGGAGAAAATATGGATGGTTAGCAAGTATGCCTAACATTGCCCTGTAACTAATTTAGTTATCAGTTATCAGTGCCCTGACAATGGATGCAACTGTATTTTTGCTTTAACTCATCAAAGAAAGTACAAGAAGCGATCTGCACACAGGAGACGTAATTCAGCGCTGTTGAAGCAACACACAGCTGCTTGTCTCCCGTTCTGCCACGCCGGCTGTGGGAGAACAACATAACAGGCAGTCGACTCGGCAGCAGTACCAAGGTGACTGCGAGTTTAAAGGGCAGGGTTCAGAAAAGTAAGTGACCCCGTCCTGCCTCACACACTCCCTAGCTGTACATATTTACGAGGTGTAATTTTTATGTGAGCGCCAGGCAACAACAGGTTTAAGAGGGCCAGTGTAACCTTCCTGGGGCCCGGGGTGACCTGCACCCTGGCTACAATGGTTTCCCTGGGCCACAATTAGGAGCAGGGCTTCACTGAGTCACCCCAGCGTCATGCTTGCATGGAGCCTCATTCTGGCCTCAATTCTCCCACTCTTCCACTGACTCGCTGGCTTTGAAACCGTCCATTCTCACCAGGCAAGTGGACAGTTCATATGTATAATTAACCAAATACCAGCAAACAGTGTTGGACAGCTAGTTGGACACTTTCAACACCATACGGTAAGGAGGAAAACTGATAGAAGGGAGGTTGAGGTAGATCTTCTGAGTTTCCTCTGGGCTGAAAAAAGAAACCCATCTTTCCCTCTGCTCCCCTTACTGCCCCTTTATCTCTCCGGCTTGGTGAGCTGTGACAGTTGCCGCGATGCCCTGCGACACAGTGAATATGCAACCGGGGCTCACTGGGTCTGGCCACACAGGCTTGTCATCACCACTCAGCATCAAACCCCAAACTACCAATTAACTCCTGAGCCCACCCCCACCTGCCTGAAGGCACTGTGACCTGCCCCCCTTCAGTCTGCTCCATTCCACACAACACTGACCCCCCCCTCCCTCCACTGCCCCCTCAACCCTGCTCCATACTCTCTAAACATGCCCCACGAGATGCCTCATGACTCCGTGACATACAGATGCTCAGAGATATTCTTCCCCGTCTGTGTGCGTCTGTCCGTCTGTCAGACCCCTGAACTTTACAAAAGAGGATAAAGTCAATTTGTCTGTGCTTGTTCCAGGCGGAGCCCAGTGTGGCTGTAACGACTTATCATGAGGGGGTAACAGAAAGACATGCTGGCTTTGGCACCGAGGCTGAGGAAGACAGCAGAGACAACTATAGCACATCAGTGGATCAAGGAAGTTCAAGTTCAGGTGGTAATATAACTTTTTCTTTTAGCGTTATAATTAATTTGCTTATTTATAGGTCCAGTATGTAAGATTTATTGGCAGAAAATGCCAGAAATTCAACATAATATTCATAAGTATATTTTCATTAGTGTATAATCACGTGAAAATAAGAATCCTTGTGCGTTTGTTACCTTTCATTAAGCCATTTATATCTACAGACAGCACACGTCCTCTTCCATGGAGGCCACCATGTTGAACTGCCCTGCTTCTACAGTGGTACACTGTAGAAGGGCCATTCACATAGTTTCTTCTGCACACTTGAAAGGGGAGGGTGAGGCGAGTGTTTGCAATGTGCAACCTCACCGCTATATCACTTACTGCACTTAATCATACACACTAGTCCTTTACAGCAACTACAAGGAGTTGTGAACCGGTTATGAAAGTCTCAATTTAATACTGATGCCTTTATATGACCTACGTAAGAGAAATCAGATGAGAAATCAGAGTGTTTACATTTTCTCAGCCAATGTTACAGTGAGTCATATGTTAACCAGTAAAAAAGAAGCAGGATGAGCAATGCCACTTTTTTCCACAGGAGCCTCCAAAACCAATAAAATAATTCCTTGCTGTATCTGTAAGGTCTTCAGTTCAGTTTGTGTGCAAAAATGAGCCCATTATTTGTCAAAGCTTCTCTTTCAGTGGAAGAGTAGTAAATGAGAAATTGCCTTTTCTACGAATGATGAATTCCTAACAACTTATAACTTGAAATCAGCCAGAAGAGATACTCATAGTGTCTGGTGAAGATCAGTAGTCATAACCCTGGATTTGTGAAACTCTCATGATATTTATGCATTTATTCATGCTGTTACACCTGTACATTAAAGTATCAGAAGTACAGGTGCCTATCAAAATGATGGATACACAAACAAAGTGTTGCTTGTTTGGTATAATGTGTATCAGTCTACCATTCTACAATTCTGTTGTTTTAGCAGCTGGAATACATTAGTTCTATTCCAGCTGGTAAAACAACAGAATATTCGTATTGAATGTTCCTTGATAATCGCAACATATACCTCAGCTAGTTACTCTTTTACCTTTGCAGTCATCATAGGTATTGGAGAAGGCACAGGAAAAGTAAAAATTCTTTTAAAATCTAGGAAAAGTGGGTAATGCAGATGCAGTCTGATGTCAGAGTGCATCCAAGTTATCTATTCAGTCTGTCCCCCCAGGCTCCTGCTGCATTTGTTTCTGTTTTTGGCCTTTTATTTTCTCTCGTTCTCTCTCCTGTATTTGGCAGTTGTGAAAATTGCAAAGCAACAAATTGCACTCATTTGACGGAGCGGCTGTGGCTCACAGACCATGTTGTCCAGTCTGCACTTCGATGTGTCCTTTGACAAGATACTGAACCTCAGAACAATTCCCATCGAGAGACATGCTGAACCATCGGTGTGTGTATGTGTGTGTGAATGGGTGAAATGGATGAGAGAATCATTGTGGGATGCTTTGGACAGAAAGCTCTGAATTTCTTCAGGTCAGCAGGTTAGCACCTTGCATGGCAGCCTCTGCTATCAGTGAATGAATGTGGATGTGAATGGGTGAATGTGCTAAATAAATGCAGTCCGTGTTCCATTTACTTAAGTAGTAACTAACATTTCAAATGAAAAATAATGACAAAATGGTAAGGGAAATTAGAAAGTTTTTCTACTTGAATGTTTTTATTTTGTTGTAAGTTATGTGTATGCAACACTAATAACATGAATAAACTTTTTTTTTCCATGTGTAATTTACTTCCACTTGCCGGGAGTTAGCTGTGGCTCTCTTCACAGTTTCTGTGAAATCATCAGCCTTGACTGCTGGGAGGAGAAGATTTGACCTAAAGTATCATGAGCAAACCGCTCATTCTGTAAGTCTGCAGGACTTAGTCCCTTTGCTGTCCCACAGGGGACATTCTGCATTAACATGAACACGTCACATGGTGGAGGATGACACACTCCCATAGCCGCAGTACTGGCCGCAGCTCCTGTATCCCTCCATCCCCCATCACCCGAGAGGTCATCCCCTCAGCAATCAGCAATCCTTTTCACCTTCTGTGTGGCCCTAATTACAGGATCACTGGGCTCGGAGAAATGATTCCTCACTGAGTCATGACCTCTCAGTCCTACGCCTATTCTGATATTTGTTTATGACAAAATCACACACATCTGTGAACTTATATGGACACAGATGGTTGTGTATGGGAAACATGTTTGCAGAGTGTGTATATCCACAGTTTCCATTTACTGGAAGGCATCTTTCTGGACATCTTGGAGGATAAATCCCAGTGAAACAATTGTAAACCTGCATTGTTGACTTCAACACAGAGAAATAAATAATTTATTCAAGGTAACAGTGCATTTTCTGCTGGTCATTGCTAGCTAGTTGCTAGTTACTAACTTCTGGGAAAACATGGGATACGTTGGATATGTCAGAGGTGCAAAAGAGTGAGGAGGAAGATTAAGGAGGAAGGTTTTCATCAGTTATGGTGGCTGTTGAAAAGTGAGAATAGCAACGCCTATGATCCCACATTACCTCCCAATGTTGTCTTTTGTTATTGTTATGATGTGACAGAGACCCCTAGAGGAGAACATATTGTGCATTTAAGACATACAAATGAATTAATGTCTGTCACAAATGTAAACCTATGGTTTTAGACAGGATACACTGTAAGCCTTGTGTAGAGCAGACAGACGGTGACAACACTGAAGCAAAATGACCGATAACTTGATAAATGTGACTGTTCACATTTGACTGTTCAGTGTCCTCCTGAATCCACATTCTTTACATACAGCATATTTTATAATTTAATGTATCAGAAATTTTGTCATCAAATTTGTGTTTAATGTGATTTTGTTGATCTGTTGCACACCACATCTATCGCTTATCGTCCCTACCCTGTCTTCAGGTTCTTCCATTTTTTTTTTTTTTTCCCTGTTAAAGGGTTTTTTTGGGGGGGAGTTTTTCCTTACCCAAATGCAGGGTCTAAGGACTGTACAGACTGTAAAGCTGCCTGTGGCAAATTGTGATTTGTGATATTGGGTTATATAAATAAAATTTGACTTGACTTGACTTAACCCTGTATTTGTTTAAAACCTGTATGAACATCTGACTGCTTGTGTTTCTTACCCTGTTATTATTACAAATGGTTAAAAGTATATAAATACACTCAAAGATAAAATGATCCTTTACTGGACATCTAAGTGTATTTCTTGACTCTGGCACTAATGGTGACATCCCTGCCGGGTTATTTATTGCCTTTTATCTTCCCTTCAAACGTGTCCGTGTGATTCATAGGAGCCATGTGTTGGGTCAGTTGTTCACAGTACAATGGTGCAGATGAGATTTGTTTAGCTTTGTGACATGAGGTACTTCCCAGTCTGCTACACTGTACAGCTTCCTGTGACACATAGTTACATCAGTCATCCAAAGTAGTAACTCACTGGAGGTGATTTAAAAGGCAGAAACCTTTTGGGTGAAAAATTAAGTGCAGTTGGCATTAACTTTATGTCCTGTCAAGAGCACACAGTTGTCCACTGAACTCTGAAAAGGCTTATTTTGGGAGGACCAAGGTTAGGTCACGGTAATCTCAGCTGCTTTGCCTCTATCATTTACCATCTGTGGGAGTTGAACTGGAGAAAGGTGACGAGCCATTTTATCAAATCTGGACACCTCTGCTGACAGTACAACAATGGACTCCAGATTTCTCTGTGGACGCATGATAACAAGAGCATGAGCTTTCACTTAACGCATCTTGCTTCGTCTCCTCCTACTGCTCCACAAATCACCGATCGGCTCCCCCGCAATCACCGAGAGGGTCAAAGGGCATCTCCTCATGTTTGTCACTCACAGCAGTGTCCAATTTGAAGCCCTGAACTGTGCATATAGTTCGGTCCAGGTTGAGAGAGTGAGAAAAAACAACACACAGTGGCTAAAAAGGGAAACAGGAAGCTAGATACAATAGAGGAGACCTTTGATCCATGATGAGGGGGAAGACTTCCCCTCTGGGTGCAAACTATTAATGTGAAAGTGACTCTGCCCATTGCACATTTGTTACAGCGAATAATGGGCCTAAAATTAGCACACAATGGCAGGCAGACGGGCGACACTTGCACCCAGCCATGCGCAGGAAGGGAGCGGGAGGTAATTGTATAAAAATGAGTGATTTGTTGAGGTCGGGCCTGGTTAGGAGCGCCGGCCGGTCGGCATCTAAGGGCAGAGGAGGAGAGTGAAGATAGAAGTTGAGACGACAGACTTTGATGAGCTCTTCCAGCATTGGCCACATGTTAGTGTAACTGTGTAAAAAGTAGGTGGGTCAATCTGTTGCTGCTTAAATTGTATGTTCATAAAGCACAAAGCATGCCGCCTGTTAAATGCTAATGGCAAAAGCAGTAATGATAGTCAATGTGTCAGAGCAACCAGTAAGGAGATTGAACATTTTGTCATTTATTTCAACACAGTACAACTTAACACAAGTCTTGCTGTTCAAAATACAGGAATAAATAACCTCCAACTTTACAAAAATAAATACTAGTGGACTAACGGTGATGTATACTTACAAATGACCTCACTACAAGCTCACTCCTCAACAGCTTGATGCCTCTACTGTTCCCGAACCAGCTTTGTCTTTTTTGTCTTTGCTGTCCCCAGAGTCAGTGTCCTGGTCAGAGTAAATCCCTTCTGTACTTTTCTGGGTTGTCAAACTGGTCTGATTGGTCTCAGAGGCTGAGTTCCAGTCTAATGGGACCAGCAACTGCGATTACAAGCTATTGTCAGCTACAGTACAGTTAGTATTGTGCTGGTGACTTCAGTGACCATGGAACCTGGTTAATTTGTCCACTCCCACTGTTCCAGTTCTGGTGATCATTCCAGCGACACTGGCTGCCAGAATTTCCCTCTGCGTGCCCCCATCCTGGGCCTGAGAACCTCCTCCTCTGGGTGGTCCAAAGCTCCTGTGCTAGCAGTGTAAACAAACAAACAAACAACAACAAACAAAATTTGTTGGGTGCAGTTAAATGTAAGTGCCCCACATTGCCAGTGACTACCGTGTTACATTGGAAAAGGTCCGTGTTGCAGCATACCAAGACCTAATGAGGCCAACTCCTGAATGGAGAGGTTGGGTTTTTTCTATGACTAACGAATAATGAAAACTTGGTCCACTACTCTTCTCACCAGCTAATCATTTGGCTGAGTATGAGAGAGCAGAACCCCTGCCGTCTGCATCCGTCACCTGAGAAAACTGAGAGTGACTTTTGATCGTTTGAGACGGAGGACAAACAAAGAGGACAGACATGGTCTCACGAGACACTGAAATCGTGGAGTATCTCAAGTCAGGTCTCAAAATGGACGTGTTGAACGAATTCCCTCTGATCAAGAAAAATTTCTGAGTCAATACTCAACACCATCTGACAGATGAATGTGTTGAAAGACTTTGCCTGCATTATTAAAGAGTAAACTACAGAAAACATTTGGAAGAGTCTACAAATGAAAGACCTATGCGCTATTACAGTTTGTATGTGGGCATGTGTTTTGAGAAGCTCGTTCATTTGTTGCATGTTGAAACATAGTGTACTGTATTGTTTTCATAGATGCAGCTGGGTAATATTCTTCCACAGTTCATTGTCAGATAATAACCAACATGCTAGAGATGCCCCAATACCACGTTTTCCTTCACGATACCAATTCCAATGCCTGAACTTTCCCTATCTGCCGATACCAAACACTAGTCTGATACCAGTGGGTCCAATCCACTCAAAGAGGAGTCCAAGAAAAACAACTCAAAAAGTCTGTTACGGATTTTACTGCGTGTCCCCACAAAAACAAAACAGGAAATAAAGATTGAAATAACAGCATCTGTATTTTCACTTTAATAACAAAGATTATATACAATATATACTGTGTGCTCACAGTACCAGTGAGTCAAGAAACTTCAAATGAGAAATACGCAATCCACTGGATTATTCTTCCTCTTAACACAGACTGCAGAGACCCTATACATATCATGAGCTGGCTGTAACCAATTACTTTTAAAAGTAATGCTGCCCACACTGATGTCCAAAGAAACCAGAGTGTCATGGCCTGAAGTTACTTTAATTCTCATGCTTGTTTGATTATGCTCCCCTATTTTCTGGGAAAATGCCAGGAAATCCAGTCAACTTGACAAATGACGAGAGGAAGCCACCAAGTTTCAGTATGACAAAAGCCTACAGTACGCACTGAACTGTCTGCGGAACTTGACACTGTAATCTCACAGGTCACCCGTTCAGAAACAGCCAGACCTGTAAACCTCCTCCAGATCCAGCAAGGATTCTGACACAGTCTGCTCACCAATGATACACCGCAGTGGATAACAAGAACCAAGCAGCAGCAAAGATTGTGTCTAGTTGAAAGACACACTCTGAAAGGCCTCAGAACCACTGTTCCTGTAACAAAAACACCAATTACAAAAGCCTGATGGAAAGCGGATTTGATTTGCGAAGGTTTTACAAGGCCAAATGGAGAAAGAAAGGGTGAGAGCGAGGGAGAAAGCGGTCTGTTGTGCATTAACTTTTTTGGACAGCAAAGAGTTTTTCCCAGGTGCTGAGGGATTCCAGAGATGCTGATGGGAAAGTGTGCTATTTTGTGCTTGTGTTTGTGTGCACATGTGTGTTATTTTATCATTTATCACAGAGACATATAACTTATAACCTAGAGAACATTGTTGAAAGAGAGGTCACTTGAATGTGCATATGATACAGATACACGCCTTTACCACCACTTGTTCCTCCTTTTAGTTTTAAGAGACCAGCCAGCAGCAGGGATTATAAGATCTAATTTCCTGTGAGCTCTGGTTACTGAAAATGTCTATATATGGATGCACGCAAATGTGCACAGATACACAAACACACCAACTGAATTACCAGCACAAAGGCAGGCTAGATAAAACCGTTAAATGTTGAAGTTGCGGTGTACGAAGCCAAGAAGCTGCAGCACCATGTAAGTTCCAGTTCAGACTCCTCCAGCTGAGAAAAGGCCCCAAGGTAGACGAGCCCCTACTGAGGACACTTTCCATGACCTCCTGTAATGAGAATGGCAAAGTATGTGATGCAGTTTGGTTGTGGAAGCAGACAATGGGGTCTGCTGGGGATCATAAAATACCTGTGCCAGACTGATTAGGAAGAAAGCAAATATTCATTGTTACACGCTCATGGGTGTATCTCTATTAACCGGCCGCTATTTACTGGCAACAGTATAAAACGGGGTGTTTGTTTTCCCTTAATTTTGACTTCAGCTGACCTTTCCTCTTTTGTGGATCAGTGTTGTATATTAAAATCAAAGTGAGTATCAGAAATGGGGCACAGATGCCAGAGGCAGGAGTAAGTAACACATGTGCAAGTCACAAGCAAGTCTTAACCTTAAAGTCTCAAATCACTAGCAAGTCACAAGTCAAGTCATACACAAGTCAGATGATACACCAGTCTCCATATTTAAATTAGTTGAAAGACAGTTGTCATGGAAAGTTCTTCTATTTTCAACATTAACAAAAATTGTTGCAGCCTGCTTACACTTTATAAATCTCACTGACATTTTGTTACAATTAATAACAAGACTCCTAAATGAAAAATAGAGAATGGGGTCCTGAAATTATAACCTAGACTTATAGCTTTAAATTACTCTAATGAGGAAACAGAAGTCAAGTCTAACATAACTTAAACTTGTTGTAAACATTAGCTTCCTAGCTAACGTTGACCAGCCAATAAGTTAGCAAAAAAGACACATTCATGTACGTTTCTTCATTGGTTTTGAATGACGTGGGATGTTACGGTGGTCGTGTCAGTGATTTTTGAGCTGCAGACATTGCGTAACACTGTTTTCTTCTTCTTACCGTCATCAACAACATAATAATTGAACCCAAATTGTATTAGTGTTGGACTAGCCTTCTCTGTGATAGCTGCCTCATGCATTGGCCTCTGCTGGGGCTGCCGCATCCTAGTAGGTTGCTAGATTTGCAGGCATTGCACAAGAAATCACAGAATCATTTCAATTCAGTTCAATTTAAAAAACAATATGTAACTTCTCAATATCAAGAAAAATTCAGAAAATTTAAAAAATCAAATTCTATGCAGTCATCTGTCTGAACTCTCAGTCAAGTTTCCAAGTTAAAAAATTTGTGACTCGAGTCCCCAACCTCTGATAGATGCTCTCCAACAACAGTCTGATGATGAAGGTTTTTTCTGGGCAAGAAATGTCTCAAATGTTAATGACATTATTTCAGTTGTGCATGAGAAAACATTTTCATTAAGTTTAAGATTTAGTTGATCCAACAGCTCTTCAGTCACCCTGAGGAGCATTACAAACAAATTTGATTTCCTTTTACATTTTCTCAATTTGAAAATGCAGTTCTTCGTTGTACAAAAGAACTCACAGCTGCAGCTGCTCCTGTTGGAGCCACTTTGTTCAAGCTTTGTCATGAAGGCAATATGTAAAACCGCTCCCAATGAATTTATTAAATATAAGTTAAGTGTAAGGTGATAGTAACTGAATTCAATGCAAACCTTCATCATGGTTCACAGTATCTTCATTATTGTTAAAACAAGCAATCATAACTTATCTTAAAATGTATTAGAGACACACAGTAAGTTTTAATCTTATATATTTTCATAAAACTATAAAAAAGACGTGTCTCAGGAGAGTTTTAACTCTCAAAAAATGCATGCCGAGAAATCTGCTATTATGTGGATCATTTTACTTTAGAAACTTAAATGAGTTGATTGAAATCTGTCATTTATTCAACTCATCATTTCAAGTCAAAAGACTTCAAGTCTCAGAAAAACTCATGGTCATAAGTTCTGAAGTGTTCTGAAGAGAAATAGACATTTTAAATTTAATTAACTTGAACAAATAGAACTTGTATATTTGGGTCAAGTCTGTCTGTCTGACAGACAGACAGACAGACAGACAGACAGACAGATAGATAGATAGATAGATAGATTTTTTTCATTATAGTCTCTTGCACTAGGGACAGAACATTCTGATTGCTGAGACAGAGAGAGTGGGAGAAAGAGAGGCGGAGGAAAACAGTGTCCCCAGCTGGTTTTGGCTATCTAATAAACATGTAAACACTCTGCGTTCTCTACCTCATTAGGTGATTGCAGAGGCCGCTTGCTCTCCATAAATCAGGACCCAGGTTATCAAGGCCTCTGATCTTAACTGTAGTGGGCGCCCAGCTGTCTACAGCCGCACTGACTAGGAACAGCAGGGTCGGAGGAATCCAATTCCCCACCTCTTCCACCTTTCTCATTTTGCAAATAAAAGAGGAGATACGCTCGTAAGTGCGTGAGTACACATGCTAACTGGTCATCAAACTCGAGGTATGTTGTTTGCTGGACTGGAAAGCTTTCAGAAAACTGACAGTATAATGTCTCTACAAATGTCAGGTGACCTTATTTGCAGGATCAGTCTTGCTGTGTTTTTTCAATAGATCCCAGAGGTGTTGCTTCATCACAACGGTGAGAAAAGTGTAATCTCCAGAGAGCATGCTTGACTGAAAGATGAAAAAGTTCAAAGAATGAAAAACGGCTGTGTGTTTGACTTCAGCCACCTCTCTACCACCATAAAGGTTACTACTTGCCAGCTTCAAGCACAGTATCACTCTCTTATTCCCTAATGTAAAACACACTCTGGCTGTGTGCTAGCCAGCCTGCTAAAGTGAATGCTACAGTGCTAACTTTTCATGGATTCTCAAGGCAACTTCTGCTACTTTTCATGCAGTGGACTGATTATTCCCTGTTGTAAACCTAGGGTGTTAATTTAACCCAATATTGATAATGATTCAATAAAGAATTAAATCACACGTCAGGCACAGCACTCACACAGTAGTCACCGCTGAAGCTAAACTAATTAGATTTAAATTATGGATAATGGCCTGAAAATAATTCCAAGATGGTTTGCAAATTGCCTCTAATTAAGAGCCATAAAGTCTTTATTGCCACTATACAAGCAAAAGAGTGTCACATTGTCACAGTTTAAGCTCTTTTTGAGAGCAGTGGCTGCAAATGCAATGTCAACACTGCACAGCCCACTGAAATATTGAATATTGAATATTTATGTGATAAAACAGAAAGTGAGCCCCATTTTCTTTTGTATTGTACAAATTATGATGACTTAAGATAGGTATTTTTATTTGAAATCACCTAACAAAAACTCAAATAACAAAAACTGGAATGGCTGTTTTGATGGTAATTTTGATATGTTTAAGTTAGCTAACTTTGTCTTGAATGCCTGGCAGCATGGAAGATTGTTTAACTGTTGTATTTATTTTGATTTTTCAGCAGAGATGAGAAGTAACTAAGTGCAAATACTTTGTAACTGTACTTAAATAGTTTAATAATTGTAGGTATCTGTACTTTACTTAATTATTTATTTATTTTCTGACAACTTTTTACTTTTACTCCCTACATTTTAACACAAATATCTGTACATTCAACTTGTTACTTTTGTTACTCATCACTTGTATTTATGCATTTGTGTGGGAATTATTGATTATTTTTATTTTGCATCATTGCACGGCGCCTTCCCTGTATCGCTTACTGCATATCATGCGTGACAGATGTAACAAGACAAAAATGAGACGAAACAGAGAGCGAGACTCGATCACAGAAGTTCCGTGAGCTTTGCATAGAAACAAAGAAATGTACTTTGGAGGACTACCTCTTGCTTTTATACCGTACATTTCAGAGCCTGTGCTTTTTTCACTTTTTCCTGAGTAAAGAATGTGTGTACATGTGCCACCTCTGTTTTTCAGTAATACTGTCTGTATAAGTCAATAATAAGTCTGTCAGTGACTTAAGAGTTCTGCCCTACTCTGTGATGGTTTGAAGATCTGAATAAAAAGATACTTTAGTGGTTTCTTTATTTTCTTCCTCTGTTGTTTGACAACAGCTGTAAGGTTTACTCTAGTCCTGACTTGTTTGAATTTATGATGCCATGTAAGAGCAATGCCGTGTGGGCATAATTGCGTGCAAAACACGATAATAAAACTTTATGTACTGATTTATTAATATGTCAAGTAAAAAAAAACAACACAATGTGTAACTAAAACCATATTTAATGCACTGATGAAAAGAGTGTCATTATTATTAAACTTGAGAATGTTGAAATCAATTCCAATGAAAAAGACAGGGATGACAGATACTCTCTACTTGCTTGTGGTCCAAATGTGCTTTGTTGCAATTTGAAATGTGTATCATTTACCAGCCGTCTTACGTATTGAACAGTTGAGCATGCTGACTGCAGGAGGAAGCGAGAGAAGTGGAAGTGTTGAGGGTTGGTGAGGATGTCGGGCCTCCTCAGAGCTTGAAATCTGTTTAAGAGCTGTAGATCCTTTTTGGCCTGCTCCTGGTTGAAATCCTCCCACTGTGGATTTAAAATTAAGGGCTCGGGTTTCCAGGCAAGGGGTGCCGAATGAACCTTTCCCTATGTTGAGCCCATGAGACATTGACATTAGCTGATGCAGTAACAGGTGGATGGGAATGTTAACCATTCAGGGTACAGGAAGCCTTACTGCTCTGAAGCCTGTTGCAGTGACAGCTGTTAATCGTCTTTAATTTGATATAGAATTGAAATGTGACCCCAAATCCCAGCAATCTTTTGAGTCATACTGAAACAGCAAGCAGAGGGAGACTGCTGTGTCAGCATAATCTAAAAGTTCATTTATCTCTCAGACTTACGCCCACTACATTTCATTAAAATCTGGGTTGAATTTTCATTGGAATCAAAGCTAAGATGCCATAACTTTTCAGGGAAGTCAGCATAAACTTAGATAAAATGAATAAAACCACAAAAGGCTGAAATATTACAGTAAATAAGAGATTGAAAATTGAATTGTGACAAACTTTGCATGCAGCAGATGTGACATCAGTCAGCATATTTGGTTTATACTTGTTGAAGTATACCAGCTATTAGCATTCATATTCAAAAGCCTGAGTCAGTCACTTGGCTCCCACTCAGAAGACTCATGACAGCAGGTCTGTCTATTTTGGAAGTATCAGCAGTTAATTTGCAGTTATCATTTCTTGAGAAGTGTTTGATTCTGTTGTCCCCTGAGGCCCCTTAAAATAATAAATTTACATGCCATTTTCCCATAATGCCACTCATCAAGCATGGGAAACAAAATATGAAGCCATGATAAATCACAGAGTGCAGTAAATTGTTGTAGGTTCTATCAACAACTTCAAACATGCATGCATTTCACACCTCTGGCCGCACCCAAAAGGTATTTTGCAAGTGTGTGTTTTGCATGGCTGTGTTCCATTTGGTCGTGCCAGTTGGCCATTTTTAACACAGCGGCAAGGGTGTAGAAATCTGGTTAATAAGAGCGCGGGCAGCATATGAAGCAGTAGGTGTGAATCCCTATGACCTGATAATCCACATTCTCTTCAGTCTGTGTACAGATAGACAAAAAGACAGATTGATAGAGATAGACTTTGAAATTGCATATAGTGTCTATACCAGAGTCCACTTTTGTACGGAGGTGAGACGCCAATCCTTCCTTTAAAAAAAAGATACCAGATGACAAAGCATAAAGATCGAGAAAGTCCTCATATGGAGGAGGTGGGGTGATTGGATGGGTCAGACAAACATCAGGGGTTTGTATCTCATGTGAAATCAGAAGCTAATATTATTTAAAGTTTTCGGTTACATTAAGTTACATGCCTTATGACTTATGTCATGTGACTTACGAAATGTAACACTTATTTTAACCCAAACCATGATTTTTTACTAAATCTAAGCAACTAGTTTTGTTGCCTGAACCTAACTGTGACTGTTTCACAATGTTAACCACATGTTTATTTTTATTACTATGATGACGAAGGTCACCTGACTACTGATCCACTCTCCACAGAAGTTAATATGAAGGATTGGTAGATCACCTGCATCCAAAATTGGACTTTGCTTTACGCACTGTGTGCCATTTGACTGTGTACACTGTCAAAAAAAAGTTGAGACAGCTCAAAAATTTAACGCAACTTACTGCAGTATTTTTGAGTTTTGAGCCCTACTCAAACTCTGAGGTTTTGAATAAACTAAAAAAAACGTTTTGCTGACCTATAATCCCCAATTGAGGTAATTTCTTTGCATCTTTAGATAAACTGAACTAAAAATGTATTACACCAATCAGTCGCAGTGAGCTGTGAATCAGATTTCTCATTATTTGGATGCTTTAAAATTAAATGGTGTTAATAGAAAATATTAAAATATTAACCATTATTCACTTCAAAAAGTTTACTCAGTAATGTTACATGGGGGTTTGGGGTTTTCTAAAAGTTTACCTGGAGTAGAAATTAAATTATCTCAACAAAAGATTAGTAGTTGGTAAAACCTTTTCAAAACTTAAGAGTTTGAGTTTGGCTCAAAAATCTATTGAAGGGACTGGGTTTGATAATCAAATAGTAGGGAGAGGTAAAGATGCTGTGGTAAACTTAATTTCATCTTTTTGTTTCTTTTAGTGTTGTGGAAGACAAAACAGAACCTTTTCTGTTTGGATTCAGCCACGACAAAACATGTGAAAAATGTTTTCATCGATCTGTATTGTTTATGTGCAACATGCATGTAAGTTGGAAAATACAAAAGGACTGTGCTGCAGCAATTTTTTGCCCAGTATGATTCAGATTTACCCCTTAAGTGCCTTGGGATTTGTTTAGATGCGGAACAGCACTCACTTTACTTACCCCAACAGCATTTCCTACATGCGGTAATAAAATAATTCATACCACTGACCCTCTGGTCAAAAGTCTGGGTCTGGTTGCTGTGTCGGCCTCATAAACAGATATGTGCATTTAAGAGCAGATGTATATGCCAAGAATGCAATAGAGAAAATCCAATATGTTACAAACATGCATGTCAATTTTTATTCAACGCTACAGGAAAGATATATTGTCAGATAAAAGCTATCAAAAGAGATGTATTTGGCAGGATTCTTCATTGGTAGGCAAGTATAAAGGCTCCAAACGCATAAAATGAACATTTTGGGTAACTCATGAAATCCTTATGTACTATAACTAGAGATCAGTATTGTAAAACCTGCTATAAAACGTGACTGTTTATACTGGACTATGCTTTGCTGTGCTATCTTCTATATCTCTCACACAAAGAGACACACATGTGAAAAGATTTTTAAAAGTTTTTAGTCAGTTTGAACAGTTGCCATGACTGAAGCTACCCTCATGATGGCAATGCTGATATTAGCCTGAAATGTTCCAGTAACATTGTTTCAGTATGTGCCTGATGGCTGAGCACAGCTGTCGGCCTGGCAGAAAATGAAATGTTTGATTGTAATCTGGTCTTCTCTCATTACTCACTTAACGCAGTTGAAGTGTTGCAGCAAAGAGGTGAAACAAAACAGAGGAGAAGAGCTACACCCACTCTTAGAAAATAAAGCCACTAAATAGAACTGTGAAGGTTCCTTCGGCCTGTCCCAATAGAAGAACCCTTTTAAAAAGGTTTCACTTGGAACCCTAATACCATCTGTGAAAGGATCCACCTAGAACCCCCTATGAGCGGTTCTAAATGAGAACCCATCAGTGGTACAATGGTTCCACCCAGAACCCTCTCTAGCATCTTTTCCACCAACATGGAACTGGCTCTATTCCGGTTGGTGCATTTAATTTTAAAACATTTGGAGCATTTTTACCAAAAACAAATTGGTTTGGTCTGAAAAGTTGGTTTCAAGCTCAAAACCGAAAAATATCAGGTTTTCCTTGGGAACCAAAGCGGGTGTGTCATATTCTACAGGTCGTTGAACACTGTCCAACACCCTCTGTTAATGACATCCTTGATTACAATGGTTTCACTCAAACTGGTTGAAATACAGGCTGGTTCGCTTAAGATTCCAAGAATCTTGAACGGAACTGGTTCAAGTAGCAGAGCTAATTTGGTGTAAAAGGGCCTTCTGGTTCTATTCAGAACATTTGCACCTTCTAGGCATCCTAACAAGAACCTACCCAAGGGGTTCTATCACAAATCTTTTTATATTTATTTAATGGTTTTATCTAGAACTCCCCCAGGGGGTACTGCCCAGAACCTTTTTATATTCCAAGGGTTTTATTTAGAACTCACACAGGGGTTCTGCAGAGAACCTTTTTATATTTCACAGGTCTTATCTAGAGTCCACCCAGGGGTTCTGCCAAGAACCCCTTTGCATTGCAAGGGTTTTATCTAGAGCCCATCCAGGGAGTTCTACTGATAAACCCTTTCCATTTCAAGGGGTTTATCTTGAAACCACCCACAGGAGAACCTTTGGAGAACCTTTTTTTACTATGGTACAAAGAACTCCTCATAAAAGAGTTCTTCAAGGATTTCAGGAGTCCTCTTCAAAAAGGGGTTCTTTGGGTGAAAGGGGTTCTTAATTTAACCCTTAATCTTACAAAAATCCCTTGACAAACTGTTTCTTCAAAAAATGGTTCTTCTAGGTAGAGTGTAAGCCCTTCAGGAAGAACCCTTTTGGAGCCCTTATTTCTAAGAGTGCACAGTTGCACAGGGAGTGGACCAGATGAGCCACCCTAGGTGTGATCAGTCGAGCTGGTGGAGGTGAAGTTAACTGCTATTGACAGGCTGGGCAGGCCACGGCTACTCCTCACCTCTAATCAGCCTTACCCTTTAATCATGTCCGAGGCTTGGACTCCATCTCCAAACTACTGATGAACGGCACTATTGGATTACCTCATGACCTGGATATGGGCTGCACTGAAACTTATGTTCTCTGCATCGCTAACAAAAAGCACAAATACTCTAAATATGTTCACATACTGAGGCCAGATACACGTGATTTTTAACCCTCAACCAAGCAGCATTTGCATGCATTCCTTCCACATTTGCACGAGCTCCTGCTGTTTTTTAGAAAATCCAGTCTAATAGAGTCTGTTGGCGCGGCTGGCAACATGTAATGTGTGTAATTTGATGGGAGGCTGCAGAACAAGGAAGCAGGGAATATCCTGGCCACATCTTTAACCTATTGAGGCAGGATGATGTCATGATTAGAAGAGGAAATTGGGATCCCTCCAGAGCCTAAACACCCCAAGGCTGTCGGGCCAGCCATGCAGACGGCTGGAGGGAGGGAGACAGAGCCAGAGAGAAAGTGTAGGATAGAGAGAAAAAAGAAAAACGAGAGAGAGATGGGGGCTTGGGTTGACCCACAGTGTCAAGATCAAAGCGGAGCACCACTTGGCTGACAAGGAGGGGCACACTTCAGGGATAAGTGTGTGTATACGTGTTTGTGTATGCGTGCAATCTGCCTGCCATGGATCTCATCCAGCCATCCCGCCTCTTCACCCAGATATAATGTCAAATATCTAATGTCTGGTCTCATCTCTCTTCTCTTCTCCTCTCTTTCACTGATTCATTGTCTCCTGCAGACACACACACACACACACACACACACACACACACACACACACACACACACACACCTCATAGAAGGAGTCGGCACGTTAAACAAATCAGGCTGTGATGCTCCTCATGGCTCCCTTCCCTCACAGTGGTGAGACACTGAGAGGTGATGAGGTGAGACAGACAGAGAGCAGAGACGACGGGGGGAAGAGAGCCAGGGAAACAGAGCAACAGAGAGAGTAATTGTACTTCTTTGTGTGCTCATACTCAGAAAAGATTCCCTCGCAAGGCCCCAAAACACTCATACATACGTTGTATAATCACATGTGTTAAATCCCTTAATGAGCTGACCACAAGGCTCTCAGTTGAGAGCATGAGAGGAACAACTGACGGGTTGTAAGGATCAGGGGTGTTTTGACATTTGTTGGTTCTGAGCAACACTAAATCTCTCTCATGCAGTGATCACTGGAGCAATTATCTGCTCCTTGTCCGAGAACTCAGCTGAGTTGAACTGGAAGGTGGCCAAGATGGGCACAAGGGATTCTGCATGCACACACACTACAGTCATTTATTCACCCTTTATCATGTCCCAGGATGTTTTTTTTTATTTTTTGACTCACCAGACCAATCAGAAGCAGTTTTTGTCTTATACTCTGACTCCTGCAGCAGGAAAACCCCGATCTGGCTTTCCCAGATGTGTTTCTCTTTCTTCCTATCTTAGTATGGTAATAGTAGCAGTTTATCACTCAGAAGGTCACGTCCCTAAAATGAACTCTGTGTTAGCAGAAAGAGAAAGAAGTCTATTCAGGAGGACATTCTCATTGGTAAAGATCACCGCTGTAGACCTACTGGTGCAGTGCTCGTATTCAGATAATGTGATCAGGCTGCAGCAGGTGATTGTAGGTGTGTGAGAGTGTGACTGGGACACTGATGATGTTTCATAGGATTTTTACTTCACAATACAGAGGATATGCACTGATTTTGAACAAACGATTATCTGCTTAGATTAAAGGCGGTTAGAATCACCAAAGAAACAGTGCTTCATGGGCATTCACATGTGGCCAGGAATTGGGTTTCCGGACATTTATATGTAGGGCTGGGTATTGTTTGGATTTGATCAATTCTGGTTCTGCAAATCAATTTTGGTTCTTAACAATCTTCCGATTCCTCATTCTTTGAGTGTCCTGCTGCATTCTTCACTGAGTTGTGTGAAACACTTATTACCACTGATAAATGTTAGCTGTGGAAACTGTGCTAAGTTAATATTAGCCAGATAACCAAAATGATGGTGGTCTCTTCTCTGGTTTCTTGAATATTTATTTGTGCAGGATTTGATGAGCATAATCGAAATAAAAAAATATTAATAATTCCTTTGGAATTGTAATTTTGGAGTTGATTCTTATTTGGAATCAGTTCTCAATGTCCAATCTTATTTATAGAAAGTCACTGTCATAGAAATAGTACTTGGATAGTGAATATACATGTAAACACAAGAAGAGAAAAACAGATCAAATGAGGAAATAAACAAAGCAAAGCCTGAGTTTGTAATGCTGGGCCTACGTCAGCAAATTTAAGTGAGGACAACACCAATAGATATTCTGGCTATGCATGGAAAAATTTGTAGACATTTTTTTTGTTTACAGTTAAAGAGACATGTTTGCATACATGTGTCTCCAATAATGTAATAAAATAAAAATATCATGTTCACATGCTACCTTGTGGTCTTGTTCGTAAGTGATGGTAAAATGGCGTGTGAAGACAAAGCTGAGCCAGAAGCTTTCACTTTATAAGCTGATCTATGTTCAAGCCCTCACCTAAGGTCATGAGCTTTGGGTAGCGACCAAAAGAATGACCAGCGGCCGAAACGAGTTTCCCTCCTAGGATGGCTGGGCTCAGCCTTAGAGATAGAATGAGGAGCTTGGACATCGGAAAGGAGCTTGGAGTAGAACTGCTGCTCCTTTGCATCGAAAGGAGACAGCTGAGGTGATCTGGGCATCTGATTAGGATGCCTCCTGGACACCTTAATTTAGAGGTTTTCCTACAAGGAGGAGACCCCAGGACCCAGAACTCATTGGAGGGATTACATATCTCATCTGGCCTGTGAATGCAGTCAGCAGCACAACAGCTCAACGCTAATACATCAACTTGAGTCTTTTTGTTACTCAGAGGTGTAACTGCATACTGTGACGCCATGCGCATACCCTCTATTATGAAAAGAAACAAGAAGGTGCTGACATAAAACTCCTTTAAGTCTCAATCATTTTATGTCATATTAAAAGCCTTCAATAATTTCATGCCCCTCACTCAGTTTGTGACCATGTTGCTCCAATGACCTCTCACAAATCACTTCCCTGTCAATGTATAGCTTTGGGCCTTGTTCTGTTTCGGTGTGTTGAAACAGGTCCAGCCTCACCCCGAGGCCAAGACAGTGAGGGAATCACTTAAAGAGTTTTAAAGGCTCATATTTCCTCCCCTCGCCACATAGAATTCGACTTGTCTTCCGACCTACAACACTGTGAAATATGTTCTCGCCTCCAACTAAAACAAACAAAACATAATTCTCCATCAGCATCTTCTTCAACAAGCTGAACAAGGCAGCGTTGAGGGAGGGGGATAGAGAGGTCTGTGCGGAGGGGAATCATTGCAGGTGTGAGCTTTGTGTCAGTCAGAAATGATTTAGAGGCTCATATGCTAGCTTAAAAACAACCTCTCATTCCCTTCTGTAAACATGTCATTCTACTTTGACAAGGAAGCAGATTTGAAGATGATGATTTAGGGAAGAGGACGTCGCTGGGTCAATTTGCTGGTTGCCTGTAGGCATACAGTAGGACTGTATGCTTTTGGGAAAAGCAGTAAAAAAAGCGAGAATCTTGACACTTCAGAGATGAGAAAGCGAACTGTGAGTAGTCAATCATAGCACGGCTGGCTGTGTGTTTTTTCAGCGGGTTCAGTAGCTAACATTTCAAAGGAAGGCGGTCATGTATCTAATGATGAGTTATGGCGATCCTACAGCGTCAGTTCAAATGACAACCTCGCAATGTTGAATTCATCATTCACGGGCAGAAAAAATAACCACATTTCTAACTCAATTTGCTTTTTTCACTTGAATTAATCACAGAAAACTGACGTATATTCTCGATTGTCGACTTCCCTGCAGATTCCGGCATGTGATGCCTGGGGGTTCCAGACTATAACTACCTCATAGTCACTGATCTTGTGGAAGTGTGTAAGACCACCTTGCGGTATCCAGATTTTAGGCCACAGAACGTCACTGATCCTTGTCTGTAATTTAAGACCCACGTGCTGGCATTTACTGAGTTATGTTTAGGCAACCCCACTTCTCCTGTCCGAAATTCTAATAATATGGTGATGCATTGTGTATGGTGTTGTGCTTTGTGTGATTAGTGTGGTAGGGTGTGTTGATGTGTGTGTGTGTGTGTGTGTTTTTGTGTGTGTGGTTGTAAATTGTGTCAGCCCCAGGATGACCCCCGTCCTTCTTTTTTCAGCTTGGCCAATTTCACCTGAGCCTGTGCGGGTTCTGGGTGGGAAATAATAGGCTTGGCACAGCTCTGGAAGCTATTTGCCATGAGCGTGGATTGATTGGAGCCACAGTCTGGCCCCTGTCAGCCCAGTGGAGGGTTAGTGCAGAGAGGTTGCCGGTGAGGTTGAAATTAGTGAAGGGTAGCATAAGGGGCCTCTGGCGTGGTGTCAGGCCTGATTAGAAGGATCCTGGGCCCCTGACACACAGAAAACAGCGTGCAACCAAAAACTTACACATGTGCATGAACAGTGTACACAGGACATGATGCCAAGGTTTTCATGAAGAATCAATCTGCAGAAAATACACTCATCTCCATGCATTGCTTTGAGAAGAGTATCAGTCATTCTGCCTGAGAGCATTGCTTCAAAGCAAAAGGAGACCAAGGAAGATGATGCCTGCAGGCTCATGGAGTAATGGATTACATGTAACAGTATTATGTAATTAGGATACAACTGAAAAGGTAACTGTATTCCATTACAGTGACAGAAAAATAGATGTAATCAGACTAAAAATACATTTAGTGAAAATGGAGATTATTAGCAGGATTACAAGTTCAAATAAATCAAGTTTCACAACATCACTCTGGTCCCAATGAAACCATAACTAATCTTACAGTTGCCAATTCATTATCATGACCTATAGTGTATGGTGAACAGATGTCCCGGTTTGACTAGGACCATCCAGGTTTCCAGCTGGGTCTCCAGAGTCCCACCAAATATCTGTAAAACACTAAAATCCCCCTGTTTTCAACATTCACGACCAAATTCTACCAAGTCCACCACTACCAAGTCTCCGTTTTCACCACAATTAAAGAGGCTACAAGGATGCAAAAGCAAGCACCACACCCTATTAGTATTTTACTGACGTAGTTGAAGTTTGAATAATTGCCATGGACAAAGTGGTAGTTCTGCTGTACAGACTACTTCATCTCCAGGCGCACTTTTGGTTCATGTATGTGCAGCAGTGCAACGTGCAAAAGGGCAGGGTGAAGCTGAATATAGATCAGCAGGTGTGGTGATCATTAGACTCTGACCAGTCACATTACTGGTTTTATTGTTCTGAAACACCTGTGCCAGTTACATGATAATGACAGCTCAGCAATATAAAGAAAAAGATGATAACAATAATTCTAATGTAACTCACATGGTATGTGGTACTGTAGCAGCCTGGTGTTGTTTTCATGTGACTTAATGAAGGTAAACACAGTAAGTAGCCATGTGTAACAGGCATTGCGCTCTGGCACTGCACTGAAGTTTTCGCTACAGTATAATCAGCTGTGTCCCACCTGTTTGTGTCTATAATTTTAGTTTACTGTATCCTGATGAAAATGGTTTGGTGCGTGCATAATCGCGTACATGTGCAAGTGCATGACCCTGTGGTACACCAAAGTGTCCCGGTTTGGAGGTTTGAAAATATGGCTGCCCTATTACAGTGATAAAAATGCTGCATTGGGTGTAAATGTCACCATTATTTTGTCTTTAAATCAGAAAAGGGGAACAATATCACAGGGTGGTGACAGTTTTGCTGTGAAACACTGTCATCATCTAAGGACTCAAGATCTATTTTCAAGAACATTTACAGGTAAGAGCAACCGCTAATGTTAGCTAAACGGACTAATTGCTAGCATTAGCTACACAGACAGACAGAAAAATATGTTTGGACTGTAGGTGGTGATGCTAATGAGCAGAATGGTTATGGGTAAAAACACAGCCCAGAATAAGTAAATAACAGTTTACATGAAGTTCTAGTGTGAAGTGTGAATAGCAATCTTCACAAAGTACATTTAAAGGTACTTTAATGTAAATTTTAACTTTCACACTTAAAAAAGGAAGGGATAGTTAGACAAACAATTAGAAACCTAACAACGCACATATAACATACTAGGCTTAACAATTTAATTTGAGGTAATCCAAAAATACTGGAAAGTAATCAGGTTACATTACTTTAATATTTACATTACTTTAATACTTGGATTAGATTACTGTCTACATTTGTTTTTACAAGTAATAAATAACTTTATCAGAATACATTTTTAAAGTAACCCTCCCCATGCTGGATGCCTGTATATGACGAGCTGAAGCCAGTGAAAGAATTCTGATGGATCCCCACAGAGATCAATGCAGTTTGTGTCTGAAGATTTGCTTCAATGGCTGAAGACCGTGAAGGCTTTCCTCCCTAACAGAGCAGGGGAAATGGCAATGGGAGTAAAAGTCGTCAGAATGTCAAGAGCACCTTTTTGTCAGCAAATCAGAGAAAAGCTTTTCCGAAAAACGAGACAAGGCTGCCAAATGTAATATCACTCCTGACATGTGAGTGGAGAGCACTTCAACAGTTAGCCCATCAAAACCCGCCTGATCTCACACTTGTCGCGATTACATGACACATTAAAGCCATTTCAGCGCCAACATTTCTTCCCCCTTTTTATGTCCTCCCCGCCAGTCATCGCAGACATTTTTCACATGTAGGAATGTCTCCTTTTTTAATAATACAGTGGAAACTGCTTCTACTGATCAAGGTTACAGTGATCCACCACTTATATGGATTAAAAACCTTGGGATAAGAATCATTCCTATACAAATGCTGTTTAAAGGAGGAATGTGCAATATATTTACTGTACTAAATCATAAAATGACCATGATATGTCATCAGAGATTAAGGAAACATGCTGAGTTGAAATGCTGTCTTCTCCAACAATAATGCTACAGCAGCATGATTACCTTCAAAATTTCCATCTTGGTCAATAATGCCTGTTTTTGTTTGCCCGCTTCTTGCTTATTAGAGTTAAAATTAATGCTGAATGCCGAATGAGTTATTGTGTGATTATGAGTCATAAGGAATCATTAATAATCTTCCAGAAGGAGTAAATGTGTATAACTGTTAAATTGAGCAAAATGTTAATGAAGTCTAGCAGACAGCAAAGCTAGCAGCCACTTAACTCCAACTCCAGAGTGTGTATTTATTTTCAGCGCAGTCAGCTTTTGTTTTCAGGCTTAGCTTTACAATGACAGACAACCGACAGTTATAAACAGCTGATTAATTTACAGTGTAGGACTCATTGTCACTTGTCTTTGTCAGTGTTTAATGTTGCGCTTGTCTTGATGGGAAAAAGAAAGTAATTTTCTCTCAATGACAAACTCTTCGAAGCTTATGATTGCCATAAACAAGCTAATGAGCTGGAGCAGTGAAACAATGTTCTTCAGGCTACCTTGTTTCTACAAGTCTACTCAAACAACAAGAAACAGTCTGCTAATGATCGAGACAGAAAACAAATACTCATGGTTAAAGCATCTGCGGTCGAAGCCCCGTCATAGAATGCCCCCTTGAATGGGCACTTGGTGAGGGAAAAATAGCAAAGCTGTTCATTTCATTACTTTATATTTATGTAATAAACATCAAATGAGCATGAGAAATAAAGAAAAAGCAATACAATTTGGTTATAATTAGGGCTGCTAATTTAATTGCAATATTAGCGAAATCACAGTATGGCCAAGTACAATACCCAAATTGCAGAACCAGAACCAAATCACAATTTTTTGAAAGAGGGAAAAATGTGAGAAAACAGCATTAAAATGAAGTATTGTAGTGCTGCAGAGATACCCCGCCTAAAAATCTTGTTCTCTTGATGTAAGAAAACATGTTTATTTCATGCAGACCCAACAAATGTCACATCATCACGATTTTAATTGTTTTAAGTAAAAATGAAAATAACATTGCCTATTATTTCAGTAAAAATAATCCCAACATGACTTTTTTACCACATCATGCAGCCCAGACAGACATGATCAGTATGAGGTTTCCACTGTGTACTATATTGTTTTGTTTTTTATTGATGCAGTTCAAATGATTCTTTAATTTATTTTTTGTCTAGTGCTCAGGCACAGTAA
The DNA here is from genome assembly GCA_034769285.1 of Lutjanus argentimaculatus. Taxonomy (NCBI): domain Eukaryota; kingdom Metazoa; phylum Chordata; class Actinopteri; order Lutjaniformes; family Lutjanidae; genus Lutjanus; species Lutjanus argentimaculatus. The sequence continues at coordinate 2,090,144 of JAWZSL010000021.1, read as the reverse complement.
GAAGCAATGTTTTCCATGTTATTTTCAGTGAAAATAAAAAACAGGCTCAGAGGGGATGCAACATTAGGAAAATGAGAATAAATCGTTTAAATACTTTGAAACTCTAAAGAAAAAGAATAGTCAGTACACCTTAATATGACCCCAAAATAGGTATGTTAACAATATTTTATGTGTTTTGTATATGCTTGTCTGACTAAGTTTAAATGTACACATTCATTGTGATACTAAATAATCCTCTATATTCTAGTATTTCTCAACCTATTACAATATGTAAAAACAACTTATTTGGAGAATATAGGAAAACCCTCCTTACTGCAAAAGAGACTGAACCTTTTTCTCTTCTTTGACAGAAAAGTATGGAAACAAAGGAAAAATTATCTAAATGTCAGCAGAATCTCAAGAGCTTTTTGTCTGGAAATCAAAGAAAAGCTTTTTAGAAAAATGTGACACAGCTGCCAAATATAATATCACTCTCGACACAGTAGTGGAGTGCGCGTCCAACCGTTAGCCCATCAAAAGCCCGCCTGATTACACTTGTCATGATTATGGGAGACATTACTGCCATTTCTGCTCAGACGTGAATCAAATATGAATGGGGTTTTCTCTCTGAAGGGCGCGGAGAGGTAACGGATGTCTCTGGAAGGAATTTGGAGGTGAAACGTTATTTTGAGTTGATTTTAGGGGATGGTTCTCCTGAAAGATGAGAGTCGATGGAGAGATGGAGATGACCCAGTAAGGGCAGAGGGGGGAAATGAGGGAAAGTGGTGACAAGGTGGAATGGGGGTTGAAATAAGAGAACACATACTTAACTTCTGACTATAGGCTATTCATATAGTAACATACAGCAGTATATTTTAGACTCTATACATCACAGCTCCACCTGTTGTCATAATTCACCAATTTAACTTTCAAATTCACTCGTCACATCTCAAGTCACAAAGGATTTCCTTTTTTACTTTGTGTGCTGAAATATCAATAAGGATAAATATGATCATTTAGAGTAATACATTAAGTATCACACATAAAGCATCGTGTGTGTTTGTGAGCATGTAGTCAATTCCTTCTTTCCCTCTGCTGAATAAATATTTCAATAAATTTTATGTGGCATATTTAATCTGAGATATATGTAGTGCTATATGTAGCACTCTACTAATGAGGAAAAATATATTTAATATAAGTCAGGTCCAATCAACATGCCTGTTTTCAAACATATTCCCTTGCCACATTTGGGCTAAACGTTTTGCAATATGTGGTCAATACATCACATTATAAATTCTCTGACTTAATTGTTAATGTATGAGGAATATTTTCCTTTGAAAACTGTAACTCTGCACTTCGTAAAATAAGGTGACATTTTTCTGCAGCTGTGCACAGGAAAGTGCAGCTATTGAAGAACAGGTAGAGCACAGAACATGCCAGCTGTATACAAGGTGATGTCACGTGTGCCACCATATATCTAATAATATGTCAAATTTAGCTCATGAGCTACTTAAACGTCAGCTAATTTTTTTGGGCCATGCTCGTGGCTCTAGGATTGACAGAGTTGGGCTTTCAGTCCATCATGTTGGTCCAGACTAAAATATCTCAGCAACTACTGGATGGATTGTCGTGGATTTTTTGTACAGACATTTGTGATCCCCTCAGGATGAATCCCACAGAGGATGCCCTCACTTTTTCTTCTGTGCCACCATGAGGTTGACGTTTGTGGTTTTGAGAGAAATGTCTCGACATCTATTGGATGGATTCATAGTGTCAGCATATGTGTGGCCACAAGGTTTCCACAACATGTATTTTGTCACTTGTCCAAGTGTCTCCAGCAACCTGTGCAGATGTCTGCATGCAATGTGTGACCGTGTGGACTGTACATACTACAAGCAAAGCAAACGGGGGCACTTGTTTTATGGAGTCTTATTTTGTTCAGTGCATGTGTGAAACTGGCCCTCCTCACCAAGAAAAATGGTCATCTGTACAAGCAGCTTATTATGACCCATATTTATATTTGTAATGTGGGTTTTATTATGTTGCCATGTATTGTTAGGCGGCAACCTCTAGTGTTTGTGGTACTTATGACAACAGCAGTATAAAGAGTGAGGTAGTCTGTATATGGAGGAGGATGGGGTGGATGGATGGGTCAGACAAACACAGGACCCAGACCCAGGAGACCGGATGTCTTGAGTGAAACCAAAAGTCAGTATGTGCCTTCCTTGACCTGACTTTTGTGACACGACTTCCATCACTTACGTCACTTCTGTCATGTGACATATGTAACATACTTATTTTAACCCAAACAGCCATGGTTTCCTAAACCTAACCTAAACCTAAGTAGGTTTGTTGCCTAAACAAAACAATGTTAACTATGTGTTTAACATCAGGTAATTACATCATAAACTTAAAGTGAGTGATACCCTCCAGCAGTCATATATGTCGTTTAGGAGTCATTTGCAAATAACCTATTCTGTTGTTTAGGTATTATGGCATATTATGTGGAGCGTATTCGTGTATGCAGACCCCCGATGGTACTATGTAGCTATAGAAGCAAGATCGTGTCTGCTGTAAAGCTGTCTGTGTCTGCATCTGTACTTAAGTATGATCAAGGCTTTGGCCTTTTCATGGGATGCTGTCATTTAAAAGTCAAATATTTTATGATTGACTGTCAAACCAGCTGCAGATGTCGTTTGTGAAGAAACTGGATATGATAGTCATAACATACTCTCCTGACCCCTTTTGTGAAAATATACACGATGCACTTTCAGTATTCTTGTCTAACTTTACTGTCAATAAAGGGTGAAACTGGACTTCAATGCCTTGCTTAATTTCTATGATCAGCTGTTTCTTAGCGTCACTTGAGTACTTTTTCATGTTCTCCATTTAACTCCCAGTTTCTTCTGGGGATGCACACGTTCTGGATCTATCTCATGGGTATGAATTAACACAGTGTATTCCTCCTTGTGTACAGTATGTGTGAGTTCTGCAGTATGTCAGGGTGCTGTACAGGATGCCATGCACCTCAGCACCAGAATGAGACTGTCACTGACTCAGACAGACAGGCAGTCAGTCAGCGTCAGCCATGAAATATTCAGCAGTAAGTGCTTATCTTCTGGCTTCACCACCACTGAATTAGGTAGCTGTATTAAACCTGTCTATCATCTGTTTGACTCCCTTTCTCTTTTTCCATGGTGGTAATGCCTTGGTAACCTTAACTCTGTCCCATTCACCATTTCTTCTCTTTTCTTTTTCTTAATGTCAACCTCCAAGTTGCACAAACAAATTCCAAACACATTTACTGCTGCAAGGCACCATGGCACCACAGATATATCAGTAGTATCAGTAGTATCAGTAGCACCCTGTTGTACTCATGTAAATAAATCAACATCCTTGGGGCAATCGAGAAAGCCATACAGAATCTCTCTACTGTTTGTTTTTGCCTAACCCTTTCTTTTCTCTTTACTCTTCTGTATTTCTGTCATAACATTGTCAGTCCTTCCTTAACTTCTATTTCCTTCCACTGCCCATCTTTTTTTTCTCTCCCCTTTTTTTTCAACAGGTACCCCACCCTTTCTACCTCCTGATTCTTATCATAAGAATAACTTCTTTCTCCCCTTCCTCCACTGGCCATATCTTTGACGGAAAGGGATTACATGGAGGTGCTAATGCGGGCTACTCGACTCTAGATAAGCCCCATTTGTCAACACGCTGCAATTTCCATACCAGACACTGACAAATGTTTGAGTGAGTAATTTGCTTACAGTGAAATCTAATTAGAGTACGATAATGGTTCGCTTCTTTAGCAAAGTTAAGTTTGGCCAAGGTGAAAAAGTAAGTGGACACTATTTGAGGGTGAGACTCCTATATTTCAATTATAACTTTGAGCACACAAACATTGAAGAAGGAAATTATTCTTTTCAACTATTTTTAATATATATTAATTCATTAATGTTTTCTCTTTGAATACCCCCCTAAAGTACAGCTTGTTTGGCTGGATTACACACAATACACTATCCACATTACATGACAAATAGAACTTTCATTGATATCATTACATATTCACTAAATAAGCGTCATCAAAAAAAAAAAAAAACAAAACAAAAAAAACCCAACAACAACTGTCCTCTTATTTGACTTTAAATGTTGCTAAATCCTGACTGTTGCAGAGATGTCTAACTTTTCAGCTAAATTACCCTGAAAATGAACAAAATGAATAAAAGATTAAATAAGATAACCCTGGTCCTGGATTATAATGGACCGTATGACCTTCCTCCAAAGATGCTCTGATTGGTTCATCTACTGATGACAAGTGGTACACTAACCAATGTTTGATTTTTTTTCCTCTTTATTTTAATATTATTGTTTCAGGGTTCCTGCTCTCTTAGAAATAAGAGTTCCAAAAGGGTTCTCTCTGAAGGGCTGAGCTCACACCAAGAAAGTCTAAGACTAAGACTAAGAGCACAATTAAGAACTGTTTCCATCCAAAGAACCCTTAACAATCCTTGAAGAACTCTATTGATAAGGGTTCTTTGTGCCATAATAGAGAAGGGTTCTTCTCAGTAGAACCCCCTGGGTGGGTTCTAGATGAAATCCCTGGATATATTCTTGGTAGTACCCTTAAAAGGTGAAAAGGTTGTCAATAGAACCCTCAGTGAGAATGGAACTAATAATTTCTTAATTTTTCAAAATTACTACTTCACTTCATCTCCAGTTTTTCTGTGATTGTACTAAATTACTACTACTTGTAATTTACTACTCGTAATAAAATTGTGTTGGGACTGTCTGCTTCCTTCTCATGAGTGTCAGTCAGCCATGCTGTGGTAATGGGGCTACTGAGCTGGTTTACTGTATGGTAAGCACAGAGCCTCAAATCCAGTAGGGTCTGTGGATGGCGCCACTTGTAGCCAGCCAGTCTCTCCCCCACCTCCACCCTCCTCCCACCTCCCTAGTGAGGAGCACTCAGAGCCAAGGTCCAGGAATTAGCCCCAGCACCCGCCCAGACAACAGATCAATGGGCCCGGTCCTGTATTGATAGGGCCACTTGGGCTCCAGAAGTGCCTGCTAATCCCTGCAGTTTATCAGCCACACTGGCTGCCGGGATCTGTTGTCTGGTACGGTTCTCTGTCGAGCAGACAGGCTTATGCTTATGTACGCACACTCTCACTCTCTCTCTCTCACACACACACACACACATACAATTTCCTGTACACACTTTCTCGCAGACTCTACCCTAAACCACCAGTCACACACTTACCTCCCTACTTCTCTTATCATTCTCCCGTTTTCCCTCAAACATGGCGTCAATTGCATTACCTCGGGTGTTAGGGCCACAGCTATAGAGTTGCCTTGTTTGAGTTAGCCGTGGCTGGGTGGCTGTAACTGTATCCAGTGTCCTGCTGAAGGGGCAGGAGGCTGGCTGGCTGGTAGACAGAAAGTCTGACCGGAGTGTGGCCCATTGATTCTAATGGGCTTTTTAGGGGGCCTAATGATGGGAATCTGTTCACGCCTCACTTGTCACACCTAATTAAGCCAAAGCAACAATGAGTCCATTCACACTGGCTCAAGTTACCTCTCTCACCCTGCCCGTTAGAGCTGGTTTTGCTCATTTTAGCCATGCAGGGTAAAATGACGGGCTCATGGCTCATGAACAGATTGGAAGCTGGATGCTGTGGAGCCATTTTGCTAACTTCCCCTTATGTCATAAACTAACAACTTTGCACTTGTTTATTTTAGAACAATTGTCTTTGATATTTTTAATCTTGTCTTCAGTTTATCTATTGATATCTTCCAATGGCTTCAACTCAGAATTTCTGGTGGGTTGGAGCCAAGAAGTCCCTCACTCCTACACCTCTTCCATATGCCTGTGCTCGCAATATGTAACTTGGTCTCTGGGTCAAGACAAGTGTGTAACACTTTACAGTTACAATACTATGTCACACACCTGTCATATAATTGATTTAGGTGAATCTTGATCATATTTTATAGAGAAAATGTTTTCTGGTTTTCTGTCTGATGTTCTCCAGCTGCTCCACCTCAACTCTCAAGGTTTTACAGAGTTTAATGATGAATGGTAAAATTACCACTAGCTGCTGCCAATTGTAACTTAGCTGCCATTGGCTAGTTAGCTCAGTTAGCCAGACTGGGAGCTCATGGAGCACCAGGGGAGTGTTGGTATTTACACTGTCTAGCACAGGAACTTTGGACTGTCAAGATGGGGAGGTTTTAAGGCCTTGGACTGGCTTTAAGCCATTGGCAAGAGCTTTGTGAAATAAAATGCTGCAAGACAGATGCAAAGCTGGCTGCCTTGCTGTTGGAGTAAGTAATAATAGCTGGCTTGCTATGTCTTGTGTTGTTGCACTTGCTTATATTAAACTGTGTTAGCAAAGTTGTTGACTTGCTAGTTTTGTCCATAGTTACAACAACGGTGTACAAGTGAATTGTACTCAGACTGCAAGAAACACCAAATCTTACATAATGTTGCTTTAATTACATCCACATTTCCCTTCCATGTGTCTTGTAATAATGTTCAAAAATACGGGAATTGGAAAAGCCTTCATGAAGGCAGGCTGGAGCAATTTCCAGATCCGGATCAAGGGAACTGGGATGTACCCACTGAACTGATTCAGATTAATTATATACAACCAAGTGGTTAATATCTACATGTACTGGCGCCAGTGACACCAATTTTTCATCAAATGCTCAGACAGTCAACACACCAGTATTTCCCTTCCAAAAGCAGTTTAAACATGCAAAAAGCTTTTAAGAAAGGATGTCACTTAGGAGGGAACTGAATAATCTTACCACAAGCCACCAGGTTGCCTACAGTGGTTCTTAGTGGTAACAGAACAGAAAGAAACTCATGTTTGTTTGAGAAGTGGTTGGTTCAAGAAATTTGCCCAATGGCACAAGATCATAACATGCTACTCTGCTATTATTGATATCTACCAATTTAACATGCATTAATCTTGTTTGTTTTTGTGTGTATGCCAGCATGCATTAAGTTCAACTCCTGTAAGGTCAGACTGAGAAGCTTCCTGTCCTGGCCTGGAGATGGCTGTATATCAGGTGTGTGATGGAGACGGCAGATAAATGGCATGCACCACCTTGCTCTCCGGCCCTGTTTGTGTACACATGCTTTTAGCAAGCCACTTAACTGCCGGGATTAGGTCTGTAAGGAGATAATTGCAGGGTGAATGTAGACAGCCGTTGCTGTGTGTGTGACTCAAAAGATCCATAGACACCTTTTGTTAACCTTTACCTGTGCTTTAGTCTCAGGGCGGAGTGTCTCTGTATGGGGGGGGGGGGGGGGGGGGGGGGGGGGACGAGGTAGGAAAAAGAGTATATACTTTTGTCTGTGTGAGTGTGTAGTGTAGTGTGTGGGCTGGACATTACCTTTGCAGTGAGCACTGTTTGTTCGTTCTGACATGAATGCTGTCTAAAGCAGGGGAGTGTCTGTAAATATTGATCTCCTGTCTGTTGCTGCATGAAGCACTCTGCCGCAGACTAATTCACCCTCTAGCTTTTCTCTGTTTACCTCCTATTCTATTCATCATGCTGTTTGACATGGAGACAACAGTTCAAATGTGACATGATGAGACATACAGTATGTGGAGCCTTGGTAGTTTTAGTCACAAAGAACAGCAGCATACTACACTTATTTATTGAAATAATGTTCAAGGGATAATTCAGATTAGTTGAAGCGGGATTGTATGAGGTACTTACCAGTGTATTATGTACAGTAGATGGTAGCTGACATGCCCCAGTTTGGAGAAGCAGAGAGAAGTACCAGCACGGGAGCAAAGCAATGTACTGCTGTGGACAGCGTCAGCAACAAAACATATTTTAGCCACTTAAAAAAAGGAGTGCCTAAAAAATCAATTTCAGCTTAAGTGTACATCAAATTTAGAATATTTTCACGGCTTTATCTTGCCATCAGATAGGGGGAGATTGCCATGATACAGTATAAGCCAAATATCTCTCTTGTTCAACCTGATTTCATTGGCAAAAGCAGTAATTTTACCTCACAGAACATGGGAGTTGCTGGTCTACTGCTGCCTCATTAGGTTATATTGTGTTATTGTGCGGCTTTGGTCAATCTAAACTCACCTTTTAAAATACACAAGTCATGCTATAACACAAACAAACAAACCAATCAAAGCAGTGGTAGACACGCACCTGCTGTGTTCTGCGAGGTACTATATTTTGTGATTTTGCCAATGGAGTTGGGCTGGTTTGGAGAGAGTGATATTCTGTTTATATAACAATGGTTTCCCAACTGAAAAGGCTGTTTGACGAAAGGTAAAGCAGTGAAAATATGCTAAATCTAGCATATGCTTAAACTGATCTTGAATTTTTTTTTACAGTGGCTAAAATACTTTTTGCTGCTGACTCTGCTCACAGCAGGACATTGTTTATGTTCACATTACTGGCAACACAGCTACAAAACAGCCAAACGTGGCCATCTACATTGTTGCTAAGTCTCCAGTGAAGTGCTGCTTAACAGTCATTAACCTCACTGTGCGCTTGTGTGTACAGTCAGCGAATATGGATCGTCCAGCTGAATTTTTTTGTTGATGCTGCAGTAACAAAATGGGAAGGGTTAAATAAAACTGGCAAGAATAAGTTTTTCTTCCATTGTTTTCACAGCAAGGAATTGTGGGTAGACAGAATACAGAAGTGGTGAAACAAAGACATATGATTGGTTAACGCATCACTGTGTCACTGGTGTGCTGAAAAAAGTTAAGGCTAGCCCAGTGACATGCAGCGACAAGTGTTGAACCTCAGTTACTGGGTTCATGTCGCCAGCTTCCATTGGAAATAACTTGTAGCTTGGTGACAGCCATCTACTGTATGTAATACACTGACAGTTCATAAATACATTGTACACCCCACTTAAAATAATCCAAACTATCCCTTTAAAGAGCACCACCAGACTGAATGAGTGACTAAATGAGTCTTCTGAAGTCAAAGACTGCCAGACTACATCCATATTTTACTAATCAATGAAATCATTTGGACAGTTTTATGGATGAAGCTTCCCTTACTGGTGTTTGTGTTCATTTTTGGATACAATGAGCTGTCAGTGAGGAGATAAATGTGAAATCTGATACAGAAACACACATGACAGGATGCTGGGATGCTGTAGTACTTAAATATAAGCAAATATTTTGAGCACAGTGTGTGGGTGTGCGTGTATGTGTGTGTGTGTGTGTGTGCTGCACTGTTGGCACTGAACAGTGTCATGCTTCTGCTGTGTGTCATCTGACCTTGCACCAACACTTCTGGAAAGCAGGTCTTGTGATTGGTGGAAAGACAGGGACGACTACCCTATTTAGAGGTCCTGACCGTGACTTCAACCCTTATCCTTCAGAGGCAGGATGAGGAAAGACTGAGGAGAGGACAGAAATGAATGACTGCCAATAGCAGATACTAATGCATAAGGCCTCGCAGCTATCATTAAACTTTTCAGTCAACAGCAGGCTGTGATTTAACAAGAGATGGGTTTTTAGGTAAACACTAATACAGAGCATGAAAGGAAGGGGGCTGGGAGAAGGTGGGGTTTAACTTTGGCAGTGTTTGTGCCTAAATCTCAGCGTGCATTGTCTGTTTGTGCATGGTTTTTGCCTTACAGTATTTATCCATCCAAGATGAATTGTGTGAGGTCTTTGCCAGTACGTGCTTAAGAACATCACAAGAACATGTCTGTAAGAGGACGCCCTCATTCTTAAGTTCACACGGCGCCTTAAACATAGCCCTAAGGTGCTGTGATCAGTTGGGGGCCTTGATGACTTTACTTCTGCTGCGTCTGGAGTATGTCCAACAGATGGTCCTGATAACACCACTTGTCTTTCACCAAGCACTGCATTGGGTTGTCTTGTTGGAGGCCTGGGGTAGCTGGATCACGCCTAACATGACTTTTTGACACTGTAAATGTGTAAATTAACCCTCACTGGACCCATGACTCATCCTACACAGCACAGTGCAGACAGAAACAGGCCAGAAAGACCTGAAACACTCCATTTTAGGCTTTCAGGATGGATTTTAATGAAAAAAAAATCTGTACGTAACATACTTGTTGGCTTTAAACTGTTCAAGATAAATTATAATACATGAGTTGCATTAACTCATATACCTTGTAGCCTTCTTTGAATCACACCTAGGGCTGTGACGATAACCGCATGACCACAATGTGATGCCTATTGCCGGGTTGAGCTCATTACTGTCATCACTACACATTTTTTTTGTAGGGTCAATCTCTTGTTATTCCATTGCATAACACGTTTAAGATTAGAAGTTTCACAGAAATGCCCAGTCAGTGACATAACCTCTTACTGGTCGACAAGGAGGGAACACAGCCTTTTATTGGTCACTGGAATGAACAGTGGTGCTAACGACAACAATAACTGTTTTCAATGTGAAACATGGAGGGTAACCACAAAAGAAATTCAGTTTGGATTTACCATTATAGATGTATTTTACAGTCTCCAGAAACATGCTGGAGTTTAAGGTTGGATTTCTACACTTCTCAATGGGATGCAATCACACTAGGGGCAACAACAGCAACAACAGCGGCAAACACAGAGCTATTGTTAGCTCTTCCTGCTCATCTTATTTTGGAGTTAACCCCTTCACTTTTCCAGACCTTTGGATTGGAGCATATATTGTAGCATATAATTGTTTATTCTTTTCAAGTTTTCAAGTACAAAAGCCCAAAAAGGACGTACATGAGACTGAAGATCACACATTTCTAAAAAAGTCATATAGGTCATACAGACTTGACCCTTCCTAAGTCCCGCCCCTTTTCACTTTGTGCTTCAGTAACAGTTAAGCAAGTTTGGCATCCATTAGGTTTGTCTGTGTTGGGATGAAAACCAAATTTTGGTGTCGCTGGGACACCTGCAAAAGCGACTATACAGTCACATCTTAAGTCATCTGTTGCAAAAATCTACAGCAATCAATAGCCAGCTAGTTACATCTGACAGATAATGTTAAGAAACACTTGTAACTAGTGTGCTAATCTACATCAATTGCTAAGTAGCTAGAATTTTACTAACTACTGTATCCTCAAAATATGGTTTGCTTTCCAACATAGATGAGCATAGCACATAACATATTTAAGTACGGGAGAGAGGAAAGGAGAAAGTTGACCAAGTTTCCACCAGGTATCAAGCTTGTTCAACTGTTATTGGAGCACAGAACAAAAAGGGGAGGGACTTACGTAATAAGTAAAGTAAAATAGACAAGTAAAATAAACATAAGTAAAATATTTTAATAGCTTGCTGACACTATAAAAGACTATAAGACTATAAAATTGCAAGATGGGTTTCTCTAGATGGTAAAGTTCGTCATCTCTGTAGGAACAAGTTGGTCAGTATCATGAAATAACTTGTGCTCTCTGGTCTTTCGTATTTAAGATAATAGATTAGCTAGGTCATCTAAATTTGCTTACAAAATACAACACTTAAGCTTTGCTCTCTCCTGCCATTCTCTCAAAAAATGATTTGTACAGTGACAAGGTTTTTGGTAAGCCCCTGGGGATGTCAAAAACAAACTCACAAAGGCATCTTTTTGAGTCCCTCAACATCATGAGAATGCTTTACAAGAAACACATTGAACAACCCTGTTGAGTTTCTACCGTTGCATAATTGTCATTTTATTCCCAACAGCTTTGCTAAACAATCTGTGAAAAGACTTCAGAGAAGAGTTTACCACCAAGTCTATCAACAAGCTTTGTCAGGGACAGATGACAGAACTGAGCTCTAAACTAAACTCTAACTATACTCAGAAACTCACATCACCTGCCCTGTGAATGAACTGAGGGTCAGTAATGTGATTCACCATTACCTAAGGATTTACTGTCTGTCAGGATATAGAACAGTAAAGCTACTGTCTTGCAGAAAAGTTTCAAAACTCAAGGCTTAAAAAGTGTATCTTTATGTGTGAGAACATTCAGATCAGCTGCTTTCTGCACACTCACACAAACAGAGACTCCTCAAGATACAATATACAAACACATCCATCAGCGCCATGCAGAGACCGTATTCACAGCTGTCTTAGTGGAGAAAAATCAAAGATGGTGGCGCCTGCTCGACACGGTGAACATGACATCTTGTCCTTGAGTTTTCCTCCTGACAGCCCCTGGTTCTTGTCACCCCAACGCCATCCTGCCTGCCTTCATAACCTGTTGGACAGCACAGCATGTCACAGGCCGGGCCTCTTGGCGTGTCACGGGGCTGATCAACCCTGTGTGGCAGCTACCTGACGCCCCGTCTGGCAGCTCACCTCCATCACTGTCACGCTCTCACATTCCAGCTTCTCGAGGCCCCATCACAAGCATGATTTATGGCTTGGAAGTGGTGAATGCTGGGGCAACACTTCAGAGCTTGGCCTCAACTTTTTTCTTGGTTTGCATTGGTTTATGCATGGCAAAATAAGGGCTTTTTGAAAATATCACAATTTCCTTAACTGATATGATCATTTGTTGTAAACACTGTGTCCCTAGCTCATTATCTACAAGATAATTATTGACAGTGGAAGTCTGGTCATCCAGCCTGAGGGTTAGAAAGCTCCTAAAACGTCTTTGTATTTAGCTGTGTTTGACAATCGGGGTCATCTTGATGGCTGACCTCTCTGTTGTTCGAGCCATGCCTGAACAGCAAATATGTGTATTGAGGTGCACTGATCCAAGCCACCCGCAGACACTGAACAGGCTCATGGTGACAGATAAGTAGCGAGACGAGCCCTGACAGGTCACAGCTTCGAACACGACGTGACACCTAATAAGTGGTGTTTTTCTTCCAGAAACACACATACACACTCACGAGCGTGGGGGCCCAAAGGCTCTCAAAATAATAAAAGAGAGGAGACTATTTGGTGGCAAGAGATGAAAAAGGTGAGGGAGGTAGTCGTTAGTGAAAGCACCACAGAAATTTTCACTCCCTCAAGCCTCCATATTGTACACTCTTAGAAATAAGGGTTCCAAAAAAGTTTTTGAAAGGCTGAGGTTCTACCCAGAACCATTTGCTCATGAAGGACCCTTTTGTGAAGAAAGGCTTCATCAGGTGTTCTTTGGAAGATTTAGGGATCCATTTCATCCAAAGAATCCTTTTTGGAAGAAAGGGGTCTTCAAGAATTGTTGAAATCCTTGGAGAATTCTTTCGTCAAGGCTTTGTCAAGGGTTCTTTGTACCATAAAATAAAAGGATTCTCGGTAGAATAACCTGAGTGGGCTCTTGTTAGCACTCTTAGAAGTTGGAAAGGTTCTGGAGAGAACATCTGGCCTTTTTAACCATCATGGTATTGTCTGAGTTCTGGTTCAAGCACCTAAGACCTTTTCCCCAAAAATAAATTGGTTCAGAACCCAAAAAGTTGGTTCTCAACTAGAACCAAAAATATAACAGGTTTTCCTCCGGAACCAAAGTGGCCTCTGTTGATGAAATGGTTGATTACAATGGTTCCACTCAAAACTGGTGGAAACATGGGCTGGTTCACTAGATAGCACCACGGTTACAAGAATCTTGGACAGACCCAGTTCAAGAACCAGAACTAATTTGGGAAGGTTCTACAGTAGGTGGAACCATTACACCGTAGAGGAGTACTCTGTAGAGCCTCTTATAGGGGGTTCTTTATGATACTTTTTACAGATGCTTCTGCATACACCCTTTATATTAGATTCTAGATAGAACTCTCTGAAAGGGTTCCAAGTGGAACCCTTAGAAATGGATCCGCCAGGAAACAAAAAGGGTTCTCATAGGGGGACAAGCTGAAGAACACTTTATAGTTCTAGTTAGCATCTTTATTTCCAAGAGTACATTGTTTTGAGTAGCATGGAAACAGTTTGGCTTTTGTCGTTTTGTTTGTATGATCAGCCGTCAGCAGCACTGACACATAATTTCTATTTTGTTTGATTCCAGTCTCTGATTTTGTGTTTATGTGTCCTCACCAAGTCTCATAAATGAAAGGAAGGAATTGGAAATATCAACAACCCTGTGAGTATCGTGTTAAAAAGCCCCAGATTATGGTTGTGTTTGTTTATGCTGGGTTTTATTCATTCACATTGTTTTCCTGAGGCACATTTTCGGTGTACAGAGATGAGGTTAACAGCTGGTCATGTCTCTGCGAAGCTTCACATGATTTAGCCAGTGTGAATGGTACTGTTTGTTGGGCATGGGAGGAATGAGCCCTTTGTCAGATTCGGGGATTTTTAAGCAAAAACTTGATGCTCTGCCATAACTTAACAATTTTGAGAGGCAGGCAGTGTTTGGTGAAGATGCTTTTTCTTTAAACTGAATAACACATTATATCTTCTATGTTTGTTTATTATTTAAGCCACAGAAATGGTGTGTTAGAGGTTCCTCCCGTAAAATTTCTAGAATAGAATAAGCTGAGGCAGTAAAATCATAATTATTACATCGTGGTTCTTTATATAGACCATATAAACAATATTTAATTATGGTTAATTACTGTTTATTTAGTATTCTTATGCATTAAGTGTTACTTAAGGGATGTGTTTTCAACTTTACGTGAGAGTCACAAAGAACTCTAACAAATGGCCAGTTATGGTTAATTAATCCTTATTAAAACATAAGTTACATGTTAGGGAACATATATATGAAGATAAAGGAACAAGCAAACCTCTACATGAAGACCATGGAGTGTGTCCACTGATCTTAACCTTTACCAGACATAAGTCATATGTTGGAGGACTGGAGGATGGACAAGTAAGTGGACAACCATCACCCTGAAATAAACATTTATGAAAATAAACAGTTTTCTCTTAATGAAATGGCTGGGAACTTCGTGACATACATGTAATTTAATATCTTTATCAACTATATTCTAATATCAGTTAGTACCTCAATCAACATGTAGATCATTATTTTAACAAGAGGTGCTTGTCAAGTTATGTGATGCTTATTGTTGTATTAACTAAAGTTAATAGCATCTTCATAAACTATTAAATTGTGACTAATTTAATATCTTAGTTAACATGAACACTATTATGATTACTAGATACACTAGTTACCTGTTAATTATCTGTTAATTAATGTGTCATTATTGTAAAGTGTTAACCTGTAATTATTAAAATTATTAAATTCTTATTTTACACACTTAACTCTAACTCTAACAATTATATATTACACACCTCCACCACTGGTTCTATAAGCAGTCTTTAACTTTTATATAGTCAGAAATGTAACTGTTCAACAGCGAGCGTGAGTAGATGAAAATGTCTCAATTGTTCCTTTATTGTAATTCAGCATTTTAATTATTCACTACAGACCTTTCTGAAAATCATTTCACATTCTTCCACTTCCCCCTGTCAGAAACATTTAAATTCTATGTCTTCAGACAGCACAGTTACAATTCCCCCGTGGCGGCACTGATCGATGATTTCAGTTTTACTCGGTAACCTAAGACTGTTTTGCAGTCAGCAACATTACCTGCTTCTCCACCAGCCTTTTCAGTCCAGCTGGCACTTAGTCCACCTGACACAAGGGAGATGAATATGAAATGCCTCTTGCTTTGTTTCCCCTTCACAGCTATTGTAGCTTCTGTGATTAGATTTGAGATTGAAGTGCACCGTAAGCTGATCTGTAGGTGGGGTGTAAGACTGCCACCCTTTGGAAAGCACCTTGGCATGATGCACAATTGATTGCTGTTGGAGTTGAGTTTATAGCTCCTGGCATGTGTTGTCCATGGATCCAGCTGGCATTTCTACTGACTGGGCCGTTTTAGCAAAAAAGATTTACAATAAGGTTGGAGTGGTTGCATTGAGATTATATTGTAAATAACGTCCCAACTTTCTATGTCACTGCAATAATGGAAACTATGGCAATTAATTCCCTATAAATTATATCAAGTCAAGTCAAGTCAAGTTTATTTATATAGCCCCAAATCATAAAAGAACTTATCTCAGGGCACTTTTCATAAAGCAGGTCTAGACCCAACAATTGCCTCCATGAACAACCACTTGGTGATAAAAGCTCCCTGTTTAAGTCTTTGCACCTACGTCATAGTTTGGTTAGTAACTGGATGTAAGTCATGTTGGAGATACTGGAATGTAAACAACAACTATGAATTACATGCTTATATTCAATCAAGGTGATTACAGGAGGCCTAAACCACAGAGAAGTTCAGGAAAACTCGTGGAGGCTGATATAACTTACAGAGATGGATTTGGTCAGCAGGAAAAGGCGCAATATTTTGAGAAACTAAGATTAGTTGCTGGCTTCTTTGTCTTAGAATGATGACTATTTTTGTATCCCCAGTCCTGACATAGTGAACAGTCACCAAGCCCAATTAAAACATCCCTCTTGAACCACTTTATTAAAGAAGTCAACTGACAAGAAACTAGTTTGTTATTATTACAAGCTTATATTTGGTTGACCATTTTGAACAACAAAAATGAGAAGCAGTTACTGGTTTGGTTGCAATGTTTATGTTCAGTACCTCCAACATGGCCGACGTCCGGATTGACAGGGTTGGGTACGGAACACAGTACCTTTATGGGTACCAACCAAATTAAAGTGGTACTGCTGAAGACCAATTCACATTAAATCAGTTGATATCATCTGAGTGAGAGAGTAATAGAGTACAAAGAGAAAGAGAAATGAGAAAGAGCAACAAGACGCCTGCAGCTTGGTTACACTTTTCAAAACTCGATGCAGACGACATTTGCTGTCAAATGCAAAAGTAATGAGGGTAACACATCTAACCAGCCACAAAATACATTAAAACTTGAAGTGTGCACCATCTTCATAGCCTGAAAGCGAAGTCCGCCTCAACAGCTGCAGCTAATGTTAGCACACCTGCAGCCAGCACCCAAACAGTGTAACTTGACCCTTCATGGATTACAAAACTTTAAGTGAGGCAGTGACAACTTCATCAACATCTTCAGGGCATTAATTAGCTTGTTGAATAAGTTTTCTCTTGAGATTACCAGGTTTATTTCACTGTCTTGGCTGACATTAGCTTAGCATTTCTACAAGTGTTAGCCAACACTCAGAATCTGAAATTCCTTACCAACATGCTATGTGTTGGTTCATTGATAAATCATTCTTGTAACACTTTTTATCACAGCCTAATTTATCCTTATATTATGCTTTGTAATACTGTGTGGGCCGCCACATGTCCCACTTTTCTCAATAAGATTTTGCTAATCCAAAAGAAATGTTTGAGAATGATTAGCTTTGCTAAAAGATGCGAATCATCTGCTCCTCTTTTCAGAAGATACAAACTGCTATCAATTTTTAATATGAACATAAGCAAGACTTGTGTGTTTATTAAAAATATGTACACTTAACTCATGAATTGCCTAGCGCTTTCCAGATTTTTTTTTAAAAGTTTTCCTAATTGTCAAATTTCCCTTAATCAATACACGTTGAAATACAGAGGACCATCTCTTTGGAACAATCTACATACATCACTACAATCAGCATCTACATTATCATTGTTCAAAAAACATCTGAATAGGTCATTAATTAGCAAAGATTTGTAGCACTTTAATGTAAACTAAAATTTTATGTAAATTCATCATACTTTTGTAAATCAATTTTATATTACTACTTAGTCTTGACACTTTGAAGTGTCACCTCTGTTATTTATATAGGGGAGGTATCTTCATAAGCCTTTTTTGGCTTAGAACTTTTGCTGCTCAATATTCTAACTTTTTATTATTTTTATTATCTTTATAAACTAAACTAAACTGTGTAACAGTATGTGAAATTTATTAGTATGTCTGAAACTTTAGTAGGAAACCAATATTTGCAAATTGAATACTATTCAAGTGTAAACATTACAGTAATGTTTGAACTAAATAACAATGTTGAAATACAGTAGCTTGGACTTACTTTTTACAACAGAAATTACAGTGTTGTTATTACAGAGAGAGTAAGAAAGGTACTGTGGGGTACTGGTACCGAATTCCAGGCACTGGTATCTGTACTGTATCAGTTCAAATGTGAACAGTATCCAGCCCTGTCAATTGATGATTTGCCATGAAAACACACTATTTTTAACAAAATATAGATATATTATAATATATATAATATATAATATATAATAGATTAGTAGCAATAAGAGCTTATCATCAACAATAGCAAGGTTTTGTAAAATCTTTGCTCATGTCCTGCCAGATCAGCAGTTGAACTTTATGAAGTTACTGATATCCAGCTTGCGGCATCCCCCTTTGCTGACCACCATATTGTCTGCGAGGTCATAATACTCTTGAGCTCAATCACAGTGGACAAGCTCTGTCCAGCAGCTACAGTTAGCAAGTAGCATCACCCCCTAACCCATGCAGCTACAACCACACTGAGTCTCTTTAGCTTATCTGGTCCCAAAGAGGCTGTTTCACTGGATGGGGACTGCATCTGTTAAAGCATGTAGCTGTCAGAGCAACTTAGCCACCAGCCTCTCAGACATGGCCCAGGGGGAGCTGTCCTTTCTGGGCCAGTGAAGCCTGATGTTGTTTTGGGGCCTCGGCTATGCTAGTATGTCTGTAGCTGGATGGGATGATGGGATGTATTGGTGTAAAAAGACTAATTTCACCCTCTTTCAACACAGATTGCAGTGAATTCTAACCTAAGAGTGCCAGCTGTGTTTGAAACTTGATGGCGCCTGAATCTACAGATTGGCTTAAGGGATACCACTCAGGGTAGTGGTGATACTGGTGCCAGGGTTGGGGTGTGTGTGTGTGTGTGTGTGTAGAGGGAGTGGGGTTTCTGTGGTTTGGTTGTGTTGACCATTTTGTGGTTCCCTAACTCCATGTTTTAAAGACACACAGGGGCCTTGGATTTCCAAGTGTTTTCAGCTGGAAACTTAACACTCCAGGCCTTCTGCTCAGTGGCAGCAGTGAACTGTGATTAGATCTCTTACCTCTCATGTTTTAAGAGAAAATTACAATGTTGTCACTCTAATGTATATTTCTGATTTCTCCATTTCTGAATGTATAATTTGTACACAAGCCACTTCGCCACATGTGTCTGAAGTGTGTTTGCTTAAAGCAAGGCTTGGTTCCAGTGTTTTTTCAGGATATGGATTACAAAGATTTATTTTAGGAGCGAGGGAGAAAGTGCCAAACTGACAGACAAAAAACTGACAGACACATAAACGGACTGACAGAAAAAAACACACATGTTCAACTTGACCTATATACACAGACTGACAAAAATATCACAAAAGGCTGTGCTTTTTGATGAAAATGTTCAACACATTGTATTTCCTGAGTCCCCTCCTTTCCCTACAGCGCCTTGCCACTGTGTGCTCCTTCAGGAACAGGTGTTAGCCAGCAGATATGGTGGATGGATTAAGACAAGTTTGCGAGGGATCAGTGAGGCCTGAGATTTTGAGATTATAAATATATGCAGGGGCAGTGATAACACAGGAAATTCACACTTTAATCCGCATGTAGAGGATCTACCACAGGGATATACTGGGGGATATAGCCATATTTTCAAGATTTCTCTGTTTGTGCTAGTGTATCAGTGAATAATGCCACCTAAGCTGTCAAATCCACTGATCTATGCTGATCTTTGTGAACCAGGGGTGTAAATATAGACAGTGCAGGCAGTACACTGTGATACTGTGGCCTGTGGGGTTGTGGGGCCCTTTGAGAGAGCAGACCCTCCAACAATGTGTTTGGCAGAGAATAGGCCCTTGTGAGTGATTCAGAATGGCAACTCAGAAATACACCTGTGTTCAAAGAAGGCCTCACATTAAATTACAAACAGTGCCATTTGAAATGCACCCTAGAAAAAGCGAATCCATCTTCGTCATGGTTTTCTTTTTTATAGTCAGTAGCAACCTATAACAAAAATTATAGTCTTATTCTACATACGCTATAAAAACTATAAATAAACTGCCATGTAGGCATGGGGGGTTAACTCATATCCTGGCCCATATATGACACACTTGCCTTGTCAAGCCGTTTCACTTCCTATTCTTCACAATATAAGTTGTTGTTTTGTTATTTAAACGTTTTTATTAGTCAGCAGTAACTTAACATGGATACTAACCAGCTGAAAGTAAACATGAAACAGTTAAGTTAAGATACCTGAAAGAACAAATAGGGACACAGAGGAAGAACAAAACTTCAAACCACAGGGATTCAGTTAGAAACAACATGAGTACTGAAGGTGATCACAAAGAAACTTTATAAAAGGTCTTTTTTTCTCTGCTCTGCTGCACAGACATGAGTTAAGTCTCACCACACATGCTTATTTTAGGGGGAGAAGCTGGATTACGTCAAATTGCTCTTGTTGGGAAGCTTTTATCGCACTTACAGTAATGCAATGAGTTGTCGTGAGCTGGAGTCACATCACCTGTCTCTCCTCTGCTCCGCTCTGTGTGCACATTAGGAAGCACACACAGTGGAGCAGAGGAGAGTCAAAGTGAACATTTGTATCACATGTGAAGAAACTCCCTCCAAGTATTCCTGAGATACTGTGTTCACAGGAGTGGGATGAATGTGAGGTCACAGTGACCTTTAACCTTTGAGTACCAAAATGTAATCAGTTTATCCATGAGTCCAAGTGGTCATCTGTGTCAAGTTTTAAGAAATTCCCTCAACACGTTCTTTAGATATTGTGTTAACAAGAATGGGATGACCTGAAAACCTAATGCCTCTGGCCACACTGGTGTGAAGTTATAAAAATCATTTTTCAAATTTTCTTAAAAATTGTGAATCACAGAGGTCAGCATTTACACATTCATGATAGCTTGCCTTTAGCATATAGTCATGAATATTTATAAAAATATTAGGCTGATCGATCCAGTAGAATGCGAGATTAGCTGCAGACAAGCTTCAGGTCCATAGATCATGCACACATGCATTCACACACACGCACTCACACAGTCACACATGCACACATGCAAGCAATCGCTTGATCACGCCTGGTGGAGATAATCACTAGTGTGCATTGGGGCCCTTTGTAACTAACTTAGGAAACATCTTTTTATATCATATATATATCAATAGACTCTCAGACACAGGTATAGATGTAGAATGGAGTTAAGTTGTGAAACTATTCTATTTATAACAATATCCATCTGTTTGCTATGGCTTGTACTGTGATAGTATGATACCATGCTCCTTATGTAGCCCGCTAATTGCAGCTATATGATTACTAAACTTAATATAATAATGTCAGTTTAATTTATCCAATTGGCTGGCTTGTCTCTGCATTAACTGATGCCTCGAGCTCCGGCCCCCTCTGCAGTGTGTCTTCTAAGAGCCTGCAGTCGAAGAGGGTCAATATCAACATATTACTGAGTTCTGACAGACCCGCAGACAGTCACAATGAGACAGGATCAGCAAGTCAGCAGCACCTGCCGCTCTCTGCATAAGGCCACACACACATACGCACAGAGCCAAGGGTGCACGAGCAATACACTGACAGGCACAAACACAGATGAATAAACACACAAAGACACTCTCTCACACACATACACACACAAACAGAGCTCAGCCCCAGCTTAATCTAATCAAGTGCGATGGCTAGCTCGATTAATAAAGCCAGCTATTGACTTCTAATTGGCGCCGCTCTGCTCTGCTAATTTCCTGGGACGAAATTACACTAATGCGGTTTGCCTGATGGAGTACTTATAGTTGGCTCCCAAGAGAGACAGGCCTTCGAGACGGATAGATAGCAAGGTTGGAGAGAGAGAGAGAGAGAGAAGGGGGGGGTGGGGGGTGGGATGTTAAACTTTGATAAAGATCGGAGGCTGTTGTTTCAGTGCAGACCATTTTCTAATCAGTGGCCTGCTGTCTTTGGAAATGTCATCCAGGCCGGTGTAGCCTTACTGAGAGTCAGAGGAAGTGAGAGAGTTGAGTGCAGGACAGCTCGGGCTGCTGACTTTCACTAGTGGAGTGTAACACTAGCCACCTGTCTACACGCTAATGAATTCTCTCTAAACCACTCACTTCTGAGCCCACCGCTGCACACACACACTCTCAGTCCACACTCTCTCAACACTCTGATCACATTAGTTTTGGCAAGCAAGCCTCAGATATCTGGCCGCAGTCAAAAGACTATGTGAAGCACACACACACGTGATGAGAGGGAAATATTTATATTTTATTGATCAAGAACAAGTGGTTAAACCTGGGTCTTCAACAGTGGGTTCGTGACCCCTAGGAGGTCCTCAGAATTATTGCAGGAAGGCCGCGCACATTATTGTTTGCCAGTTTTTTTGAACCGTTAAAGTATATTTCAGTATAAAATCAGTCATTCTTTTGATATTGTAATGTAATAATAGACATTCACTTCAAGCACTGCCATCATCTCCTTCAGCAATAATCCTGACCACTCCTCAAAGAGTAACACACACACACACACGCACAGCCCTAAAGCCATCTTAATTCTGTTTTCACATAAGGAATATTTTCGTCAAGGCACACTGACAGATTATCTGGTGAATTTAGCACTATCTGCGTCTTATTCTTCTCCTAATCCATATTTGTAATCTCAGTTCCTATGACAGTAATTCACAATCCCTCAGCGACACATGCTGTAATCCCCGCCTGACACTGATCTCGGAGGCCAGCAGCACCTGTTCCCTCTCAAGATGAGGGAAAACACACTGGACTTTCTTCAGATGATCAGATGATTTTTTTGATTTGTTATTAATCTGAAACACCCGATTAAACATTCATACTGTAAACACATTGTTGGGAATAAATATGTGGATTATGTGATTTATCTAATGTCTGGTATAAGTAATTTCATCAAAAAATACATGTAGCAGGGACATTGTTGTTCTATGTGCATTATTATTTCTGGCTAAATATCAAAACAAGCTGCTGCAAGTGTTTAGATTTGGGCTCAATATTCAGGGGAACTGAGATAACCAGTTGATTTTATGTGAGATAATCTAAACCAGTCCTTCTTAATGTACAGTTAATAATATATCTAATTGTATTCTCTTATATTCATCCCATAAAGGATACAGAACACATACAGTACATCATATTCATAAAGAATTGAATTTAGAAGGATTTACAAACCCCTTTATGTACATGCTATATGTAAACACATTTCATAAATAAGCGAAAGTTGGAAAATCAAGAGTATTTCCTTTTCTTAATCTTTCTTATCCATGCTTATGACCTGGATTGTGGCAAGTTGTCTTGATCCAGTGTTAAGATCCCATATTAGGAAAGGGATTGGTGTGTCTTTGATGCCCTAGATTACTGGTAATCTTATCTCCTCAGATTAGGAAAGATTAGGAGAGTGCAAAAAATCGGGGTACTTATCGGGCCAATAGGGAACAGCCTTCACTTTGAACTCGGGTAAAAATGATAAACATTTATTGTTAAATTTGGCCGGGAAGTATAAACAAAGTGTGGATTTTTGGAATATTTCGTGGTCATCCCCTGCAGTATACTTTCTTTTTCTCTGTATTGTAAATTAAAAGGTGAGTATGCACCCTGAACCATTCATATTTAGGGCGATATGTTTGTTTACTCAAAATCGTGTCAAATATTTACACTGGATATTAAGTATATGAGATAGGTGATCCATTTAATGTCTTGGGTTATTTGTCCAAGGTTTATTTTTAATAACACCGGTTTCAAATATGGTCACTGTTTGTGTTTGGCTGCTGATCTAATCTGTCTGAAAGCCAGATTAGGTGACAGTGGTGAAAATGGGGGGTGTTTCTTCAAATGGAGTGAAATTACTAAATTGCTCAGGGTCACGGTGTGTTTAGACTCATACAGATTAAATAAAATGTTTAAGATTTACTGTAAATAAGAGTAGGGCTTGGGGGGTACTTAAAAAAAAAATGTTTGGATTCAATTTACCTAGTACCTGTTCAGTAACCTAATCCAAATCACAATATTAAAGTAATGTAACTCTATTATTTTCCATTACTTTTGGATCAACTTATATCAAATACGGCAAAATCGATCAGTCAAATAAAATTATTTATTTATTAAATGTGATATTCATTGTTTGGTTTATGAATTGTTTGTCCAGCTATTCTTTCCTTTGTTATGTGTGAGTGCACATTTAGAATAATAGTGCTACTTTTGTGCATGTAAATGTACTTTTTCACACTTCACAATAAAACTTAAAATAAACTGACATAAACTTATTCTGAGGCTTCTGTTTTTACCCACACACCCTCCTGTTCACCAGCAACACACCTACAGTCCAGTACTACTAGTACTGATGGGTTAGCTTAATGAATTTCTGTGTAGCTAACATTTGCAGTTTATCTGTGTAGCTAAAGTTAGTGGTTGTTGTATAGCTAATGTTAGCAGTTGGTTTGCGTGGCTTATGTTATGGGTTGGTCTTACCTGTAATGTTTCTTTAAATTAGATGTTTATTTGTTGAGAAATTAAAGTATTTTCACAGCTGAATGCTGAATTTTCACTGTAAGATAAAATATATTTTATTTTATTTATGTTTATATTTCTACCCAGTGAAGCATTTTTCATTTTCATTTTTATGTTTTTTCCACTAGAGGCCAAAATAATGAGCTGGAAGTTGGTTCCACTGAGACCAGAGTAGTGTTGTGAGATTCATGTGTTTCAAGTGTTGTATGCAGTGTCCCCGCTAGCATATTATTATTTATTTTAAAATGTATTTTAAAATTTTAATCCTACTAATAATCCTCATTTTTACTAAATGTGTCTGTAATCTGATGATTTTGTAACTGTAATGACATTTATGTAATGTTGTTACATGTAACCTGTTACTCCCCAAGCCTGAATACAAGAAACATTGGAGACTCATAAAGAGTCACAAATACAGCACCAGGATCAAGCACGTAGACAGACACAACCTTGGAAATAAACACACACAAACACACACACACACAACAAAGCACACACACGCACTACTATTCACACCCACACACACACAACCAAGAGACGCTTGTTCCTCTTGAACCTGGTCCAAACACACACTCACTCAATTAGCCGGAGCCGCCAAGGCGACGTCAACGCGAACTTCCAAACAATAGGCACAGGGGATTCATAAAGCACGGGGAGGAAACATGAGCTAATACCACTATTCCAATTAAAGAAACATTTGTTGCCTCTGACACCTAAATGTGATTCTCCACAGCTGTGGCGTGCTCCAGTACAATAGTAGGTTTGCGAGGGCAGGGTTTGTTGCATTGTTGGCTGTCGATTGTGTGAAAGGTTGAGTCAGGCCCAGGTCCGGTCTCTTGAGAGGCATGCTTCATCACAGCAGAGGAGACCTTTTGTTTTCCCTTTTCAAAGGATTTCCAGCACTCCCTGCTCCAATCACAGCCCCTATTCATGAAAAAAAACACAGACCTCAAGTGGACGGTGATGGAACATATAAAAGTACTTTTCTGGCTGTGATGTTTACTGATGGTCGTTGTCTGAGGTGAAGGCTATTGGGAAGACAACCCACATGTGAAATGTTCTTTGTGAAATCCTGTACGATGACTCAACTAGTGCATACAGTTACATTCAGAGGCGGGAAGAAACGATGTGCAAATGCTATGTTACTGTACTTAAGTAGAGTTTCCAGGTCTCTGTACTTTACTTGAGTACTTATTTTTCTGATAACCTTTTATTTCAATCCGTATTTTAACACACATATCTGTACTTTCTAGTCCTTACATTTTCAACAAAGGCTTGTTACTTTAGTTTGAATGAATCTGAGGGGGATTATTGATGAGTTCTATTTTGCGTCATTGCGTGCCGCCTTACCAATGTCAAGACCAATTTCAACCTGAATGGATGAGACAATAATACATAGAAAAGACAAATTCCTCGGTGTATCCATCAATGCATATGACTCATACAGAGATGTGCACAAATACATCAAAAAGTATCTTGTTACAAATTACGAATACTTGCTCATCATATTTAAATTAAATACAAAATACGGGTGAATGTATGTAAGTAATCTGTAACTTGAAAATGCAAGTATACAGTCTATATAAACTGACACTGTCACATTTCAGGCATTTAGTGGCCTCAACATACTGTAGGTCTGAACTTAAAGTCGTAATATGTAACATTTCCCCATTAAAATATCAAGAAACACTAGACATATGTATTTTGTTGAGTTGTGTTCTTACATTATCCCAAATGTTTCCAACAGTGTTCAAAAAAAAGAGAAATCTGTAATTTATTCAAGGTAACGGTGTTGTTCCTGCTAGCAGTTGCTCGCTCGTTGCCTATCGGATATGTCAGAGAGTGAGGAAGGAAGTTGGCACGTGTGACTTAACATAACAGCAATAAAACATTACATGATTTCATATCAGACAGATTTTCATCAGCTATGGTGGTTGTTTAACAATGAAAACAAAAAAGCCGTGTCTCGCTGTAAAGAAATTACCCAGATAAATGCATACTGCACATGTTCTATGGGTTGCAGACGCAGACTTCTAGCGGTTGAGCTGCCTAACTTTTGGTTTAGTCTTCTGCTAATTTCATTGTGGATAAAATGGATAAAACAATGTGGCTTTTCCAGACTTTCCAAATGTTACTGGACCAAACTGAGCAAATCCTGATAGTAAAATGGTAATTACCCATCATAGATCTGAAGAGTGCAAACAAGATATTTTGGAAGTGCATGTACGGTGGTTTTGCTAACTGCTCCTTTCTGCTGTTGCATATTAGTGTCATTCAGTAAGCTTGCCTCAGCTTGTAATATCTGATTTCAATTTGATTGCACACCTTTTTCTGAGGGGGAATTTTATGATCAGCTTTCCTAAGTTACTGGTCAAGAGGAACACACATGAATCATGTAATTCACAATGAGTTGTTGCTGGACTTGAGATGAGATGTCAGGTGATTCACTTACATTTAGCCAAATTCTACAGTTTAAACCTTTGGATAAAAAATATTTCTTATTTGAGAATAAACTCACATGTTAAGTAATGTATTTTCAGTATTGTAAATACACAAATTAAACCTCTTAAAGTATTTTGTCACAAATTACATTTTTTGTTCTGCCCAGAAAACAACAAATTATAAAATACTCAAAAGTAATTGATACGTATTTTAAATACATTTAATTGCCCATCTGCCTGCGCAACAGATGTAACAAGACAAAACAAAGAGGAGAAAAAAGGTGAGCTTCAGTTTTGCACAGAAACAGCTGGTAGAAATGTCCATCAGGGGGCTTCTTTTTACTTTTATACTTAGAATACATTTCAGACCTGTACTTCTTTCACTTTTACCTGAGTAAAGAAGTTGAACCAGTATGACTCCATCAACCGGTCTTTTTTTTTTTTATAGTATCGTACTTGTACTTGAGTAAAGAATGTACTGCCACCTAATTACTGTGGCTGTATGTGTTAGATGATAATGTGTGATCGTGATAACCTTTATTTCAATAGGTTATTTTTAGGGTATTTCTTTGTCTCCTGCACATTCACTGTATAGAGCTGGTGTGTAGTTTCTTTGACAGTAGGGGTCACTCTTCTCTCCTCCCTCGTGAAGCATTTAGATCACAGTCCTGATACACACACACACATACATGAACTGGCAGGCAAAGCTTCAATCACACACACAAGCATCTTCATGTTTCTGCAGCATTGCACGCACATATGCATGCATGCGTGCTCACAGAGTTACCAACATAGATTCAAATATACACTCTCTGTTCTCCTCCTCTGTCCCACGGAAAAGGTCTGCATGCATCGAATCACGGTAACACAGTCTCCGACAGCAACACAGCAGTATTGCTTGTCTTGTGGTAGCTGTGGTTAGTGTCATACAAGAACAGCTACTGAGACGCCCATGGACTCAGACAAGCTTCCTGCCAGGGGCCTGTCACTGACAAACCCAGGCTTGGCGTGTCAGCTTTCTTCGAGCCCGAAGGGGAAGGCCTTTCAGTCCGAGGATCCGTGGCTCCAGCACACGCCACACACCAGCCCCAGCCCAAATCACCAACCTGGCCACAGAAACCACAAAGTGCTGTATCCAGTTTAAATTGACAGGATAAGAAAACATTGATCATCCAACTTCAATGAAATATGCAACATCTGAGGAACCCTAAAAGTAATATATATAAACTATACTGCAAATATACTGTAATATTTATCTGGATGCCTTTAAAACCATCAGAACAACAAACAGCTTTGTGCATGTTTTTCATTTTCAAACAGAAAATAAAAAAAAGGAGAAACCCTGTAATATAATTATGTTAAAGAGTCATAAAATGATCATGATATGTCATCAGAGATAAGGAAGTTGAAATACTCACTTGTCTGACAACAACGCTACAGTCATGGCCTCCTTCATTGAAATTTCTGTTCTAGCTCAACTTGTGTTTTTGTTTGCCCGTTCCACATTAATTAGAGTTTGATTTATGCCAAATGTTCGCCAAATAAGAAAGTGTCTGTTCATGAATTGTAAGAAATCATCAATAACCTTTTAGACACAGTAGATGTTTGTAACATGTTTTCTGGATAACGGGCTTAGCTTTACATTGACAGAAAGTGACAGTTATAAGCAGCTGATCAACTTACTGCTAGGACTTGTTGTCATTTGTTATTGCCAAATTACAATGCTGTGCACGTCTTGCACTCCTGCAGTATTCTTGCAGCCTGCCTGAGCCGCCTAATGCTGGGGAGGACAGGGTTGGTGGAAACAACCATAGACGTATATTAAATAGGTTGAAACCTGTTTGATATACCATCCATGGTTTCAACTTGCTATGTGGACTGCAGCACTATGCACAATCACTCCTTTAAGAATGTGGAAGGAAATCTATGAAGACAAAGAACACAAGAAGTTGAATTTCTCTTGAATTTTACCATCTTTTCTTTGTGGCCTCTGTTAGCACTGATGTATTAATGAAATCCAGGGGTAAAATAGTTTAGTGGGTCCTTTCCTCTTCAAATCTCTCATCTCTTGCAGGCTAACCTGATCCTGTCCAGCCAGACTCTGAGCCGGAGATCTCTCCACTTCCTGGTGTCCCAGTAATGATTGTTAATGATGTCATCTGATCAGGAGAAGAGGATGTGTGTGTGAGTATGTGTATCTGTGTGTGTGTGTCTGTGCATATATTCGTGGGTGAGGATACCTCACCAGATTGAGTCGGGGGTCATTTTATGTTTGGTGGGGAGGGGGGCTGCAGGAAGTGTGGAGGACAATGAACTCCAGTGTCTGTTCATACAAACATGACTGTCCTCATCTTCTGTCTGAGCGAGAGGCCCCCCCTTCCCTGTTCTTAATCCCCACCCCTCACCCATTACTTGTACACCCCACCCCCCGCCATCACCTCCATTAGTCAGAGCAGGGGTCAGGTGGTAATTACTGTTCAGCCCTTCCCTTTAAAACCTATTCAGCTTCATCAGAACATCCACCAAAAGTGTAATACTGATCAGCTTCATGGCTACGGGCGGCTCACTTCAAAGGTGAAATCTGTAACTTTCTATATGTTGTCAGCATTCAGGGTCTTGGGTATGATGCTGTTTCCATGTATAACTATCTTACTGAATAAAAAAGTTCTAAAGTGACTGACTTTAACACCTCATAATGTGCTAAATACTTAAGATTTTCCAGCACCAAACCAATATTCAGACTATTATCTGACTGCAACTTCTGTTTTTGTGATTTCATGGAACATTATTTGTTATTTATTATTACAATGTTATACAATGTGTAATTTAGTTTTGAACATAACATAATTTTAACATTACTGTCAGTTAAGCTTATTTTAAATTTTGTACACAGAGCTAACAAAGTTATTCCAAAATAAGGATCAGTTATTTGAACAGCCAGCTGCACATTGTATTATTAGTTCATATTTTACCTGTCCTGAAGATACACTGCAACATCTGTATCATGTTTAAATCCTTTTTCCTCCCCTTTTTATTTCCACCAGGCAAAGAGGCCTCTGAACCAGTAGTCACTGTCTTTTTTTGTGTGTCTTTCATCCCTTTTGGTTTTGGTTTTTTGCTCCCTCAAACAGATGCTTGCTTATGCCCGGATTCAGCCGCTTATTTTCAATCTGAAATTTCCTAAGTCCTATATGGCCCTAAGGACTTAATGCACTGGAACTAACATAAAAATAAACAAAACAAAAACACACACAGACAACATAACCAAATATAGAAACTCGCTGAGGCTGAAATCTGCTTATGGTGTTTAAGGATTTAAGTTTATTTCAGTTTTAACAGTCTCATTTCTTGATTCAGATAATATTGCAAATACCTACTCTACACCATGTATATAGCAATTATATTGTGTGTAAAAAAGGCATTATCAAGTCATGAAGTAGGTAGCTGCATAATTTCAATGTATGAAACAACAAAAAATGAGAAAAGTGTAATTTCCTAGTTTATGCTGTATTTCCATTGCATGGTACAACTTGACTTGAGTCTACTCACTCATTTTTGGTTGTGTGTAATATCTGGTATACTTTTTTAGGTAGCATCTCGTTTGAGGTTCCAAGCCAGCTGAGCCAGTACTTAACAGTGGAGTGAAACACTGCAGACCACTTGCTGATCAGAGAGAATCGTCCCTTGAATCGTCACTTATGCAACATGAAGCAACCAGTTGTCTCATCGTAGGTGATGAGGCCTGTGTAGGATTTCCCAAATTCAGATTTTTCAGCAGTATTTTGTCATAATGCATTCAGCCTTGCTGTGACAAACAGCCATCCCTTTGATATCCTCCACTATTCCTGTGTTTGTGTTGCATTTAAGCTGATGTCACAACAGGTTCACTCGGTATCGCTGTGATGATGAGCTAACAATCCCACCTATATTTAGGGGTTACTATCTGCAGTGGCAAACAAAACTGGGAAAAGTACCTGGTACCAAAATTGAGTTGAGTTGAGTAGAGCTGATTACTGCTAGCCAGTGCAATGGCACTCAAAATTATTTACAATGTTAAACATAATCATCTGAAATGTAAACCTTTTCAAAACATGATCGATATGAATATACAGTCATCCTGAGATTCAAATCCCAGAATGACATAGATATAACAATTATGAACCTTATTTCTTTATGTTTTCACCTGTTCAATATACAGCTGACACACAGACAGTCTCATGTACAGCTGCGGAGCATCTGACTTGCATGTCATTGGAAACCAGAATCAGAATCAGGTGTATGGCCAAGTAGATTCACACACATGAGGAATTTACCTTGGTGATTTGGTGCATAACAATACAAACATATATGGTAAGAATGAAAATAAAAAGAAAGATAAAAGCAGATGCTGCAAGTTAAGAAGCATAAATAGGAAATAGAAAATTGACAATAAAGTATAGAAAAATATTTGAAAATATGTTGCTTAAAATTTAAATCAGAGAGTGGTGCAATTTTGTGCAGGAATATGCAAATGAAAAAAAACATATGGAGACAGGAAAATCAGCCCAATTTCAAAACTTATTTCACGCTGTTACCAATGAAAATCCAAACAGTTTCCCTATCTGCACCTTGACCAGGACCCCAGAGAACGTGGCTGAGCTGTTAGATGCTTCCGTCTCACACAAACAATGTTTAATGATTTCCTCATACAAACGTAAAGATGTGGGCAGACAAGGCATTATGAGAGCCTTGCAGATAGTGCTAATGGAGCCGTGGTTGTTAATGGGCCAGCAGCACTCTCAGTGATAAATGATGTTTATCATACGCAAAGCACCAAGGATTTGTTACACTTCTCCCTCTGCCCATCCTGTGATGCAGCCACTGATAACGCCCTAATGATCTGTGGCTGGCTGTGGCCTACCATGCATGGTCTAACATGGTGTCAAATCAGGAAACTGTTTTACGCGTTTATGTTATCTCTAAAAAATACATTTTCACTTGATGCTCAAGACTGAACATTGATTCAGTGTGAGCCTTTTAAGGATTTTAGACAATGGCGTAAGATAATAAATAACATTTGTATAACAAAACCCCATTCTGCTTTCCTCACTGTCTGCTCTAAACGTCTGCTGATCACTCAGTAGTCTCAGAGGTCTGTGGCTGACAAAGGTAGGTCATGGCCCCTGTTTGAGTAGCCATGTCTGGGGAGACAGGAGCAGGAGACTGCAGACCACTTGCCAGTCCTATGACTAGTCTGTAGCCAAATGGGTGTAATTACATCGTGTTTGGCTCCTAACTCGTTGGTGGGGGTGGAGGTGAAGGGGCATGACCCCACACTTCCAGAACATGACCTGGGAATGTAGACATGAGGCTTGAGTCTGCTTGTGACAATGGATAGTGTGGTGACCTGGCTAACGGGCCACAGCTGATGTCCTCCAGCACCCATCTGTTTCCTTCACCTCCATGAGTCCCATGTGGTGGAGATTTTGGATGGAGCACAAGGCCAGAATGTAGGTATTATGTGATATTTTCAGCCCAATCTCTTCAATCTGTGTACAAATAACATGGTTAAAGTCTAATTTTGCATGAAGGTAATACGCCAATCCTTAACAACAGATTAATGCCAGGTGATGTAATATAGAAAGTGAGAAAGTCTACATAGGGCGGAGCTGGTGAGGTGGATGGCTGGGTCAAACAATCACAGACCTTTTGCCCAGGAGGGTTTGGTTGTATGTGAAACCAAAAATTGACGTTATCTAAAGTAAGGTAAGGCAAAGCAAAGCAAAGCAAGCAAGGCAAGGCAAGGTGGTAAGGTAAGGTAAGGTAAGCTAAGCTAAGGTAAGGTGAGATAAACTAAGACAAGACAACACATACGTAACGTAACGTAACGTATTGTAACTTCTTTGAATCCAAAGCAGGATGTTTTTCTAACTCTAACCAAGTAGTTTTATTGCCTAAACCTAATGAAATGCTTCACAACGTTAACCACATTTATTTTTGTCACCATTATGAGAAAGTCATCTAACTATGGATCTGCTCTCCACAGAAGGTAATAGGAAAACCTGAATCCAAAATTGGACTGTGCGAATGCACTGCATCCTATTTGAATGTGTAAAGTTGTGTTATTTGTACGCAGATTGCAGAGACCAGGTTGGATATTGTCCATATTGTATTATATACTGTCTCAGTCATAACCCCATGAACAGGTAGATTTTTGTGTATCCCTATAGCAGTGGTGGCGCATGTAGATGCTGCAGCCTCCTTCAAATTTCACTACTTTTCTTTTTTAATCAGTTATTTTTTGGCTTTATTGCTGAAACACATATTACCAATGGTTGAAATACACTCGTAGGTCTTGGAAAGGGAAGCATGGGCTTTGGATTAAAGAGAATTGATAACAATGAACGTAGCATCTTTCAACCATGCAGGCAGATCAGCTGGACGCACCAGTGCCGACCACCCCAGGAGGAGTGGAGGTTAGCAGGCATAAGAGCCATGCTGGCCCAGCTTGAGCTTAAGGCTGCTACTGGCTAATGTCCAGTCAGAAAAATGAAACAGATGAAACTGGCCAATTACGGGAAAACAGGGACTGTTGGTGCCCACATCTTATAGAAATCTGCTCCACTGCATAAGTTGATGTTCTTATAGTTTTTCTGTACTGAAGGTATAATCACAAGGAATCAAAGCTAATTAGCATTGAGACAAACTTCAAATGCTAATTTAAGAGGTAAGTGTGAATTTTAAATACTGTGCAGATTTGCAATTCAGTTGTATTCATGCATGTGGAAAAAAATCTGGCGTGCAAAAACCTTTGTCTACAATAATGTAAAAATCCATTGCTCATATGATTTCCTGCAAACTGTTATGAGCTAACAAAGAGCACAAATGCACTCATTCATCAGAATTATATTTTACTATATCTGCTCTGATACATTCAGAAAACATCTATCCTCATTAACCAAGAACTGACCCAAGAAATTTATATCATCCTGGCTAATACAGTTGTCTTTTGATCCTAGTCATTAATGCACCATTAGGACTATATTTTATGTACTGTTTTATGCAGCACTCACTACCTTAGACCTTATTATGAGCAAAATGATCAATATCCAGATATAGGTGGTTCTGGAGGGAGAGAGTGTTTTTTGGTTAGAAAGTAAATTGAGCCCAAACTTTTCTGTCAAAGCAGTAAAAGACATCTCGAAACTTTGTGCTAAATCAGAGGCAGATGTGTATGTTTATAAAGATAAATTGAATTAAAGGCTAGTCCGTGCTTTGTTGCCCAGACTCTGGGTCCTCAGTGGCCTTCTAATCATGCTGTCGGTGATTTAACTGGCTTCAACAGGTAATGCTATTTAAGGGGACCTAAGGCAGGCACCAGGAAATGAAACACGGTCGCCTTAACATGGATTGTTGAGGTAGTGGCTTGACAACCACCAACCCCCCTTCATACCCGACACCCACCTCTCCTTCTTTAGCTCTACTCAGAGCCATGGCTAACTAGAAAAAAAAACTAATTAAGCCTTGAAGTAAAATGCTCGCTATGGAATGTATCTGGCTGTATCTGTTACTCTGAGGCCTGAACTTGTGTGCACACATGACCATGCACACAAGAAGCAAATCAGCACACTCACGTCCACGTGGACAAACACCCATGCCCATATGTATACAGCCTTTTGCTCACGTATACAGTATAAATATAATGATGGCTTTAAAACAGCACATACATATTCTTGAATTGGATAGCCTACCTGTTCATCGGCCAAAAACCACTGCATCTTACTGCCAGTTTTGCCACATCATTGGTTACCACTTTGAGTCAGGGGAATGTTCAGCAAACTTACAGTAAATAAAATAAATAATTCATGTCTGAAAAAGAGTACAAAGAAGTAAACTCTTATCAAATCCTATCTGCTTTTTTAAACATTTAACCAAAAACTTGTGTAAATCATAAATATTCCATCTTTTTGCTCCAATATCCACCATGCACAACTCAATCAAATCAATCCAAAGTAAGACATTAAAAACAGCAAATAATCAATTAAAAAAACACAACATAAACCAAATTCAACTTACACATCCTGTCCCCTGCCATACTAAGCCAGTTCCCTGCTCTGATCATGCATCCCATATCCATTCAATGTTATTTTTAAACAATCGTTTAAAAACTTGATAATCTGGAAGGCAATCCAGGCATGACAAAAAATGAAGGCAATGACAACAGAAGAGAAATTAAAGAACCTTCATTGTAGTAAAACTTTTTTTTAAAAGCTATTCTATAAAGGAACACCTCTGATTGTAACACAATTACTTTTAACAAAACCTCACTAATTGCTTCTTGAACATACAAATCCTTCTCAAAGTGTGTTGACTTTCTCTCATTTGGAGCAGATTTTGGATCCTACTACTGTATGTAATGTTCATCTGCTAGTTGTTTGAAAGAGATAACACAGGCCTGAATGGACATCTGTTGTATATTAAATCTTAGCAATGATGTGAATATGTCAGTCCCCTACTTGCCTTTTCACAATTAGTATGATACCAAATATCTCCGACTTATGTGATTATAGTAAGCATTGTCTTTCACTGTACCATTCCTAATGTGCAGAAACATTCTGGCCTCATGCCAACATCACAGGTTCTGGTTGCTGGCAGTATGGCAGGGTGTACATACAACTCCATGGATTTTCTGCACCCGTCTTTGAATTTCTTTTCAACATTCATCCCTTGTATACATTTTCTGACATCCTTCTAAAACAGTCCACTTATTAAATGGAATATTTGTATGATTTGAATGCAAAGGCTGCCAGTGTCCACACTAACAGTGGTCACTCAGTGGCTGTGATTAAAGGAAAAGTTTGACATTTTTGGTAAATATGCTTAATCACTTTCTTTTTGGGAGTTGATGAAAATATTGTCATGTCTATACACTATATATGAAACTACTACCAGCAGCTGGTTGCTGAAAACAGGGGAAAAACAGCTAGCCTAGCTCTGTCCAAAAGTAACAAAATATACCTAACCCTTTAAGATAATTAATTAACATGTTATATCTCTTTTGTTTAATCTGTACAGAATCCAAAGTGTAAAAACTTTTTCTTGGTGAGCAAGCAGGAATCAAGGGTGCTACTGGTCCCAGCCATTGACAGTATAAAAAGTGGACAGAGCCTTCAGGTCTGAAAAGTGAAGCCAATGTGGAAGTGCTTTAAACCTGCATTCTTTTTCATGGCCAACAGGGGGTGACTCCACTGGTTGCAAAAATTAGTCTAATTGTATGTAAGGTTGTGCCTACCTCTCACTTGATTAATGACCTCAATAAACAGTGTCCTAATGAGTTTCTCAATCGCTAGTCCTCTTCTATACAGTATGATGTTCATTTTGTAAATTATGACCCCATTTAGAGTAACACTGAGGATAAAGTAGGGTATGCTTTAAGCTACATTAGTAGTGACAAGTCACTACCATGGCATGTCCTCAGGTTCAAATCCAATCAGGATAGAGTGGGATAATCTCCACCCTCTCATCCAAGTATGGTCACGTCTGGCTCCACAAAACCAAGATGGTGACAACCATAATGCCAACTCAAGGGTTTTTTTGACCAAGATAACTGTTGTTAGGTCAACTATGGTGCAGGCTGGCTGATAAAATTAGGTAAGTACATTTGTAAACCGTGTTAAAAAAAAAAAAAGTTTACAGTATCATGGTATTCTCCTCACTCTCCAGTCTTTAATAATAAATAGTGCCGTATTAAATAAAATATTTTGATTAACAGTTCCCCATTGTTTGCCTCGTTTTTGTATTTTATGTATTGACAGGCTCTGTAATCATATCTTTATATTTCCTCCTCTGTCTCCTTCACTGTTCTGTCTTCTATCTATTCTTCTTTAACACACAGTAAAAACAGGGGAAGTCTGGTCACCCTAAAATAATGTCTGGTATTAGTGTAGCAAAATAAACCAGTCTGGATTCACCACATATTTTTTCTGGGTATTTTTAA
Source organism: Lutjanus argentimaculatus (assembly GCA_034769285.1). NCBI lineage: Eukaryota > Metazoa > Chordata > Actinopteri > Lutjaniformes > Lutjanidae > Lutjanus > Lutjanus argentimaculatus. The sequence continues at coordinate 2,053,400 of JAWZSL010000021.1, read as the reverse complement.
ATGGAATAATCTTATATGCAATATTTGGATGCATGATGTCTAATCTGAAGTGGACACACTGACACAGCTTGTCTAGTCTCAAGGCCCCCCGGTCCTCCTCCCTCCCTCTCCTCAGACAGACCCAGCCCTCATCAAGGGGAAGGTCCTTCATAATTCCCAGTTAGGTCTGCCATTTTTCACCTTTGTCTAAAAATACAATGGAAGAGGTGGGGGGGTCTGAAAGATTGCTCAAGAATTGCCGGAACAAAGGGAACGGACTTGGATGGGCTAAAAATACAACGCAGCGTGTGAATACGATAAAGGACTACACTAGAGGACGCTGACAAAGCTTTGCTGACTTTCAAGTGGGAGAACAATGTGGCAGACACTTTCAGGGCGTTTGGCTACACACTGTGGCGGCTGGACAGGCTGTGAAGCAGGATGTCAACATCAGCCCTCATGGAGAGAACTGAGGGCTAATACAATAACGCAAATAAAGCAAGTGTAAAGGAATAATCAGTCACACTTTATTTTACAGTACACTAATAAGACATAACAAGCCACAATGTATGAATGTATGAAATTAAACAAAACTAGAAATAATATGTTGTTTATTAGACAGCATTAGACTCTTTATGAGACCCTTATTAGACTTTAATGGAGGGTAATTAGGGACACATTACAACAGAACTGAACAGTAAACTAAATTAAAAGCATCCATATGATACTTTATTTATACTATACCCCATTTAAAAATGAACCAAGTAAAGGCCAATATTATAGAGGTAGGGAAATATTTTGTCTGTAGGTGACTGCACAACTTATTCTGACTGATCAGAGTAGAAGACATCTGTCTTGGCTACCATGCAAACTACCATTTGCATGGAAGGAAGTGTGATTTAAGTAGCAGATATGTGATTTCACTTTAGTTTACGGTGTAGGTCTGGTGCAATATATCCCAAATTACCCTCTAAAAAGCTCTAATCAGTGGGAAACATTATACTTTAGTTTACAGTACAATTCTGTTGCGATGTGTCCCAAATTACCCTTGAAGGAGGTCTAATCAGTGGGAAACAATACACTTTATTTTACAGTACAGTTATGTTGTATGTGTCCCAAATTGCCCTCTAATAAAGTCTAATAAGGATTTAATAAACTGACTAATACTCTCTAATAAAGTACATATTATTTATATTTGTTTTTCAAATTTTATATAAAGTACAGTAAAGTCTTCGTAGTGTACTGTAAAATAAAGTGCGACCGAGTAATCATTCTATTCTGAGAGTTATGCTATTATTACACCTCGATGAACACGTATGGTACTCATAAATGCTTATCCAAACATATGTACATGTGCGTTTATAGAGTTATAGAAAGGTAACGGGGCTGAGAAAGGGTCTAACAGGAAAGTGCAATGTGAGATGGGCCTGTGACCCCTCATCTCATCGATTCAGACAAGGAGGGCTGGTCTTAATTACCTTCAATTTTCCCCCAGCCATCACTTTCCCTGTTGATCACTTTTCCCTTCAAGTGGATGTGTATATGTGTGTGTGCTTCTGGGTGAGTGTGGGAGAAAGAGAGAAAGGAAGAGGTGTATGTTTTCAAGGCCAAAGCGTTTGTGGTGGATGCGGTGCTCTGGAAATTGCGGGCTACCTCATCTGTAATCTGATTTCAATGGCACTGCCCTTAGAGGTTGAGTCAATCTGATTTTCTGCCTTGACTGAGTGGCTGGCTTGATGTGTATATGTATACGTGTGTGTGTGTGTGTGTCTCCACTGCAGGAGGTTAAATACTTACAAGGCACCACTCAGTCAGTCAGTCGCTTTCCTAGTGAGGCATCATGGGAGCGTTTGATTGGGTGAGTTACAGAGAGTGGAGTCAATTAGACAGCGTGGACTCATGTGAGACGGTGGGTGAAGAAGAGGAGGAATCATGCAGTAATAGGACAGATCAACAGGTGGCTCACTGCTTTCAGCAAAAAAATATTTTAGGTGACATCATCCACAAGCGTATCGTGAATGCAATTTTGAAACTACAGAGCTCATCAGTAAGGTTCCAAAAGGGAAAATCACATTTATATTCTGCATATAGGGTTTAGAGTATAAGCCATAATGTCTTAACCATCCAAAGTAGACTCACATTGAGTGAGGAGATTGTGAAACAGTGGTATATGCTCCTGTAGAAGCTACAAGTCTGTGTTATATCAACCTTGTTTTTTATGCCATGGACTGTACTACCCACAAACTAAAGCTAAAGTGTGACAGCACTGTCTCTGATTGGTGAAGGTCACTGTTACCATGGAAATGTTTACTGCACCCATGAACGGGTAGTTCCGCTAGCAGGCTGGCTCGCTAGGTAGCTAACATTAGCTAAAATGAATCTAACTAGTAAGTCATTATGCCGAATATGTACACACATAACAAAAACTACAATATATTACAACACAGTTATTAACTATATAAATACTATAATAATGACAAAAGTTCAATTTAAGAAGTACTATCATTACCAATGGTTTATACTGTAGGATGAGTAGTTTCATAACTATGCAATTTTTTATTCGCTTTTTTATTTTTTTTTTTTGTTTGCTTGTTTTTAATTAAATTTTCTGTGGTCATGATTCATCTTGTTGTTGGTTGCCATGGTTTCAGACTTAAATCTCTTAATACAAGGATTTTCTGAAATATAACTGGAGAGGATGAATGGGAAATTCACTTCTGGAACCGGAACTGAACAGTAACTTCTAGGAAGAAAACAGGCAGTTGATTGTGGACATCTGTTAAATCTGCAAACTTGTTTATTTCTGCTGTTATTTGTACTGTGTTGCTTTGCTCATGTCTTTGATAATCTACTGAACACAGACATCTTATCAATGGACAAACTCATCCTGACATATTTGTGAAACCAGGCACTATTCAGACAGAGTTCATGGACCAACAATGAACTCTCCCAGTTGACTCCTCATTTTGTTTATTTCCCATAATCAGCTTCAGCTAAAATCCAGTCCAGTTTTCTAGTCCGTGGCCCAACAGGTAAACGAGATCTTGGAGTTATCGTCAGTAGAAGCATCAAACATGTATTTATGATGAATGAGATGTATACACTTTGAAATAACGTCATGAAAAAAGAAAGCATTTAGGGAGCAGGGGTTTTCTACCCGGAAGTTATTATAAACAAACATTGTGATTCATTCTATATCCATTTTATTTCTTCAAGTTACTTGTTCCTCAGCCTGTGACACCCAAATCCAAACACCAATCACCATGCTGATGATTAAGTGTTCAGAAGAGGAAGTGAGAAAATAGATGAGAGGCCTAAAACCTAAACAGCCCCCCCACCCGAGACGATCAACACGAACAATTAAACACTCTTGATTACCGCTCAGGGCTGACGTACGGACCTCCCTTTTCCTTGAATTAAGCCTGTCGAGTTTCACCACTTGCATGCATGCATGCAAACGCACATGCAGGAACACAGTCTGATGTGGTGCTGTTTACTGTAATTAGTATCAGTTCATTTACAGCCCACTGACCCAGGGTGACCTGCTGGATGTGGGTCAACAGGGACAGCCAGCGCCACGGTGGAGACGGGTGGGGCGCAAGGTAAGGCGTGTGAGAGTGTATCGTTGCGTGTGTCTGCAAGGAGTGGAGAAGGAGGATGGATGTCTGGTGCTGAAGGAAAATGCGTAAGGTGAGTGTGTCATGTCTGTCCGTGTGTGCGTGTGTCGGCAGATGACAAAAGCTGGTGCGTGTGCGTTTAGGTGTTTGAGCACACGTGTGCGACTCGGTGACTGTGTATGTGTGTGAGCTGATTCCTCATTGTGCTGGACTTCAGAGGCCCAAGCGTCTCCTGCTTCCTCTCGGAGGCAGTGGGTTAAAAATAATGTGGTGTGCAGTGAGTGGCGGGGAGCAAGGCGCAGACAGCTAGGAGCCAGAGCGTCACACACACACATACACACACCCACACACACACTCTCAGCAGTGGCGCTATATGGATTTTTTTTTCTCTTTTATGGATATCTCACTCACGGACTTAATATCCCCATAAATGTTAGCATACACAAACAGAAAGAGATGGTCATCCATTTACCCACACTTCATCTGATGCCTCTTTTCCAGAATAGATAAAAAACAGATTGAACATCTGTACAGGGTTCAACGTTAATGTGTTTTTTTTTCACTTGTTGGTCAGAAATATACTTTCCCAAAGTCAATTTTTAATCACCCCGTACAAATTGTTTTACTTATTAGTCCTTTTAAAATAATAAAGACTAAATTAATAGCAATGTTTAAACTAGGGCAGCGATGGCTACATAAAGTCAGAAAATGGTGAAAAATGTCCATCCCACTTTTGCAAAGTCCAAGGTGATGTCTTTAAATGTCTCTCTTTGTCAGTCGAAAAACCAAAGATATTCAGTTTAATATGATAATAAACAGATAAAAGTGGGAAATCTCCATTCTTGAGAGGCTGAAAACAGCATTTTCTGACACGTTTGCATGAAAAATTACAATTAATTGATAATCAAAATGATAGTTTAATTCTTTTTTACCACTTGTGAGATCGGGATTTACTAGCCTGATGTGGCATTTTACTTTACTTAGCCTTTCTTGTTGAACCATGCTGTACTACTTTTTTTTCACCTGTTCTCCAACTTAAAGGAGCTATATATAAGATTTGCATGTACAAACATGAGTACTGCAGTCCAAATAGTGAGTTGGAGCCATGGATGGTTTATTAAATAGGTTGAAATCTTATTTTAAAAAAGATCAGTGGTTGGAGGGAGTTGTTTCCTTCAGCCCCAGGCTCCCTAGACACAAGGAAGTTCAGGCAGGCTGCAGGAACAGGATCACACATTATACACGTTATAATTTAATAATAACAAGCAACAACAAGTCCTACACTGTAAGTTGATCAGCTATTTAGAACTGTCAGTGTTGTTTGTCAGTGTAAATCTAAGCCCATTATCCTGTAAACAAAAGCCCACTGCTCTGAAAATACACACTCTGGAGTTGGACTTCAGTGACTGCCTGTCTTACTGCCTGTCAGAATCCATTAACATATTGCTCAATTAACCATTATAAACATTTATGTGTTCAAAAAGATTATTAATGATTTCTTACAACTCATAAACAGACACTAACTCATTCTGCGGACATTCAGCATTAATCTGAACTCTAATTAAGGTGAAAAGGCATACAAAAACAGTTATTGTGGCATGCAATGGAAATTTCAAAGTAGGACACCATGGTTGTAGTGTTGTCCGAGTAGAGGGTATTTCAGCTTAACATGTTTCCTTAATCATTGACAACAGATCATGGTCATTTTATGATTTATTACAGTGAATATGTTACATATGTTCTCCTTTAAACTCCAGTCTGAACCCTTTAATCCTCCTGATATTAGGTTGATTACTTTGATATAGTCTCCACAGAGCTGTAGGACTGTAAATTAATTTAGAACTCAGTGTATTCTTTGTTATTGGCACAGCATGCTCATTGATTCAGCACTGTTTCAACAGATAACCTTGTGAAACAGTGGAGCTCATCCAACACTTCAGTGGGTTCTAAAAGGAGACATTCCCACAACACAAGGTGGCACTGAGACCTCGTAGGTTGCGGAGTAAAACCTTTGACACCGATATGACATGTGCCAGTTTGCCTCAACTATCTGCAACACATGGGAAGAAGAAGAGACTGATGACTCACAGGTAATTGGCCTATCGCAACCTCTCCCTGATCTTCCTCCTCCGCCCCTCCCTCCATTGCGTGAGGAAGCCAGGGCGGCTGCAGTCTCTCTCCGCCCCGAGATAAGACTGTCTCCAACCGGCCTCGCACACCTCCTGTCATCTGTCTGCTCTCCTTATCAGCTGGCCGGAGCAGCGTGCTGGTGTTGACGCTCTAATTAAACCCACACAGTCACACCTGCCCCCCCACCGCCACCACCTTTGATCTATAGCATTGAAAGTTCTCCACCGTGCAGTACATTGCTGGATAATTTTGTTCTGTACTATAAGAGAACTAGGAAATGTTTTCCTTTATGCTTTATGATAACATGAAATAGTGTATCACTGTAATTGTATACTATTTATTGTAATGCGGTGTGCAAAATGTCAATATGATGATAGATCAGTCTGTGTGCAAAGGAAATAAGTAAAGACACAGGCATACCATGATACCATTTAATTAAAGGAAAACAACGAGATAAAGGAACAAGATAAAGTTCAAGAAAAATTGCTACTGTTAGACTCAGTGTGGTTGTTCAGTAGTTTGTACTCTCAAAATCAGTATTAGGATCAGTGCTGTCTCACAACCATGGCCCTATCTGTCTGCAGCTTCTCCTCTGACAGTCCATCTGCCCCAAGGTGTGAATATGTTGATATATTTGTCAGCAGGTCTGTAGCTTTGTGATGGACTGATGACCTGTCCACAATGTCCCCTGCATTCTGTCAAATGAGATACATGAGATGAGATTAGATGTTTGCATGGCTGTCCCAAATGCCATTTTTGGGGCTTTGAAGCTTCAGTGAGAATTACCTGCTAATATTCAAAGCCATGATGAGGGCTGAGAGGGGGGCAAGCTATCATACTTTTTTTCTAGACTCACAAGTCTGTCTAAATGTTTCACTCAGTAGAAACTGAGGATAATATCCACTAAAACTAGGCAGAAAAAGTTTCTAAAAAAATAAAAAAGAAGCATTGCTCTTCATGAGCAACAGGTCTTGCTTATTGTTTAATTTCTCTGGCTGGTAAAAACACTTCAGGTAACGTGACAAAGGACAGCACTATTGGTATTGATGACTATATTGTGCAAGATGAGACATGTAGTTCACGGAGAAGTTTCTCACAAAAACTATAACAAACCTACAGCAAACTGTCTCTCACCACTTAGTGCTGTAAGTAGTTTGCAAGCATGTAGGGAGGGTTGAGGCCATTCCCTGTGCTTGCAGGAGCACATTTGGTACGTAGAGCAGAAATGCTCTCTTACAAAGGTGCTTTTCTGCTCGTGGATACTGTTCTGTGTGTTCATATCACATGCACAGGGCTGTTTTTTTTATATGTGCAGGTTTTGAGAATAATTCAATTCCACAGGGAGCTTCATTTCTTGCTCTACCAGAATTTTGCCTCTTTTTCAATCGACGCAATGTTTCCTTCTCCTCAAAAAAACAAAGAAAAAACAGAATACAAATACTGATTTGGATGTCGATTATCATGGCAGTGGTATAAGCTTTGGAGGAATCAGGACAACCCAAGATGTTTTTTGTTGTATTTTAGCACTTTGACTTGGAACTCTGAACTAATGTAATTTGAGTTTTAAAGATTTTTTAATGTGAAATTTTGTGTGTTTTTTCTATCCTGGTTTCACCATCTCTGGACAACGCTGAAAAAAAGCGCTTTTGTATCCTAAATGTGTTGCAATTTGCATGACCTGCCTTTTGACGCTGAAAAAGGAGTAAGCAAGCAAAGATAAAAGACTGAATAAAAGTTTTAGATGTGGCTTGTTCAGCTGAGAAGGAAAATAGACAATGTGTGCAGTGATATAAGTCAAAATTCTCTCAAAGTCTTAATTGTTTTAATATTTCAAACAAACATTTGCTATACTGTTACGTGGTGCAATTGACATTTTTATTCATTTATTAATTTAGCAATTTACTGGCATATTGCTGATGAAGAGCCTTATTACAGTAAGAAGTGTAATAGTTGTGTGGGTAGGGGAGTCCACACCAATCAAAATTTTTTTCTTCACCTTTATCTGATGACAGTGTTTACAAAGTAGGAGTGTTGTAAAAACACATCTCTGGGATTATTTTATATTCCTCTTAGTCAGAACAAATGCACCCACGTGTCTGTTTTCCAGAGCAGTGTTTTCACACCTTTCTGGTTTCTTATCAGTGCCTTCTGACCCACAACAATTCAACATTTCAATCACCTGGGCAGACAAAATCAATACTCAGAGGAAAGACGCTGATCTTAACCAACAGGTTACGTGGCTCAAAGCATTCAGGTGAACAAAAAAGCCCATTTTGTCTCCATTCACTGTATCTGTGACACCGAGTGCATGATAAGGAGACGCTGATAGAGGTCCGGAGAGATACTTGAGCAGAGAGTTGCACACAAAAGGTATACTCATAAATGTTTATAGCTCACCATTAAACTTTGCTTAGATGTTGAATCTGTCACTCACTGATAGCGGAGCCTGTCTGCTGATTTATGGTCATCCCTGAAATTGCCTTAGTGACGCCTGGAGAGGATGACTAACCAACTCAGGTAGGGTCAACAAGCGCAGACGGTCAGATAAGACAGAGCGAAGCAGAGGCAGACACAAAGAGGGAGAGCCCTTGGGATGGATGAGAAGAATGAGGGTCACTCCACGTAAACATGGCAGACATCTCTTGATCTGCCCCGAAGACACAAGACCAGACGCAAACTATTTTATCTGATTGTTCTGTTGTTTGTCTGAGGATGTCTATCAGTGAACACGCACGTTTGTATTTAACATCTTCAAATAATTTCAATAGCTGCTCTTTTTTCAACAACCCTGATTCTACAAAAGCTAGGACACTATGTTAGACCTAAATAAAGACAGAATGCAATCATCTGCAAATCATTTTCCACCTATATCCAACTGAATACAGTGCAAAGACAAGATATTTAATGTTCCAAATGATAAACTTCAATTATTTTTGTGTAAATATACACTCTTTCTGAATTTGATGCCTGCAACGCATTCCAAAAATGTTGGGACAGGGTCATATGTACCGCTGTGATATATCACCTTTTGTTTTAACAACACTCAACAAGCTTTTGGGAACTGATGAGACTAATTGTTGAAGTTTAAAAAGCAAAATTCTTTCCCATTCTTGCTTCATATATGACTTAAGTTGATCACAATTCCGGGGTCTCTGTTGTTGAATTCAGCACTTTATAAAGCACCACACACCAGGACAGGTCTGGACTGCAGGCAGGTCAGTCGAGTACCTGCCACTTTTACTATGAAGCCATACTGTTGTAATACATGCAGGGACATCTCTGACAAAGACATTGTCTGGATGGCAGCATATGTTGCTCCAAAACTTGTATGTGCCTTTTCAGAATTAATGGGGCCTTTCCAGATGTGCAAGTTACCGATTATGCCATGAGCACTAACACACTCCAATACCATCACAGATGCTGGCTTTTGGACTTTGCATGAGTGACAATCTGGATGGTCCTTTAGCCTGGAGGTCACGACATCTATGATTTACAAAAACAATCCAATAAGTGGACCAGAGCACACTTTCTAGATGTTGTTGATATATGGCTTTTGCTTTGCATGGTCTTAACTTGCATTTGTTAATGTAACAAACAGTAGTTTTTCAAAGTGCCCCAGAGCCCACGCTATGACATCCTTCAGACAATTATTTCTGTTTTTGTAATGCTGTGCCACCTGAGGGATCAAATGTCATGGGCATTCAATGTTGGTTTTCAGCCTTGCCTCCTACATGCAGAGATTTTTCGCAGATGTCTTGCAATTGTGCTTTGAGAAACTGTTGGACTATAGACCCTTTTATGACCACTGTCATCGAAAAGCTGTGAGAGCATTTTGGCAAGAGTAGTAGTTGTCCTCCCCAGTCATCTAGATGAGTTATCAAGCTGCAAATGTTGAATCAAATGTCTTACCAGCACGAAAATCACCAAAACGTCTGGTTGCGTATATGATACGTCAAAATCAATATTCTACTGGTCGACTTAAACTGTACAGAATTCCGACAGGATCATGACTGTTTCAGAGCAATCAGCGGCGTCTCTGGCGGCAAGTTATTAAACATGTTGACTGGAATGATGACACGATCAAAACTGTTCATGTTTTCCGCTCCCATTGACAAGCTGTCGTGGTCCGCCATACTTCCATTTCAAACTGCGTGTGCAGCTTGCTCATTGTTTACAAAGTGTAAAAAGGTCTATTTTCCCACGCAGTTTTTTTTCACAATGACTGAGTATTTTGATAATGCCTCTTTCATGATACTATCAGCTGTTACCAATTAATCTATTTCACTGCCAGGTGATTCCAAACAGGTGTTTTTTGAGCATTCCATAGCTTTCCCAGTCTTTTGTTGCCCCTGACCCAACTTATTTGGAACATGTTGCTAACTAAATCGAGATTTGATGTATATTTCCAAAAAACAAGTTAATCAGTTTGAACATTAAATATCTTGTCATTTTACTGTATTTAATTGAATATAGGTACAAAAAAATGGTTTGCAAATCATTGCATTTTGTTTTTATTTAAGTTTTACACAGCATCCAACTTTTTTTGGAATCAGGGCTGTATGTTGCCGTATTAGCTGTCTATTTAGAGTGTGTTTCAGTATGTCCTTGCAGACAACAAAAGCACTAATGTGGCATTTATCAAGCGTGATATCATTACACAGAGTGTGTCCATATTTTACTCTCTTTCTCCCTCCCAGTTGAGACATCAGGCCTCAACACTATTTGTCTCAATCAGCTGCCACTGTTTCCATTTGGCCTGTATACCCATTCAATATTGAGACCAGCAGCTCCTAGTTCGGACATTAAAACTTGTACACACACAAGCACACACCAGCATGTCTTGCAGCCACACATCCCACCATAATGCCATTTAGAATAATAGCACTGTGAGCAAATAGCAGTTAACTGTGTTAACGTCTGAATCTGGTCCGCCATGCCTGTGTGAGCATCTGTCATCTTTATCAATAAGCAGAAGGTCTGACATGAATCCAATTTGCTCCTCGAAACCTCTTGTCCCTATGTCGTCTACATTCATACGCAAACATGCGCAGTCACTGACAATAATGTCACAGGTGCTCGTGCATGTCCTCTGACCTCAGGAGTGTGTGTATATGCAGCAGTGGACTTCCTCTTCTCCCGATTAAGGCGCGCTGAATCATGTCAGCGTGCCCTGAGCTGAACCCTGGCCATCAAAAACAACGCTAATTTTTGGGGAGGTATCTTCGATTTTCTGGGGGGGAGGTTGTAGCATTTTAGGGCGGAGGAGCCAGGCCTTCCCCCTGACACTGACCTCCTGACCTCCTTGACCTGTGGGGCGGCTTGGACAAAGGAAGCCTTTCCCTTTTAATTCTGCCCAGGGAGCGTTATATGGGACCTGACCCTGTGCTCCTCTTAACCTTTTGGACCTCCGGCCTGATGTCCATGATTTAGGGCAAATTTCATTACATGCATTCTCCGGATGAGACTGTTGGCTAAGGGGATGTGGCACTGCAACAACTCAGTCTGATTAAAATGTCAGGTTGGGCAGACAGCGGAGATGACATGTTCAACTCGTGAAAGAAAAGCATGTGTGGTAACACTTTATAGAAAGGATACATGAATTATCATGAATTTATACATGAAAAAGCAGGAATTCATGTAATACATCATGGTGTATTAGGAATGTACAAGAATTAACAGCATCTCATGCACGACTTAAAGCAAGAACAATATTTTAATTAAAGCAACAACTAAAGTATTTCAATCAAGATCAAGATTATTGAGGTCATAATGGTGGTCTCTTCACAGGTAAGTACGCAGGCCAAAAACCTGACCAGTCACAACAGTACACACGTATTCTGTTGAATTCCAAGTCTTGTAATCATGGTTAGCTAAGCTTTTTAAATTATGTGACACCTTCTGTATAGTTAGGCATTATGTACTTGGGAAAAAATACAAATACATATTAGCTCATAATGTTGGACCCCACTTTGTTGCAGACAAATGGTTAATACATGTGATTTAATAATTATGACACGATTAATCATGTTATTCATCACTGTTAAAAACAGACTGATCAACACTTTATTTCAAACATCTGGGATGATATAAGTACACAACTCAAAATATATAACATATGTGCACAGTTAATTCTGAATTACTGTTAATTCTTGCACATTCCTGATAGTTCATGAGGTACTATGTGAATGAATTCATGCTTTTTCATACATGAAGTATAAATTCATCATCATTAATGCAAAGTATTTACATTATTGTGCTATACATAATAAAAGCAGTGTAGTATCATGAAATATTGTCAGCTCTGTTCAAAAACATTCTTCAGAATTTCACCTGAAAAGGGAAAAAACCTGCAGTGGATTTGACTTCATAACAATACTGGAGATTCAATTGCATCTGCCAAACACCCATTCATCTTGTGGGAAATATATGTAATGAGAGCTCTTGCCTTTCACACACTCAGAGTGATAGCCATCATACCCTCTGCAAACAGCCCGGCTCGGGAACCTGTGAAGCTGTAACAAGCAGAACAGAATGCCAACACCATGGGGGACAAAAGATGAGTGAGCAGCGTCAGAAAGGGAAGACTCTTGAGAATGGCTGCCACGATAGGCGCCTGGGCCTGTGTGCTGTCTACCTGTCTCTCTTTCCTAACTGCCATGTTCTTGTCAGTGTTGACACCCCGTCAGCCCCACCTAGCCGGGGCCCTGTGGGTAGCAGGCGGGCGGCTGAGGTGGAGGTACACAAAGCAGGCAGGCTGAATGGGGCTGACTGGGATGGGCTCTAATGGAGCCAGCCTTCCAGACGCAGACAATAGCGGGGCCCGAGGCCGGGGCCTGAAACCTGAAGCCCCGGCCTGGTATTTTAAGAGGCCTGAGTGGCTCTGGAGCCAGTTGTCAATCAATAGGTGCACACAATCAGGCAAAAACAAGACTTGGAAGGGTGGAAAAAAATTGAGATGATGACAGAGGACAGAAAATATTGACAGATATTCTTCTTTTTCCTTTCTGGTGAGGCATTCTTAAGATTTACCTTTGGGTCTTTTCACACACACCACAAAACCGCACAGACACACACACACGGCTACTCCTTTCAGTCCAAGGTTGGTGCTACAGTCTGTAGTCTTCATTGTTTAAAGTGCCTCGAGAAGAGGTGGGGGTGAGGAGCTGTATGCAGGGGGTTCATCAATACACGATGTGATGCTTTCACCATTCTGTTCCAGGATGTGTTGTTGTTGTGTGTGTGTGTGTGTGTACATACCAGAGACAGCAACTGCAGCAGAACTGAGCACCCTCCTCCTTTCACAAACACTTGCATCATTTTGTCAGGAAGGAAAGGACCTGTCTCCTCTTCTCTCCTCTCCTCTGACACCTCACAGACATCTGAGGGGGTAGCAAAGGGCTTGATGATGCCGCTCCTGAAAGCCAGGACCTGTCTGACCCAGCAAATTACCTAATACCTCCAGCCATGTGTCACAGTGGCGGATGAAGCCTACTCTGTTTCTCCATCTCCCGCTGTGCTCCCCCTGTGTTCCTCACTTTCTTTCTTTCAGATCCGTGTGTTGTCCTACCTGTCCACCAGATGCCCTCAGTGTGTTCCCAGTGAGTAGTTTGATGTCCCCTTCAATTAAGTGATCACTAAGGGGAGGAGCTCCCCTTATTGGTGTGTTTTGCTTATTTAGCCTGCCTGCATCAGTCAGTTTCTGCCAGTTTATTAATGTCACTTATGCTCGCATTAATGTGCTCAGACATTCCCAGTGTCTCGCTACTTTTTGTCTTATTGCCATCCTCAGTTTTACTACTTCTGTCTCTTGAGTTTGAGTTCAGAAATGTGTCAGGCTTCCCCAAACTTTGGCACCACGTAAGCTTAGTTCTAGGAGTGCGTAAAGATCCCCTCCCCTCAAAAATGTGTTTTTCCTCTTGTTTCAACAGTTGACTGTTGGAGCTTCACTGTGCAGAATGATGTATGTGCAGAGTTTGACACTAGAAGGATCTTTTGACGCTCATCTTTAGAGTTTCTATGCACACACTGAATCCTGGCCTGATATTCAACTTGCAAAAGTGTGATGTGGAAACTTGAAGCCTCCAGCAAACATACACTGAGAGTGGACTTTAAACATCCTGTGTACAACAGTTATCTTTAGATTAATATATTTTACAAATTTCAATAAGCAAAAAGGGGTAAAATTTCAAATAAGGGAAGATAAGATTTTTTTAAATCATCATACAAATTATCATTAGAGAAGTAGAGTAATCTACATACATGTTAAATAATGTCAGTATGGGATCTTTAACATTGCTCAGAACTGTCAGACTATAAGACGTATCCTCAGATTAAACTGTAGCAAAACCTATAAAAAGTGTCCAAATTATTGTTAACTGGTCTATGGTATTGCTTGGCATAAAGTTTTAAACAATTCATTTATAGACACTGGTTGGTGGAAGAAATGCACAGATTTGTTACTAGTAGCTAAACCACAGTGTAACAATATTCAGACAAAAAAAGTCCTGCATTCAAACTTTAGTAAAGTAAAAATACAAAAGTATTATCAGCTATATAACCTGAAAGTACCAAAAGTTAATCATTATGCAAAATGGCTTAATAGTAATAGTGCAGAGGAGTCGTGTCACATGAATATACAGTAATATATTACTGGATCATAAAAAGTACATTGTTTCTCTGGGAAATATTGTGAAGCAGAAGTATAAAGTACCATAAAATGGAAAGCGGGGTAAAAGTACCTCAAAACTGGACTTGAGGACAGTACCTGAGTAAATGTACTTAGTACTCCAGAACTTTGAAAATTTACAGCAAGGACATTGTGCTACTGAATTGTCTGACAATATATTGTTTTTATTGAATAGCTTGTTTAAATGATGTGTAATTTTACTGTCATCATTAAGACCCATGAAACTAATGAACCCAACAGTTTATTTGTCACTGTTGAGGCTGAGACTTTCTGTTCTTTTGCAGGGCTGGCTTTCCTCTGGGCTGTAGGATCCCAGTGTTTGTAAAAATACATTAAAAACAGCTGTCAGAGATGCAGTGCTGCTTTGAAGAGTGCATGTACTATAAAGCATCTTGGGCATAAGGAACAAAATTAGTAATTTATATCAAAAGAGATGGAAACACCAACAAAGAACATGCCACAAAATACTGCAAGCTTAGAGAACAACAAAAAAATCTGCCTCTTTTACTATCAGAAAGTTAACACTTACATAAACTGTCATAGGGCTTGAGCTACTCAACTCAACTAAATATGTAAGCTATCAGGAGATTGGTCAAAATATTTTGTCAAGGGCCAAAGTCAGTTGAGTTGGGTGTTTGAGATTTCACACACCGGCCCTGACTGGAGTGTTGCAGCTCTCCCTGCCAGCGAGATGCAGATTAGAAGTGACCAGTGGTACCATCAGAGAGCGGCGCCTGCCTCGTGTTTGTCAGTGAAACATGCATCCAGACACATCTGCAAGCAGTTGACTGGGCCTTTTCCTGCCGCTCTGTTCCTGAGAGGTCTGGAAGGGTGACACGCCGAGGCTGACCTTATTGTGCCCCGCCTGTCACTTAACCTTCATGTTAGATGTCAGCTCCCCTGCCGCCGCCATTCAATCGCCCCAACCCTGACACCAAATACGGCGCATGCACCGTTTAAAGTGGTGACCTCGAACTTGGGGAAGAGAAGGGAAACAGTCACAGAGTCAAAAAGCCATTGAAATATTTCCATCTAGTGTGCTGAAAGCTTGAATGAGTGAAAATTTCTGTACATGGTCAGAGTCAGATCGTTGCTAAGGTAAAAAACAAACACATGACATTATATACATGACAGTATAATACGATCTCAATTCCAAAAGGTTGGGATGTTGTCTAAAACATAAATAAAAACAGAATACAATGATTATACAATACAAAGACATGATATTTAATGTTTAAACTGATAACCTTTATTGTTTTTTGTAAATTTATGGTTGACAAGCATGGATGGGGTTGGGTTCATCACTTTGTGAAAAACTGCGTTAGCACATACTGTAGTCCTACAGTAAAACATGATGAAGGCCCCATTAATGCTGAAAGGTACATGCAGGTTTTGGAGCAACATATGCTGCCATCCAGAGATGACCCTGCTCATTTCAGCGAGACAATGCCAAGAAACATTCTGTATGTGATGCAAGAGCGTGGCTTCATGGTAAAAGATTGTCAGTACTTGACTGGCCTGCAGTCCAGACCTGTCTCCCATTGAGGATGTGTCGTGCATTATGAGGCCCAAAACACGACAACAGAGACCTTGAATTGTTGAGCACTTAAAGTCATACATCAAGCAAGAATGTAAAAGAATTTCACTTTCAAAGCTTTAACAATTAGTGTCCTCAGTTTCTAAATGCTGACTGAGTGTTGTTAAAAAAAAAGTGATGTATGACATTGGTAAGAATGCCTCTCTTATGATTTTTTTGGAACTTGCTGCAGGCCTCAAATTCAGAATAAATGTATATTTACAAAAAACCCAATAAAGTTAATCATTAAATATCTTGTCTTTGTGCTGTACTCATTTGAAGTTGAAAATCAAAAACTTTTTGGATCATTGCATTCTGTTTTCATTTACATTTTACTCAACTTCCAAATTCTTTTGGAACTGAGGTTATACATATCGTGCAGTTAGCCTACTACCATGTGTACCAAAACGATACTGACTCATAAAGACAAATCTGAAACCATGAAAACAACCAATTTCTCACCCAAAGAGGTTATGATCCTCAGCCTTTGAAACAACACTGGTCCCTGTGATAAACTGTTTCAAAAAGTTTACATTTTCTTTGCCTCTGGAGCCCTCGAAACACAAGCTCGTGCTGTATAAATCTGTCAGGGCTGCAGAGTTGAGCATATACAGAGTCTTGATTTACACATTCCAGATGGGAGATTACAGGACTGTGGTGAAGCACTGGAGCATCACACACACTCTTTAGTCCATCCATCCACTCTCCTGCTCCCCTTTGATGGAGATCCCTCTTGTCTCGGTGGTGAAAATTATGAGCTTTCGAACAAACAAACAAAAGCACAAAAGAAATTTAAACGCTGGTTTTTGGGGTGGTACGGCACAAACAATGAAACACATTGGTGCTATTTGGGTCTGTATCTGGTCCTAATATGAGCCTGCAAGAAAGAATTCCAGCACATGAAACCCTGAGCATGTGTCAGATCGTGAATATATGAGGACTCCCAATTGGTTCAGCACAATAAGACATTGTTGATTATGTATTCAGACATTTCTCCGCAGTCGTCTCCTGGGTGAACTTGCATAATAACAATTTGCAGAAACAAAGGACTTACACAGAGGAAGAGAGCGCTCATATTGAGACACTGCACTTTGGTCTGTGTGTGTCTGTGTGTGTGCATGTGCTTATGTGGTGTAGGCAGCACACTTTCCTCCCTGAGGGTTTAGCCAGGGGTGCGTAAACAGTGATCCTATGGTGCTGGGCGGAACAATTCAGTGTCAGGGAAAAGGTCAGCTATCGCTGCTCAGCTCCATCAGGTCAGAGAAAAACACAGAAAGAGGAGGAAAGAGCAGGCTAAAGTGGCGAAGGCCCGGAGAATATGTTTTCAATAGACCCTCGTCAGGCTGTGTTAGCATCTGCGTCCAACACGTGCACCGCAGGGATCACGACCCTCCACTTCCCCTTCCCTTGCTCTCCCCAGTGGGCAGAGCAGGCCTGCAAGGTCACCACTGAGCTGAATGGGGCAGCAGGAGGCACAATATAAACTGACCCCCAGCAACCACCCTCCCCTAAAACCCCCACACACCCCCTGGACATTTCCAGAGAGGAGAGGACCAGAGAGGTCCTACCCCATCCCTGCCAGGGTCACTGTCAGCCTGCAAAATCACACCAGTGCCTGAAGCATGAGGCTGTAGGGAGCGAGTGAGCTCAGGGTGGAGCTTGTGTCTTTGCCCAAATGGTTGTGAAGCGGGAATCTAAAACGGAGGGATTTGGGCTGAAATTGGGCGAGAATATGCCTCTTATGCAGCGCAGTATCACTGGAGGCGAACTGTTGATCACACCGTAGCCAGTGGTACTGTCGGCCATGATCACTGTACACACAGGCCGAGCATGGCTCAAACGCAGACAGACTGCAGAGACCTTTATGTTGCTTCTACCTGCAGTAACACAACTCGTGTGGCATTATGAGCCTTAATAGAAACTGATGGGCTTACAGAGGAGATAAAGATCATTTCCAAAATAGCCTTTTTGGTTACATAGTAAAGCCTTGTACAATAGGATTATTGAACTTTATGTATAATGGCTGTTGAGGAGTAAATTTAAGATTCACCATGGCCAGTTTATGATCAGTTTTAAATGACTGATCTCGCCCTCCACCAAATTAATGTTTAAGTATAAATGTGTTCACCCTTGCACAAAGACGCACCCATTTTATACAGAATGTTGTACAAAGTATACAATTTGTGATTATATCACATTTCATTGCATTATTATTATATGACATTGCCATTATTATCATCATCACCACTACTATTATTGTATTATATATAATGCATGAATATATAATGTTATACCTCATACCTGATACTTCACGGATTAGAAATAAGGGTTCCAAAAGGGTTCTGCCTGAAAGGCTGAGGTTCTACCCAGAACCATTTGCTCCTGATGATCCCTGTTTTGAAGTAAGGGTTCATCAAGGGTTCTTTGTAAAAATGAGGGCTCCATTAAGAATCTTTTACATCCAAATAACCCTTTTTGAAGGAAAGAGTTCTTCAAGGACTGTTGAAATCCTCTTTTGTCAAGGGTTTTATCAGGGTTCTTTGTTCTCATATAGAACATGCAAAAGGGGAGGAGGTCATCTTGGAATATCTAAAGGTTCTCAGTAGAACCCCCTGGGGGCTCTCTGTAGAACCCTCTCATAGGGAGAGTCTGGGTGGAACCTTTGTAAAAGGTTCAACCAGAAATCAAAAAGAAAAGAGTGCTAAAGAGTTCTCCATTTAACCCTTTATGGTTCCAACTGGCACCTTTATTTGTAAGAGTTTACTTCTGCACTGCACTGTCACTTTGGGCTTACTGGCTCCCATCTGGTACACTTGAAGCTTCCTCATACAAACTACCATCCTGTCTCACTATAAAATGCAATTCTACAGTTGTTTGTGGTTGTTATGCATCCTTCTGTTGTCATTTGTACTACATTGTATGTATGTATTTTTTTGTCATGTATGTTGTACCAAGACTGAGAGACCAGCGTATAAGCTTTTTGTTATACCTGATAATAACAATAAAGTTGAATTAAATTGAATTGAAGAGATGAGTCAAACTGACTGAGAGACAATAATGTATTTTACAGTATGCAGGGGGATCATTTTATTTTTTCACAAGATCATTCAAAGAGATTCAGTTAATTTATTACCATGTAAAATAAAATACTTGTAGAAAGTCATATTCATTTGTTCCATTTGGAAATGAAAACAAGTCCCTGTGTATTTTTATTTTATCAGACCTTAGCAGTATTGCCTCATCATGAAAATTAGTCCAAAATCAATAAGATACAAATATCACAATTTAGGTACAAAAAAGCCACAACAACAGATTCTTCCACTTGACAGAAGAAAAATAATTATTAATTAGGACAGACCACCTAATTTAATTAGTCCTTTCGTTAAGGAAATGAGAGGAGAGAAACTCTGATCGCAATATGCGGATGTGTTTTCTAATGCATGACCATGAAATAACAGGACGGGGGCTGGAGGAGGGGAAGAGGAAAAAGAGAAAGGAAAAACATCCCTGGCTAATTTAAATACAGTCTTATTAGTCTAATGACCAGAGTCTGTGATCACTACTCATCACCATTAATGCCACGACTCTCCCTGCTCTGATTGCCCAAGGCTTAGCTTTTTTCCCCTTAGCCCACATTCGGCTGGGGAACCAACGCGTTTTCCCTTCCGCTACACATGAAATGTGACATGAGGACACTAATGTATGTGGAAAAGGGACGGAAAGCAGGGATGTGAGACACTCTGCACTCTTCCTTTCGCGGTTAATGATATGACGTGCTGCACGGAAACCAAAAACTCCTCTCCTTTTAAAAGCCATCAGCTCTGAGGCATGTTTCTATTAAGAACACTCCTAAATGCTATAATAGGTGGCCCTAACGAGCTTTGGCCTCGCTCTGCTATCTGCCTTCCTCAGCTACCATATTGGCTGCATGCTGATGCTTATCAAAATGATGAATGCAGCATTAAGTTCAAATGAGTTGGAAGATTGGGAAAGGGGGAAAAGTCGTGTTTATCGTTGCATGATTTGGTTCTGTTTTCTGCTCCACATTGCACAAAGACTGCTTATTATTTTAACCACATGTATTCAGATATTGGCGATCGTGTAATAAGAGTATAATATACGAAAAAACAGGCTAGTCTTACATGAATGCTTTGGGAAATTGAGGAAAAAATCCTTTTAGTGAGATAAAGATGCACAAACAGAGAAACAATGGTGATTAGCTTGAAAAAGGAAGACGCTGCTTTACAAAAATCAAATTTTTAGAATATACGCCTTCACTTACATACAACCAATTCTTTGAATGCTGTCCTTTCTTTGACCTTGCACACACACCACACACACACACACATACTGCCTTCTCACCTGTCTTTCAACTGATCTGGTTCCAAATGGGTTCTTCCTTAAGGGAACCTTAAGAGCCCTTTTTTAAAAAGAAGAAAGGCGTCTTTGTAGGACTAAAGGTTCCATTAAGAACCTTTTCAGGAGTTCTTCAGGGATTGTTGAAATCTCTGAAGAACTCATAAAGACTTCTTTGTACCCTATTAGAATTAAGGGTTCCAAATTCTTCTTCCTGAAGGGCTTTGCTTCTGAAGAACTCTTCTTTGAAGACTGGGTTTGTCAACGGTTCTTGTAAGACTAAGAGATCCAATAACAACCCTTTTCATCTCGAGAAACCATTTTGGAAGAAAGAATTTTTTTAAATCCTTGAGGAACTCTTTCATCAAGGGTTCTTTATTCCATAATACAAAAAGGTTCTTAGTAGAACTGTCTGAGTGGGTACTAGATAAAACCCTTGGAATATAAAAAGTTTCTTAGTGGAACCCCCTGTATCTTGTTAGTACCTAGAAGGTGGAAAAGTACTTTCATGTTGGGTTGTTAATAGAACTCTCTGAAAGAGTTCTATCTGGAACAACAAAGGGTTCTCCTATGGGGACAAACTGAAGAACTCTTTATGGTTCTAGTTAGCATCTTTACTTCAAAGAGTGTACCTTAATATGAAAGAGTTCACAGTAGAAATGGGCTAGGTTCTAGATGAAACCCCAAGAAGGTTATCAAGGTAGAACCCCCAGAAAGGGCTCTGGGAGGAACCAATGCATCATAGGATGGCTGTCCTATAGAACCTCTCATAAGGGGTTCTGTGTGAAACCCTTCACAGATAGTTGTAGGTATAACCCTTTATGTTGGGTTCTGGATAGAACTCTGAAAGGATTCCAAGTGGAACTTTTATAAAAAGGTTCTACCAGGAACTTATGGGGACAAGCTGAAGAACCCTTTATGGTTTTAGTTAAAACCGTTATTTTTGAGAGTGTATGTCTTTTGTGAAAACACCCCAGGTCATCTCAATAGGACTGAATGCTGAGCCTTTTGTTGTTGTTATCCAGTGTTTTTTTCATGGATACAAAGTCACTGCTCTAATATTATGGAATGTATTCCTCATGGTATATTTTATTATAAGCGATCGCCTTGCCAACAGCTCTATAACCTTATACAGCCAATATGAAAGACGTGTTTTCAAGGGCAAAACCCCAGTTAAAGAAAACCTTGGTCATTATTATGACAGCAAATGAGGTCTGAAGTCATTTGAAACCATGAAATAAAAGTCACGTCTCTTTGAATGAATGCAAGCATGTCACCCTTTCACATGTAAGCACCACATGACAAAACAAACAGGCCACCAAACGTTAGGTGAAAACATGAAAGTCACACGTCTAATGCCCTGCATCACCAGGCGTGATTCCACTCTGCCAGACAAAGTGGCACAGCTGGCAGAGAAAAGAGCAAGCAGAAAGCAGGCAGCGTGTTAAATGACCCAGGGACGTGAATAACCTTGGTGACTGGGGAAGGCCAGCACTAATTAACGCTGGGCGGCCATGTTGGCTGTCAGGGGTTCGTCACAGGGGCACAGTCCTTGGATTCTCCCCCATGGTCGTCCTCGTCACTCCCCTGCTACTACCCCGATCAAGACCCCTCGGGAGGACTGTTCACCCCCTCTCACGCCAGCCTCGACCCCGTGCATGATAATGAGGGGGATGTTTGTTGGAGGAACAGACAGACCCAAACTGTGTCAGTTGAATGCTAGCCCGCTAACACCCCATCATCATTACTGTCACCTCACTTTACTACCACTCCATCGATGATTCAGCGCTCTACTTTTGGAAATTCACACCTTGGAAAGTTACTGTGAAGCTCGAGCGACGATTCATCTAATCATGAATAAAATATATTTACATGTTTAAATATTAGGTACGAGAATTTAAATCAGTATATGGCCAGACTTTTGACTTCTTCCACACATAAAGAGTCGCTAGGCTAATTTCTCCTCAGCATGGGTGTTGAGAGTGAGAACAGCACTTGCAGCCAAACATGTCTGTCAATCATTTATTGGGATTCTGACATCACTGCCTCGAAAATGTTGCCATATTATCACAGTATCAACACTGCGTCCTTTTGCACGTGGCTTAGCGTTCTCACAATGCCAGAGCGCTAAGGAATTAATATTCATCGCTGGTAATTTATGGATTCATTTATCACCCACATCTTATTTGTTTCTGTTAATCGGCCCTGGGGGTCTGACTATGGCCTTGGCTGGCCACCAGTGCTGGAGCTTTATTCCTCTTCACACAGGCCTAGTGTTAACGCCGCTGGCCAAGTTCACAGATTTGACTGACTGTGGACTTAATGCCGCTTGCCTTGTTTTCAGCACTTGTCCCTCCAGATTTGCCACCCTGGCTGCACAATTTCCTCCAATTCTAATTATTCATCAGCTCGTTATGCCTGCGCCTGGGCGCCTCCCCTAATTAGAGGCGACGCAGGGTTTGGTCCCAGGCTAGCCCCGAGTGAGGGAACCAGTTCAGAACCAGTCCGCGGCGTGTGCTCATGGAGGACTGGGTAACTGCCAGCCTCTCAAAGTGCACGGGGGAGAGGAAGGGCCTGTCTTGACAGTGTGATGTGACGTGCCTTCACACAGTCTCTTTCACACACACACACATACACACTAATCATTCTGCTATGTCCCATATCTATTAGCATAACCTCTAGATATTTATAAGAAGCCTGGAACAATGGAAATTCTTTGTCTCCGTGGTGTTATGTATTGTCACTGTAGTGTGAATTTTTTTTTTGTTGATTTGTTATTATGCCGTGAAGCTGAGATGGTGATGCGGGGCTGCTGAGAACAGTGTCAGTGGGCAGGGTAGAAGAGCGTGAATTATTAAATCATTGTTCCCTAATTAACATCAGGCCTTAGACACAAAATAGCCTCTCGAGCTGGGAACAATTGAAATGTTCCATTAGTATTGAAATGAACACTCCTGGAAGATGAGAAACAAACAATGACCTCTTGCTCACATAATAGAAACATACATAGAGTATACTTCAATTACTGACAATACCAACTGGATGTGTATGTATACAAGGAACCATAGCAACAGTATGTAACAGTTACTGAGACAGAAATCTCTTCTGTTCCAGGAAGATTTCCTCAGGAAACTCTGCTGTATTACTACATTATATTCGCCAGCTGGGCTGCACAGAGAGACTGACTTTATTGTAACAGGTTCATGTTATTCTGCAACTACTGAATCCCAAGACCTTTTCAGTTACAACTCTTTTTACACTTGTGGAAATAATAATGCTAACTAGAACCATTCATTGGCTTGTCTCCGTAGGAGAACTCTTTTTGGTTTATGGTGGAACATTTTACAAAGGTTCGTCTTGGAACCGTTTCAGAGAGTTTTACCTAGAACCCAACATTAATGATTATACCTTGAACCAGAATCCCCTATTGGTTCTACAAAGAACCCTTCTATGTGGTAATGGTTCCATCCAGAACCCTCTCTGGGAGTTCCATCAAGAACCTTTTCATCCTACACTTTTTAAGTGTACTTACAAGAATCCAGGGAGTTTTACGAAGAACCTTTTTTATCTTATTTTATCTAGAACCCACCGAGGGGGTTCAACTGAGAGCCTTTTCATATTCCAAAGATTTTATCTAGAACACACTGAAACAAAGAGCCTTTGATGAACCCTTAATGGACGACTTCTTCAAGGTTCTCAGAGTGTAGACATAATCATAATGATCCTTTGGTACAGCATGTATAACTTTTTGGAACTTTGATGGCTGGCAGCTGATTGTGCATCTCATACAGCCTGTTTTTATTGCTATACCTAAGTGTCTAAGGCATCTGCACAAAAGGTAAAGGCTAAAATACCATTTTATCACCATGGATGATCTGATGATTTAACCACATTAAAAAAAATGATTTAAGTCCATTATTAAAATGTTGAGATGTTTGAAATTTTTCAAAATAGGTTAGAAGATGACATCTCTATGAGTATCTTTCTGGTGGCCTCAGGTTTCATGTGTTCACATCTGTGTGTGCACATGTCGGTATGTGTGTTTGTGCATTAGCCTTTTTGCACATTAGCAGATCTGCTACCACTGTTAAGTGTGATTCTCCATCTTTTTCTCACCTTTTCCTCCTCTCATCCTGTCAGCCCACTCTGGCCTGGAGTGAGAAAGGTTATGGCCCAGCACTGAATGGACAAATCTGCTCAGGACACGGGTAAACACAGGCAAGTGCTCATGGTTACAAAAGTGTATGTGACACACACCTCCGTCCAGTAAAGTGACACAGACTTAAGCACATTTATTCACCCTCTCATGCACAAACACAAACTCACACATATATGCACACGGTAGTGCTAATTAAAGCCCTCAGTGTGAGCAGAGAAATATGTAATCCTGACATTTAGTCAAGGGAGATTTGGGGAGACGAGGAGAAATTCTAGCGCTCGGCTTGAGCTGGGCCTGGGGCGAGCTGGCAGACAAAAGGACAGCGGCAGGCAGAGAGGCTGGGATAGGGAGCGGCGGAAAGGTCATCTCCGTGAAAAGGCTAACGTGTCAGTGCTTTTGTTCCTGGCCCACGGAACATATGTTTGGCCCTCCTCCACGGCTGCCCCTGCTATCAGGATGAAATCTAACCCCCAGCCCCCAAACGCAAGAACGAACCACACTTACACAGACAGACCAACACACAGACATACATACACACACACACACAGTGGACACTGGTTGTGTTACTGTACCACAGTTGTGTAGGATAAATGGATAAAAGTTGAGTTGAAGGTGTTGCCTTACCACTCTCAGTGCTGGAAAGCAACACCAATCAGGAACACCTGTCAGCTTCTGTGCTCGGAAATCAAGATAAGTGAGAGGTGACAAAAGAGAAAAAGTGAACAAGTGTGTTAGACACTAATAGCCTACACAATAGACTGAAAAATTGAAATGAGTAATGCCCAAAATCGGATAGACAACTTTGTCGAACCTACAGCATGATAGATAGATAGATAGATAGATAGACAGACAGACAGACAGACAGACAGACAGACAGATAGATAGATAGATAGATTTGGACAGCATAGCGTGACAACAAAACTTTTTAACAGTACAAAACTTTTTTTTTGATAACACTTTATATTTTACTTTTGCTTTCCTGCTGAGAATTGGATGAGGCGATTGATAACACTCTCATATCTGTCTGTTAAATATGATCATACAGCCAGCAGCTGGTTAGCTTAGTTAGCAAAGGCCCAAAGGTCTATTTACCTTCACCAAGAGACAGAGAACTGAAATAAATATGCAATCTGATAGATTTAGGAGTGGTTTGATTCCAGTGGGCATGGCTGCATTGTGTTACGGCCGTGCCGTGGTCACCAGAGCTGATCGCAGCTATCCTACACAGTGCTTGTGATTCCACCAGAAATGCTGCAGCGCATACCAGAGGTGGCTCTGCGTTGAGTCTATTTTTGGAGCAGGTGGAGCAGACACAGAAACAGTATAGTAGATCCTTTCGGTTTTCAAAATAAAACACCATGTGGAGACTCACAATCATATAAACAGACAGAAGATAAACTATTTAACTATGAAGCCTACTTACCCATGGTAGAAGCACAAAAGTCAAGGAAAAATAACCAAATCCACAAAATCTTAAGTCATAATCAGGCGCCAAAATGCTGCACTTTGACATGACACTGTGTGGTGTACGAATCAAAAGGCTCCGTGTCCATATTACATTTTTGTCAGAAAAGTGCTGGCCACGTTTTGAGGTTGAAGTATTTGACATTATGATTGACATTAGCTAGGAAGCTAACTCATTGCTACATTAACAGAAGAGTTGACCATACAACTAACAACAAGTTTACAACGTGTAGGATGATAAGAGAACAACACACAACCGGCAACAATCAGTGTCTTGCCGATCTGCTCAGGGCTTTTCTGTCTCTGATACTTGATCATTTCTGTCTGACATGGCTTCTTCATTTTCTTGGTTATTGGAGTGATGAGTCCACATCTAATATATGAACAGCTGTCTGAAGAAAAAAATTCTATTAGTGCCTTTTGAAAAGTTTAGTTTTCTACTAGAAACTCCTTGCTGTTCCTGCTTGTTTCCAGTGCTTGTGCTAAGCTAAACTAACTGGCTTCTGGCTGTAGCTTCAAGGTATCTACTTTTTCATCTAATTCTCAGCAATACAGTGAAAAACCATATTTCCATAACTGTCACCCCATTTCTTAAAACATGAACATGTATCGAGTGAAGCCAGATGATTTGTCCTGCCCATGTAGTCACAAGTTCAGACCAATGCTGTCAGACAGAACCAACAAAACAGGAATGTTATTCTTTCATAAAAACTGAAGATAGACATGTTTAGAAGGATAGCAAAACTAATGTGCCTGCTCAGAGGATTTGTCTCAGTCTTGTGTGCTTGAGGACATTTTTCCATAAAAGTTTATGACCGGACAATTCCATGACATTCAGTGCATGGTGAAATAGAGAAAGAACATACTCAGTTTAATCTGCTAACTTCTCATAATGAGCCTGACATAACTTAAAGAACCTAAAGTAGGTTTAGTCCTGCCTTACAGATTAGTTGCTTAACCAGCACTGTAAATTTGCCCATCGTGTTTGATTTCTTTGATGAAAGATGACTACACTTCCAGTCAGGCATCCACAAATGGCACATTTCCATTCATCTCAAAAATGCTTTGAATCGGTAATAACACTGCAGGTCTTTGTCAGAAAGTGTGAAAACATGTAAATTCCATCTCCCTTTCCTCCCTCCTTGGAGTCATGCTTTATGACTCCTTTCATCACTTCCCTCTTCCTCCCACTCCCACTGTCCATCATTTTGTGCTGCAGGGTTTCTTCACAAAACAAGACAATTCAACATGGACCAAGAACACTGTACGTGAGGGCCAAATGAAGTCCTCATCCACTGCGGTACAGTAATTTAGTAAAGTATTGCATAGTATTGTAAAGTCTACCTGTGATATGTAATATACTGTAATTATGAATCATTTTGTTTTACATTCCAATGTGATCTCATGGGACAGTGCATAAATAGCACCACTTTTAAGGATATTTTGTGTGTCATGTCTACATTTTTTAAGCTTTTCGCATGTCATTTAATGTCATTTAGTCCAGCGCATTGTATGAATTTTGGACATTGGTAACAAGAGTCAGGTGACCTTCGTCATCATGGTCAGGTGACCTTCATTGTCATTTTGATGTTTAGCGTGGTTCAGGTTGTGAAACAGGTGCAGGTTGGTTAGGTTTAGCCCACAAAACTACTTGGTTAGGTTTGGACATCAAAAGTAATTGATTAGGTTTAGGAAAAGATCATGGTTTGGATGAAAATAAGTATGTTAGTTATGTAAATTAAGTTACATAAATGACATAAATAAGTATAGTAGGTATAATAGGCATAATAGTAAGTTAACTTACATATTAAAGTTAAGATAAGTCAACAGTGACCTTTAGTTTTACAGGATCCTGTGTTAGTATGACCCATCCATCCATCCCAACCTCCTCCTAAAGCGGACTTTGTTAATCTTTATACTACGTCACTAGACATTTTAGTCAATAGCTACAGACTAAATGACACCCAAAAAGAAAAAAGGTGCTGTAATGACACCTGATATTACTTAAGACATTGGCATGTCATTCATATACCTTTGATCAGACCAGGCTGTGCATTGCAGATGCATTGCAGATGTCACAGACATAGAGGGAGTATAAAAAGCAGTGTAGTGGAATTTAAGTTTGTGTAAGTGTGCTGTAGACTTTATTCTATGCATAATCTTAGTGGAAAGTGTTTTTTTTTTTAATTATTCAGTTAAATCCTGTGTGGCTGTTAAATTTGTGCTCAAGGAAATACTCATGGACTGTGCTGCACATCAACCAAACACTGACAGACTGTACCACATACAAACTAAAATTAGTGTGGACATGAAAAGAGTAATCCATGTTGCTATGACAACTGCCACACTCAGACTCTGGGCAGTTCTGGCAGACTCTGTCTTTTGGCACCAACTTTGGGAGCAGACTTGATGAGGCCTGTAGGGGTAGAAGTCCTGTTAGGAAGGTGATGGTGATGGGGGAGTGGCTGCAGGAGGGTGGGTGGAGGTGGTGGGGTCAGTCATGTCAGCCGCCAACTTGGTGAAGCCACCCAATCATCATATGCCCAATGGGCACCTAAGGGTGTATGAATGTTAACTTGGGCCCCTTTTACACTTTTACACTGATCATGTTAAGTTTTGTATAGAACTGATTCAAACATGCCTTGAGTCAAGCGTCTCTAAAACTGTGGACAAACATTTTTATTTCCAAGACATTCTTTACAATAAAAGAGTGTTGGGTTTTCATTGGCAATAACTTAACACAACTCCTCAGCAGAAAATGACATGAAACAGTAAAATAAAGCAGATACCTGGAAGTACAAACAGCAACACTTGAGAGAACCTAAACTTCAAACCACAGATATTCAATCAGAAACTTTAAAAGTACTGAGAGCTGAACATAGAGACTTTTTTAAAATGTCTTTTTTTTCCATTTCATTTTATTCGATTAGCATTCAAAATCCACCCCCAACAAATACAAAGAAGATTTGACTCAACAACAAATATCATATGAGGTATGAAGCTAATCGAAAAGGTGTAGGCTGAAACTCATGCTAATTTTGCCTACCCTTTGTCTTCGTCTCTGTTCTCCTGCACAGAAACTAGTTGAGTCTTTGCAGTAACACATCAGACAAAAACAGATGAGCAACTTGTCTACTGGCTATGGGAAAAGGGTCAAGCACCATTTTTAGCAGCGTATACAAGCTAATTTTGGTATTAGAGACAACAGTATGCTTTACTGTAAAAAGGATAAA
Source organism: Lutjanus argentimaculatus (assembly GCA_034769285.1). Taxonomy (NCBI): domain Eukaryota; kingdom Metazoa; phylum Chordata; class Actinopteri; order Lutjaniformes; family Lutjanidae; genus Lutjanus; species Lutjanus argentimaculatus. The sequence continues at coordinate 2,024,200 of JAWZSL010000021.1, read as the reverse complement.
AAGATAGGTGTGTAGCTTTTTGATTTTGGCACTACATAGTAATGAACCTATCCTACATCACCAACCTCAACCTTTCATGGGCCTTCACCCGTCTTCTGCTTCCTGAACCTGCACCCCCATCCACCACCCACCAACCATCTACCCTTCAAACAAGCTGTCGGGACACATCAAAGATGAGGCCACGTATGTCTGTGTGTGTGTGTGTGTGTGTGTGTGTGTGTGTGTGTGTGTGTGTGTGCCATGGGTAGAGAAAGGAGCAAAGGTATTCTATGAGGTCACGTTCATTAGTGAGAGCCACTGTCACTTCATGATTGTAAATAGTCACCAGATTACCAGAGTGAACCCCCCCCCCCAATGCTCCCTTATTTGTCATGTTGCCTCTTCACACCAATTGCATGTGCCAAGCATGATGACCTACATTTGCATAAAGTCTCCGTTGGCAGATTGGATTGGTCAACAAACCCACCCACTATTCATAGACTGGTGGTCAACAAACACACATGTCACAGGAGATTATAATAAAAGGAGTGTTAATGGTCAAAGATGGTGGTGTGACTACACAGCAGCACTGTAAAAATAGACTATTTGCTTTAACTTAAAAAAAAAATGTAGTGTGCAGAATGCCTTACAATTTTAAATTGTCTGAATTTGAAAAGACAAGTTGAGGTAATTTTGTAATGATTCAAAACAAATAAACTTGTCAAATAAACTTAATATTAATTCAGTTGTATTTGATAAAACATTAAATAAGCCTAAGATATTAAGCTGAACCAACAACTCTTCGGTCACACTGACAAACATTTATAATGTTTAACATTTCTAATAGTTTATTAACTTTTAATCTAATTCAATGCCAAGCTTTGCAGTGTTTTCATTATTGTGAAAACAAGCAACCATGGCTTATCTTGAAATGTATCAGAGATGCACAACAAGTTTTCATCATATATGTTTCTATAGAAAAGAAGGGTCTCAGGAGAGTTGCAACTCTTAAGCAATGCATGCTGGGAGGTCTGCTAATATAATGATTATGTTTCTTTAGAAACTTGATTTAATTAAACTCTGTAGAGAACATTAATTCACCTCATCATTTCAAGTCAAAAGACTTCAAGTAAGAATAACTCATGTGTCTAAGTTCTGAGGTGTTCTGAAAATAAAAATAAATTTTAAGTTTAAGTAACTTGTGTGATTTTTTTACAGTGTGGGCTCCCATTTACTCTGGAATCTGCTCTTTCTGAGTATGTGTTGTTGGGTGCGTTTCCATTTTGCGTGTCTAAGACTTCGCCTTTGGTGCCATCTGGGTCCTTTTCCTCACAAATCTGGAAAAATCAGAGTGCTGAGAAGAAAAACAACACTGGAAAAGGGAAAAATAAATAAATGATGGTGTGGGCAAAGAGTGCAAATGCGAATGGCAGCCTGAGATGCTAAGAGGAAGACGAGAAGAGAGAAAGAAAGTGATTAGGCAACAGGAGCGCTGGTGATAGGCCTCTCTTCACAGTCTCTGTGGACCCTGAAGATGAGCCTGAGAGGGGGTAGACAGCCAACATGGCAACCTCTCAGCCCACATCAGGCTGTCGCAGACTGTGATGCCCACCCAAGAGACCGCAGTACACTCGCTGTGAGAGGGACAAACTCATAAAAGCTATTATTGCGCAGATGGTTTGTGCTCTTTTCTACTCAAAAGCTGTCAGTGACAGAGCTCAACATTTGGTGGCAACTACAGAGAAAATGGACAAAGACAGAAAAGGGGGAAGAATCTCAGGAGTTAGAGTATGACAGAGAATATTCAGGTTCAAATCCATTCAAGCTCATGTTGACCTTATCATGTCACACCACTGTCAGAGAGTGTGTGTGTGTTAATTATTTGTGTCATATTAAGAGTTGATGCTTAAAGGGATAGTTTAGAATATTTGATGTGGAGTTATATGATATACTTATTAATAATCAGTGTATTAAAGACAGTAGATGAAGGTCGATACACCCCGAGTTTGGAGAAGCTGAGAGAAGCATCTGCATGGAAGCTAAGCGATGAACTCCTGTGGATGGGGTCAGCAACAAAAAGTATTTTAACCACTTTAAAAAGGTCCACCTAAAAAATCAATATCAGTTTAAGTGGATACTATATTTAGAATATTTTCACCACTTTATTTTTCTAACAGGAAACTGCCGTCACAGAAGCCAAATATCACTCTCTCAAAACCAACCAAACTCCATAGGCAAAATCAGCAATTTTACCTCGAGGAAGATGCAAGTTACTGGGCTACCACTGCCTTTGTTTGTTTGTGTTGTTGTGTGACTTCAGTGTATTAAAAGAATAGTTTGGATTCAACAAAGTCACACAGTAACACAAACAAACAAACAGATCAAGACATTGGTAGACCAGCAACTAGGTAAAATTACTGATTTTGTCCGTCTATTGGCATCTTTTGTTGATAATACAATAACTATCAAAGTATCTCATACAACCCCACTTAAGATAATCCGACCATCCCTTTAAGTGACCAAGAGTGTGTGCATGTATTCCTTGGGCACTAATTCTCAGGACACGCTGCAGCCTCAGTGCTGTGTCCTGACCAAAGGAGCTGTCTCACAATCAGGGCGTGAAATGCTAAAGAGCTTCCAGCCAACGCGCCTGCATGGTGTTTTCTCCCCACTACTGTTCATTTGACATTTAGTAAATCATTACTGCAGCCATACCCTCAGGGAACCCTCACACATGCACACACACTGGATAAAATTCACCATACATGGACACACACACACACAAATACACCCTTGATGATAACTGTTTATTAACAAGTTAGGTGACCTGATTTCATCCCGATGCCAAAAATATGACACATCCATCCAGAGGTGTGTGGTTACATTCCCCAAAGCTGTCATTTTAAAAATATGATTGCTAAAATCTATATGAGAAAATTTAGATTATCTAATAAAAATGAAAAACACTAAATTTAGATGTTTTTTCTTTAACGCCCTTAAGCGTAAAACTTTTCTAAATGTATGCAATGTCTTTCAATGGCTGGCTACATACCAGCAATAAAGTCCTACTAATTTCCATGACCATGTTTCAATAAAGACGTCAAGTAATGTTTGAACTTATGTTGGCCTGCATGTGGTGTCTGGGCCTGTGTGGACAGGCAGGCAGGCCCTGTCAAGCTTTCACACATCACAGACGTGTGCTAAACTTCCTCCTAGCTCTCTAATCATTGCCGGGCAGGGGGGATGAAAGATGATAAAAACCCAAGTCATATAATGGCTACACATCTGTCTGCTTGCCTCTCATCTCCTCCCATCCACACGCTGTCAACAGCTGATGGACAGTTGACGGCTAGAGAACATTTTGAGAGATTGACAGGTGACCGAGAAAACCTTCTCACATTTTAAATGGCCATTAGAGTCTAATCTACCAATACGACTAAAGAGGATTAAAATGTTCACAACATGTACATTCTAACCAATGGTGCGCACACAATTGAATATTTGTATAGATGCACGAATATTCGCACCTGTATATTCTACATACATTATAACATTTAGTTATGGCCCATTGTCACTTGAAAAACCATAATATACCCTTTTGGTCCAGATCAAACAGCCAAACTTGGTCTGACTGAGAACCACAGTTTAGTTTGTTTCTAGTGAAAACATGTTTTTTTTAGAAGGTTTGAACTTTCTGACCAATTACAAGAAGTTCTAGCAGGCTATCGTTAGAACTGGAAAAAAGGAAAAACAAGCAACAAAACAAAATAAGCCACAGTAGCGCATCGGCAGTGGAGGAGACCAAATGTTTAACTGACATTTGGTACAACAACTTTCTAAAGAGTTTTCGCAGAGAATAAAAGAAAAAGGAGTTAGATTGAACTGACAACATGCCGACATCAGACTCATGTCCGTCAAAGCAATCAATTGCAAGTGCAAGGAGACACAGCTCACCTAGGTGATGACGACAGGATGAGGTATGTCATGTATAATTGTTTAGTGCACTTGCATAATTGTAATGTGAAATAAAAACTAACCGTATAATGTAACAAAACATGAGCCTTGGTTGGGATCTTGGTGAGAAGATTGAACTGCCATGCAATTGCTCTGTGGGGCTGTACCACTGACATATCATAGAGGTGGACACTGGACTCCAAGGTGACTCACCCAGCACAAGGGCCAAAAAGGTTTCAGCACTTCATGGTTTGCCTCCATGTTGTGTGGTCTATTATACATGCACAATGGTGTTTTTTCCCCCTGGCCTTGCCCACTGAGTCCCACTTGTCCCATAGACATTGCATTGGAATGATGTCCTGCACATAAAACAGCTTTTATAATACATAATAAAAACAATATTACTGACCTTGTTGGCGGTTAAGAGTGTCCTGTCAGAACTTTTACAGATGTCTCTTTTATAATGGTGGTCTATGGAGGAAATGTTTCTCTGGGCCACAGGAGACTTTTGGTTCCATTGCTGCAGTTGGTCACTGGGACAGTTTGGCAGCAGGGCTGACTGGTGACACCATGCGCCACTACTGATGTCCAATATATATTTTTGCCTGTGGGTGCCCAAATTAATGAATACCATCAAGGTGACGATTGTCATAAAATTACTTTTATTGCTGTTGTTTACCGTGATGAAGGCTCCTGTCACGTGTTGAACGTAGACACAAACTGCAAAAACTGTGACACTGCTCTGCTACAAATTATAACAAGTCACACCAGCACACAGTCTTGAGGGCGAAGTATTTACATACACATTGGCCACAACATAACACTATGCTGCCTGCGTGTACAGCCCAGTACAACCCATAGCAATACCTAAGCACCAGGCAATCTTGACATTGACCACATTCCTGATGGGTGCTAAGCCTTTTCAGTGGGGCACCCCCATCACTGGCACAGATGCTTGATAAATCAATGGGCTGTATTTATGCAAAGATAACAAAAAACAAAATAAAAAAAGTATTGCAGAATATGGCAGAAATGGAGCATAATAATCACAAGTATGTTATTAGTGTATGATTACCTGAAAATAAGAATAGTTGTGTTTTTGTTACCTTAGAATGAGCCCTTTATATTTACAGAGGATGCAGCTCCTCTTCCACATAGACAGCCATGTTCTATTTCTACAGTAGCCCAGAACAAACAAACCAAACACTGGCTCTAGATAAGACCTTTCTTGTTTTTCAAGAGATTCACAGCCACCTTAGGTTCTGTATGAAACAATAGGGAGAGACAAAGTGTTTGCAATCTGCAAGCTCACCGCTAGATGCCACTAAGTCCTAAACACTAGTCCTTTAAAGCCCCCTCAATTTATCAGCAGCACTTTTAATTGCTGCATTACGGATCACCACCCTCTTACTTAATTAATGCAAATGGAGCAAGCAATCACCGGGGTCTTCCAAATAATCCTCTGCTTTTGTCATTGTTGTTTTATAGAAGTGCTTTAAGCCCATTGTCTCTCTGATTAGCTAATAAAGAGCTCCTAATGTCTTGTCTTGCACTCACGGAGCACATCCTCCTTTTAATCCATAAGCTCTTAAGGCGCCCATAACTGCCTTATCCATGTCAGGCCAAGAATGAAACCAGTAAAGGGTATAAAAGCAGCCTTTAAAGTCCATACACATTCACACACACTTAATATGAAGGAGTGAAGAGCAGAGAATTGAGTGTGTGTGGATAAGAGCAATATCCACCATCAATTAAAGATGGAGATAGGAAGCAAGACATTTTAATGTTGGCCTTGAGAGGCTTGAGTGGGCAGAGACGTGGAATCAATAGCATAAGAAAACATAATATATTCTCCCTTTGTGTATTTCATTTGAAGGACAAAATACGCTTTGAAAATATGAAACGGACTCCCTGAGTGCATGATTTTCACGCTCTTAATTATACAAATATGAAAATGACCCTTCACTTTTCCCGTTGTTATTGAGACATGAAAAACAAGACAAACACACATGGTTTGTGTCCTGCATCTTCTTTATGCACTGGCCTTTTTTTTGCCTTGCAGCATTTTAGTGCTTAACTTGAGTGCAGTCCTCGAAGATGTGATACATTCAAACTCTCCGTAACCCTCAGTCCACCTTGACGCAAGCCCCCAGTAGACTGCCCCAAACACTCATCATCACTTTGGCTCAGAGAAAAACCCTGAGACAATGCCAGCAGTAGGCGAGCTGCCCATTGTCTTCTCAGTGACAGCGAACATGCTTGTTATTTGTGGGTTTCCCTTCGCCCTGTCCAACACATAAGGTTAAAGAAGGGAAAGGGAGCTGTGTCCATGTTCCAGCCCCAGAGGCAGGATGAAGAAACACGCCGAGGTGGGGAGTCGATGCAACGACTCACGCGCAGTGCACCTATTGGGTTCACCCCCAGGGTGTGTATGAGTGTGTGTGTGTGTGTGTTGTATGGGAGTGGGAAGGGGGGTGTGTTTAGCCGTCTCCGTTGTGGTGGAAGTAACCTGGGATAGGGGACCGCGCGAATGGACAGGAGGAGGGGAGGGGTCAGGGGTGGAGGAAGCGGGGAAATAGGAAAAAGAATCGAGGAGAGGGTCATTAAGATTATTGCTAGGGAGTGTGTAGGGGTCGGTGGGCCAGTGCCTCAAGCATTCTTTCATTTTCTCAAAACAAGAAATTAAATGTGGAGCATCACACCACAGAGGGTAGACAATAGCTGAGCGTTTAAATATGTGTGTTTGACATGTTATATTTTCATTACATTTTACCTCAAGGGCAGAGTGATGATAACATCCTACTGAACCATACTCAGCTCCATCACAGAACTTCCATGTCAGTGCATCGCATCCTCCTCCTCCTCATCCTTGTCCACCGGAGAAAACCAAGCGTTCTGGCTTTCACCATACAACATCATTGCCAGTGTAAAATTATAGCCACGATTTCAACAAGTCTCTGCAACTAAACTTAATTTTACATCATTAAGTTGAATTTCCAACTTTATTTGTGATTCTGAAACATGCGGCTGCCTAGCTTAACTTACACCTAACCTAGCCTTCCAGGTTAGCCTTTTAACCACAATTAACACAACCTCAATAACCATGTTACTTGTGCTGACTGTTCCCCTGTCTCCAAGCTGTGTGTGTCTCTCTTCCCCTCTCTTTCTAACTCTCTTTCTTTCTTTCTCTCTTTGTGTGACCTGTCCTCTTCCAGGTCTCCATGCTGGTTAGGAGGTCGTATGGCTCAGGTCCACCTGAAGTTGCTCTGTGTTTTCTTGGATCCACATTCTTCACACAGCCTACATTTTAAATCTATATGTATCAGAAATTTTGCCATCAAAATTTGCATACAATATGTAATTATGATTTGAGAATTTGAAGTACATGAATGAAATTTGAACTGACTTGACTTGATACTTGGTTATGCAAAGGTGTAGATGAGACTGTGTGGTAGAGGGCTGATGCTGAGGCTTGTTCTGATACTTGTAGACTGTGTTCAGGTACAACATCTGCTGATCCCTCCTGAGCTGAAAACAGTTCAGCTTTAGCCTTGAGCCTTTGGGACAGTTCACTTCCTGTCTGGGAAGGGATTATTGTCTGTCTTGCATGTCTTCATCTGCACTGACTATGGCTATGTTTGCATGCATATATGTCATCCACCGTGTGCATGTGGTTATGTACATATCAATATTTGCTCCAGCATGCCTTGCCATAGATGCACAACTGTGTGACATACAAGAATGAATACCTGCATGTGTTGTGGTAAATTCAGTGTTACAGTGCCATGGCAGGTTGTTAACTTAACATTGTGACCTTTGACACACTCCATGCTGAGCTGTGATAGTCCCTCTTGTTACGTTTTCATTGGGTCAGGAGTTCACAGTCCATTCATCAATGTCTAGAGAGGCTTGATGCCTATTTTTAGAACAACTGAAAGAGAAGAGAAGAGAAGAGAAGAGAAGAGAAGAGAAGAGAAGAGAAGAGAAGAGAAGCAATGAAGCAGGTCTGTTGTCTGCAAACAGCCGGGAGATTTATTATTCAGTCACTCCATGGTCACCTAGATCTGGTTTCTGCAAACCTTATTGTGGCCCTTTCCTCTACTTGACCCAGCTGACTCAGCAGCACACTGTCTTCAAAGAGTTGGTGTCCCACCTCAGGGATTACAAGCCACTGTTGCCCGGGGTCAGACCAACATCATTTCCAGTTCCAACACAGCTGTTAATGATCTAACACATGGACTTACAACCACGGCAGCCTCTCTCTCTCTCTCTCTCTCTCTCTCTCTCTCTCTCTCTCTGCAGAACCCACTTACTGTTCATGCAGTCTCTTGTGTGTGCACGAGTGCGAGTGTGATCAGTGGACCTTTAGCTTGTCCGGAGCTAATCTCAGATACTGCAGGATTGATGGGCCTAATTTTATTTGTGTACATTCATGACTGTTTACTGAAGGACTTTTGAGATTCAGAATTTTTAAAAACACTTTGAAAAACCGTTTTTTCTGCCTCTACACCAGTGACAGCCATGCCTTGAGGCATTATGTTTTCAGGTCATCCCATTCTTGTGAACGATATATCTCAAGAACTGGAGGGAATTTCTTCAAACTTGGCACAGACAACCACTTTGACTCAAAGGACAGAATAAATTTTGGCGGTTAAGGGTCATGGTCACTGTGTCCTCATGTCAGTCCCATTGTCATGAAGGGGATATCTCAGGAAACCTTGAAGGTTATTTTAAGTGTCCACTCAGACTTAAGCATTAACTGATTAGATTTTGGTAATCAAAGGTCAAAGGTCAAGGTCACAGTACCAACTTCACTGTGGTATCATAACATCAGCTGTATCAGTCCTCAGTACGCCTCTGTAACAACAGTCTCTAAGTGAAGACTGCATGTTTCTCACTGGAAATTATTCTCAGGAATCATACATGTGTAGTGATAACTTCCATTTTGCCAAAAAAGTTGGATATGAATTCTTTCAAAGTCCTCACTATGTACTTTGTACTAGTACTTTAGAGTCTGGACAGCTGCACCTTGACTGGTTGGTGGAGACATACAACTGCATTGCATCTGATTGTTGTGATGGCATTGCAGTAGGTGCTTCACTATCTGTTGCCTTGTGGGGATCTTCTCTCTACTGAGCACACTCTTCTAGTTAAAAATGTTTTCTGGAGTACAACTGAATTCATATTATGTTTATTTGACTTGAAAAGTTCATTTGTGATTAATCACTGTAAAATCACCTCAACCTCTCTTTTTAATCTCAGTCACCTTAAATTTTTAAGGCAGCCTGAACACTAACCTTTTAAATTAAAACAAATAGTTTATTTTTTACAATATTCTGGCAGCTCAGCTTTGACTGAACTTTCCACACAAATGCTGGGAAAAGAATAAATGCTGCCCTGTATGAATATATGGTCAAAGGCAAAGCACAGTATTTTAAGGGGATTATTACTACAAATTTAAGCAGCAAATGTTCTTTAACAATCAAATGGGGGGAAAGGTTAAAAAATCCCTAATCCCCTCCAATACCACAGCACAGATTTGGAAACTTATATTTAGGAAAATTGCATAAAACATTGTTTTCATGTGCAATCCCTTTTAATAAGATTTGCTTTGATCTGCTCAAAATAATCCATCATAATTTAAAGAGTGCAGGTTGGCTGCATTAATTTCCACAATGAAATGAAATAAAGATGGGATAGGAAATGAGACTGAACTAGTGGGAGCTTCACAGAGACTATTTTTCCCCTCCGGTTCAAAAGACTTGGTTATTGCTGAAGTTCTTTCATAAAATGGGTTAGTAACATGATATTCTGGCAGGTTTATAATGTATAACATATCACAATGTTTCACATAAACTACTGTAAAGCACTTCGATTTTGTGCATTGTATCTGTTGTTTTCAGCTGTTCCTGTTTTTCTATCCATATCAATTTACTTTAAGGTAGTATTTTTTTCACTACTGTTTTGCCAATAGTGGGGTCAATATATATGCACTAACCTGGGGGAATAAAGAGTCTAATGCAGCAAATGGAAGGAGGCCTATGCAGTATAACTATTGTCAATAGTGCAGCTGGGAATCCAACATTGGCTCTTTGACCAAAACACCAGGTCTCTAGAGATGGAAACCTCTGTGATGTGCATATGATTAAACAATTAGTCCCTGCAACTCGTGCTACAATCACATGTATGCAGCCACACATTCTTACACACAAGCGCATGCATTTGCCAAAACATAAATACAGAAAGTAAGACAGTGCATGTGCATTTACATGCATTCAAATGGACACAGAGACTCACACGGAGAGAAGCGAAGGAGAGGAAGGCACACCATCACAGTATTAATTTTTCATAACATCATGCTCAATACAAAATGCAATAAGTGTTTCTTGTAAGACGACTCCCGGGCACTTATAGCACTTGAGCATGCGGCAAGGTTCTCCTCAGAGGTCCGGCCTGCGTGTTTGTCTGACTTACTTTGTCTCTGGCAGGATGACATCTGATGCTGAAGACGCCCAGGGGCTGGGGGAGAGAAGGAGAGGAGAGATCCTGTATATAAACACATGATCAAAAAGAAATAAGAAGAGGGGCCATTGTGATCATCCAAATCCTTCATTAGCAGATTCCTAGCACTGTTAATCCCCTTATCCCATACACAACATACACAAATATATATAATTCCCAGTCTTTTAGGACTCCTGTTCTCATGACCTGGGCCTGGTACCACACCTCCTGGCTCTCTTCTCTCTTCCTTCTTGCCCACGCATGGTTCTTTTGTTTGTTGCTTCACAACATCTCTTTAATACGCTACATTTCACACTCACGCACAGACTTACTTTTCATGCCATATGTTCCTCAGTTTATTTTTGTGTTTATTAGTACCTTTGTTTAAATAAATTAATCATTATTTGCCTTTACTCTGTGTCACTCTAGTTTTTGTCATGGCTTCAGAGCCCGGCCGTGACAAATTGGGGGCTTGTCCAGGACTTTAATATTCCTCTAAACCACTCTGACCTGCAAGTCTAGGGGATTTTCAACAACTATAATCCCCCCTACTGTGCACTTTCTCCTATAATTCCTACCTATATTTGTTTGGACACTGTAACTGATGATGTAACATAGCCCAATAGTGACATGACTCTGGCTGGAAGGACCAAAAGTGGAACACTTTATGATTAGGATGACAGATGGGTGGCAGGAGATGGGATGTAGCCATAAAGAGATTTTGGAAAAGGGTAATGGAGCACCAGAAGGAGGGTGCAGATAAATGTCAGAAAATTGGGGTGAAGCACTGATTGGAGCATGGACACTGACAATGAATATGATGACCATGACCTGCCCAGTTATTGGATTAGGAAAATGACATTACAGGGATACTCTGGATTATTTGAAGTGGGGTTGTATGAGGTTCTTGATAGTCAGTGTATTACCTACAGTAGATGGCAGTAGGCAGGCCCCCACATGGGAGAGACAGCAGGCGTGCCAGTGTAGGAAGCTAAGCAATGTACTGCTGTGGACAGGATCAGCAGCAAACCTTATTTTAGCCCCTAAAAAATAGTTCATATAAAAAAATCAATTTCAGTTCAAATCTACACTATATATAGAATTTATTCACCACTTAACCTTATTGTCAGACAGACATTTTTTGATTTCTATATGAGCTGAAAATCACTCTCCCTTGCTCACCCAGACTCCATTGGTGAAATTAGTCATTTTACCTCACAGAACACAAAAGTTGCTAGTCTACCACTGGCTCAATCGGTTAGTTTGTTTGTGTTATTGTGTTATTTTGGATTTACCAAAGTCATACAATACACAAACAAACAGACCATTTTCAGGGGATAAATTACTGATTTTGAAAATGGAGTCTGATTTGTCTGAAGAGAGTGATATTTGGCTTATATAACAGCAATTTCTGGAAAACAGTGCCTAAAATATGTTTTGCTTCTGACTCTGTTCACCGAAGTGCATTTTTTAGCATCCTATAAGAGTACTCCTGCTGCTTCTCCAAAGTGGGGGCGTGTCGGCCACCATCTACTATGAAAAATGCACTGACTATTGATAAGTATCTCATACAAACCTACTTCAGATAATCCAGACTGTCGCCTTAATTGTTGTAAGCTGATTAATGCACTGTAACATTTATGTAGTTCACAACTTCCTTCATCAGTTCTCAGACAATTGACACAAAAGTTATGTTTTGGTGTGGTATATTTCCAGAGCACTTGGAAATAGAATTAAATACCAAATTTTTTCATGGATATGTCTGTTTAATGTTAAATAACTCCTGTTTTCTCAAGTTGATTTATTTTTTTTAACATCAGAGTGCAACATTTCTCTCCCAACTCACCAATTTCTCTCAGCAATTAGCTCTCTGGCTAATTGGTATTAGTGCAATGGAATCACAGCGGTCTCAGGATTTGCATGAGTCAGCTGTGTGTTTGGGAAGGCCTTGAGAGAAAAAGGACATTGACATGCAAATGATTGTCTTGAACTTTATTGAGCGGGTACATTTAAGTTAATTTGCCGTTGGGAGTGGCTAATGGAAGTAGGCTCCTCCAGTAACTCTTAAGGAGTCAATCCACCTGATTTAGAGGAAGCGAGCACATAGATCTCTTGATTGACAGAGCTGTTACTCTGCATGTGACATAACTGACGGACAGAGAGGAAGAGGGGGGTGACGGAAGGTTCACCAGCACTGCTCCTCCAGTTCCTGCATCATATCAAGACGGCCTCATGTACAGTATGTATGTTCCAGATGTTAGGGTTATCCTGGAGGGAAATGCAGTCAAGTATTGTTTTAAAGCCTTCAGGGTGAATCATAAATGTTGCAAGGGGGACCTCATGAAAAATGCAATACATACGCCCCCTTAGCTAAAACAGAGCACTGATGGACCTCTGGGAATGAAGCATGTTAGTGTAGCATCATGCTAAGATTACAATCATAACAAGAAAGGGGCTTTATGGGGATGACATTAGAAATACAGGAAGTTAGTTAACCACGGTATTCAGAGTTCATTATAGAGAGCCCAGATTTAAAGGCCTCAATTCTGAATATGCAAACAGCATCGTGGAACTTGAATATAACTTTTTTGGATAGTGTAAGTTTACATATCTAGATGTATGCAAATTTTTTAACGAAGTGTTTTGTATAATTTGGTCTCAGTTTTCTTTAAGATGCATACAATAGTGTAATGGTATTAAAAAAGTGGTCCTGAGTTCGCCAAAATGTAGGAGTTTTTAACTGATTATGAAACAGTCACAATTTATTACTGACGCCTCTACATGACCTATACAAGTTAACAAGACCATCCATGAGAAGACTACTTCTGTATAGTTATTCTTAATGCCTGCCACTGGGTCAGAGCCTCCATGAAATCAGACAAAAAGAGTCTGTGTTTACATTTTCCCTGGCAAAGTTACTGTGAGCAGTATGTTAGCCAGGTAAAAAGAAGCAGGAGAAGATTTTTATTCAGATCATTTCATCTTTTATGTTATAATTTCTGTTATTATGGTGGAAATTAGGGCTGGGTATTGTTTAAAAAATGACGATACCAGTACCAATGCCAATGCCCGATATTAATTGAGCCACAAAAAAAAAAAAAAAGAAGGCCATAATCTGGCCTGCAACAGACAAGGTAAGCCTTGTTTTTAGCCTAGCAGTTGTTGATGACTATTAGCCCGTTAAGAGGAGTGAGGAATCACCATTTGGTATAAAACAAAGTGGTCACTAAAATTGTTTTTGCAAACATTTTGGATCATTGCAACCACAAGAGGTCCTTCAGCATACAGTCATAAATGTGCACAAAAACGTTTAGGCTGATGGGTCCAGTAGTGTGTGAGATTAGCCACGGACAACCCTGTTGGTCATGCACACACACAACCTATTGTGTTATGCCTGACAGAGATAATTAGAGCATATTATATTATTAGACTGATGTGTGAGATAGTGTGTTTCTGGCTGAAAAGTCTTCAGCTCTTTCTTAGGGTGTATTTCATATGAGCCTCACCTGACTCTTCAAGTGTCTATAATGGGTAACTCTATATGGATGTGTATGACTGTGTGTGTGTTTTGTGTCGTGTGTGTGTGTGTGTGTGTGTTGTGTGCACAAATATCCCATCAAGTCTCTCTCTCTCTCTCTCTCTTTTTTTTTTTGTAAAATGTGCTTGTCTGACGATGCTCAAACACTCTTGTCTAAGTGTGTGTGTGTGTGTGTTTGCCCTTTTATAGATGTGTGTGAAGGACCCAGTAGAGGAGCTAAAAGTAAAGCATCAGGCCATAATTGGGTTATAGGGACCGGTGATGGATTAAAGCACGGCTAGGGAGACGCTGCAGCAACATTAGGGTGTCTGAGATGTCAGGGGCAGAGCGCTCTCATTAATCGCCTTGGCCCTTACATTACTGCATTAGTTGTATTAGCAGCTCGGAGTCGGCAAGCACTTTGGGATTTCTCGCTGAGGCAGGCCACATTCCTCTCTTTCGCTTCTGGTTACGATGCAGAAGTGGGCGTGATCTCTTACTTTTTTTTAAAGAAAGACGGGAAGAAGGAAGGAACAGTCAAACAGAACAGGAAAGATCATTCATTTTATTTACATCAGTGAGTTTTGGATTTTGCGCAAGGTGTCTTGAATACAAACTGGTATGAAGGCCTTAAAATCCTGAAACTTGTTAGGTAATTTACAGTGAGTACATGTGCACTCTCACGCACACACAGTACAGCTCCCAATCAGCCATCCCACTTCTCAATAACCTAATAGTCCTCCTGTGAAAATTGATTTCTAGGAGCATGTTTCATGACCCCGACCCCCCTACCACCACCATCACAATCTCAGTCCTCGTTTTCTTCTTTCAATTCCATCCATCTCCCACGCAGTACAGATATTTACACTGTAGCTGTTATTAATAAGCAGAAATTGATTTTGCTGTGTGGTAAAAACATTACGTGAGCACTGAGCAGTCAGGGTGGTGTTGGTGCTCATAGGTTGGAAAAGTGGGCGGGTTTCTGCATCTGTGTGATGGAAAGGAATGGGTGGGGCAGAGGTCATGAGGGAAACCTAGATGAGGATGTATAGACTAACATTAGTGATCCTGAACGTTCAACCCTTGTCCACTCCCTCTTTGTGAAGTGAGAGCTTCATCACTCATTCTCTCTTTCCTTTCTCCCCCCACCTCCTCCTGCCATCCTCCAGAGGCTGAAGTATGTGACTTAATCACAGCTGAAGTGTCGCTGATTGCCTCAGAGCTGCTGGTGGCCTGAGCAAAACCCACAGTGTCCATGCAAGCAGACTGTCTGATCATATTATTAATCAGTCACACCTCAGTACACGCACTTATTGAAAACATCCACTTTTAAAAGGGGTAGTTCACTCAAATTATGTTAGCTGACAGTACCTCTAGTGGCATCTAACCATCAGTGTTGGGTATTAAAACAAAACTTTTTCAGTAGTTTGTCATGGTTTGGGGATTTAGTTGATTGTTTCCTGTTTTATTGTGGTGTTCTTGCCTTCGCTTTTGTTTCTATGGCTTTATTTTGTTTATTTTTCCCTCCACTTTTGATTGAATCTGATTACTTCCGTCTATATTTAGTCTTGCGTCTGTCCTTCCTTAGTTTTGAAATTGCCCTTTTACCTTTGTGTCAGGCGCCCTAGCATTTCCCCCCATGTTTCCTGGAGTTTTTTTGGACTTGGACTTCATAGACTTTGGATTTTGCTTTCTCTTTTGGATTTGTTCACCTTTGAACTGCATCCTAAGCCTTTGTATTTTTCACTTTGTTCTTTGGGTTCATTTATTAAATCATTTGAACACCCTGCTCAGTTCTCAGTGCTCGGTCATTTGAGTTCAAATAACTGCTAACCTGCTTGACATGTGTGACATACTAAGGATTCCTGATTTGAAGTTCAGTATAATTACATTACCGTTACAAATCCCAGTAACTCTTCATTATGTCAAAATTTTGTTTCGACACATAACAATTTTCAACTCATTCAGTGAGGAGTCTGGTCCAGGACGTGGCAGCTTTATGCAGGGTCTGGAGGTGAGGGGAGGCGGTAACTGGTAACTCAAAACTTGTCTTTTGTTGTGTCTTCTCAGCTGCTAGCTAATGAGTAATATAACTACTTAGTGTCCACAGGATCTGTTATTTCCATGCCTCTCATTAATTGTCTTTAAGCAACTGTGCAATGCATTTCAGTAGCACAGTGGTGTGTTTCAAGAGACCGGGGCGTCTTGTTGGCACCCTCATTTGCATACAGTTGAGGTCTAGGTTACTTATCGTCTCTGTCCTGTAAAAACCACTTATCTCCAAATGTGGTGATTTTGAATTTTTCGCTAAAACTAAAGGAGGGAATGCTCCTTCATGAGTTGTGAGTTGTGTCCTTTGTCTTAAACAAACCATTCACAAAGCCATTGGATCATCTGAAAACGCATTGCTACAAAGCTGAAAGCATGGCTGTTTTTCTCAGTGCCCGAAAAGCTGACATTTTAAAGATAAGTGTTTCTTATTGGACAGTGGCGTTATGCAAATCAGGGGCATGTAGTGCGACAAGCCACCGCTGAAACTCCTGAAAAATTTAAAACTAACTGTTGTCAGCTGATTGGCTTATTTCATGCCTAATGTGTTTTCAGAAACACATTTCAGCGAACCATTTTTATAAAATATAAGAGATAGTCTCAAAATAGCGCAATCCTGATTTGATTTAAATCTGGGAACAGATAGCTGATGACATGAAATCGTTTGTATCGAAACGCGGCACCTCTAGAAGCTTCTGAAACATGAAGACGTATTTAGAAACACATTTTTGTGAACTATGTTCATAGAGAGTTTTTAAATTAGATGCCATGCTGGTCTGGTTTGATATCCAGGAGCAAACAGCCAATCAGTGAAAGTGTTCATCCATTCAGGTGCAGCCAGAAAGTGTGTGGATGTAGGAGATTGTAGCCTGTAGTCTTTTTTGTTGGTCTCTATTCTATGAAAGAGAAACTGATAACTGCTGTGTACTATTCCCTCCAATGCTTGAAATAAAGTTGGGAAAATGTTGCATTGTGTACTGGTTTCCTGTTTCAGGGAAGAAGAGCACCTGTCAGTCATCTATCCTGACTGTCTAGTGGCTCGACTATCGAGCATCAAATGCTGGGAACCAGCCCTGTGAAGACATACCTTCTTTTTTCCTGTTGATAAATTAGTAAAGTAATGTAATGTCTTTTTCAATTAGTAATTGATTACATTTAAAACACTGCTAGCCATGCATCAATACATCAATACAACTATATTGTCTTGTCTTTACTCAACAGGGCAAAATGAACAGAGATTTTGTCATAATTTTCATTGATAAAATTAACACAATAAACAAAGGTGTCAGTTGCTCTGGTTAATTCATAGACCATTCTGAGGAGATTTCATTATAACTGCTTTCTTCAGAGGAAACAGCCCTCGTGAAAACTATTGACTGTTGACCAACCATCTGTGCCATTCTGTGTAATCCGTGCCCTCTGAAAAGGAGAGCCATCATATGGGTTTACATAGATCACTTTCTCATGGCGGGATGAATGGTGAGGGGCTGAGGGCAGCGTGTGTGAGGAGGTGGGCAGAGGAAGGATTGTTATTGGATCACAGACGCATAGAGCACAATTTCCCATGAGTGTCCTTGGGTACCTGATCTGAGCAAAGAAATACTGGACCCCCTTCCTATTGTTCCTCACACACACACACACACACACACATACACCGCGGCTACACACACGCACACAACACACATACAGGTATCTGTTTGTCTTGCGAGCGCCTCTGTTCACATGGAAGGGGTTGTCCTCCTGCTCCAGGACGAGGTATTAGCTTTCCCCTGAGGGAGAGTTCTAATTAGGTAATTGACTGATGTATAAAGCAGGTGTATGTATCCGTTACAGCCGGCTCGACCTGTTCATTATTAAACAGTGACCCTCTCTGCCACTCGTGCCAAAGCCTTCGGTGCAGGGGAGAAAGTGGTCGGGAGGAGCTTTCACAGGGATCAGGCGTACTCGTAATTACACTTGCAGGTTACCTGAGTCTCACCACTTTACTGTTGCATGTTGAAGGAGAACCCTGGTGCTCCATTTCTCACTGATTGCTGCATTGCTGCAACTAAAAAGGGCTTTATAAAAAGTTGAACAAAGGGTGATTTGCAGGGAACAAATTGTTTCAGTTCCGGGAAATCGATGAGATTTTGTTTTGTGGAAAATGCACCATCACTGACTTACTGAAAATAGCATCATATCTGACAGGTCACAAAACTTTTCATCCTCACACATTTGTACATCGACAGGCAAATGAAACTTGAGCTACACTTGGCCAGAAAGGACCGGAGAAATTTGCCAAGTGCCAGCAAGCAGCACTTCATTCTGACACTTTGACATCAGTGAAATATATAAAGTATTGGGTTGCTGTTAGGCCTATAGCCCAGTTTATTCACATCAGGAGGCCCAGTGATCGAGATATGGATTGATAGCGGAGACAAGAATTGATTCACAGTGTGTGTGTGTGTGTTTTGTGTGCATGCATGTGACGGCAGCCTCAAAACGTGAGCCGGCCGGTCCATTTTAATTCAGCAAGTAACACATTTCATTTCCGAGTGTGTAAGTTACAGAAGCCAATGAGACGGGTTGCAACAGCTTTTGAGCCAACACTTTTTTGATTGAGCCAGACTTGGACACGGGCCAGCTTATAAAAATCTTACCATAAAAGACCATAAATGACATCACATTTTCAGATTGACTTGTCAGTCTTTTTCACTTTTTGTTCCGTGTTGACAAAAAAAACAAAAAAAACAAAAAAAAACAAACCAGACACAAAAAACATGTGATGACAAATCACTGGAAATGTGCGTGGAATTAAGGACAATGCAGCACAAGGATCACTGCTGCAATGCCTTTATGCCATGTTATAAACCAAAAAAATGTTCTTTGTCCTCAGACCAAGTCTTGACTTTGTCTTTTACTCTCTCGTTTGCTTACTTAAATAATGATAAAATTATTATTGTTCATAATAGAAAAAAAATATCCTAGTGTGGGCATTCCAATCTTTTATTTTTATTAAAGTTGAGATCAAATTAAAAATACCTTTTAACCCTTTTAGATCACATCCCTGGTCATATTGTGCACCTATTTAACAATATATGCCACAAGTCAATTTCTTTGTCTTCTTATATTATCATGTTTTCTTCTTGTAAAACAAAATATGACATCTGGTCACATTTCCTTGAACCAACCACTATCAACTGATAATATCACAACATCCATCCAGCCATCAATTAGTCTAGATGTATGTCAGGTGATGACACACTTTTCAACAACTGCAAGACTCACAATATGGAAGTAATACACTCTCAAAGCACCATTTCATCTGGACTTTAAAAGAAAGTAATAGTAATACTTTCATATTAGTTCAAACACCAGTGACAACTAATTGGTAGGTAAGTGACCGTTTTTTATGCACACACGATGAGTCTTTGTCTTATCAGAGCTATAACCAAGCAGTTACCACTGTTGCTTAAAAGGTCAACTTATCTTGTCTTGATGTCGCTGAGCACGACTGTGTAGCATTATAGCTGCACCACAGGCACTGGAGCTGATTGCGGTCATTCTACTGTACACAATGTTTGCGAATCCACCAGCAGCTCTGCTCCACTTAAATACTCACTGAGTCTATTTTTGATGTTGCGTCAAGCTGCACAGAGAAGATCAAGTAGGTCGAAAGTCAGACACAGAAACACCGTAGAGAATCTGGTCAATTTTCAAAACAACCACAAAACACCACATGCAGACTCATGGTCATATAAGCAGACAAAAATAAACTATTTAACTATGTAGTCTACTTACTCATGGTAGAGCCACAAAAATCAAGGAAAAAGTACTATCTCAACAAGGTCATGCTCGTGTTAAATGCTCTGCTTCTGAAATGCTGATGGGACATGCAGCCGTGTAGAGGACAGATCCAGACTGTGGCTCACGTGCGACATACCCAGTGGAATCAAAGGCTTGCTGTAGAGCTGTGACATCAGTCTTCGGTCCAGATTTATAGATTTCATACTCTTCTCAACATTTGAGATTTGCTTAGAATTTTTTTTTTTTTTTTGAATATTTTCTTGTGTCATTTACTTTGCCCCTAAAATAGACACCTCTCTGTATTAATATGATTTAAACTTAACCTTTTCCCATTGTACACGTCATTATTCAAAGTGTTGCTGTAAGTATGCAGGATTGACTAGCTGACATCTCTTACTTTAGAGGTAGAAAAAAACAGGATGAAATGCAAGAAGTGAGTTTCAGCATCCCCGGCTGGTATTACCTGTGTCTATATTTGTTCTGTTGTGTGTGACATTCTAGATTTCCTACATCAAAACTGTGCCACAAATAACAGTAACTTGGAAAATTGATGGTGAGAGCAGGTATCAGATACCTGCTGAGCTTACTGCTACTGTACCTGTGGTCATCAATATCACTATTAATAATGTGAAGAGCAACATTTGTAATAGTCTATCAGAATCCACACTTCAGCTATACAGGCTTGTACCACAATACTCTGTTGAATAAAGGGAGATCAAGCTTACATCCCTTGAGTTACACAGCTACACTGGGGGAGGGCATCACTCTGATCAGCAGAGGGGCTTGAGCAGCACAGTGTAATAGAGACAGGCACTGTGCAATATGCACATACACACAGAAAGTATATAGGTATGATTAAATATACTCTAGATTTTTAAATTTGCATTTCTAAATGTATTGTTGCCAACTATTTATAGACAAGTTGTGCCAGTAAAATAAGTTTTTATCATCCCTCTGACAAGCAAGAAACCTGTACTTTTATTATTGTGTGATGACTGTATGAAGTTCCCCTATAAAAAATAAAAGTTATTTATTGAAACCCCACTTCTCTGAGCATAGATGTGGCTTGATAGACTTGTTCTGCCTGAACAGTGTGCTGAAATCTGCATGGGCTAATCAGAAAGGATCCATTGATGCTCACCTGTTCGGGCAAAAAAACAAAAATGCATCTCTTTCACTGTTCTTATCAAGTGGACTCAATGCTCCTGAAACACTGGAGCATAGCACTCTGATATCCCAACACTCTGGTGAGTCCCACAAAGTGGAAACTGGACCTTTTACAAGTGGAAGACAGCCACACCAAGTCCAGATGCTCCAAATCCCCATCCCAAAAATGGGACGAGGGATAACAGCCCACCAAAGAAATCTGTCTGTAACCATCCAAAATAGCGTGGTCAGACTGGAGTGGAGAGCTGAGCAGTTGTATAGAGAGTTCGGTACTGTTGCTCTTTAGCCTTATGGCCAATTTATGCCCAGTGGGACATCCACGATCTACTAACATTGTAAATATCACAAGCGCTTGTGACATCCTATCTGGAAGATGTAAATATTTAGGATGGATGGAATCTGAATTCACATTCCAGCTGAATATGGCCTCTCCTCTCCTTCCTCTCCTCTCCTCTCCTCTCCTTCCTCTCCTCTCCTCTCCTCCACAGAGGCCAGAGTTCCTTGTGCAAGGATTAGTTTCTGAGTCATATTGAATGTTTATTCCCAAACAATCCCTAATCTGATCTATCCTAATCTAATCCCATCCAGAGTGATCACTGACAGGGGGATCACCTCCTCACACACCCACCCACACTAACACTATTGTCCCTCCACACGGCCTCGGAGAGGTGAGGGGGTTCATTTTTGACATTTTTTTTTTTTTCTTTTTTTTTTTTTTTTTTGATTGCTGCTTGGCTGCGATTCAGTCAAAACAAAAAACAGATTTGGAATATTAAAACGTAGAGTAAAATTTTGACAACAATATTGCACAATTTCGTAAGAAAAATGTGTTTTCCATTTTGTTTTTGGTGAAGTAGTCTATCTTTGGACCACAGCTGGACTTGAAACCAACATGTCCTCATATCTAAATGAGAGAATGGGTTGATTGCCAGTGATTCCCAAATGACCGATGGAGAGTACCAGTGATAGGGGCAGTACCAGACCTTTAACGCACAATATGTAAATTCTGCCACTATGGGGTCTCTCTCACATTAAAACAATAACAAAATACACAATTTGATGACATCGTGAAGTAATGTGGGATAATCGGAGTTGTTTTCATCACTTTTAAACACCCACCATTGCAGATGAAAATCTACATGACTCAGGCAGAAATAATGTTCATAAAGGAGGTAATGACAATGGATAGCACTGTGCGGCCACATGTTGGGATGATTTAATGCCGTTAAATAGTATTATTTCAGCCTCCTACTGTGTTAGCAGTTTTGTTGTTAGGAGAAACTTTTGACCCTCCTTCTTCTTCTTTGGGGTGACTTTTGACTCCAAGCCCTCTAGTTGATGTATTGCCTGACACCCATGCCAACTTAAAGGCACATGAAACTATAGGGGCAGTGACGATTACATCATTTGAAACTGACTTATCTATTTTCATCCATATAGAGGAAATAAATTAGCCTTAACAAAAAACATAAATATGGGTTGTGAAAAGCTGCTTGCACAGACCACCTACACTACACAGTCCTTTGTTGAGTGAGAACAGGTTGGTTGAAACTTTACACACAAAATAAAAATGTCTTCCTACCAATGCAAAGTAGTGTGATGCACATTAATCCCATAATTTGTGCAGAGATTTTAGGCAGCTATCATTGTTGCCTTGAAAAACAACTTCTTCAGCTATAGAGTCAATGTCATAGCGCATTAGAAAATGATCATTTTCAGTCCTCTTTGTGCACTAATCCACCTTTTTTTCCATATTACATAAATATATATAAATATTGGATTTCGTAGGGTACGGTATGTACTGCTGTTGCAAAATGGTGAAGTGCTCATAGTTTTTGAATCCCAGATCCAATCATAAAGGCTTAGCAGTTATGAGATGCCATTCATCACACAGATGTAGCCACTCTTGACCACAGGGATGATCAACCTGTCTTCCAAAATCTGAGACAATCAACTCCCCAAAAAACAAAATTAAAGCAGTGGTATGGCTTGTGGCTTTGATTGGATTGGTCCCGATTACAATCCCCAAAACAGTAAATATAGACCTTTGTTGGAATGGCACCACTAAGCGACTTCTACTTGACAAGCAAGGTATACCTATAATCCATTCAAGCCTGTCTGGAGATTTGTCTGACGAAAATGAAAATGATTTTGTATAGCTAGCATTTTACTCTTTTAGTCTTTTTTGAAAAGACCACAATCTTTTTGTGCCTATCTTTTTAAAAGCAGTCATTAAATTTTATCTCTGCTATTTAAAGTCTGTGTAAAAGAAAAGGGAGTTCTTCTTCAGAACACATATTTTAGAATATAGTTGCTCAAAATGTGAAAACACTGAGAATTCTGTAGTACTGAATTGTGGAGTTAGACAGTTAAACTGTTTGTTTGGGGGTTTTTTTGTCTGTTTTTTTCTTTTTTTTTTTTTTTTTTTTTTGAGGTGGACCTGAAACATGGACCCCCAACACCATAGAAGCCCCACAAACTGACACACATGAACGGCACCACCTCCCCTCCCCTCACCTGCCCTAACGGTCATTTATGACCTCAGTCAGCGGTTCACTTCAGCTCATGTCAGTTCAAACAAGCACAGCATCATTTCTACTTTGTGTTTAGTGCCAGTTAGCAATTGTTAGCCTGCCAACACACTAAGTAAGATGGTGATGGTGAACATGATATGCATGCTTCACATTAGCATGTTATTATCATTGTGAGCATGTTAGCAATCACATTAGCATTCAGCTGTGCAGTGCCCACATTTTGTAAATAGCAAATGTACTGTTCTGTGCAAATGTAGAAGTCAGTGGTGCAGTATTTCCCTGCTATTTAAAAGGCCCATTATTCAGATAGTGTGCCTACATAGGTGGGTTTCTTTACAAGTCTGTCATTCCAGCGTCCCCTGTGTTTGCCCATGAGCTGATCTGTTTCCTCAGCAAAAAGCCACTCACTTGTCCAACTTCCAACTTGTCCAACTCTCCATTCTTTTAAAGGGGACGGAAAAGACACTGAGATTGGTTTAATTTTTGTTACGCCTAAAACACGCCTGTCCACTACCACTGACCCTCTCCGAAGGTGTGGCAGTGGCTTGATAATTTGGATTGGAAGTCAACAAGTTAAGAAAATAACTTACTGGGTCTCTTCTAAGTTCCACAGCCAAATGCAGTTCAAAGCCTCAGTCCTCCTCCCTAATTTCTGCCGACTTACCACTATCCTGAATCTAGAAATCATTCCTCCCCATGAATACTAATGACTGTGTTGTGTCTGCTCTTTGGTTCTGTTCCCTGTCCAACGTCATTTTCTTTTGAGACCCCTTCATTTAAAATGATTGCCACCCCTCCTCACACTTCACCAGTATATCTGTTTCAAACACTAAATAAAAAGAAGTCCTTAAAACTCCAAACAGCTCACCTCCATCCCCTCTGAACCTGACCTTTGGCCTTTTGGAAATTCTGAACTCCCTTGAACTCACTCACAACCCCTTCCTCTTGGAACCACTGTGTCCTGTCGCCCGAAGAAAGAAAGGTAGAGCTTCTTTTACTCCTTCCTCCTGCTTTCAAATGCCTGCCTGCACACACAGAGAGGACTGTAAAAGTGGAAAAAGTGCAAATAAAAATCATTTTTACGAGATGGTAGAAGGAGGAAAGAGCCCCCTCTCTGTGAGCCTTGTCACGGCTGGATTTGACCTTATTGTACCCTCTTCTCTTGAAGCAGGTATGAAGGGTCTGCAAGGATGCACAGCCGCCATCAAAGAGACACCCTTGGTCAGAAATCTGATTTGATGATGTGACTTTGAAATCTATCAAAAGAAAACAAACTCCATTATCTAGGATACAAACTCTCTCTTTTATTTCCCAGATTACCTGCTGGGCATTGATCATCATAAAGCAATAAAAAATGGTCATTCAGTCTAAGAATTTAATCTCTGTCTCTCATATTCAACCTACAAAGGATTCTTGCCAAGATAGTCCAGAGGTCATAAAGTCATCTGCACCAAGAGAAAGATACACCTTCCTCTATGATTAAAACAATAAATCTGATTATGCTTCTTCTTTTTTTTACAAGGAGTCTACGATGTGTGGGAGCTTTCTAACCTGGCTTATTTCTTTCTTCTCCCCAGGTGTGCCCATACTGCATGTGAAACCTGAGAGTAGATTAAAGTGCCAACCCCAGAGAGGAAAAATGCTTTTAGGAACTTTTAAAACGGTGTTTAACAGTGTGTTTTTAGTGCCTACTAAAACCAACACACTGCACCACATGGCCAAGATGGAGAGATGCAGCATCCTGAAGAGTAGGAGAGAGATAGAAAGAAGAAGGAGGGACCTCACATTCTCACTCAAAATTCTGGTGCCCTTTTATTGACATGAGCCCTGGATTCACTTGGTTTTACTCAACAAGCAGATGAGTCCAAGGAGGGTGATGCTGGTTGGTCAGTCATTGATCAATCTGTCTGTCTATCTGTTCGTCCAGCACTCCTTTTCAGAGCTTAATAGCTCTCAGCAACTACAAATCAAGTCCGTTCTCTTCAATCTGTGTACAAATAGCATGACTTGAGACTTTGAAATTGTACACAGAGCACCAAAGTCCAATTTTGCGTGCCGGTGATAACACCAGTCCTTCCTGTTGGTTGGTGATGTAGTATAAAGTGCAAGAAAGTTCATGTTTGGAGGAGGTTGGGTGGATGAATGGGTCAAACAAACACCAGACTTTTACCCAGGAGACCCAAGTTTGTGTCCCATGTGAAACAAAAAGCTTTACATTTCAAGTTACAAAACATTACGTTCATCGCATGACTTAAAATACTTATATTAACCCAAACCATGAGCTTTTCCTGAACCTGGCCAAGCAATTTTGTTGCCTAAACCTGCCCAGATTGTGACTGTTTCAAAACGTTAATCACACAGTTATTTTTGTTGCCATGACAACAAAGGTCACCTGACTATGGATGACAAGGAAGGGCACCTGGCTTTGGATCTAATCGCCTTAGAAATTAATGGGAAGGACTGGCATATCACCTGCATGCAAAATTGGACTTTGGCATATGCATAGTCTGGATGTTTGTGGTCCCTAAAGCATGAATCCCCTGATGTTTTCCACAGTGCCTTCTCTGAAGCTTTGACTGTTTATGTGCTACCATGTAAGGCTTCAAGAGATATGAAAGAGACAGTGTGGAACTGTACTTACGGCTTCCACAGGTAGTGAGGCTGTTAGTTATAAGTCTTGTTCTTGGGTTTTAGATGACTTTGCTATCATTTTGGCACAGCCAATTCTCATTCCCAACACGTCAAATACCAAATACACAACATCAGAAACAAGAAAAACCAAAGGGAAAAACACCAATCTAGTACAGGACCTGGGCATGTACAAAAACATCACAACAAAATAATTTTCAGTTTTGTGTCTCTGGGTGATGTTGTTGGTGTAATGATGCCAATGAACTTCATATTCCTGGAAAAAAAACAAAGAGGTATTTAAGGGTGTGACTGCTGTCTTAGCTTTATTGTTTCAGGATGTCATTGATATGAAAATGAGAATAATGCTATCAAGATGCAAATATTTATGACTGTGATTCACTGGAAACATCTCTGCTGAGGATGGACTGTGAACTTTGCCTTGTGATGGCTTTTAACTGTCACCCTTGTTACAGTTTGGCCGCCAACCCAGCTGAACAGCTGAACACAAACTCAATTTCCTTCCAAGAACAAAGTTTATTAAGTATACAAAAATGCCTTGAAAGAAGAAGAACTCTCAGAACGTTTGTTTGAATTTGTATAATTAATCTTTTCTTTCGTAGATTGTGTTACAGAAATTTAACCCTCACTTCTAGAGAACTTCATTCAGACTGCAGCGAGTCAGCAACGCCTCATTGATAAGAGTGAAACCATTTCCTTGATTTGGTACAACATCAGAAGAAGAGGTGCCATTTCCCCTTTTGAAAACGAACCACAAAGAAAATAAAATTATATGATTATGATTATGGATTATATGATTAGATTCTGGCTTTAAAACATGTCATTTCTTTCAGTTTCCTGGAGCTTGAAACAAAAGAGGTTTTCAGCACCACTGGAAAGCACGGAGATACACCTAGTGGCCACCATACTGCATGTTTGGCAGTTGTATAAACTTCCATAAAGTGTTGACTTTTAAATCTCAGCAAACAGATAAATTAAATTAAATTAGATTTTCATTCAGTTACAAAATACTTCTTTAAAACCAACACGTCACATTTAAAAACATGGAAAAATCTTCTTCTAAAAGATACAGAAGTATATCTCGCTCTGACCAGGCCACTGACAAGGGTGCTCTTGACCTCTTCATATCTGTGCTTGTAAAAGCAACCACAGGGGGTCCCAACAAGTGAAGAAATGGAAGCCATGTGACATAAGACAGTGCCTATAAATATGGCCGAGATCACAGAGGCACTTAATGCAGGGGTGGGCAGACTGCTTTTTTACCAGCGCGTCTACAACATCTTAAAAAGGTTCTGTCGTGTCATATGAAACCAATAAAACCCAAACACTTCCTCCCCGGCAGGGAAAGGCCTCCTAACCTACCACAACTCACCGTCTGCCGTCCTGCCAGACCGCCCTTTTTGCTTTTAAGGCATGTTCATTCTTCCTTATTTCTTTTTGTTTTTAAATACTTTTATTTGGTGCCATTTTTCATCATGGCTTTGATTTATTTCTCTTTCTACCTTTTCGTCAGCCCTTTGAAATCCGTCCTGCACTCTGTCTCTCTGTCTCTGTAACTTGTGTGAATGCAAGTGAAGGAGAATACTGTACATTTGTGGCAGGAAATGGGTGCTGATTCATGGCTTGAGAGGATTAAGGTGAAAAGGAATGGCCAGTCCTCACTGAGGAACCACAGGCAAGCAAAAACAAAAAAGAGATGTTTTTTATAAGATAACAACATAAGGGCTATACCACTGTAGCAGAAACCAGAGAATAACATGTTACATGCATACTGTATTATACTCTTTGTGGTGTAGACATACAGATATATACACAAAACATAGTCTGACATCTGCATAAACAATATGCAGGAGAATGAAAACCTCTTGCCCATCATGGCAAAGCTACTGTAGCTCTCATTACGTATTTCCACAAATTGTTTTTTCTTATGATGACATTGATCAGCACCCGTCCATTACCAGAGAATCATGAGCTCACAGGAAGAATCAGAGGGTCTGCAAGTCTGTTTCCCATAATGAGACATGAGCACAGATCCTGTATTGTTACCTATCACAACGTCCCAGTGGACAAAACACACCACACATACACACATACACATACACAAAGATTATTCTTAAGATCTATGCAAGCATGGATGTGTGTTAAGAAAACTTGCTGCTCAGCTCCAGACTTTCAGACTTTCAGTTTGATCCAAACTAAAATTATAGGTGTGAAAATGCCCCGGGTCCAGAGAGCTGAACCTCGATTCAACTGAAAGAGAGTCTGTATCAAATTAAGCCATGGTTTGGTTTGTTCATTCGTTCGTTTCCAAGTGCAAAAACATTTCTGGAATGGCTCAGAACTTTGGACCAGTTTCAGAAAGTTCTGCTAGGCCATGGTCAGACCAAGAAAAAGGAGAAACATGCAACAAAACTACAAATGCAGCAAAACAAAATGAGCCATGGGAAGAGGTGAAGACAAAATATTAAATTGACATTTGGACCAGCGACTATAAAAATTCAGTGAGAAAAAAATCACAAAAATTCCAACACTTTTCATTTATTTTCTGAGAGGATGAGAGCAAGAGCACATATTGAATTGAATTACAAACACACTGACATCAGATGCACGTTCATCTACAAACAAATCAGTTGCAAGTATAGGGAGATGGAGCTCATTTAGGTGATGAAGACAGGATGTCATATATAGTTTTTTCATGCACTTGCATAATTGCATGTGAAAACAAAACTAACAGGATCAAATTTATACATTGCAACAAAAACCTACGGACTTTAAGGTGTAAAAAGGCCCCAAGTCATTGTGAATTATTGTGCCTGTGTTGACAGGTACAGGCTAAACAATTCACAAAAGGAGGTCATCAAAGTCATCAACTCTTCAAAGGTGCATACCAAGATCAGTACCAATCTGAACTTACTTTAATCACTAACAATAAAAAAAGTTTTTTTTACATACATCATCCCATATTATCATATATCATGACATCATATTCTTACACCCAATGGCGGTCCATGGCCCAGTATGTGTAGCCTCACCATAAACTGAACAGGATGTGAGTAAATAAATGGCCGTGTATGATTTAATGACCACTTAATACATTTTTTTCCCAACAGCATAAGGATCTTGTATTTAAATCTGTCATTACACTGAGTACAGTAAGGCAATAAAAAAATCAAGAACACCTCCGCTGATTGTGAGTACACATGTGTTGTGCATCCATATACTTGAAAGGACGCATCATATAAACATAAACACATAATCTAATGATCTCTGGCTTACGTCAGAGATTCTCCACTGGGACATTTGACTGAGCAAAAATCTTATTTAGTCGGCACTGGAATCCTTCTTCAGAGCAGAAAAGTACCGTGTGTGTCTGAGTAGCTGCAGATTATTGCTTTGTGCCAGTGGACAGAGAGAGGCAGGAGAGGATATGATGGCTCATTAATGGATTACAGTTCAGACTTCTGTCAGATGAGCTCAGTGTTTCCACAATGGCCTGTCAGGTCACGCTTAAATTGAATAAATGTTCTGCAATCAGATGAGAGCAAGGTTATTTCAGTATCTCTATTAATGTGTCCCCATTTAGTTAAAGCAAACATCTACACATGTGCATGTTATTGACGTTATGTTTTTGCAAAGTAAATTCTATTGGAATAAATTAGCATGCTAATCTGAATATTGCATACAATGAAAAGAGACTTTGGACCAACTTAAAAAATTTAAATTAGTAACACATAAATGGATTAAGTTTTCAAAAAGTTTAAGTTGGTTTAGTTGGTTTCAGTCAGATGCACTTAATAATCTAATTGGTTTCAAATCAACAGTTTGCAAGTAAACTTAAAAGTTTCCAGTTTTCCAAACTCAATTATTCAATTTACCCAAAAGTAAATACTTCTCTGTAACAACCTAGTATGGTTTCAGGATAAATATTTTAAAATAAATTTTATTCTAAATATAGTTAATATAATTGCTAACCTTGGCCTGACTTGATGATTATTACTTTATGAAAAATTACACAAAGCAGTTTTACCATTTCAGGTGGATATCTGACATAATTAGGTCACAAAATGTGATTTTCTCTTGCTTTCTCTTCTTTCCAAGTTGCCAAGAGAAAATGGTGGCTCAACTGCAGGCTAAAAATCTGGAAAAGACATGGACGTCATATCAGGTGCTTGATACTGAGAGAAATCTAACTGATGCACTTTCGCTGAAAGAGGCAGGAGTCTCCAATTCAAATTGGCTTGGGGCCACTGATGGTATTGTCATCTCATAGGGGGGCACTTCAATGTTCAAGTACTACAAGAAAACACAAAATTCAGATTTTTTTATTACTAATATATTTTCCTCATACTTAATTTAAAAAATACAAACAGCAGTTATACATATTTATATACATTAGTTAGCCTTGCATTGGACGCAAACTTTTCTGTCACTTTGAAAACACCTGATTTCCAAGTTGTTAAAATCCAGAATTGTAGACTGCCATTACATGAGTTCAAATACACTTTTTACAGTGTCCAAATAAAAATAACCTCTCATTAATAATACCAGTGCAGTGCAATGAGACCATCTGATTGGTTGGGGGACACGTGCGTAAGGTTGTACAGACTTGTCACATGAAATAAAAATAAAGCAACAGGGCTAGAACAACATAAACCATACCTGGTGTATCACTCACATTGACAGCTGTGGATCGAAGATCCTCTCTGTGTGTCTCTCTTTGGGACAATGAAAGTCTTTAATCAGGCCACGGCCTGCTAATGAATGGAGGCGGGTAGACGGCCCGGGAGAGGAGAGGCAAAGAGGAAGGCAATTTCTGGAAATGATTACAGACTCATTTCCTTGTTTATCCTGCCTTTGAAAAGAGAAAAGAGGACCCCCCTGCCCTCCACCCCCATAGGTCCTCCACTTATTGTGTCACAACCGCTGACCCCCCCGAACTTACAGCACCCGTCTGAGGCCCTCATTGGTCCATCCGTAATCACTCTTGCTCCATGCTCTTTCACTTTAGCTCCCATGCTTTGGCAGATTTGTTTCACTCTTTCAATAAACAGTTTCCTTCGCTCCGTCCTTTCTCTCCATTTCTCTTTCTGTCCCTCTTTCTTGCGCTCTGCCCTATTGTGGAATTGAGGGTCCCACTTGTAAACAATTTCCCCACAAGATCAAGCTGGGTCCTGTCCCTTTTCATACTGGGCCTCTGGCCTGCCTAGGCTCTTGTCTGCTTCAAGTGGGCGAGCTGGCTCGGACTGAAGTTAATGGCTGGAAATCTCTAACTAACCTCTCCAACAGCTGTCTCCAGAGTCCCCTCTTTCTCGTCCTCTCCTTTAACCATGTTTCCCCTTGGTTTTTTTCTCCCCTCGCTCTTTTGCCCTCTCGGTCTCTGCCAAAAAAATAGGAGATGAGGGCGCTAGTTGATTGGAGAAAAAAAAAAAAAACTCTAGGAATTTTTCCAGAAATTTGCCTTTTCCTCCAACAAGTGGCTCAAGGCCGGAAGAAAACGAAGGAGGTAGAGCAGGAGGGAAAATGAGGCTCTAAAGCTCCTTTTTTCCCTCTATTTCTCCCTCTGTCTCTCCTCCTTTCAGTAAAACGAAGAATAAGAAAAGACCCTCCATTGGACATGTCTTTCATTTTTGAACACAGGTTCAAAGGCACAGGGAGATTTGGGCCCTTTGTGAGGGTTTGAGGGTAATGATGAGAGGGGAGGAACAACATCCAATTCCAAACAGCTTCCTGGCCTATTCTGCACCAAATCTCTCCAAGCCCTCGGCTGTAGAGCGGAGGCTTAATCCACACAAATCTACACTAGCTGGAGAAAAGCTGTTTCCAGTCCTCAAGTGGGTGAAAGTACTATTAGAGTGGAGGCTGCTGGCTGACTGCTGAATCCTGGTGGCTGCCTGTTTAGCTTTCGAGCAAACACATAAATGGAAGGTCAACAGCTCCTCTGGATTTATAAAATAATGGGTATAATCATTAACACAACAATGAATTATCACAGGCAAGTAAGACAATTCATCCGTAGAGGGATAAAACACAGATTTTCTAACGAAAGAATTTAAAAAAAGACTTCTTGGTAACACTTTCTATGAAGACCACATCTGTAGTGTGATGTGGGGGCTTTCATAGTGTATTATAATGCATTTATAATGCTTTATGACTACACTCATAAACACATAATACTTTCAGATGCACTATATCAACAGTCATAAAACATTATACAAGTCACTTATAGTGAATTATACGTTTGAGTGTCTTATGGATGATCTTGACTTGTTATAAACTGGAAGTTGATTGGTAGGGCTTACAATACTTTACACTGCAAAATGAAGAATTTGCTTTAACTCAAACAAGTTAGTGTCCAAGTTGCCTTAAAAATTTACATTGACTGAATTTGAAAAGACAAGTTAGGTAATTTTGTAATGATTAAAAACAAATAAACTTGTCTAGTCAAACTTGATATTGATTAAGTACAGTAATTTAACTCATTATTTGAAGTCAAGACACTTAAGATTAGAAGAACTCATGTTTATGAGGTCTGAGGTGTTATGAAAATTAATACTAGAAGTGATAAGTTTAATTAACTTTAATAATTAAAACTTGTATATTTACATCAAGTTAATGAGAAGGTTAGTTGATTACACTAAATTCCTGCATGATTTTTTAGAGTGGATGACTATTATTCTCACTCATACACACCTCAACAAGGTGTAAGAAGTAGTAAGTTATTGTATACATTAAGTAAAGTGAAGTACATGTTGTTAATAATAATGCATGCTTTATTATAACGTTTCATTTTATGCCTTAAGTCAGCATTTTCATGCATTTAAAAGAATCTACCCTGCATCATAAATTATTTTTATGGAAGATGCCAAAATGCAGAGAATTACAAGTAAAATCTGCCTCCTTTAGGAAATGAAACTTAAGGTCTACAACCTCTATGAAAAAAAGGGGGAAATAGTAAAGTAATGAAATATCTGCCTTCAACTTGGCTTAAAAGCTTGTACACTGAATAATTCTCATATACTGTCATTGAAATTTAAAAACAAAAACTGCCACTTAACACCCCCCACCCCCGCATGGGAGGAGGGGGAGATAGGTCAATATTGCATGCCACATAGAAGTGGTATACATGATCTAAAAGCTGAAACCTGAAGAATAATTTAAGATGCAGTTCAGCACTGTGTATCAAGTTTTCTTTTGTTTTGGTTTTTAAAGTTTAGAGTGTATAAAGGCTTAGAACATTATGATTTAAGTATGTGATACATTATAATGTCTCATAAATTGTTGTAGGAGCTGTTTTTGGGTTTTTACCAATTATGATTCAGATTTAGTAAAAATGGTCAACCCAGACTCAAGTTTAAAACCCACGCCTTGGGTCTTTCTGTTTCATATGATACTAGCATCTTCACTCTAGCTTTAAAATTGAGCCTGCTACAGCTTCTGATGGCCAGCAAAGCAGATTTTAACTAAATAAACTTGTTTTCTTAATGTCACCAGCTGCTAAAACAGTTTACATGGTAAACAGCAGGAGATGTGTCTAATTTGTGTTTTAATTATATATTTAAATCCATTGTAATATCATATAATAATAATGAACAATATCAGTGTGTAAGATTTCCATTATTATTCCACAAAGTTGATTCTACATTTCAGGCCATGTGTTTTTTCAAAAATGTTATGAGATGTTATGTTGTTCATTGACTGACTGTGCCATGCCAGTGGACTCTGCCATCCTTAGACACCCAGATGCCCTGAAGAGACAGGTGACAACCTCCCATCATGCCACATCATGGCCTTCCTGTGCTGGTGACACACTTAATTTGGCCTGGCAAGTAAGCATTTAACCTAATATTACATTAACAGACATTCGAAGCAGGCCAACTGGCATGCAGAGACGTAGAATGCACTCACATGCTGTCACATCTGCAAAGAGAAACACAGACTAATGGAAACAAAACATAAGGATATGTGAAATATTTTTCTTTTCCTTGTCTGCAATGGTGCATCTTTATATTTTTTGTAATATATTTTTAAATAACCCTACAAACACAGTATGTCCCTGCAATATTAGTTACAATGTTGCCAATAGTTATGTTGCTGCTACAGTGTTGAAATGTTACAATGTAACAATGCTCTGAAACACACCCGCACACTAAGATGCAAATCATGCTATTGCTTCTGCACATATATGTGAGCACACACAAGCAAATACATATGTGCACATGCATGTGTTATGGACTTAAAGCATATTGTAGCATGTGACACCTATATACTATTACACAAATAACAGAAACAGCTTGTACAGAAATACACACACAGTAACACAAGTCTTCACTTTAAAATGTCCCCATAAGGAAGAAGAGTCCCCACAATGTGAGTGTGTAAACAAATGTATGTCCCCACAACATTAGTAATATCTGTCTAAACATACACACACACAGTTGTGTTTCCATTACTTCAGAGGACATTACATTGACTTACATTCATTTTCTGGAGATTTACCCTAACCCTGCCCATCATGACTACTTACTTAACCCTGATCCTTACCCTAACGTTAACCTAAACCTAACCCTACCCTCATCCCTAATCCTAACCCAAGTCTTCAACCTAAAATGGCCTCATAAGGAAGGAGAGTCCCCACAATGTGTGTGTAAATAGATTATGTCCCCACAACATGAGTAATACATGCCCACACACACACACGCATACGCACGCGCGCACACACACACACACACACACACACACACACACACACACACACAGGCCCCTGTGTGTCATGCCAATGGTGGTCACAGGCCATGAGGACTGATGAGCAAGATCTTGGCCGACATGCCCTGAAAGAAAGGATTTGTTGTCCTCCTTCATCACACCTACCTGTTTTTTCACACTTGGCTTCCTCCCCTCTCTCCAGCCCTCCTTCCAACTTTCTTTCTCCTTGCTGAGCAGATATTTCAGTGCTGCAGGACCCTTGAACCCCCCTTCCTCTTCTCCCCCCCATCCGGTCATCATCAAACATGGGCACCAGCTCACAATGCCACCCTCTTCCCACCTGCAAAACACAAACAAAACCTCCCTCCTTCATCTGTCCTCAAACAAAGACCCCTCCCTCCTCTCTTTTTTTTTTCTTTCCCTGCACTGTCAGTCCTGTCCAGCTTTTCACTTACAATTAGCTGTGGCGGGCTTCGCACTCATCAACTGTCGTGAGTTTAGCACCCAGTCATGAGGGACCCTGACAGATCAAGCTAAGGCAGCCTGACACCACTGGTGTGAAAGAAGATTCTAATTCTGGATAATTAGCTGACGAGAGCATGTACGAGGGGAGGGGGGGTGGAGGGTGGTGGGGAGGGGATGGAGGGGGGAGCTGAGGCAAAGTGGCAGTGCGTCGTAAGCACTTTCTGTCAACTTACTGTTGATCTCTATTCTGTCGCGCTGTCTCTCCCCTGTCCATCCATCCATTTCTCTGTCTCTCTTCCTCCTTCACCTGACCTCATTTACACATCTCTCTGCAGGGACTAGTGATGAAAGACCTCATCTAACTGCTTTAGGTGATCCTAAATAATAAGTTAAGTCATTTTTTAAATGCGTTTTTGTTTCATCACACATATTACCAAGGATTGTACTTTAATGTTTCAATGCTCTAATGTTCAAAGATAGTTTTTGTTTTTGTTTTTCTTGCACAATATCAAATAGACCACAAAAAATAAAAAGGAGATATTTATACCATCAATAAGCATCAAATCTCAACATTATAACAACATCATATTTCAGAAGCAAAATAACTACAGTGAAGATTCATGCACTGATCTGTGAACCAGAATCCAAATATTGTTCAAAACAGAAAGGTATTAAGAGTTGACAATGATGAATTTTAAAAATCCCTGGATTAGTTGTGACAAAGTGGACTGAACCACACCATTTGTCGCTTAAGTACCTGTTTATTTCCATGCCATGTCATTAGGGCACCGTTGTACATTTAGTTTCATTACTTGATGTTAACCATGAATTCCACTTGAAATCGCCAATACACATCTCAGGTCTGTTTGTGTTTAGCATTATATATTCAGCTGAGATTTCAAATGTTCTTAAATTTAGGGTAAACCAGTAAAGACAGACAAATTTTGTTATTTCAGTCACTTTTATTTTTAATTTCAATACAGTTCTGTTAAGTTATCATGTGGTTCCCTTAGAAGTGTCAGATCTCATCATTACAACATCATATTTCAGGAGCAAAATATCTACAGTCAGTATTCATGTGCTAATCTGCACAAACCAGAATCCACAAACAGAAAGGTTTTAAGAGCTGATGACAAGGAATTTTAAAACTCTGTGGAGATAAGTTTACAAAATTATTACTAGTTGAGTGATGAAGCTGATGACTGGTTTGGTTCTGTTTCGGTTGTGAATGATGATCTAAATATACTAAAATAAAGATATAAAGACAAAATTCAGATAAACTGAAAAACCTGAAGACACTGAGATAACCAGATCTTGAAAAAGGGGAAGATTTATTATCAAATGAAATGTTGGCATAGGACCACAGATTCCATTTTAGGCATAAAGAGTGATTGATTGTGGTCAGGGGTAAGAACATCAGTGTAAACCAATCAGAAGCAGGGTAGGTTGCGTAATGATTTTGCCTTTTAGGAAAAAGAGTATCTGTAGGCCTATGTGAAACAACCATAGTTCAGTCCTATAACCTATGTCATTTTCAAGATCAAACTGCACATTTTAAAGTGGCCTCTTATTGAGACCAGTTCAAGACACACCTTTGCAATAATTACGGCTGGGTACCGGTACTCAGTACCTTTAAGGTATCGATTGAAACCCCTCCAGTCAAACAATACCTGCAGTCAGTCCTTTTGGATGACTGTTCATATGGTTTTGCTCACAGCCAATCACCGCAAGCATTCTTCATCAAGTAGAACCTTAGAAAAAAGGTAAAAACTGATATTGATACTGGTATTGTAATTTTTTTTTAAATGATATGCCCTCCTAACAATAATCCTGCTATAGTCTTCATCTCCATATGCCACACCTGCCAGCTAGATGGATTATCTTGGCAAAGCAGAAGTGCTCACTAGCATGGATTTTAACAAATTTGTGATCTACTTTGAGAGACATAAACCATTTGTTTGCACTGAAGAAGTCTTAGATTTTTTTCCTTCAACTCATGAAAAATGGGAGCAAAAACAAAGTTGACACATATATCCTGACACATTTAACCTGACACATATTCTGATGGCAATCTAACCAACAGCTGCATCAGCACACGTAAGTAGATCCACCACATATTTGCATCTCATGGGATCTGCTGACCTGAACGAAAATTTTACTACGATAACCCATATCTGTGTGTATACAAACCCTGTCTCCTATACACTAATTTGCAAAAGCAAATATGTTTCAATAAAAGCACAATGACCAGACACAATGACACCTTTTTTTGTTTGTTTGTTTTTTATCAAGGTAATGAGGAAATTAACATAGTTTAACCTCATATGTGTTCCCTTCAACATGTACTTGGCAAAATAATTGTACATGAATGGGACTATAACTAGCACAGTGTGATAGTGGATACTCTGTGTATCCTAAAATGTTTATCAAATATATGTGCCACACTAATGAAATGAACAACCTTATTATTTACTTGTGGCATATTGTCACTTGGCCATTCTGTAAGCAGACAGTGTCATGTGTTGTTGGGTGTCCCAGTTTTGGTGGTAGTCTATAGGAGCAATTGTAAATACATTGAGCAAATGGTATAGATGGTACTGGTGATATTGATGCTTCACTTTCATAAACAGTGGCCTATCAAGGTTGCCAACACACACTAAGAGGGTTAGATCTGTTTGTCTGTTGTATGGAATATATACATGTGCAGTGTAGTTGAATGAGCTGTCCATGACAGAACAATGTCTTCCAATTCCCCAGAAAGTCCAAGGGGAGAGGGACAATATGGCACAAATAAACACCAACACACATGTGAACACACACATGCATACAATACAGAGCAAGCTGTAGCCTACAGGTGTCGATGCACAGAGCCATATACATATACATCCTCAATGCCACATAGATAGCATGTGACCACACATGCACGTTAAAAAATGCAAAAGCTCCCATGTGCGCGCGCACACACACACACACACACACACACACACACACAGTGCCAGAGAGCTTAGCTATCTTGGAGGGAGTCTTGACATAACGTGGGCCTAATGCAGAGTGACATTTGTGATGTCAGATTCTTTGCACCACCGGCTGGGTAGTTAATGGCCATTAGTGGCTGTACAGAGGCTCTGATTGGTGTAGGAGGACAGTGTGACCCTGTGTGCGTGCATGTGTGTATCAGTGACACCTCTACGTGATGGCGAGTCGAAACTGTGACCCAACCAAACCAGACATGGGCTATATCAGATGTCAGTGCATTTATCCTAAAAAAAATCCTAAATCTTTGCTATACTTGTAAACCCGCCTCACATAACAGTACTTATGCTTGACCATATTCTCAACCTTCCACTCGCTGCAGCTCTCTGGCCATATCAACACATTTACTGAGTTAACCATCCATGAATGTCTACATATCAGACCGTGACCCAACAGTTAAGCCCGGCGCCGGGGCCCCTGTGTGCTGCACGCGGAGTATAGGCCCATCCAACCGTGGCCAAGGTGGGCCCCAGCCACTGGCTTGAGCCAGACACAATGGGCAGGACCGATGGTTTTGAAATGATATCTATTACTGTTAGTGACAGCAGTCCCAGACAGCATGCTTTGATGCTCCTGCAGACTGACAAGCCAAGCAGAGTGACGCTGATGGCTGTGGGCACAAATCAGAATCGCTTTACTGCATCGCCGCTACGCTCTCCCTAACCCCAGCCCCAAACCTCTGCCCTGCTCCGCTCGGCTATCCCCCCAAACTGAGGGTGAGAAGTAGGAAAAACAGAACGCGTAGGGAGGGAGAAACAGTGTGAGGTACAATGAAAGAAAGAGAAAACAAGTTGAATATTAGTCTTAAAGAGGAGTGTGGAGAAGACGAAGGAGAAGAAGAAGAAGAAGAAGAAGAAGAAACAAGGGAAAAGGATATGCATTTTTGAGTTATCATAAGTTCTTAACCTCTGAGAACTCTGCCTCTGTCACCATCTCTCCTTTCACCTCAATGACACTCCCCTTCTTCATTCAACACTCATCTCTCACTTCCCTCTTTTTTCCTGTTCCTCTGTAAGAGACTTTTTCTTTTATGTTTTACTTTTTAAAGTCTGGCTGAGGTTATTTTTGGAGATAGAATGAGTGGATGATGATAGATATATAGGAGGGATGAGGAATGAGATAAAGCGTGAGAGTAAAGTAAACAAAAGAGAGAAAAAGACAAGACAAAGACCGAACTTCTTAATACCTCCAGAATGAGCCACGCTACTGGAATGGATTCCCCAGTGGGGAAAAGAAATGAGTTAATCCAGGACGTGTTGACATTTCTTTGGCCTGAAGCACTTCCATTTCCACCTATAATTGAAAACATGTTACAATGCTGCAAATTAAAGCTGATCTCTTCTAACAGATTGTCTTAAAAGCATAATATGTGACATTTTCCTAAAACAACAACAACAACAACAACAACAACGACAACAATGTATGGACTCATAAACATTATCCCTCTTCATCACTTATGACTTTCTAGAAGTGTGGGGTGGCTGTATCTGCAAAGACCCTGCTGGACTATTTTGCTGTGCTCAGGATGCTTTACCAACCCAAAACATTGGTATCTGACATCCTGGAATTGAAACTCGACAATTTCAAGCTCTCTTTCTAGAGCATTTATTAACAGCTTGCACAAATCCTATTGAGTCTACCTTTAGCTCTACACATCCATCTAGCAATCAATTTGTCAAAGTATGAAATAATTAGACAAAAAGTATCGTACATACTCAAGCATGCTAAAACTGTATTCTAGACCAGTGGTTCTCAACCTGGGGGTCGGGACCACAAAGATAATTTCTGCAGGGTCACCAGATGGTTATGGAAAATCAAATAAAATATATACAGCTGGCCTCAAGAAATGTAACACCTCACTAATAGTTAAAACTATAAACCAGTACAAAAATGACAATCAACCCTTCCTGAGCCTCTGTCATCTTAAGTTAGCTAATGTTAGTAAAACGCTAGCGTACTAGCTAGCTAATTTTAGCAAAATGCTAGTTAACTAGCTAGCTTGTTAATGATTGATGTAGATTAGCTAGCTAGTTAGCCAGTATTTTGCTAACATGGCTAACTTAAGATATGAATATATTCTGAT
This sequence comes from Lutjanus argentimaculatus, assembly GCA_034769285.1. Taxonomy (NCBI): domain Eukaryota; kingdom Metazoa; phylum Chordata; class Actinopteri; order Lutjaniformes; family Lutjanidae; genus Lutjanus; species Lutjanus argentimaculatus. The sequence continues at coordinate 1,983,780 of JAWZSL010000021.1, read as the reverse complement.
TTTGTACGTCTCCCAGCAATGTCTTTTAATCAGCTTCAAAATTTGGTTTTCTTTTCAACATAGACAAGCCTAACACATAGCATATCATAGCAAGTGCAGGAAACAGGTAAGGAGAAGTTTGACCAAGGTACCAAGATTGCTCATCTGTCATCAACACACAAAGTGGTCGCTGGATTCTTCTATAGATAGATTTCCTCTCTATCACATAGAACTTACTGCAATATGGATATTTTGTGGGGGATGTGAAAAACAATATGTTATTATTTTGGGGGGTCAAGACTCAAAAAGGTTGAGAACCACTGCTGTAGACAAATTGCGTGTGTCTTCCTCTGTGCTACTGTATTTAGTGTCTGCCAACATACAGTCCATATAGCTTTACCAACACACATACATCATGTCTGTCCATGTCTGTCATGTATCATGCACAGTTTGCCTGCTAGCACTGTAAGAAATCTCATCAGTTAAGTGATGCTGTGGTCCCAAGATCTGAGAACTGATCTGAGGTAAAATAATAAACAAAGCACATACAGACAAGCAAGCACACAAAATACATAAATGCTTGCTTGTGATTTAAAGTGCACAAACAATGCTAACACACACACACACACACACACACACACACACACACGCCGACACGGGCACACACACAGCCAGAGATAAACATGCAGCGAGGCCACAGCGGTGTCTGACTGTGTGTATGAGTGTATGTGTGTGTCAAACACACTTCCCAGCATCTGAGCACCAGCATGCGGCTCCTCAGAGGGAGAAAGGAGAGGTAGTGGTGCCCACTCAGCTGAAAGGCCTCTGGCCACCATGCCAGCACAATCTCTTCAGCACTTCAGGACCCCCGTCGCTTGCTGCATCTCCCTTTCCCTCTGTGCCTCTCGCCTCTCCCCCAACCCGCGTTTATTTCTGTCAGCTTCCATATTCTTGTCTTCACAGCGTGTTTGCCCGTACTCACAAGACATTTCTAGTCCGTGCAGACGAGGCGCTGCCGCCGACTGTGGGGACCCCTGGTAAGATGGTAAACAGGCACACCAGCTTCTGCAGGCAGGCTCCCCAGTTGTACTCAAGGCCTGGGGACACGTCAGAGTCAGACCTTCCCCTTATCCTTATTCTCTACAGGGACGATCAGTAGGCCCGTTAAGGCCCTGGTGTGACACCGCCTGTCCCATACGATACACCAACACAGGCACCCGGCTCCCTCCCTGCGGTCGTACGGCCTCCATATGCACACATCACTACAATGAGGGTCCTTCAGTGAAGGCCCCAGCTTTCCTGATATCAGGGATATTATCTGGAAAGATTGTTGCCAGTGGACAGCAACAAAAGGTCAGAGGAGCATTCGCTGATCATGACCATGATAAACACAATAGTGTACTGTAAGAGAGGAGCATTTGTGGATTGAGAAATGCGTTGTCATATAGGAAGACAAACACTGAAATTTAATAAAAGTAAATACATGGTTAAACATGTCTGTCAGGAGTGTTCTACTGTATATGTTATAGCGATGAAGTGGAAAACATACATTCAATGACCTCTGAGTGTTGTAAACTGTTTCTTGTGTCTCCTTTTTTACTGCACTCTTAATAAAACTGAGTGAAAACATTATATACACAGTGGGACATCATTATAACAGCATCCTTAAGAACACTCAAAATGTTTTGTGACACAAAGTCTGAAAAAAATTTTTGATTGTGGGAAATATTTGAGCTTAAATATGTAACAGTTAACTAAAGGAGAGAACAACTCATATGATTCAGGATCATACAGAACCTTAAATAAAATATACACTAAACACTCCAGTACAAGTAGAAGTTCTAACTTCACAATCCTACAGAAGAAAAAGTACAGAAGTATTAGCAGCAAATTGCACTTTAAGATCCAGAGTGTAATATTTATGAGGATTAATTGGCTAAGATAATACGTATGTTGTCATTCGTGTTTAATCACCTGAAAGTAAAAATTATTTTTGTTACTCGAGAATGACCCATTTATATCTACAGAGGGCGTGGGTCTTCTTCCATACAGTCCATCATGTTGCACCGCCATTTCTACAGTAGCCCAGGACGGTCAAACCAAACACTGGCTTTAGACACAGACTGTCACATTTTGCAGTTTTGCGGGCACCATTCTCCTACATGCTTGGAAGGAAAGGGCAAGAAGAAGTGTTTGCAATCCAGTTCACCGCCAGATGACAGAAATCCTACACACTGGTCCTTTAAACTAAAAGCACTTGTTACATAGAAAACATGGGCCACGGCACTGATATATTAAAACATAATGACAGTATTAGATTCTTTATATTTTACCATTTCATAACTTTAATGTTGCAGCTGATCAAGGGTAGCTAGTTTTCACCACTTCAGATATAATTTGGTATCTAACCTTTGGGGTTGGGCTGTTCCAGAGGATCACAAGATTAATCTGAAGGGTCATGAGATGATTAATGTCAGGAGGAAGAAAGACAAAACAAAGTCCTGCTACACAGATTCATATCCAGATTTTGGACTTTTCATTAGCTTTTTTGGGAAATATTTGCTCATTCTACCTATTTGCACCTCAAATAGTTAGAATTTTAGATCATAAATCACTCTTTGGTGGAACACTACATTGTTTTTTCTTTAATATTCTCTAAACGGTATAGTTTAAATAGCAGGTTACTTAAAAGAACCAATCTTCTCAACACTAGGGTGCTCCCACTGGGCTATTCCGCCTCGTTAAAAATGAACAAACCCCTAGAGCGATCAAAAAATGTAGAGAACTGAAAAATTATATTTGCCTTTTAAATGTAGTGAAGTAGGAGTATAAAGTAGCAAAAATTGAGAAATGTACTTTAGTACAGTACTTGAGTAAATGTACTCAGTTACTCTCCACCACTGGAAAGTCCACAGCCTCAGTTTGGGGCTGTCACAACCTATCGAGTCTGCTGTTAATTAGCAGAGACCTGAATTCAATTCCACAACGAATCACTGAGGTCAAGGCACTAAGAGGCAGTAAGCATAATGAACATAAGAACCATATGGGAGAGAGATGGAGGAAACAGTAAGGAGGGGAGAGACAGAAAGCAAAGTGATAACAGAATAGTTGTGGCCAGTGAGAGCAGGTTGGACTGCATGAAAAAAAAGGAAAGAATTTAAATAATAAAATGTAAATTCACCACAGACTGATTTAACATGACTGATAAAGTCACAAATCTAAATCTTTTCCATCTTATCTTGCCAGTACAGTGGGTTGTTCAACCAGCCCACCGTCCTGTAGTCTGTGTAGTTTCCTTATTGTCCTTCACTGATGGACGTGCCGGAGCCAGCAGGTCCATCTATCTGCCCTTTAATGAGATGAGCAGGAGGGAGGGCTTCAGGGATTGATAGCTGACATTCTTGTAGGTTCCCTCCTGCTCCAGCCTCTGTACACCAGTTAAGGGAGGTAAAGGCTGTATATAATGACCAGCCCTGGTGCACTGATTTACAGTGCTGACCCTCGGTGCGCCCTTAAAGCAGAGACAATAGTTTCTACACAGGGCAATGAAGGAACAACAAGCAACAGATCTCAGGGACTGGCTGTCACCATCCTTCATTTGGCTTACTGTACTATATTGTAGTAACCTTTTCTGTAAGATGGCTGATGGATAAGAAAAGATGCAGACATCAAGAATTGTTATTGAGACAGACCATTTGTGTTCAATTAAACATAATCGCCTCTACTTTCCTAACACCAATTAGAGCAAATTAAGTTGGAAAAAGAAAAAAAAAAGACAAAGCATTAAATCCGGAACACAAGTAAAAAAGAAAAATTAAAAAAGGACTGAAATGTGAATATACAGTGATTAAATCCTGGAAGGTGCATGCAAACTGGCTGAAAACGTTGTGTTAAAAATGCATGAAATATCTGAATGGAAAGTCTGCCAAAAAAAACCCCTGAAATTAAAGAAAAGGTTCTCTGATGGATCAATAGAGGCTGAGTGAAACAGTTTGTCAAATAAACTATGGCAATGGGGGGGGTGCCCTGGTGGCATAGGGGTTAAGACAGCGTCCGTGAACTGTAACTAGCTTGTGAGCATCAATGTATCAGTCCTGTAGAATCAATACGCCTCTCACTTGTACAGGTGCACAACATAGAATGAAAGAGAAGGATCACTTCTCTTTATTCCAGTATGTGCAGGGAGTCCACCACCTGTGTGGCTTTAAAAGATACTTGTTGTTTAAGACCTTGCTTTCATAAATTTGTTGGTCCTGTTCCAGCAGGACAGAGGGACTTAGGTGACAACTTGTGTCCCTACTCCGAATGTGGACCTTTGTAGCCTCCCCACAGCCAGCGTTTTCTGGCAGGTCATAAAAGATAATTGCGTTGCCTGGGCTTTTTAAGAGTTAGCCAACGAGTGCTCCAGGGTGGTCAAGGGGACTTGTGTGTTTACCACGACACAGAGACAGTGAGACTACACCTAACTACCCACTAGACAGCAGATAAGACATCAATCTACCCCACCCCTCCAATTTAGGGATGAAGGGAATGAGGATGGGAGGAGAAGAGGGGCTGCAGTAGTTTGAGGCTGTACGCACCATAACTATCCACTGAACATGTGTGTGTCTATGCGTGTATTTGTGTGTATATTCATGTGTGCATGTGTTTCTGTGTGTGTGGGCCACGCAGGCCCAGACCCAGCGATCTACAGGGAGTCGTTGCCCTATAGCCCCAGCTCTGCTATAACTTCATTAGGTGTGTGTGGAGGTAATGGCACCATGGTCCAGGAGCTCGTAACATGGAGCCAGAGGCCCATCGGCTGCCCGCCAGCCCGGCCCACACAGATACTGCACTGGTATGCCTCTATATAAGCTCAAGTTATATGGGCAGAATTAGTGTTTAGTGAGGAGCCACCATAATTTAATATGAGACAGTGCTTATAACTTGAAGTGAGTGGAATTTTCAAACAACAGGGGGATTAAATAAGTGGATTAATTCTCACTAGACTTATATAATTCTGCTGGGCAACGTGAATAGAGACTTAGGGCAAATGTAGACAAAAGAAAGCAATTGATTCTAAACTCCACGACGATCCATACCTTTCACACCACTGATGTAATAAAGCTGGTCCAAACGCAGTCCAAATTCTGCTGACAGCTAGATTGTGGTTACTGCTTTGTTGGAGTCAATGAGAGAATGAGCAAAAAATGTGCTGCTTCTTCAAAAATAATATATTAAACTCCTGGATAAAGCAACATAATCTTAAAATGTTGCACCCAGAGGTGTAACAATCGATTCCAAGTGGAAAGGATTCAATTGCATTATGTCATTGTCTGTAGCCTATTGTTTTGTTAGTTGTCACTCAGCCTTGGCAGTCGGCCAGCTGAGCACAAAGTCAGAAGAGAAGAAAGTGTTTCTATTCACCAGGGATGTATTTACACACAGAGATACACTGTAGATAATACACACTAGATCATACATAGATATGAGGATGTTGGTAAAACTTTATTTTAAGCATTTATAGTAGCATATAAACATGTATTAAATGGTTTATAACACACTGCATGTCTATATAGTGTGGAAGCCCATTTCTGCCAGTGAAAAAGAGAAGATCCTCTAGGTCATTATAATAAAAATATAAAATTATAATATTTTCTCAAAATAACAATTTAGTATCTCAAAATAACGTGAAACATTTTCAAAATAATGACTTAGTTTCTAAAAACAATGACTTAATGTCTAAAAATAATAACTTTGTGTCTTAAAATAATGAGTTAGTATCCCAAAATAATGACTCAATATGTCACAATACTGAGAAATGTTCTCAAACTAATGACTTAGCATCACAAAATGACAAATTTTCTCAAAATAATGACTAAAATGCGAAGTCATTATTTTGAAATACTAATTCAATATTTTGAGATGCTAACTTATTATTTTGAGATACTTCATCATTATTTTGAGAAAATTTCTCATTATAGTGACTTTCACAACACAGACCTTATGGGTGGGTTAAGATATGGGTTAAGATAAAGTGTTACTAAGAAGTTAAGTTTTTGTCTTGTTTGTCAGCTTGTTTGTTTATTTAATAAATCTGTCAGATTTTTCACATTTATTACATATTTCTTATTTAATACAATGACAAAAAACTAAATCCATACTTGCTTTGGAGCAATAACTGAAAATAAAAAAAGAATTTGAACATGCATCATAGTTTCATACGTAATCTCTGAACAAGCACTTTCCTGCAAATGAAAGAGAACATTCGGTGTAGACTGAGGACTGACGAGGCTCATACACCATGAACTACGTGTCGTTTCTGGTTTCTGCTGTGGACTAAAAGGTACAGCTCATTTGAATAATCAGCCTGGTCATAGATGGACAGACACACACACACACACACATGCACACACAGACTGATTGAGTTGCACATCCCATTTCCGAAGGAAGCCTCTGTTTATTTATTTGCTATATGTCTGAACTTGCCCGTCTTGATGTTGTTGTGTTGTAAGTGAGTCAGAAAGGGGCCCTTTATTAAATCACTGGGCTCTCCTACTGGAGTGAGACTATCCCACAGATCTATGGTAATACACAGCCTGGGGTGGAGGACAATTCCATTAGTGGAGGACAGGGGCTGGGGCTGATAGTGCTACAGATAGGGCCCCCTCCTTGCTACAATACCTCTTGGCTGACTGGCCGTCAGCCTGTTTAGCCTGAAGTTTTATAGAGCTAATCACCACTGTTTGCACAAGTCAGAATAAATCTGTCCCTTGCACCTGAGTGCTAGACATACAACAAAGTATTGTTGTCATGATCCAAGTACCTGACTCCTAAGAAGATTTGAATCATGGAGAGAATGCAGCAGGAGAGCTGATTAAAGGGATTATTTTCATAGTTTTGGCCATCACTCCAATTGGTAATAATAACACTGAACTCAACAAGTTAATTACTGAAATCTGGGATGTGAGAAAGTCACTAGAAATTAGTCTGATGAAGCAAGAAACACAAGAAGGTGGGTCAGACAGGTTTAAAACAAACTTCCAGGTTAGCTAAACTTATTTGGACAAGAAAACAATTGTGAGCATGAAGAATATGCCATAGCACATAACTATCCACTGTCTGACCCACATTTCCTATGTCTCAGCATCGAAAGGAAAACAGCAAAACATTATCTAAAAAAAAAGAAACAATTTTTCTGCTGTAAACATTTATCACAGTTTACAGACTGAGCCTGTAGCCCAGCTTTGACCTAAAGTACTTAAAGGACCAGTGTGTAGGATGTTGTAGCATCTAGCAGTGAGCTTGAAGATTGCAAACACATCGCCTAACCCTCTCCTTCCAAATGAGTAGGAGAACCTATGTTGGCTGCAAATCCTGCAAAAAATGCTAAAGGCCCTCTTTAGAACCAGTGTTTAGTTTGTCAGTTCTATATTGTAGAAACATGGTTGTGCAACATGGTAACAAAAACACAACGATTCTTATTCTCGGGTGATTATACACCTATTTTATTATTCATTCAGGCTGAATGAAATGATTCAATGGGCTTATTGCAGGCCTGCAACAGCTACAGATAACAATTTTTTTTTCTTTTTGTTTGTCAAAGCATTTGATTTATTGATTTACTTCTGATGTACATTACTCACTTATGCTTTAACATAGCTGTTTGCAAACAGTTTTTGTGAGGGATCTTCTTCTATTTTGGGTGTCCTCATTTTTGTAATAAGTGGTTTCTGGCCAGACAAGTATGCTCGCTTGTTTACAGTCTGTCTGATATTTTGACCACTCATGTTTTTGGCCAGTTGGATTTCACTGTTGTCAGATCTCAGCAGTTGTATTGGTGAAGACAATAAACAATAGAAACGGTGTCCAGAACTATGAAAATAAACCCCAAGTTGAAATAAACCATAATTTTCCTTTGAGTTGATTTCTTATTAATGCAATATAAAATACAGTGTCTACTGTATATGCTCTTTGGAGCCACTCCCAGCACACAGCTAGATTTGGTTTACATATTTGAGCTGACCTTTACAAAGTTAGGCCAAATGAGTGAGCAAGAACAGGCCAGGCTTTGCTAAAGCCTGTGATGAAAGCCCACCACTCTTGTTTTTATTGTCCACTCTCCACCAGGCGGAGTGTTGTGGGAACTCTAGAGAGTTGTGGCTGCTGTTTGATCACACCATGGGAGTCTGACCTGTCACTAAGTGGTGGCAAACACGGCCCACACACGGAGCAGTGAGCGACTATGCGCGTATATGTGTGTATGTGTTTCCCACACACAGCGCCACATACCTCACCAGAGGAGGCAGGTCACAACGTGTCAGAGTGTTGAGGATCCATAATGGCCATTTAGCCTTCAACAGCTAATATCAGCACTGCTGATTTACAAGGAATCAGGCTGTTTGGTCGCTGGACGCGGGAGCTGCTTTCATCAGACCTGTTTGACATTAGCTGCTCGGAACATACAGCTGAAAAGATAAACATACACACAGATAATATACCAAATAATGCATTCTTAGAAATAAGGGTTCCAAAAGGGTTCTTCATGAAGGGCTGAGGGTCCACTCAGAACCATTTGCTCGTGAAGAACCCTTTTTTTTTTAACAAACAGCTCATCAAGTCTTCTCTGTGAGACTAAGAGTTCCATTAAGAACCCTTTTCATCCAAAGAACCCTTTGTGGAAGACACAGTTATTCAAGGATTGAAGAACTCTTTTGTCAAGGTTTTTTTGTACCATACTATAAAAGGGTTCTCAGTAGAACCCCCCTGGGTGGGTTCTAGATTAAACCCTTGGAATACAAAAGGGTTCTGGGTAAAACCTCTTGGGTGGGTTCTAGATAAAAACCACTGGAATTTAAAAAGATTCTCTATAGAACTTCCTGGGTGGGTTCTAGATACAAAAAAGAGGTCTATATGGAATATAAAAGTGTTCTTGATAGAACCCCTTGGGTGGGCTCTTGTTAGCACCCTTAGAGGGTAGAAGGGTTCTAGATAGAATGCTCAGATAGGGCTCTGAGTGGAACCATTCTACCATAGAAGGGTTCTTTGTAGAACTTTATTTTGGGGTCCTGGGTGAAACCTTTCAAAGTTGTCTCTTGGCAGAACATTTATGTTGAGTTCTAGGTAGAACTTTCTGAAGGGGTTCAAAGTGCAACCTTTCTAAAAGGTTCTACCAAAAAACAAAAACGGGTCCCCTACAAGGACAAGCTGAAGAACCCTTTATGGTTCTAGTTAGTACCTTTATTTCTAAGAGTCTGATAATAATAATTAAATGAAAAGAGATATGACATGAACTGGAAATATGTATAAGCTGTTCCCAGTACTAGCTTTCATACCAGCATGCACCATACATCCCTCCATGTTAACCAGCTGTTTCCAGCCAGATGGAGTGACAAGGCACCGGAGGGAGCCATCGAAACTCTGGGGACTGTGACAGAAGCGTGGTGACAAGTGACGACAACGCCCTCCCTCATGCATGTGTCCCCGCACTGCACAGGACAGCACCCTCAGCAACAAGACAAGACGGAGATCACGCACCATGCTAGACTAATAGCCACGATATGCTCTGCTGAAGTCAACTCTGATCGAGGGCTGGCGCGGTGATCACTGCTGATAGGGGAACAATGTGACTCGTAGATGTCGCATTGCATATATGGAAATGGCAACTTCACTTGTCTCCTGGATAGTTTCTGTATTCCAGCGATGAAAACTTGAAGAATAATTTCAAAAACTCCAGAGACAGATGACTAAGGATCTGTAATGACTTAAGATAGGTGATCTGCACAGTAAAAAAATATACCTATATATATTTATATGTATGTAGTTTTTCTTAATGCCTGCCACCCGTTCAGATTCTCTCTTAGAATCAGATTAAATGAGTTTGTGTTTACATTTTCCTAGGCAAAGTTACAGTGAATTGGACATAAGCCAGTTAAAAGGAAGAAGATTTTTATTCATTTTATTTTTGACGTTATAGTTTGTGGAAACATTACTGCTTTTCTCTACAGGGACCTCCAAAATCAGTGAAATATTAAAGTTCCTTGTAGTAACTTTAACATAAATCGAAGTTTTATTTATTCAAGTTAAGTCAAACTTAAAATTTCTTGTATTTATTTTCAGAACAGTTCAAAAGTTCTAAACACGAGTTCTTCAAACTTGAAGTCTTGACTTAAAATGATGAGATAAATGAATGTACCTTACAGAGTTCAATCGACTCATTAAATTAAGTTTCTAAGAAACTTGCCCAGCATAGTAACAGACTTCCCAGCACACCTTGTTTGAGAGTTAGTTAGTCAGTTTGTTAATCAGCTCAATATTAAGCTTAATGGACATGTTTTCTTAAAGGTTAAGTTCGGTTTTTTGACACCTGGACCTTATTGTTAGGATTAAATACACTTGTAGACTCACCCAGACAATTTTGGTGGAGCTCGGAGCCGTTTTCGAGCAATTTAGATCCATCCGACGGCGTTTTTTCTCATGCCATAGTAGCGGACGGGGCCAGAAATCGAAGCCCCTAAATTAGACATTATCTGCTGCGAAACTCGCTCATTTCACCTACATTTTATAAATGAATGGCCAGTGTTATCACCATGTCAGCTCAACTTCGTTGTTATGGTCATCCGGGGCTTTACAAGGATGGGTAACTTTTGGTGACGTCATAGACGTGCGCCGCAGGAGCGCAGCTGAGTAGAGACGCTGTTGTTGCTAGGCTACACGGCTACACGGCTATTTTTGTGCAGCATGGCGGAATATTTATCCGATGTAGAAGTGTCTGACGACAACTTTGAGTATAATGGATGCCCGTATCGTTTTGAGCCAGAATACACCGACGAGGAGCTATTTGAAAGGAGGATGCAGAGGGAAAGAGCCGAACAGCTGGCCAGAGAACAAGCAACCACTGCACGTCCACGAATGGGGGCTAACTGGTGGTGTTGTTGTGGACATTGCACGAGTTTCGCAGCAGATAATGTCTAATTTAGGGGCTTCGATTTCTGGCCCCGTCCGCTACTATGGCATGAGAAAAAACGCCGTCGGATGGATCTAAATTGCTCGAAAACGGCTCCGAGCTCCACCAAAATTGTCTGGGTGAGTCTACGAGTGTATTTAATCCTAACAATAAGGTCCAGGTGTCAAAAAACCGAACTTAACCTTTAAGTACAACTGAATTAATATCAGGTTTATTTAACTAGAAAAGCAAATCGATACAATCAATACAAATTACCTCAACCTGTCTTTTCAAATTCAGTCAACTTAACATTTCAAGGCAACCTGGACAATCATACTTGTCAATCTTCCCAATTTTACCAGAAAACTCCCGTTTTTCATTGCCCTCTCCCAGCTGCTTCCCAGGTTGACAATGCTCCAGTATTTCTCAAGATTTATGACAAAATTTCACACCTTTTTTTCTTACATAAAGTTTTAAAGGAAAGAGGCACTTTTTTTTTTCAAAAGGCATATTTAAGTACAACAAAAAAGTGTACAGTACTTTTTCATTTTAATTTTCATTCTTTAAAAGTTGCCAGAATGCAGGAAAAAAAAGTATGAAACTCAGGTTTTTCAGGGGGAGGATCCCAGACCCCTCACTTTGGTTTCAAAATCCTCCCTATTTTTGAGGCCTCAAGGTTGGCAAGTATGTGGACACTAACTTTATAAAGTTAAAATAATTTTTTCTTTTTTTTTTTTTTTTACAGTGTTCAGAATTTGACCTCAGATTCACCTTCAATACAGAGTGTTGGGAAGTGTCACACTGGTGCTAATACAGACTGTTTGTGTTTGGTGTTTGTTGGATCTATTTGTTGCAGTGGTACGGTGCAAACAACATGTGCATGAAGGTTTCACTAGACACACACACATACAAAAATTCAATTTCGGCTCTTAAAGCTTTACACACAAACATACACACACTCTACTTGCCCCTGTGACCAACTGGAGACCAGAGAGACATTGACATGACCCAGATAATAGGCCTAAAGTCTTGCCTCCACAATTTGATCAATTTGCAGTTTCCTCACAATCGCAGCCACGGCGCTGTCCCCCGCAGCTACTGTGTAGCCCCCTGCGCCCGGCAATGCAGACGCATCACTGCTCGCCACAGCAAGATGCTCTGCCTTTCACCCCTTTTCCCCCCAAATCACCGCTAAGCCTGCCTGATGCCTGCTGCCGGGACACAAACGTGCTCTTGCTCCTGTCATCTCTAAGCAAGCACAGACAGGAGGGAAAAAGGCTGACAGTTTGTCTTGTACCATATGCCACGTGGCAGCAAAGCCTAACTGATATGGCCAGAGTTTGGGCCACAGCCAAAGGCTCTTTTTTTTTTTTGATCTATTTTATTCTCTTCTTCCTTGCATGTGCCTGCGTCTTGGGCGGAAATGTGAAACAAAATCACTGTCTGGCCCTCACCAGGCTGGATTTACTGTCTGGGCCCGGCCAGAGCAGGGAGCTGCTTTGATCGTTATTTGTGCAATATTTCAGACAGTACTCACAATAGGCCTGTGGAAGCCACTGATAGCTGAAATAGCTTCTCCCCTGCTCATGTGAGACTTGCTGTGCGGTGGAGACTCCAAGAAAATGCAAGACTTTTTCCAAAGGGGAAAAAAAACATGTTAGGAAGTATCTCCTCTTTGCCTCAAGACATGTTAGTCTTCAGTAAAGCCTCTCAATCATGGACTCACCTGTGGGGTCTCTCCATACATAGTGAAGGAATTTGAGCAAGGCTGTCAGTAGAGTAGAACTGACCTGTGTGGTAGGTTTAGTGAAGGAAAATTTGTTGCTGGGGATGTTTTTAACCCTTAAGGAGTTGCACTGCTTTGATCACTTTCCTCAGAGTAGAAAGACAGCAACCCTCAGGCCACCAACAGATTTCTGAAAACTGCGGTATTTGTGTACAGAGGAATAAATCTGTGTTGGTATCTGTGTGTGTTGCGTGGTCTCCTGAAATTATAGGAAATTACCAAACTGAACATGATATCCTGCTTTGTGCTCAGGAGAAAGAGACAGAAATATGTTTTCTCACGATGAAAGGATTATGTGGAGGAGACATGGCCAGAAACAGGTGGACTGATGAATGACACGTCACCATCATCATCATCTTCAACACTGATGGTCCAGGTTCTGTTTCTATTTCTTACTGCAAGAAAGTTTAACATTTTTATCAGATTTTTCCCACTTTCTAATTATGATTATGAACAAACTAACAGTCTAATTTGTGGTAGAAAAATTAATCTTCACAGTTTTGTTCTTATTTTTATTTGATACAACAATGAAACAACATGAAACTGTAGTTTTAGAGAAGAAAATCTAGTTTGACCCTGAGTCACCAAAGCATCTGAATTTGATGACTTGGAAATTAGATTCACTAATCAACTATCTTTTTAACATTCTGTTTGCCATGGTATTCCACATAAACATTTTTTTAAAGCCGGTGGGGAGATTTAAAGGGGGCTAAAGCACATCACATTGCATCTTTTTTCTCTCACTGAGAATTTCAGGATCTGGCTTCATGCCTCAACCATCACCACTACTTGCACTAGGTTCACTGGAAGGGGGACCAGATGAGAATGGGTAAAGTTTGAGACAGGGGAGTTGGAGGTGTGCGAGGTTGTGTGGCTGTGGGTGTGGCTTCCAGTACATTACAATCAGTGCTCAGCACTAACATTTGCTATGTTGAATGTCGATCAGTCTGGTGCCTTGGCACATGTCTTTCACACATTCTGAGGATGACATGAAGCACAATCTTGTTTTAGCTTGCTAATATTATCTGTTACTATAACAGGTAATTTTCAACTATTGTTTGTAAATCAGGACTGTCCTGAATTTTTCAGGACATCTGGTCACCCTATGACCTTTAAAAAAGGAGTGTGCATCAAGATGGCTAGTTTTAGCCATGAGAGAAAACATCAGAGAAATTCAGCCAGACATGTTTGAGGCTCAGTGAGACTCAGACTCAGATGAGAAGTCGGTGACTTACAGACATATTGGAAGAGTAAGTATAGCTAGCACCTAATATTTCTTTATGTCTGTTAGCTTGTTAGCTTGTAACTGGCAGTCGCTGACACTGCTAATGCTACCTCTTGCTCTCTGTACCAACGAGTCCACTCTGCGCTAGAAGTTTCAGGTTTCTTTGCTGGCATTTCCATATTAGACAATGATTGGCTTTTGAATTTGTTATTTACCTAATCTGGCTTGCCCAGGGTATGTTTGACATGCACATGCATCCAAGTGCAGTCGTGCACATTTAAATTGTGGTTCCTTTTAAGTCATTTAACCACGGGCAAGTTCACATACATTTTTGGAATGTGATGGAATACTGATGGAATATTAGACTGACTTTATGAATATGTTCATCATGCTGAGAATATTAGTTGAGCTCTCTCTGTCTGTCTGTCTCTGTGACCGCAAGCCTGCATCACACTTTTCTCATCAAAACCAGTGACAACGACACCATGCACTGCAAAAATTGTGCTTAAAAAATGGACATGTGAACTGCAAATATTCTATTTCCTCACTTGGATGATCTCCTTCTTCGGTGGAGGGATGCAAGAACGCCTCTCCAGTGAAAAGTTTTGCACAGACAGGAGTCATTATAGTCAAGGTACAATATTTTAGGGAACTCTCTCGAGCTTTCAATTGTATCTCTCAGACCTCTTTAACACTTTTTTTCCACTTTAGCAATTATCTATTGTGTGACAGAAATATAATCAGTTTGTCAAGTAGAATAAATGTATTTGTAACAGTTGTGCTCCAACTATAATTCAAGACATGGTGACAGCTGATTTCATCAGTGTAGACTTCTTACCAGATGTAATCATGCAAAGCAAACCTATGACTTTCTGTTGCAGATGAAAAATGTCACATTCTTCAAGCGTGTCAAACGTTAAACTCCAGTGCCTCCATAGAGAAACCTGCTTTAGTGTGACACTGCTGTCAGTCAACACCTCCTTGATGTGTCATCCTTCGCAGCGGCTAAACCTGGAACTGGGACAAATTGGTCACCATTTTCGCTCCGCTGGTTCCTTCCCGCCTTAGCTGAGGCTGGCGCAAGAAGGTAGGAGGTAGCCAGGAGTTGATGAAAGAAATGACAGGTGAGTGACAGATGCCTTGAGGAGCAAGAGGTGGGAGGGGTGTGGGAGGGCAGAAGCGTGCTAGCCAGCGAGTTGCAGCGCAGTGCCACAGGTAAAGAGATGCCAGGGTGGAAGATTGACGCACCTTGATGGCACTGGCAGGCAGATGTGACACAGGTGAGGGGTAGAGTTAGGGGACCTTCCAGGCTCCTCACAGCTGCTTCTTTGCTCCTGTGAGACAGATGCACAGAGAAGCAGCCTTACACTGGAGACGACGCAATCATGTGTGTTCATTTGCACAAACATGCTCACACTCGCGTAGTTTTATAAAGTCATAACAGCTCAGAGAGAAAAGACAAGGCTAATTCTAGCTTTCATGATAATTCTTAAATAGCTGAATTATTAATTTCTTAATATAATAATACCATAGACTGCAGTCTTATTTGCATTCTGTGTGATAATTAAGCAAGCACATTATAGTTATAACTTCAAACTAAGTCTTGGCTACTGACCATTCCCTGCTACCTCTTTTCCTCCTTTACCCCCTCCCTCCTTACTTCTATCCATGCTACCACAACTCCATAACAGGTGCAGGATGTAACCATTGACCGTGTCACACGCTTCTGCCCTCCTAAATCTCGATTCTCTCCTCCTTCTACACCCATTCTAATTAAATTTTATGTTCATTTAACTCCAGATAACCCTAACATTAGCAGTAGATTCTAGCTATTTTCCTTCCTCTAAATCAATTAATATAGAGACCAACATTTCTTGGAGATAGGGTTGGACCATGATGTGAGCATTATGTTGTATAGATGAAGTATTACCATTCCATTCAATCCTCAAAATCTTTTCTTTGATTTTGTTGTTCCAGTGAAGAAAGAAACAGTATATGAAAAATGGTAAAATTCCCCTTGCAACATATCATGAGTCAGTTTCCAGCATCATACCACAAAGGAAGTTAAGTTACTATTTGTTACCTAAAGATATTACAGATGAAAATAGATTACAATCATTGGGGCAAAATCCAAGTCATCTACTAGTTTATGACAGAAAAATACACAAATCAGGTACATTGTACAATGGCACTAGATAGAAGATAAAGACGGCAGCTGAGAATTAGGTGAAAGCAGAAGTAAGACAGTTGAATGATGTTAAAGCAATAGTTTGATATTTTGGGGAGTACACTTATGTCTTGGCAAGAGTTAGATGAGAAGATTGATACCACTTTCTTATGCTAAATATAAAGTTACAGCCAGCCCGATTGTTTCCCGATTGTTTCACAGCCATTATGATAAGCACAAATGAACACCCCCCACACCATCACAAAACCCTGAGGCTGATCACCACAACACCTGATTCTGACTGAATGTGGCCTGGGAGACCTGTGAAGCCTCGACAAGTATGGCCAATAGAACGTTACAGAAAACCATTTCTGTTTTCATTTCTATGCACCTTTGCACCAAAGGTATCAATTGAGTCCATAACTTCAGTTCACCACCCGATTATTAAATCAATGATCACTGATTCAGTAATTTAAAGTGTAAACGGACAATTCAGTGAATGAACCTGCATCAACAATAGATACCTTTTGAACAGCATCTTAAAAACAATAATGCTTTTCTCTATGCAGATGAAATATAAATTAATCAGAAGTGTGATATTTTATTCAGAGGGCCTCAGTAGCGAGCGGGGCACCCATCTGTCTCTCATCTCTCTAGTCAGCCATGTCATGAGGGACTGAAGTGAAAGAGAAAGGGAGCCTCTCTGATTGCTCGCCACCCAGCTCTTTGCTGCTGCTGCTCAGTGTCACTGCCACTCACCCGCCATCCTGATGTGTTCGTTCCTCTCCACCTCCATTAACGTCACTCTTGGTCGACACGCTCGCAAATGGATCGGTGTACAGGCCTCCAAAATAGGGAAAAAGGAAACACTTCATTTATGTTTTAGGTGTACACGGACACTTGAAAGGCAGAACAAGAGTGATTTTTTTTCCTTAAGTAGGTTTGCATTAACGAAAATGTCTCTTTGAGATGTTATTCTTGTGCCCTGAGGAGCTGGTCTACAACTAGAATCCTGCAGTTGTTATTCTGGTGGGCTAGCTTAGGCCCCACTGTCAGTGAATGGAGATGTTTCGAGCAGACTGAGTGATGAGGTGCATGAGAGGTCAGCATTCTAAAGGGGCTACCAATTGGATCATGACCCATGAGGGACAGATATGGGCAAGGGATTTAGCCTCAAAGGTCACACCGGGGTCAAGCAGTGTCTTGCATTCCAGACTCCTAATCCTCTCGCTGCAGTCTGGAACGCCGGCCTTCGCTGCTCCACACACACATAAACACGTACAACTCTCACAGTCTCAGTGCCCCTCACGCCAACCAGCACAGGTTGTGGTGATAGACTGGATAAAGAGACTTAAAATAAATGCCTTACGTAGAGAAAGCGTAGACTTTGGGTGCCCTCTCCACTCAATTCCCTGACCTTCCACTTATCCACCCACCTCCTACTGGGCCATCGAGTTTCCCCCATGCTGAGACACCGGAGTGCCGGGGATGTGGGTAATTTGTCAGGGCAACCCAACCCCCACTTTTCATGCTTGTGTGTGTGTGTCAGCATGCAAGCATGTGTATGCGCCAGGGGCTTTCTCCAAGAATCTCTCAGGCTATGTCGCCAGCCCAGGCGGTCTCAGACAAGTCAGTGTCAAGGGATGCGTAAGCACTGCTCACACTGGTAGCGCTGCAATGGAAGCTGAGGCATGCTGGTCACGGCAATCTGAGCCATCCATCAGCCCGATGTGACGTGCATGCCACCCAACACCGTACAGCATTTGTGCCCCCCCTTTCCCTAAACACTTATACATTACATGCACGGACACAGTATACAATGGAGACTATACATCTGAGATGATTTTGGAAGCTGAACCTGTTGACATTTACGCTGCAAATCCCACCACACACTCAAAAACACACAAACACAGTAACAAAATCACTCCATCTGTGGCTCGGGCTGCACGTAACACAGCGGTTTGTGTGCAGCAGGGCATCAGCCTCCTACTGTTAGTGTTGGAGTGGCCCTCCTGCTGCTCCTTCAATTGTACCCCCCCCCCCCTTCTCCTACTTCCTATCCCACTACACTATACCAAACAGAGCCAAATAAAACACAGGCTAACATAATGTAGCAGCATGTCAGTGGTGGGCCCTGAAGCAAGGCTGAAACATGAACCGCTCTGTACCAGCCATTAGGACAAGAGTAAACGCAGCTACGATTTCTTCCTCGCCATCCAGCCCGTATGTTGTCCAGTGCAGCGTCTGTGTGTGTGTGTGTGCCAGCAGCAGATTGAGTGATGTATCCTGTGTGGCTGTGTGGTGTGCTCAGTGGGCCAGAGAGAAGTCCCAGCAGGGGACTACTTCTCCCTTGGCCGCCGGGCCACTGCACTTCATCAATCTCTCCACTGGGAAAGGCCTGCCACTGGATCGCAACAGTTTCTCACACACACACACAGACACACACACGCACCACACACACACACACACACAAGATTGAGCTTGATCAGAGAGAGGAAGCAAAAGCAGACAAACCAAAGTACACAGAACCACAGGAGTATGGTGCAGTGTTTTGAAATTTTTTAAAATGATCTAACCTTCATTCAGAAAGTTCTTTTTTTCATTCTGAGCTGAACTCCCGTTCACCCTGGTTTTCTTCCTCCCTTTGTCGCTGAGCTGGGATTTGTCCCCGAATGAAGACAGACACTTATTGTCAAACTCAGCCTTGTTTTGCCATTTTTTACACTAACTGGAAACTACTAACAGTGCTGTAGCTGACAACACCACAAGATACCAACGTCAATAAGCAACCAAACCAAACATCATACATCTTACACAGATGTAAACAAAACATTCATTTTGGACCTTTCAATTATTTTAAATTATTCATGGAGAAATCAGTAATATATTTACTGTAATAAATCATAAAATGACCATGATAGGTCATTAGAGATTAAGGAAACATGCTATGTTGAGATATTTGCCTTTCTGACCACAAAGCTACAGCTGCAGTTTCCTCCTTTGAAATGTCTGTTTTGGTCCATAACTTGTGTTAATGTTTGCCTGTTTCATGTTAATTAGAGTTCATATTAATGCAGTCGGGCGGCGCGATGGCGCAGTGGTTAGCGCTGCCGCCGCACAGCAAGAAGGTCCTGGGTTCGAATCCCCGAGCCGGCAGGGCCTTTCTGTGTGGAGTTTGCATGTTCTCCTCGTGTCCGCGTGGGTTCTCTCCGGGTACTCCGGCTTCCTCCCACAGTCCAAAGACATGCAGCAGGCTAATTGGTGACTCTAAATTGCCCGTAGGTGTGAATGTGAGTGTGAGTGGTTGTTTGTCTCTATGTGTCAGCCCTGCGATGAACTGGCGACTTGTCCAGGGTGTACCCCGCCTCTCGCCCAAAGTCAGCTGGGATAGGCTCCAGCCCCCCGCGACCCTCACGGATAAGCGGTTACAGAAAATGGATGGATGGATTAATGCAGTCTATAACTGTTAAATTGAGAAAAATCTTAATGGAGTCTGGCAGGCAGTCATTGAACTCCAACTCCAGAGTGTGTATTTTCAGAGCAGTGGGCCTTTGTTTTTAGGATAACAGGCTAAACTTTACATCAACAGACAATTCTCAGTTATAAACAGCTGGTCAATAGGATTTCAACTTTTCTTTTTACTATCTCCTTTTTCTTTTTTTGAGTTTGTTTTCTGTCGTCCATACATTTATTTTGAAAAAAGTTTGAAAACACTACAAATTTGTTCACTTTTGTATCTTTAAAAAGCAGGTGTGCACTGAAATGCCATGATTTGTTCAAATTAGTAAACAATTTGTGAAACACAAATCTCCCTTAAGGCAAGAGAGCCAGTAATCTCATCGTAAATGACAGCTCACAAGCTCCAAGGCACATGATCTGATTTTGATTATGATCTCTACAATTAAAAAACAGAAAATCCTGGAAGAAATGTGTAGTTTACGACATGGATAATCTTTCATGCGTTTACAATTATACACTAATAGTCCTTTATATTTAAACAAAAGAACATGAAGGAGATAATTCAGTCACACATTTAAATTTTTCTATAGACTGATGTGGTGTTAATTCCCCCTCAGTTGGTCGGAGGGCCGCGTTATGTAAAAGGGTGTGGTGGGGGAGAATTCTGGCACTAGATCCCATAATTGACTGGAATGACATTGATGAGGTGTGAGCTGATAGCTGCTGTGTTCGGGCTTAACTCTTCTCACGGTAAGACACGCTTTTGTCTACATGTGGCACCAACAAAATCCCTGTCACAATTTTAGTGGTTACTTTCCACATGATGCTGACACAATAAATTAAAAATAATTAAAAGACTTTTAAAATACAGTCTGATTTACTTGTCATCGCTTGTGCTGCCATAGCGAGAGGATTCCTGTCCCTTCACTGCCTTTCTTTGCCTTGGAGACAGAGTTAAAGGGAAGCAGAGAAACACACATGCACATGTAAACTCACACGCTCTGGCACAGTTTCTGACCTCAGACGAGGGCCGGGTGTACAGATTCAGTGAAGGTGAGAAAT
Source organism: Lutjanus argentimaculatus (assembly GCA_034769285.1). Lineage (NCBI taxonomy): Eukaryota > Metazoa > Chordata > Actinopteri > Lutjaniformes > Lutjanidae > Lutjanus > Lutjanus argentimaculatus. Next base: position 1,963,178 of record JAWZSL010000021.1, on the reverse strand, counting down.
AGTTTGCCTCCTCTGGAGTTGATGATGACTCCAAAACTTGAGAAACATGTAGGGAATTTCTCATGCCTCAGCGGGAAGCAGGGATCTCCTCTCACTCACACACTGAGCCCTCTGCATTCTGCACAGATACATTTAGAAGTCATGTTATGCCAATGAAAAATTTCTGGATCTGAATCTGATATAATAATTGAGGATGATACACTGTGCCCTCTTGCAGTGTTCAAATTAAACTATGGCTTTCGAGGGTGGGACGGTACTGAACATATGCACATGCAAAAAAAAACAATACATTTCAATTCAAACAGAGAATATTTAGCCAGGGAAAACAGAGAAAGAAATAAATTATTTGTTGCCTTTTTTTTTAAATTGCTTCCCCCAGAGAAACAGTAAAAATGCCAGTGCTCAGTGGACAGGAGTGGTTATCAGCAAAAAGACAACCTATGGTTCAAAATGTGCCTTAAGTGCCGACTGTGATGTCACCCATTGTTCTGTGGACAACTCTTATGAAGCCTCAAGTTTGGTACTATGGGAGTTTACCATGTTGGCTTTTTGCAACCAGAGCATGCATCGTACCAATGAGAGTGTAAAGCTGGTGGGTGACGTACTGTGACTTGGATGGTGTTTGGTTTTGGCTTGTCCTTTAAGCAGGAAATATGGTGGCCTGCCTGGCCAAATATTTTCCAGAGACATTTTAGGTGAGAAACAGGCAATTTGACTGTTGCACTGGACTGACTCACCGGCAATGACTTGTCAAACACATAGTAGCCCCAAAGAATGGTCATTTCGCCATAAGAGTACATAAAATTCGACTTCTTTTTGCAACCAGTGGAGTTGCCCCCTGCTGTCCATTAGCTACAATGTAGGTTTAAGGCATTTCCGCGTTAACTTCACTTTTCAGACCTGTAAGGTCTGTCTTCTATTTATTTTACAGTCTATGGCCCTGACATATGGATAGCCACAGCAGGAATATAGCATTATAAATTTATCAGAAATTATATGTGTGAATATACACACACATTGATTATTAGCCTATTATTTATTTCAGGAAGCTAAATATACAGGAAAATACAAATTTAAACAAAAGAAAAAGAAAAATGGTGCTGAAAATTGTAGTATATGATATATCCTCTTAAATTTCTCAAATAGGACTTGAGATGGAAACTAGCTCCCCTGTACTCCAGAACTTGCCCTCTTGTCAAGGAAGAGGAGGCTAACTAAATGAATTTCTTTTCCTTTTTTTTTTTTTTAAAGAAAAGCCTATGGCTGAGCATTACATGATATACAGTATTCTCTGAGCAATAGGTAGAGATGATAAAATACAAGCAGGATCTCTGAGAGACTTTTTCAGTCATGTATTCCAGCTAAGCAGCTTTCAGGAGTTGAATCATTGCTTTGTCAAGTCAAGAGGAAGCTGTGGAAGGAAAAGAGAGAAAGAATGAACGAGCAGAACGGAACAAGAGCCAGAGTGGGTGAAGAGAGTTGGTTTACAGTGCAATCAGCATTAAGGAAATTGGTTTGCACTAGCGCTGTGAGTGGAGAGAGGTGATTGATGCTAAGCTAGGCTAGCAGGAAGGAAGTAGAGAAATTAGCGGCAGGCCAGGGCACTGAGAGCTGTCAACTACTTCCTGGTCAATCTGGGGTGTGAAGTATGCGTCCGCTGCCAGCCCTCATGTACCACTTGTGCTGGGGCAGATCTGTACACAGACACACACGCACACACATTTGGAAATGTTCTGCGTGCATACACACGTACTGGGCAGGCTTTTTGCATTGAGCATGACCTATGAATTTACAGCTTTACACAACCATGAAACCTGAGTAGAACATCTTGATTTAGGATTGAGTCAAGGAGCTACAGTGTGACAACTGTGAGCACAAGCATGCTGGGAAGTTCGCATACTTTGACATACAAACACAGACTTATGGGGCAACTTCGGTATTTTTCAACCTGGACCATATTTTCCCATATTTTTGTGTCTAAGGGTGCTTTCAGTACCTCATTTGGTCTGGACTTTTGGACTGTCCAGTTTTATCCGAACCAAAATTACAGGTGTAAAACCAAACAACCAGAGCTGCTCAATGTTGATGAGTCATAACATTATTAGTGAGTTTTATTTTGTTTCTGTCAAGTTTTAATGAAGATGATAATGTTAACTATATAGTGTTTTTGTATCAAAATTAGCATATATATGCAGGTTGTTTAAACACAGCTAAATCCACTGAAAATATGTGATTGACCCTTTTCCCACTGCCAGTACACGAGTTTGCCTGCTTTTTTTTTAACTGATGTGCACTGGAAACCTGAGACTCAACTTGTGTCTATGCAGGAGAGCAAAGAGAAAAGTGTTTTTAAAAGTGTCTATGTTCAGCTCTCAGTACTTTTGTAGCTTCTAACTGATTCCTGTGGTTTTAATTTTAGCTTCTCTTCTCTATTGCTGTTTGTACTTTCAGGCTTATTTGACAGTTTGGCTTGCAGGTGTATAGAAGTCACCTAAACCTAACATTTCCTGATTTTGCTGCTTCACAATAAAAGCTATAAGATAACAAAATAACAGGGGACTTTTATTGTGAAGAATTTATAGGAAACAAAATGTTTATCCACCGTTCAGACGCTTAACTAAAGTGGTCATCAGTTAAATACACACCTTCAAGCATGTGCAAACTCCACTCTGCTGACTGAGAAGTTACTGTAGCAGTAGTTACCGACCGAGGAAACAAGCCTTCATTGCTTCTGCTGAAAAGGGGCCAAAATTAGCATGTCATGTTTACATCACTGCCAATCAGAGCTGGAACCGATAAATACCCATTACTACTGCAGAGTCATTTGACCCAGAAGTGAGTGCTGATTGTACCCTTTCCCACTGAGGACACAAGCCCAGTTGTTAGTGGGTGACAGTGCGTATTTTGTCCAGTGTAAAAGGGGCTTTATAGTTTGGCGAGAGCAATAAAACAGCAGTTTCTGGTTAAACAAAACATATCTTACTCTTTCCAGAAGGTTGTCACACACTTACAACAAAAAACAAGCCCATTTAATGGACTTACTTTGATAGTGTCCTCATACTTGACCAATTTCAAAAATTGTTGTTGTGTGAAAAATACAGAGGTTACCCTTAGAATTCATGCACACATGCCCCCATAAAACACCACATTTTAACAATTTTCAATCACAAAGAGAACAGATGACCTCTTTCTTGATCTCGGCTCACTTGCCTCTGCACACAAGCCTTCAACAGCACATCAAAACAACACAGCGCAGTCTCCAGGGCACTGTGTCAAAACTTGGCTCTGTGCATGCCAACAGTGCAGCCACGTCAAGCCCCTGACAATAGCGGTACTAGCCTACATGCAGTGTAATTAAGCAAGGCAACAGAGGACAGGCACAGAGGAGGAGAAGACACAAAGATGCCCTTGATACTTGGGTGTCGGTGCTGACAGCATTTCCTCTGACAGCTTCATCTCGTCGGCCACCACAGAAGCCCTTACGTCTCCTGACATGTGCTTTACTCATCCCTGCCTCGCTTCTCCGTTCCACTCGACATGACGGGAATGAAGGGATGGTAGTAGGGAGAGCTGGAGATGGATGGAGGGATATTATGATGGCCAGTGCTTGTTGGTATCAGCGGTCAAAAAAGAAGTCCACTTGTCATTGGCCTACAGTGGGACTGAGAAAGGACATTTGTGAGTGCTATGAATTCTTTAAGAATAATGACCTAGCTACCTATATTATTTTAAATATGCATTTTTGAAGTGTTTACAAAGTTGATACAAGTGTATGCTTCAATTGTCCATAAATAAAGCCAGTACAACAGAGTATGATGGACCGACAAGAACCCGTAGTTAGAGTGTTCAAGCTGACAAAGCAAACAGAAACTCGAAAGAAAAGGACATTAATTAAAAGAAAAAAACAAGGTCCTTCCCAGTGGCCACTCCAAACCAATCCTGTAAGAGCAGTCTGATGTAGAGGGAATTATTATTAAAATTCATACAGACTTCCTTCCAGCAAAGTAATACACAGGGTCTATAGTATTTCATTCAGAGTATACTTTTAAAGGCTGTACTGAAGGTGGTTCTGGTGTTTTCCAGTGCTGCAGTAAGGGGTTATTTGCCGTTATAAGGCCATAAGCAATGATACAATGATCCTTAAAGTGGTCAGTGTCCCTGATGAAGTCCCAGTGGAATCTGAATGGAATCTGCTGATTTTTTTTCTTTTTTTAAATCCCAGTTTTAAATGGAGATCCAGGATGAAAATCTGTGGTGGGGTTTGCTTGTAATTGATTGATTGATTGTTTTTGAGCATACATAAGCACACAACACATTAAAGCGATATTCCACCCCAGAATGATAGTCCACTCAATATGTACTCACCCCTACGCCGACGTGAGGATGGTTGAAGAGCTTCAGTTCACAAAACAATCCTGGAGTTTCAGCAGAAAACAGGGTTGCAGCCAATGGCAGTGAATGTTGGAAAAGTCAATCAGCACAGATTGTAGGCAAAATGGCTACTTAAATGCAAGGTTCAATGGTGAGCAGAGACAGCAAAAATTAATTTGCGAAACAACTGACAATTAATCATTTATCTCCCAACAATTAATGTATTTGTTCGTACATATGTTGAAGTTGAAATATGTACAAACAAATACATTAACAACAAGTAGCTGGTGCTTGATAACTTTTGGAGGTTTACAAACAGCGTCTCTGTTTAAAATCTGTGCAAAATCTGCTGAGGTCTCATCAGAATTCTGATGAGAATCATGGGGGTTGGTTGAGCAAAAGCACTAACCAGTTTGGATAAAAAAAATTGTGAGATATGAGTAAAAGTTGTAAGATATCCATATATGAAATTTCTGACATCTCAGAAGAACATACCAGACCAGGCTGTTAACAGTGTTCATGGTGGCTATTTTATGGTTGAAAATATTTCCAAACAAAACAGTGACATCATTATGGGACACTAATTCTAGACGCATTGGTGATTTCTTAAATGCTATTTTTCAATGCACACCATGAACACCACAAATGAAACTCTATTTGTGGGCATTGTAGGGTGGAGGCAGATATTTCCAATGCAGATCTCAAACCTGCCCAAGTAGGCTTGGAACCAAGACCAACTGCAAAGCTAAATACTACAAGGTATAAATGAGAAAATATGTTTGTTTATTTTTTATAATTCTGAGGATGTTGCACTGTTATTCCACCTAGCAGTTCTGTATGAAACATACACACGCGGAATAGGGGAGCATTGTTGTTCCGCTGTTAAGCCAGCAGCAGTAACAGAGCCAAATCAATGTCTGTGTAATCAGATTGTTTCAATTTTCTCAATGAGGATGTCCTCACCTGCTACACGCATCAGTGAACACATTAAGTATGTCACTTGTTTGAAAGTCCAGCCCCCTCTCATTCCAATCAGGTCAAATGTGTGTTGTCACCATCCCTCAGCAACTCATACAGGCGTGCCCCGTACCTGTTTGTGGCTGAAAGTGACGCACCAGGCTTTCAAGAGTAGTATAAGGAGGGAGAAGTCCAAGTCCAAGTCCAAGTCAAAATCAACAATAACTTCTTTACTGTTTCTGTTTCCCTTCCAGTCAGCAGTCAACATGGACAACAAGAAGCTAACTTACAAGGCTAAGAAGTGACACATCTTATATAATCCACAGCACCCTTTTTATAGGAATATCCTCAAAAAGGACGAGGTTTGGAGGGAAAACAGGGAGCTGCTGGGAGTTAAAAGTAAGTAAACTGTCCCTCAGTTACATAGAAAAGGGGTGACTTAAAAAAAATGACATAGTTATGAATAAATAACTTAGGCTACTCATTTGCAGAGATAAAATCCCAAACAGCACCACTGCAACAACGCTCATTGTAAATCTGGACAATTTTTAGCGCTCAGTTTGGGTTCATTTGCCATTCTGTTTTTCGTAAGCAGTGTAAAAACAGGGAGGGCAGGACATATTGCCGATGCTGTTGTGTTACACATTACACTTCTTTTGCTTCCGCATGTGATCTAAAATCACACACTGGGGCAGCATTATACTGATGTTGTTTAGTTCAGTGTAAAAAATAAATAAATAAAAAGCAAAGCTGGCGCAATGACGGGTCTCGTTTACAGCAGTATTGCAGGATATCCGTGTAATGGGCCAAAGAGACACAAATAGTAAAAGAGAGATGTCCATCCTACAGAGGCCCATCTCTTACAAAGCACTCCATTCCCCTCAGGCAGGATTGAGTTAACGTCCGTTCCCTCCCTCTCACCCTCTCATCCCTCCCTGCCCCTCCTGTTTCGCAGTGACTTGCTGGCTTGATTTATCTGATGGAAGGAATTCTGCACAGGGCTCTGGCTCTGGTGGTATCCCTATACTGTAACCTTTCCCCCCACCAGATGTTCCTCTCTCAAAACACGGTAATGTTCATCCCCAAATCCCCGTACAAACCAAGTGGTCGCAACATGTTTACGTGGACCACGGCTGACAGAAGTGACAGGGACAGTGACACGAGTGTTGGGGGTTGGAGAGCAGACAAGGAGGGCAAGGAGGAGACAGATAGACAGACAGAAAGACGGAGGTGGCGGACATATGCTCATGCCAGCTGACGACACCAGGATGACCTGAAGGAGTAAGGGGAGATTGGGGGGAGAGAGGGGTTAATAACTCCCACAAATGTGATACTTTGAGTTCAACAGTTTGCCTGGATCTGAGTGCCTGAACTGATTTATTATATCCTTCCTTTTTACACAGAATTTTTCTTTTTACATGCTTTTTTGATTCAGTGCTGAGCTTTCCAACAAGGGGTGAAGATGGCTTTTAGTGGAGCCGCTATAAAAAACAGCTTTTATAAGGGACAAGAGTCTGACATGCTGGTTAGATATGATCCTAAATATATAGGTTCTGACGTAGGGCTACAGATATCCATTTTTTCCCAAGGAAGGCAAAGTCACGACCTGTCCTACTCTGCCTCTGATTGGCTTCCCCTGATATTCTTAGCCTAACCCTAACCAGTCACTCCTCATACCTGAACCTAACCAATCCAGCTAATGATCACAACTACTACTAGCCAATCAGAGTTGGAGTAGGGTAGGTCATGACTTTGCTCTCTTGGGATAAGAATTTTGTATCTGTTACTGTATGTGAAATAGCCACAGTTCAGTGCCTGTGGGAGAAAAAAACAAAATTGTTGTTTTTATATTTTTGTTGAGTACAAATTTGTTGTACAAATGTGAGTATGTGTTGCATTAGCTTGGTGAGATCATCAGGAATGGAAAAATGATGCAAAGATATCGATATAAGTCTTGCAAGTCCAGGTCTCAAATTTGGCTGCACCAGTATGTATTCAGACTTCACCATAGACAGGTATAAACAGACGCTGCATTGGACTTGAAAAAAGTAAACCTAAACGTTACAGTGCTTTTTATGAGAAAAAAATGCAGCTTCACTGAATCAGTATACTGGCTAAATTGATGTATTGCAACAATCGCACAGAAGCGGTTGGTCCAGCATCTATATGTATACATATATATGTCTATGGACCTCACACAGTATTTGTGCATATGTATGTGTTTGTATATCTGTGTGTTCCCTTCATCAGAAAAGTAACTCACACATCAACAGCAAGACAGACAGGGGATGAGTAGGAACAGGAGAGAGATGATGATGATGATGATGACAATCCTGATGATGATGATGGGGGGTAAGCTATGTCAAGGCCCTGACAGCTTTGACCGCCTCAGCCAATATTTGTCACTTTCAGCGTGCATGAATTCTTGATTTGATGTGCCTTAATTGATTCAGCTCTGCCTGGCACTGTCTGTCTGTCTGCCCTCCCCCATGACTCTCACTCCCCCCTTTTTTCTCTCTTCCGCCATCCACCTTTCTATCTGTTCTACTTCTCTACCTCTCTGTCTATCTAATATCACAGAGAATATAACATCTAGGCAGACTAAGATGAATGGATCGGAGGAGGAAAAGCAGCAAACGAAGCTGCCCTCTCTGTGACCTCTTCCATGACACAATGAGCCCCAAATGGCAGACATGACGGAGGATCAAGTGCTTCAAAGTAAAGCCAGGCAGAGATAAAACCCAACAGGCCCCTTGGATGATGAACGGGTTTTGTAGCAGGAAAAAGCCATCATGTAGCTACCATGACACCTGGGCTTTGGTGCACAGGCCCAACACATGTCACATCATGTAGCTGAAAGAGGAAAAAAAGGAAAGAGTTGTCCATGAGCTTAGTTGGAAGTAGAGTTAGTACTTAAGTAGAGTTTTCAGGTATCTGTACTCTACTTGAATATTCATATTTCTGAGAAATTTTTACTTTTACCCCCTATATTTTAATATCTGTATTTTCTGCTCCTGATATTTCAAAACGGGCCCATTACTTTAATTTTAATGCACTTGAGGGGAATTATTGAGCATTTTTATTTTACAACATTGTGTGCCACCTTCCAAACAACAAGACTGATTTAAACCTAAATGGATGGAAAATAACACATAGAAAAGGCGATTCCTTAACGCATCCATCAGTGTATATCACACACAGCAGACATAACAGGATGAAGATGACATAAATGTAAAGACGTAATAAGCTGGAAATGACGCATATGGAGATGCAGCATAACAAAAGTGACAAGATGTAACAAGACAAAAACGATGTAAAAGACATACCAAGACAAATATGTTATAAAAGACGTAACAGGATAAAAAAGATGTAATAGGATGAAAACAGCAGGAAAGATGTAATAAGGTGAGATTCAATTAGCTTTGCACAGAAAGTCGGTAGAAGTGTCATTCAGAATGCGACTTTTTACTTTTATAATTTGACATTTGTACATTTCAAAACCTGTATTTTTTCACTTTTTTGAATAAAGACGTTGGATCAGTACTTATACTCTTTCTGAAGTTATTTTTAAACAACTATCTGTACTTCTACATGAGTAAAGAACGTGTACTTTCGCCACCTCTGGTTGGATATTATAATTGAAGTACTGGTGTAAATTGTTTTGTCAAGATTTAGATTTTTGTGTTTATCATGCCTGTACTTTAAAACACAATCATGCGGTAATGATGAACCTTTGTGGGGTTTTCTGTCAATTTTTCTCTCATTCTGTTGTAATACTCAGTCTTTCAGGTGTTTAGTTCCCAGATTGGATTTAAAATATCACTATCAGCTCTATGTGGCCTGTTACCATGGTGTTCAGACCAAGGTTAGTCATTCTATGTTTCTCACAATGTGTGTCTTTTTTCAGGCCTGCATTGTTGCTGGGCACATTTACCTTGGTTGTTCTCAAATAAACCATGCCCACTACAGAGAGAAACACAGCCAAAATTGATTTCCTCTTCCTTTATTGTAATGGCAGAAGCATGCAAGGTTTGAGTGGTTCCCACTAGAGATGACGCCCTCCTCCTCTTCTTAGCCTTGGACCAAATGAATGGCGAGAGGGGGAGGGCCAGGGGGGCAACAAAAACTTGTTTCGTAAACACCTCTGTCTGACTGTATATGTGTGTGTCAGAGGGTTGGTGGTAGTCACAGGCTGGTTCAATGACACACACGAAGAAATCTTCGAAAAACCTCATCATGGTGAACTATTCCAATAAATGCATTTGAAAGCTGGTGAGGATTACTTGGGAGCACACGGTACTTCAGAAAACATAGTGTTCGTGCTTCATACAGCACAACACCCACCTATTGTGCATGTGTTGAAAGCTGGTAAATTTCCCATAAGTCCCTTTTGAACAGAGCGGAAAAAGGCTGCCATAGATGAGAGCTCCACCATACAAGTAGAAACACCACTAATAAATGTGAAGATGCTCACATGCTTTTTACAGAAAGCATAATTCTACTTTATCTGCCGTTTCATGTCGGGTCTATTCAAGTAATGTGAGATACCTTTAATCTCAAGCCAGGGTTCCCTGAGCTGTGGGTAACACTCAAGTGGAGAAACAGAAGGCGCAGCGTTTTCTTTACAATAAAGCACAGAGGGCCTGTGCTGAACCTGTCAGCTTGAAATTTAAATGCATACTTGATTGCTTTTAAAGTGGGTGCCAGTGATATCCTGCCATGATGTTAAGGCTTCTTTGACGGGTGGTAAAAGCCTAAGAAAAAAAAAACTTATTTCAGGCAAAAGATCAGGAGGGCGAAATCGCAAAGGAACAAGTTGTAGTTTTATTAAAAAGAGCATCTTGTGTTCCCAGCCCCAACCCCCGCACATTATGTTGCTGCGCTGATGTCACATTGATTATGCTGATCGTAAACTGCCTTTGTTTGTCCCTCGCTCCCTCCCGTCACTCATCCATCTGCAGGGATGAGCAGAAGTCACACTAAAAGCCATCTTTTCCATGTTTTCGGCATTTTCAGGTCATGCTGGAGATAACGCCAGTCCCACTGGAGGCCCAGGCGAGTCCTCTTCTCCTTCGCACTCGCAGTATATTAATTGCTTTTTAATGTTCCCCTTCTCTCCTGAAAGTTGTTGCATACTAACAAATCAACAACAATAAGGTTCTTTTTAGCTGTTGCGGGACACAGCCACGACTAAAAGGGTACAGTCACTGAATAATCCATGCAGGACGCATTGGAATGAAGGCTTCAAGCTGGTAAAAGAGGAGTTGTAACAGGAGGCCATTTGGCTTTCTTTCTGCTTCGTCCCAAGTGTCCTCTGCTCCCAGCTGTGCGCATGTCGCAGGATGGGACGTTGGTGCGAGCAAGGATGGGAAGATGTAATACTGATCCAGCTAATCCAGCTAACCCAATGAAGCATTGTGACATGCCTCCTCCCTCCTGAGCCACAACTTCTGGCAAAATTAGAGTTTTTAGCATTCATTATTAATCGACACAGTTATGAGGAATAAGCACCCTGTTTTGCAGAGCCTTTTAGATGAAGTGTAACAATCTGTTTCGCCTCAATTTCTGGGAAATAGATTTTATCATATGAAACATTGTGAAACATATTTTAAAGAGGGAAATGATTTTGTAATTAACAGTTGGGTGTGTGCTATAAAAGTAGCAGTGAAAGAAAAAAGTTCCAGTTTTCAGAATAAGTACAGCAGCCATATACATAGAGTTACTGGAAACCCAAATCCACAATAGCCCTCTAATTTAAGGCCTTATATACATAATAGTAAGCATCTAAAAAATATTAGAAATGAGTTTAATTCAAATTCCAAAAAAGGTCATTTAAGTATTTGTACACTTTCCTGATATTGGGTTTGAATAGGGTATGATTATGCTCAGACATTACGGAAATTAGGCAATTCATTTGACGTATCAAACACTAAAAAAATCTTAATGTCAGTTGTGTGTGCAACAAAACTTCTCTTCCTGCTCAATCCTCCTCTTTGAGGCAACACAACAACAAGGAACTGAAGCCATTATATCACTCTAGACTTCTTTGACAAGATCGGTAATTTTATATTGCAGAATGCAGGAGTAAAATTAGTTCAGACCTAAACTAACATCAAAATTCCAAAATCAAATAACAACACAAACAAACTAACCAAGCAGGGCAGTAGTCCAGCAACTATGGTGCTCTGCATGTATAATTACTGTTTTTGTCAAAGAAGTCTGGTGGATTTGAAGAGAGCACACATGACAACTTCAGTTCCTCACTGGAAACGGCTGTGTGATACCAAAGTAAAGCAGTGAAAACATTCTACATGTAACGCAAACTTTGTTTTTAACTAGTTTTTCTAATAGTTATGAATGTTAATTTTCACTCAGATTTTTGTGGATGCATAATGAGACACTCAGCTTTCATATTATATATATTATGCATTCTTAAATTTTTCAGACAAATTTCCAGAGCCTTGAATGTAGAGACAGATACATGACTACTGTCTGCTTTTTGACAAAAACAGCAGCTAACCCTTGTACTGAGTAGAAAAAAAGGTTGCTTTAAAACTGAAGGATTGTGATTATAAAAAAAGTCCAGCAACAAATTACGTGATCAATTAATTTGTTGCAGGCTTAAGCAGCCCTTTGAAATTTCTGCTCGGTAGCCTGAAGGAGAAACGAGAGCTCTCGCTGCTTAAGCTGCTAAACTACAACTAGCCGCCGCCTGTAACATGATTCTTGCTTGTAACATACAAGGGAAGCAAAAACGGAGGTAATCAGACAGACTTACAATTTTGTAATAAGAAAGAGGTCATAACATAACCACATGATTAGCAGACTTACTGTAACTAATGACATCACTCATTCAGTCAGAACTGTGATTTGTTTGGGATTTCTGGTTCCTACTTCTCTGCACCTACTGTACTTCCTGAAATGTATTTCCCTGTTATACTTTGGATGGTATATTTATGTTTTTTGTACTTCTTAATCTTTATTTGTTTTATAATTTTTTCTTAACTTTAATAGAGAAAATGATCTCTTGCAGTGGATCATAGCACAAATCACTGCTGCATTCTAATTGAAATGGTACTTTTTAAAAACTTTTATCTTCCAAAGAAGAATGCATGCTTAAACACTAGCTATATTTATACACACCACATCTTATCTAGAAAATGAAAGTACAGTTTGTTTGGAAAGTACAAGTTTGCATAATGCACACCCAAGCAGCATTGCATTGAGTGAGGAACGCACGGGGTGCGAGGGGGGTCATCAGTGAGTGTTTGGAGCTTGAGTTACAGGGCCAGCATCTGCCATCCGGCCATCAGGCCCTCATATCCATCACTGGCCGATGGCGTGGTGCAGCCCGGCGTTTGTAAAAACACCCAGAGGAAATGGAGTCTCTGGGCCAGACAAGAATAAAATTAGCTTGATGACTAAGTTCCTCCTCAGGTCCCAGCGGGAATAGAACTCTGCCATTTGTTTTCATTACTTCCCTTGGCTGTAGATGGGAGGACGACGTGTGTGCGACTGCGTTTGTGTGCATGTATGTTTAGAGTAGAGGGTGCATGTGTATGTCTGTGTCTGCTTCTATGCCTGCAATGAAAAAAAGAAAAAGCAGTGCACAAAAACAGGCATTTTGTCATTTCCAGTACTGTGTGGGTTTTAATCAAACATATTCACTCGTAAACACACCACTTCGATTCCAAACCTCCTTCCATGTATAATATTTGTGCTCGATCTGTAGAGGTGACATTACTGTTTGGAATTGTTCCACCACCCTTCATGGCATACAATATTGGCTTTGGCCACTTTATTGCATTAGCCTGAGAATATCTAATAAACACGCAAAGGTTATAAAAATTGATTTGCTCGCAAATGTGTTTTCATTCGTTCCCGGTGCTATGACCTAAGCCAAGTTTTGCAGAACTAAATGTGCAACCAGCTTATTTTTGGTGGCTGATATTAGTGCTTTTCACGTCAGGCCAAATAATAAACTCTTTTCCATAAATCCCTTATATACAACCCTTACATTCTGAATCATATGCACATTATCAGTTAGGTTTTAAAAAATTACTTTGCATGCATAAAAACAAATAATGAGACCATTCTGCTCATGAAAGTAATAAACATCACAGAAGCAGAGTAAAGAGCAAAGTAAATGAAGGAAAAGAACAAAGTATGATAAAGACAAAGTATTCTTAAATTAAAATGGATATCATTATGCAGGGGTGCCCCAAATTTTTCCATTGGAGAGCCAAAACTGAAACTTAATGGTGGGCCACAGGCCAAAAACAAACACCTATTGTACTGTATTCTATTGAATTGTATTGTATTGTTAAGATGTGAAATGGTACAAAGGTCTCAAGTTCCCTTAAAGGGACAGTTCACCCCCAAATCAAAAATACATATTTTTTTCATCTTTCCTGTAGTGCCATTTATCCATCTAGACTGATTTAGTGTGAGTTGCCAAGCTTTGAAGATATCGATCGTAGAGATGTCTGTCTTCTCTCAAATATAATGGGACTACTACTCCGCTTGTGGTGCTCACCAAAGTACTAACGCCAAAGAAATATGTTCGAAACATTCAACAACAAGTTAGTCTAGCTATGAAAAGCGACAAATCCACTGCTAACAAGAGGCTGCAGTGGAAGAAGGGATTAAGCATATGACTCTCCTGTAGGAAAGTGGGGTTTGAGTCCTGTCCTGGTTAGGATTATGAAAAAATGATGGTTTGTGTCTGCTGACACATTGGCTGCAGAAACCTTGGTGCTTGTCTCTGCTATTCTAGGCTATACCGTGTGTAAATAGCCAAATTGGCCCTACCCTTAATAGCATCCATGTTTTTTTACACATATGACTTAAAAATTCATGAACACAATTAAGTCAGAGCAAAGACCTCCCAGCCTGGGAAATGGGTCCATCCGAGGAGCACATGAACGCAGTAGTAATGATAAACGTTTATAGTTCTGATGATGTAAAAACTGTATAATGTACATTGGGATTTATGTAATATCTGTTGAAAAATATGGTGCTATTAAAACATTAATTGGCAACTAATAATCTGTGCTATTTCAGTGTCCCTGCATGCTAACAGTGCAGAATGATTGGCCTTGTTTGTACTATAGCAGCACAAAATAGAATCACAGAGAAAGCAAGGAAGTGGAAACCCCTCTCTTCTGTAAACAGAGTGAGAGACCTCAGCACTGCAGAAATAATGTTAGCCATATTTGCTATTGTCAAGCTGTGAGAGCACCTCTGAACTTCATCTACTTACAAATTCTCTGCTTTGAATACGCTCTCTCTTTTACACACTCACTCACTCACACACACACTCACACACACACCTCTCAGATTAGTTCCAGCTTTTACCCAGGGTGCCTGTTAGAGCTGAAGTGAAGACATCTTGTACTTCTTTAAAGCATGTAGCATTAACACCTTTGCCCCCTGTGTAAACCCTGAGTACTGACCCACAGCGGAGAGTGAGAAACTCACACACACTCTTTGGGATGTAACCACCAGCAGACCTGTGTGCAAATGTTACAGAGCAGCACTTTTCAGTCAAAGCTCATAGGAAGGAAGGAATCAAGAAAGGAAATATTGGAGCTGATGCAGAAAATGAAAGTGTGTGGATATGTGTGTGTGTGTGTGTGTGTGTTCTTTGGTAGATGGACTGACTAAACAGGCCAGGAGGCTGCGGAGGGATAGGCCTTGAACCAGAGGTGTGAACAGAGAGATCCGCTCACACAGTTGGCACATACTAATTTTTCTTTTTTAGTTTTGTCATAGCCTCTGTCTCTGTCTTCTCCACACAGACAGCCTTTATCAGAATTTGTTCTTTGTCTCTCCCTCGTCCACGCCCCCCACAAAAGCCAAAAACATATTTTTATTATATTTTATAAATAATTAACAATGATAGGGTAAGCAACTAATAAAAAAAAGATCCAAGTTGAGTCTTAGTGAAATAAAGGTCAGCACAATAACATCAGCAAAATCTTGTTTGTATATTTCCCTATATAAATCATATGGACATCCACGCCCCCCACATGGATAATGAAAGGTGAACTTATTAGCTTCTTGTCCATATCACCCATGTCTTCCTCACATGTTAGGGAACTACATAGCATCCATTATAAATTCTGTTACAGAGGATGAAAAAAATGTGTCCAATAAAATAATATCCAGTTTGGTGTCCACTGTCTGCCTGAACCCATGTGATT
The DNA here is from genome assembly GCA_034769285.1 of Lutjanus argentimaculatus. Classification (NCBI taxonomy): domain Eukaryota; kingdom Metazoa; phylum Chordata; class Actinopteri; order Lutjaniformes; family Lutjanidae; genus Lutjanus; species Lutjanus argentimaculatus. The sequence goes on along the minus strand of JAWZSL010000021.1, from coordinate 1,947,645 downwards.
GCAGCATAAGAAGTAGAGGTCATTTCTTGACCCATAAATAACCAATGATAAAAACTAATAATAAGAAATTTACCTCCATGTATTGCAGTAGGAGCAAAAATGTATACCTCAAAACCTGAACAAATAAAGCCAAACTATCCCATGGCTGGATTTTTTTGTTTGTTTGTTTGTAATTTGGGTGAAACACCCTTTTAATATGTGATGTATTTCCACATGGTATCTTCTGACAAATATAGAGCTTGCCACAGAAGTGGACACCAGTACAGAGTATATAGATTAAAGTGACCATAGCATAATGCATTTAAATATGCATTTGTAAGAAGACAGAGAGAACACAGATCACGGAAGAATTACACCACTTCCCAGAGCCATTGTTGCCTGAAAGGGGGAAGTGATTTTCTCTAATGTATCTCTGTGTTGTGTCCTTGTCCTTCCACGACTGGTCTGCACACCAGCAGTCAGGGGTCCTGCAAAACGTGGGTCAAGGCAAGTGTGAGTGTGTCAGACAACAAGAGAGAGCGAGAGGGGGGGAAAGAAAGTTTGCCAGTGACAAGGAAGTCAAATAAAGGGAAGAAAAGCTCCATTTCCCCAGCTAAATGTCCCCAAGGGAGGCGTAAGGGAGAGAGAGAGCGCGCAAGACAGAGAGAAAGGTTATGAACCAACAATACTCCTGCAAGGCTCCAGATTTACAGCTACCAAGCACTAAGAGCTCTGCCATGCTTATTTCTACAGCCAGTTAAAACAAATTGCAGCCATGTTTCAATCACCCACATCCTCTTCTTGCTCATCCGCTCAGGCCGCACTTTTGGCTGCTGTATTATTTCTCTCTCAATTACCCCTGAATAAATACTTTCCTCCTCTTGTGAGGAAATCTTCATCCACTGGAAAGTCCCCACACGCTGTAGGTCTACATACACCCACACTCTCCACATCTCTCCGCTCCCTTCTTTTCTTCTCATGTCAGCTCAATCTAGGATCTGGAGTGACGTAAAAAGGAAATGGAGGCTGTTTTGGTAAGCTGTCGGCACTTTTGATTTTGTTTACTTTCATTTTGTCATCAGTGTGCAACTTTTAAATCATGTTGGCTTGACTTTTACTGGCATAATGAGACTTATCTGCTACTCTTTTGCTGTTTAATCCACTGGAAAACATGCTCCATACTGGGTGAAATACCCATCCAATGGAGGCATGGATGAAAGCACAAGAAATGAATAAATACTCCCGCTTTTGTATGTTTGATTGCAAGTTGTGGTAGAGACCTTTCGTAACCTGATACACTGTTTGATTTGGGTTCAAATGAGAGAGAGAGAGCGAGAGAGAGAGAGAGAGGGAGGGAGCAACGCCAGGCAGAAGGAGAAGGAGGTAGAGGGGTGGGGGTAGTAGAGGATGGTTGGGGGCAGGTACGGGGTCACAAGAGTGTCTTTTTCATGTTGCAGATTAGAAGCAGATGTCGGTGGGATTACACCGCCAGTGTCATCACTCACCCCACAGCCCCACCTCCATCCATACACAGTCATAGTGCAGGCACACACACCCAGGCAGAGGAGGGTTAGAAAAGTTTCACAGAACTCTCCACTATTCATACAGCTACAGAGTGAACAAGGAGCATCAGTGACTCGTGATTAACTGTTGGGTGCCGTTCTGATTTGAACCAATATGGTACTGATACCAGCACCTGGAATTTGGTGCTCCTACCCAACGTTACCTTTTTTCAGTACTTTACTCTCTTTGTAATAACAAAAATGTTCATTTCTATTGTGAAAAATAAGTCCAAACTTATCCATTTCAAATTTGTTATTTATTTAGAACATTGTGTTATTTATCTAGAGCATTCTACACACACCACACAAATTAAAATCCCTCCCTACCTCTCTCTCCAACTTACAGCCTGACAATCTGCCACCAGGGCATTTAATGCTGTTGTTTGTGTCTCAGAGGAAGCACATGTAATATTTGTTATGTCGTTGTTATTACTATCACAGTTCTCTCACGGACACTGGTTTCATACTAAGGTTTCGGACATACAAATAAATCTCACACACTGTTGTAGTGTACAAAATGCATGTTGGTAAGCGGTTTCAGATGCAACCAGTGGCTGAGTGTTGGCTAACACTAGCAAAAAAGCTAAGCCAAGGTAAGGTAAGCAAGACAGTGAAAGGAGCCAAGTTATCTCAAACGACAACTTATCCGATGAGCTAATGAATCCCCTGAAGATGTCGATGAAGTTGTCAATGCCTCACTTAAAGTTTTGTTTTCCAATGGAGGGTTCAGTTACACTGTTTGGACGCTGGCTGCAGGAGCACTAATGTTAGTTGTTGCTGCTGTAGGGGACTTGGCTTTCAGGCTATAAAAAACAGTGCCTTCTTTAGCTTTAAGATATGCTGTATTATGCGTTTGGTAAGATGTGTTGTCATGGTCAGCTTTGTATTTCACATCACAAATACTGCAGCGACTGGTCTGTTCCAGGTTTTGAAAAATTTAACCACACTTAACAGCCGCCTTCAGCTTGCTATTGCCCTGACTCACTGTGACTTTAACAAGCTGCAGGGGTAACTCCGTTCTCTCTCTTTCTTTTTTCTCTGCACTCTCTATTACTCTCTCACCCAGATGCGCTCCCAGATACCAAAATTTGGCACAGATTGATTTAATGTGAATCGGTACTCAGTGCTACCAATGTAATTTGGTGGATTACCCTTAAAAAGACCAAGTTTGGTAACCAACCATGTGATGCACTGCACCATCTCTAAACTAGCCAATTTCAAGTTGAACCAGAGCAAACGCACTGGTATGAAAATATATTGAGCATGAGTCCTGAACAAATCTTTCAATTGAACATGTCCTTTAAATGAATAAGTCAAACCAAAAAAACATGAACAAACCAGAAAAAATGAACATACACACACACATGCACATACTGACACACACAGTTCCTTGAGACTACTGGAATGCATTTATTGTGCAGCAGCTGCTGGAATATGATGTACATGGAAGTGTTTAGCCACCGAATACTGACTTATTGCTTCATGAAAGTTAATCTTAATCTAGATTTGTACATTTTTTGTTGCTTTTTTTCCGGTGCATCAGTTTGAAATATTGCCAGGGAGGAATGGATTTCATTACAGCTCTGACAAAGCATGAAAAAGTTTGAAGGAGCTTTTTTTGTATTCCTCAGGGAGCCTGACATGATGGAGAGAATCTAGTTCATGAATGAAATAACCAAATACTGAAACTGTTTCTGAATGAACGAATCCAGCTGAATCAAACTCTCAGTCTCTGAATGACACAGTGGTGTCGAGTTTGTTTGTGTATAAAGCATCCAAGTCACTGATTTAAACACTTGAAAGGAGAAAAGAACCTGTTAAGTCCAATTGCATTCTACTGCACTGTAACCACTGTAACAGTTCTTAAACATTGAAAACCTTGATAAATTAACACATAACCTAAACCTAAATCTTTCAGTGATCAAGATTTAATGAATTTGTTATCATTGTCAACTTTACGAAGTTGAGAGGATGATCTATGTGTGGCCTTCAAAATAAAAGCCTCTCATCTTGATGCCCCAAAAACAATTAAAAATGACATCAAATGTGATTTTTGGTAACCTCTGATATATATTATACTAATGACAACAGTAATGCTGTATCCTCTACATCGTCACACTCTTGTCCCCAGACCCACCCCTACCACAGACCTCATCACCATGAACCTCTCAGGGCCTTGATGTGGTCCTGCCCTAGAAGATAAATGATGTGACTGAGGATCCTCTGTCTACTGAGGGCTTATTGGAGTTGATGGGGTCTAATCCTGAGATCGCTGAAACCCTACATGTTCAAACGTGTGTGAATGTGAATGTTGTATGCACAAATGTAAGGACATATGTGACCTCTGAGTGTAGCATCAGAAGCTGTGGTCCACTTGGTCTTAGCTGTTTGGTGTCAGCAGGGGGTTGTTGTGTGGTGTTGGTACAGAGGACAGGAGCCTAAAGGCTCCATAAGAGATAGCTGTGAGGAGTAACAACTGCAACCCACAGCGCTTATTGTTCCTGACAGGAACCACACTGGGGCTGTGAGTTTGGTCACAGCCGCTGAGAACATCACCACATCACAATATGGTTTTGTTATTTTGACCACTGCAACTGGCGACTGGAGCCTGGAAGCCTTTTTATGGTGAGGGTCAGAGGCCTTGACTGGATATCAGCGGTAACTGTGGATCAACTACGACTGTAGGCATTCATAAAAGATTTGTGGTCATGAGATGACAATGAGAATAGCTTTGCTAAGAGGAGAGATGGTTCGATGTGTGTTGTTGGGAGAGAGAGATGGAGGCCTTGTGGAGAAAGGCAACCATGTATGACTTAAAATCAAGTTTGAAAAAATTTTCTATCTATGCGAGATTAAGGAGATACATACATACAAGGATGCTGAATCCTAAGGGATTCACTGCAATAACACAAAAATCCAATAATGCCAACAAATAGGCCTAGGCCTCAAGACCATGTAAACGCATGTCAGGCTACAATTATTAAAGGTCAACGTAGCATTCACAGTATCAGATGATCTGTGCAGACCATTAAGGACCATTCGCACCAAGAATGATGAACTATAACAATAACTATAACAATGTGAGCATCCACACTGATAACAGTCTGTAAACAGTGGTGCCAAGCACATGCTGCACGCTTCAGCTGTGTCGGCAGATTTGGAAAATGGATACTGATAACAAAAAAAAACAAAACAAAAAAAAAAAAAAAAAAAACCAGAAAGATATAGGTTTACAAAATTCTTCAAAGATGAGAGGAGTTAGGAAAATCCAACACTCTGTTACAAGAGTTTTCATCATGAGTCAGCATCAATTTGATGTTATCCTGGCAATCATCAAAAAGAACATCAGTAGTAAAATGATATTTTTATGTGCAATTTAATTTGCAAACTAATATTATGACATACAAGTAAGTTGGAGGCTATACCCTGTAAATTAGAGTAGTAGATTTTAGTAGATTTTGATTGGCTGTCAGTATTTCATCAAATTGCTCTGACAGTGATCCCAATGATATGGTCACCCACTGTTGTTGTTATAGTTTTTAAAACTATATATTTATTGTTCTAGTTATCGTCCTTGCTGTAGACAGCCTCTTCGCTCCAGCGTCAGAATTGTCTTGCCATGTATGGAATCATATATGGCCAATAATCTTCAATTTAGGGATGTCAGACAACAGTTCTCGAGCAACATTGACTTCAACTGATGCAACAAGCATCATTATTGCATTGAAAAAGGGATTCTACACTGTAGGATGCAGAACAATAACCCTGAGATGGAAATTCTTGAAATTAATCTTTGCTCTAGATGCCAAAGAGAAGACGATGTGGAGAAAGTGTCTTATCTGTGAGCAGCTCATGTAACATGTCTGAGGACAAATTATAAAAGTAAGTAATAAGTAAATAAATAAATAAATAAATACTAGACCAGACCATTTTACCACAGTTTTATCAAGAAGAAGACACAGAAGATTATAAAGTGGACTTGATGTGTGTGTGTGTGTGTGTGTGTGTGTGTGTGTGTGTGTGTGTGTGTGTGTGTGTGTGTGTGTGTAGCCAGTTGAGGTTCCAGTCAGAGCTGAGGGGAGATTTGGAGGTGCTGCTGCAGCAGACAGACTGGTGGAGATTAAAGAACTTAAGATAGACAGACATTCATAGAAGTTCAAAGGCTGCTATATTCAGCAAGTTTTATGAGAGGATGTCTGAAGATTGCCACCTTCAGCAGCACTTAATTAAACACATAATTGCAAAAATAAAATCATTATCTCAGCATGCAATTCAGTCTCCTTTACAGTGTTGAAAAAGTGAGCAAGTTAATTAAGGTCACCCCACTTTATTCCACAACAAATCAATGTATTTCAAGATCTGGTTTAAGAAATTCCATCATTTGTTTGTTCTGTCTGAGTTAGATTTCTTAACTCACTGAGGAAAAACATGGAACATGAAATCTCCCTGATTTAAGAGTTTGGTTTTTTTTTTGTTTTTGTTTTTTTTTTTTGCTCTGTTCAGAACATTTTTGAACTTGATAGATAAAATGAGCAAGATCAAGACTTCTACAGTGCAGATATCTCATGCCATCCATTCCCAGCGAGGTGCATGTGGAGCCAAATCTGCTGTGTTGTTGAACCTCTCTATCTTTTTGTTTACTGTAGCAGATGTTAAAACATTTCAACCAACATAGGGTCATGCACCAAGTTATTCACACAACACTAGAGGAATAAAAGCCACAAAACAGAGACATTATGGGCATGAAACACAGCCTAAATGCTGCTTGTCATGACCTATATTTAGTTTCAAAGGGTAACTCTGTCCCCTCTTATCTCCCCCACTACATGGTGACTGCATGCGAGCCCTGAGTGCTTTCTGAGAACGGCCCTAGAGCCCCAAGAGCCTCCTCTTAAGTGACTATCTCCATGCTCTTGACCCAGCCGTACAGCAACATGTAGATAAAACTATGGCAACTGAAGCATGGAGGCAAAATGCGTCTCTTGCAAAAAACTCCTGAAACTCTTCACAAAGTACAGTGAAAGGTTTTCAAGTGGTTTGTTTTGGTTTCTGGTGAGGTTTGGATGATCAATTTTATTGATGTAATTGCACTACAAAATATAAGCAAATAGCCCATGAAAATATACCCATGAAAAAAAACTTTTAGAAAATGCACAAAAGCACTGAAACAAACAGCTTAATGAAGTGCATTACAACTGGACACTATTAAACGTCCACATCAGCACCTCTGGGTGATGCTAACGCTTCCACTGTCATTTCATGGTGCAGAACACCAGGAGATGCAACTCTCAACTGCATGTATCATTCATTTCATAACTTTTCTTTTTGCACATATCCCTGATATTGTGTCTTTCTATGACATATAAACTTAATTTTACTCTATCACCCTATTTCTGCAGCCATTTTGACATGAAATCGTAGGGTAAGTGCAGGTGTTACCAATGATACTAATTAAGGTTCTGTTCCATTCAAGTCAAACAGAGTCAAGGTGCTGCTATTGTGAATGTTGGCTCACTGGAAAGGCTGTGCTACACTAAATGGAACAAGACCTGAAGTAGTATCATTGCTAATACCTGTGTTTACCCTACGAAATCAATATAGCTGCTGTGAAAGGTGTATTATACTATTAAACAGCTCACGATGATGCTCCTCATGATGTCTTTGCATGCTCCACCCGACTGACCAACAGAACTAATCCACTGCCCCTGCCCCTGCCCCTGCCCTAACCCACCTCACCATAAAGGAAGCTTCACTTTGCACACATAGAAACTAGACATCTCAGTGAATCCAAGTATGTTATCTGGGAAGGCACAAATAATGTAATGGGAACAGATATTTCTTCTACTCCAAGTTCCTTTTTATTATTCAGGAAAATGTTTTTCCAGAATGTAACACAGTAGCATGAAGAGTACTACTTTTTATTTTTATCTACATTTTTACACAATACTTAATTTTAAATAATTAAATAAAAAATATTCAACATTAAATTTAATATTGTAAAATTATTATAATACACTATAATATTAAATTATATTATATTATTCAGCCTCTTTGGAATTTAGGATTATTCACTTCAACTTTAGCGTATATTTTAATATATTTTTACATTTTCTATTTCCATAACATAAGAGGATCTTTCTCTATATAACACTTTTTCAGTTTCTTATTGCCCAGTGCCCCCCAGTTAAAGGGGTAGTGGTTGGGTTCAGTTCATAAAAATAAGTTTAGTTGAAAGCAAAAACATGGAGGGGATTTAGAGCCATGCTTTTGTGACTTATAATGAGTTGTGTTAATTCTGTAAGTCTTGTTAAATCTGAAATTTGAAAATATCACATAAAATAATTATTATAGTATAATTATTACTTTTGGACATGGAGTCATGATCTGGGGGCAAGTATGAAACCTGCTCTGACAGCACTTAATGTTGCATCATATTGAAGCTAAAGGGCCATATATTCATGTTTAATTTCTCTTCATCGCTTTGACCTGCACCCATATCATAGATTTATATACCAATCCTGCTCCCTCTGACCTACAATTATCCTTATTGAAATCAGGAAGACACACAGCCTTTTGTGCTTCTATATGTCTCTTAAGTGCGTGTGTGCATGCACATGCATGCATGTATGTTTTTCCACATTCTCTCCCTCCCCTCTCTTTTCTTTTTAGCTCCTCCATGTTACTTTTCAGCAATTGAAATCAAGGTAATGACTGGGCAAGGAAAAAGAATGTTCTTTCAATAGATAATTAGGGAGATTGGTTTACCAGGGCCACTCAAAGCCTTTTCAAATGCAGGGCTGAGGCCAGGCCTTGTTGTCTGCTAAGCCCAAAAGGCTCCCAAGAGAGGCATTCGCCTTGGCTTCATTTCTCAGAGCAGGTGCCTGGCAGGTAGTCAATGGAGACGGCCAGTTGAGATATATAAGAGACCCATCCCCCTGAACAAGGGGTCAACATCACAGGTCAGGGGTCATGAGCAGAGGTCACAAGGTCAATGTTTAGCACACAGGACTGGCCAGATGACTGGAAATGCAGTCAGGACAGCCAGCTATCAGTTGTGTGACTGGATGTGTGCAGGAAGTGGAGGTACACTACAGCCGATATCTCCAAAATTCAGAAACTCACACCAAAACGATCTAGATGGATAGATAGCACCAAAGGCTAGAGAAAAATATCTATTTTCGATTTGGGAGTGAACTGGCCCTTTAACAGCTACAGTGTTTTGTTGTGTTTATTACAGTTCAAAGCACATGAATGAGTTTGAATGAATGTTTCATTAAGCTTGTAAGTTGGCAGAAGCTTGACAGAATATTGGTATTTGTGACAAAACTGTGCCATGGAGCCATGCTGAAATCAGGGAGAAAGATTTAGTCTGAATATTGAAGGATTATAAGGCTTAAAAGTGGATTTCTTTTGACTGTACTCTTCCATTTGTCTCCTAAAACACTGGCCTTGATTTAAGATGTTCAGAATGGCATTTTGTTAAAATAAAAAGTACTGTAAGCCTGCTAACTAATCATGTTTTGTTGTGTTTACGTTATTTATCTAGGGCAATCAGTTGGTAACACCTACAAAGAACAAGTTAATTTCACTTGACACTTTCAAGGGACCTTACTGGAATAGATTTGTTTTAGATTTTGCCTGAAATCAAATTGAATGCAGTAAGTGGCCTTAAATTTTTAAGTTTTCTCACTTTTTTGTTTTTATAGTGTAGATAGAAAGTAAACATAACTTAAGACTTATATTTATATACCTTCTCCCATGTAACTGGTTTCCTAGTTAATATCAACTTGTCAGATTTTAGAGTGTACTGTTGTTGATTGACAGTTACCTTGTCTCTCATCTCTATCTGAGTATCTTATATGAATTCAGGGAAGAGTACACTGAATTAAAAGAAAACATACTTCACTTATTGTAGTGGGTCCTGCAATTTCACTATATATGTTTTAACTGACAATAAAAAATAAAAGAAAAAAATAATTTCTCAAAAAGATGAAGGATTTAAAAATTGCAGTTGTTTTTCAATTAATCAAGTGACCTTGCTTTAGTCCTACTGTATAACTCATAAAAGTCATGTGATTTATATATATATTTTTTATTACTTAAACTTTTTTTTAACAGTATTTTGTATAAACTGAAGTGTAGCCAGAATTGATTGATTCTTACCATCCTTGACATTCCCACAGATTCCCTTGTCATAACAACAGCTCCGACAGCTTCATTGGAGCTTTATTATTTTACATTAGATGGGGTCTAGTGGTCCCACTTCACAAATATGCTCAGAATTCCTCCCCATGACAGGAGCTCTGCAGGACTAAAGGTCAAAGGTGATGTGCACTCTAATTTCTAATTAAATCTCAGTGTGGAAAAGTGATCTGTCATTGCCCATAGGCTTCTATTGACAAGGGCTCAGCCTCTATGGCTTCACAAGTAAAGGAATCAACCCCCTCCCACCTTAATGCCCCAACCAACCACCACCGCCCCTGGACTTCAGCCACCTTGGGCTCCCTGGCTGCACCCCAAGGGAAACACTATATAAATGTCAATGTACTAAGAGACTGCTACTGAAGGAGTCACAGCCATCACATAGACAGGGGAGGCTCTGTCACTCTAGTGGTGGTTCCTGGAAATGCAGCAGTGATTTAGGGTCAGATCTTCTTACATAGCAGCGGACCTGAGCTTCTGTGATATGTAACTGAAACTCTGTTGGGTTGGCAAAATGTGCACACCCAATCTCTGCTTGGTGTGCATGTACCCGTACACATGTAAGGGAATGATTACAGAAAGTACTACAGTATACAAAGACATTTTCCTGTTCAGGTATCTACAAGCCATTCTCCATTTGCATTTGTGCCAATAATCAGAGCAACATATCCAATATGCATGTCAATTTTTCCCTCTCTAATCAAATAGAAAGCCTGTGAAGTAAATATCTATTTTCTTACAGCCTGCCTGTTTACAACTTGGGGGAGCGGCTATATAAACAGTGTGTGGCAAATGAGGAATTTCTTTTAACATATCGGACTGGCCAGCATATGCTAGATATAGGAAACCCATAGCGTCAGTGGCTCCATATTGGCTACAGAGGTCAAAGGCTAGGGAAGGTCAAAGGTGTCATCCTCCTTTCTCATCATGAAGTGCATTAACATCTTCTCCCTGTCCCGTCTTATCCAGATGGCTGACCAGGCCACAGGACAGATGCCCCCATTTTAAAATATCTCAGGGATCCAAAACACACCATCGAGAATAAATATGGCTCCATTTTTAGGACATCATATTTCAAAGGAATATGGATATGGATACGGGTGGATGTAGGGTGCATAAGCCCAGGCTGTGTTAAAGCATGCCTTAATTGATTCTTGGTCCAATTGTAACAGCCAACAGTTTGCCCTCTGCAAGTTGCATCACAAAAGCAGGATAAAACATAGAAGTTTAGAAAAATACACAGGGATAACATTTCAATGAGGAATTATAAGTATTCATAAAAAAATCATAAATATATTTTTGTATTAGCTGGTGCATTTATTTTAAAAAAATCCTCATGACAAAATGCACTGGTGAAAGACACTGAGAGAAGTGGTTGTAAACAAGTTTCTGGTCAAGTTTCTTTTTTTTAGCTGCATTATTGTACACAGATCACAGCAGGCTGTGAACTTTACAAACTGATTCTCAAAATCACTACTAACCACAAAATTAACTGTGATAGAGAAAAGTGACAGAATTGGAGTGCAGATGACGCACTGTCAGCCACTGCAGCCACCCCAGCATACCGCAGAGCATGCAGGGCAGGTTATGTGTTGCAGTGGCCAATTTCACATCGTGAAGCTAAAGGCCATATATTCATGATGAACACATTATAACACATGTTTCACTGGCTGATCTAGGAGCTTCATGTGGTGCTGAACTGAAAAAGAAGAATGAATCATCAGACCATCCAAATAAATAGCTAAAACTGATTCAACTGACAAAATTCAGAATCAGGCTCTGGTCTGGCATAATGTAATTCAAGAAAACTCAAAAACTAGACTTCTGCTCCTAAAACAGTCTAACAATGAGCTTGAAGACTGCAAACACTTCATCTCACCCTTCCCTTCCAAACATGAGGGAGAAACTATGGTGTTTGTGAATCTCTTCTGAAACATGGAGGTGCAATATAGTGGCAGACATCTAAGGTAACAAAAGCACAATTTTTATTTTCAGGTGATTATACACTAATGAAAAAATACTTATGAAAATTATATTCCATTTCTGACATATTTTGCTGTAATTCTTACACACTGGACCATAAAGTATTTTCCCCCAAGAATAAATCAAAAAATAAACATCAAAGAATGTAACTTTTAAAAAATGTCTGAACTTTACCATGATCATCATAGTGAGCAAATGTTAAAATTTTTTTGGCTATGATACTGTTGCACCACTGTTGAAATCAGCAGACTAATTAGGCCAGGTTGTTGTTGTTGGCAGTAGACCATGGTCCGTGTTCAGAAAAAGACCTTACCAGGGGGAAGTGACCTCACTTGTGTGCCTAAGTAATTAAATCACAGGGTCTTGGAGTGCATGTATGGCATTCTTCCACTTTTTGTGTGAGTGTGTCACATGATAGCCAAACCCACATGATTGATGTTGTAGAAAATTTGGCCAACTGGTTGCTTTGAAAACTGAACAAAAAAAATCTAAAACTTAGTCCATCATCACCACTCATCATTCAGTGACCCTCTTCAACCAATCAGCTCAGCTTATAAATGGATGACTCCGCCTCTCAGAGCCTGTCATTATTTTTACAGCACGAAAACTCTTCCAGGCATGCTTGCAGTCAAACAAATGGAGCCCCTCCAAGCCAAATAGACCGAGGCACCCTGCTGGGAGCTTTGGGTTGGCCCTCATGCAGCTTCTCAGACACACACACATTTGTGTTTGCAGAGAGTGACAGTGACTCATACACACTCTCTCATACACACATACAAACACACACACAAACATATACGGCACGCTACCCTGCCCGGAGACCTCTGACTTGAACCTGCTGCTCTCACTCAGCAATACATAAATCACTGGGCTCTCAGCAGCACTGCTGGCCCTCAGTGCCATGCTGAACTTGACTCCACGGGAATAAAAGTCCGTAACTGGATACAAAAACTAATCCAGGCCAGAGACAATTGCTGGCATACGGAGGCCCTGGAGGTGCTGATACCCCCCTGTGACGATACGCCATCTCTGTCATGAGACCTCTGACTCCTGCACTAAGGCGATGCAGGCCTGCTAGGTGCTACTGGGCAGAGATCAGAGAGACAGAGAGAATGAGTGAGGACATGAGGGAACAGGGCTGATGAAGACATAACCTGTCAAGTCGCCCTCATTCTTGGTCTCGCCATCTGTTTCTCTAAATATGCCTCCTCTCCCAACCCTCACTGTGTCAGGTATAATGGAGAAGTTACACAGCTAAAAGGCTCATTCAACTATTTGTCATTTATGCCCCCCCATACACACATCCTTGTTTTACTATCTATTGGGCTCCATCATTGACCTAATTTCTTAGCCCCTTACCCTAGCCTGCCCTCACAACTAAGTTCCTCCTTACTTACTTATGGTACTTACTTACTTACTTATTTACAGTACTTGCAGTACATACTTACTTGCCTACAGTACTTACTTACTTAGATACAGTACTTACTTACATTACTTATATAGAGTACTTACTGATTTGTACAACATGAAATCACATACGTAAATAGCTGTTACAAAATGTCACAAGTAAGCATATACACCTGGAACATTCTCCATGAAAGTATCAAGCTCACTGCAGCTCTAAAAACAAATACTGAAAACAATGGTGCGCTGTTTTGGGAATGAATATTGTGTTTCTGAGACACTGAATACACCGTTAAGCTGTTGAGATGTTGCTTAATTCAACAAAATATCAAAGAAAGCGTGTCAATTTGATAAACCCAATTGCTCACAGTGATTGATGGGCATCTGAGTAAGTAAGGAGTGGTGCTTTTGTTTCTGTCCAGGAGATTTATGAGGCTACACTGAAATACAAAACTTCATTTGGACTTCTCAGTTTCCTTTTGTTGCCCTGTTAGTCCAGTTAAGCTATTGACAAGCCAGCACAACAAAGCCCTAACAACACCCTGCTGTAAATAATCCAACAGGCTGGCCTGTAATGTGGCAACCTCCCACACCACTCCCTAACCATCTAACTGGGTCCTGCATCACGCTCTAAGCCTCCATCCCAGTCCCCAGTCACAGCTATAGACAGGCCTGACACCAGCTCCAGTAATACAGGAATGCCTCTGTACTCTGCTGTTCTGATAGAGTGGCCACTGTTTCACTCTGATAACATCAGGCACCAGGGCCTGCACAGCCACGGGGCTCCGAGACACACTTTTATGACTTGAGTATCTGGGACTGATATCTGCAGCCATCAGCTCAATACACCTTCATCACATACTTACACAGACACTCAGACACACTCTCTCTCTGTCTCACAGAGTGCGCGCACACACACACACACACATACAGTTATGTCTACACTGCACACATAACCTCCCTCACTCTTACTATTTATTCAACCTCCCATTATTTTCTGTGCAGACTCACATACGCAACTGAGCATTTATATTCTGTGGACCAAATTAAATCCTCAGTCAACTTGTATTTAATTAGCCACAAACTGTGAAATTACCCCTAATTCTAACCACTTAAACCTAACCTTGTAACTTAGATTTAATCATCAATCGTCTAATGCCTAAATGTAATAGTAGAACAAATGCTATATGTAAGATCAGTAACTCAGTAACTCTCTTGACAGATATTGCAATTGCGATATGATTCAGATTATTATTATTATTATTATATAATATTGGATTTTTGCCAAGATCCAATATGCCGATATTTTCCTTCCTACTTACTTTAGCCAATTGCTGATACCGATATATGCAGATTTTTTTTAACCAATTGCAGATACATCAAGTTTGTCCTGTAGTGAATTAACATCTTATTCTGTCTGCTCTGATCATGATGACCCACTGGCAGATGCAGACATAAAATACAGTGCTTTTCAAATTAAAATACAATATTTTTCTAAATAAAATACAATGCTTTTCAAAATAAATACAATGCTTTCCAAAATGGCCAAAATAAGAAAACTGCTGCTGACAGATTTTTTCTCTTTAATTAAAGTGTTTTATTATAATGCGGTTTTGTCACACATTTTACCCTCATCAGAAAAAATTGCAGCTCCTGAGATTTGGATATTGTACTTGCAATTTCAGATAAATTTGAAAATGTACGACCACAAAAAATAAAACAAAAAAGGTCTTTCCTCATATCCATCATATTATCAGTGTGAAGGTATTTGGTCCTCACATAGATAACATATCAAAGCATACACACACAACATGGCCAGTCTAAATCAAATAGACTTCAAACTGAGCTAAACTGAGTGTAGCAGAGCCATATCACATGGAGACACAGAGAAAAACAGCAGGGACTCTACTGATAAAACCGACTTTATGTCCACCTGATTAGGGGGCATGCTAACTGAATTACAGTCAAATAATGAAGTTCTTCATTCACTGTTATTTACTGCTGTGTTTGAAGAACTTTTATCACATTAGCACCAATGTTGAAACATAGTTTACTCCAATACTGTGCTTATGTACAGTTCTGTGGTACTTTCTACATTGAGCACTTTTACTTTTATACTTGAAGTATATTTGCCTGATCACTGGTCACTTATATCCTTTTACTTAAGTAGTATTTCAATGCAGGATGTTTATTTGTAAAGTATTTTTACTGTGTGGTATTAGTACCTTAACTGATTAAAGGCAGCACAACCATTGTGTTTGTCCTTTTATTAATAAGAGTTTCAGAAGTGTGTATCCATTCACCTTTAATTTTATCAAACAGGATTATACTGTATATCAAAGAACATTCTGGGGGATATCTGTGATAAAACATTCTAAACTCAAGGTCCACTTAATAGTGTTTTCAAGAGTTTCAGACTGTATCGACCATGGTCTCCTTCAGTGAATGAAGATACAAAAAACAGCATGCACATCCAAAAACGATGAGTGCTGGGTGCTGGACAGAAGAACAGATACAAAAGTACAAAACATAAGTCCGCACACCAGAAACTGCTCCTTTGAGGATTTTTAATGGTATCACCATGTGGTGATACCATTAAAAAAAACTTATGTTTTGTACTAGTTCAGTGAATGGTCAAGAAAAAAAAACCTCCTTGCTTATATTTTGGGGGATTTTTCAGGAAAGAGTTATAAAAGAGTACATTTATTTTTCTTTAGAGTAAGCCCTTGCAGGTGTTTATTTAAAATCCACACTTTTGGAACATGTCCTCAGTACTGCAGGTCTGTACCAGTGTGCATTTGAGCCTCCTGCTTGCTGTGGATGACATTTAATAACCTTTCTCCTGATTGTTTCAGCCACATGTCCAAGCAAACTAGCCCATATACCTACTTGAGGGATCATAAGATGATGAAAACAATGCATTATCTGGATGTGTATATGAGCCTGTTTTATGTATATCCTCTTTGTTGATGCTACACATGGGATTTCCAGATGCTTAGTATGCTGGCAGACATACACTTTAACTGTTAGTAAAAAGCATCCAAAAGGAGATTTAAGTCGGAAACTAGACATTATATGATGGCTGGATTTGGGGAAAAATGTGCTTCATACAACAGCTGCCATAAAAATATCTATAAAGACAAGTCTGAATTTTGAATACTTTCATCCTGTACACAATTCTGACAAGTTTATTGCATGGACGTCATTTTCTAATATGCTTGGCTCTTGGAAATATATCTATTATGGAAAAGACTCTGCAGTGGTCGCACCACATGATATTTGGTCGCACAACATGATATTTTCAGATTCAGATAAAATTGAACAACTAACAGTTTTTGAAAGGTTAAAGTGAGTACAGAGGTGGCAAAAGTATACACATTATTTACTCAAGTCAAAGTACAGATACTTAGACTCTGACAGAAGTAGAAATACTGATTCAACTTCTTTACTCGAGTAAAAGTGAAAAAGTACAGGCACTGATATGTACTTAAAGTATAAAAGTAAAAAGTAGCCCTCTGAAGGGGGCTGTTTCTGTGCAAAGCTAATTGAACCTCACCTTTTTTCCATGTCTCCCTCTTTGTCTGTTTTGTCATCATTTTCATTTTGCTACGTCTTTTATGTTATTTTTACATCTGTCACACTCGTGCTGAGGTGCACTGACGGATACACCAGGGAATCGCTTTTCTATGCGTCTATGGTGTTGGGATGGTGGCGCACAATGACGCAAAATAAATCTAATTAATAATTCTCCTCAAATTCATTAAAACAAAAATAATGTGCCTGTTTTAAAATTGTAAGGAGTAGAAAGTACAGATATTTGTTTTAAAATGTAGGGAGTAAAAGCAAAAAGTTGCCAGAAATATAAATACTCAAGTACAGATACATGAAAACTCTACTGAAGTACAATAACAGAGTATTGTACTTTGTTATTTCCTACACACAAACTAAGCATTCGTATAATATAGCTTGGCTTCTAAATCTGATGCATCTAGTTAATGAAAAATGTAGGTTCAACCACCATCACTATACTGTCTGTGCAGAGACACCACAGATACCCTTTACTCCTCTTTGACCCAGGAAAAGGCAGCGTGTGTGCCTTTTGATGGACAGCACCACTCCAGTCTTTCACATTGATGGTCAGTCACACAAACAAAAAGAGGGATGAGATGAGTTTCTCAGGGGAGTGAGGATAATAAAATCAGGGTGTCTGTGTGTCCTGAGCGGGGGCCATATTTGATGCTCTAACAGAATGAAGGTCTTTGGCGGCCCGGCCTGACAGTCTTTTAGCTAAAGCAAGCAGATTTCTTTGAAGCCTGGCCACCTTGGCTGAAGAGCCATTACTCCCGGGTTTTTCTTTACATTAACCATGCTACAGCAGCGGCACAAGTGCATTACAGGCTGCCGCCCCAGCAGGGCCCAATTGTACTCCCGCTTGTTAAATATTACCCCAACAGAGCTTTTGATTTTATTGTCATTTTTTTCTCCCCATGCCGCTTATCCTCCTCCCCTCCCCCCGATCAGATTAGGATCGATTGCTGCATGGCAGAGCTGGCCCAGACATGAGGACCAGAACAACGCTACAGCGTGATTGTGCTCCTCAGGCCCCGCCTTGGAGACTATTCAGGCGACTAAATAGAATGATTTGCCCTTAGATGTCAAATTTCCTCCGAGACAAGGATGTCAATACCAATTAGATTGTCTGCAGTTGCCTTAGTTACGCCAGCCAGCCCCACGCCACCGCCGCCGCCACCCCAACCTCTTTTCCTCTAAAGATACACTGGCTCTCTTTTAACATCTCACTCACATCTCTCTTTTTTGTAAGCAGAGTGGTGGTCTCGGCACCAAGCCTTTAGCCTCAAATCAGTTTTATGGCTGGCGCTGTGCAGACATTAGGCTAACTCCATTAGCCTCTCTGAAGGAGATGGCCTGAGGGGATACTGAGGGGCCAAGATGTGACTGGGTAGGGGTGTGTGTGTTTCGTGTGTGCGTCTGTGTGTGCGTGTGTCTGCATGGTGAAAGGGTGAAGGGGTAACATTGTCTTACACAGTCTTTTGGCATCTCCTTAAAGGTCACTGTCTGCTGGTCCGAGGAGGCAAAAGCCCACTGGAGCAAGAACATAAACAAGAAAGAGAAGTGGGCAGAAAATGGATTAATGAACAAATGTAATTAGGAGAAAGGGAGGATGGAGAGAGTGGGAGAGAGGACTCTGTCTCCACTTAGGATTGTGGCTCCTGCAGGCGCTTAAGTGCTAACATGACAAACAGATGTGGCCATGGCCAGACATAGGGCTGCACACTCAAGCACACACACGCACAAGCGTACAAATACACCTACACATACACAGATACACATATATATGTATATATATATATATATATATATATATATATATATATTTATTTATTATATTTTATAATATTAATGCTGAAGCATCAGTGTGTAAGCAGTAAGGTACTGTTGTAGCTGCTCGATAGTTTAGTCCAGTGGTTCCTAACATAGGGATCTGGCCCCTCCAAAGGGTCACCAGGCAAATCTGGAGGATCCAGAGATGATTTATAAGAGAAAACAAGAAAAAAAACAAAAAAAAAAACAAAAAAACAGTTCTGATTCAAATCTGTTTTTAATTTTAGGACTTTTTCAGATGTTTAGAGGATTGTTAAGAACTCACAGACATCTGAAATGTGACTACACACTGCTTTTTGTAAGACATCAAAAGCCAAAAAGGTTGGAAACTGGCGTAGTCTTTAACCATGTGTCTTTTAAGAGTTGTTATATTATCCATTGTGTCACTTTTTTACCTGAAGCTTACAAATAAATGTAATGGAGTAGAAAGTGTATTATTTCTCTCTGAAATGTAGTGCAGAGGAAGCATGAATGGAATTACTCGGGTAAAGAAAGGGTATGTGAAAACTGTACTTGTACTTGTACAAGCTTGAACTGAACAGGACAGTCTTGTGAAAAAAATAAATACAGCAGCAAAGGGAAAGTTGATAAAGCCACAGCTGCTCCAGTACATACAGAAGTAAACACACATTCTTACGGACCATTAGATGTAATTACGGATAGTTTTTGGAACTCAAAAGGTTGCTCTTACTAATTTACTGCGCAGCTCGCTTCGGTTTTTGTAAAATAATATTAAACACATACAAGACTAAGTTTAAAGTTGCTGTAAGTAACACATTTGTCAAGTTTAAGGTACAAGAAAACTTTTATAAAGTTCTGAACAGACAGTCACAAATACATATCAGAAACAGATGCTTTGCTACACACCAGAACCTGTGAGCTTATGTTTTCAGCCTTTGATGTGTCACGTCTGTATGATGATAAGAGCTCTGTGTACTCAGCTGTCCACCAGTTACAGCTTAAGTGTCTTTGTGAAGTCACCTTGTCTGCATTTCAGCATGATACTGCTGTTGGTGTGTTGTTAAGAGCATCTTTGGTCTGTTGATTATTTTGCTTCAATTGATATTCACTCAGACATTCTCACAGCTCGCACAGCAATTGTTACATTAAATATTTGTGTCTGGGGGCTGCATTGATTGATTAATAAGTGTGTAATGTCCGTATGTTTAGTTTACATCGTTGTTGCTACAGGAATATGAAATCCTATACGTTCTTTTCCAGGTTTCAATTAGCATCTACAGTCACCATTAACTACTGCAATTGACTAAATCAATACCTTCCCAGAAAGCATCCAAATCAGCACAAGATAAAGTCATCAGCTCTGTTTTCACTTCTCTGCCATTAATTAGGGTAGACTGGGGATGGTTGCAACAGGGGATGGTTGCAACAAGTCTTATTTCACCAGTGAAAAACATGCTAGAGTGATGTATCTCATATTACAGACAGAAGACAGAAGACACTTTCAACATCTGCTGCTGCATTTATTAAAAAAAAAAACTTGTTTTAGAAGTGTGAAAGTTGTTTTTGCCATAATGACCTTTCTTTTTTGACATATTAGCATGTGTGATGGTGATAGGAATAGGTGGGATAGGTGCGACAAGTTGTTTCAGCCATATCAAAATTACATCTCACAACAGTTTTTTTCAACATAAACTGGTCATTGTTGCAGTTTCAAATATTAAATACATGTTTAATAAACGTTTTTTTGCATTGCAAATAATTCCACTCTTCCTGTTTCACAGTGAAATATATAGAGATTGAATAACATCTGCCACATCTGCAAATTGACTCAAGGTAGGCCTATGTTCTACGCATAAACCAAAAAAAATCAATAACTGTTATTTCATAAGTATTACTAAATAAATAGTAGAGGATTACTGTAAGCTTACTGAGACAAAAAGTTTAAGCTACTACAAGGAACTTTCATATTGTGTCGATTTTGGAGGTCACTGTGCACAAAAGCAGTAGTGTTTCCACCATTGCAACCACAAAATGTAACAGCAAAAATAAAATAATAAAATGTCCTCCTGCCTCTTTTTAACTAGCTAACATACTAGTCACTCTAACTTTGTCTGGGCAAACATGAGCTTGTTTCATCCGATTTCAAGGAGAATCCGATCCAGTGGCAACCAAGACCATCAGTATAAAAAGAGCTTCTCTTTGATTTTTTAACTTACTTTTTAACTTATGTCGGTCATATAGAGGCATCAGTAATAAACTGAGGGCGTTTAATAACCAGTTAAAAAACCCCTTGTAGTAGCTTTAATCAGTGACATTTAATGTATTTTAACATGTTGCAGCTGTCCCTTGATAGAGTTGCAACTGTCCCCTGGGCTGAAACATCTGATTTCTTCCATTCAAATAAATATTGTGAAAGATATGTCATATGAAATCATCTTTGAATGGTAAGAGTGAGCAGACCAATATAAGTTAAATAATATATAAAGATTTGGTTGGTCTTGTCCAAATAGTCTCTGAGTAACTGAGAGAAACACAAAAAGTGTTGCAACTGTTCCCAGTCTCCCCGACAGTTAACCATAAAACCTTTTTTTTTTCAGAGTATGCCTCTTACAATCTTAGAATATTTTTTTTTTATACTATTACATTATTAAATACTATTACAAGGTTTCAGGCAATGTACTTCAACCTGAATCACTGGTTGAAATGTTTAAGATAATCTGACCTTCCAATTTATAATACAAGCCTATTTTCTCAGTGTAATGCACATTCTTGTCTTTCTATTTCTTGTCAAAGGCATACTGTGTACAACCAGCAGACACCGGCAAACTAATGGCTGTGAATCTCCTCTCTCAATACCTTTTCTCCTCCTTTTATTCGAGGACACGCAACACTACACAATCAATTCAACAGTTAGGAACGGAAACGGGACTTTTTTTTAAGTTGGTTTAACCTTGCAGTGACACCTATTGTAGATGCTTTGAAATGGTTGAGAAGAATAGTTTCCGCATGGTGGGATCTGCAATTAGGCGGCACATCTGCACCGGCAGCAGCCACCCCGGCATCCCCTCAACCTCCAGATCTGGCATGCTCAGAGCTCGCTGTTGGTTGGCAGCCAACACAAACAGTTCCCACTGCATAACTGTGAATAATTTCATGAGATGAACTTCAACTGGGCAATTAGATGGATTTCAACTGTGAATATTTCAAGGGTGCCATTGCATCTGACTTTCCGATCGATAAGAAAAGAGACAGATTGAAGTAGCAAGAGAGATACAGACAGAGGCTGCAAACCCACACACAATCTTTACTCAAATAGAAGTAAAGATTGTGTTAAAAAAAAAAATTCTGGTAAAAGTAGAAGTACTGATTCAGCAATCTTTTTATGTTGTTACATCTTTTTTGTCTTTTCCGTCTTGTTCAGTCTTGTTCAGTTGTTCAGTCTTTTTCGTGTTTTTCATCCTGTTACATCATTTGTCTTATGTCTTTTATATTCTGTTATGTGTTTTACTTAATTTTTAATCTTGTTCCATCATTTTCATATGGTTACGTCTGTCATGATATGCACTGATGGATACGCCAAGGAGCGGTCTTTTCTCTGCGTTACTGTCCCGTCCATTTAGGTTGAAATGGGTCTTGATTTTCATGCAATGATGCAAAATAAAACTATTCAGTAATTCCTCTCAAATGCATTAAAGGTGGGGAATGCGATTCTGGAGAAAGATTGTTTATACTTCAACTCAACAGCCAAACAGATCCCCCTTCAGAGTTCCTTCAGAAGATTTACCGTAGCTTTCGCTCCCTCTCCCCTTCCCTTTGTCCTGTGTGAAGGCACAAAAGTGCGACCTGTTGCTGATCGGTGGGAATAGTGTTATGTGACTCAGTCCGAGCCACTTTTTGTTTCCCTTTTACAGTGCCAGGGATGTGTAGAAACATCAGATTTTTTATGCAGAATATACACAGAAGAAGTGTAAAATGTAGCGAGTAAAAGTACAAAAGCTGACAGAAAAATAAATTCTTATGTAACACACAGATACATGAAAACTCTACTTAAATACAGTGACAAATTATTTGTACTTTCCACCTTTGGATAACAGATACAAGCCACAGAACAGGAGGAGCAAAGAGATGGAAGAAGTGAAGAGACAAAGAAGGATAAACAGAGAGGACGATGAAAGGAGGGGAGGGGAGACAGTGACAGCCATGAGACAGAAATTTACAACCAGATCATCAATTAACCACTCCAATCACAATGGATCAAGCCATTAAATGTGCATTTCTTCTAAACGACCTCCTGACTGACAACGACTGCAGATCATGAGCTTGTATTGATGGCTGTTGGAACACTGTGCAGTCCCCAAGTCTGAGAAGTTCACTGTTTGTCAGTTAATTCGGCACATGCGGTCAGGAACAAAACAAATGTCTGCCCTCTCAACTTACATACGTCTCATTAAATGCAATCCCGTTATTTCAAGCTACAAGACTAATGTCTTGTGCTCTCAAGTTGGCATGTTTACCTTGCTCTCCTTTTTCGTGTGCTGAATAAGCACAGAATGTGACCATTAAATATATTGCTGATGGAGAGACAAGGGGAGGGAAACATCAATATTAAAGTGAACTGGAGTTACTGCTGGCTGTGTTATGTGATAGGCTATCCCTGGGTGACATCATCTCCAGGTTAGATAAATAATATGGAATGAATTTACACCAGTTAAGTTTAAAGAGATAGTTTTTTTTTTTTTTTTACATGGGGTTGATTGAGGTAGAATAGTATCAATAGTCAGTGTATGTAAAGTGTATTTCAGCCACCTAAAAATGGCCACCAAAAAATCACTTTATAGCTATAATATGTAACATTTCTGCATTAAAATGTCAGAAAATACACACATAGGTTCTATATTCTGCTGAGTTGTGTACTTGCATTATTACAACTGTTTCAAACAATAATTATACACAAAGAAATCCATAATTTACTCAAGGTAACAATCCATTTCCAGTTGTTGCTAGCTAGTTGCTAGTTGCTAAAATTCTGGGAAAACACCGGATGTGTTCAATATGTCAGTGAATGCAGAAGTCAGCTAATGTGACTAAACAATAAAACTTAATCACTTAATATTATCTTGTCCATGAATGCAATTTCTGCTTGAGTCATGTCAGATTTTCATCTGCAATGACGGCTGTTTAAAAGTGAAGATAATAACTCCTATGATCCCATTCTACTTCACAATGCCATCAAACTACATCTTTTTTTCACCACTTTTCCTTGCTTTAAATATTACTCTCACCAAACCAACCAGACTCCTTTGGCAAAAACAGTAATTTACCAGGAGGTGCTAGTCTTCTGCCTTGATCAGTTAGGCAGTTTGTGTTTTTTTGTGACTTTAGGGTGAGTTCAGATTGACCAAAGTCACACAATTAAAAAAACAGACCAGCAGCTCCTGTGTTCTGCAAGGTAAAATTACTGATTTCGCCAGTGCAGTTTGGTTGGTTTGGAGAAAGTTATACTTGGATTATTTATTATTACGGCAGTTTCCCATAGGAAAAGGCTGTCTGACAGCTCGGTAAAATGGTATAAGTACCTCATACAACCCCACTTAAAAAAAAAAATCAGAACTATCCCTTTAAGTTAGGAATCAAATCATGTGGTTAAACAATGTTTCTGTGACTTAACAATGTTTACTTGAATAACCACTAATGCTCAAATACTGTGACTGTAATTTTTAAACATACATGTATCTCCCTAAATCTATTCAAAATTCAAAATAGAAAACAAATATTCACATACCAATTATCATTGCAATTAGCCTCTGTTTTATGAAAAAAAAAAGTGAAACAAAAAGAACCTTAGGACATGGCATACTCCATAAAATCCTACTTTCAGCACCTCTGAAATTAGACCTAAAGTCCCCCCAGAGGGGCTATTAGACGATAAATCCCCGCATTGACCAGGTTCTGCCCTCTGCTTGCTCATGACTGACGGCCAAACCTCTTTGAAGTCCCTCGCCACAACAACACCAGCACCATTTCCTCTCCTCTGGAGAGACAAAATGTCAGTTGCCCCTTTTAGGACACCAGCAAAGAGCAGGAGGAGAAGGTTTAAAGGAGTAAAAGGGGACCCACACAACATTCAAAACAAGCCAGATGTTTGCGTCCCATGCTAACATGTGGAGACATGCGCTTGCCGTGGGCCTGCATTAATGAAGGTAGAGATCCATCTGGGGTGGTTGATAGGTATAAGGGGATGCTGTGTGATAGGCCGTGGCACATACACACACTCACCCGGTCACATGTGCTAGCAATAAGTTAGCCTCACTGCCACTCTGGACAGACAAACAGATGGAACTGGGCTGAGGTTGCGTTGCTGGGACGGGAATATTCCTCATTTCAGCAACAAAAGAAACGGAAGAAAAAGACTGAGAAAAGAAATGCTGCTGTTGGGTTACAAGAATGTACTTTTGCTGTTTCTTAAAGCAACAGAGCTCTTCTTTTTCATGCCTTTCGTAAAAGTTGTAGCCCAGATGGGTAGTATTCAATTAAATGTGTCTAAAATATGTGTTTAATTACTTTGGAGTATTTTGTTATTTGTATTTTGCTGGGTAGAAAAAATAAGATGCAATTTGTAACAAACACTTTAAGAGTTTGTATTTGTGCATTTTAAATTACTGAAGTAAATTTTTTTAATATGTAATTTTATTTAGTTTAAAACAGTGACGTGACATACACAAAATTGAATGTGACTGCCTGGCATTATGTTGACAGTCGAAGTATGAAGTTAGGCTTGTGTTGTGCTGTGTGCTGGTCGTTTTATGATGTTAGTGGACTTTGTTTCTGAGTTAACGTTTGCTAGTGTTGCACCTTGTTGGTGATACAGGAGCTGAAGAGAGGCGAGGCACTCAGGAGCCTGCATAAATGTCACAGAGTCCTTTACATAGAAATCAGTCCACAAGATGTTATAACCAACCAAGAAAGTCATGGAAGATCTCATTTTTGAAGTTTCATCACATTTCCCTACACATTAGCAATACAAAGTGATGAATACATGTGAATTGTTTCACATAGTACATTTACAGTCAGACCCATATTGAGGTTTCTAAATGCCTAAAATGTGATAATAATTCGTTTGTGCTCCAGGTATAAAATTGTATTTTCACACGTTCAAACATAAATCACTTGCATTTAATTAATACTTCTATGCCAGTGTTTTGTAATTTATTTTGAGCGCAAGTATTTGTTTTTGTTGACAAGAACCTGGTTTTTATGTATTTGTGTCAGGTGAAATGAATTGACACTTCCAATTAAGAAAAAACTGCACTTTGAACTGGAGGATTACAGTAATTATCTCCATAAATTCTGTTGGTTAGAGTTTTCAAATAATTAATAGTATTAATAATGCATTTTCTCATTCCAGTTGCAAAAATAGAGTAAAGCAGCAGTAAATATAATTCAAACCTCTTTTGGCACTAACAACTCATAACAGAGTAGAATAACATCAAATACAATTAAATATACATATATAGTTTAATTGGACAGTTGATTTAAGTTAATTTATCTTAAAATGATTCAGACATACATTTCATGGTTACTGTGTGCCATTAAGTATCATTACCACAGTGCTTAAAATCTACTATCATTTTTGTCTGCTGGTGGAGTACTATTAATGATGGGGACTTCAAGGTTAATATTCTATCTTTAAAAAAGGGCTGCCTATTAAATCATAATGCTATTTTTATGGACATTAACTATGCTAATTTAAAATTCATTACGCTATTTGACCAAAAAGTGTGCCATCTCAGCAAAGAAAGTCTCCCACTTCAAGCAAAAGAAAGAGTTTGGATCACGTCAGCCCAACATTTTTTTTTTTTTTTTTTTTTTAGTGTACTATTAATATAGTCTGTCCTCTCTGTAATATCACATCATGACATTTCCATAGAGTAAAAAAAATAAATTAGTAAGTATTCAACTAGAAATTAAAGCACAATGTTAATGTAATAATGTTATTTATGTGCTGAAAGCATTCATTATTATTAACTACTATTAACTATTATTAGTTGTCTTAAAAACAGACATTACTTGCCTACCTGCATGTCTGTCTGTCTGACTGATTCTCTGTTTTCTTTGTTAGACTTGTTGAGAAAATATCACAGAGATTTCTGAAACGTTCAAGTCACAGAAGTGTTAAGAAGGGGATTACTGAGCTGCACCGGTATTACACTGGCTGTCAGAGTTTGTGTGTTTGACTGTATGTTTTGGTTAGCAGTGCATTTCACAGACACTTAGAGTAATTAGGGATCAGTATACAGAAGTTACAGTACGTCCATTGTAGTGTGACTCACAACTCCGTCATGACAGTTCCCCTCCTGGGCATTCAGCAAAGCATGCAGAATATATGTCAAAGCTCTCCACATTTTTGACTGAAAAGCGAAGGATGTAAATAGTTAAGAAATAGATAGAGATCATAGATATTAGCATTTCAAAAAAAAAGAGGAAAAAGAAGTGTGTGATGAGCGGAGGAGCAGAAGAGTGGAAGGGGGGAGAGAGTAAGTGAGGGTGAATGGAAATGTAAAGATTGCGTGGAATGCTCTTGGGTGAACTGTAAATGAACCCCTAAACCCCAGTCTCCACCTGACGAAATCTGTTCTTTGCCCTGACACACAACCACAAAGAGCTTGCAGCCAGCATGCAGGAACGCCACGCTAAGATCACAATTACCTCTCCATGGGCTTTAAAAATAAATGTTTCCATCCCAGGAGAGGCAGCGGAAGTATTGTACAATTGAGAAACTTTATATGTTCAGTATTTTATTGTCCTGTTGATTGCTTTTAGAGAATATCTGCAACCGTGATACCTGAAACATACACTATGGTTTCGGAGGGTAAGTGTTGACAAATTGAGATTAATGTACGTCTTTATTTTGGAAAACAACAAGAGGATAGAAATATGACTCAATAACAAAGAGATAAAAATGACTCTTTTGGGATACCCTCACAATGTAAGAAAACATACATGAATTTAGTGGAACCAACTAATCTTTCTCATTATCTTAATGTAAATATACAAGTCTTATTTTTTCAGTCAAACTAACCCAAAATTTCTAGTGTTTATGTTCAGGACACTTAAGAACATGAAGTTCTTTTTCTGCCTTCAAGTCTTTTGACCTGAAATGTTGAGCTGAATGAGTGTATTGTGCACACATTCACTCTGTATAGCTCACACAGCTGTAGCTGCACGTTCTTTGTGTGAAATGAAAAACTGACTCTCAAAATGAGAAAACGTAAAAGGACATGAGATTTGTTTGTAATGTTTGTCCGTGTGCCTGAAGAGTTGTTTTCTTAAGAGCCACTAAGTTAATGAGAAGTTTATTTGACTAGTTTGTGTGTGTCTGAATCATCAGAAAACAACTTTGACTTGTCTTTTCAAGTTCAGTCAACTTAAAATTTTAAAGTGTTTGTAATGTTCATCAGTGTGACTGAAGAGTTGAAGGTCAATTTAAAATTTCAAGGCAGCCCAGACACTAACTTTTTTTTAAAACAAATGTTTGCTGTTTCTTTGTTTACAGTGTGAAAGGAAATCAAATGTGTTTCTCGTGTACATCAGTGTGACTTAAGAGTTGTTTCAACTTAATATCTTAAGCTTATTGAACTGTTTTCTCAACTAAAATAGAATAACATAAAGTTTATTTGACTAGAAAAGTTCATTTTGAAAATTACTTCTACTTTAAACTTACATTTTTAAAGCAGCCCAGACAACTTTTAAGCTGAAACAGTGACACACAGCTAAGAAATACCAATAGTTGTAACATTTCTCGACCGTCTAACGACATCAAGTTTAACACCTCTGTGGTGTGTGACCACGTTGTTGGCTTTCTGATCTCTCCCCGGCTGTCATCAGTGACACACATCGCATTAAAACTGCGACTGAACCACAGTAATGATAACCACAGTTGCATGGTTAGAATGGTATTTAAGCACGCTAATGCCCTGTTTGTTTTCCTATGTGCTCTCCCAGCGGTGCTCTCAATCCAGCAAGACTGTGTTGAGCGCTGTGATTGGTGTGTTTTTGTCTGTGGGTGTATGTTCAGAGACACTCCCTCTCCTACGCTGGGCAGGTCTTTTTCTCTCCGTGTGTGTGTGTCTGTCTCCCTCCTTCATTCAGTCACTCACTTTCCCTCACTCACTCTTTTCTTTCCCTTTTTACTTCCCCTCTTAATGTCTGCTTGTTTCCTCCTCCTCCTTTCTTCTCCCTCTCTCCTCCCACAGGGAGCTGTGTGCATTCCTGCCAGGAGGGGCGGAGGTGTCTGTGATCCGGGCTCGATAAGGACCAGGCCTCCCCTTCCAACGCTACCCTCCCTCGTGTTCACCCTCGCCCTCACCCCCTCCCTGGGAAAATGGGTGCACCCTCCTCCCTGGCAGGGCACCGGCTCCCCTTTGAGTGTGCTGCCAGCCGTGGCAGCAGAGACTTAACATGATTTGTTTGTCTGCTGCTGCGTGTTTGCACCAAACCCTAGCGCCAACCCCCATTATTCCTGCCGGAGATCCAGAGGTCTGGTTAGCTGGTACAGATCTGGAGTGAGGCTCCTGGAGGCGGGGAGGGGGTGGAGGGTTAAAGGGGTGTTAAAGAGGGTGAGGTAGGGGAGGTGGGGAGAGATCGGGGTTAAAATGAGTTTGGAATATGATCCACGGGCTGGAAACATTCAACATTTCTTGAAAAAGTCTGGCTGCAAAGAGCCGGACTCAGCATATATGAGATAACAGGAAAACACACACACACGAAACTCTTTCACTAATCACTCAGTTCGCTTTCGCTAAAGATTGAGGGTTTTCCCATTCTTCTTTTTTTTTCCTGGTGTTTTGTAATTGGCTCGCTTCCTGGTGCAGTGGCGGACAGCAGGCACAGCAGCGGCTGCCCAGTCGGCCCATTGATCTTTCATCAGCCCATAGAGTTAAAGCTGAAGGCATGAGGGAGAGGCTGGAGAAGGCAGCCCTCTCTTTTTATGGCAGCCCACTGGAGCCTGCCTAGGATTGTTCCCTGTTTCCTCAGATTGTTTTTCATTTAGCCAGGGTGCAGCGCTGTGCCGCTCTGAGGAGTTGAGGTGAAGTGTCGCAGACATTTAGAGGAGCACGTAACAGCTACAGTCTGGGTAGGTGGATACAATGGTATAGCAGGCCTCGTTTGCTGATAACATTTTAGTTTCTGTGTATGTTTGGCTTGTACGAGTGTATGGGGTGTGTGACTTCTCAGTGGCATATGTCTCTCTCTGGTTCCAAAGAACGGATTAAATAACCTATAGGACTGTGATTAGGGAGATGTTGGTGGCAGTGATCTGTAAGACCAATATTCAGCTAATCAAGAGAGAGAGTCATGGTTTGTAATAAACTAAAGTCATGGATAGTCAGTGGTGCTGCACAAAATTCTGGGCCCTCTAATTAAAAACAGCAAAAAATAAATAAATAAAAAAAAATAAATAAAAAAATAACATACAGGAATTTAGTGGAATTAACTAGTCTTTTCTTGTTTACTTAACATAAATATGCAAGTTTTATTTATTTAAGATAATTCAACTTAAAATGTACAGTATTTGTTTCCAGAACACTTAAATACTTATAAACATGAATTCTTTTAGGTCTTTTGACGTAAAGTGATGAGTAGAATGAATCTACTGTAAAGAGTTCAGTCATCTCAAAATCAATCATCAATCATCTCTCTTAAATTAAGTTTCTAAAGAAACCTGATCAGCATATTTGCTGAAACGAAGCAGCTCCAGCAGGAGCAGCGGCAGCTGTAAAGTTCTTTGTGTGAAATCAGGAACTGACCTTTAAAGCTTAAAAAATGTAAAAGGAAATCAAGTGTGTTTGTAATGTTCATCAGCGTGACTGAAGAGTTGTTGATTCAGTTTAATTTCTTAAGCACTGAACGTGTTTTCTCAAGTACACCTGAATTCATATCAAATGTATTTAACTGGAAAAGTTCTTGAATCATTACAAAATTACCTCAGCTTGTCTTTACAAAATCAGTTAACTTAAAATTTTTCCCCCAATTAATTGAACCAGCAACTGTACACGTGAATCTGTAGTGGTTATTAGAGTAGTCACTAATGAACTGAACCTAAAATAAACAATGTGTACACTCATATAAACATAATCCCTCTTAATTATCACTTATGTCCCACTAAAAGTGTGTGGTGGCTGCTGTATCTGCAGAGATCCAGCTCTCTGTCTGTATTTTCCTATTTTCTCATTATTTTTCTGTGCTCATGACATTTTACCTCAACTCAAATCGTTGGCATTTAACATCCTGGGAATGAGACTCAACAATCATCTGTCTATCTGGTGCATTTATGAACAGCTTGGACATATACTACTGATTCTAATAGTTATTTAAAGTAATAATAATCTGTGATATGTACCATATTTTAGTAGCCATCTCACGAACTGTCTGTATTGGATGTGCTCAGCTTTCTTTTGCAAAAAAAAAATTGTCAAACCCTATTTTTCCTCAGTTTCCTTTCTTTTCCTTGCCTTTCTTTTCTTTTTTAGTACCCCAATTTCCCTTTCTTGGGGGAAGACGCGACTTTACAGTGCACACTGGTGCTCCAGTATCAGCAGTCACTCAGCTCGATTAGCTGCGTTTAGAGATTAATCCCAGTGTGGGGACAGACTAAACCATTTTGCACCTTTTACAAGGGGTGACAAGGGCCTCAGACAGCCTCCTGTTTCTCTTTAGATGCAAAGTTCAATCTCTCCACCGATTTATTCATACAATTTGAATTTGGTTATTATAATATTAACTTCCAAATTAAAAATCACAAACAAAACAAACTTTTCATTCCAGGCTTTTCAAGGGCCCTCCCCCTTTGGTGCCCAAGGTAGTCAGTCCACCCTCCATCCCCACCCCCCAACACCGTGACGCCCCTCAGGATAGCTGTCATTTAAAAGTGTATTTTGAAGTGCGAGTATATTGAAGAAATAAGCTATTCCTAGCCTAAAAGACTGGCAATAAACTCATATGAGAAACAGCAGCACCACTAATTTAGTGGAAGAGATACATTAGACTGTTACACTTGATAATATTTCTCCACGGACTCCCAGACTATTAATCAAAACCACTTCACATTAAGAAAAAGTAGCAAGAGCTCTTAACACAAATCAAATTTCACTTAAGGGACTAAAATTACCTTCATCAATTTGCATGAAAGCCATGGCAGTAGTCAAGACATCCATGTGATATCCAATCAGAGGCTCTAATCAGTATGTGGGTGTGGTCCGTTGCTATTCCCAACAGTATTCCATTGATCGGAGCTCCAGCAGTGCCGAGCTGCAGCAGTCGTGCAGGCCCTGAACTTGGTCATCTCACTGATATGTGATATTAGGATCCTTCTTCGATGCAGCTCCACGGGGATCTGGTCAGAGGGAGAGGGAGAGAGAAACAGACTTCATTTCAGCAGATCAATTTTCACTGGACTTTGAATATTTCATGTAAGGAGCCTTGCAGCAGACACACAGATGGGCTACATAACTGGCCAACAAGCATGTCCAGTCATACATACATCTGATTGTGCATGCTCACAAATATGCACACACACACAACCTAATGACTCTGGAAGCTTGTCCTTATTTGTACACATGTCAGGTTTTCCATCTGAGTTTAAAGGCATAATGTGCAACATTTTCCAAAAAATAAATAAATACAATATATAGAGCCATATACATATAATGCCTTTCAGTCATCACTTGTGACCCACTAGGAGCACGTGGTGGTGGACGTACCTGCCTGTATTTCCTTCTTTTCTTATTATTTTGCTATGTTCAGGACGCTTTACCCACCCAAAATATTGGTATTTGACATCCTGGAAATGAGACTCTACCGATAATATACCAAAAGGAGTGGACCACCTTAGCACAGAAAGCGAAACCACCCAAACTGGGCAAAATGTGACCCTCATCATGACTCTAATATTATTTATATGAAAATGCAAATTCATTGTAATGCTACAAAAACATAAGGCGTTTACTGTTTGTTGTGTATGACATGTACATTTCCGTGAGAAGATGTTGCACAGACACACACACACTCACATGGCCATTTCACCCAAAGGGCCGGGTTAGGGGAATTGTGTCTGGATCATGTTTCTAGTCCAAGCGAACATGTGGTCGATGTAAGGCTGTGATACAGGCTGAACCCTGGTCCTAGAAGTGGGCACACACACGCACAAACATGCTCAAAAAAGCCTGTTTCTCCTCACAATAGAGATATACCTGAAATTATTTGTTCAGTTGTGTATTTTATACATTTGATTGATGTGCCCTTTGTCATTTAATTCCCACTAAATGGCACAAGATCATAAAATTTAGGGGTATAAATGTCAGGCAATTCTAAAGAAAAATTTAAATTATACCCTGTGTAAAATGGACAGTAAATCTATCAGAGTATCAGCAGCAACAATACAGCAATAACCCATACCTGACCCCTAAACCCTCACCCACAGAAAGGATGTTGTTTCACCGACTGTCTTCAAATACTTTCCTCTCGGAAAGACATCAGTGGAACCAGAGCTTGTCAGGCCCTGTATTTGTTTATTAAGTATGCTCTTGGACTGGCTTACTCCCAAGATGGCTGTAACTGAGAGATTTGTTCATGTAGGCATTAGGGCTGGCTATCAGTGGTGAATTATTTATTGAAAAAAATCTCCCCTTCCTTGACGGATGAGAGAATATGTAGGGCTGCTGCTGCTCACTGACTCTGCCATGTATTAGAGGAGAGATGAAAACATGGTTAAGCGTTCCACGCTGACAATGAATTTAGGGGGGGAAATGGGCAAAATGTCTATTTCTGGAAAATCATCCCAAAATACTGAGAGTGAAAATGTGGTTATCGAACAATGACACGACAATGAGGGAGGCACCCGAATCCAAATACGTTTAAGAAAAAGTCAGCTCCATTATTACCTCGATAGACTTTAAAAAGGCTGCATCTACCTTAATCAAATGCTGATTTAATGCACCAAGACTAATCAACAGCAGGATATCTTTATGTACTTGTATATTTTTACTGAGTTTCTATTTCAAAACAGAATCTCTCTATTACAGAACTTTTTTTTTTTCAGTTTCCGACTTTTCAATGTCCCCCAGTTAAAGACAAGGTGGTGGTGGGCTTCAGGCAGTTCATAAAACTTTTTACTAAACTAGTTCAGCTAAAAAAAAAAAAAAAATAGGTAGAGATAGATGAAAGGTGCACTTTGACGAAATGTGTTACTATTTTTCATAATTAATTATATGCCACTATTAAATCATTTTGCTTTGTAGGCACACCAATTGGATTGCCAATGAAAATTAGGTTAAAAAATAAAACATTTGCCTGATTTAAGGTAACTTCTGGTATAAACCATGCCCACTTCTGGTCCTCTATCTTAATGCAGATACGGAGACAAATAATCTTGTTGGTTGAACAGATACAGATACAGATAATGATGTCTTTGTGCAGCTCTAATGGCAATATATTTGCCACTGATCATCCGTTGCTGAGTATTTTAATGTTCGGTGAAAATCAGTGAAGATCAGATTAAGACACGTTTTGATGACTATTAAATGATTTTATGTATAAGCATTAAATATTCATTTATTTAATGTTCAGTTATGATGCTCATTAGATATCATGTTCTGTGCTTTTCCACACAGCTCATTACAGAATTTCTGAACTCTCCCAAAGCTGTGTCAGCCTGTCAGTGCCTCCTTAAAATGTTTCAATGTTATATTTCTAGAATAAATATATTAAGCTTCAGTGTATATATTCCTCTGACAGGAATGTCAGGGACTCCACGGGGAAAAGCAAAACATGTGCTGATACTGTAGGACCCAGTCCTGTTTTTGACTATGATAAAATGCAGAAAATAAAAATAAAAACGGACACAAGTCGCCCAAAATCAGACAACTAGAAATCCAGTTACCGTGGATATCTCTGCTGCCAGATTTAAATCACAAATGATTTGCTCAAATCAGAATAAATCACATTTGGTAATTTTCTCTGCCCGCTTTATTATGTTAGTTTTTTGTAGTCTGCGGCAGTGAAAGGAAGGGAGACAGGCAGAGGGGCCTGGCTATTGTCATTCAATAGCCAAGCCATTTTGGAAATCACCGCTCTCGATTTGCTCCCGCTGCCTCCCGCTCTGTATTCCCTTATGGCTGCACTAGATGGAAGGCTTCTTTTATAATTTCCAAGTTGCACATACACCACCACCGACCTCCCTCCTCCTTCTTCTCAGAATAACATACACATGTCAAAGGCTCGAGTTGAATGATTGAATGAGCCAGTGATAGACCTATGTAAAAAATGGAGCGATGGACTGACTTTGAATAGAATCTGCAGCAACAGGATGCATCTATATTGATCTAACTATTTAACCCTTATTTAAAATTTTACAACAAAACACAAGTTGGGATCTCTCTGGATAATTTACAGCTAGAGACATCTATATATTGGTGTTTAAGCTAAAAGCTGCTCCATCACCAGAAGGGACTAATAATTGTGATCTATGCCTGCTCACTCAGCAAATAATCAATCATGCTAATTTAGTGTGTTTAAACGGGGATTTTGCTCAGGATTTACTGAAAAACCATTGTCTTACATAGAGAGGGGCACCCTTTAAGCCAATATTGTGTAATATTCAGGTGACTTTATCTGAAATAAACTATAGTTTAAGGGAGCTTTTGGAAGCTCTAGACATAATTTGAATAAAATCACTCTGGCCCTGTGACCTAAACTCATCCAAATGCTCTCACATTGTCACACAAAGAGCCACTAAAACGGGGCCCATGACCCATTTTGTGTCTTGGCCCATATTTCAAGAATAAAGTAAACTATCAGTGAGTCAGCATCCGCACTAAAAAAACAAAAAAAAAAAAACAGCTGATTTCAGAGAAAAAGACCACAGTGCAACACAAGACAGCTGAACAGACGCAAAGGCTCTACATAAAATCCAGGATATTCACGAAGGAGGTAAGTATGTGGATGCTGACAGCCTGATGACTTGAGTAATCGCAGACCTGTTTTACAGCAACCCGCATGTTAAGATTTTAATTTACAGGAATCAGGCAGAATCTCCACAGTGCCAGTCTCACACACCGAGGTGGATTATTCTCATCAATAGGGCATGAAATCTACTGGCTGACCACTGGACACACTGCCTGCTTCAAGCAAACAAAGTGACCACTGAAATAAGGTGCCAGTGACTGTGAGTGTGAATGTTAACTATATATCAGTGTGTGAGTCACAAAGAGAGGCGAAAAAGACGACAAACGTGCGTGTGTTCCTCGGAGAGAAAAAAAAAAGTTGATATTTTTGTGTATTTTTCCGTGTTTCTATTTTAACCCCGTGTGAAATGGAGTGAACAGCCAGTCACCTGTATTTGCTGAAAAATAAATTGTAAATTTTGTTACCTCATCCATGTTCTGCTAAATATTTCCCACACATTTTCTCTTTATTTGTACTTTTAAATGAAAGCAGACGCTATTTTTTAACTATTGTGCTATTTCACTTTAAATGGACTGTCCACCCCATAATTAAAAATACATATTTCTTGGAGGAAACACCACTGAAAGAACATGAAACCACAGAAAGAAAGTAGTTCCTCATGAAACTGCACACAACAACATCTGTGCGTTATTTTGATTACCCAGGTCTGGAAAGACATATTGCTTTTGAGGTTTTTCAATATATGTTTTTTGGTGCTTTGACCACCAAAAGCCAAGTGCCATCTAGTTCAGGACTTTTCAGTTTTGTAACTTAAACCCCAGCTCTGATTGCTAAAAAAATTTTTCCATCCCAAATAAATAAGAAAAAACTTGACATGACAAAAAAAGGGGAGGGGGGGGTGATAAACTGGGCTGTGAGAGGATTTCAACACATTTAACACACTGCATGTGGTTTCAGCCCAGCATCACTGCCTGTCATTATCAATAAGCAAACCATGCGGGATTTTTCCCCAAAACAATGCAATAATAATACTTCTCAGTCATCACCCACGAGCATGTGACGCCCTCTGCCCAGTGCTTTGCCAACCCAAGACGTCCTATTTGACACCCTGAAAATGAGACTCAGCAATCAACTATCTTTCTGGCCGTTTACAAACAGCAACTGACAAATCTTACTAATTCTGATCCTGTGTCAGGGCCATATTTCCACACCACACGCTCTGGAGCTTTTACTGGTGCAAACAGGGCTGTCCCCCACATCACTTCTTCGTTTCATTTTGTGTCACTGTATCCAAGAGAACGTTTGCTAGCTAACACTGATAAAAGTCTTTACCATGGACATATATAGAAATGGACATCATCGGTGCTCCCCAAAAGTGAAGCCAAAACATCTTTTTTGCCCCCTAGTGGTTGGCTGCAGTATAAGTCAGAAACCCCCTCCTCCACTTTAATAGATAGGACATGGCCCAAACTGAAACATCAAAGTACACATCATATACATTATTCCAAAAGATGCTTTCTGTCATTTTCAGTAGTTCTTATCATGCTGATGTGTCTTCAAATGTTCATTTTTCTTATCAGTTTGGTTTCAATTAGTTATTTGATGCTATAAAAAGGGGGTTTCATCTTTATTTATGTCAATGGTGTCTACCTGATGATGTGTCGTAAATAATAAATAAAATAACATTGTAAGTTTCAACTTTGTAAGTATGAAATTACAATTAAGTATTCATGATTTTTTTGTAAGTAATCAGAACTAATAAAACGCTGCCATGGGATTTAAATTACATGGTATTCCTCATTTATCTGACCTAGTTTAGCAGCTCTCATGTGTTGATCAGAATTGTGATTAAAGGTTTGGGTGGGCTGCAATCTTAAGTTTGAGAATGGCTGATCTAGATAGATAAATAGTACTACAGGTAAGAGAAAACATATATATATTTTATTTGGGGGTGAATTAACCCTTTAAATGGGATACTATCCACAA
The DNA here is from genome assembly GCA_034769285.1 of Lutjanus argentimaculatus. Taxonomy (NCBI): domain Eukaryota; kingdom Metazoa; phylum Chordata; class Actinopteri; order Lutjaniformes; family Lutjanidae; genus Lutjanus; species Lutjanus argentimaculatus. The sequence goes on along the minus strand of JAWZSL010000021.1, from coordinate 1,910,203 downwards.
CAAGCTGACAAAATAGTAACCTGTTGAAATACAGCCTTCAATAACTGTTGTTAACGTGCATGTGAACAACCATCAGGTGTCTCCAGTGATGATATTCAGAGAAAGTACAGACATGTCAACCTTGTAGGACGGCGCTTAACAGCACTGTAGAGAATGCTGGAGGACAGGACTGAAAATCGAGATCTCTGCGCTGATTACCATGAAGTAATGCACTAATGATGACACTGCTTGCACTCAAATGTGATAAATTGATTTCACCAGGTTGAGAGGTTTGGGAGCAGACCTGTACACGCACCTTATACTTCAGCTAAAGGAGTATTTTAAGGATACTTGAACATGTTGTAACACCAAACAGTAATTATAGCAGAGTGTGTAGTCCTATAGGTAGACAACCCTCATCAGTTCTGAGAAGGAACGCTGCAACAGGTAAAACAGGGGTCAAAGGAAGCTGGTTTATAGCTGATTTGTGGTGTTGCTCAGTGGTTTTTAAAACTGAGATTTGGGGATCGACAGAGGTCCCTGAGTGGGTTGTAGGGGCTCTCCAGCAAAAGGAGGAATAGAATAATTTAACTTTTATGACATTTTTTGGAAGTTAGAACTAGAGATGAAATTTGCTTATCAGTCAAAACTGTGTACCAATTTGATACAAGTGCATTAAAATATACATGCATATAAATATATGTGTGTGTGGGTTTTTTTTTTTTTTTTTTAAAGACAGTTGTGTACTACTATCCCTTTCCTGCTAGGAAGTAGCAGGGTCCACTTTTAGAGTTAATAAATTTCATGGTATCAAATCAGTGCACCCACCAATACTGATACCAGCATTTTAGGTGGTACTGGACGCTGATACCGGGACGTCAATGGAAGAAATAAGGTTGGCTGTTTTGATAGACAGTAATTCTCTAGTTTGATCATTGATTGACAATGAAGATCTCATTATCTTTAAACCTAAAAAGAAAAAGAAAAACTTACTCAGAGGGAATTCTTTAAGATAAAATCCTTTCACATTGGGCATCCGTAGTCTAATGTGCATTTATTGTGGGGATCCCTGACATGAAAAAGTTTGGGAACCCCTGATGTTGCTAATGACTGGAGCTCCAAAGACTAGTCGAATAACTGATTAGTTGTCAACTATTAAATTAACAATTAATCGTTTGAGTAATTTTTTTTTTTCCAGAAAAAGAAGTCAAAATTCTCTCATTCCATACTCTTAAATATGAATATTTTCTGGTTTCTTTGCTCTAAAACGTTGATTTGTGGACAAAACTGGACCTTGGAAAACACAACATTTCACCATTTTCTCAACATTTTACCAAACAACTAATCGACTCATCAAGAAAATAATCAGACAATGAAAATAGTCGTTAGTTGCAGACCTAGTACAGACTTCTTAACCGAGCTATCTAAATTATGAGAGAAAGAATAGACAAATATATTTTAAACAAGCTCTCCTGTTGCACGTCTAAAAGCTCTAGAAGAAGGAGCTCTGCGGAGAAATGTGACTCTTCATCTGGTAACTAATGTCCCTCAGCAGCCTCCCAAGAGTCTCCCAGAGCCGCAGCCATGACATCAAACGCTCGTCAGTATTTACATGACCGGGAAGTGTCCAGAGGAGTGTGTGTAAAAAAAAAAAAAAAAAAAAAAAAAAAGGATGACCAAGCAGAGCCACGCTCGCTGCTGCAGCACATGGCTGCAGGACGCGTCCTCTGCCTTCGGCGTGGAGTTTGTGCGCCAGGCGCCGAGGAGAATAATCTGTTTACAGTGTGCGCGTTGATGGTCATTTTTTATGATGTTGTTTAATCCACAGTGGACGAGGAGGGGGTGGCGGGCTGTCTAGCACAGCTCCAGACAAGCTGGCTCCAGTGGCCATCTCTGTAGGCTATAGGCTTCTCTATTTGAGCAGAGAGACAGGTGTAAATCTCTCCTGCGATCTTTACTCTGCACTCTGTGCGACACTCACCTGAAGGTAAATAAATGGTTTATGACCAAGTAAATGAACCACCTCTCTGGGGCTTGTGGGCTTGTGCACAGAAAGAAAACGCCCCGGGGCAGTTGTCATTGTCATGCTCTGAGTTGTGCCAAGCATATGTTTAGCAGCTCTGAAAGTTAAACGTTTAGGAAATACAATTTTATCTTACATAATTTAGGAACAAATGATAAGCCACGTGCTTAATAACAAGTAAATAAATTCGATGGTTATTTTGAATAAGCAATTTAACTACAGTGACTTAAAATATATTAAAGCAGCAGAGTATTACTGCCACGCCAGAAAAAAAAGAGCTCAGTATCACGATTTAAAAAAAAGTTAATTGTTTTAACAAGATATTTTCATATTATTATGACATACAAACACATCACGTTATAACAAGAAACGTTTCTTTGTTGTCACGAGGAGAGTTTCTTGACAATTTTGTATATTGTAATAACGTGAAAATATCTTGTTTAACGTGAAAAACATCTTGCTAAAAAAAAAAAAGGCTTTTCACTTTAATTCACTGATTTCACTGATACTGATTAGTTTTTTTTCTTTTTCCTGGGTTGCACCAATAGCCTCCATATTTCTTCTAAATTATGCACTAGAACTAACGTGTAAACTTTAACATAAGTGCAATGAAGTTGTTAAAGAAAGTGATAAGTCATTTTAGGTGAATATTAATTTTAGTTGTTTGAATAACTATGTGTGAGCACTGGCACCCGCAATTATCGTAAATGGTTTTTAATCCCAAAAGGTGTTTTCAATATTCCAGGATCACATCGTCACATTGTCAGGCGGCACCTCGCGTCACGCAAAGTGTGTGTATGTATGTATTCGTGTGTGTGTGTGTGTGCAGGCCTGGTGAGAGCAGGAGAGAGGGGGGCTATTATACCAAAGTTCTACAAAGTAGGTCTGTGCCACTCTTGATTAGGGCTTGTTCCCAAAAGATGGTTGCAGACATGAGATAATGAGGTCCTGTGATAACGCGGGTCTCCTTTAAGTTTTTCCCATGAATCGAGACTGTCGCCAGTCCACAAAACGACACTGTGCATCGGCACCACGCTACTCACTTCTCATTTGTCGAGCACAAAAGCTGATCCACCCCAAATCCGCACTAACAAACCAGGGGCCGGGAGCAAATCATATAATGTTCAATCGTATTCACTTCTCCACTAATTAACTGGAATCCCACCTTATTCTTACATACAGTGACCAATTAAACTGCCATGTATGCCAAAGGTCTCCGGGGCCACAGCCGGTCGCCAGGAACATTTGTGAAGGTCTGCGGCTTCACTATAGGCAATGGATCTTATTAGGTGGATGACCTCAGCGAGGAAAGGTTACAGACTTTTTCGCTGCCCTCGGTTGGAAAACTAAGATGTTTCCTAATCGGATTTTAATTGGTTGGTTGGTGCTTGTGTCCTCTCGGTGTGTGCAGCGGGATGAATGTTTGTATTTCAGCGCGGATCCACGAAAATTGAAAGCAAGGATGATAGATGGAGTGATACAATCTAAATGTATTATGAGTAGGGTAGACCGGGGGTGGTTGCAACAAGGGGGCGGTTGTAACAAGTCTTATTTTTCTAATCAGCAACATGCTTGATAGATGACACTCAGATCTCACAGGCTTAGTCAGACCACTAGGAAGACAGGAGACACATTCAACATCTGCTGCTGCATTTAATGAAATAAATAGTTTTGGAGGTATGAAAGTTTTTTTTTCATGAGCTGACCTTACCTTTTCTATGCCAATTGTTTTAATTGTTTTATCTCTTACTTCTTATTTATCGTTACGTTTTATTGCTGCGTTTGATATTTCATTGCTTGTTCTAGCTATATATTGTTTACTGATAGTGCCATTGCTGTTAATGTTTTATGATAAGCACTTACATGATTCCTACTGTTTGTTTTTATCCGGTAAAGCACTTTGTTTTGGAAAGGCACTATACAAATAAAGATTATTGTTTTTTTTAATTAATATTATCACTGAGTTTCAATCGTTGTTTTGTTGACTGCTTGTTGGCATGGTTAGCATGTGTCAAGGTTGGTGCGTCTCGCTAGCAGGTGGTGTTTTGTCATGGCTGACAAGTTAAGCAGCCATATCAAAACAGACCACACAAAAGTATTTTTCAACATAAACTATCATTAGTGCAGTTTTGTACAGCGAATACATGTTTAATAAAAGGTTGTTACATTGCAAATTGTTCCATTCTTCCTGTCCCATACAGAAATATAAAGAGATTTAACATCTGCACATTGATTCAAGGTAGGCCTAAATAATTCTATAATATTACTGTACAAATAATACTATGATGAAAAATGTGAATACCAGCTTATTGAGACAAAAAGGTCAGATGGTGCAACTGACCCCAACCCTGGGGTCATCATCTAACCTGTTCTATTCAAATAAATATTGTGAACATGTTATAATCATCTTTAAATGTTCTGGGTAGGTAGCAGACAGATGTAAGTTTAAAATATAAAGATTTGTCCAAATAGCCTCTGAGTGACTGAGAGAAATGCAAAAAATGTTGCAGCTGCCCCCAGACTCCCCTACTATTTTATAGAGTTTTATAATAATATACATAGCTTCATTTGCAGAGGTAAAATCAACAGGTGTTAACAACATCCATTTATAGGTTTTTGTAAAGCAGTTTTGTCATTTTACACGATGAATTTTGTTTAAATAGCCTCTTTGGTTCACTTTCCAAAGTTACAATAGACTAAAATTAAGTTATGAAGGTGGACATAACCACAAATGACCATCATTTCAACACTATACCCACCAAATCCCGGGCACACACATTTTTTCCTACTTTCTGCAACAGTTGCCCAGATTCAGCCTCCTCCTGTGCTTATACGAGGTTACTGCAGAATCCTATAAGTTAAGCCAACCAGGTTCATCTTACGTTCAAATACTCCCCCTCATTACTCCAAAAACGTCTTTATGCAAAACATCTGTAGGGACTTCAATAAATGAAAGCACAGCTTCTAACCGCATCCTACTTATTTTTGATTTTCATGTGGTTTTCGTGTATTGTCTAACTTCGTAAATACGGCCGGTCTCATATTTCAAATGTCACAAGTCTCTGACGACTTGCAATTTGAACATGAAAAAGCAGCAAAGGCAAACAGCTAGTTAAAAAAAAAAAAGAGGAAGAAAGAGAAAAAGGTGGCTCCGAAGCTGTCTAACTTGAGTCACATTAAACTCATAATGGATCTAAAGAAAGAAAGAAGGCTTTTATATTTATTTCACGTTGAGCGGCTCAGTGTAGACTTTGAGATGGCAAACTGCTAGTTTAATGTCAAACCTAATAGACTATTAGGTTAACTGGTGTGCAGAGTGAGCTTTTCACCTCACACACAACATACAAGCCAGCAGCAGTGTGCACCAATCCAGATAAACCTGTTGACGCACATCAGTAGCTATTTTCTCCAGCACAATGCAAAGAGTAAACTTAATCTGTCTGCAGTGCAAACACACTGTTGTTTTTTTTAAACATGATTTTTAAAAAGCCTATTCAAATTCAAAGTGTAGTCTAAGTGAGAAACACGTGAGTATTAGGGTTATCTGAAAATGTTTTCAAGTCCTAAAAACACGAAGCATTTCTAAATATTATGAATACTGTAAAAAAAAAAAAACTTATTTTTTATGTTCTGATTTAGTAAAAAAAAAAGAAAAAGAAAAAAAAAATCTGGCAAAAGAAAAAAACAACAACGCCAAACAACTTAATGTAAGGCTTCATACCCAGAGGACTTGTACGCACACATTTACAAGGCATTATGGCTTCACCAGTTAACAGAGGGATCCATCCATCGCGCAGAGAAGCATGTGGGAGATTCAATTGACCGCACTCAACTTTGCCGCCGCTTGAGCTTTGCCGCATACACTTCAAATTGTTGTTCTCGCTACTGACAAAACCGTTAATTCACCCAGAAACGGGAGGTCAAGTTTCAGCAGGAGCAGGAAAAAAGAAAGTAGCCGGCAACAACTTACACGCAGGAACGTTTGTGTGTCAGACAGAGCGCAAAGGTTTGAGCACACAAAGAGCCCCGAGCTCTGCTAAAATATTCAGCCAACATCATAAACTATTGACACCTGTTGCTTTTATTTATCTATCAGTGTTTGAAAAGGGAAATAAAAAGAAGTCTGAGCCTTTGCAGATATTTCAGAACTTATGAATTCTCTTTAAAGGTGCCTTTTAAGTTAAAAATAATAAGTGGAACAAGAAGTCTGACAACAATTATCTTTTGGAAGAGCCATAAATAACTGACATAAATTAACTTAAATAAAAACCTGCTTACACTTAGCCTGCATTTTAGAGTGCATACCTAAATACAGTCTTTTCTGTATTTAAAAGAAACTGAATTTTTAATTCAATTTGTAAAACAATCTGAATACTGTTTTACACAAAAAGTAGAATTTCAGAGTTATTTTTCCTTTAGGTCTCAAACTATTCTTGAATTAGATTATTTACCTCTTAAAAGCATAAGATGCAACATTTCCCTAAAAGAAGAACACTCATAAACTCATAAATATAACTTGTGCTAATTGTATTGCAATTCCTTATACGTGATGTCTTGTTTTTTTTATTGTAATTAGGTTTGAATTAAATATAAACATAATCAATTTAACTGCAGTAAACCTGCCTTCTGCATGTATTTCCTTATTTTCTCATTACTTTGCTGTGTTTGTGACGTTTTACCAACCCAAGGTGTTGGTATTTTTCTGGTGCATTGACAAACAGCTCAGACAAATCCTACAAATTCTACCTTTAAGACAGTAGCTTGAATGTTTTACCACTTCATTAAAAAATGACAATAAAAATAAATGCTTGTCACATAAGTCTGTGCTGTCTTAATTCTTCAGCTCCTGCTTCACCTAACACAGAGTACAACAAATCTTAGTGGGACGAGGCACAGCGAAATCCACACTGAAAAGGGTGGATTATGGGCTCAGGCCTGCACACAGCACCTGTAGGGAGTGGCTGGAGGATCCTTCTCAAAATAACTCGGAAAACCCATCTGAGCAGGTCTGCAACAAGGTTGAACAGGTAAAAATTAGACCTCCTGAGGCACAAATCCAGGAAGACCTGGCTCACCTTGAGGGGAACTGACACATATATGACTTTTTACAAGGTCATTTAGGGATGGGGGATACTGCTGTTTATGTAGCAGCAAAATTCCTTTAACTGCATTTAAGGAGATCCCTTGAAGCCCCAGTCACAGCTATGATGTGGTGTATCTGTAAGCACGATGCCTGAAACCTTCCTATTTCCTATACTGGATATCTTCATAGTACTTAGCGTGGATTTACTTTAAAGATTGGTATTGCACTTGATCCTTTTACCTCAATCACCATTCTGGGTAACAAAATGTCTGATTGTGGGGCAGAAAGACATAAAAGACATGTATTCAACCGTCCCGTCAGTGGAAATCAGTGCTGGTTTCTTTTACCCAGCCTTTCAGACTGCATGGCACTTGCTTTTCCGCCTATGGTTTTCCATTTCAAAGCCCTATGTCTCCATGTAAATACCAAAACACAGTAATCCAATCTGACCCCATTGCAAATTTTCCAGAAACTATTGGGGGGTAGTTGGGTTGACATGAGCCACACACTTATCCCACTTAACCTCTAGAGAGAAGCCACCCTAACCCCTCAGCCCAAGATTCCCTCGCAGGAGGAATGCACTGCTTTATACCACTCTCCTCTTTAAAGCAATGCGTCTTGAGGTTGGATTTAATGGCAAAACCTTATAACTTCGTGAGACCGTAAACTCAAAGCAGCACAAAGCCGATGCCGATGGTGAGGAGGCTAAATGGACAGCAGATATCCACGTTAGGGCACCTCCCTGCCCACTGCACAGTGCAAACCAAAACACTTTTTGATTTCAAACCCCAAATAGTCCCTAAATGATGCCTCTCAGGAACATAGCGGGAACATATTTACACTGTGCTAACTTGATGACAAATAACCTGAGGATTCTTCTGGTTCCCATTTGCTATTGTTTGCTTTGTAGCATGCAAAACTGGTTTCAGAAAGATTCTCAGTGTGCAGAATATAAGGGGAAAGATACTTATCTCCCATGTTGGCGAGTGGTGGCACGTAAGGCAAGCTAAAGACTTTTGACACATGGTCCACATCTGAGGCATTTACCACGAGCATCTTGATCACACAGCTTGTAGCTGCAGAGAAAGCCTGACGGCTGTTTATGGGGTTGAGCAGACAAATCCCCTGCATTATGCTCTACAGGTGATGCATGCCATTGGACTGGTTTGTTCTTATAGTGCTGTGTTCAATGTTTACCTTCAAAAAGCAGCTGTTCACAATCCTTACTCTATTCTACAGCAACAGGTGATAATGAGCATAGCTTGTTTTACGTGAATAGGAACCATTAAGCAAGCGTTTAGTGGGCTTCTGGCCAGACAATGCAATGAAAACTTATTCATAAACAAAAACATAAGATCTTATGATTTCTGACTTAAATAGGATTTCAGATAACACCTAAACACATGCAATCTTGATATTTTGAATGTGCAGATGTGAAATAACCAAAACTAATAAGTTATATTTTAAGTCACAGTTCAGGTCTTAGTAAGAAATATTGCATAGTAAACAGGTTATTATTGTGAAATAAACCCAGACAGTCCTGTAGAGTACATATTAAGTGGGTACTTCCTAAAAAATCAATAATTTGACACCATATACGATTTAAAAATTCATTTTATTTCTTTAAAAAGCATTTTATTGCTCCTCCATTTCACATCGGGGTCGTGCATCACCTTGTCAGGTTTATTTCCAATAATAACCCGCTCACTGTACATTATCCTGCTTATTACACAGCGACCCAGCCTACTAAAAAAAGTCAATAATATAAGACAAAATGATCATTTAAAAATTATTTTCTTGATTAAAAAACATTTGTGTTGTGCTTCCACTTTGCATCGGGGTCCTGCATCACCCTGTTTATTTTGCAATAACGACCCACTCACTGCACATAATCCTGCCTATTACACAGCTACCTACTAAAAAAAATCAATAACATGATACAAAATATTCATTTAAATACGATTTTATTAATTGAAAAATTATTTTATTGTGGCCCTGCATCACCCTATCAGGGTTTATTTCACAAAATGGCCTGCTCATTGTACATTACACCCCTTTTTACACGGCTACTGGCGCAAAATAGCAATAATTTCACACAAAATATTGATTTAAAATGATTTTCTTGATTTAAAAATCATTGTATTGCTCCTCCCCTTTGTCTGCATCACACTCTCAGGGTTTATTTTGCAATAATGACAAGCTCATTTGACATTATCCCGCTTATTAGACTGTTTCTTATTAAAATCATTAGTTTGACAGAAAATATGAATGTAAATATTATTTTATTGATTTAAAATGATTCAATTGCTCCTCCATACTCTATAATCAGACTTCCATGCCTAGCAACAGTCATAGCAACGGTCTGCAATTCAGAAATCATAAATAATAATATGGTGTAATTGTAATCAGAATTGAGTATCTAACAACGTATAGTAAAGCACTAATTTATTATAATGTGTGATAGTATACAATTTCAAAATATTTTATGAATATTATAACTGTGGCACTGATCTCATATTACTTGTTGCACGATGAACAAATCAGATTGTTCTTCAAAATTTGTGTCAGATGTGTCTGTTGTTTACGGAGATTAAGATCAGGCTCTTTTAGCATCAACAGGGCTGTATATTTAGATAATCGACAAAAAGCTAAACAGACCATTTTTCACCTTTTCAATTGCCTCCTCCTTAACAATGTCGTAGTAACTTAAAAGTTATGAGCCTGAGTCACTGTTGATGAACAACCTCAACTAAGGGAGCAAATGTCTCCCCAGCACACGACCATTTTCCTTGTCAATCTGTAGTCAATGCGCTGCCATCAATAAGCACATCCCCTAATTAACTAAAATTGTTTTTCATCAATACCTATAACTGGCCAGCAGAGGAATTGATGAGAGCAAGGGTTGACTTGGCTAAAAATGCCTGACGGGGACAATCCATCGACAGGTAAAGAGTTTATCATCCCTGCAACCAATTGACTAAAACATGTGTCTGATTCTGGAAAGTGCATTTTACAATCTGTGCCCCTTTTGGGGCAATATAGCCTCCATGGATCAATGTTAGCCCCATCTTGGAGGTAAATAGTTTACATTTAAAAAGTCATTATGCTGTCAATTGAATATCTCCCCCTCCACTTTGTGTCGGGATGTCCATAATGAAGTTTGTAGTCATTATAGTAGTTGAATATACTAATCTTGTGATGTTTCCTTTCCCTATCATGTTGTGTTAGGGTTGATGACTCTCAGCAGACAATCTCCTCCATTCAGGAGCGGTGCCACCAAGTCTGTCCTTGCTTATCATTAACAATCTGCAAATAAACAGGACAGCACACATTACATCACTTGCAGCTCCGTGATCAATTCCAGGAATGTCTTTGAAGCTTTGCTTAATGAACCTACACAGTGTAGCTGTTGTGTGTAGTCAGGCTTCATAACCCATGACCTTAATGCAGTTTTTCCTCGTTGAAATTATTGGGAGGTTCGCAATAGTAATAAGAATATTCAATAAAAACACAAAGTGGGTGCAGTTGAGATTAAATGCACAGCAGAACCATGTGAAAGGAATTGCTCTTTCCACCTAAATGCTTATGTGTCATGACACAGGGGGTTCCCAAACTTTTTCATGTCAAGGACGCCCACAATAAATCCACTTTAGACCATGAAACTCCAATTTGAGAGGGGGTTTTGGGGGGGACAGTTCACTTCAAAATCAAAATTTTGTATTTTTCCTCTTGCCTGTAATGCTGTTTATCTATCTAGTTTGTTTTTTTTAGTGTGAGTTACAACGTTACGGAGATATCAACTCTAGAGATGTCTGCCTCTCTTGAATATAATGGGACTAAATAGCACTTGACTTGACTTGACTTAAACTACTGGAGGAGAAGAACTACTTTATTTCTAGTAGAAAGAAAGTAGATTCTAAGAAAGTAGTTCCCACACGAAACTGCTCACAACAAAGTATGTGGGTTCTCTTGAGTAACTGAGTCATGATTTCTGGAAAGAGACACTGGTGTTCAATTTTTCAAATATTTTTGGTGCTTTGAGCACCGCAAGTGGATTGCTGTCTAGTGCAGTTATATTCGAGAGAAGGCATACATCTTTATGGCCAATATCTCCAAAACTCTGCAACTCACACCAAAACAATCTACATGGATGAATAACACTACAAGGAAGAGGAGAAATATGTATTTTTGATTTGGGGGAGAACTGTCCTTTTAAGAAATACCTCTGGGTATATTTTATTTTATATACAAGTTTGAAGATAAAAATATCTTCATAGTCAATCATTGATCAAACTAGGATCACTACAAATTACAATCAATCAAAAGAGCCAACCTTCTTTCTTGCCTAATTGTTGCAACTTCCAGAAAATGTGATAAAAGTTAAATTATCCCCAATCTAGGACCCCTGTTGGTCCCCGGACCCAAGTTTGAAAACCACTCAAGGATAACTCAGTCGACAGCACTGCATGATGCTTTTACATATTAGACAAGTTTTAAACACAAGCTGCACCCTCCATACTGCCAGAAGTCACCCACCCACCCACGTTGGAGTGAGAGATTTTAGAGCCTGTCCAGTCAAATATACTGCCCCTTTTGATTTTGATATGCATGATCTCTGTAGATGTATAAAAGGGAAGCGCTGACAAAGTTGGCTTCATCAATCAGTAGTGTCAGCTCAGACCTTTTTATAGCCTCCTGGACTCCCTGAGAGCCCTAACCCTGTAAAAGTTTATATAGTGGTATTGACCATTCTCTACTTGCTTAGCTAATGAAGCCAGCTTGGCCACAGAGACTGAAAAGGCTGCCGCAGTGTCAACACTGCTTCCTATTTGATGACACCTTCCACTAAATTGAAATGTGCTGCTAATGGGGTTGAGTGTTTAAAGAAGAATAGGCCACAGTAATTGACACAGACCTGACCTCACTCAAGCAAAGAGAAGGATGGAAGGAAGGCCCCACGTATGCTGAAAGCAGCACCTTATGTTTGGGGCTTAAACCATGTAAAGGTTGAGCTGCTGCCTACATGGCTTCAGCTACTGAAACTGTGTTAGATTTTCATTCATTCAGATGCTGCTGTGGCTTATCAACAGCTATTGCATTTGTTTTCTCTAGCAAATCAATAACATGCAACACATAAGCCGAATACCCTTGTGTATCTCCCCTGGGGAATAAGCTGCATATGCATGCAGACCACTCCACTTTACACACATATGCACATATACATGGACACAGTTTTCAAAGACAACACCTTGTCATCTCACCAAATCCATCACAAAGGGGGCATTGTGACATGTCTAACTCACATCATGATAGACAACAATTGAGCTGCAATGAACAAAACATGCATGATATGGCAGCAGAGGCTTCTCACTAATACTCGCATGCATGAGCAGTGCTGAATGGAAATTGTTGAAGTAAATGCTTGCAGAATCAGAATCAGGTTTGTTGCCAAGTAGGTTTTCACATACTAGGAGACTCCCAATGTGAGCCCTGAGGAATTTACTCAGTATTTCGAGCCCCAAGCTTCAAAACAATACATGCAAGCACCCACATATAACGACTTGTGCAACAAGTAACCTCCATCACGCCTTCCCGTCTTTCAGATGTCAACAGAATAGATCCTTTGCAGATGCATTAATAATTGCCGACTGATGCAAAATATTGAACGCAGCACGTTGTCATGATTCAGTGCAGGCCTATATTGCCTCTTTTGTGAAAATTCGCTCAGCATGGTCCACCCTCAAGGACTTTGAGATCCACCAACGCTTCGTTCCCCGCCTGCATCCACGGAGACAGACAATTGACTGAGAATTGATGGTCAATGTTTATCCAAGGTGGCCGACTGGCCACAGCTCTCTAGTTTACTTGTGAATTTGTGGTTAATTATCGTTTTAGGAGGCACTGAGAGCGTGGCTATGTCTACAGAGTGCACATCTCTTCAGACCCATAGTGAACGGCTGCACACTTCTAATCGGCGTTTTAACCGAGAATAAACTCTATAAGCTTTATTCATATCCACGTCTTAAGCGTAAAAATTATAACACTGATGTAAGTCCAGACCTACATAATAATTATATAAGAAAACATAATGGCAACTTTACGTTGCAGGAAACATTTGTTCAAATAGAATTAAAGATTAAAATTATTTATTAATGACACGTACTTGGGGCAGCCCGTGCAAGTGTGACTAAAATTTAATTGTTTCCCAGATATACTGCGCCGGGAAAGCATGCTGTATTTTGTGCAAGAATTGATAAAAAAAACACAAGCATCAGTGAAGACATCCCCATGGACTCTGCTCTTCTGCTTATTTGCTCGCAAACTTGTGATGTAGGTACGGTCAGATCAATTTACAAAACGCTATTTCAAGTCAAAAAGAGAACATCCACTCGAGTTGAAAACGTTTTGCAATTCAGCCAAGATGCTTAATAAGCTCTTCATGTTCATGTTTCATCATTATAAGATGATATATATATTTTTATAATACACTGATTCATAACTGATTTCACTCACAATGACCAAATGATCCAAATTTAGACTGAAGAGGAAAAGTGGGGTGTGTAAATATTCAAAATGACAGTAAAAGAAATAAACTTTACAGCCATTAGCAGTCTAACAAAATTCAATAAACCACTATAAATATAATAATAAACAAATATTGATCATTCTTATTAACATTACATGAAGTTATCATCGAGCGCCTCATCCCGTCACCAGCTCATATTTTCCTGAGCTATGATTTCAAAGGAGGATGTTACAGGAAATGTTGGCTACTCGGCTGCTTCTCGGAGCTGTTAAATCGCTGTAAACTTACTAGATCGCGAACTGAATACTGCTGTATCATCAAAATAAATATGTTTGTTAATAAACAAAATGTTCGCGGTGTTCAAAGCATAAGAACAGTGTTGTGTTGTGGGACGGGGAAGGAAGTCAACAGCGCAACAGATCACAACATCTCGCCGACAAAGCGTGCCGGTTCCCCGGCTTGGCTTGTCTCGCTCTCTCCCCTTCGCTGGGTCTCACAGACCGACCGACCGATAGCGCAACTTCTCTAACGATGTTGGCATATTCACACAACACTGACTGGGGCAGGGTGGTGTTTTCACGGCAAAGCCCTTTTGAGTTTCCAAACACCTTTTTATAAGTCTGAAGTCTGTCCCCTCCACCCGACCTGTTAAAACCACGCCTACGCAGCCACACAATTGGTCCGAAAGCGTCAAAGAGCCAATCAAACGGAGCGCTGCTACTCGTAACATGCAACACATCCATACAGTATGAAGCCCTATGGGCCACAGAGGCGCTAGGAAAATCACGGAGCTGGGACCTTACCACCTCTCTCTCTCTCTCTGGCCGTCAGCGGACTCCTTTCTCTGCACACGTCTTTCTCTGAAATGTGTGTGTGCGCGAAAGAGAGAGGAGGAATAAAGTGTGTGTGTGCGTGTGAGGGTGCATGTCCGGAGCAAGTAAAGGCAGGGGGATTATTCGGCGCTATCGAAATATTTCAACACGTCGCCCTCGCTGCAGGACTGAAGCCAATAAGAAGGAACGCATTTTAACAGGAATGCCGATATTGTAAACAGCAGCAGAAGAGAAAGAATGCACTGCAGTCAATTAAGTGACTCACCCGAGTTGGTTTAATTCGACTAATGTCCGCAAGCCAGCGAGGCACAGAAAGGTGTCCGATGCGCGTCAGCCTCTGAAGAAAATCGGTCTCGCAGCACTTGTGAAGAATAATGGAGAGCATTTTTACATTTCTCTTTGCAGACTTTTGATCAAAATCCAGCAAACGACCGTTGAGGTTTCCCAGCAACTTGTGAAAAAATAAGTGGATGCTTATTTCTGCAGAGTTGAAGGAGGAATTTCCAAAGCTTGTCAACTTCAGCTTCTTTTTTTTTTTTCCTCTTTATTTTGTTTTTGTTGAACGCAGGCTTCACTGTTGTTAGAAATACTGCTTCACATCCAACCGGTCGTCTACATTTGTTGCCTGCACTTGGATGAACTTCCTGATGAGAGATCCAGTCATACAAGGATCAAATATGGCATATCATCCGTTTATACCTCACCGGGGTCCGGAATTTGCCATGAGTGCAATGCTGGGTCACCAGCCTCCTTTCTTCCCGGCTCTGGCGCTGCCTCACAGCGGCTCCCTCTCTCTGCCGGGCGCCCTGGGAAAGCCGATCATGGACCAGCTGATGGGAGCCGCGGAGACCGGCCTCCACTTCTCTTCGCTGGGACACCAGGCTGCGGCCGCCCACCTCAGGCCTCTGAAGACTCTGGAGCCTGAGGAGGAGGTGGAGGACGACCCCAAAGTTCACCTGGAAGCCAAGGAGCTCTGGGAGCTCTTCCACAAGAGAGGCACTGAGATGGTGATCACAAAATCCGGAAGGTAAATTTGATTTTTGAAGTGTTTGCGTGTGTGTTCACCGTAAAAATGTAATGTTGTGCATACTGATTACTCATAATGGATGGATTTGTTTTCATACCTGGATAAATATTTACGCACGCCACTTAGAGTTATATCTATGGATATACATATCTAGGCCTACAATTCCTCTGGACAACTTCTTTATTTCATGCAACATTCTCAAGCCTTTCCATTTGTCTAATGTGTATGTTATTAATTAACTTAGATGGCAGCATAATTGTCTCACAATTGTCAGTTAATATATTTATCACACAATAATATAATGTCTCTACAAAATAAAAGCCACAAAACAATCTAAAGATGTATATATTTTTTTTTAGCTTAATAGAAAAATTGAAAGAAAAAAATAAGATAAGTCCTACTTCCTCTGTGTTCACACGACATGCAAACTCTGTGGTCTGTGGAAAACTGAACATGTTAAGCTGGTCTTTAATGGTTAGCTGTTGTTTTATTGAATAAAAAGAGACTATAGGCTCGTAGCTGCTGTATTATTAATATTAAGCCTTCAGTAACAGTAGTTCTCAACTTCACGGATCTGTAGGCCTAATAATATCCTCATAGGAAAATGTGGCTGGTTTATAATCCTGTTCTTAATTTTCATGCTGGTTTACATTGATGGATTACACCATTGAAATGCAAACTTTTGAGTGTGTGAAGCTCTGACTAAATTATTTTCGTCATCATCATCACAGTGACAGTATACATACAAAGATGGCTGCTGTGTCGGTGCGTAGGCCTTTCAAGGCGTTAAAAAAATCAAAACACCATGCAAGCAGCGTTGACGTGTTGCTTGTAGCCTTATCAAGGATAAAGTAGAGGAAGATTATATTTATTTTATGTTTATGTTCACTCATTTTTTTTTTTTTTTTTTTTTCGGCTGACTTGTCTTGAGCAGATGAATTAAGAGCAGGCTGCATTCCATAACTTATCAAAAACATGACACAACTCACTTTTTAAAGATACAACATATGGCGTATTTTATGTGTACGTAAAAATATTCCAGCCTTTCTTCTTTTCTATACTGTGTAATATTTTAACTCTGTTTTTTATTCGCCCCTACATCAGTGCTGATCATGTGTTTTCCTTTGTCACAGGCGGATGTTCCCCCCGTTCAAAGTGAGGTGCACTGGTCTGGACAAGAAGGCCAAATATATTCTCTTGATGGATATAGTTGCAGCCGACGACTGCAGGTACAAATTTCACAATTCCCGCTGGATGGTGGCGGGCAAGGCCGACCCCGAAATGCCAAAGAGGATGTACATTCACCCGGACAGTCCGGCGACTGGTGAACAGTGGATGTCAAAAGTCGTCAATTTTCACAAACTCAAGCTGACAAATAACATCTCCGACAAGCATGGATTTGTAAGTTCAACTAATGTATGTCAATTTTCCTATTTATCAACATACCCTTTTTAGTTGTAGCCACATGTCTTACTTAATAATTGGTATCTTGATGTTTTTATTTGTATTTTATTTTATTCAAGCACAGGTAGTCCCACGAGATTTAAGATGTATTTTCTGGGAAGATCTGATCAAGATCATTATAAAATATTAAAAAAAAATACAAATGTCACAATCGCATTTGTACAGTTATTGTAATTATTGAGCAAGACAGTTGAGTCTTAATCTATGGAGACATCCCTTTATCTCTAACCACTTTAATGAACTGATTAAATATCCCACCAACAATAATTTATATGTGTTTTTTTATGATGACAGCAGATATTTATTTAAATTATTTAATTCCTCCTAACGATGTGACTTCTGATTTCAAATTTAAAGCATTTGAAAAATTATTAAATGTGAGAATATATTCTGTAAATATAATATTAATAGTGGGATAATCTTTTTTCCCCTTTTTTTGTGATTGTATTTTTTGCAGACCATACTTAACTCGATGCACAAATATCAGCCTCGATTTCACATTGTGCGGGCCAACGATATTCTCAAACTCCCGTACAGTACCTTCAGGACTTATGTTTTCCCTGAAACGGATTTCATTGCTGTGACTGCTTATCAAAACGACAAGGTAAGCACAATTATTGCTCATGGGCTTATCGTTATATCCTGCATATTTTTTTCCAACGTATAGCTGGTGTGTCTTTTTCTTTTGCCCTGTCAGACGCGCTTTCCTCGCAGCCTTTCATGCTCTGCACCATTTTGTTGTCATAAAATATGAAAGACGTCATATTTGTTTGAGCCCGGTGAGAGTGGAGTATCATAGTGAGGGGGCATGATGTTGCGAGTAAAGTGGCATATTCACCAGCCTGTGGTAGGAAAGAAATAATAATTCTGAGGAATGTTATACAGGTTGTCTTCCTTATATTTAATCACGTGGAAAGGATTTGGCAGAGACCCACTCTCACTCTCTCCCCCTCTGTGTGTGTGTGTGTGTGTGTGTGTGTGTGTGATGAGCGAGAGTGTGTATGTGTGTGTGAAGCTAAAAGGGCTGGGGGGTTGAGAAATGAGAAAAAGAGGGGCAACACTGTGCGGCTGAATGGAGAAAAAGAAAAAAAAGAGGAGGGTGGGTGCGTTTGGTTGTGTCAGACTGTGCTGCATGGTAACGTTTTATTCTCTGTAAGACATAAAAATAATGAAAATCATCTTCTCGACTCTTTGATATTGTTGGGAAACGATGCCCCCCTCCTCCCTGCCATGTGCAGTGACGGAGACTGAGAGGAAGTGGTGTGGGAGTAAAGTTTTGAAAAAGTTTACACAAAAAGCTGCATTTTTTTTTTTTTAGCCTCGTGGAAAAACGTGCCATTACGAGGACTTGTGTGCTCTTTGTGCGCGCTTGTGTGCCTGTGTGTTTGGTTTTATGTGTGTTTGCCTGTAAAACCAAAAAAATGTGTTACTGTTGGAGATTAAGCCTGTTGGGACAATAATCTGCATGTAGTGTAAACTTGCAGAAATTAGCCACAGGTTCAGTCACTTTACTACAATTGTGAAAAAAAATGCATCGAATGAGAAAACTGCAGAAAAGTTGAAATTTCAGTCGCTGATATTTACACACTATTTTCAGATAACCCAGCTGAAAATTGACCACAATCCATTTGCCAAAGGATTCCGTGACACGGGCAATGGAAGACGAGAAAAGAGGTAAGACAAGAGGGGAAATTTTTTTTTGGGAAAAAAAACAAACAAAAAAAAAACTTCAGATGCCTTTAGATGTACACATGGAACATACAGTGATTTCCGTGGATTAGCGTCAAAAGCTTCCGCATTAACCCGCAGGGAGCCTGCAGCTCTTCACACTTTCTAATCAAACAGCTAACAGGCTACAGTTCACTATAACCATTAAGTCTTACACGGCTACTTCACTTGCTAATTGTTATTTCCTAATTATTAATGTATCCCAAAACTTAGATTTTTTAAAAATTACCCAGTGTTTGCTTTGAAATTGTAAAATTTGACATGACAAGACGTTGGCCTGCTAAAGCAAAGCTTCCGCAATGGATTTTGTGTTCTCATCTGCCGAACAGGTGAGTCAGTCGTATAGTCAGGAGCTCCATTATCTCAGGTGTCCCCCCCCTATAAACAATAAACTTCCACACCATCCATCGCGCTGCTGCTGATGTTTCTGACCTGATAAACTGTGAACAGCACGTTTACCTGCATGGTATACCTGACTGTGTGCACAGGAAACAGCTGGCTCTGCAGTCCATGCGTTCATACGAGGAGCAGCAGAAAAAGGAGAACGGGGCTTCAGACGACTCCTCTGGAGAGCAGGCTCCCTTTAAGTGCTTCGGCCAGGCCTCGTCCCCCGCCGTGTCTACCGTGGGCCCCCCACACCTGAAAGGTAGGCTGACAGACCCCACACAAGTCGTGTGTTAAAGTCGCAAAAAATCTATTGAGGCGAGATTTTATTTTATTTTTTAATTTTCTTTTTACAAAGTAATGTGCAGCATAACAGTAGACTTTATGATTGTACTCTATTTTTATTTAATGATCCGCTTTTAATAGTAGCTGATCACTCATAATCATCATCACGCTGGAAAAAAATTGTTAGAGCAGTCGTCTACATGGGCTGTCTTATTGAGATTAATAGGAAAACATGATGAAAAATGCTCAGTAACTGAAGAGACACTTGTCTGCCCAGAAGCAGAATCAGTCTGCTTCAAAAAATACAAAATAACAAAATTAAACATAATAATAATAATACATACGAATTAATGGCAAAATTATTGTAAAATGATGGGAAATAAACGTTATAGTTTTTTTCTTGTGAACTGACAAACAGCTCGTCATGTTTGTAACCAGTGTGGACTCATATAGTGCAAACAAGTGCCAACTGGCTGATAATGGGGATTATTATTTTCATGATTCATCACTGTGCAGAAAGTGATATTCCACTCCTCCTGCTTTGACAGATTTCTGCGACAGCGATGAGGACAGCGACGATGAGAGCAAAGATGGACACATCAAAGATGGTCCTGACTCCAGTAAGATTTCTACGACTACGGAGGACGGGAAGGATCACGAGGCGAGCCCAGCTAAGGGGCACCCCTTTAGTAACAGTGACACTAGCAGCAGGAACCGCGACAGCGGTCCCAGGACTGAGAAGAGTCAGGCAGACTCACGACAGAGCCCCATCACCGTCATCTCCAGCACCACCCGCTCTGGAGAAGACCTCAAGAGCCCGAGTGTGGAGCAGCCCAAAACGGACGAGTGCAGGCCGATAAGCAAAGACAGTTTCATGCCTTTGACTGTTCAGACTGACAGCCCGCACATAGGCCACAGCCACTTGCATAATTTTGGATTTCCAACGGGCCTAACAGGACAGCAGTTTTTCAATCATCTTGGGAGCGCGCACCCGTTTCTGTTGCACCCCAGCCAGTTCAACATGGGAGGCGCGTTCTCAAATATGGCTGCGGGCATGGGGCCACTATTGGCAGCTGTGTCCACGGGAGGGGTGAGCACCATGGACACGACTAGCATGGCATCCCCTCCGCAAAGCTTGACGGGAGCGCCAGGCCTGCCCTTTCATCTGCAGCAACATGTCTTGGCATCGCAGGTAAAACCTGTTTTCTAGGGCCTACGCGCAGTAAAGCACTTGTTGGGCTTTACTGTATACAGCACTATAGGCCTGGGAGGCCCATATGCCACATTAAATATGTCAGATACTGTGATGTCTTTAATGTTGTCGGCATCATGTTAGTGTGTGCGTGTGTGTCATTAAATATACTGTGAGAAAGAATGAGGGTGTGTGTGCACCCGTTTGTTTATTTAGTTTTTTTTTTTTTTTTTTGCCAACTGGGTTAATATTCAAAGCTAAGTTAGGCAACTGCATTTTGACTGACTATGCTATTAGAGACCCTCTTTTAGCCCAAACCACCTTTTTATTTTCTCTTGGCATTGTTGTTTTAGATATTAGCCAAGCTATCATTTATTACTGAGTAAAACAGATTTGAGAGACAGAGACCACCTTGCAACAGCTGAAGGTGTTAGACAGTCTTTTTGATATGAGCTCATTAAGCCTGTTTTAGAGCCACAATGGCGAGTATTAAAATGCCTCACTGGCTCAGAGAAGGCAACATTATGTTTTAATAGACAACAAATTTGTCTTTTTTCCATTTATTGTCAAAACACGTGTTATTGCTGCAAGTTCTCTTGTTTGATTGCAGCAGCAGACAATGGGACTTTTTTTTATTTGCATTACAAATTCTTGAAAAAGCACCAAAGCTGTTTACATGCTGTGTGGTAACGCTCTGCTGCAGAATATTTTGTTAGGACGAGATTTGTGTGAAAAGCTGCGTGAATGGGAGCATTGAAAGCACGACACGCTGATTGCCTAAATCAGATCTAGGCTACGTTTTGGATCAGGTTTTGTGTCCATAAGCCAAGTGTCAGGCGGCGTCATTAGCTTTGTAACAAGGCATTACTAACGTCAGTGCGTGTGGAAGAAAATTCAACTGAGGACAGTGAAAGCAGGTCACTTTAAATCATTGTTTTCACGCATTTGTTCCACGAGGATTAATCCAAAATATAAAGATGTAGCAGAAATCTCACCATGCATTTCTCATCAGTTTTTCCTTCTTTCTTGCACATTGTTTGTTTGAACTGTCTGATAGCTGGCTCACACTCAGTCTCTCGGCTTCTCCACAGGGCATTGCCATGTCTCCGTTTGGCAGTTTGTTCCCTTACCCGTACACGTACATGGCAGCAGCCGCGGCAGCCTCCTCCGCCGCCTCCTCTTCGGTGCACCGGCACCCTTTCCTGAACGCAGTGCGCCCCCGACTCAGGTACAGCCCCTACTCCCTCCCCATGACGGTACCGGACAGCACCCTGCTCACCACCGCCATGCCCTCCGGCATGACCGGCGGCGGGAGCGAGCTGAAGGGGGACGGCATCGTCCCGGCCAGCCCCGTGTCTGCTGTCACCCTGGATTCCACATCGGAGGTGACCAGTCACTCGTCCACCATTTCCTCCGGCTCGGTGTCCATGTCCCCAAAGACTTGCACGGAGAAAGACGCCGCCAACGAGCTGCAGAGCATCCAGCGCCTGGTCAGTGGACTCGACTCAAATCAGGACAGGCCACGGAGCGGGTCCCCCTAGGAGTTTTCTTTTTTTCTTTTTTTTTTTTTTTTTTTTTTAAACACACCACCACCTGCTTCTCGTTTCGTTGTTGTCATGATAAGTGAAAAGTGTTGACGGTGATGAAGACATTAACAGTAGGAGGACACCCTCGTAGATTCATGCAGGTTTTAAAAAAAAGAAAACGAAAAAAACATGGACTGTTGGACGTTTTAGTTTCTGAAATGCACTTTGGTTAATACACATCTGATAATGTATATTTTTTCTTTTATTTTCTCTTTTGTCTTTGTTAAATTAAACAACACTTTTACATTTGAATACCGTACAAGTATTGAAACTGAAATGTTGGTATGGGTGTGTGACTTTACAGATTTAGGAGAAGTTGCTGCTGTGTCCTGTCTCCTAACTTTATTGTACCTACACGAGGAGAAATGTGTTTTAATATGCACTCTGAAATTGATTTGACTTATTTGAATTTCACTACCGTTTAACCTACCTTATAAAGACTGCTGTATTTTGTTGTACACTATTAATTGATTGGCCAAATGTTGCATGCCCCAACGAATGTTAATTTTAACACTAAAAGCTGAAACGAAAAGTATGAAAAATATTCTGTTTTTGAATATAATCAACACATTTCCATTTGCTTAAGTTTCTTCTTAATTAGGTTATGAATTTTTCGAACGAAATTGTTTTCTTCATGCTTTTTTGAAATCAGAATAGGCCTATTGTCATGACTGGTGCTTTATGGCCCAAGCATGCGGAATTTAGCCCAAACAGGCAAAGGGAAGCAGAAATTGAAATATTAAAAAAAAAACATAAAGGTAGTATTGATTAAAGGTGTACATAGGGATATATAAAATATTTATGTAATTATTTCATATTGTTATTGCGTGTAAATACAACGGAGTAGTTTGTTTCTAGGGATCTGTTCTTAATTTATTGTCGATATACCTGTGTAAAGATAGTTTGTGGGCTATTATCCTTTTGTTGCCATCTGCATTTATACCCCTCTTAAAATATGGACTTTATTCCTCCCTAAATATCCACTGAGCTAGTTATTCACACTCATGTGCCATTGTATTTTCATTTGTTGTCCCCGTGTGTGAAGTGCTACTGTTTTTAAAACGAATGATAAAGCGACAACGCACTGCACCAATGGCTTGAAAGAAAAAAAAAAAAAATCTTTTTTGGGGGGGAGAAGAGCAAAAGAAGTATCGTTTAAGTGTGACAAAAAGTGGACTATTTTTCTGTTATTAAAATACTTTTTGCGAACCTGATCGTAAAAGTGCCGCATAATCGAAAATATGAAGGTTTATTTTGTGTTTCTTAAGTTGTCAATGCGTTATGTTGTATTGGAGTTATGTCTAGTTTACAACATCGACATCGTGTTCTTGAAAGTTTCAATAAAATATTGAAATATCTTTTTTTTTTCTGTGTGTGTTTCGCTCGCTTTATCCAATATTAAATGAGAACTAATTCGAGCGACAGATATTGTCACCTTTAAAAAATGTAAATAGCTGATTTGCGGCTGGCGTTGTTCGCGGCATCCTCACATCTTGTAAAAAAAAAAAAAAAAAAAAATGCTGCCACAATGTTTCTGCTCGGTTTTTGGGAGGTGAGGTAAGTCTGTTTGCTCGCTCACTCCACTTCAGTAAATTCATGAGGAGATAGAAATCGGTCCAGGCTGCGTTCAAAGAGTCCAATTAAGATAACTGAGGGCGAAGCAAAGATCCTCTCAGCTCCACACATCATACCTGGGATTCCTACCTGGACAAGGGGCCGGACACTAATTGAGTTTTTTATTGGTCTCATTGGCGTCAACTACAAGGTTGATTTACTATCACATTTAGTATGAGCTGAAGTTGAGAATGTTTGTCGTGGTGATGGGAAGGAAGGAATTAAAATACATGCATTAAAAAAAATTCTAAAAAAGAAATTACGTAAAAGAAGCAATATTTTTCCATTGTGAATTGTTCAGTGCCATAGCTTTTTTTTTTTTTTTAGAACATTGACCAAATAGTAATTTGAGGTCACCCTAAAGTGATAGCTCATCATGTTTCCTGAAATGCATCACAACATGCGGTTTTCAAAGTTTTGTGGAAAAGCGACAGCATGAGAAGACTCAAATGAATTACTGATGGGTCTGCATGTCCTGCTGAAGAAGTGTTTCTTTAGGATAGAGTGAAGCCTGAAAAAAAAAAAAAATTCCATGATTACCCTCTCTATTGCACCTCGAGTCATGAGTTTATCAACACCATATCTTTATTTGTATATTGTCTGGTTAATGTGTAGCAGGCCTGGCGCTAGTGAATAGGTGTAAACATGACACAAGCTGTCTCAATTGGCCTGTCTTATTGCTCACCTGGCGCCTTCGATGGGCATATCTTCCATTTTATTGCACGGAAGGCGACAATGCGTCTGTAATCAAACCAAGATACGACGCCCCCAAGCGGCTACAAGGCTGGTTTATTAACAGCAACATAGCACAACAAACCAAAGGACAGATCCTGGGTGAGATCTCACTGCAGGGTCACTGATAAGGATTGCCTGACTGGTCATACAGCTACTGTAAATTCTCTTAATGTGCGGCACTTAATAGCCAATAAAGAATTGCGTAATTATTAATCTGTTCCAAAGAAGCTGAGACTAAAACAGTCTACAAACATATTTAAATCAAAACCAGTTTGGTTGGTCAAAAACCATGTGCGTTCAATGGTCTGACTCCACAGAACGGACCACAGACACGACTGCAAGTTATGACACAAAGCCCTAAAATAATATCTGAAAGAAGAGGAAGTAGAATAAACTCAAGGTACCATTCAGTCGTTAAAAACAAAAGGTAGTGTGCGCCAAACGTGTATTCACCACCATTGAGTTATGGCAACTGCCCCAGGATATTGCCATATATTTTTCAGTGTATGGGCTACTAATCATCATAAAGGTATTATTTTGATATGTTCTACTATAAGTATACACATTTTGATCTGCACACCTTCACGCACACTGTTTATTATGGCCTCCCCTTGTTGAATGTCAGTGCTTGTGTTGAATATTTGCTGCTTTACGGTTTTGACCCAGTTCCCCTACAGTCAGTCAGAATGGGCGTCAAATTAAATAAAATATGACATTTTTAAATTTCTTCTCAATAGACTTGATTTATGGCAGGTTTGTCTTCTTGATGATGGAAAAAGTGTCTCGTGCGTTGGCCTGCGCTCACGAGGCTTGACTGTAATGTTGGATTGACAGGCCTGTCTAACAGGTTGCTTTTTCCTCAAATGTCACGGGTCAGTTGCGCCATCTAGTGGCGGTAAATCATGAATGACTGGAAAAACTGTTCTGCTGCCGCTCATTTTTAAACTTCACTTCTGAAACTTCTGACGTGAAATCTGACTGGGTCAATCATTGGCTGGAAGTTTCTTGTCGCACAATTCCAATAATTCAGCGAAAACTGTTTATTTAATAAATCCATATTTCTGAAGTTGATTTGTATAAATAAAGTGCATGTCACCCCTCCCCTAAATACTCTGTCCATGCGCAGTGCTACTGATTCTCCAAAGGATTCCGTTTCGTATCATAGTAAAAATAGTATGTAGAGGATATCTTAACTTAATTATAGAATAAATGCAATTAAACATGTAATGAAAAAAGCAAATGTGCAGCTAAAAAAATCTTTAAAATATTTTACTCAGCTGAGAAAAAAATTAAAAAAGGAAATAAATGTTTAAAATCGAAATCAAACTTTAACACTGCTTAGAAATGTTTTGACATAAATACATGCAGCCTGCAACTTCTACTGACTTTATCAGCCATATTACCAGCCATCTGCACTAGAATCTGCCAGAATTACTTTTTTTACTACAAGAAAGGAAGTAGTTCCTATATGAAACTGCTCACCACAAGGTCTGTGGATTATCTTGAGTAACTGGGTCATGATTTTTGGAAAGAGACAAAGCATTTTGTGTTTGCGTCTTTGTTTGTTTGTGTGTGCTTTGAGCAACACAAGCCAAGTGCCATTTAGTCCCATTATATTGGAGAGAAAGCAGACACCATATGGCTGATATCTTCAAAACTCTGCAACAAACATCAAAAAAAAGTCTAGGATAAATAAATAGCACTACAGGCCAGGGGGAAAATACGTATTTTTGTTTTGGGGTGGACTGTCTCAAAGGGTTCAGACAAAATTCTCTCGGATTGGGGTCTGTGGTCCAATGCGCATCAATTGTGCGAGTCCTTGACCTGAACAAGTTTTGGAACCCCCGTGTTAGAGAGCAGACTGTATGACAAGCTAGCAGAAGAAGAAGTGTCCATCACCAATGATCTCTTTGCAATAACTATATCTCACTTATATAAAAATCTAAAAATAGAATGTTTAACTGAGTGAAGTTGAATGTATTGTGGTAAATTTGGCATTGAATGTTATTATTGGAGATGCTTTCTACATCATCAAGTTGCATTCCAAGAATGTGTTTGAACATGATCCCTGATGTGAGGAGATGATCATAAATTACATTGGGGGTAGTAGGTGTGTCTGTGTACGTCAATGGGGGATATTTAGCCCTTTACCCTTTATATCATGGTTAAACATATTTCATAGAGTTGTAGGTATGCACTTTGATTAGTTCTGCCCTAAGTTATTCTCAGTTTTTGGTCACGAATCAAATCCAACAGGTGTCTTAGGTTTTGGAGCGAGTAGGTCAAAGATATTTTACAGCAAGATTATTGTGTGGATGTCGTTCCAGCTTCTGAGGTTTAAAAGACAAAGATTCTCCAGTCCAATATGAAAAATGCTTTCAGTGCCTCCTTTGGCTGTTTTATCTTTATCAAAACCCTTGAAACTACATCAAGACTGGCCTTTAAAAAACAGAAAATACATTTACAGTGACTTTCACAAGCCACATATTCAGTAATATGAATTTGTACCATAAAAGTTTATAACTCCGCTGACAGTTAATACTTACATATATAGAAAGATAGTCAAGTGAATTTAGGTGCATTCAGGAATATTTTCCTTATATGTACAAATAACAATGTTGAGTGAATCCATTATAAACTGACATAACCAAAGAGCAGTACAGTGTAACTGGGCTACTTTTTCAAGAACAATGATGGCTTAACGTTTATAACTTTCCACTATTGGATGACAATTACAGGATTATGGATTTTATTTTATGAATGAAACAATAGGTGTGTCAGTCCTTGTAAGAGCACCACAGTCAATCAATAACAAATTGTTCTCAACGTAATCCTACTGATGGCCTGCTGGCATGTTTATAATATTGCTGGTTCATTATTTATAGTTTATAACCAGACAGACATACACAGAACAGAATAAACACTCCTGTACATGCATTTATGTGTCTTATTTGGCATTTTTCAAAATGATTAAACTGGTGCACATAAATACAACCGGCAAAGGGATACTTCTGATGCAAAATCACACAGATTTGTGATGCTTTCACAAAAAGCCAAACTGTTACTGCAGCATACACCACAAAATTACTAGTATTTAATCTGTCTACCTATGTATCTATCTGTCTATCTACTCAGACCTTTGGGTTACACGTGTCTAAATGAATGTTTAAATTAATTGGTTTCTGCTGTTTCTCCACCATCATAGTGGCTCTGTGTAAAAATATCTTTGTGTCATTGCTCATGCCCTTTACAAGTGCTGGTTAGAGGTGACTATAAAACACTGTCCAAAATAAGCAACCTCATGCCATGCTGCAGGGGAAAAAAAGGAACAATGTCAGTTTCCCTGTGATATCATTACGAACAAACATTTTTCAGAGCCTAATGACCAAAAGACAACGAGGGAGAACAGCACTGACAGATAGACAGATTGAGAGCAATCATGTTTTGATATTTGTTTTCTTTTACATGGAGGCCCATATGTATTTTCTATTTCTGTCTGCCTTCCCTGTTGTCTGAAAGTTACTTGAATTGCTGCCATGGTAGTTCCTCCTTATATGAGGTGGCAGCGCACTCTAGTGTCCAAAGAATATTACTACAGAAAAAAAATCTGTAGGAACAAAAAGCTTTTCAGAAGCTGGAGTTCAGAAAGTTTGAACGAGAGGAGCATTGGATGTATAGGGGTATGATCTTTCTTCTTTTCTTTTACCTTTTTTTTATTACCACTTAAAAAAATCCAGGTTACTTTACAAAGGAAGATGGAGGGTGTGAAGTTCCTAACGTGCAGGTAAGGTCGGACAGCACATCACCACTGAGCCAAGTACAGCCTAGTGTTCAAAAATGTGTGATTGATTGAACAGTTAATATAAAAAATGTCCATATAGTACACTGGAAAAAAAGAAATGTTTTATTATGTGAATATGGAAAAGTCAATAGCCATGGAAAAGAACAAATTAGTTCAGTGTGAAATCAGATGCATTGTGCGCATAATGAAAAGAAGAAAAAAAGAGTGTTTATATATTTAATTTCATTTATTTATTTTTTCAGGGTTTTTTGGTGGTGTTGTTACAAGGTAGGACTGGTGGACAATAATGCCACCTAGGACACAAGTACTGGTCACAATCTCAATCTCATTCCTGTTGTCCAGATAGAACCATACAGATGTTGTACATGCACTTATGTGTAGTTGATTTGTGCTGGTGGTGTTGTAAGCCTTGTTTTGTATTGTCTTATGTTTTTGACTCATGTTTTGTTTTGTTGTTAAGATTGTGGGTCTTTGTTTTGTTATTGTGGAAAGTGTTTATTTTATATAATGAGAAATCTAAATAAAATCTTTAAGAAAAAAAAAAGAAAAAGAAAAAATGTGCACTGGGGGGCAAGCTTACAATCTTCAAGGCCAGCAGATAAATTATATAAAATTCTCCAGTTCTTTGGTGAAGGACACGAAGCATTTAAATATTGTAGGATGCTTTTACAGTACGGGGGGAATAAGACTATCACAGCCCTTGAACTGGTCTGCAAAAGAGATTTGGGAGTATTATTTGATAACCATGAATAGAATGAGATTTGCAGTAATTCCAGAATAATGTCAAGAGATTTGACGATGAAGGCTTCTTAAAATAAATCTCACACTGCTTCTATTCAACCCCAAATAGGTTATATAGACTTGGTTTAAAAGAATCTGCAGCCAGTTCAGTTGGAAATGTAGTGGAGATGAGGGTAAACGGTTACATGTGCTGTGAACGTGCACCAATTGTTACATTGTTACTGTCATTAAATTGCAGTTTGCATTCTGTACAAAGCTTTATATATTAGGGGACTGTAAAGTGTTATCTGCCTTTCCAAAACCACTCAGCACTGGATTCAAATGGCAGCACGACGGGGCTGTGGATGGAGTGGATATTGTCTTTTAGCATCTTTTGGGTTTCTGTTCATCTCACTGATAGTGCTGATTCTCAGTAGATAGGTACCAATGATGTTCTGGGTGGTTTTAATCACCTGCTGCTTTCTATTGCTTTCAATTTCAATTATGAGTGGATGGAAAATAATTCGGCTGGGGAGCACCCTGTCCAGGACTAGCTGCACATGAAAGAATGTCATATAGGATGCAGGGCAGGACAAAAAAATATCTCCTCAAGTGGGGTGTGCAGATTTGTTCCATAAAAGCAACTGTTTTTGATTGCTATTTGAGAGACATGTTCGTCTTTTGATGTTATGGATGTGTTTCAGTTTTATTAATTCATTTATTTTTCTTGAAAAAAAAAAAATTTATTTCCTTTTTCCCAGAATTGTATTGTCTTCCTGGCAGCTGCTTTATACACAAACACACTTTACGCAGGCTGACCTCTCTTGTTTTTGGGGTTAGGAATGAGAAGTAGCTTGAAAAAGAATGTTTGAAACATCATCCTTTGCATGACTGATGTGTATATTGGAAAATAGCAATTGCTAGATGAAATGCAAACAGAAAAAAACTAGATCAAAATTATTAATGTATGCATGCATGCCAAGTTCAAGACATTCTAATTGAACTGCAAAGGATTTATTGTTATGGCAAATCTTTGTTTCCAAACCCATTTTATTATTAATGTCTTGTGAATATTACACTTATTATGATGATTATTGTAATTGTTATGATTATTATTATGTTATTATTGGAGCAGATATTATTGCAGCTCTTCCCAAAACGTGAAAAAGTGGACAATGGGTGTTCAGTTACTATGTTTCGTAAGGTGTTGCCTGAAGAAAAAGAGGCCTGTGCCAGGAAACAACATCAAATAGAAGGTGCTAATGAAACTTGCGGGTGTCAAAGAAGTTGTGGAATGAAAGCATGATTTCTGTCTGTTTGTTTTCAAGGAACAAGCCCAGGAGGAGTAAACCTGACCTTGTTGTTATGAGAAGCTGCAGCTCAATATATCACCTCTGAGGATAAAGTTACATTGTTCTGACGCATTTGCAGATCACCGACATGCCTACCTGTCAGTCAATGAAATTCTCAAATTCTGTTGCTGTCAGCCCTAATTCTACTCAGTCATGATGCGTTGCCTTGAGGCTGTCGAGGTGTGTTATAGCTTGCTCAAGGACATGATAGTGCAAGATCTGCTGTTTCACATCAGTCCACATCATATTACAAAGTGCAGTGGCAAACATTTTTTTGTCTGAGATGGCACCAGAAGCTGTGCCACATCAAGTCATCTCTACACAAAATTCAAATTAAAAGCTAAATTACTGTTTGTAGTCTGTCCACAGATTCATTTGGGCTAAATGTCTTCAGCTTTAAATGTTCGTGCTGTCATGCTGGCGCTTCAAGGGTTCCGTGCAGCTCCCTTCTGGTTTGTTTCATCCTTCCTTGGAAAAATTATCTTTCAGTCCATGTAGTTCTTGCTTACTTAAAGTAGGAACTAGGGGAGTGCAGATCTCTGCCAGGCTACAGATGGTGAAGCACCTACTGCAGTGCCACCACAACTGACTGATGCAACTAGCAGATTTGCAAAGTTCTGAATTAAGTTTTTTGCATAGTATAGTCTCAGTTTTCTTGCACAGAATAGTGTAATGGTATGTAATGTGCGTCCTCAGTTCACCTAACTGTATAAAGTTATTAAGGAAACAGTAAACATGATGATAATTCAAAACTTCTAAATTTAAACATTTTTATATATTCAGGACATTCTGTTATTTATTTAGTGCGTTACAAAGAACCAGGCAACTTTACAACAATATAATCAATTTATCTTTTTTGATAAACTCACAAAAGGTGAAATTCTAAATAATTTATACTTGATGTTGCCAAGATGCAGATGCATAGCAGATATGGCAGCAAAGCTAACAAACGGGAATCTATTCATCTCGTATTGTAGCTAATTTTAGTGGATCATAATATACTGGGTATTCAATTAATCCACAGATGTTCCTGTTTAAGATGAAATAAAACTCTTCTATGGATGTCACTTTTTTAGCCATGACAAAGGCGAAAATATGGCCTGCAACAGACTAGGCAAGCCTTGTATTAAACCCAGCAGTTATGCAGCCCTACCGGCCTGTTTAGAAGAGTGAGGAGTCAGCAGTTGGTAAAAAAATAGCGTAAACCACACAAAAGGTTTTGCACATTTTTTTCAAAACAACCCGACAGGTCCTTGAGCATACAGCCTTAGATCTGAACAAAAAATATTAGGCTGCAGGGTTCTGTAGTATGTAAGATTAGTTGCGGACATGAACACTGTTGGCCACTCAAACACGCATACACATGACCTATTGCAAGACGATTGCATTACATATATGCATTATTTCACCTGTGGGACATAAACAAAAAAAAGTATTGCTTCAAGGTGCCAGATGTAAGGACAAATCCCTGAAAATAAATATAGGCAGCTTGTCTTTAGTATCCACCAAATGATCACTATGACCACCAACTGTGAATATTCAAAAACAGCAGTGTAGTGTGTTTGTGTGTAAAATATAACAAAAATTACAAGAATGGTCTGGAACTATTATCATTATTAATGATAATAAATTCTCATCATTAATTGTAACATCACTTTTTTAATCAAATAGTGTGTAAACCTGGCATCTGCAAACACTAAAAGATTGCCAGATGTAAAAATCAGGTCATGTGTGGTATGTCGTGTGAGGCATGATACATTGTTTGCACATGTAAACCCACTGCTACGCTGTTGTCTTACACTAAATGGGTTCTTTACATGCTTTTCACTCATTCAAGTTTCTTAAATAGCAGCCCAAGTCTGGCCACAGAATCCCTCCTTCTAAGAGAAGACGTTTAATCTCTACCATCAGCTGGAAGTTTAAATGAGCTGTGGGGAATAGGAGAAGACAGCCAACTCTCCTTTCACAGACCTAATAGTCTCCACCATCAGCAGCACTTCATACACAACCACTGGCTGGCAGATTAGAAGGAAGGCTCACCACAAACACAGACGGATGCACGCACCATTCTGCTAGTGGATTCAAGTCATATGCATGTGCTTCTTTTTAAAGTACACCGAGTAAATGCACAAATTGTAATATATACAAATACATTCACACGTGATGACCTTCTAATGGGTAATGCAGCAATCCACACACACATATGCACTTCTTTTAAGTTGGCTATAGAGGGGTGTATGACAGCAGCTTTGGTCGCACCACAGTCACTTTATCTTTGTGAATTGATATCACATTTCCAAGGTCTCCTTTTTCTCAAAAAGCTTTCTGGTTGCTTCATACACACTCATCCATCATCTTTCTACAGCAGACAGTTGAGGGCATAGAAAAATCCACACCCTCTTCAAACAGAGAAATCAAAAACTGTGCATAAAAGACAGGTGGAGCCCTCTATAGGCTTCCACCACACTCCTCTGCCTGGCAGTGCAGTGAATCAAATGAGACAGTCCTGGACCCAAATACTCACTGGTTATGTGTATGCAAAGCACTGACAGAGGAGGAGCCAAACACAAACAACCGTGAAGGCATAGTGGCCTTTTAGACCCAACTACTATACACTCCTCAACCATGATGGACCAAACCCTAGCCAGTCATGACCACAAAGAGGTTTTTGGAACATCCCACTGAAAAAAACAAAATAAAACATCTTTATATGCACTGACATTATACAACTTGGTCAACAAATCCCATCAACCAGGGTAAATGAAAGAGAAGGACTATAAACAGACTAGGGATGAAACAGTTACTGGTTTCATGAAAAACCATAGTAAAATTCCAGATGATAACTGTAACCATTTAAATTTTAATTATCAAGTTAACTGTTTTTGACTGCTAAGCTTTGAAAAATTCACAGTAAATACTGACCCAGCATCAACCAAACTTAAAGCACCGTGGGTTTGGTTTGTGTCAGTTTCACTGCAAAGAACATAATACCATTTCAAATTGTTGATAACTTTTCAATATAAAATTTGGTTAAATAATTTCAGTCTGTGTATCATACAGATGGAGATTCCAGTCTGCAACTTGGCCTCAAGTCTCTGCGCCTTAAGTTGCCACACATAGAGACTTCAGATTTGACTTAAACTCATACTCACAAGACTTGAGACTCACTTCGGACTTAAGATTTGGTACTTGTGAACAATCTTTGTTCTTTGTTGCAAGAAATGTCTGGCAAGCTGAACATCGTTTCCTTCCTGTTGTTTCGTAAGCGCGCAGCCACAGATGATAACATATGCTGCAGCAACAACACAATTCACAGCAACACCCTGGCAAGCATGTCTGCAGCTGCAGAGCTATTTGTCATAACTTGTGGCTAGAAAGACTTCACACAAGGCCCAAACAAAAGACTCGCTAAATGTTACGTCTGCGGTATCAAAACAAAGGATACTAGATCCACCACATCAAACTTTATCAGGCACCTGAAAACACATATGTATAGGTCAGTCAGTCACTTGATGTGAAAGTTTATGTTAGCCTGTGGATGGTGAGCAAACTCAGCATCTGCTATCTAATGTTACCATGCTTGCTTGATTAGATTGGGATTCACTGAATATTCTGAAAAGATTTGTGAGTGAGCCGGTCACAACTGTTCTCATAGAGTGCTGGCTTTGCCATGACTATAAAAATGGACTGGTAACTTAATAATCCATGTTTCACTGCCACCATCTGCTGGCTCACATGAAACCAGCACAAAGACCATGTTAGATGTTGGTTAAAGGCAGGTTACAGATTTACTGTTGACCACCTAACTTTGCAGGCTTATTAGGTCAACAGTACACTGGGTTTGAGAAGCTAACGAAGCTAATTTATGAGATGTCATTAGTTGGAGGCCCGGTTTAGTTATATAATACATTTGTAGCCACCTTGACAAAAATAGGTCAGTTA
The DNA here is from genome assembly GCA_034769285.1 of Lutjanus argentimaculatus. Classification (NCBI taxonomy): domain Eukaryota; kingdom Metazoa; phylum Chordata; class Actinopteri; order Lutjaniformes; family Lutjanidae; genus Lutjanus; species Lutjanus argentimaculatus. Next base: position 1,875,928 of record JAWZSL010000021.1, on the reverse strand, counting down.
TTAGTCTATATCTAATGCTAGAAATACAACTGTATTTTCCTGTTATCCTAAGTATCACAAACCCAGTTCTTCATTTAGAACCTTGTAGATCCAGATGGGTTCTGGTACGCATAAAGACTGTTAGCTTTATCACCAAAATCTTACTACAACTGGCAACACAATTTATTTTCCATGTTGTTCAGAGGACAGAGGGACAGAGGAGTACTGAATCCCAGACAGGCTATTATTGAATGTATAGGATCTTATATTTCATGCAACCTGCTACTGTCTTTGATTGACTAGCTTAGCTTCAAGAATTTAATGTCAGTGGTTGAGGAGAGATACTGCCCAGTAGGTTGAAGCACCATCACCGCATGTATGAGAGAGCAAGCAGGAGTCCAGGAGTCCATGATAAAATCCAAACTTGAGGAGACTAACATTGTGTTTGTGGATATTTGGACTGACAGGAGCTTGCATGGCACTCAGTCCACTTCACGGAGAAAAACAGCCCAAGACTGCAGACTATGTCTTCAAGTTGAGAACAATTCACAGGATCACACAGTGAAGAAAGAATTAATAAGAATTTTGAGGAGATGTGTGACAACTTTAATATGAAATACAAATTAGATTACATTACCTGTGATAATGCCTCAAATATGAAGAAAGCCTTCACAGTTTGTTTCCCCTTAGCTAGAAATGAGGGTGAAGATGACCTGGAAAACAGCAATTTGTGGAAAGAAATAAGTATGGATTACCAGGAGGATATGGAATCCATCCAGAGAAGCTGCCAGAAACAGCTGACTGCAATGCTTGGCACATTCATTATAGCTTGTTGTGCAAGACTGACTGAAGGAGACAAAGATTCTAAACAGTGGTAAAGGTGATTAAATTCTGCAGTTTACTTAATTTCATGCATGGGCTGATGGAAGCATTTGAGGCAGAGTAAGGAGCCAATCGCAGCATCCCATCTGCTGTATCAACACGATGAAACATAACTCTCCGCCTTGTGGAAACAATCACTGACCCGGATCCTCAAAGCGTAAATAGTCTACTGAAAACCTAAACGCAAGGCCTCTGCTTATCTGCCAGACGATGCAGTCAGCTGAAAGAGACTGTGGAACTTTTGGCTCCCTTTATACAAGCAACAGACCTCAAACAAGAGGAGAAAGTGGTGACCCTCAGTGTGGCTATTCCTTGTGTACTCTCACTTAACAGCCACCTCATAACTTTTCTGAATATGACTCGTCACCTGGATGTTTTAGTGAATGCACTGCAGAAGTCAATTCAACAGCATTTCCAGGGGATCTAGACAGGACTAGAGCAAGATGGCGTCATGCCAGATGAAGTCAAGAGTGCAGTGGAGATGAGAATAGATAGGTATTAATACACACTATTGCCAAACACATAATCACATTATGTATCACTAACATCAGTATATCAGTATCTTATTTAGGCTTACTGGATATTGATTAAGTGATTTAACTATCACAACTATGTGTAGTAAATATAAATGTCAATTTTGTAACTAACCAAGGCTCCCAAGGTTATTCTTGAGGCATGTCCCAAAGCCAGTTGGATTTTAATTTGCTGCTTAAAGTTTTACGGTTCATTTTGCAGCACCATGACTGAGGTTGTTTTTGAGGAAAAGCCTTTTTGGTGAAAGGCAAACAATATTAATTAGATCTTATTTTGAATTCAAATGTGTGTGGTCCTGAACCATGACACTCGGCTTTCTGTTCCTAAAGTCAGTAGGGCATACTTACCTCTTACCCATTTAACAGAGGATTGTTGGTTACTGCCCAAGTAAGGCTGAAGAGATAGGTCTGGATGTTCCAGTGAGTTGAGGACAAACCTGTTACTCTGCTTCCCAGGCCCTCCATAGTCCATTCTCAGGAGGGGATGACCCCTCATAACAGGCACTCCTTGTGTCCAATGATACTATGACACCTTGCCTTAAATATCATGGGTTGTCCTTTTGTTTCCTTTTTTGTTGTGTTTAAAGCAAAGATTCACCACCATTTTAACATGCCATGTGAATAAGACATTTACTGGAATAAATTTTGTTCCGAAAACAATACATCCTCTTAGGTTAACAGAAAACCATGAGGATAATAATCGACCTAAAATTATCTTAACAGTTAAGAAAAAATGGCACTACCCAAGGGACCTTATCAGGGCACGGCCTAGATATAACTCTTGCAATTAGTTTATGAATCCTCTGGGGTACAGACCTCAGTTAGCCCGTACAGCCTTGCCCAATCCTTTGCCTCTCTCCTTTAGTCCAGTGGGCTTGTGTTTAATGCCACTGAGGCAAAGGTCATGTTGGATGAAATGCATCACCAAGTGGGTGTTGGATTTTCTGTGTATCTGGATGTGATAGCTGCATGCTGATAAACAGGTTGCTAGGCTGTTCCTAGTTTCCACCATTGCACCATTTACAGCTGACTGGGTATACACAGTTGTGCTGTCATGAGGTGATGCTCCTCTGGTGGGAGCAAGTTTGCTTGGTTATTTGGTTGGTAGCTGTCCTAAAACATTCTGGTAAGCAGGATTGGGTCATCGCCTGGGGAAGCTTGGCCCTGATCTTTATGCACCACAGGTTGTGGTTCCTTTTATAGGCTGAAGCTACCTCCATAGTGTGTTTCAAGGGCTTGCTCTCCAGGACCTCCTAAAAGTTCCTCTTGGCCTGCCTCATGGCTTGTTTTGTGTCTGTGGAACAGACTGCCATGAAAGGGACTATCCTCTTGTCCCTTTCCTCCTCCTCCGTTGCTACTGACACTGGCATTGTTGCATATGTTCTTATCATTTCCACCTGTGTTGGAAAGACATCCTATCCACTGTTGTCTGTCAGTGTTTTTAACATGTTCTTCATGGTGAGAGTATCTGAGAAAGAAGCATGACAAACCCTGAGCTCTGTTTTTAACTTCGCCTCTTCTCCTCCTCAGAATTCATACAGATTCATTCAGAATTCATCTTGTCCTGGATGTGATGCTGATGCTTTGCTTTCAGTGCCTTTTTAAACTGTGTTCCAAACTCTTCTTCTGTCCTCATGTTGGACAAGGTGTCCACTGCGCCAACAGCATATGCTGTGACAGGTGAATACCCTGGCTCTGCAGAGCATCAAAGGCAAGTGCAGTGCCCAAAACTGAGTGGCTATCTCAATGCAAGCATAAACTCAAAGTCTATGGCTTCAAGGCAGAAACATGGTCCACGCAACTTATATAAGCGCAAAACAAACACCTGGCCTAGTTGACACAAATGCACATCCCCACTAAACATACTTGACATGGGGTCTTTTGCTCCAGTGAAGGTAACAATGTTACATCATCAAGGGTTTCCATGACCATAGTAGTAAACACAAATGCTGCCATGGAGAAAAGTGTACTGCTCTGTGCAGAGCTGACATTAACACCCCCAACGCCCCAAATGCGGTGAATTTCAGCAGTGGCGGTAACACAGCCACTCCGACTAGCATTTGGCAGGTTGAATTCTTATAAAATGTTTTAATGTAGTTTTCTCAAATGGCATCTGAAATAATAAACGAATTGCAATGTGAGACTACGACACATACAACTCCCATGAGCACTGCCTGCGCACAGTGTTTGCTCATTGGTCCATTCGTGACGACATCACTTTAGACAGCGTCCTGTGGAGAACACAGTTGTGAAGCGGTGGAGCGGTAATAGTGAGGTTATCGTTGCCCACGTGTGCATGACGTCAGAGCAAGTCGGGATCAAGTCGGACACAAATCTAACCAGCATGCATCGTGCGGCGATCGCCGGTGATCGATTCTGCGCAGGCCTGGCTCATCTCGAACGCACCTATTGTGGCGGCACATTCAAGGTGTCAGAAAACCCGGAGAGCAGACAAAAAGAAAACCTGATGATGAAACGAAGGAAGGGGAGACAAAGAAAAAGAAAAGGCCGTTTAACGAAAAGACAGCAGGTCGAGAATGGTTGGTATATGACCCAGGCAGACCTTGTCAGACCTGCTGACTGTTCAGCTGTCCTCTGCTTCCATCACAGACTTTGATCCAGCCAATGTAAAATGAAGTTGTTTTTCTGAGTTTTCTGAATTCTCATTCTCATGCAGATATTTTTTTCTGCTCTGTGTTAGTATTTACTGCTGTAAATAAATATTGAAACAGACAGTGTTTCTTGTTAGTTTTTTCCAGTTTAGTTTTTATCTTTTAAATTAATCTTCTACTCCCCTGCACCACTTTTAATATGCAATAAGAAACCACACTTTTTATTACTTTGTACACTGCTTTACACAGAACCTTATCGGAGCTGAATACTTGATAATGACCTGTAGTGTTAAACATTTTATGTAGTTTTGATATGAGTGTGTACAAGGGTCATTTACATTTAAAAAGGCTGTAAATCTAGTTCAAGTAAACTTTAGCACGCCATAGTCAGCTTTAATCATATTAAACATAATTTCCCAACAACAAAATTGTGGCTAGTGAAAATGCTGAGTGGCTAGTAACTTTGGAAAACCACTAGCCACAGTGGCTGGTGAGCAAAAAAGTTAATGTCAAGCCCTGGCTCTATGTACTTCACGGGAGGAAGAAAAAGAGAAATAGACAGTGGGGAGTGTGATCACTACACTGCTCAAGGAGGAAGGATCTTGCACCATACCAAATAACCAGTGATCTTTGCCAGGCCATCTGGGATGTGTTGAATAATGATTTTGTTGCCTTCCCATCTGGTGGCAAATGGAAGTGGACCACATATAATCTTTGGAAGCTTTGGAACTTTTGAATGTGTTTGGGTACAAACACATCCGCATCACTGCCCCACCAAATTCAGGGAATTATTATTGTAACTACTGGAGCTATTTTTCCATTATTTTAATGCCAGCATGTGATGCCTGCTACAGATTCCACATGACTGTGATTAAGGAATATAGTTGGGTCACTTTTTTTTTTTCTTTTTTTTTTTTTTTAAGTGGCAAACTTGATCTTTCAGTTCCCGACTTTTTAGTAGAAAGTCAGAGAGCAAGGCCACTTTTCTTTCTCTGTGACTAACCCTAACCTCTCAAGGAAAACCTGATAAGAACTTATTCAGGCAAGTGATGGGACCTGTTGCAACAGGCTGTTTAAAATAGTATTAATAATTGCAAAATAGCCACTATGTCTAGAGACTTTGTAATTCCATAAATTAGGGATGCACAGATACCAATAACAGCATCGGGTATCGGTCCGATACGGTCCTCCCGTACTCATACTCATACTCCGATACCACGTCACGAAAAGTAGCAGCTCGACACAAGCAAACACCTAAAGAACCGCCACAACACAGAGTACAAGGCGTTTGCTGATGCTTATACCCTCTTTTTTTTTTTTTTTTTTTTTTTTTTGGTCGCGTCGTCATCATCAGCGAGGGACTCATTGTCCTCAACATTGTCCACTAATGACTGCAGAGACTTTGGAAACTGTCCGTAAAATTCCAGGTCAGTCCATGTAAAACTGAAATAAAAGCACAGAGTGCACCTGTAGACTTGCAGCCAGCCGCTATCCAAGAAGTCCCGGCGGGCGTAAACTAGTTGTGTCGAGTAATTAATCCGAATACGAACAAAAATCACCATTGCCACCAGTCTGTAACCCTCTTTTCTTGGTACTAAGCTGCTACGACTTCTCTTTGTGTACTTAATCTTCACCAAAACGGCCTGACAGCATAGTACACCCGACTTCTCTCTTTGGGGTGGCACCACACTCATACCTGTCCCCCGGTAAACAATGGCAGGTAGGAACTAATTAGTTCTTAGACGAGAGGGACATGACGAAGAAATTTAAATACTACACATGTAAGTGCTGTGAACTGATAATGAAATAATTATCATATGTAACACCATTTGTAACAGTAAACAGTAACTTAATTCTTTCAGCCCATAATAATGTTGTATTATACTGAAATATTATGGAGAACCAAAAATGACATAAGTATAAATAAATAAATAATGTATAAATAAATAAATGTAAAAATACAGAAATAGCCTTTTTTATTACCAAAATGCCCTTGGTTTTTCATTTATTCGTGTATTTAATTATTTATTTATTTATTTATTTATTTATTTATACTTATGTCATTTTTGGTTCTCCATAAAATATATCATATAGTCAGTAAACTGCACAGCTTAATAATAATGAACACAAAATCAGTAAAGTAACTTACTACAAATAACCCAAAATGTAATGTGTACAGTAACTACGGTTACACTAGCAGAAGGAAACAATTATTGTAGCAACAATTATTTGTTACATTTAGAAAGTGAGCATCTAATGACAATAAAATATGTTTGAAAGTTATCGTAAGAGCTTTAATGGCATTATTAAGTACTTGTATCGGTACTCGGTTTTGGCAAGTACCCAAATGTAAGTACTTGTACTTTAAGTACTTGTAAGTACTTGTAAACCTATAAGTCTGGTTATTTTTCCATCTTTATACATATTGCCTCTCTTCATGAGGTGTAAATATCAGTCAGGAGACGCAAATCTATAATTATCACCAGTCACAGGCTTGGGATCATGGCCTCAAGATTGAGGATCTTCAGCAGACCAGCAGGCTGCTCCCCTGACAAGGCAGTAGTCATGGTGAAAACCTGTGTATTCCTGCACAATTTTCTTACAGGTTGACAGCTTTGCTTCAGATGAAGAGGTGCAAGCAAATAGAGGGGGACACATGCTCCACATGAACCTGTATGGACAAGCAGGAGGACTAGGCTGCGAGCATTATCCATTAGAGACTATTTTCAAAGATTTTCTTTTCTTTCTGAGGCTGGGATGTTGCTTGCTTGTTGTTAGGCACTCTGACCTCAGGTCACAACATGCATCTATTGAGAGATCTGTCTTATCTGATGCTTTTCCTTATTCCTCTGGAAGCTCAGTGAGGAAAACTGTGAAGGTTTTCAGTGAAAGCAGAAAAGACAGACAGCTTCTGCTTGGCAGCTGAATTGTCTTCTCCAATCTCTCTCACCTATCCAGAATGCCAACTTCAGTTGGATCCAACTGACGAAATGCTTCAGCTTTTCAGATGAAGAGGATCACAGTGTCGGCGGGTAAATGACCCGGAGCTGATGTTTGCTGGCAGTCTGGCTAACGTTAGCAGTGCTAGCAGCAGCAGCTGCTCTGCTTGCAGGTTAATGTCCGTGTCAGTGCTTAATGTGGTCACCTGTTGCTCCAGTCGAGTGATTATATATCAGTTTATTCTGTCACAGCCTACACTCAACATTATTTCCATTTTCTAGATTAAAACACTGCCAAACCACGCTGGTTTTAACGAGCTGTCATCTGTCCGACTTTGCTGATATAAACATCCGGGGTTGCCTGGGCTATCAGGGCATAGATGCTTACAGCGTACGGCAAGAGGAGCTGCCGTCTGACAATGCTGTACCCCCAACTAGTGGCAGGCGGCTGCATAACGTCTTAGAGGCAACAGTTAACTGGCATTGTGCGTGAATGAAATATTGATAAATGGTGTAAATGCCTAGTATTTCTGGTGCTAACTAGCGAGGGTGGCGACATTTAAATGTATAGTCAACTAATCGCGCGCATCCCTACAGTAATAACTGAACCTGCAACATGTGTGTTTGAGGAATAGTTAGCAGGAACATTAATACCAATAGCTTAATCAATTCCAAAACAACAGTAGTAGTTAATATCAAGTTATAGCAGTTTCTCCATCCCAAGCTAGCTAGAAGCATGCAAATATCATCATTTACCTTTATTTGGTGAGATAAAGTCAAAATAATCCCACACTTGAACACAGCTAACACAGGGGAAACACCAGTCAGTTGTCAAAGGACCTGCAAGCATTTGCGAGTCACAATAAAAGCTTATTTTTTTGTCTCCTCAATTTTCCTTGCCATAGTAGCTGAAAACAGTTTTACCCTCCTGCCCAATAAAGCAAAATATGGTTTGCTCCATCACACTACTGTAAGGTCAAAAGTTTAACATCTAGCCAGCCTCTTCACATCTCTTTAAAAATAGCCAGCATCAAAACTCAGCACCATTCTCAGCCTTCTTCACTCCTTCACTAATGCAACAAGCTGGTCAGTGTTCAGTCAAACTCTTCTGCTGCAGCTAGCCATTGCCAAGGTTAGCTAATTTTTCCCACACAATGGGCCTGATACAGCAACATTCTCCTCTTAATTTTCTGTAGAGAAATAATTAAGAGCAGTAAACTCCAGATGTGCCTAACCACCCAGATCTGTGCTTACCAAGCCACGTGCACTAAATAATGAATCCCGCTCGATTAGAAATTGGAGGCGCGTGACCACTTGTTTGTTATAAGCATAAGTATCACTAAATACTATATAAGGACAGGTGTTATGCTGTGTTCAAACAGACCAACTCTGGAAAAAAGGCCTCGCCACCAAAAAGGGCTCCAGAAAGAAGAGAAACTTAAGCAGCAATGAAACCGACATACTATTAAAGCAATTTCAATAGAGTAAACATGTAATTTTCCAGAGTTTGAGGGGAAAAAACAGCAGTAGCAAAGCATTTGTGATGCTGTGAATGTTTTGACGGAAGCCAAATAAAGCATTGCACAAGCCCAGTGCTACATGACAACAACTAGAGGAGGACGGGGGCAGGTTGCAATCTTACAAGCAGACTGAAGAATTGAGGAGATAATAGAAAAAGGTGGTACTGGCAGGTGTCCAAACAAATGCTCCAGTGGATAGCGATGCCGCTAGGCGCATTAGTGTCCATGTCTGAAGCCCTCTGACTCAGACTATGAGCCGCTTCCAGGCACATCAGGGACTCAAGTAACCACCAGTGATGCATTTAGAGATACAGCAGTTGCTGAAGGTACATTTTACATGTTCATGTTTGAGACAGACTCTGTAAACAGCTTTAAGAAAGCAGAAGTCTAGAGAAAGAAGACATTACAAATACTATGAAATATATCAAGTAGTATAAGTAATAAAATCACAATAACAAAAAATGTTATTTCAGTTTGTGTAGCCAATGAGCAAGGCTTCAATCCAGAATGTATATTTGCTTGAAAATGAAATGACAACATTTTGCTCAGCTGCTACTGTTAACATTACTAACCACAAACACTTAGCTAAACAGTTAAATGATATTGAGATGTTATCTAGCATATACTAACATCTAGTGGCTAGTAGGGGTTTCACCAACTAGTCACCTAGTCGACTACTATAACCAGTAGTCGGCGCTGTGCGCAGCAGTCAACTGGTCATAGACAAAATGGCGGCCACAGCAACAGGCACTGACGTGCAGCTGCATGTGTGGCAGTACTTCACTCAAGATGACACCAATTTAACAGTGATGTGTTGGTTGTGTAAGGTTGTGCTGAAGTACAACAAGAAGACATCTGCTATGCATAACATCTAAAGTTGAAACACCTGCTGCCAACAGCTAGCACTAATGGTAACGTTAGCACCAATGAGCAACACATCATACAGAGGCAGACGAACAGTGATTTCTCCAAAGTCATGGACAAGAGAAGACAGCAGATATCAGACTTGCTTGTCAACTTTGTTGTCAAAGATATTCAACCACTCTGTTTTTTCTGGAGAAGGCTTCAGGGACATAACTTTTTGAGCTTGATCCCATCACATGCTACACACAACATCACGCACCAGTACAATACTGTGAGAGCAAAGATCGCCAAGGGGATGAAAGATAAGAGTGTCTCTCTCACTACCAATCTGTGAACATCTTGCACCATGGATCTGTATATTATGATAACAGCTCACAGCATAACAGACACCTGGGAGTTAAAGTCGAGAGAGCTGTGAACCACTATCGTGCCCCAGAGACGCACTGCTGTGAATATTGCTCAGAGGCTGAAAGGCTGTTTTTTTGCACTATCCATTACAATGTAAGCAGCATGAATCTGGTGATGAAGCTCTGTGAGCAGTTTCCCCCAACACCTTGGATGCACTGGGCACACTCTTCAACTAGCAATAAAAGCAGGGCTGGACTTAACAGAAATCAAGACCACAGATGCTGCGAGTCATTCTCGCCACTCACCAGTAGCACAATGGCAGGAGCAGCTGGGTGTAAAAGCAGACAAACTCAAAAATGACTGTGTGACTCGCTGGAATTCAACATTCACTACGCTCGAGCGTGACCAGGAGCTACAAGATAAAAGTGTCTGACTCACTACTGATGCAGATCATTCTCGAAGATGAAACGGCAACAAATGTGAACATCGAAAAATCTCTCTCTATGACAGTGGGAACTGATGAAACGGTTAATCCCACTACTCAGGCCTTTACTAAAGGCAACAACAATAATGTGCGCAGAGTCACTTGTAGGGCTGTTCTTCATTTACCTTATCCTTCTGACCATGGCTGACAACATGCTGAAAGCCAGAGAGTCAGATTTGGGGGCTATTCACTCCTTCAAGGCCACCGTGAGGAAAGAGCTCATAACACGCTTCAAGTTGTAGTTTGGTGGGTTAGCAGAGTTCATCCCAAACACAGCATGCATGCTAGACTCCTGGTTTAAGCATCTGAAATTCCTCACAGAAAATATCAGATGTCCAGATGCACCTTACTCAGCTGGCCGGAGAAGACAAAGAGGAGGAGCAGCCTGGAGAGACAGGTAAACTGAAGTGAACTAAAACTAACAATAATTACTTTGATGTGAGCTTACTAATAGCAGCAATAATAATCAATATTCCATAGCCTAATTTGATCGTGTTGTTCAAATAAATGTATCTAAGCAAAATTAATTCAAATAAAATTCTGCCTCCAGTGTGTGTCTAATTTTCACTGTAGGTGAAGATGATGAGACTGACATCGGTGACATTGTTTTAGAACAGGAGATGTAAGGTGGCAAAAAGGCCAGACTGGAGAGTGACTTTTTTTAAGATAAGTTTTTGGGCTTTTATGCCTGTAATGATAGGGCAGTTTATGATATGGTGTGAGGGAATTACATGCAGCAAAGGGGCACAGGCAGGAGTCAAACCCACAGCCACTGCAGAGGACTCACAGCCTCAGTACCTGGGCCAAATCTACCAACTGAGCTACCTGGCCACCCAGACCTGAGAGTGACTTTGAACAGCTGTTTGGACTGCGTTGCAAAAGCACAACGAAAAAAACGAGCCAACAATGTTGCAGAAGAGCTACAGGATTATTGTCAGGCACCCCACATCTCCAAGATGGAAAACCCAAATACACAGTGTGAGGTAGGCATTTATGTGTTTACTTCCACTGTCATGGCAACCTAGCCGTAGCTGACGCCCATGCCTGGGGCAGTAGACTCGTGATGAGAAATGGTTATTTTGTTTGTCTTTTGTTTAGAATAACAAAATTGCAATTTATCTTCTTATTTTGTTTACTGTGAACCTACATAGTGTGACAAGTCACAGTATTATGCTTGAACCTTCTGCATTACAAAATACAGTTTTCATTGTTCACTGGAACTCCTCTCTCCACATCTTCCTTATTGGTTGATTCCACTAGGCACAGCACATCTGCACCATGATTTTAATCCATCCTTCACACATCAGCAGCACCCACCAGCAGCATTTCAGAAACATTTCAGCAGCAGAGCATTTTGACTGCCTGATTACATTTACTTGCTCAGATTTTGTTGTTGGTCCTCTTTCCTTGCTCTTTGTGCTTGTACCATGGATAGGTACACGACGTAGTAAAATAGTTTATTTTCTGTCTGTCTTTATGATCGCAAGTTTGTATTGGGTCTTTTATTTTGAAAATTGGCCAGATTCTCTACTTTTTCTGTGTCTGACTTCCTGCCTGCTCGATCTGCTCTGTGCAGATTGGCACGGCATTAGTCAAACATAGACTCGCACACATATTTGAAGCAGAGTGAACAGCTGCTTATGGGACGCTCCAAGCCGCAACTGGTGGAATCACAAGCATTGTGTAGAATGGACTTGACATAACGCAACGCAGCCATGCCTGGTGGAATTTAGCCGTTACATAACCACTAGTCGGCTGCTATTACTACTGCCATGGGCCTTGAGTTTAATACATGTGCTATAAATAAAGTGTATTACTGATGAATTTATCTTGGCCAGCTCCTTGAACTAGACGCATCCCCAATCCACTCCCCTGGACAACAGGCCACAAGATTCAGAAGGTGGCAGTTTGCATCTGATATTATTTAGACATTAATCGAGCATAATAGCTTATAGTTGTGGAAATGGAATGGATCTAGAGAGGGCACTTTGATCGCCATTAGCTTAATAGTCTTTTAGGGCTGCCATAGCAAACTGCTGAATTGACAAACACAAGTGGTTAGCTACTCCTCCACTAAAAGAAAAAAGGGAAACATAAATCTGAAAAAAATAATTTGAACGCTGTTGAAAAGGCCTAAATAAAACATACATTTTAAGTGATGTGTTTTAAAGTAGTCTACATTTTGCACATAATAATAATAATTTGTTTTCTAATATGGTCAATACTGCCAGTTTGCCACAGTCATGTACAGTACAGTGAGAGTACAGTGAAGATGAATTTTGGAAATTATCATTGGATGAGTGTGATGTCTGTGGTTGTGGTTGTTGATTGGCTGGGGAGGATGTCCTCTGTTGAAGCATCATTCTAGGTATTTTGGCTAATAACAGATTAGCATAAAAAAGGGAAGTACATTAAATTGATATAAGACATGTCACAAGAGAACGACAGCAGGAGCTCATCCTCATATGCTGCCACTTCACACAGACTGCTCTCTGGCCGACACAGGCGGACCTGGCTGCACAATATTTGCCTCTGAGATTATTAAGAAATAAAAATGTGTCAAAGTTGTGTAAAAGTTGTTTATTACATTGCTAATTTTATTCAAGTTGTGAAAATAAAACAAAAAAAACATTAAACACAGTCCAAACGTTAAGAGACACGGGTAACCCTGGTTCTCTGGTAACATAAGTGAGTAATCTCACTATATAGTATGCCTCTCTGCGTAGTCCTCAGAAGTCCAATATGCAGTACAATCAGCTCACACAGACCACCGGCCGCAAACAGTAAGCACCTTTCATACACAGCTGACAGAAGGATGTTGTCCCATGTATGCTGCTATAGCAGCCAAGTAAATCTTAACTGCCCTTAACAAGTCTTGCAGAAAGCTGTGAATAACGGGCACCAAGAAGTGGAAAGGCACCTCCTGTGACCTTAAACACCAGTCCTGAAACCCACACCATTTGCGTCATATAGTGACCTGGTAAGAGAGGCTCTGGCATTCTGAATGGTTGAAATGACATTCTGTGGAAGTGCAGATGCATCCAGGTTTAGCCTCTCATGGGCCGAGTTCAGAGTGCTGGCCACTCTGCGTAAGGATCATGCCACATTTAGTTGTAAAGGAGCTGGATGACTGGTTTGCCAACCAGTGCTTCCTGGCCAATGGAGGGCTAACATGATGAGCGACAACCCCTCTCTCGCATTCCGGCCAGCATTGTGGGACAGAGGGGGAAATGCATAAAGAAGAACCTGTGAACACATGTGCATGCCCATATCCTCACTGGTGCATCCTGGTTTCTCAAGGAAAAGAACATGGGGCACCAGGTGTTCTCCCTTGAAGTGAATATTTCCATGGTGGAGTGACCGTAGTGTGCCCAAACCTGTTTGATTACTTCTGGTAGGAGTTTCCTCTGCATAAAGTCAGGCTCACAGTCCAGATTATCGGTTTGTGTATGCCACCACAGTCATGTTGTCTGACCTCACAAGCACATGATGATCCCTTATTAAGGGAAGAAAGTGCTTCAGAGCCAGCAATACTGTTTGGAGTTTTAAGCAATTTACAGTTCTGCCCACGTGGGTGGCCTCTCACCCTTGCAGTGATGTGTTAATTGTGAGCACCTTCCTGGTCATGGCAAACCCCAAAGTGATACCCTGTGGCAAAAATGAAGGCAGTTTCAACTGATGAAGTGTTGCCACACATTCCATTAAAACCCTCACATAACAATGCCCATGACGTGAGCTGTCCAGGCAGAGGGATGCAAGGTCCTCCCTTCGTCTTGGACTGTTCTAAATTTTGAGTCAAGACTCGATGACCTGGGTGTGTGGGAATCTTAAAGGCTGTGTCACTTCCCTGCTGAGTCACAGTCAGTGTGAAAGCGCAGCAAAGAGTGGGACTGGCCTGAGTCTTCCTTGGAAGGCAAAGCTTGAAGGCTTCTCCCTCTTTCTTCTTCTCCTAACATTGCTTTTGTGTTGTTGCAACAACAATGTCAAAAAGCTTCTTTGGATCCACACCCTCATCCACAATGTCACACTTTTGCTTGTCAGACAGATCTGAGAAGCTGAGTCATTAAGCCTGTTCCTGGGTAACAATGATGGACACAGTCTTCCCAGCTGACTGGACAGCACACTTGGTGAGGTGAAGACAGTGGTCAGTAATGACACAAATTTCTTCCCAAAACTTAGTTGCTGGCAAAACAGTCATCTGCTCAGCCGGATATGCCAGGAGGAAAGAGGAGGTGTTCAGAACCCTCATCAATGTGGCAGTTGTCTTTTAAGCTCTATCACTCATGGAGGTGTGCTGGTGATCAGCCTTGGCAGGCAGGGTGAGGCCAGAGGAGGACATAGTCAACCTCTGAGTGGAGCTCAGATGAGAAGCCATCATGTGTTCAACTGTGGGCATCAGGTAAATGTTTTTCTCCTTCATGTCGACACAGTCAAATGCCAATGCCCCCTGGACAGGGTTGGTAGCAGAAATGTGCCAACAGCACATTGTTTCCTCTGATCACTCTGGGAAAATGGGTATGACCTTCCTGGCTGCCTGTTTTCCATTTGGCAGTCTCTTTGCTTCATAGTGGGACATGGAAGTCTCTGCCCATACTTTAGGTCATAGGATATCCATCATTTAGCCACCCACTTGCATATCTCATGCAAATCCATACCTCCAGTGAGCAAGGGTGGAGCTGGAGCTCCAGCAACCTCTCTCCCCACAGTCTGTGCCAATGGGTGTGCTACCTGTGCCAGCATCAGTAAGGAACCATCAACATCTTCCCCTAAGGAGAGAAGAGTGTCAGGTGAGGCATCCAAGTTATCATTACCTAGCAGCAAGCTGTAATGACCATCTGGGAGGTTATCATCAAATCTCTTGGAAATGGGGTTGTCAAATCAGGCCATACCTGGCATGCCTGTGCCGTCATCCTCCATTGGGGCTGTTGCTGTTGCTAACAGTGGGTCCTGGGTGCTAAGGCTTGCCTGGTGTGACAGTCTACTCTTGAGAGTAAAATGGTTACACTGCTCAAACAAGCATGAATCTAAAGCTGCTCAAGCGCGCTGCAGACCAACAGGCTATGCATATTGGGTGACTTTGATGGCACCATAGAGAGTGAGTCTTTATAAAAACTTAAGCATAAACAGAAAGTAATAAGTGGACTGTTAGTGTGGAGGTTAGCTAGTTGCTGTAGCTAATGTGAAAGTTGAATCTCTCTTGTTTCCACATTTTTTGTCATAACTAAAGAATTTATATATTAACCATGACAACATTATGCACAATTTTTTAATAGGATAAAATGATAAGATGATGACATTTTATAACCAAAACATCATTGGTCAACTTCACAGTGACATCATAATGTTCAATGCCCTGTTGCCTGAAGCCTCCTTAGCGCTATGTGCATTGAAAGTTGTATCTTAAGGTGTCCCTATAGCTTATGGGCTGTTTCCCAGAGTCCCCTTAGCTAAGGTATACTTTCTGAAAAGTATATCTTTAGACAGGCAGTCTGGACAACATGTAAGCTATCCTTTAGCAATGCACAGTTTTCATCCCGTCACAGTTTTAGCTTTATTGGGCCAACATTATGCTTTTCAAATGAACAGTTACAATATAGTTCACATCTAGTCTACTTGCACAAATTACATCATTAGTGTAAAATTTGCTTAATGAAAGTTAATTATGAAAACGTTTCTGTGCATAACACACTATGAGAATGTTCTATTGTTATGAGGAAGGTAGCCTAATAAAGTATAGGACCTATTCATAATACTAATTCAATTTATTCAATTCTTATTCAATTCAAGAGCTACCAAATGCATCTTCACCCTCAGCCTAGAGATACAGCTTCTGGCAGCCCTGGGACAGGAAGCATACTAGAGGCAAACCAGGGTTGCCACGTTCTAGCTGGCATTCCCCAGGTGATTGGACTGGTGGACTGAACCCTAATCTCCATGCCCAACCTGTCCATGGATGACCGGGCAAGACAAAACATGATTAACATTTTTGCCTGAAGTTCGTGTCTTTTTTTTTTCCCCCTCCGCTTGTTGTTTGCACTCACTAAACAGTCCATGTCTTAGCAGTCACAAACACAGCATCAAAATTCCCTTCTATCAACCCCATTTCTTCCAATAATAAGCCCATTGTTATCATTTAGTGATACCATATATAGAAAACAAGGACAACATGATGATGATGATGATGAGAAATTTATTAAAAAAAGGGAAGGGAAGCAGTCAGGCATCTGCGCCATCTGCAAGGGAATCAAAGTCAGTCAGTGAAAGTCAATGGAATAAGTACAGAATAGAATAGCACTAGACAGACAGACAGAATATACAGAATAGGAATAGACATAGAATGCTAGACTTACCTGGATGATAGGCACCAATATGGATGGCTTCTCAAACTGTATTTCAGCTAAGGCCTGCTGCCTCTGCAGAAGGTCCTGCTTAGCCCTCTGCAGCTCCAATATCTCCCACTTGAGGCTGTTGGATGGCTCCAACTGGGCCCAGTGACCTGCAGCACAGCTTGCTTCTCCCTCTCCAACTGGATGAGCAACTTGCTACAGCTGCAGCGCACAGCTCTGGCATGCGTCAGCCTCGATATCCCAGCAGTGCTCTGCTGCGAGTGCCTCTCACATGTGGGGTCATGTGGGATGTGGGGAGAGCCAGGATGCAAGAATGCATGAGAACTTTTGGGTGGCGAGGAGGGGTCGGGGCGCACTGAGGTAGATGTCCATTTGCCAGAGGACTGGGGAGTGAATCCCCTTTTGCCAGAGGGCTGGGCAAATTTTCCCTCGCTGGAGGACTAGGGTGTGGATGGTCCCTCAATGCCCCTGTGATGCCTTGGGAAGCTGTGTGGCCAATTATGAAGAGGGCCTTTTCCTCCTCAGGGGTGAGGGTGAGAACAGTCCTAGGTCCACTGCCTGTTTTTGCCACCTCTCTACACACTGCTGCCCCTTGACTTTTGGCCAGATTGGCAAAGTCTTGCCACTTTTTTCACACCATCATCCACTCTCCTGGTGGACTTGGGCTGGAAGCATTTTCCTTCCAATGCTGACCTATGCAGCCACTTTTGCTTTATTGGACACAGCGTTGCAGAAGCTGCCAAACAGCACACCTTTGTGCTGCTCTACTTCATTAAGCATTACTTGCATTTCTTCCTTTGTAAAGGTCGCACCTCTCTTACGTCTTGGTTTTTCAGCCATCATATCTCAATATGTGCAACTACCCACGGGCTATTATAGGCTACACGGCCAATCCCAGCGCACAATAAGTTAAGTTAGTAATCACATGCGCTTGCTATTAATTACAGCACACACAGAGCAATGAAATGTGGATATGCTGCGCCCATTGTGGTGCCCATTGTGTGACAAGGTGCCCATTGTGTGACAACAAGTTTGTATTAGACCTTTGTTTGTATAAGAACACAATCACACATTCACACATTTAACTACATCATTTTTCCTGGCCTTTCAAGAAATCCCTGACTATGGCTTATATGCCTGATTCATACTGTATTTTATATATTTTTTTGCTATAGATTACATAGTTATTGGAACTATCACAAGGTCTCATCTTGATTCTTAAATAGATTAGCAGGTAATCTTTAGTAGGCATAACTTCCTTTTTCTGTAATATTAGATTGAGGTATAATGATTATGGCAGCACTTGTTATATTAAAACGTTGTTTATTAACCTTTACAAGTGATCAATTGATGTATGCAGCATAAAGTACAACTTCATAGGCTGGTGAACTGGTTGGTGGAGGGATACAAGTACAAGGTAGTAAGTCTATTTTTTAACTGCTCTGTTTTATACATTGTGGTGGCATTGCAGTAGGTGCTTCACCATCTGTTGCCTGAGAGGGATTTGCACTCTTCTGAGTGTACTCTTCTAATTCAAAGAGAAATTGTAGTCTGCTTATTACCCACTGACCCTCTGGTCTGTTGACCTGGTTTTGATTAAAAAATGCTTTCCCCTTATGTCTTGTTAAACTTGATAATTTCCTTCGAGGGGTATGTTGCTTTACCCCAAGTTTAATGTTCACTTCTACCTTTCCCTTTAGCAAGCAGCTTGTTTCTCAAGTTTCTCATTTCCCATAATACTTGACGGATTCCTGAATTCTCTGGCCTGTTTATTGTGGTTTTGCAAGAGCAATTGGGCACGATGACATTCACATAAGGTCAAGAACTAATCACAATACTTCAAAACTATATTGCTGAGTAAATTTTTAATCAGAAGGAACTGTATTACTGATTATCTCAGAAACCCTTGAGAAACCTTTGAAAAAAGCTATTCACATGAAAGAGCTGAAAATTTGTTTTTTGTTTTTCCTGTCAAGAAATGTACATTCTTGTACCTTACTGTGTTTTCTTTATCATGCAAGACAATGTCTATAGGGTCAGATTTGGCACAATTGTCCAACCAATTTTCCCTCTAGTGTATTGATGTACAGTTGCTGTCAGTTTTAGAGTTTATTCTTTTTTAAGTATGGCAGGGTTTCTTTTTTATCTACATTGTGTTTCATCCCATTTATGAGCCTGAAAGTAACTTCCCAGGTTTCAAGACTGTCTCTGGACATACCAGAGACTCAGATGAGGCGAAGGAAATACCTAATTCATAATTTCTGGATTTTACAGAGTCATAATTTGTGCATTTGAACATGTCAGAGTTGAAGGTGCTTTGACATCACCAAAGTGAGACATGATGGCCTGCAGGCCCCCAGGGTCTGTGAATGTGGCCATGGCTGGAGCAGACCACACCACATGATTCCCATGCTCATTACCGCAGCTCGGTAGGTGGCTGGCCATCTGTGTCTGTGGGTGTCTCTGGACATGTGTTTGTGTTCTGGAGTCTCATATTTTGTTTTTTTCCTCTATTATCCATATACCATCCAACATGATTATGTTCTTTTGGGGGGATTATTGTAATATTTTACCCACCAAGTTTGAGGGTTAGGTCCTGTTAAGGTTAGCAGCATAACAGCTAATCTTGGGTCCACAGGCAAAAATAACATGTAACACATTTTTATGCAAATTTTTAAAAAGCAAAATAAAATGACATAAATGCATATGCACATACATATAGAGAGACATAGACAGTTCATTAAAATAAAATAAAAGATACAGCACTAGTCTGTAATATAAGCAGTGGCACTGTAGCATACATATCACTACCTAATCTACAAATACAACACAGAACACTACACTTCCCCAGTTAATTTTTGTCATGATAGACTTTAGATAACCATGTATCAGTATGAATAGTCTGAAATCTATCTATGGCTCAACATCTAAAACATAACTGTCATATTGAGGTTGCTGTTTTAATTATTATTATAATATGAATTTTATATTTTATCTTTTCCTTTTCACTTTTCATCAACGCAAAATGTATAGGGCTATAAAATTATATATTGAATTTGAAGCTATAATATGTAACTTTTCTGCTTTAAAATTTCAAAATATTTTAGACATGTTATATATTTTGTTGAGTTGTGTACTTACATTATGTCTAATGTTTTCAACAATGGTCAAATGCAGAGAAATATGTAATTTAATCAAGGTGTCCGCTATAACTTCTGGGAAAACCACACTGAATGAGGAAGGAAGTCAGCAACCATGACCACGTGTGAAAAAAGGTGAATAAAGCTTTATCACATTACCTCATTCATGAACATGATTTCTGCCTGAATCGTGTTAGATTTTCAGCAGCAATGGTGGTTGTTTAACAATGAAGACAACAACTCCCATGATCCCATGCTAATTCATGACATCATTAAACTATGTCTTTTGTTAGTATATTAATGTAAGAGAGACCCTGCGTGGCAGAACTTACATATTGTGCATTTACAAAGGCAATTCATCTCTAGTTATATGATTTTCTGTAGTGTATTTGCTGTTTGTGTGTAGTTTCTGTTGTATTGATTTTATTATCTTGGTACTTATGCTGTCATTGTGGCCAGGACAACTCTAAACTCACCAAACTACAGTGTTAAAATAAAATGCATCCATGAAATATTAAAGGTAGAATATGCAGGATTGCTGTATGTGAACACACCAGAAAGATAGTTGATTGTTGATTATCATTCCCAAGAGGGCAAATTTTGACATTTTGGGTTGGCAAAGTGCCCTTGTTTAGCAAAATAATGAGAAAATAATAAAATACAGGCAGAGGGCAGGGTCTCTGCAGGTTGACACAACACTACATAGTTTTAGTAAGTGATGATTTAGATGAATTATTTTTATTACTCTATGCACTGGTTTTTAGGATAATCCTGCATAGTATGCCTTTAGTAAACTCTAATTAATAATTGTGCAATTCCTTGGCAACTTTTATACTTCGATTTCACACAGTGTTTGTCTCTGCAGTGGGTCGTCATGCCATTAGTGAACTATTTAAAAATATCACTAGAGGGCAGCAGAGGACATGATATGCCAGTGTAATACACAGCCACACATGCATGTGCTTCACTTAACTGAGGAGCCAATATGTCAACATGAACCTAGATCCAGATGTGCTGGAATTGTATTAATTCAAATGACTTTATCCCACAAAGTTCCAAAATATGGACAAGTGGTGGTGACCACGCTTAACCTGTTTAATTGAATACTTTATGGGTTTTTTTTTAATATTACTGTCATTGTGTGTTTCTGTAAACATTTTATGAATAATTCTGTGTTTCTCTAAGCCCAGAGTACTTGACCACATAAGTCGGCCCCATGCCTGCACAGTTCCACCAAGACCTGTTGGGGGAGGAGGACAACTGAGAGGTAGCCCATGCAGGGAAACAGGGTGGGGGGGTTCATCAGGAAGTTGGAATGTGGGTCCCTGTGTGTGATGTGATTGTTAGCAGAAACGTGTCAGCCCCAAGCCCACCGCTACCAACCCAGCACCACCACCACCAAACCATGAGCTCAGAGCCCCACTCAGGCTGTGAAAGTAGACTCTGTACGTGAATATGCATGCGTGTGAGTGTCTGTGTGTTCATCTGCGTACGCACTGATATACCACTTTGCCCTGCACTGCCATTGAAGCCCAGATACCTTATCATAGCCTTTTCTAGTGGAACAAGGATAGACTTACTCACGAGGTCGACAGTGAGGGGGTGGAGTGGATAAAAAGACAGCCAGACCACAGGCCCATGTGTGGCCATGCTGGGTGAAACCATACTGGATATGAGTGAGTTTACAACTCTCCATCTTTATATAGAGAAATTGAAAGACGGAGCAGGATGATGGTGGCTGGTGTGGGAGTGTTCATGTGTCCTCACCAACAAATGAGGCATCAATCGCTATACATCAATTTCCAGTCATTATAATAACATAACCTGCATTATTTCTAACATTCTTGGTTTTCAAAATGTCTGTTACACAGCCTTTTGTCACCATGCTCAGTTTTTTTACTACCAGTCTTTAAAGTAAAGCAATGTAATGCTGCCAGACAGAAGATCTCAGACACAAAGCTATATGCCACATTTAATTTTCTGTTACGCCGTTAAAAACAGTTACACAGAAATTTAGTAGAATCGGCTCATCTTTTCTCATTAACTTATCGTTGAAATAAGTTTTGTGTGTTCCAAGTCGGTTAAACTTATTTTTTTTAGTTTTTATTCACAGTACTTCAGAAATTATAAACATGAGTTCAATTAACTCATTAAAGCTACTACAAGGAACTTTGATGTTTTGTTGATTTTGGAGGCCACACTGAAAAAAAAACGGTAGTATTTCCATCATAATAACCACAAAATATAATGTCAATAGTAAAATTATCTAAATCTCTTCCTGCTTCTTTTTAACTGGCAAACGTACTATCACTATAACTTTGGCCGGGAAAATGTAAACAAAGGCTCATTTCATTTGATAGGGAATCAAACCTGGTAGCAGGCATTAAGAATATCTATATAAAAATATCCGACCTTGATATAGAGTCATCATTAATAAATTGTTTCATAAACAGCATATCAATGTTGGAACAAAGTAGCTCCTTGTCTTTTACAAAACTATGTCAACTTACCTATTTTCAAATTAAAATTTTATGGCAGCAGCAGACATGAATTTTTTCAAAGCTACGACAAGGAGCTTTCAAATTTTGTTGATTTTGGAGGCCCCTGTGAGCAAATGTCTTTCCATCGTAATGACCACGAAATATCATACTGAAGAAGGAAATTATTTAAATAAAAATCTTCCCGCTTCATTTTATCTGGCTAACATATGACTCACTGTAACTTTGCCTGGGAAAATGTAAACACAGGTTTGTTTTTGGTTTTTTGTTTTTTTGTTTGTTTTTGTTTTTTTATTTCAAGGAGAATTTGACCCAGTGGCAGGCCAGATTTTCTTATGGATGGTCTTGTTTGCTTGTATAGGTCATGTAGAAGCATCAGTAATAAATTGAGACCATTTCATAATCAATTAAAAGCTTCTTGCAGTAGCTTTAAATTAAAACAAATAGTAATTTTCCAGTGTATGCTTCTGGCAGCTTGGACTTTAAAGGTGTAGTCTATACAACAGTATTTAGCCTCTACTGTCATCCAGTAACATTTATCTCCTCATTTGACAGAGGAATGTTTGCTGAGTATACAAACAGCCCAGTGCTGAGTATTTATAAGCAACAGAACTTTATCCACACAAGAATGAGTCATAATATTCCTTTGTTTATGTTTTAGAAATTGATCATAATAAAACCCACTCCATGCTTGTATTAGACCCATTAATACTGTGCAGTGCAAATGAAAACACACTGCGTGTAGGAATTAATATATTTATACATCTTTCATACTTATTCTATCAAATTAGGGTACTACTTAGTGCCACCTGGAAAAAATCTAGCCCCCAAAAATGCAATTCTGCAGCTTTTGTTTTCCTTCTCTCCCTCTCTCCTCTTCTCTGGCTCCGCTCCTGGGAGCCAAAACTGTGGATGGGTTTTCAGCCCCAAACCTCACAGCTGGTCTTTGGTGCGGAGCATCTGGGCAGGCTCCCCTCCCTGATCCAGGAGTCCTGGCTGGACTGGTGGTTAGCCACACCAGCGCTTTCACCTGCCTGCCTGTCTGCTCAAGTCTCACCAGACTTTAAGCGACTCTAAACAAGCGGTAACATCAGACCACACACTCAATAGCACTGGACAGCCAGGAGGTAGGAGTATTTAACCCCTGCTGTGTGTGTGTGTGTGTGTGTGTGCATGTGTTTAAATGTGTGTGTGTGTTGCATGTTGCACATGCACACAATTTTTCCAGCATGCAGTTCACAAAAACACTGCTCCTATCATTGTTTTCTTGTAATATTCTGGTTTCACCACCTTTTTTTTCACTATGTTGATCAATTTTTGGCATTTTGGCATTTGCTCCTGGATGAGTGGGATTTGTAGTTTTTCAGCATGAACATTTCTTGTCACACAGTGTGTTTGGTCACTTTCAGTGTGATTATTTCTGATGATATGGCATTAATGGGCATTTTGCATCCAGTAGTTTGATTTTAATGCTTCAGCAAGAGCAGCGGTGAGGCCGTTTAGATGCCACTGGTCAGTACACTGTTACTTATACTGACTTCTGTGGTTGATGCATTGTATGTCTTCCAGGCTACATTTAGATTTTATGTTTCAGAGTAAATACTAATTAGCCTGCATGGTCATGCAATATGAAGAGATTTATTTTTTTTAGAAGTGAGGACAGGTTTTATGTACTTTACAGTACACATAAACAGGTTCTTTGAGAGGCTCACTATATTCCACCATACAAAGGATTTGATTCAGGTTTTTCTTTTTTTTTATGTGGAGAAAGTTATCCTCTGTCCTTCATTTTCATCAGTTACATCATTTTGCTTTCGGATGCTCTCAAAGTACATAATAATTTGGTCTTGCTAAACTTTAGCTGCAATAGACTTTTGGCACCACTCAGCTGCTCTGTCATGCAAACTAAGTAATAAAGAACAATATATCCTGATTGATTTATATCACGTTGTTAGCTTATTAACTTATTGTGTAGATTTTTAAATACTGCAGTATGTTGCCCTTTTTCAAACACGTCACATTGCTGGTTTTCTTGTGTACTTTTTAAATTCACAGAGTTTGTGAAACAGCTGCAAAAATTGTTTTTATGTCATTTGAAGTAAAACAAAAGGATATATTGTTGTGATGTATGATTAGATGTGTTGCATGTTTAAATTAGGTGTTTTCCGGATGACACCTTGACCTCTGTAGCTTTGTGAAGCAATTTATTTTGTCTGCCTTTTTTAAAATTTCGTTTGCAGTTTTACTTCACGCTGTAATTGTATTTACACGTGTTTTATTAGACAGCATTAGAGCTCATTTGTTTAATTATTTGCAAAGGCTTAAACTGGCTCTCAGCATGTATAAACAAGTTTGGTAAAATACCTCATTAATGTAAACACCAATAAATTCTTCTCCTGTTTTATAAATTCAGTTTAAACTGGTGCACACTGGTGCGCAGATAATCGATGATGTTTTATGCGATTTAAACGAATTATATAAAAAGATTTTAGTTCCAGACTCTAATTGTTGGATTATATTTACCTTTTACTTGAATGTATTGTAATACATTTGGATCATGTTAAATGTGCCTGTCTTTGTGTAAGAAAGTTTTAATATCGTGATTGATCAGTCATCGGTTACTTGCGCAGAACGGCTGCATCTGAACTTTAACCCGTCACACATAAGGGCCGTTTATTTTTAGGACTATTGTAATTAAACACGAATTGTTCTTGTTCTTTCTTTTTTAATTTTGATGATGAAATGATGTACCTCCGATGCTATGTGTACGTTATGCTGAAGTATAGTAAATAAGTATTACTCATAAAGGAAGTTCTACAAATGTGAAAACATTTTATCCTTATTGTGGTATTTATCAAATAATGCACACAGTGGAATCTCGGTTTATTTGACTTGTTTGGCCAGAAATTATTCACCGTCACTCAGAGATTTTTTTAACAAATAGATTTCATAACTTTGGTATTAATGTCTCTCTAAGTTTGCCTGTTTTAGTGGAGCAAAACTTACCGCATCGTGTTTTTATTTTTTGCTTAAATGTCTCTATCTTTTGTCCAACTGTTTTTTTCCCCCCTCAGATTTAATTTGTGTGTTAACGCGTCTCTTGTTGGAGGCTGCAAGTTCACTTAATTATAGTCTGAGTGAAACCTTCATGCTGCACCTCCACATCCACGTCATGTGTTTGTGAGGGTTTGCCTTTAACTGTTTAAAATGATTAAAACATCGCATTTTGGGTTGTGAACTGCTGTTAACGGTGTTTTTTCCCTCTTCCTTTACTCGCTCATTAGGCCTTCATTTAATTTCCACGTGGTCCGTTTCTCCTAAATGTTTAAGTCTATTAACAGTTTCTTTTATGAAAGCCATTTTATTCTGTATTGGCACTTTATTATTTGGTATTCTTCCACCCAAAACTCATGCAGGCAAATGCACTTTATGTATCATAAATGGGTTTTAACGTCAATCATTTTAATACGGAACAATTAAAACTATAGAGGGCAGGATGTGCAGAATGTAAAGCACATATCAACAACTGATGTGTGGAAATCAAATTCTTTGCAGCCAAAACTTCTTAGCGAAAGTTTCAATTTTATTATATTGACCTTTGTATTATATTGACTTGAAAGCGCCTGACTGAAGTTTTCAGTTCGTGAGACTAACATCTCATTTACGCATTTGAATTTCTCTTGACTATGTGCCCTTTTTAATTGTTTCACAGGGGAAACTTTTGATCTGGCAGCTTCCTTTTTCTTTTACTGCTGTGCTCTGTTTCTCCTTTTATAGAAATTGAGTTTTTCCTTTGCTCTGGCTGTATTTATCAATATATTGTTGGCTTTACTAAACAATGAGGTTTATCTGGTAAGTCTTATTATAAGGCTGGTTACTCTTAGCGTTAACTAGCCTATAAACTTCCTTGTTACTGAAATAAACTACTTTAGGGTTGTGGGTTAAGTAAGAGCACGACGACAGCTAAGTCTGTGTAACTCGGTCCACTTTACTGTCCGATTCGAGAGTGGGACAACTGAACACCGACTACAAGCGTGCCACATCACTCCTTACATCATATCACTCCGCCAGTCTTAATCGTTATTAATATTATAGGCAAGGTGCACTGTATTATGTTAATTATTATTAATGAGCAGAGTACAGTTTGTATACTGTATACAGCATGCAGTTACAATTAATTAAATTAGGTAAATGATTAGATAAACTAGAGAAAAAGAGGGTAATCTACAGAATAAATCTTCACAAAAAAATAAATAATAAAGCTAATTACTGCTACAACCAATAATCGTGCTTGTTCATGGATCTCGGGCCAGGTTTTAGGCCTATATCCACAGTCATATGTGAACTCTGAAAATAACATTCGTGAAATATAGGAGGTCTCTGTAGTCTTGTCCAAGTTCTGCAAAGCCTACGTTATTTGTGTTGATACAGTAATGGAGAGGCATGCCATTCGGAAGTCTGTCTGTCTGCACGCTGCGTGTGTGTGTGTGTGTGTGTGTAGAGAGAGAGAGAGAGAGAGAGAGAGAGAGAGAGAGAGAGAGAAGAGAGAGAGAGGGAGGGGTGCGGGGAGTTTTCCTATAGCTCACAAACTCAGCAAAATATTCAAAACTTCGGAAAATTTTATGTGAGGCTTGTTTCAGGGCCTCTTTTAGCTCAGTCTTCTTCTTAAGCCACTTAAAAGGGCAAAGTTTAAACATTTGCTATGAACTAAAGTTTGTCTTCAGATGAAACTGTATTCAGTATTTATAATTTAGAAAGCATATTTTTCCTTTTCCAGGAGAATGTTTTTGGACAAAAGCTACGATATATTGAGAGTTTGCATTCTCATATCTTAAAGATCTTAAAGAGACTCAGTAATTCATTTAGATGTTTTTGAATTAAACTTTCAACGACAAGAATTAAAGTGATTTTAACTGTTAAACTTTCATCATTACTCTGCGTACTGTCCAAAAATGAAACTCTTGCATCCTGTGAAGTTATCTGTCATATCTACTCAAGACATTCAGCTCGTGCTGTCTCACTGTATCACACAGAATGAGTGGGAAATTAACGCTGCTTAATGAGACAACAGACTAAAATGTAAATGAGACATTTCAGTGCGCAAAAAAGTGCCAACTTTAGCGACTCGTGTATGTTTACTGCTCCTATCTTTCTGTAAAATCAAAGAGTCTGCTTAAAGGCTGTGTTAAGTGTATTGTTTTCGATGTTGGATTGTTTCTGGGGGTGCAACACAGGCCAGGCGGAGGAAGGCTCTATGTCCACTAAAATTATAGTTAAAAACTAACATTAATAAAAAAGATATTTGGGATGGTCAAATGTCAAACGACCGCGCAGGCAAGGCTGAATTCCTATTCTAAGTTTTCAACACGTTTCCAGCTATGTAAATTTGAAACGCAGGTATTTTTGCAGTGCATTGTTTAGTAGGCCTATCTCTCTGTCAAGGTCGGCTAAAAATCCGTCAATGCAATCGTAGCTTTATGCGCTCTTTCTATGTCAGAAGTCCAGTGTTTCAAACGGTCCGCGGTGAGCAGACTGAACCTGTGTGAAGCCACAGGCCTAAACATAGCCCACTCTAACTACCCCATGATTCCGTTTTTCCTGTGGTGACAAATATATCCAGCTCTGATCTATTTGCGTCTTTCTGGCCTCGAATCTGTTCTGTACCTTGTTGTGGAAAATGGCGGGGAAATGACGGGAGGTTCATTCATAACATTTAGAGACAAACTGCCTGAGCAAACGGCCCGTTAATTGGATTTGTTAATTGCTCACACGCAACAGATCTAGGCAAAACATACGGCCGATTAAACAATTAATTGCAATGATGCTTTCGGACCATAAGCAGACACGTGTTGACCTACAACATCTGATGACGCACCTTTAAAATGTAAATTAAACTCAATAAACTTGGTCTCTATTCTGTCTGGAAGCGATGACTTTGTGCGTATATGACGCATGAAGCAGCCAAAATCAAATGGATTCCATCTCCAGTACCAGACTGGGATTATGGAAGGTTTAAGGAAAGGAACTGGGCTGAGGGTTAGAGGCCTGGGAGGAATTATTATTTGGGGCATAAACCAATGCTATTCCTGCACAGACTGCTCCCCCATCACCCCAAACCTCCTCCACCCCCCCTGATCTAAGTCGCGGGACTCAGCTTCCGCTTCGCACGGTTGGTCATTGATGCGCAGTGGTGGGTTGGAGAGGGAGCGCGCGCGGGAGGGAGAGAGAGAGTGGGAGACGTAGAATTGACAGGACTCGAGACTGTGAGAGAGAGGAGGGAAGAAGGAGGTGACGGACCTGCTCCTCTGGGACTCGGCTACAGCTCACTGCTAGGTGCTATCAGCGGACTCGGCTCTCAAAACGCTCTTCGGCTGTAAAATGCGCAATAAGGCACCGAGAAGCGCCTCGTAGCTGCTGTCACCGAGCTCCGCCAGGGTCTCCACGGGCGTGTAGGAAATCTGGACTAACTGTGAGAGGAGGAAAGAGGGATTCATGGAGATTCAGAGCAGCGACACCGAGCAAAACGCCTGGATTATCTGATATGGGAAGGGGGCATTTAACGTTTTAAAACCGAGGCGGTGTTTTCTCTGTTGTGTTGCGTCCAACAGTGTCCAACTCGAGCCTGCAACGTTTTGTGTTTTAGGTAAGCTGATCCTGCTCTGATCCGGCTACGTGCAGAATCGTTGTTGTTGCATTTGATAGCGGTTTACATCGTAGTACTACAGGCTGCACAGCTGCTCGCTGCTGAAACGACTCCGTCCGAGTATGAGGATTGTTTTTAAGGAGAAAACAGTGTTTTCTATGAGACATCATCGTGCTTCACTGTGTTCTGGACATCAGCATGTCGCGATGTGACAATAAAGCTCATCCCTTTTGTTTGGAGAACATGGTGTTTCCTAAAAAGCGAAGGGGCAGCTTCAATGTGCAGCCAAAATAAGTCAGCCACCACACTTCTGTTGATAGGAAAACTATAGACTGTGCAGTTTCCTCTTATTTATTTGAATAGTACATTTGCTAGTCTCAGTTATTTCTGAAAAACATGTTGACATAAACTACCAAACTTGCAGCTTATTTAAACAACACAGGTTCCGTTTATTATGCTTTTACTTTGAAAGGCTTTACTTTTAAATCAAGTTGATATTTTCTGATTTTCTTTTAAGTGTATTTTGATT
Source organism: Lutjanus argentimaculatus (assembly GCA_034769285.1). Lineage (NCBI taxonomy): Eukaryota > Metazoa > Chordata > Actinopteri > Lutjaniformes > Lutjanidae > Lutjanus > Lutjanus argentimaculatus. The sequence continues at coordinate 1,846,610 of JAWZSL010000021.1, read as the reverse complement.
TTTGATTTTGATATCCCTGAGCTGTAGTTATTAGCCTGAATAGCATATGGCACTTCAATTGCAGCCTTATTCTCCCCAAATAAGTCAGCCATCACACTTCTTACGTTTGGAAAACTGGATTGGAGATTCTCTCTTAATTACTGAAATAACATTTTTGTTAATAGCCTAAAATTTAAATGACGAGCAACTTGACACAAGTTACCAAAGTTCCAGCTTAGTTAAACAACATAATATAGGTTCAGTTTATAGGGCCCTTACTCTGAAATGCTTCACTTAAAAATCAAGTTGATATGGTAATATTTTCTGCTGCCTTTGAAGTATATTTTCAGTTTTAATGCTGATATCCTGAGCTGCAGTTAATAGCCTGAATAGCATATGATTTCCAAAACTTACTAGTAACTTTCTGGTCACATATGTATAGTGAGAAAGTAGAGCTAATATGGGTATATCTGTATATATAAAATACACAGGTCGGTTTCTAGCAATGCTAATAAGGAGGTCCAGTCCAGTCCCGCACACACTGACTTGTCCTCTGTTTGGGTCTTACAGCTCGTTCGGACAGTAGGCTACTAGTGTTCAGAGCTCCGGTCATGGCGGACCAGGAGGAGACGTTTGGCCTCCAAAACTCTCCCGGTGGCTCGGATTCAAGGGAATTACCGAATGATAATAAATCAGAGAAACAGAACGGGACCTCAAGCAAATCCCCGTCGTCACAGACAACTTACATCCAGCAGGTCAGTATCGGTCAGTGTGTGTGTGTGTGTGTGTGTGTGTGTGTGTGTGTGTGTAGGCCTCTCACTCTCTCACTGCTTTAAGCTTCACTGCGAGCCGAGGCTGCTAACACAGACATATGGGGTCAAATTCATCGTTTAAAATAATGCATGCACATATTTGTATTAACAAGGCCTACACTGTCGTTGTGGGTGTTAAAATATACACAAATCTTTAAAAAAAAAAAAAAAAAAAGTCTGCCAATGGGATTCTTCTTTTAAAGTATGTATGTATATATAAATATAAAACTTTATGGATCCGATATTTAGTCTGTGTTCTTTGCCTCACTGGGCTGCTCAGAGAAACTTCAGAAAACTTTCTTGATAGGTGAAAACAACTTCAGGAAAGTTTCAAAGCAATTTTGGCTTGTTTTTAGTTCCTGAAAATGAAGACTAAAAAATCGAGACATGAACTTTGGCCTTATTATACTTTGATGGTTTATGTTTTTATTGCTTTATTGTTTTAAATTTATCATATGTATGACATGTAACAAGCACCATTGAAAAGTGGACCACTTCTGTCTTGATGGGTCTTACAGAGGTTATAAATAATAAATAATAAATAATAAATAGTTTAAGTGTATGCTAAAGGCCCCGCGGGTTAAAGACAACAGAATGATAAAGTACACCCACATGTTAAATTAAGTAGTTACACAGGGGTTACATTATTATTACATGCCCTAACACATTATTTATTATTTTCACTTAAATGCACACAAACTCCAGAGTTGATGTTTTTATTTCTTTTTTGAGTGTTTCTTGTTATTTTAAATTAATATTTTACTTCAAACCACCGGCATGTCTACTTTCCTCTTTGGAGGATGTTTTTGTTGTTTATCTCAGAAGGCTTCCGAAAGAGCTTGACACATCTGCGTAAAGAATTTAAGCAGGTCTATTACAGCAATGCTGTGCGCACTATGGGCACTAAGATGCTTTATTTTGAAGGGAATGGAGGGAATAAAAGTCTACCTGCACGAGAGGGAGCTCTGGACAAAGTTTCACGAAGTTGGGACGGAGATGATCATCACCAAAGCTGGAAGGTAAGACGACAAACTATGGGGAAAAAATATATTTATCGTTATTATGACTGGAAATTACTAATTAGAGCCAGGTGGGTTTTTGACTGTATACACCATACATGATGCAAGAGATTTATTTATCATTACACAACAGCGAGATTTTGATGTAGTTCCAGCATTGATTGATTGAATGATTCGAAAATAAAAAATACAGAAACAAACTATTTGACATAGAGGAGTGGTGAGGATGAATTAAGTAGTCTCAGCCTGAGGGGAGACCCTGCTCTGCAGTCTGCATGGCTGCCTGCTTGCTTATATGTGTTTTTTTTTTCTAGGCCTCGATTTAAAATGTAGACTATCAGGCCTGGCTGGATTTTTTCTTTCGTGGAATTTGGAAATATACACCGTGAGGAAAGAAAACACAGAGCATCTGGTGGACGATTTAGCGCTCTGCAACACCACCAGAGAGCATAGCCTACATTTTAGTCTGGGTGGCCCTGTTGGGAAATGCAATACCATCGACCAAAATCAGTCTGAGGGAGCAAATGCACGTCTGGACTGTATTCCGGTGTAAAATACAGCCGAGTTTGAGTCTGTTTTACGCAACATTTCTTTGAATCCAGAGAATAAAGTAATTTTTGGAGCATTTGATCTGTCATTTGCAATGTTTTCAGTGTGTGTATGTGTGGTGTGTTTAATTGTACGCAGACGCTCCTTGCGTGCAACATCTTACGCAGGGACAGTACTTGTGCCTCGCAGTCTGTTTGCCTTCAGACACGCATCCAATCAAAATAGCGCCCGTCGGTCGGTCGGCTGAGTGTGAACTTGCATATAGCATAATGACCGCTGGTGTCTGCTCACGGTGGCTCAGATGTGGGTATCATAAATGATGGATGAATATTTATAGTTTAACACGGAGCTACATTTCATTGTGCTCTGCAGCGCGGGGCAGGAGGCAGCTAGTTGTTTTCTCACTGCAGCTGCATAAAGTCTCCATTATATTCCCGTCAGTCACTTCACTCCTGTTTTTGGCGTGAAATGATATTACACAGCATCCCCCCTCGTCCTCAGCCCTTCCCTTTGACTCGTGAGACTGCGTAACCTTACTGAATCATGTGTGTTTTTTCTACAGTGTGACAGCTACCAAATATCTAAATGATTTACTCAACGTACTCAGTATAAAAAGAAAAAAAATCTGGCCTAAAGTGAAAAACGTTTTATAATGCGCAGGTCCCTCCTGAAAATAGTCGTTACCTCTCCAAACTAAATAAAGACATTTATTTTGACATTTTAAGCCACACATGAGCTGAATGTGTGCATTATAATTTAGTTTGCAAGTTGGAATCCTTAAAAAAAATCTCTTTATTCTCTGTTTTGTAAGATGGTTTGGACGTTGAAAAATGGCTAAAACTGAATGTTGGATTTTTTTTTTTTTATTATTTCTTCTACCGAGCAGACATCAATGAAAACACACTAGTCTGTTGCCTCATCAAACCAAACAAAAAAACATTTATTTTACATTTTAAACCCCACATGAGCTGACTGTAAGCATTATAATTTAGTTTGCAAGTTGGAATCAGTAAATAAATCTTTTTATTCTCTGTTTTGTAAAAGTTTATGATGGTTTGCACGTTTAAAATGGCTTAAATTGGATGTGAATTTAGTTGATTTCTTCTACAGAGCAGACACCCATGAAAACACACCACAGTCTATTTTTGCCTGTGTGTAGTAGCCTTCTTTTTCCACAGTTTGACAGAAATACCATATAGCCTCGCGCTATAAACCATCTTTTTTCCTTTACAGACGAATGTTCCCCAGCTTCAAAGTGAAGGTCACGGGATTAAACCCTAAAACTAAATATATTCTCCTGATGGATGTTGTTCCCGCAGACGACCATCGATACAAATTTGCTGACAATAAATGGTAAGTAAAAAATATAACACAAGAACGATTTCTTATAGTGAAATCAGTAGGATTTGTCCGAGCTGTTCCTAAACGCACCAGAAAGATCGTTGATTGTTGAGTTTCGTTCATCAGGACGGCTAATACAACGTTTTTGGGTCGGTAGAGGCTCCCAGACACAACAAAATGATGAGAAAATATGGAAATACAGGCAGAGGGCCGAGAGATACTTCTAGGGGATGATTTAGTTTGATTATCTTTACATACATATTTTTGTTTTGTTTTTATTAAAATGTTTCATATTATGCCCTTAAGGACGTTTCGGTGCAGAAACTATTTTTTCTTTAATTGTACGCACAGTAATTGTTTTGGGGGGTCGCAGCAGCTACTCTTTGCGGAGTTTTTCTTCCAGCAGGAAATTTTATATTGTTGTCCTGATGGACGAGACTCGGAAGTGAACATATTAATTCCCCGAGAATTATGAACTGTGTATTTTCTGACGCGTGCCAAGAAATGCGGTCAGCAGGGAGAAATGTTTCTGCCGGAGTTGACTTTTTCAGTGTTGAATGAATGTTGATGACTTTTCCTACAGCTATACCAGCCTATATGTGCATTTAAACAAGGCCGTCTTTCACTAAACACTGCTATTTGTTTAGTGTCATGTCGATCTCTCTAACCTTGGTCAGCAATGTCTTGTTTGGGTCAGCGCCTTTCAATGAGCGGAGACTCGAAGAAGATAATCACATGCCAATACTGCCGATAATGACCTGTCCAAAGCATGTCCTGGAACTAATCCCCCTCTTGATCTAACGATGTTGGAAAACAATGTCTACCAGCTCTAATCTGACCTCCTATAATCCAAAACATCTTCTCAAAGAATTATATACACCTTAGAATTTTAAGTGCATAAAGCAAATTTCAGGTTAGCACCAGTGGCCTGCTAATTTTTTTCTGAATTTTATTTAATTGATTTCCTTCTATGTGAGCTGCATTAAATCAGGTATCCCTCTGCGTAATTTCTACATTTTAATAATTAAATAATAGCCAGTTTGGGAAAATGTTGTCCAATTATCATTTTTATTCAAGCCTGCATAGTTGATAGCTGACATATGTGTGTCAGTGTGACTGATCGTGTTGTTGTGACTCAGGTCTGTGACCGGGAAGGCAGAGCCCGCCATGCCCGGCAGGCTCTACGTCCACCCGGACTCTCCCGCCACGGGCGCGCACTGGATGAGGCAGCTCGTCTCCTTCCAGAAGCTCAAACTGACCAACAACCATCTGGACCCGTTCGGACACGTAGGTGCCTAGGCCTATCATCTATATCCTATTTAACCTCATGCTCTCTCTCTCTCTCCTTCTCTCTCTCTCTCTCTCTCTCTCTCTCTCTCTCTTTCTGTTGTGTGTGTGTGTGTGTGTGAAAGCTGTAATAACCTGTTGCTGCCCTGATCAAAGTGCAGAGGGCATTTATTTGTGGCCTTGTTGTGTTGCTCAGTGGGACTTCAGCAGGGAGGAAATGCGGCCTTTTTTACTCACCCATAGTGACTTTATCACCTTTAACAACACGTGCTGGTTTCCACAAACGACCCTTGACGGATATTTGTTTTCCTTATTTAGCTTCAAAACTTCCTTCTGAATTAATTTGAAAATGCACCGAATAATTGGACAAAATCAAATGCGTAAAGATACACAGAGCTAAATCTAAAAAAAGTTATAATAATAATAACCATAATAATAATAATAATTATTATTATAATTATTATTAATATTATTATTGTTATTATTATTATTTATTATTATTCACGAGTTATAGGCTGCAATTTTTAAAGGAAAGTTTTAAGTTTTAAGTATTTTAAGTTTTTTGTTAAGACTGTTGGATTGATTGACCACTTATTTACCCAACTATTGTTCCTTATACTTTTATGGTCATAATTGTTTGGTTTTTTTTTTAAAGAGAATTTTTAATATATTATATATAATATTTGGAGATTTTCTCCTTTGTACCATCCAGTGATATTTTTGTTTTTTGTCTGGATGTGTGCACACTTGGATCCTCTTCATAATTGAAAAAATAAAATAAGGTAAAGAAAGACAAAAAAAAATACAATTGCCCCCACTTGCTTGTAAAAAACAAACTAAGAGTAATTTGTGCATAATTAAGGCTGATTTTTGTCTGTTCAGTTTACCTTAAACATTTAACAGACCAGAATTTCCAGCATCAGGCCCCATAAACTCACTGACCTTGTAAAGTTTTGGTTGTGCTATTAAGTTCCATTTATTCATTGGGGTCTTTTTTAAGTAGTAGCCTACATTTTGTGAGTGCTAAAATCAAGCTACAGAAACTAGTTCTTATCATTTAGGCTAGTGTTTTGTTTTACGCTTTCTTCTTTTAATTTTTTTATCTTTCAAAATGTTAATTTTTCAAACCTCCCCGACCTTTCAATTTTTAATGAAAAAAAAAAAAAAAAAAGCAAAAAATTCTGTCTTTGCACATGGCCAAAGAAAGCAGGTAGAATTTTGCTCATAGTATTTCAGCGGAGAAGGAAGGATACGTTTTATTATCCTTGTGGATTTTCCTTTAAACTAAAGTCGCTGCTGTCGCAAAGTGTGTTATGCAAACTAGTTTAAAGTGTTTAAACATGTTCCAAAAAATTCAGTGAAAATATCATCCTCTTTTTACTGCCACAAAAAGGTTAGAATTTATTTTTAATCACAGAAAAACTATGGACTGATGGTCTTTATTATTGTATTCTTGTGCTTAATTCTTGATTGAAAACACAACTAAACCCAAGACAAATGATTTAAAAGGACAGGATATTTGGATTTTCTATTTTTTAAAAAATCAATAATCCCTGATCTCTTATGAAAAACATCAGGGGGGTGATTTTGCAGTACATGTTTTTTATGCATGAATAAATGCTTTGATAAAGTGAATTCACATTTTAAATACAATACTATAAATAACCAGCTTTCTCTTAACAAAGCAATTTACTGAATTTACTGATCTTTACAATGAAAACAACGTAATACAGTAATGTTTTCTGATGAGCAGATGTGAAGTCTAGAGAAAACCTTTAATGATTCTAATTCTCAATGCAAAATCAATTGAATTTCGATTCATTTCACCCTGGCAGTTTTGATGGTAAAGCAGAATAACATGTTTGGTCTCAGCATCATGGAACTTCTTTGGTACGTTTTGTTGCCCTGGTTTATTATAGCACCCCCTAGATGCATTAAAGTTGCAGACCTCCTGGAAGTCTGCCTTCATAAGTACAGGGGAACAGTTGGGCACTTTTTAGCAAAACGGAAAGAGGCAATTGCACCCCCACCCTCCACTCCCCTCACCAATGAGGGACTGGTACCCATTTCCTAACTTTAACTCCTCATTATTCTACACTCACTATCTGGCCCCAGGCTTTTGTGATTCCTGTCTTACCCAAAACAGAGAACACAAACATCACTTACTTCATCAACAAACAGGTCTGTTGGCAGTGCGCTTTCATAAAATATAAGTTGCTGGGCACGCTGAGGCCAAATTAGATGTCTTGTTGTAGAAACGCAATTAGCTTTCTTACTAATGGGGCCCAGTCATTAAAGGAAAAAAACAATTACGAGGTGGGCATTAGGTACATCAAAAGCTGGTTTGTTTTTCAGGAGATAGGTTGAGGGAAAACAAAAGAAACTGAATTAAGATGAAATGATAATTGTTGAACTGAATAAGGTTCAAATCTGTAGCCAGGGATGAGAAAAAGGTGGATTTAGGTTGTTTTGCACGAGTTTATGTCATTAAGAGGCAGCTTTAAAACATGTAGTCTTGTTAAAATATGTAATGGTTCTTGATTAATTAATGACTTCACATTATAATGCAGACTGATGATTAGCGACATAGCTACAGGTACTCAGCTTGACAGTGAATCTAAAATGACAGTTTTTAAAATCATAATTTTACCAAAGCAAAAAGTGCATATGTATTTCCACAAGCACAAGCTACTCTCTGTCCACATGGCACCTATAGTCATCGTTGCCTTGCCAAACCCAGCTGGTGAAGTGAAATTGGAGCTCAGTCGGAATGTGAGCAGTGTTGTAAATTTTTGGGTTAAAGTACACTTTTGATTGGTTGCAGTGATTCTTGGCTCTCCCTGTTTCGTGCTGGGGGACAGCACCATGGGATTCATAAATGAAACGCTCGCTGGTGGCTGGCCAGAAACATACTCCATCAGCTTGTTGGTCCAGCTGGTTGAAATAACCTGTGGATGATTTATAATTACTAGCAGCGAGACATGAGACCAATGTTGCTCACGTAGATTGGACCAGTTTGAGATGGGCCTGAAGCTGAAGTTGTTTTTCTCTAGAAATGTCTGCTAATTAGACACGTCACAGTCAGTGGATTGACTGTTGTTAAGGAGTCTGATAGAAAACAAGGGGGCCAAAGCCTTATGGGACCTGAGTGTTTGGATACAGTTACTTGTGCAGCTTTGTTTTTGAGTTGCACAATTAATTGAAATATATCTAAAACCAGAAGCTTCAATCTTTTGATAAAAGAAAATGTAGTAGTAAAGAGATGCCCCTGCCCAAATCTCATTCTCCAGATGTCATAAAACCCGCTTATTTGGTACAGACTCCAATAAATGTCATATCATGGTTTTCTTTTCAGTGAAAATGAAAATTGTGAGGCAAAAATGGTTATTCCCACTCATCATGAATCGCAATTGTAATTTCTGACAAAATAATCACAATCTGATTATTTTCGTGATATCATGCAGCCCTAGTATGTAGCTTTGTTTTTATATTACAATGACACGTTTCCACAGACTGAACCACAGCCCAGTCTCCTAAAATCTTGTATACAAGTAACTTGCAATGGCAAATATTTAAATATTTAACATTTTTGAAGTTATATAATCATCAGTTTGAATAAGATAGTGTGTTTCTTTGTTTTGTTTTGTTTTTGCAACTGTTGAATTTGCAGACAGAAAGACAATGCATCTCTGCACAGCTCTCTGCTTTTATTAACATCTGTGGGTTATTTGTGGATATTTTTACATATCAATCATATCTTAGTCTTAAAGTTAAGGTTAGTTTCTTCATACAGTTTATTTCATTGACAGCTGCAGTCTAGTTGTGGATAATGTGTTTTTATGGTATGTATTTACTGTTGTAAACAATCTTAATCCTACTGACTGAAGTACAAACAGACCCCAGAGATAAACTTGTGTCATATCTCACATTTGCTTTACTCAGTCATTCCAGTTTCAGTCAGTTTTTTCCCTTGTGACTTCATACTATTGTTTTCAATTTCTGTTTTATTTGTGCTTTTTAAACCCCAGTCAAAAGCAGACAAAAGACACCCAGATTTCCTCATGTGCTCTGTCAATTTTCATTTTGCACAAGATGTAAATTAACTGTAACCTTCTTAAAATAATAATAATTATCTGTTTTTATTTTTATTTATCTTCAGAATAAATTAATTACATAATTAATATTTTTTCAGAAGAAATTACTCAACAAAAAGTGCTTGAAACAATTTAAGGCTCTTTTCCTTGTGTCTTTAAATACCAGGTTAAGATTTTGCGTAGAAAACATATGGTTCTCACTTAAACAATCCAGCAGCTTAAAAAGTTGTTAAAATTAGCTTCACTTTGACCATCTGCAAAATTAAAATGCTGCTTACTGAGTGCACCAGTAATAATTCATTACTACTGTATAAACTGCACTGTATAGTGATGCACCCGAATCCGAATATGTTAATCGTGAAAACACAAATAACGTGATGGAAACTGAGATTTCTTCTACATGAAGTTGCTCATTATTTTCCTGGAAATTAAAATGTTACACAGTTACGTTCAGAGTGCTACTTTTTACTTTTATCTAAGTATTTTTTTAACCTAAGGATTTAATTTTAATATTATATTATTATAATATAATATGAATAATATATGCATAAGATTCTACTATTGTGAACTGCAGTAAGATGAACACATGAATCTGTATCATTGCAGTTTAAGATTATTTCCTTGAATTGCCAATGAATATTGGATTAGAAAATACAACATTTGCCCAATTTAATGCCACTTCTGGTATAAACCATGGCCACCTTCAGTCTTCTATCCAAATACAGAGACAGAAAGTTTTGTTGGTTGAACAGATACAGATGCAGATACAGATACAGATAATGACATCTCCATGCACCTCTAGTACTGTATAATAATACAACATGAAGGGGCCAGTCTGCATAATAAGTACTTTTAACTTTTTCTGTTAATACTTCTGTACTTTTACTTAAGTAAAACTTTTCATGCAGTACTTTTTCTTAAGCCATTGCACTATGATGCTACTTTGGCCTCATTTGTGTTTTGCTGTATTTGAATTCCTAAAAATCATTTGTTTTTGTCTCAGGTTTCATACCAAGCTGTAGTTTTCGCTTTGATCTCCCCCTCAACTCCTGGAATATTTCTCAGTGTTATTCACCCCCCCCAGTTTGCTCCTGCACTCGTCTCCCTGTCTTCCCACACATGTTTTGGCCAGGAGGGTGGAGTGTGAGGATCGCACTGTTTATATTTGAGTGGCAGTGTGCGATGAGCAATAGATGATGGTGTACAAAGCCTGCTAATCCCGAGGCTCGGGGAAACTCTCTGATGTGGTGGAACTTGAAAGCAGAGGGCAGCGGCTCGAGACCCAAAGTGATCCCTCACTATCATTAAATACTATCATCCAGAGGCTGGAGGGGGGGACGGGCAGAGATACAGGGACCGGGGAGACGAGGCGTGTGCAAGGGCCCCAGTGGGTGGTCCACAGCTACACCCCTACCCCCACTCACACACATACTGGACGTTGGGAACCCACAGTCAGTGGACCATGCTATTTTCCAGGGTGAAATGTGTGCTTAGATATTTCCATAATGTGTCTTCTCAGTGGCAGACATTTCTAGCTTCTAAAACTCATGCAGTGTGCTGAGTGACGTGTTTGTGTTGATGGGCTTGTTGTTGTGGTTTGTCCCAATCTTGGTTATATCTGTGCAGACCTCAAATGAATGCATGCTGGGAAAATGTTTTGTTTAACCTACTTTTTCTCTTCACTGTGCTCACATAGTTTTGAAAAGCTCTTTCATAGACTGTTAAAGCTTCATTTATGAATCCCAGTAGAGTGGTAATGCTGGTTGATAGCTGGGACATGTAGTTGAGACTCTTCTTTTTTTCATTTGTACAGTGGCATGACTATTGGACAGCAACTAATGATTATTTTCTTTATTAATTAATCTGCTGATCATTTTCTTAATTAACTGATTAGCTGTTTGGGCCATAAAAAGTCAGAAAATGGTGAAAAATGTTGATCAGTTTTTTTCATACATGACTGATGATTGATTATTAAAATAGTTGGCGATTAATTTAATAGTTGGCAACTAATCCATTAATCGGCAAGTCATTGCAGCTCTAGACAAGACTTTACACCACAGTACAATCCCCACACTGGAATACAGATGAGAGTTTTAATATTTCTCAGCCTGTGCAGGGCTCCATTTGATAAAACTATTTGATAAAACTATTCTCAACTCAGATCCAAGTATGCAACACAAAACTTTTTACTGCAAATAGTTTTATTTATGGTAGATTGTTAAATTTGCAAAAGCAGAGTTTCCATCTGCAAGACATCCACTCTTCAACAGGCTGCTTATCTAAGTGAAACATACAAAGTGAAACACTGATATTTTCTGCACAAGGTCAGTAAATCATCTTGCATCTACAATATGCATGGTATACAGCCTTTCTGCCCATTACAAAACCCGACCACATCATTAAATGAGATCAAGTTCAACTGAATTATTGATTAACCGATTGACAATTGATGATTGACTATTTTATTGTCTGTAGTGTCTATGGTCCGTTCAGCTGTGAAAAAGATTTGTGCAGTGCTGGAGGAAGTACTCAGATCTTTAACTTAAGTAAAAGCACTGACACCACATTGAACATACACATAGTAAAAGTCCTGCATTCAAAACCTTACTTAAGTAAAAGTAATGAGTATTAGCAGCAAAATGTACTAAAAGCATAAAAAGTAATTACTGTGCAGTAAAATGGTCCCTGTCAGTGTTTTACTATTATAGGTTGAACTCATTTTAACTACTTAATTTTACTGTTACTACTACTATTACCATATATATTATTTCTATTATATATCTACAGCATTGTATCTATAAGATCATCATTGTTTGTGGTGTTGCTGTCCTGTGAGAATCACACATCTCTAAAAAGTCAACTTTTCATGGTGGTTTCATGGCTGCCGCCCAGTTTTCAACTTTGACGCTGCATTTTCTTGCTAATGCTAATTTTTAAATATTTTATTTATTCTTAATGATAGAAGTTCAGTTCAGTTCAGTTGGACTTGTCCGAGCTATTGGTAAATGCACCAGAAAGATAGCTGATTGTTGAGTCTCATTCCCAGGACGTCAAATACCTACATTTTGGGTTGATAAAGTATCCAGAGCACAGTACAGATGTTTGTTTGTTTATTTGTTTGTGTGTTTTTTTTAATGTTGCACATTGTGCCTTTAAGAAGTCGGTCAATTTCCTCAACTCGTAAAGGAAAACGTCATTCCTCAGTTTTTCACAAAAAATAAAAATCACTGCATTTGGAGATACATTTTTCACTGCACATAAAGGCATGAAAAACTGCAATCTGAAAAGTAACTAACTAATGTACTTTGAGATAAATGTGGTGCAGTAAAAAGTACAATATTTTCCTCCTGTTTGAGTACCTGTGTACTTACTTTCTAGAACTGGACTGGGGTTATGTCTGTTTAATGCTACAGGATGCCCCCACAGGTACAGGAGGTCAGGGCGATCCCTCATCTCTTCTCATGCTGGCAGTGAAAGGCAGGTACAAAAACAACCTTTAAGATAACAGATAGGAGGAATGCCTATGGGACGGAGAGGAGGGGGGAGGTGGGTGTAAAAAAGGAGGAGGGGAGTTAAGAGGAGGGGGGGGGGGGCACTGTTGTTTTTTAATCTTTAAATGTAAGTGGATCTGATGAAAATAAAAACCATTAGATTTTCTTCAGGCTGATGACCGTTGACTCCCGGTCCGTCAGAAAAATTAGACTTAAGAACCACAGATGAAAGGGCCTCAAAAGAGGAGTTCAAGGCTCAAGTTCAGCTGTGTGGACCGCGTCTTAATGTCGCCAAGCTGGCCACTGGTAGTACTCATCACTTAGCACAAACTGGGTTAGTCAGGTTAGAGAGGACATGCTTATGTCAGCCGGTTACTCTCCTGGGACTGCTCATCTAATCTGTGTGACTACTGGGACATGGTGGATTACCAGCCCTCTGCAAAGATGAGTCTGGAGTTACAAGTTTTGTTTCAGTTTTGTCCAGAAGAGATTTAGTCAGACCTTAGCAGGTGATTACTGGGTTAAAGGGAGAGTTCACCCCAAAATCAAAACTACATATTTCTCCTGTGACCTGTAGTGCTATTTATCCATCTGAATTGTTTTGGTGTGAGTCGCCAAGTTTTAGAGATGTCAGCCATAGACATGTTTGCCTTCTCTCCAGTATAATGGAAGCAGATGGCACTCAGCTTCTGGTGCTCAAAGAACCAAAAATATACATTTGAAAACCTCACCAGCAGTGTCTCTTTCCAGAAATTATGACCTGCTTGCTCAAGATAATCCACAGACCTTTTTGTGAGCAGTTTGTGTAGGAACTACTTTCTTTCTTGTAGAAAGAAAGTAGTTAATGATGGCAAAATAGACATACATTTTTCTTTACCACTTTACATTAAGATTATGCCTGTAAATGCTTCATAAATAGTTTATAATTAGGATATTATTATGTTGTAAACACCTTATAAATCATAAATAAACAAATACAAACTAGTTATAACACAGTTTTCATACATTGATGTGGGCTCACTATTTGGCAAGTTAATAATTACTACTAATGCAATATCAATGGCAATAACAATATTTCCAAAGCCTTAGTCTATGAATTTGGTAATTCGATATGTTAATTTGAGGCCAAATGAAGCTTTTTGTCTATTAAGATATGCTTACAGTGGATAAATGCTGTAACTTATTAACAAACATGTAAAGCTGAAAGGTATAAATGCTGCTGATGGAGAAAACAAAGTAAGCAATAAGATGTGAGGCTTCACAGTCCAGATAATGTGCGCTCACTATTAGGCAAGAAACAATCCTCTGTTGTAACAATTAGTTAATGATTCATAAAGTGGCTACAACCTAATTAATAACGTGATTATAAATCATTTATAAATCTTTTACAAGGGTCATCTTATTGTAAGGTGGCGCCACTTTTTTCATACCGCACTGAATTATCATGCAGCACTTCATCTAACCATTTCTGTAACATTTTGAAGTGTGCAGCAAGCGATTTTAAGGACAAACATGTACCTATGTTCATAATTACAGTTTTATCCCAGTATGAAACAATGTGGATTTAGTGGTGTATCTATCTCAAATACTTTCTTAATCTCACCTTGGATTGAAAACCAAAGAAATTTAATTTTTGGGCGCAACCACATGAGATTAATATATGGCCCACATTTTACACATGAATAATAGCACATAAGGTCATAATTACATCAAATAGCTGGGGTTACAGGTGATCTACGAATAATCTTAAAACAGGTCTCATATTTGTTAGAACAAGTGGTTTCGTTTTAATGTTCCCCAAGGGTTGACAGAGTAAACCTGGGTAAAACTGTATTCTCCTGCATATGCACCTTGGGCATGGAATAATTTACAAAATTAGACATATTCACATGCACTGATAAGATTAAGGGCATCATAAAGAATCGGGTGATGTGTGGCTGTTGTTCTTGAGAGGTCAGTGTGTTTGAATAGCTGTTAGAGAGAGAAAATATATAAATATTTATTTGAATGAGAAGAAAGGGTCATGTAGGCCTTCTCCAAAAAACAAAATAAGAGTGTACTGGCCCAGTTTCATTTGAAATATTTATGAAAGCAATAAAATGTTCATTAGATTTTGTAGTGCAATAAAACCTTTTTACCTACAGTCAAACAACACTGCAAAAAACACACAGGAATTTAGTGGAATCAACTAGTCTTTTCTCATTAAATTTATATTACTATACATATATAGTTTTTTTTATATAAGCTTTATTAGTTCAAGTTAATTACACATTTCTAGTATTTATTTTCAGAGTTCTGTAGAACTTACAGACATGAGTTCTTCTAAAGTCTTTGACCTGAAATGATGAGTTGAATGAATGTACCCTACAGAGTTCAATCAACTAAACAAACATGATCAGCATATTAGCAAACTTCCCAGCAAACTCTTCTCCTGTAATGTTTGTCAGTATGACGTAAAAGTTGTTGGTTCACCTTAATATCTTGAATTTATTGAACATGTTTCTCAAGTATCAGCTAGAAAAGTGACTAGAAAAGTTTCTTTTCAGATTCAGTCAGCTTAATTTTTTAAGGTAGCACTGGCCACTAACTTTTTTTTAAGTTAAAACAAAGGTTTTTTTTGTTTGTTTGTTTTTTGTTATTGTTTTTTACAGTGAAGTAATTTAACCAAAAAGTATATTTATACAATTTTTGACTGAAAAAATCTTAATTTAATCTACTTGACTTCTCTGAAATTAATTAAGTGTATTGCCTTAATCTAAGTAGCTGCCAAGACCTTTTTAGTTTTTTTCTCTTCTAATGTCTGAATCTATACAAATTGTGGTAATACAATTTCTCATTTTTATGCTTTTATTTTCTGCTCTTTCTTTTATATTTGTGCATAAGTTTGCGTTTTATTTTGTGCAAGTTATAATTATTAAGTGCTGGAACTGAGCCTTGAAATGTGTTGCAAAATGGTCAGCGTTCTTTGCTTATGGGTTTTTGTACCAGCGTGTCTTGATGTCAAATGGAAATGTAGAAAATGTGATCGTTGGGCAACACATGAGAAACCTCCAAACCACAAAGCAATAAAAATATAGTTGGGATTCATACCACCAAAACAGAATTTAGGAAATTTAAGGTGTTTTTTTGTACTGCATTCTCAAACGTATCCTACATTTTGTCAAAGCAACTTGAGCTTCACTTTTTTGGGGATGTTTTCGCTCCAGGCAGCTCCGAGTGTGTTAGTGTGTCTAATTATGTCTTTTCTGCACGTTTTATTTTTAGAAAGGGTGTTAACATAGTTTACTGGGAAAACATGCAATCAAGTATCTAACGCCGGGCTGCAACACTTATTCTTTTCTTGTAGATCATCCTAAACTCGATGCACAAGTACCAGCCGAGGATCCACATTGTGAAGGCAGATGAAAATAACGGCTTTGGCTCCAAAAACACGGCCTTCTGCACCCACGTCTTCCCCGAGACTGCCTTCATTGCGGTCACGTCCTATCAGAACCATAAGGTGAGTCCTGCACGGGATAGGGTTTTGGATTACACTTTGTGTTTTATTGCATTCTGTGCGATAGTAAATCGAAAACTTTCAATTCACGGCGTATTTTACGAGGCGATTTTATTCTGTTTTAAGCATGGCAAACAGAAACAGACCGAGAAACAGAAACACAAACCACCCACGTAAGCACGTCAAGTTAAGTTTGCCAACACGCAGAATTATGTAAATGTCTAAATTTACCTTATTTTTCTAAAAAGAGAAAATAATAATAATGATAATAATATTTATTTTACACAAACACGAGTTGTTGACTATATCTTTACGCACCTCCTGGACCTGTTGACTGCAGGAGAGAGGTGAAAGCCATGGTTCTCTGTAAGGTTCAAGTAAAGCCTCGCTGCTGTCAGCTGAAAATCTCTGATATCACATTGAGCCACTGACAGACGAGGGAAAACTTCAGATACCCGACTAGACGACGTCTGACCTCAAGAGACTTTTTCCAAGTTACAGACCTGCAGCGCTTTGTAGAGAGACAAGCTGCAGATAAACCAGATAAACCTCCGGCGTGATTTTCCAAGTTCTTAGGCGACCTTAGAAAACCTAACCTAAGGACAGAATTATTATTATTATTATTATTATTATATTATTATTTATTATTATTATTATTATTATTATTATTATGCCTGGGTCGTTATTAGTTAACTAAATA
This sequence comes from Lutjanus argentimaculatus, assembly GCA_034769285.1. Lineage (NCBI taxonomy): Eukaryota > Metazoa > Chordata > Actinopteri > Lutjaniformes > Lutjanidae > Lutjanus > Lutjanus argentimaculatus. Next base: position 1,829,842 of record JAWZSL010000021.1, on the reverse strand, counting down.
AATAGTATTCATAATTATGCAACTAAGCTTATTTGCGAACTTAAGCTTCTTTATAAATACTTAGAATTTGTGAGTGCCAGTTATTTAGTTACAATGTTTGTTTTTACCGATTTCACAGTGGCAGAAAAACTGGGGTACATAACTTAATGAGCAGATTAATAGATCAACTCTTGGCTATTATTATATACTTTATTTATTAAAACAGCCATTTACGTGTTGGTGACAGATGCGCAACACAGACCTATTTAAACGGTAAAGTTTATTCAAAAATCTATATATATAATACAATATATTTCATATATTTCATATAAAATATAATCGTTTTAAATCTCCACTTATGTCTTCTTTTCCCCCGCTTTCTTAGTTTTAGTTTTGTAGTTTCTATACACGTTACATTTTTGGGTTATTTTATTATGTTAATTTGTGCAGTTTTACTGCGCACATTATACACATTTAAGAGGAAATAATTCCACAGCTTTATCATGCACTTGCAGAATTAAGCTGACTGTTGAATACATCGTTATTTTATTATAATTTATAGCATTTTAACTGTTATTTAATTTATGTATTTTAATGTGTAGTATTAAAGTTGCTTCTTCATGTCTCCTTGATTATGACTTCATTAGTTCCTACCTGTCAGTGTTTCTGAGGGACAGGTATGAGTGAAACAGAGAGCAAAGTGCAACAGTAACGTGAGAAGCCTGCTGTGAACCCCGAGAGAATGAAGTTGGGTGTACTGTACTGTCTTTGGTTTTGATTAAAAGAAGAAAAAAGAAGAGCATGAAGAGAAATTGTAGCTCGCTTATTACCCAGAGCGCAGAAGGACTGGAAAACGCTAACAAGGGTCGCAGTTTCTCTCTGTCAGTTGACACTACAGTTTTGTTACATAGTCTAAATTAAAATTGTTTCGCTGTGTAAAAGTGTAAGTGTGAAAGCTAAAAAAAAAAAAAAAAAAAATTTGGAAGATTTCGTTGTTTTTGTGTTTTTGTTTTTTTTGTGTGTGTGTGTTTTTGTTTGTTTGTTTTTTCTTGTTTTTTGTTTTGTTCTGTTTTTTCTTAAACGCAACAACTTAGAAAAAAGTGGCCTTTAATAACATTAAACGAGAGCTGAGTTAATCTGCTTCTTCAGACCAGGCAACCTCACGGTTGTTTATCACTTTAGTTACTTGCGTGTTAAGACTTGAGGAAAGAAACCGAAATAAAATTAAATATTTACTCTGCGCAAATTTCTGGGTGAAAAAAAAAAATCTTGAGAGTACAGATATGTGTAAACAGCGTCTGTTTAACATCTTTTAACCGTGCAGGCCTATATGTTTTTAGTTTGGGGAATATGGGAGAAAAGGGGCGAAAACTCATAATGTCTCAGCAGCCAATCCCAAGTCTCCGCGCTTCTGGGAACAGGAAGCACAAATGACCGACATGCTGTAGAAACCATTCATTATTTCCAAACGTCTTATTGGGGGCTGAGATCGTAACCCCCGGGCTAATTATTGGGGCTTTCCAGACCTGCGGAAAAACAAGCTGCATTTCTGATTTCCAGACTCCACAACTGTCTAATCAAACACTCTTAACATCTGCCAAAGCAATATGTGCTGCTGCAGGCATGTGTCCAATTCACCTGTTAGACTTTCAGCTAATGAAAGCGGTCAGAGTTTCTGGTTTCAAGTCTTTCCTGTCACAGATGTAATTAAAAATGTCTCCACAATGAAATAATATATTTTCTTCAATAATAAAAAGTGAAAAATAAGTAGACATACCTTATATTTTTGTTATATTTAATAGATCTTATTTTAAGTAATTCACTACTTTAAGCTAAAATAGCCTAAAGCATCTGGAATTATGTTTATGTAGGCCTCAGTTATTTTAATGAGCATAGTTTGGATACAGTCTAGTAAAACCATGCAGTCTTTGAGGTTGTGAATGAATTTTGTGCAAATTATTTTTAACAATATTGATATTCCTTGCTCAGATTTATTTCCATCCTCTGAGCCCAGTCAGTAGGAGAACTCATGTGTTTTTGCAAAAATAAATTATTTTCTTTTACTGTAAACTGAACTCAGGCTATCACTTTGGAATGGGTAATTATTTGTCTAGCTGGAGTGCCCTCAGAGGGTAACAAAAGTTCATTTTTATTTATTCCAAACTTTTAAAGGAGATGAAACAATATATAAATGCTCTGCCAGCCTGCGTGTATATTAACAAGAAGCTAGCAAAGTGTCACACGAGAGATTTTACAAGGTTTGGTGAAAGTGTCAGCCAGCGTGCAGACAAACCTCCAGTCTTGTCAGAAAGCTGGAAGCACACAAGAGCTGCCAACTAATTACCTGCCAGAAACCACTGCTCATGAGAGGGATATCCCTGGATTGTGTTTAACCTCTTAAGGGATTAACTTACTATTTTGGGGTGGTTCTCTGCACTTTTTTTTGTTTGATATTTACATAAAGTCATATAATAAATCACATCATTTGCATCTGTCAAGCAATGCGCCAACTATCTGCTAAGCCAGAGAACATCAGATGTAACATAATAAATTATGCAATGAAAATATGTCTTATTGAGACATGCTTTTGTTGAACTGTTTAGCTTTGGATCCCTAAAAGCATCTTAGGTTTCTGGAAATGTGATCTATTATTTCTTTCTCTTGGGTAACTCGTGAGCAGTCAGATGCATCCAAAAAAGCTTCAAAACTCCAAACATGTTGTAATTCTGTCATCATATGAGCCTCAAGCTGAAGAAGACTTGTCTATGTGAGAGTATTGCAGATACTGAAATGCAGTGGTTTACTTTTTTCATACATCTACTAATTTGTGGTGTCTTACAGTAGTTACTTCTCAAAAGGATGGAAACAGTGTTATCAGACAACTTTATAGATACTCCCTGCCCTGCCATCCCACCTAATAATCCCAGCATCAGTGGTTTATCCACGTAAAAGTACTGATACCACACTGTGAAAATGTGCAATACAAGTAAAGTCCTGCAATCACTGTAAAAAACAAATAAACTTGACTTTAATTATTGGTAATTAATCAACTATTTTTTTCTTGTTAATTTGTTAACTTAACGTCATACATAACTTTTATTTGTTTGAGTTAATTAAACCTAAAATTTCTAGTATTTATTTTCAGAAAATTTCAGAACTTATAAAAATTTGTTCTTGTGACTTTTGGTCTTTTGACTTGAAATGATGAGTTGAATGAATGTTCTGTACAGTTTAATCAACTCATTAAATTAAGTGTCTAAAGAAACATATTAACAGACTTCCCAGAAAATTCAACTCTTGTAATGTTCATCAGTGTGACTGAAGAGTTGTTGGTTCAACTTAATATCTTAAGTTTACTGAACATGTTTCTCAAGTACAAATGAATTATTTCAAGTTTATTTGACTAGAAAAGGTTTTTTTTTGTGATTTATTAAACAACTTAAGTCAACTTAAAATTTTAAGGCAGCCCAGGCAATAACATTTTTAAGTTAACATTTTTTTTTACAGTGATTCAAACTCTTATTTAAGTAAAAGTACAAAAATATTTACATCAGAATATACTTAAAATATCAAAAATTAAAGTACCTTATAGGTATAATGTTAGAATAATATATATTATTTACTAATTATTATAATTATTTATGCATTATTGTGTTCATCACTTGATTGTTGCATCTGCTAAATTATTTAAATCTATAATTATACATCATGATTTATTATCTATTTATATTTTGTAAAATAAACTGAATCTGCATAATAATTTAAGTTATCAAATAAATTTAGAGAAGTAAAAAGTATAACTTTTCCCTCTCAAATGTCTTGGAGTACAAGTATGACTAACACTGAAATACTCAAATAAAGTAGAATTACCTTAAATTTGTATTTAAGTACAGTACTTAGTCACATTCCACCCCTGCTGGAATTCAGCATTTTGCAGTCTTTTCAGGTCTTGATTTAAATGGCTCTTATTTAGGACAAAAAAGTGGATGCACGTGTGTGTTGATTTTTATTTGGGCCCATGTGACTTTTTAAAATACTTGAAGTTCTTGTAATGAAGTGCAACAAATGGCTTTTATTGCACAATATGTTACTAATTAAATGTTTTTGCCGCTTTAGATAACCCAGCTGAAGATTGAGAACAATCCGTTCGCAAAGGGCTTTCGTGGAAGTGATGACATGGAGCTGCACCGGATGTCCAGAATGCAAAGGTAGCTATAGAAAAAAGTTTTTTAAACTTGACTTTTGATCATTTTGTTGTCATGTCATTCATAATCATCTCTCTGATACATGGAAACACTGACACAAACTGAATGATGTCAAATGAGCAGATAAATGTTGCATGGATTACTGACATCCTGGTCACACTGTCACTTAACAAGCCCCACTTTAATCCTTCAATCATCTAAATGCAAGCCAGTTATGAGTGTTATTTTCAGTGAGTGTTATTCTCGGTGATGTAAGTGTAGTTCTTGATCTTCGGCCAGTTTTCATGCAGAAGACTTTTATGGCTGATCTGGCAGAACCTCTGAAACACGGCTGCAACATCTCCCTTCCACACAGCTCTCTCCACCAGGATGTTCCAACAACTGCTTGTGTGTGTTGAACTAATGGTATCGCTTGGTCCAGCAGCCAAGGCAGAACACGACCACATTGCTCTCTCTGCATTATTCAGTCCAGATGAGGGATGGAGCATGCGTCCATACTGCGTGGAAAACACATTTTCAAAGGAGAAAATCTGGTTTTGAAACTCACAGCCCACCCACCCCCACTGGGCAGCTGATACAGACATGTAGAAAATCCCAAATCAGGAGGAAAAAAAAATTGGAAAAGCTGTTTGGCTTTTCCACAAGGTGCTAAAATCCTACCTCCTTCCCATGACCTTTATTCTGAGCCCCAGAATAAAGTTCTTTGTAATTAAGCATTTCAGATTAATGTCATGGTTTATACTGCCGGACGAAAATCCCTGGAAATCAGGGGATAGTTTTCTGTACTTCCAAGTAGTTTTTAAGAATTGCACGCTTGATTGTATCAGACACACGTTAAGTTACTTTAAGTAGGTGCTTGTCACAATTTAATACGACGTTCTGAGTGCATTTCACCTATCAAAACTTCTAAATGTACAGAGCATAGTAAGAGTCCAAACCACAACATCAATCTTATGTGCTGTTGTCCAATCTTGCTGAGTACAGTAAGCTATGCGCGTCTGCTCTTGGTTACATTTTTGAAGGGAGAGCTTATTGCAAAACCAGGTCACTGTTTCAACTGAGGAGATCCCTGAAATCAAAGAAGCAAAAGTAGCAAAATGATCTATTGATGGTTCCTGTGGATTTAACAGGGCTGAAATACATGCTGGCATTTTTCCACAGGGGAGTTTCTCTTTGCACTGTAAAAAAACCAAAAAAAAACAACAAAAACAATTAGTTTTAACTTTAAAAAAGTTAGTGCTCCCTTAAAATTTTAAGTTGACAAAATTTGAAAGACAGGTATTATTTTAGGATTCAAAACAAATGAACTTTTCTGGTCAAATAAACTTGACATTAATTTTGTTGTACTTGAGAAATCTGCTCAATAAGCTTGACAACTCTTGAGGCATACTGAGGAACATGACAAGGAAAGAGTTTGCTGAGAACTCTGCTAATATGCTGATCACATTTCTTCAGAAACTTAATTTAATGAGTTGGTGTAACTCTGTACAGAACATTCATTCAACCCATTTCAAGTCAAAAGACTTCAAGTTAGAAGAACTAATGCGCACTAAATAAATAATTTTGTATATTTATGTTAAGTCATTGAGAGAAGATGAATTGATTCCACTGAATTCCTGTATGATTTTTTTTACAGTGTGTATCCTAAATGTGTGTGATTCATTGATGGTGAATGCTGTTGAGAACAGATGTTACGATGGATCAAACTGTGCAGAATTAGACTATTAATATTGTTGTTTTTACATGTGCTGTGTGTATACAATCATATTTTAGCAGGTCAGCTGCAGATAATTACTAACAACTGTATTTGGGTGTTTGTGTGTGTGCACATAGTACCAAAGAGTATCCAGTAGTGCCTCGCAGTACAGTGCGCCAGAGAGTGGGCTCCAGCCAGAGCCCGTTCAGCGGGGAGGTCCAGGGCATGGCCACCCCGAGCACCCTGAGCTCCCAGTACTCCCAGTGTGAGAATGGGGTCACAAGCACCTCGCAGGACATGCTGCCTCAGTCAGGCTCCTACCCACTGCCACATGAGCACGGCCAGGAATACCACTGCATCAAGAGGAAAGGTAGGAGACACTGCTTTGATGAAATATGAGTATTTAGTTAATATTCATATCCATCAATGTTAATGCCTTTACAAGATGACCCCTTTTAATTAATTAGCATATTCTTGTACATTCTTTGAGTGACTCACAAAGAAAAATGTGCATACTCTAATTTGACCTCTAATTATCCATTTATTCACATCCAGTGATAAGTGAGAGTCACGTGTTGTAAATTTTGTAATTACTTTCTATAATTATTCTTCATATATGGACACACTATGTTTGCAGATCTCTATTATACTTCACTGCCACGCTCACACAGACTTTACACAAAACTATGCTTCATGTGTATTTATTTTCAGGAACAGCACATATTAATCAAAAAGAATTACACTTTGAATATGCCTGCCATATGCCTTCCATCTACATCCAGTTTTGTGCATGATACTACTACACAAAACACATGTGGTAATAAACCAGCATATACAAAGTCTGTGCATAAAAGGGCCAATAATCATCCAAACAAAAAAAATACTTTTACTTTTTATAACACTTAAGTTTGTTTTTTATGATGACCATATAATTAGTAGTAGAACAGTGGAAAGTAATGATTTTCTTCTGTCAGTTAACACAGAGGTTGTCAAACTGAGGCCCGGGGACCAACTGGGGTCCTTGAGTGGGCTGTAGGCAGTCCCCAGCAAAAAGCAGAACAAATAAACAAATGGTAAATCAAGGACAGAGTGTGGGAGTTCTCTCTTCTCTAAAACCTAAAAATGGTAAAAAAAAATAAATAAATAAATAAATAAAAAATACTCAGAGAGGATTGCTTAGAATAAAGTCCTCTCAAACTGGGGTCCATGGTCTAATGTGCATGTATTGCACAGTACCCTTGATATAAAAAAAAGTTTGAGAATCACTGAGTGAATAAATACAATTAAAAGATTTTGTCACAGCAGTAACTGCACATTTTTCACTTTAAATAACTTCAATATAACACTGTTTTGTATAACTCTTTTTCTACCTGCAGTGGAGGACGACTGTCACTCAGGTGAGCACAGCTACAAGAAGGCATATCTGGAGAGCTCATCCAGTGAGGAGGACCATTACTACCGTCCTGTTGGCTATGCCCAGAGTCTCGGCCTGGCCGGAGGGCCCTACCGCAGTGAATCCAGCCAGCGGCAGGCCTGCATGTACGCCAGCGCCTCACAGGGCGCGGAGCCCGTTCCTAGTTTGGAGGACATCAGCTGCAATACTTGGGCCAGCGTTTCACCCTATGGGAGTTGCTCCGTCACCACCATGCAGCCAATGGAACGGCTGCCCTACCAGCACTTCTCCGCTCACTTCACCTCAGGGTCTCTGGTGTCCAGACTTGGCGGGGTGGGGGGCCACGCCTCTCCGCAGCTGGGCGATGGCCACCACGCTGCCATGTACCAGAGCTCCATGACCCACCAGACTCTGGGGCGCCAGTGCAGTCCTGGGGCTGGGATCCAGTCACCAACAGCCAGCCTACAGGGAAACGAGTACCTCTATACACACGGCATACCACGTACACTATCGCCACACCAGTACCACACTGTACATAGTGTCAGCATCATGCCAGAGTGGAACGAGAACAGCTAAAAGAGCGTTTTCACATGCAACAGATAAAAATATTAAAAGGAAAAGAACAAAAAAGGACCAAATAAGGCAGGGTTTAGATAAATCTATATTTATATTTTTATTAGAGGACGTGTTGCTGATCATCTTAATGAGATCGGTGTTGGTTCACTGACAGCAGTGGATATTTGTAAGGTGGTGTTATGAAGGAGAAAGCATCTTATCACTTAATTTGTTGTGACAGCATCTGCACTTATAAGAGAATATCATAAACATGAACAAAAAGGAGCTGGATCAGAATAAAGACTGCTAAAGTGCAGAGACAGTGAACACAGTGGTAATTCAGACACTGACCGGAAGAACAAAAATACTTCAGATGCTTCGCCAGCAGTCCCCAAGTTGATGGTGTTCTTGTGCGGTGGTGTTTTATGGATGTCAATGTTTCAGAGACAAGTGAATTACGTTTTCATCTTTTTTTAACAAGTACAAAACTCTTGTTTTGTATTCATGTCCCGAATTTGTGTAAAAAGGATGTTATGTCTTCTGTTCTCATTTTCTTTTAACTTTTTGTAGTTAACAACTTACTTTGTAGTCACATTGCTATAAGTTAAAAAATGAAGAAGCAGATGGGAGCTTTTGTTGTGGCTCTTTGATGAATTTGCTTGCTCTTAAATTTGTCCAGAGAGCAACTTTTCTTTTCTTCTTGCTGGGTACATTTACATGCACATCCAGAATTTTAATGCCATGATGAGAACATGACAGTAAAAATCACAAGTAGCACAGCACTTCATTTAAATTGTTTATTCATGCACAGATATTTCAGGCAGACGCCCTTCCTCAGTGTTCAAACTGGTAACAGTGTTACAACCAGTCACAGGATGAAATGCAACAATGTAGCAATTACATTAACATAACGTTAAAGAATACAGGAATAAACAAGGTTTTTAACATTATTTTCCCCAGTTTTTCAGATACTTTATACTTCTGTGCTTGTACCTTTGTGCCTAGATGTGGCAACATCACTCAAACCCAGACGAAATAATAAAATGTTCTTTTCAGTACCATAACACATATGTATTGATCTCAAATCAACACTATAGACACCTATAGTGTGACCTGTCCTATAGATGCCGATCAAGGATCTATAGGACAGACTGTAAAGCCCCATGAGGCAAACTGTGATTTGGAATATTGGGCTATTTAAACAAAGTTTGACTTGACTTTGCAATGGCACCATTTGCAAAATGGTTTGTTTTTTGTAAAATACCTTATATTTTTGTTTGATTTGAGATTGATACATACAGATTATTGTTGGATGTGGACATTTCAACATGTAAAAAAAGAATTAGAACACACAATATTGCCATGTGTTTCCAGTATGGAAGAGGAAAACTGGCAGCCAGCAAAGTAAAGCAGGTAATATGTGGGCAATGATAAAAAAAACAAAAACAAATGGACTGTCAGAATTTAAAGCTCCACTATCAATATACAATATAACTATCAAGCATTTCATTAAAAAAATAACAGTGAATCAAATTGCCAGTGAAAATACAGGAGAATATTAGACCTCAAGTGATCATGTGGCCAGGAAAACAACACCCAATGAATGTTAATGTCTCTGTGTGTCTACTGGATGTAATTAGGCAATGGGTTGCTAACACATTACAACTTTATAAGGTGATAATATGTCAGGGCTGTGGGTTTGCCACCTTGTGTATGGCCTTCTATTGCCCCCAAGTGGCCAAAAAAGTCATTAATGCAGCTTTAATTGATGTAATTATTGGATCACAGCTATATAAAGATTAGCAGCTGGAGTGTGACTGTCATTAATTTGAAAGGGCATGTGTTGATCACTGTTTCAGTTTGACTTAGGCTTCACTGGATAATAATGAGAGCAGTGATGGAGAGGTAGTTAGCTCTACAATAGAGAAACTGATGAAAATCAGATCAGAAGCATTGCATTTTGGACATTAACTGCAGATTTAAAATAGATTTACTGAAGAAATTGATAAACATTTTCAACTGTCACTTTGATTTTGGTTAATGACATTAATGTTGCAATTAAATAATTTTTGAGGATCACCATTAAAACTTGCTTGGTTGCAATTAATTGTCATGGTTACCCAAACTCATTTTAGTTTTTAGCCACAGTAGAGCAACAACAACTAACATTAGCTTAAATTTACAGTGTAAAGGGCTCATGTGTGGGTATTTCCATACAGCTCTTGTTCCAATTTTCCAATCCACAAAGATTCTTACATACACTAAATTAATCATAGTTGAACTTTTCCTGTTGGCACCAAAATAAAAGATGTGTCATGACTATTTTTATTGCCAGTTAATGAACTGGCACGAGTGAGGGCAAATGAAAAACTAGATTTTTTATGTTGTGAGCAGAAGCAACACATGTGGCTTTACCTCTAAATGTTTTTGTATGATCTCTGTATGATAAAACATATTCTTCATGCCATTATTTCAACACTTCCAACAAAATCAGATAAAACAAAAAGAGCCATCAGTGAACAGGCCTCAAATGTTGCCCATTCTGGCCCCACACACACTTTGTCTCTTCAGAAACATACTCCAATCACACTGTTTAATGAGTTGGCAAGCACATAGTAATGGATTCTCTCTAAGTCTACCTGATATTCAAAGATAGGTTGTTGTGAGGCACTGCCATGCTGCAAAACCTTGCCACAGTCTGTGTTGTTCATATGTGTTTTTATTTGGATTGGATTGTATAATGTACATGCTCTCCATTCAGCTTCATCCATGTCTGAATTTACCCTTCCTAAGTCCTGACCCTTTGGAAACCTCTGCTAACTTTCTTCTCTCCTGTTTCCTGTACAGAGATATGCTATGTGCTAGTCTATGTTGAAAAGAAAACCAAATTTTGAAGATGGTTGAAAGAAGTTTTACCAGGGGTGCTGTGAAAGCAACGTATACAGTACATATAATGTTAACAAAACATTAGCAAACTAGCTAGCTAATCGACAATAATCGTTTGCTAGCTAGTTAGCTGATGTTGTCTGTAGCAAAACTGTAGCTAACTAGTGAGCTAATCTACACAATGGTTAGCTAACTAATTACCTCTGATAGCTAATGTTAGCAAAATGCTGGCTAACTAGCTAGGTAATCTACATGAACTTAGCCAGCTAGTTATCTGGTGTTTTTTCCATCTTCAAATTTTAGTTTCTTTCCAACATAGACAAGCATAGTACATATCATGTAAGTACAGGAAACCAGAAAAGAAAAGGTTGACCAAGGTACCAAGCTAGCTCAGGTGTTACCTGAGTACAGATCAAAGGAGGACGGGACTGAGGAAAGATCAGTCATTTTCATATGCATGGACAAACAGCATTGTAGTATTACAATGCAATTTAAGATAGTTTGACAAAGGTTTTTGCATCTAAAACACTGTTTGCCTTCTTTCTGACATAACAACTCTGAAGGAGATCTTTTCCTCTCTGTCTAAGTCCGAGCTGTGTTTCATGCAACCTCATGCTGTACTCAGTGAATGTGTGGTCTCTACAGTATTTTGTATTAATCCTCAAAATGGCACTTCTCTGACAATTGAACTGAATCAGCATGTAAAGTAGCAGTTGGGCACCACATAGAATGTAAATTTTAAAACGCAAACAGAATTTACTTGATAAACATTATGAAGCAAAGCTAAGTTTCACCCTACAAATGAGTGTATGTTAGAAGTATGTTTTACATGTGGACAAAGGCTAATTTTTAAATGCTTGTAGTTGATAGAATGCTATTTGTCAATAGTATTTATTTTTCAACTATGTAAATCAGCTTGCTCCTGCATGTATTAAAGATAGATGGTCCCATTTCTTTTTTTATAGCCTGTTTTTTATGATTGTTTATAGGATTTTCTAATCATACTTATATAGAAAACAGGAGATTACTATACAGCTGTCAGAAAGTATCAAAATAAGATTGAAACACATGGGTAACTTTGTAAATAAACATGTACATAACAGAATACCTGCAATAAATTAAAAAAAATAAAGCAGCGTTTTTGCCTGTTATTGCTAAATTCTGTTTCTGTTTTTTCCAGATATGTTTGTAAAGGTAAACCCACACAGCTGATTTTGATTATTTCGGTCGGCATATACTGCTGAATTTTAACTGACATCTTACTGACTGTCTTGTTTGCCTTGCTTCACCTTTCAAGGTGGGATGAATTGCATCTTAATCATTTTCATTAGTACCTGAAGTCTGGTGACCTCACAAAATTGTAATCATAGCTCTGCCCACCTTCAACCTGTGCAGACAACTAATCAGAGTAAACTGAAAATACTTGTGTGAGTGTGCTGTAGGGATGTCACAGGAACCAATACTTCGGTACCAAGTTGATGCCAAAATCCTGAAAACTTGATGGTACTTGTTCTTCTACAGCATCGTAGGCACCCGTGATCCAATCATTCTGGACCTGACGGGGAAAGCATACACCCACATGTGTTCTAGTGTTAAATGCCAAAGGAGGAAGAAAATGGCTGATTTTATACTGTTTTTGTTTTTTATGTGGTATCGAACTGGGTATCAAGAATCATGGACTTTCACCAGTATTGACATCAATTTCTAGATTTCTGGTATTGTGACATCCCCAGTGTGTAGGGCTTTTAAACTGTACAAATGGTGTCTGTAAATCAAACATTATTTGCCTATGACAGGGACACTGCGGGGCATGAGTCAGTATCATTACTCTTCATTGTTCCCAGTAGATTTACTCAGTAGATAATCCAAGGGATTAAATGTCTGCTGTCTGGATACCCCCCCTCACCCACCCGGTACTCCTTGACAGCTATAGCCCCTGATTGTGTGTATGTGTGTGTATGTGTGAGAATGTGTTAAACAAAGGTTTTTGTGTTGAGGCTCTGAATCATGTCATATTTGTGGTCTCAACCAAATTAATGATGCCACTGCTTTTGATGTCTGATGGAAAACACCAGCTGTTTCATTACTGATTGAGGTGGAAATTACAAATCACGGTGCTGATTTGAGTGACTTCATATTTGGATATTTTGAACTGTCTTCAGTTCAGTCCATTCAGTTGATCGCTAGTTAAAGATACTTAACTTAGTTCAGTACAAAACTATACAAGCCTATCAGCCAACTGTTTATGACAGTTATCACGCCATGATTGTTCCTGTTGCTTACGTGGTCTTTTAATAAGCTATTAGCACCAAAGTAATGTACTGTGTATCATGGGTGAGCTGACAACAGTTCCAGTGAGTGAAGCTCCTCTGCTAAAAGTGACTGATTGAGTCAGTGACAATGGTGATTCAGTGTAGAAAGTTTAGAGTCTGAGGACTCTGTATAAAGGTTTGTTCATACATTTACATTTAGTGGCCTCAACAGCAACATGCTAAAAAATCAAGCCACAAAGAGCAGCAGTTATATGTTGGGCTCAGACTAGAGGAGCTTTAAAATCCTAACCGATTTTGTCATTGGTTTGAATCACACACACAGGGTGAAAGATTGTCTTCTCTCTAATCTCAAACATACACACACTAAAAGATTGTAAAATAATGGTGCATCACTACAGGATTTTATTAAGATCATGCCAGAGGGAGCACAATCTTACAAGATCTCGTGGGGAACGTGATCTCACGGAGAAGCAGATGTAAACAAAATGGAAGCTTGATGTGGTACAACAACTTGCTGGAGTAATGTTTTGCAGTGAGAAAAAACTAAAGAAGACGGATTAAGGAGTCTGGATAAGAGATCGGAGCATGCATAAATTCACATCTTTTTCCCAGAAATAAACATCCCATTACAGGCAACAGAGAAAGTCAGGGAAGGTGTTGTTCTTTAAGTGATGTTAAAATCTGTTGACATATCGGCAATACAAAGTGATTAATACATGTCATTCCCTTCACATTCTTACATATTTCTCTTTTAACAGTACTTTACTTTACAATATCAAAATTGCCCAATATGTGACGGTCATGTCTTTGAGGATGATTTAGATGACCTGCCAAAGCTGTTTCATAATATACCTTATATACAGTAGTTGTTTAGGTACAAGTGAGAAAATTGACTGTAAAAAAAACTGCATTAATTTTTTTCTCTTTGAAAGCAGGTCACACATGAAACTGAAACAGTCTAATTCCCTTCCCCCATTCACTTGACCCTCACAGTGTCTTGGTTTTGCTCCTGTTCATCTTTCACTGTCTCTGCCCATCCCTCTGCCTCTTCATCTCTTTTACTCCTCTTCCCGATCCCTCCAACCATCCCTCCACTCTCTCCACCGCCCCATGGCCAAACACAGTGACCTAGACTCCCAGCCTCCTTTGATGTGAGCGATGTGACCCCTGCGCTCCAGATGCCCCTACACCGCCAGTCTTATCCTCTCCGAGAGCCGGCACAGCCCACAGAGAGGGCCAGTCATTAACCCCGTACAACCTGGGCCTCCCCTCGACTGCTTAAACACATGATGTATCACAACACCCACCCCCATGCATCCCCCACTCTGATTCACCCAAACATGCATGTGTGGGCGAGGACCGATGATGCAATAGGCTCTTTAAACATTTAAAGAACGGGTCAGCTTTTCAAAGGGAGGAGCTGGAACCTTTGGCCACTGCTTCAGTTATCATGGTCAGTGCTTGAAAGTCTGGTGATATGTCAGAAGGAAAACAAATGAATGTCTAATGAATGGAAAGCCTGGATGATGAATGAAGCTTCACACTGGTACACTGCTGGTTTATTTGGATTATGAGTGTATATCTTTGCCATACCTAGGCTGATAGGATTAAAAGAAGCAATGCTTTTATCTCCTAACTGATTGAATATGATGAAATGAAGGGTAAATGTGCATTTTAGGACTGTTAATTATGCTATGTTGACACTTAAAATGAGCACAAATGCAATGAAACAGCATTCAGTTCCTTGTGTCTACATCAAGTATGTTTCAGTAAACCTTACATCTTTTTGTTAGTTTAGCAGAGAGAAATTAAAACAAGTCATCTCAGAGTAATGATGAGTCATGGCCTCAGTCAACCTTAAATCTGAAACCCAAACAAATCATAGTCTGGGTGCCCCGCATGACAAAGGAGAAGAGTGCAAGAACAAGAGCATTCCTAGGGGTAGAAAAACGAGGGAGGGGATTACTTTATTAAGATGTACTGAAACACAGATCACCACAGATGGATGAGCGCCTCGCACAAAGAGGGTTTTGAGAGAATCAAATCCATCTCGTGCAGGAGTCACAAGCATCTGTTTGAAAAGTCAAACTGTTGCAACTTTAGGTCTTTCATTAGAGGCTGGGAGCCTCCTTTTGAAACCTTTGGACAACAAGCTAAGACGTCAATGTCAGAGGGCTCGGTCGAAGCTTAAAAAGACAAAGAGAGAAAGGGACAAAGAGGTGAGTTCTCCTGATAACCAGAAGGTTGTGTTTCTCCATGCGATTTTAATAAAGAGGCCTCAATCGACAGAGCATCTGGGCCATCCACATAAGGAGGCAAATGCTAATATTGCTCTTGCTGGCAGATAAAATAAAGTCTAGCACACTTTTCTTGGCACACTCCCAGGGCAGATGTTTGATGCCTGGCCTGAGGCTTCTGGTGAGATGGCAGTGGGGGCTGGTCTGGAATTAGGAGAGTCCTCCATCAGATAACACATTTTCTGGTTCATGTAAAGACGTCCAGCGTATCAACAGAGACATGCATCACCATAATGTGAAATCTGCATCTGCACAGCGGGCAGGTTTTTGCCTCCACAGACAACCGAGACAAGTCGTGGGACGGGAGCGCTGAAATGGGAGCACAGACCCTTCCATCTCCCACCATTCAGTCTTTCAGCACCACTCCTGGCCAGAGTCCTGGTGAGAGAGTGGGAGGAGAAGGGGGAGGGCAGGGAGCATCCTTTGAGGGAGGCAGACGGGGATGGTGTTGTGTTGATAGGGTGAGAACTGGAGACTGTCTCAGAGGTAGAAAATAATGCAAAAACCTGTTAAGCCGTGGCCATACAGTAGCGGGGAACCTTCAGCTAGAACTGCAGGCTGTGAGATTTTGCATATAAGTAAAAACCATTGACCTATATCTTAGCTGTCCTATCAGTCAGGGTAAAATCCTGGAATCACTGGTCAGCTCATAATGATGAGCCTTTTTGGTGGATGATAATATCGTTCAGCCATAGCAATCAGTCTCTATACCTAGTCATAGTATAGTAACTGCTGCAACCACTTGTTGTGGAGGACATTGATTTTGGTCAATAAGCCACTTTTATGGGTTCTGATGATTTTGCTTAAAGTAGTTTCTAATCAGCTGGTTCAGATTGTTGTTACTGATGGTTTCAAGTCAAGTCCATAGACAAACAATGAGAGGTGTCCCACAACAATCAATATCAAGCCTCCTGCCATTTACTCTCTAAATAAATATAATTTTGTATAGATTAAAAATACATTTAGGGACATATTTACTTATTTATTCAAATATATTTAAATAACATTGATTTCCAACAGGACATTGCAAAATGAATCTCTATGCTGATGATTCAGTCTTGTATGCCTTGTCACAAACTGGGCTTTCTCCAGGTTACAGTCTGGTTCTGATAATTACCACACACCTTTTATTAATTTAAAGCTTGTTCTAAACATCAAAAGGACCAAATATATCCATTTCACAGAAGCATGAACCATTCATGTCCCTACTTTGATCCATGCTGTCATTGAGATCAAGCTGATACAGGAATTGGGTTCGATAGAACACCTCACTCAAACATTAAAATTTAAATTGTTTTTTTTTTATGCAGAAAGAAACTTTGTTCTTTCTTTCATAACAGAAGAACCACTATACAATCCACAATTTTATCTATCATACACTGAATTAGGGACATATCCTGTATGCTCATGCTGCTGCCATTACTCTTAAACAAATGGAAACCATTTATTTTAATGCCATTCAATTTATTGCTCAAGATATCTCTGCCATCAGCCTTCCTGTGTTTCTATTGCCTATTTTTTAAGCCCTTAGCTGAGTTCAAAGTGAAGATCATATAGGTTAGCTTTAGAAGTTTCTCATACCAGTTCTGATCTGGGAAGGACAGGCTTCCAGTTTTAAGCAACTTCCTTCTGGACTTAAGTGCAAAAGACATAAATTCCAGATTGCCATATGTCATATATACATTTGCTATTGTTTGTATCTTTGCTTTTTGCAGATGAGGTGGCTCTGTTTGCTTCATCTGACAGCAACCTTCAGCACATACTGGGGCAGTTTGCAGTCAAATGGCCGGGATAAGAGTCAGCACCTCTAAGTCTTAGGCCATGATTCTCTGTGGGAAATGGTGGATTGCTCTGCCAAGTGAGCTGCTGCCCCAAGTGAAGGAGCTTAAGTATCTTGGGATCTTGTTCATTGCATTGTACCAGACCATTGCTATAAAAGAGGAGCTGGGCCAGAAGGCAAAGCTTTCGATTTACCAGCCAACTTATGTCCCAACCATCACCTATGGTCATGAGCTTTGGGTTCTGACTGAAAGAATGAGGTCGCAGATATAGGATTTTCCTCTGTAAGGTGGCTGGTTCAACCAAAAGGATTGGTTGAAGAGCTTGGACATCTGCAGGGAGCTCAGAGTAGAGCCGCTGCTCCTTTGCATCAGATGGAGGCAGCTGAGGTGGCTCGGTCATCTGATTTGGATGGCACCTGGATGCCTTCTTTTGGAGGTTTTATTGATATGCCCAACTGTGTGGAGACCCCAGGGTAGACCCAGAACTTGCTGGAGGGATTACATATTCTGTCTGGCCTGGAAACACCTTGGGATTCTGAATAAATAAAAAATTAATAAGTAATACCTGAATAAATAAAGCATAATTAACAAACTAGTTTTGAGACCAACACATTAAAAAACAGACAATATGAATACAGAAAGGAAAGGGGGTGAAGGGTCTCAATGCACTTTCATCTGACAAGAAACAGGCTTTGGAACTGGTGAGAAAAATTGTTTTTATCATGTAAAAGAATATTGAGGAACCCTGTGTGATTCTGGGCCAAATCAATTTACAATAACTGATGAGAGGTTTTTGTATGACAGGTAAATTATGACTATGCAACATTTCTAATCCCCACCCTCAGTCGGGTGAAATATTGTGCTGTACCAACCATGCTATCCGGTTTAGTGCAAAGAACACACATCTATTCATCAATTACACAATGGCATCTTGGTGGAGACTCTTTTTAATCACAGCCCACATTAATCAGGATTTGATTTTAACATAATGTTTTCATCAAACAAAATGATCTACTGTCCTGCAATGACAGACCATTTTTAACCAAAAGGCTGTTTTCAACCTCAGCTCTCCATGGAAGATAACCAAGAGTGAGTGAAATTATAGCATTTGCTCAGTAAAGCCATCATATCAGATTTGAATGAATGGTTAACATTGCAGAAGTCTCATTCATCCTTGTCATGGAGAGACCAGGCAGGGTAGACCATAAGTGTTTCTATGTCAAAGCTGAGCCCAGCTGGAAAATGGCCTCCAGCTGTCTCATCATTAGAGCTGATAAGGCACCGTGGCCCGGCTCCCTTCATTCCTTGCTCAGTCTGTGGGAATTACAGGTACAAACTGTAGGTACCAGCGAGTAGAAAACAGCTCTTTCTATTATCCACCTGGGTTGTAGTTTCAACATATGGAACACATTTGTGTCAGTCCTTTGAGATCTTGAGCATGCTGGTTTGTTTCAATCTAAATAACTTTATCTGCTTTGTCCTGGGAAGAATTTAATGTGTTGTATTTGTTTTATTGCACATGAATCAGAACAAATGTAGCAATAGAAAAAGCCACAGAATGATGCAGTAGCCTTCTGACAGCAATTGTTTTTAAAAATAAAAGGAGAATTCTGGTTTATATGGCCTTTTTTTCTAAGTTGATCCATCATTTCTATTGCAGATGACAACACTGTATTCACCAACTTAACTGCTAAGATCTGTAAATGAAACAATATTCCAACTGAAACTCAGACTTCTTGTAAGAGAAAAAAAACAATGGTGAAATGAAATGAACATTATATTATATGTTTGTATGTTGTATGAATTATAAGGTTATCATTTTAAACATCTATCACAGTTTTCAGACTTTGCTGGTTCAACCTACTGTACTGCTGTTGTTTTGCACACACACACAGTTTTCTGACAGTTTATTACTGATATTTTGGCTGAAAAGTCAGTAATAATCTTTTGGTTTTGCGTGTGTTTGTGTAGCAGTAGATAGACCAAAGACTTAACATGAACCACTTTGCCTAAGAACGAAGCCAGCTGAGCTTGCACTGCAGTATGAAGTCTACAAAAAGCAAACACAAAACACAAACTACTACTCTGGTAAATGGCTTCAAGTGAGGATTAACATTCACACAGTTCCTCTTGGCTGTCCCTGTATATTAAATATTCCAACATTGCTCCAGTGTGTGAACAATAGACACTAACCACATAAGCCATGGAATGTGTTAATGCCAGGCTCAACAGGCTAACATGCAAAATAAACAGTAAAGCAACATATAAATGGCAAAGAAATTACTGCTTCCAAGTTTGAAGTCAGTATTCATTGATCCCTGAGCTTCAGTTTTGAAATGAATCACGGTACTGGCCCATGTTGAGAAAGCAGTCCAAAGTGACGTGGTTAGCACAGTTTTTCTGTTGTTGTGGCAAAATTTCAGTCAAAAATAAAATGAATCCACTGGGATCTTCCCCAGATAGTGGGAGTAGACTTTTGTGTCGGTTCTTGCAGCCAGCAGCAGAGAAATTGGCATGCTTTGCTTGCTTCCACATCTTTGCGTTAATGTTACGGGAGTCAATGTTAGCAAGGAAATAACAGCAGACAGCAAGGTAGATTCAGTATTCACTCTTTGCTTGTATCAAAACGTAAATATTCTTACCATTTTATTTGGAACCCCTACTTCAAGCGTCCTTGCAATGTTGGTGTGGTCCCCAGATCTCAGCAACTACTTAGGTGAGTACAATGTTGACATAAAAAACCTACAAAAATAGATGCAAGTTGCAATAAAAATGAATTATTTTTAGTTTAATTGCTGTTCACTGATGGTCCAAATGTAGTCTAAGTGGATTGTCCAGTGTTTTATATATTATATGTACACCGTCTTTTCTGTATACCACAAGGAGGGTAGCAGCTACCATAGAGGCAATTAAAAAGTAGAAATGAAGAAGATAAGCAAAACAAAGGTTGGCTAAGACTGTGTAATGTATCAACCTATTAAATCATATCAACAATCAACAACAATCATATCAACTATATTCCTGTTACTTTGGTAGTTACTTTGTTCATTAAGTCAGTGGAAATGGTCACATTGTAAATGTTTAAACTGTTGATCCTGGTTTTACAAGTTCATGTGAACACTGATCACATCTAATCCAATACCAGCACAACACAGAGGGCGTAAATAATCTGGTCATACAAAGCTGTCGATTGAGCAGCCTTGTGTGTGTACAATACTGTACCACGCCCTCGCGCAAAAACCCTGCTGCATGTTACGGACTAGCTGTAGGATACCTCGACCGTGACCACAGCCCTCTAGAGGAATACGCAACAGGGAGCTCTGTAACTGCTGGGGGATCAATACTGTGCCTACAGAGTAACTGAACCCAAGGGTAGTGAGGCAGCAACCCTGCCTGACCCATCTGTGCCTTCAGAGACAATGTGCCAACACAGCAGGTCAATATGTCTAGAAGCAGCAGTATGGGGCCATCACATTTTGGAACAGTAAGTTGACTTATCATGCATGCCACAGCTACTGTATAGTTGTGGTTCATTCAAACTACAACCCCAATTCTGAAAAAGTTGGGAAGTTGTGGAAAACAAATAAAAACAGAATGCAGTGATTTACAAATACTTTCTGACTTATATTCAACTGAATACAAAGTACAACTGAGTACAAAGACAAGATATTTAGTCTTCAAATTTATAAATTTTATTACTCTCATTCTGAAT
Source organism: Lutjanus argentimaculatus (assembly GCA_034769285.1). Lineage (NCBI taxonomy): Eukaryota > Metazoa > Chordata > Actinopteri > Lutjaniformes > Lutjanidae > Lutjanus > Lutjanus argentimaculatus. The sequence goes on along the minus strand of JAWZSL010000021.1, from coordinate 1,809,065 downwards.
TTGATGCCTGTAACACGTTTCAAAAAAGTTGGGACAGAAGGAGCAAAAGACAAAGTTTTAGAATGCCCAAAAACACCTGTTTGGAACATTCAGAGGACAAACATGAAAGGGAGAATCCTCGAAAAGCTCAGTCGTTGGATGGGGTGATGTTCACCGCTTTGTTGAAAACTGTACGGGCAAATAGTCTGACAGTTTAAGACCAATGATTCGCAACACAAAACTTCACCATCCACAGTCCATGATATCAGTAAAAGAGTCAGAGAATATAGAGAAATTTCTGCATGAAAGTAGCACAGCTGAAAACTAACATTGAATGTCTGTGACCTTTGACCCCTCAAGGCAGCACTACATTAAAAAACCCAGATAACTCTGTAAAGGATGCTACATGAACTTAGAAACACTGTGGAAAACTGTTGCTGGTAAACACAGTTTGTCACTGCATCTACAAATACAAGTTAAGTCATATATCAACAACATCTAGAAATGCTGACACGAAGTATGTGATGTAGCCTGAGTCTACATTTCAGGACTATCCAACTTATTATCAGGCAAAGTCAAAAAAAGTCAAAAGCCAGCATGTGTGATGGTATCGGGGTGTGTTAGTGCCCATGGTTTCATGGGTAATTGTCACCTCTATGAAAACTCCATTAATCCTGAAAGATACGTACATCTGGTCCCTGCTTATTTCAGTAAGACAATGGAAGGACACATTCTGCTTGTGTTACAACGTGGTTTCATAGTAAAAGAGTTCAGGTACTAGACTGGCCTGCCCGTAGTACCGACCTGTCCCACATTGAAAATGTGTGGTCCATGATGAAACGCAGGCTGTTGAGCAAATTAGGTCATATATCAAGCAAGAATGGTGAAGAATTTCACTCTCAAAACTTCAACAATTAGTGTCCTCAGTTCCCAAACGTAACACAGTGTAACACAGTGGTAAACATGCTCCTGTCCTAACTTTTTTGGAACTTGTTGCAGGCATCAAATTCAGAATGAGTATAAAAAACAATAAAGTTAATCACTTTAAGCATTATATACTCTGTCTTTGTGCTGCAATTAATTGAACATAGGTTACAAAAAATTGCAAATCATTGCATTCTGTTTTTTATTTACATTTCCCACAACATCCAAACTTTGTTTTGAAAGTGTGTTTTATCAGATGTTTCAAATTGTGCTTTATTTATACTAGATGTCAAGACATTTAATCTCTTGATCTAAATGCATCAAGTCAATATAATGACTTTCATAATGTTGACAGTGTAACTATTATATTACAAGGTAAGAAGAATGGATGAGTCTCTTATGGGATTACTACAATTTTGTTTTAGAAGCATAAAAAGAGCTGACTTGAGCAGAGAATATCAGAAATATCGGCTCCCTCTATTAACACCAGTCCCAAATCAATAAATGCTATCCTCCAGAGGCACTGTGAGCTGTTTGTGGCATGGTATTGATCTCTCTAAATGCAGGTGTCTGCATGTTGCTCTTGGAGAGACACTGTGGCCTCTTTCTGTGCCAGTGTACCCCCAAACCCCCACCAGCCCCACCCCCTTTGCCCTTTCTTTCACTCCCTGTCTCTCTCTCGCCACCCGGGCTAAGCAGTCAGCATAGCACCTCCGCAGAGGCCGATGTGTGACTTGATGCCATCAATAAAACCATCATCTGAGATGGACTTCCATCGTGCCCCGCACAGTTAGTCAGGCCCTCTGCGATGAATCACCTTGATAGAGGCAGGCCCTCCAGGAGACTAACACTCAATATCTCACCAGTAGGTTTCCTCAAATCCATACCAGTTCATGTTTCTGTTTTTTTTCTGCTCTGTGTTCTGGGTCTTTAGGGTTCTGGGTTAGTCAGCAACAGTGCTCAACAGTAGTGGGCTTGAAAAGTATTTATAGTTTAAAGTGAGCAGTGGATGACTGACATGGAAAAGTCAAGCAGAGAGGAGAGCTAGGACTGTCAACTATGGAAGAAAACTGGATGTTGGCGATGTTGCGAATGAAGTATTTAAAAACTGGAACAGCTGATTTGTATATTGTAGAATTTGAAACCATGCTGTTGTAAGCAGGATATCTACATGTAAATGTACAAATCTGAGACTTTAATACCACCGCTTAATGAAATTTAAGGCAATAAAACTAAACATCATCCAACAGCTGGGGTCTGAAATGAGTCTGTATCAAGGTAAAATTCCAAATTTTTATATGGCAAGTCATTCTTTGTAAATGCCATCATGTCTCATTATTAAGCCAGGAGGAGATCATGTGATCACTTGTGTGTGTGTGTGTGTGTGTGTGTGTGGTGTGCGTGACCAAAGGATCTGGAGCTTGTCTGCAGCTAATCTCACTTACTACTGGACCCAACAGTTTTTGGGTCATCCCATGCTTGTGAACGCAATATCTCAAGAACGCCATGAAGGAAACTCTTCAAACTTGGCTCAAATGTCCAGTTGGACTTAAAGATGAACTTATTAGATTTTGGTAGTCAACGAGTAAAGGACTCTATGATCTAACATCCATCCCATTCTCATTAACACAATATTTCAGGATTGCTTGGAGAGAATTTCTTCAAAAGTTAGTACAAACATCCACTTGGACTCAAGGGTGAACTGATTAGATTTTGGTGCTCAAAGGTCACCATTCATTCATTCACTAGTTATGAAAAATAAATCAAAATGTTGGTGGAAAGGGGATACATCCACATATTCTTCTCGGGCTGCCTGGCTGCATTCCTCTAGTTTAGCATCCAGACGGTCTGTTGTCATTTAGTCAGCTTTCTTGTGTCTTTCTTGTTCAGCAAAGTTTCCTTCACGTCATTTGGCCAATATTGTTCCTTGTATTTAAATTCTGAATAGGGAATGTGTGAGAAGTTGTTTGATGCAAATCACCAGTTCAAGTCGGTGGGTGCAATGACAGGAATTAGACTTGCTCTGAAATACTGGAGATTAAATTCTAAACGGAAGCACTGGAGAAGTTTGGTTTTTTTTTAAAGGTAAACCGACCAAAACTGTCACCAGGGGACAAAGTTTGTAATCATAAATAGCAAAAAAGACTGTAACATGATAACAGATTAATTTTAATTCCTGTTTTGTTGATATTGCCAAAGCTTAAACGCAAATGTATCGTGAATTCAACAACCATACTCACAGCATTCAATGAATAAATATATAAGGCCTTTTATAAGTAAACGTGAATTTGAGACATTTTAAGAATGAGGAAAGAACCCTAGCCACCTTGTGCAAAGTTGAGGGTAAAGGTGTATTGCAGGACTGACGATTACCAAGCTTTTTGTGTCTGTGAATCAGCTGTTCTGCTTTTATCTTATCCCTGACAGGTTGTTTGGCTTTTGTAACAGCTTATTATCTACGCATGTGAAAAAGGTCACACTTTTGTAATAAGAGAGAGAGAGAGAGTCTGGGAGAGCCTGTGATATCATGCTGGTGGTCTTCTTCTTTCTCATACTTGAAAACCAAACTTTGGCTATAGATAAATCCTTGATCTGCGAAAGACTAATTTCCACTTTTACAAGATCAAGCGTCAAGATTCCACGTAAGCAGATTTTGTAACTTATGCTCTCTTTTGAGAGGATTTAGAATTTATTGTACAAGTCTGGAAAAAGATTTATATGACATGTGTGGCACATTTTTCTCCTTAACAGCAAGTGTAGACACAAATCAAACTGGGAAGAAGGCAGAACTGCTTTTTATAGTCAGTAGAATTAATTTGCATGTTGAATGCGTTAGGTATAGTTTGGATTATCTGAAATGGGCTTGTATGCAGACCTTACTGATTTTCAGTATTTTAGCTGCAGTAGATGGTGGACAGCACACCCTCAGTTTGGAGAAGCAGAGAAAAGTTCCAGCACAGAAGCATAGCACTGAACTGTTGTGGACAAGTTCAGCAACAAAAGGTATTTTAGCTTCTTAAAAAAGGTCCACCTAAAAGAAATCAATATTAATTTAAGTATATGCTATATTTAGAACATTTTCACTGCTTTACCTCACTGTCAGACAGCCTATTCTGATGGGAAAGCATGGTTATGTGAGCCAAATATCACTCTTTCCAAACCAACCAAACTCTAGAGGTGAAATCAGAACGCAGGAGTTGCTGGCCTATCACTGCCTCAATTGATTAGTTTGTTTGTGTTATTGTGTGACTTCGGTGAATCTGAACTATCCTTTTAACAACTGCCATGTTCTGCAAGGTGATTTTGCACTGATTTTGCCTGTGGAGAGTGGTTGGTTTGGATACAGCAATAATTGGCCTTCTGTCAGAAAATGCTATCTGATGGCAAAGCGATGAATATATTCTAAATATAGCATACACTTAAACTGATATTTCTGTATTTTGGGTGGACCTTTTTTAAATGGCTAAAATACCTTTTGCTGCTGACCCCTTCCACGGTAGTTCATTGTTTAGCCTCCATGCTGGTACTCCTCTCTGCTTCTCCAAACTGAGGCCGTGTCAACCACCATCTACTATGATACACTGACTATCCATAAGCACTTCATACAACCCCACATCAAATAATCCAATGTGCCCCTTTAATGGTCAGCAATGTGAAGCTAACACTTGACAGTTGACAGTAACAGCATGGAAGACACCCTGCGGTCTCATATCTTAACAGAGCACCCTATCAAGACAGATGGGTCTGAATGGACACTAAATGGCCAAACAGACTGATAGAACAACAGACAGACACCAGTCATGATAGCCACGTCTCTAAATGCTGCACACAAACAAAACAGTAATCTCTAAATGTAATTTAGATTATACTAGTCAGGTCTTGTTGATGCATGAGCCACTAATTTTAACACCACAAGTGACCAAACACAAAGTCTTTTGGAAGAAATTTGACAGATTAGGTGCCGCAGATAAAGAATCTGGTGATTTATGAAGTCAGTTACTGGCATTAAAGTCTGTGAAATGATATGATGTTACAGAAATTCCCATCATAGTCGCTGCTATGTCTATGTATACCCTTGCTGGTGTTGTTTATATAATCTTTTTTTTCTCTCCCTCCAAGATCCTGACTGTAGGTAACCTACTTCTGCAGTGTTTGGGCTCTCGGGGAGAGAACTGCTACGGCCGGCATTGGTCCAGAATGTAGCTGAGATGGATGAATGTATGACAGCACTCTCCCTTTACTCTTTCTATGGGAGGTTCGCACTCAGCCACACAGTGTGTGTGTGTGTGTGTGTGTCTGTGTGTGTGCATACTGGCTGTATAAACTCACCCAGAGGGACCCCAGGCCTGTGGGAGATAAAGACCTCTCCTAAAATGTAAACACTCTCTGAAGTGGCGAGCGGGGCAGCTGTGGTTGCACACACACACATTTAGAGAAATGCAAGCCCAAGGTCAAGGTTAAGCGGTACACTCTTTCAAGGCTCACTTTCCCTCTTGACCCCTCTGTCTTGCCGTTGGATCTGCAGGATCTGGAGTTTGGGTGCTGAAACATGGGCCGCCTTGACAAAAGAGAAACAGTGAGAAAGTGCAGAGGGCTGGTGGTGCAGAGCGGTGGTACAGCTGGACCCCCCCCCCCCCCCCCCAAAAAAAAAAAAAAAAGTTATCATTTAGAAACATGAAAGAAACAGGGAGGCAGGTGTTTGGAGCTTAAGCTAATTAATATGAATCTCAAGTGCATGGGGTAAAGTGAGGAAATATAGACCATTCGTCACATAACTGCTGTGACTTAAAAGACTAGACAACTCATCAGATGCTGGCATTTTGTCAACACTCCTCGGTGTCTCATACAGAAAGTCTCTTATGACACAGTTAATGTTGTGAAATGTCCTAGTTTGGGCACATTTAGGCACAAAAACTACTTTGGTAGGTTCAGGAGATGACCATGTTTGGGGTTACAATAACTACATTATATTACGTCCTGTTAAGTCCTGTGTTGTTTGACCCTTTCATCCATCCCACCACCACTAGATGTGGACTGTCTTTCTTACATTGAAGTCTCTTGAAAGCCTGATGCATTTGTTTCAGCTGCATCTATATGGGTTGCCAATGGGCTGTGACAAAACATACATAGAGCAAATGAGTGAAGAGAGCACACACAGAGAGCGAAGAATCATCCAGATATACTCCACAGTGATGTTGCAACAGTGCTGCTTGTGATTTCTCCCTCTACAGATAAATAAGTCAAGTGTCTAAAATATTTATTTATAACTAATGTAACTGTCTGAAATCAGCCTTGTTTCCGTAATTGGGGGACAGTTTACTTACTTGTAACCCCCGACTGTTCCCCATTTTCCTCTCAAACCTGCTTCTCTTCATCTCTGTTGACCTCTTTGATGAAGGGAATTTGAAATGTCGAGGACATCAGCGTTGATTTTCACAGAAGAAAATAAATTTTAGGTGAAACAAGTGTCTGAAACTTCGCAAAAGTAACCAGGGTGAGTGTTTTTTTCAAACAACTGACACGTTGCTTAGCGTGTTCGCTGACACATAGAGCAGGTTAGGATGTCCTCATTGGGACAAATGGAAACCTCTGGGGTTCGTTCTATATTAGAATAGAAACCATTTACTCTTATGTAATATATGTTAGCTAGCATTTGTAGTGTAGACCATGTGGACTTAAGTGGACAAAAATGGCAGAGGATATAACTGCAGATTGTGGCTTAAATTACAAATGGACATAATCATTCTTCTAAGTATCATTTAAACACCCCTGACCAGACATTTGGCTTTGTACTGTAAATAAACAGATCAGGATTTAAATAAATGGCCACAGATTAAGGCTAAAATTCTCTAAAAGTATTACAAGGAAAAGAAAAGCACCGCAGTATCAATAATAACCTTCATCTCTTTTCCGTCCTCCCGTGTATGATTCAATGAAAACTGGGCAAAAAGGTTGCATTTTCACTTGAAAATCTGTTTTGTAGTCACATTTTGGGTTCATTTTACCGCTGACGTCAATGTCAAATTTGTGTACTCAGACTGCCAAATAACCTCATAAGCATGTCAGCTGTCAAGATGATTACCAAGATGATTCAGTTTTGTTTGGTTCAGTGCATATTCATTTTACACTTTATAAGTGCATGTACAACAGTAGTTTATAGAGAATGAATAAAAAACAAAATAATAGCAAGGATTTAAATGCTCTGAAATCATAATGTAACATGAAAACCCAAAAGAATTCAGGAAACTCTGTAAAAATAAAAGTGTTCTATTGCAACATTTAATACAATGTCTAGATACAAAAGTCTTCTTTACAAATACACTCAATAACACTCACTCAAGTGCTGTGTAGGTGTGCTATTACCAGGGTGATGTTTGTGTACAAAGAATAACACACTTAACAAGTACTTAACAAAGTACCTCCTGCTCAGTGAGAGTGCTGTGAAAAATGAGAGGGGCCGGTAATCTTTGCTCGAGTCCATCTTTATTATCTCGGTCAATGGACAGAAGTGGATCCTGAGGTAAAAATACCAAAGCCTGCTTCTCATCAATGTGATGCTCTTATCTGACGTTTGAAATGCATTCAGCAGGATGAGCGAGTGCACAATGTATGGAGCCTGAGATTTGTCTACTATATGATTAACATGAATATATTAAACATTTGCTGTCGGTTAACTTTTCTAATGAATTTCTTAACATGAAAATCGTGAAATATGTGTTAAGGTTGCCATACTCAATGCTAGTACATGGCAAATACTATGAGTGCTGAGCTTAAAAGATGCGTTTTAAATGTGGTTCTTTAGTGTGGAAAATAGATTCATAATGTGCATAGGATTCAAACACTTTATTAAATTAAATTCTTTGTTCACTATGTGTCTCTACCTGGTGCCATCAATTATTCTGTTTAGAGATATAAAATTATGCTAGAAACTCAGTGTTATAAATGAAAAAAATGGTTAAAGAGGATCAGAGTTGAGAGCTGAAAGTTTACCCCTATTTTCTTACTTACTTACTTTCTATTTACTATGATTATCGTTGTTTTTGACTTCCATGTGCAATACAAACTATGACAGAAACAACTGGGGCCAGAAGAAACTTATTTTTGTGCCTGACAGACAAAGTGAAAGGGTTAATAGGAGCAACCATCTCCATCTTTGAAGTGCAACAGATATCAATCCAGCACAGGGAGGGGACAAGGGAAACATTAGCTGTGTTTCAGAACGACAAGGTGAGAAATTGCAGCTCACAGTCGACAATAGTTCCACTCTGGTGAGTTATTGATTTTGTCCCCAGTTTTTCTCGGGGTCTGGACACTCTGCAGCTTTTGGTGGCGCTCTTTGGTTCTCCTCTGGGATGCAGGGTAAAAGGACGCCGCCACTGAACAAGTTACTCAAATGTGTGGTGGATCATTCAGGGAAACACCTCCAGAGATGGCTGTTGTTTTTTTAAATGGAGACAATAGTCATCTTTGTTTGCTGCCGCATCCCTAAGCTGCTTAGGGATGCAAACACTTGCTCTGAGTCGGTCAAGTGCAAAGAAAAAGAGACAAGGACCAGAAAATAAATAGGAGTGGCGTGAGGAAAATGAAAAATGCAATAAGTGCACCTTGTATATCCACAAACACACATCAGGGACAGTCAGTGACATGTGAAAAGTATGGATGGAGGACAGAGGGGACAAAGATCAATCACGTCACACAGAGAAGCACTGAAGCAACACGTCACAACACAACAGCTAGACAACTTTCTGCAGCTACCTGAATGTCTGAAGTGTTAAAAAGTTTTACAAATTTATGTAAGTGAGTGATATATACATATATATATATATAGTATATAAAATGACTGAATTAACAAGACACATTTGCACACAGAGGCACCATCATGGCAATGAAATATCACCCTAAAACTGTGGGTTTATCTCAATGAGTAGTTTTAATAATGAGGCAAAGTGTATCCCCTTCCACTGTCCCCCGTGGGACCTTATTTCAGAAAAATATTAATGTAGAGGAGACAAATAATTTTTAGCCCGTCTGTATCATGCCATGAATTACACATCCAATTTTTGTCAATCAATAGGTGGGATTTTGCTTCTTTATTAAGCTGAAATGTCTCTGATACATTGTATGTTTTTTGGAAACTTTACCATCAAAAGTTGTGACTGTATTGTTCCTCATATCTCATCATGCTCCTCTGGCATGATTTTACTTTGTTTTCTTTATAAAGTAATTGGAGGTGATGTAGTTACCAGCAGTTACAGGGCAAAAAAATTGGAGCAGTTCATAAAGTTTCAAAAGAAAATGTACAAACTGACAGTATCAGAAATAATGTTTTTTTTTTATCCATGTCCTGTTTCAGTCAAATTACAGGTTTTCAGAATAACAATAGTAATACGATTATTAAAAAAAACAAAAAACTTTAACAGAAATAAATGCTTTAGTGAACAATTAATGAAAAGGAAATCACTTTAAATTTACTCTATCACCTTTGCATCCACCACTACAAAAATAGGCCATGTTTGGCTGCAGGCCAATTATCAGTATTTGTCTCTGTTGATTTGAATTTGTGATCACTGTTCTTCAGTTTGGTTTGTCTTTTTTGGCGTATAACATCATGATTTTCAATCACTTTGATGCTTAAATGATGTGTTAGCTGTCTCCTCTACCTTGAAAACTCATATCAAACTGGTTACAACCTGTTTCACTGCAGACAAATTGACATTTAAACCCATTCCCATGTAGCAGTGCTTCTAACTGTGATTGACAGTACTTTCATCACTCAACTCATTTTCCCCTGAAGAATTTTAAGCATTTATTAAGTCTCTGCTCATGAAGTTGCAAAGAATAGCTTAAATGTAAAGAGGGTTTAATCAATCACAAATTACAGATATGTTCATCGTGTTACACACATGCGAGCAGCAGAATGGCAGCAGCGGTGAGGGCATTAAGGCAGCAGGCAGGCCGGCAGGCAGACGGGCGGGCGGCAGATAAAGACGGCTCTATTAGTCTCGGCTCATTGTGCCACTCTGATTTCTTTCTACTTCCTAATTGGCTGGCTTCTGTAGGCTTGGCGGCCATATTTCAGTTTAAAGAGGAAGGCTCCATGGGTCACAGGAATAAAGGGGCCCATTTGACAGGTCAGCAGGCTGATGTCTACAGCATAGTCTTGGGTCGAAGGTCAAACTAACATCAAGATAGGCCGTGGCATTGTGGGTCAGCTCCTACAACGGAGAGCCCAGTAAGTAAGTCGGCAGACTGACTGGAATGTTGTATCTTAGCTATTTTACCAGGGATATCTTTACAAACACAGTGAGGTAAAAAACTGCATTTACAACATTTTTTTATTTTTTAACTTTTGAGCCACAGTTTTGACTCGTAATATTTGATTTCTGAAGGAAGACTCAGGTAATATAGGGTTTTATAGTACTGACAAATTAAAAAATTATGGATTTTACCTTTAATACTAATACTAGAAATGCCAGTCATTGTCAATAACATATATTATATTTCAATTACAGAATTAAATGACTTGAAAAGATTCTATCATTATTATCCTTCAGTATGATAATCATCCTAAAAGCCGTAATAAAAATGATGAGATTTAACAAATCAGTCTTCAGTCCTCCCTGCACTGGAAAAAAAACAGCTTCAAATATAAGTTTAGAAAATGAATCTTTTGCTTGTAATAAGTAAAAAAAAATCTGCCAATGGAACAAGTGAATATTGGTTTGTTAATAAGGATATTAAAGATGCATTTTCCAAAAACAAATCACTGAAATGATACTTGTTAGGTAATTGTGTCTTATATTAAGGCTATGATATGTATTTTGCAATTTTCACACCTTATACTTAACTTTTTCAATTTTTTTCAATGTGAGTGAGATCCCTAGCGATGGTATTTAGATATTGTGCACTGTGTAATAGATAAGTTGACTACAAATTAGACAAAAATACTTGGTAAGATTTTGAGTTTTTTTTGCAGTTATGACCCCATCTTCAGTATTATTCTTCTGTCTGGTAGACAAATATTAATCCATGTTTAATGCTCAGCAAAACATGCACACCAAATAATTTTTAATTGTAACTCTGCAGGATGTAGGGAGCTGTTAAGCTGTGTACTATTCAACCTGATTAATATAACTGTAACATGTATATATAATATGGATGTATTGCAGTGAATAAAAAGCAGCAATGCAACTTCAGGTTCAAGTTAGAGCTGCTGATTTGTAATAAAGTGTTGTTTTTTCTCATTATTCTGTATATTACAGAAGGCAAGTAAGACGAAAATAACTAAAGTAATCCAATTATGAGTAATCCATGAATTGCAGTAGTCAGAGGGGCTTAAGTAACTGACAACAGTCTTTAGGAGGGATTTGGTTTGTACAACAGATCACATTGGAATCAGCACCCTCCTAACTCGATTAGCATTAACGTTCACCTCTAGGAAATGAGTAGCCCGAAAACATGAAATTCACCATGCACATTTGCACACACACGTACACACACATGCATGTGCACACACACACAAAACGCAGGACAGTCTGCCTGGCACCAGACAGCAGTGCACGGCCAAATGAGATGTGTGAGAGCCCCCTGCTGCCAAGAGGCGGACAGGAAGAAGAAACAAACCCTCTCTAATGGAGACATGACATGCTCGCCGGGGCGGAAACTCAAACAAACGATTAATGGGCCATGGAGCCTTCAGTACAGCAGCAAAATACCCACCACTGCTCCCCCCGCGCTCTGTACTCCCTCGCTTCTCGCTCTGTCCCATGTGGGCCGAGGGGGTTCGACATTTCAAGACCCAGGCCCCTGCGCTGAGGCGACATATTTCTGCCACCCCTTTACCCCAAATCTACTGAGATCCCTGAGCTGAATTAAGTGGACAACACGACATCAGTACTGCAAACTACTCAGAAGAACCTTGTGCACCAAAGAAGAGAGATTCAATACAGACAGACTCATGCATTTATATTTACTGTCCTCAATTTACTGCCATTGTTTTAAGCTCGACAAGCAAATATCCAACTTATCTGCATATAAGCTGGGTTGCGTAGCTGTTTCCAGAAGTTCTGTCACTGTCTAGAAAAGACAAGACCCATGTGACCTGATCATGTCTTCTGGTAAAGAGCAGCTCAGCCCTGTTTGGTCCCTAGTGGAGGTGGTGGGTCTGGGAAAAGATAGAGAACAAAATCCAGTCAGAGGTGCACATCCCCTCAACACAATTTCAAGCATGGTGGAAAGGTACTGATAATGTAGTAAATGATAGAAATGCAGCTGACAGACTGGGGATTAAAACTGGAGGTCAGCTGCAGGTTTGTACTGACAATTGTAATCGTAAACTTATTTGGTGGCTCGCATTCATTCGCGCTCATACTGTAGGGAGACGCCACCGCAACACTGGTGGTTTGTTGACTTCCAGTACGTCATTGGATTCATCTATAGTAAGTAGTGAGTGATTTTGAACACAGCCATTCTTTGCTAGCTTGCTAAAAAGTTAGTTAACCTAGTTTGCCTACTCAAGTTGGCTCTAATTGTATGTAATATTTCAAATGTATGTAATAATTCAAATAAAATAAAGAAACAGCACAGCAATGAAGAAAGAGACTGCCTGGCAGCAACTGGCCGAGTGTTTTAATGGATCAACTGGATCATATATCAGACTCCAGTGGGTTGAGTCTGTCCCTCAGTTTTCTGTGAGGAACTTGATTCTGCTCAGTCTATCTCAAAAAGGCAGCCATTTTAAAAGTTAAACCTTCTCAAGTGTGAGTGTAAAGTTAGAAGTGGATCACATTTTAAATTGTGGTGTAAAGTACCGATGCAACATAATTGAATTTAATCTAGATTAAGAGTAAAAACTACCCATAAATTTAAAGAGAGGTTTAAATTTAATCTTCTTTATTTTAAGATATTTTAAAAAGTTTGGTACAAGATCATTTAAAGTTAAACCATGATTGAAACCATGACATCAAATGTTTTTAGTACAGAAGAACATTTTAGACAAAAACTCCCGCAGTATTTTATCACAAAGTTAGTTTGCGGCTGCAGGAACAGCTGAGTTGACTGAATGAGTCCAGAATGCATTATGATGGGGGTCCTCCATTCTCATGAGGCCATGGAGGTCCATCCAGTCCGGTAGCTGGTGCAGCCTCCTCCTTTGTCTTCCCTTCCATCGAAGCAAAGAGAAGCGAAAGAGAGGAGCGGGGAAGAAGGGAAGCCCCTTACGTTCATGTGTTTTGATTAGCAGGTAATGATCTTTGATCTAATGCGCTGACTGGGAAAGTGCGGCTCCCATTGAAATCCGGTGGATGCTTGGCCGACCTGGAGCCAGTGTCACTTCTCGTTAGGGCCTGCAGCTCCATGACCTCCCCGTTGCCAGTCCCAGCCCCCTCCTCGCAGCATGAGCACCCCGCGTAATGATATCAATAGCAGCAGGGGTGCAATGAATACAAATCCGCGTGCAGAATGTTTGGACAAGAATTCGCTCCCAGCCCTCCCTCCTCCTGCCGCCCCACTCACCACCGTTCAACCTCTATCCCCCACACAAAGGGCTAGGTTAGGCCGTAATCTGGATGCTTGATTTCACTCAAAATAGTTGGCTACTGCAAAGAATAAATGCCCCCTGCTGGTTGCCTATAACTGCACATGTTTCATAAAGAACTAGCTAGTGGGTTTTTACATCGCTGAGCCACACTGGGCTTAAAAATCAGCATGTGAAAATGCGTGTGATTGCCCTGAATTGTTTAAATTTATTCATGCATGCAACTCAAATCATTCAAGCTGCAAAGTATATGATAATGACTGTTACATGCTTAATTGAAAGAATACAAAACTCACTTGTCCATTTGCATGAAATAGGGCAGTTCACAAAAATCTTCAATTAGAAATATTGTTTGTTTTGTCTCAAATAAGCTACATTTTCCCCATGATGTCATCTAAAACACGAGGACTCACATGTTGTTTATGGCCTCCCTGCAGCAAAATATAATTTATTACTGTATCATATCATAAAATACACAACACCAACTAGCTGTCGGAAAAGGAAACTACTACACACATCTGTTACCAAGCACACAACCGTCCCCTATCGAACACTCTGTCCAGTGTTGGCCCTGTCATGGCAGCCACCTGATTTCCGTCTCTGGTATTGACACAGCCGTTTAAAGCAGCCTGGCCACCAGCACCCATAACAAAGCTATGTTCATGGAGTCAGCCAATGAAAGCCTCCGTTAAATCAGGGAGGAAAGAACCAATGCATTTCTTTTCTGAATTAACAAGACTGGAAAAGCTATAAAATCCCTGGTACAAGACCTGTTTATTATCAATTACTGCGGCACAATACAGCCACACTGTGAACTTACGTACATGTGCTGCAGCCATGTGCCTCTCTGCAAGGATTGCATGCCATGTGCACACATGCCCGGTCAGCGCACACAGAGCCCTCTCTTCTTCGTCTTCTTCACTTGCCTGGTTCGTTACTGCTGTCTGGACACACCTCTGTTGCGTTCTACAAAGCTCTCGGTTACATAGTTCATTGTTAATGTCCTGTGAAATGCTGCATCGTCAAGAACAATGTCCAAGATGCCTTTGTTTTAATTATCAGTTTGGAAGAAGGGATAAATGAAGCAGAGTCATCATCCCAGAGAGGTGAATTTTAGTGGTTGCCAAACAACACGGAATTATGAAAGTGTTCAGATTCTTTAGTCAGATTATAGGGGTTGTAAATTTAATGCAAATTAGCAGTGGTGGAAGACGTATTTAGGTCCGTTACAAATCCTACTCTGTGAAAATACTCTTTTACAAGTAAAAATCCTGCATTCAAAGCCCTATTTAAGTAAAAGTATGTGAGTATTGTATCTGTATCCAAAGTATTCATGCAGTGTCAGTGCTGTTTTTAATATTACTGCTACATTAATGTGTATATTGCATATCATAATTTATAATATCATATTGTGTTGCATTGCTGTCCCGTGAGAGCCATGTATCTCTAAAAAGTAAATTTTTGGATGGTCATTTAATGACAATCACCTGCTACTTAATTAAAATTAACTGTGGTTTGCACCCAAATCCAAAAATGGTATTCAGGAAAACACAAATAATGCAAAAGAAAGGGATATTTCTTCTACATGATTTGCTTAGGAAAAAATTATTTAAAAAATGTAACAGTAACGTTGAGAGGACTACTTTATACTTTTATTTAGGTACATTTTTACACAAGTACACAATTTTGGTATTATAATATTATTATAATATTCAGTTCAGCTCGCAAAACTTACTTTAGTTTAAAATAAATATAAAAGAGAGATGAAAAGTACAGTATGAGGATGTGGGAATATATTTCAATACTTATATGATAATATTAAATCTAAATGATTCGTTGAAGGTGCAACAATTGCATTGCCAATGAATATTAAATTATAAAATACAACATTTGCCAAGTTTAATCTCCTGTATAAACCGCACCCATGTCCGGTCCTCTATCCAAATACAGATACAGATGTAGATGTTTTTGTTGGTTGAACAGATACAGGTACAGGCACAGATACAGATAATGATGTCTCTGTGCATCTCTATTTTTCTGATTCCACCTCAACAAGTGCTTCCTATGATCTGCTTAAAATAACATCCTTGCCCTGCATATTTGAGGATCAGCCTGCCCTAATCCATAAATCAAACACACCGACACTTTACACAGTGTCAGTTCTGTTTCATCTCTGTGTAACAATATAATTAGTTAAGATGTAGTTTAACTACTTTTTATTGTGACGTAGTTAGTAGTTTAGTAAACTGCAGTTTCAAGGATGTTTCCCCAACAGTGGTCAATAGTATGTTGACCAAAGCAAAGAAAATGTAGGTGTTTGATACCAGACTGTTTCCTTTCTGTGGTGGGTCACTTCTCTAAATGAGCATTTTCTTTCCGAGCAGTCATTATGGATGAAGTGGAAAAACACATGGTAAGAGATGACACTGCTCACGGACACTCCTTCACCACTCTTTAATCAAGGCATGGTTTATATCATCTTGTATCACAGAAACTGCAGGCATGAGCTGTGTGTAAATCCATATCTGAAGCGTGTTCCTGGCCATGGTTTGGCAGGCGTTTCTCAGCTTGTGGTCTGTCATCACTGAAGATGACATCGTTTAAAATCTGTTAATTGTAAACACAAGTGTGCACGCTGACAATCTGTGGTGTGAGAGGCAAATTTATAACTTCTTGCAGTAAGTGGCCTGCCTTGTGCTTCTTCCCTTCCTCATACTGTACATTTCTTGTCATTATTTTCTCAGTTTTCTCTCCATTTTTCTTTTATTAATAGAAATGCATAAAATTTTAATAAGGTTTGTCGGATTTATCAAAGGTTCAGATTTTAGATCTATATTTATGGAGTCACAAAAGACCACAGATCAGTCAAATGTGTTGAATATTTAATGGTGTGACATTTACACCGGTGTGAGAAGTCCCATCTCCTGTGAGTCAACACTCAGGGAGCCTTTGTCTCAAAAGCTTTTTATTCCAGTACATCTCAAATGCATTAGCATTAATATGACTACAGGAAATTAAATCTTCATGTGTACATGAAGAGGCTTCCTCAGGTCAAACATCTTTTGTCATACACTGTCTAGACTCAGTTACAGCTATTAATGCACATATTTTTCTATTATTTTTCTAATTTTATATGTAATGCTGATAATTTCGTCAACACATCCAGATTATTTTCTCATAACAAGATGTCCTTCTGATGTTTGATAATGTAATGAAAAGCGAAATGGCCTGCAACTACATCTCGACTAAATGAGAGGAAAGATTAAGATGAATAGCTACATCTGGCTCTCACTTGAAACTCTAAAGGAAGTCGAGATAACCAAGGAGGGTCTGGTTATTCATCACCATCCAGACATGTGCCCGTACACAACTGTAACTCTTTAGAAAAACAGACACAGACAGACGGAAACTCACCAGCCGTGCTCACTCGAGAGCAGCACCTGACTTTGGGCCCTGTTTTTAAAGAAAAAAACAACCACTACACAGAGTTATACTGTAAAGGAGCGGGAGGGAAAGCAATGGATTGACAGCTGGTTCAGGAGGGCACCTGGTTAATTTCACCTATCATCCAGACCCTTAGTGCCCCACACATCCCCTTGCATCGCTCCCTCCTTCGCTCTCCACTCTTTTTCTCAAGGGAGCAACTTTTCCTCCAGATCCTGACTGACATAAACCCCAGAGCCTCAGACCCCAAAACAGAATTCGCTGCAGACCCTCTTCTGTCTGCTTCATCTATCTCTTTCTTCCACGATTTCCATTCCCTTAACCATCGCTCCCTTTGTTCTTGCAGTCGATCGATGCGCCATAACTCAACTGGCCTCTGGTGTTTGATGTCTGAGCTCTGGATATCATTTCAACCATTTGCGTTGAGGCAGTGAACCACTCTGATAATACCTTGTCTCACGAACACAGGCTTACACACAAACACATATATGCACTGACACACACAGACAGGCACAATATATACACTTAGTAATAAAAACAATATTGAGACAGAGGGATAACATGAGGGAAAAGGAAAAGAGACTGTGGTAAGTCTTCATACACAGAAAGCCTAAAAACAGTAGACAATATGTCATAAAACTTACTATCCCTGCAGCTCTCAGTTTGAGACACAGTTAAAAAAGAGATAATGTTAAGTATCCTAAAAAACACTTAATGTAATACAATGTACTAGATATGACATTTACATAGGAAAGCATAGACCTTGATGACAAATTGCTTATGGTTCATGTAAGTCTCCTTTCATCGCATCTGGACATCACAGTAATTTGTTTTCCCACATTTTCCCATTTCCCCATATTTAGTACGCTAAAACAGTACATGTGAGATTTTTGAAGTACGTCTGAAACTTTTGTATGATACCAATAGTACACGAGGTGCATACTTTTTCCTGGTATGCAAGCACTAGACACTATGCTGGTTAATATATCCCACAGTGCAATGCAGTAGTGTCGACAGCAACAACATATCAGACAGCAATCAAGTCAGCTCTGTCTAACGTCAATAACGCTTCAATTTAAATGTAAGTAAGGTTTCATTTTGTTGAGCGTAATATATTCTTCAAAATTAGTTAATTGTTGGCATGGGTTACCATGGTTATGTGCCTCCAACAGACTCTCAGGAAATGACATTACACATGCTCAGCAGTGCATCCGAAAAGATACATACTTGCGTTTATTTACACAAACGCATGTGGGTATGTAGCGCATAGTTTGTGATTTCAGACGCACCATCAGACATGATAACTTCTTAAAACTTTATCAGGTTCTCTGTGGAAAAATGCTCTTTTGTTGGAACATCCTGCCTCATTCTCATGTAGTGTCACACAATGCAACCCAGCTGCAGTTTAATGTGTTGGTCATTTGTGTTTTTATGTGCCTTGCTCAGCAGTGAACGATGAGGAAAGGGCAATGAACCTGTAACTTCAGCAATAACTACCAGCATCTTGTCAGGAATATGTGAAATAGTGAGTTTAATTCATGCTGATGCAGGACATATTCAGAAATGGTCACAAATTAAGAGTTCAACCAATTAACTTGGATTTCTTTGATGCTAATCTGAAGAACTGTTATTCTCTGTTATACTCTGTTGTTCATTGTTTTATGTTTATGTTTTAATAAGTGCTTTAAAACAACAGAACAAAAAAAAAACAAAAAAAACAATGTCTTTCAGCCCCTGAGGGACCCCAGTCAAACACAGCCCCCTACTATACAGATTTAAAAGATGGAACATTGTGTTCATGTGAGTTCATGTTTGCCAGGGGTCCCATGGACACTCTGTCAATCATTTTAAAGGAGACAAACACAGATGCAGCAGACACAGATTTCCTTGTATACTCTTTACACAATATGCAAATTAACTGGAACTTTCCTAAAATAATATTTTTTTTCCTCTGTTGACACTAATTACATAACTAATAATGTTATAAGAAAGACATAAGTCATAAGTCATAAGTCCCCAGGGACCCCAGTCAGTAGTCCTTATATGTTAAATTAAGTGGTATGAGATTTAACGGGGAGGCAAATGTATTTAATTTTGTTGTAAATTTTTTTAGTTTTTGCGGCTTTTACAACCTTATGCTGGCAGAGCTATTTACATTCAGATATGATATTACACTGATATTTTTATTTTATTTTATAACTATTGAGGATTTTTGCAACACGGAGCACAGCCAGCTGGTAGCGATATTTAGTTTGCTTATAGGGATAGTTTCATCTGAAAATGAAAATTCAGTCATTATCTACTCACCCGCATGCCGACTGAGGGTCAGGTTTATTTTGTTAGTCTGCAAAACACTGCTGGAGTTTCACAGGAAAACAGTGTTGCAGAATCTCCCAAACAATGTAAGTGATTGGTGACCAATTTTCAAACGTAAAAAACAACTAAAGAAACTATAAAATGCCTCTATAATTCTTATCTGGCATAATCCAAGTCTCCTAAAGTCCTGACATGTTGTTTTCATACCGTCACGCCACAGTATGCATATGCACATGAAGGCAGCTCCAAGCTAAGGATCTACAGTGAAGATTCAGGCTAAAAACATGGTGTAAATAACATTTTTTTTGGTCAACTTGGCATGTTGGGGCTTTAGGAGGGTTGGATTACACCACACAAGCAGTCTGGAGGCATTTTATGTTTTTATCCTGTTGTTTTTGTGCGTTTGAAAACTGGTCACCATTCACTTCCATTGTTTGGGAAATTATGCAACGCTGTTTTCCTGTGAAACTCCAGCAGTGTTTGGTGGACTGAAAAACTAAACCCGACCTTCAACTGGCATGAGGGTGAGTAGATAATGACTGAACTTTCATTTCTGGGTGAACTATCCCTTTAAAATAACAATCAAATTGTGTTGTGTGTGGGAAAACTACAAAAACAATACACATACTGAAGAATGACATGAGTGAAACACAATTATTTTCTAATATCTGAAGCTCATTATGTACATACATGGTATATCTATACAGCTCCTACCTCAGCTCCCTTGAAGCAAAGGCTAACTTACCAAAGCGTAGCAGCAGCGAGAGATCCAATTTGACCTATCATGTCATGAGATAGAGGAGTGTGTTCAGGTGCAATGAGCTGGGAGGGAGTGCGGTTGTCATGTTCCCTAACGTGTAGCAGGATGTATTGCTGGCAGAAGCAGCAGGGGAGATCCAGAGTCTCTCCTGAACACTCACAGCCTCATGAAAGAATGATGGTTGATTACCTGCAGGAGATGAGCTGCGCGGGCCCTCCAGAGTCACAGGACAGCACATTAACGCTGCAGAGCTGCACAGTTGAAGATGACTTGAGAAAAGAAGAGCCGAAAATCCATCTTTGTGGGGGGAGGTTTCCAAGAATTGTGCAGAAAATAAGACCTCACACATTTAAATGAACTCATGTCAGTCTGCAATGTCATTCTAAATTGATTTAAAGCAGGTTTTCACAATATTATCTTTGTACCTTTAAGTTCACATATATTCATTTTTGGGAGAAAAAATTAGCTAAAAGAAACTGATTTGACCCCGAAATGTGGAAGCCAGCAAATTAAATGACTAAAAATCTGAGGCTACTTTTGAAAATCACAAACATTTCATTTTCGTCTGTAAATTCCTGTGGTTATTCATGAATCCACAAATAAATGTGAATGAATGAAACTGTTAATGCTACCAAAATCTTTACTTTACCAAAGTTTATCACCTGTTTACCTTCAACACCTGTCAACACTGTCACCTGACACTGGTTTTGCTGGTTTAAAAACAAAAATCCAAGCCATATTTTCTCATATATTCTGCAGATTTTACTGTCGATACCCTTTTTGTGCCACAGCTCCACTCACTCTGGGAGAACAAGGTCCAGATGGCTCGGGGGCCCGTCATTTTCCCTCCAACAGCCACTCTGCTTATCGGCAAGTTCTCTTCACTTCAAGGAACCACTGACAGCTCTGTTAATTAGCACCTTTAGCCCCTTTTTTCCCAGACATGGACAACTCTAAGATATTCATATGTCTATTAACTCCTGTCTTCTTCCTACATATTTAGCTTGTTGGCTTTTCTTTGATAGTTTGTGATACAAACCCAAATTAGTAGAGAATTTCTCCCATATGTAACAGCATATGTCTCTGTTTCTGTTGGTGGAATTGAATGGATAGATCGTTGAAAGACATCAGGACTAAATTACATCATCATATGTGCTAGAGGTGCACAGAGACATCATTATCTGTATCTGTTTAACCAACAAAACTAATATTATTTTTATCTGTATTTGGATACAAGATGGGATGTGGGTGTGGTTTATACCAGTGGTCACGTTAAATCAGGCAAATGTTTTATTTTATAAGCTAATATTCATTGGAAATACAACTGTTGTGCATTAAAAAATGTTTTAGAGATTAAAATATTCCTTTTCACATTTAAGATAGGACCTCTTTATAGTAAATATATATAAAAAAAATATGAGGGGAATAATCATAAATTGCAGTGATGTTGCATTCATGTTTCTTAATGTATTAATCTGACTGCAGTTAATAATACTAGAATATTCAACATATAATTAATACATATGTAAAAATGTACTTAGATAAAAGTAAAAAGTAGTACTCTGAACATTACTGTGTTACAATTTGGAAATTATTTTTTCCCAAATATTAACAAACATATTCAGATAGAAGAAATGTTCCTGTCTGTTCCTTTGGCATTATTTGAGCATTAATGTATTTGGATTCAGGTGATTCCCTAATATGTGCCAATAAAGTGTCATTTTGGTTCAAAAAGTCAGGGTAACAATTAGTAAATGTCCTCTTTTTTAAGATAGGATTTTTAAGCAACACTTATGGAAATTAGTTCTGTAGCACAGTTGAAATAAACTTTCTTGAAACTAACTTTCCATTACCTCCAGATGTTTGTTGTTATTAATAACAATAGAGGAAAAAAATGTCAAATCCATGGAAACTCTTTGATCTCTTTATTGTCAGCATTAAAAAAGATATGATTAGCAGAGATTTGGATACTAACACTGACATAATGTTAACAATAAAAACTTGAGTCATTATAAATCCTTCATCTCATCATTATTATCACCACTGAACAAAAGGTTTGCTTTATCTGAAACTGAAGGCCACAAGACGCAGTTCACTGCAGCACAGTGGCATCAGCCCAGGGTCAGTCCGGGGCCCTTGGCCTCTACCCTCAGCGGAACTGAGTTCCTGACCTGTTGGCCATTTGTCCGAAGCGCAGGTTCGACCCTGGACAGCCTGCAGAGGAGGAGAATCAAGCTGCAGCTTTGATCTGCTGTTACCACGGATTGGGAGTAATGAAAGTGCCCCTGCTAAATTACAGTGGGGTTCAAAAGACTAATAAATAATCATGTCCACCAGCTACAGGTGATGGCTACAAATCTAGGTCACATTCTGTAATTAAATAGTAAAGATGATTGCTAATGGATCAATGGATATTATAATGGATCAATACATATCACAGAAAGTCAGCAAAAATGGTCATGCTCTGCACCAAATGGTTATAAATCAAACATATTTCATCCAATAGTTCAGGCATATTACCCAATAGTGTGGGTCAACCTTACCCAAATTGCAACATAAACAAACTCAGTGGATTTTCTGTCCCCCAGTGGGTTCTGAATGAGAGAAAAGGGGTCAAAATTATTTACATATCACTTAAAATTACACTTTTATATACTTTCAACATATTCATGATGCCAAATTGGCACTAATCAACATAAATGTTGGCAGTCAGAAACATAAACTTAGACATTAAGTAAAACTTGTTTTCGTTACAAAGATATTGCAAGAAAATGAACCCAACATAAGCAATTTTGACCACCTATGCATCTGAGGGTTAAGAGTTTTCTTTTGCACATTCACTGTAGGGCGTCCAACTCCTAACCTGATACGTCAGATGGTTTGTTATTTTGTGATCACTGAAGTCTTTGTGTAGACATGCATTTTCTTTTTTTTTTTACATGGACAACAATCACCATGTGGCAACAACCAATTTTTCAAAACTTTCCCCCACTTGGGTTGACATTTGAAAGAGTATTTGTTGAATTGGGTCATGTTATATAATACCTGTACAACCTGAAAAAAGAACAGTTCTTTAGAAGGTTTTAATCAATGCAAATTTGAACTCTCTTGCCAGATATATTTAGAGTTTAAAAAACAGTTCCGCTTCCAGGTCAAACCTTAATGTTACCACTAAAGTTTAATGTTACTGGGTTTGCCAACTAGCTTACATTAGCATGCTAACAGTTATGTCCGTATCGTTAGCTTTAACGTTAATTTTTTATTTATTATATAACCTGTAAAAGACAGAAGTTCTTCCACCTGTAATATTTTGGTCGTACTTTTTAGTATAGTAATAAGATGTGACAAACTGTACTTAGACTGAATTAGAGGATAATTAGGGACACATTACAACAGAACTGTGGTGCACATTGTAGTACTGTAGTACTACAACATAATTTTGGCTTTTACTCGGTAGACCTGGTTCACATGTTGTTTTTAAATGGGGAAGTAGCAGACATGTGATTTCACTTTAGTTTACAGTGCAGCTCTGTTGTCATGTGTCCCAAATTTAAAAAAAAAAATGTAGTTTTTGTCTAATTTGATGCACAAAACAATAGGGAACACAAAGGTTTAGTGAGAGGATGTGAAAGTTTCTCAAAAGAATGCAAAAGCATTTTCCTCTACCCATAATATTTTTTTGCATCCATCTCTTTCTTTCTTCCCCAATGTCCCCTTGGGTGCTCCATATAATTAAAATAGCTAGATGTTGTTTCTTTTCTGTGATTTTTCTTTTCTCATTGAGGAAGGGTTTAGTTCATTAAAGCTCTATCGGAGTCTTCTTGACTATGACTGATACGATAATTTGGTAGAGATAAATAAAAAAGAGCTGACCAAAGGTTTAATCCTCCTGTGCGTTTGAAGTGGTCAGTTGAATGGTTGGGCGGGACAAACGGTGTTGATTGATAGCCACTTGGCCTATAGGGCCGCCCAAGCTTCCTCCAGAAGGTCACGTCCTGTCTGGCCCCTGTCCACTGCACACTTCCACAACATATCCGGGGTCTCGGCCCTCCAAGCACACAACTTACACACACATATACACACACACTCACAAACTCTGTACCCCCTTGGCGCCATGCTGCGGCGGTGGTCAGGGCCTTGCGTGCCATCCAGGGTCTGGTGTGAGGGGGAGGGGAGGAAGCGTGAGGGGTGAGAGAGATGGGAAAATAGTCTTCAACCAATCACAACCCTCAGCTCTCCTTATGGAAAAGGTTACAGCACTCCTCCTCCCCGTCTCCAGTCACTCTAACTGTAATTTTAGGTCATTCTGTCTTTCAGATCTATATTACTCAACACACCAGATGTAGAGTATATAACCTGTTAGTTCTGCTGCACCTGGCTGTGTATATATTAGTCTTCAAGGAAGTCCTACCACCACTCAACTGTGCTCAATGTCACTGAAAAGTAGTGGCCACTTTTCAAAGATGCTGCGTAATGTGTAACTTTGAGTGATTCCTGATGAATGACTCTTTGTACGTAAACTTTTCCACACTGTCCAGTTTGTCGGCCCTGACACTGTACGATCACTTCAAACTTGCTTTTCAAACATCCAGGACTCAAACCACGATGGGAGGCCCAGAGAAGCTCCCAGGCTCTCAGCCTTCTCTGTGTGACCTTGGACCATGGCTATAGCTCCATCTTTTGGTAGGTAAGTGAAGTGCAGCAGTAAATGAGGACGGGTGAAAAGGCATTTTTAGATATCATTTTTAAAAGTCCTCAAGAAATAATACAACAAAGAACATATTACATGGAAATAAAGCAAAGTATGACAATAGTATTTAATGTTTAAAAAGTTAACAGGGGATTATGTGGCCACAGTTATGCATCAAAAACTTTTATCAGCTAGAAATGTTCATGATTAATGTTTCTCTACTCTATTTTTATTTAATTAATGTGTTTTAAATTTGTATGGAAGCCCATTTCTGCCAGTAAAAAAAAAAGATATTCCCATGGTATGTCATCATTTTGTGGTAAAAAGTCAAAATCATGAGATGAAATGACTTTTATCTCCTGATTTTGACTTTTTATCTCTATCTCTCTATAACTTTGTAGCTCATAATTATGACTTTTATAGTATAAGATACCTTTTTATATTATATTTTCAACTTAAGTCTCATAGAGTTCAATTTAATGTCATAAATTCAACTTTATATCTCATTATTTTAACATCTAATTTTGTAATTTTTACTTATCTCATAATTATGACTTTTTATCTCATGATTACAACTTCTCAACTCATAATTTCAAATCTTTTTGGGGATATTTTTTCCTTCACTCTCAGAAATGGGCTTTCATAAATTCATGTTAATTACTGTGGATAAAATTAAATGGTACACATACATTTTCAGCCAACAACTAAATAATTCAGTCTTACAATATCAAATATAAGTCATTAATTGTGTGAAAATAATCAGTTTAAAGTTTTGTAAAGAACCCTGAAATACTGGTATTAAATTAGACTAATAAAATAATTGTTTGGATGGAGTGGCAAGCTTCTCAGCAGCTCTGTCTTAACAAGCTTTGTCATCTTGTTATCCTGGGTTTGTCTTTGGCTTTCTCCTACTTCAATGTCCAGTGATTATTTTGATTTTTTTTTTCTCTGATCCCGGGGAAGACAAATGAAGTGCGTAACCACAGAGAGACAGAACGCTCACAGAGGGTGAAAGAGAGTCTGGGAAAACATTCCTTAGACAAGGAAAAGAGAGAAGGGGAAGAAAAGGAAGAAGAAGAACGGAAAGATGTGGTAATAACATTTTTCAATATTCTCAGTCTTGTAAAATATCAAATGGAAATTTTACAACCGAGGATGCAGTGGCATGAAGTTTAATTAAGTATTAAGAAAAACAAATCAATTTAAATACCCTATAATCCAGCTGGTTTGGCTTTCACTGTATTATAAATGCATGAGCTAACACTGATTGCTGTTGTGTTCAATCAGAGGTTTGACACTGTACAAAATCACACTCACACTGAATGAGCGATTTTAGTTCAGCTTTACACTGAAACGCCAATAACCCCAAAACATTCGTCATGATATGTTCAAAGCAAAACACACCTCTGCTCATCAATAATGTAAAACAGATGACAAAGGGGAGATAGATCGGACTTTGAAAAGGGTTGAGGACATTGTGTATGACAAAATTACAAAAAATACAGTAGTGTGAATTTGAATTAACTGGTGTAAGCTTTAATTTGATTTTTATTAACTGATTTAACAGATGAACATATAACATGCACAGCCCAAATTGCCTTACAAGACACCAAACCAGACAGCAGAGTATCAACATATGTTAGAAATAATAACTAAATAATCCCGATGGTTTTTTTCCAAGCTTTAGAAACAAAGGAAGCCAACTTTATTAAAATTAAACAACCATTCTGCCATCTTCAGTGCACCAGAACATTTCTGGATTTTAAACAGTTAATTTAATATAGATATTCTTCACTCATGATAATAAGGACAATACAGAAGAAAATGTGATTTGAGTACATGTTTTTAGAAGAATTCCTGTTCTCAGCTGTGCAACTGAAGAATTTTGACTCCTTGATAAGTTTGCTACATTGTAAAAAAAAACTATATGTTTTAATTCAAAAAAGGCTGCCTTAAATCTTAAGTTGACTGAATTTGAACAAAACTTGATATTAATACAGGTGTACTTTAATCATTAAGTTTAAGATTAAATTGAACCAACAACTGGTCAGTTAAATTTCAACAACCATGAGTGATCTTGAAGTGTATTAGAGACACACAGCATGTTTTCATCATATATGTTTCTTTCAATCTACAAGGGTCTCAGGAGAGTTTTAACTTAAACACAAGGCATGCTGGGAAGTCTGCTGATATGCTGATCATGTCTCTTTAGAAACCTAATTTAAAGAATTGATTGAACTCTGTACAGCACTTTCATTCAACTAATCATTTCAAGTTAAAAGACTTCAGTTTAGAAGACCTCATGTCTATACGTTCTGAAGGGTTCTGAAAATAATTACTAGAAAATTTAAGTCTGATTATTTAAATAAATACAACTTTTATATCTGTTAATATGTTAATATGTTAATGAGAAAAGATTGATTGATTCCACTAAATTCCTGTTTGATTTTTTTACAGCAGTGCCATAATTGTGCTTGATTTAAATATGTTTATCATTTGGATCGTATAAGAAGTGGTAGAGTGAAAGAGGAAATGTGATGGAAAGAGATGTACTCAGATTTCTCAGTAAGTCCACAGGTCACTTTAGGGAGCTGGGGTCGGATCTGTGCCAGAGAGAGGAGGAAGGTGTTGACTAGATGCAAACGAGTTGGCCCCATCGAGGAGCGACAGTGGAGCTGATAACCCACTTTCCACCCACCCGGAGAGGACCTCTTTATAAGGGCTTTCTGATGGGGCCCCAGGCACCTGAACATCCCCAAAAATAACCCTCTCTGATCCTGATGCAGCGCTGCATGGCTCCATGCCAACAGCACAACACACGGTAGTCTCTCTTGTACCCTCAGTCAGTCACACAAATAAATCCTCTCATATAAAACAAATAGTTCGGAATATCTGAAGTAAGTTTGTATGCAGTACTTATCTATAGTCAGTGTATTACCTACAATAGATGGCGGTCAGCGCAGCACCAGTTTGGAGAAGCAGCAGGAGTACTGGTGTAGGACAGATCAGCAGCAAAACATACTTTAGTCACCTGAATCAAAAACTATACTTAGAATATTTTCACCATTTTACCTTGCCGTCAGATAGCTTTTACTGATTGAAAACTGCCATTATGTAAGCCAAATATCACTCTTTCCAAACCAACCAACCATGGCTGTCTCTGGACTACTGCTGCCTGGATCAGTTAGTTTGTTATTGTTATGTGCTAACTGATCCAGGCAGCGGTAGACCTGCAACTGCCATGTTGTGCAAGGAAAAAATAATGTTTTTGCCAGTGGAGTCCGGTCTCTTTGGAGAGAGCAATATTTGACTTATATAACTGTGCTTTCCTGTCAGAAAAGGGCATCTGTTTAAAGTGATAAAATACACTAGATATAGCATACACTTAAAGTGATATTGATTTTTTTGAGGTAGGCCTTTTTTAGGTGACTAAAATACCTTTTGCTGCTAATCCCATCCACAGTAGTTTAGCTTCCTGCACTGGTACTCCTGCTGCTTCTCCAAACTGGGGGCATGCTGATCACCATCTACTGTAGGTTGTTAGCTTTCAAGAGACTTTTGTTGAACTCTGTTCTTTACACAACTTACCAACATACACATTCATGTGCAATCCCAATGATGGGTCCATTTTCCTGCTTTAGAATACACACAGTCCCAACAACCTCTATTTTCAGGGTTTGTGGTCACAATGACAAAAAATATAGAAAGTGTGGGAAGATGCTGAGGGTAATAAAAAAGAAAAAGAGGTGCAAAAACAAGAAAAAAAAAACAGAGGCCTTTGCGTGCTGACTGTATTTCATTTTCATGGCACAAAGGCAAGCAGCGGAAATACTGTCTTGCAGCTTGCTTTAGACGTAATAGTCCCCGCTGAAAAGCCTCTTTCCTTTCTCAGAGGGTGCATCCAGATTTACAGCTTGACAGCGGTAACAGATCATAGCAGAGACACAGCTCTCTGGCAGTGAAGGATGTTCTTTACATTACGATTGGCAGGTGGTGGTTTCAGGCCGCATTGTTTAATCAGAAATCATACTGTTGGATACTTGAAAATGTAAGAAGGGGATTATAATGAGACAGCAGAACATTTATGTCATACATCTGTAAATCTTAAGTCATCTTAAATTGTCCCAGACACTTTGAAACCCATAGTAAGTCACTGACACGAGAATTTTTTGGCATTTCAGCCTTTTACGGAACATCACAAAGTAATTATTACAAATGAGAGGGTCATTTAAGTCATATAAGTAGAGGACATGTCAAGCAGTGCACAAGTAGTTTGTTTAGCCTGGCAAGGGGCCTGCTGGGGGTCAGGAGGTTCCCAATTATCAAGAATCATTGAAACATACCAAAAAGCCGTGGTGGAGGAAGGATCCTTTCCTTAAGTAAAAGTACGATTACCACCCTATAAGAATTCTCTGTTATGTTAAATTCAAGTTCTGCATTTAAGATTTACTTAAGTACAAGTATGTAAATATAATCAGTATCATTAGATTATTATTACTCATGCATTTTGAGAGCAGGATTAATTAATCTGCTGATTATTTTCTCCATTAGTCAATTGATTGCCAGTGCTTGTTTTGTCCAATTCAACAGTACAAAATTAAATTGGCAAATAATCAAAAAAAAGTAAATAAATAATTAACCAAAAACATCTTTGTCTGTTTGTCAGCAAAACTATTAATTTATAATGTAATTAAAGCTGTAATGTAGTGAAATAAAAAGTAAAATATTTTTCTCTCTGATGTAGTTGTGTAAAGTAAAATTAAAAAAAGAAGTAGAGTGTAAAGTAAAGTACAAGTACAATTACACCAAAGTATTACTTACACATATATGGAAGCCCATTTCTGCAACTTAAAAAAATCCCCCTTGACAAAAAAGTCATAATTATTAAATAAAATGTCATAATCTTTGAAAAGCAGTCGTAATTATGAGATAAAAAAGTCAAAATTATGAGGGAAAAACGTCCTAATTTTGAAATAAATTGTCATAATTATGAGTTAAAAATTTGAAATTAGAAGATAAAATGTCAGAATTTTGAAATAAACAGTCATATTTATGAGATAAAAGTCATAATTATAATATAAAAGCCATAAGTCAGTTTTTATCGCATGATGTACTAAGGATATTTGTTTGTTTGTATTGTTATATATAAAGCGTAAACAAATATTAGAAAAAGTTAAGTAGATCACATTTCTAAAAGTATATTTTCATTCACAGAATAGCTGTTAGTCCCGTTTCTGAACTCCAGCTTGTCACACTTCATCACAGAAATTTCACATTTTCAAAGGCTTTCAGATCTGTGTGATCAGTTTGCCAATCTGGTTCCTATTCAACATACTGTAATGATGGCCTGCAGCCAACACAACCCCAACAGACATTTTCTATTTCTAATTAGGACATTTCTGGCACCGAGACAGTCCCACTGACTACAGTTCTTCCCTTGTGATCAAGCTAATTTAAGGTTCCCTTTAAGCGTCTGCATGGCAGGTTGTTCCAAGCATCTTCATGAGCTGCCTGTTTCCAAAACAAAGCCGCAGCACTATAATTACAATATGACAATAAACCGAGCTAACCAGCAGTTGACCCAACAACATCTCAGCTCCACCCA
This sequence comes from Lutjanus argentimaculatus, assembly GCA_034769285.1. NCBI lineage: Eukaryota > Metazoa > Chordata > Actinopteri > Lutjaniformes > Lutjanidae > Lutjanus > Lutjanus argentimaculatus. The sequence continues at coordinate 1,778,812 of JAWZSL010000021.1, read as the reverse complement.
GTCGGAGAGAACAGCCCTGTGTGACCTGCATGAAAACAAACAAAAACAAGAGAGTCCCATTGAACATATTCATCAGTTAATGAGTCGTCAGCAGTTTTCTACACAGGAGAATGAAACTGCTGAGGCGACAGCAGCTAATGTCAGTCATGTTGGCCCTGTCATTCCTCAAGCGGCCTTTTGCCTCGTAAGCGATAGCCTGAGAAAGGGCAGCAATCTTATCATCGGAGGGAGCACACAGAGAGGAGAGCCAGACTGCAGGGACGGCTGCTCGGGAAAAACACACAACACACTCACATATCTGCAAACAGATAATTGCTTTGATAACGGATTAACATTAATGACATATGGGGGGAAAAAATCTGCATGTTGCTGTTCATTTACATCTAGAGCACAAGTTACTGGGTTTGTACACAGAGACCCTGATCTAATGACTTATGACTTAAGAACAAGTGAAAAAAAAAAGGTTTTGTCTAGATAATTTTTCTGAATTCCTTATTTTTTATGTAGGTGGGGAAAAAAAAGTATTGATGACCGGGTTGTTGTTTTTTTACAGGATCATTTTTCACCCATTTTTGGCACTGTTGAAAGACATGACAGTAATGTTTCATAACTTGTTAACGTGCACTATATGTAGGCTTCCTGGTGTTCAGAGTGGTGGGAGAAATTAAAGTTACTGTTGGTAACTTATAAAAATGATTTTTTGTCATGTTCGCCACTAGAAGCCCTAGGAGGAGCCAGAGGAACCTGATATTTTAACTTATTTTCTGTCTCATGCACAGCTGTCAGGATACACACAGACAAAACAACAAATGATGACCAACAACAAAAACTGACCAGAAAACACCTGCCAAAACCCTGGTTTCATGTGATGAAAAAAGTAACTTAGAAAAATGTTCCCGGCATCATCGGACCAAACTTTTTTTCCCAGATGAAAAAACAGAGGTACTTTTTTCGGTTCTTAAGTCATAAAAAAGGGAGAGAAAAACAATTTATGTCAGAAATGGATCAGAGGTTTTTTTCCTTCACTTGTCTCAGGGGTTCCATATGCAGACTAGATTTAAATGGCCATGTTTTAGCCAATTAACAACAAATCATGTATGTATATGTTTAGCATATGGAATGAAATTATGAAATTTAATGAATTTCCCCTTGGGGATCAATAAAAGTATTTCGTATTTCGTATTTCGTAGCATGATTGCTGACATCTTTCCACACCGCAAACTTAGACTCAGTGTGTAAGTACATTTATACTATTTTATCCCCTATATGAGAGTATCAGGCAATGTTATCCTGCTCTGCTTGGAGTGATAACAATCTCTGTTGGATCAAAATATTTGATCTGTTAAATTAAATTTACCAGGAGTTATCAGAACAGTGTGTGCACATCATTTTGTTTGTTTAGTTTGTTTTTTGAAGGTTTTGGATGTGCACTTTCTATTCTCTGCTCATTTGTCCGAACAATAATATAACATTTTACAGTCATTAGTCATATTTAATTTTACAATATTACAAAAATGTTGAGACTTCAAATGTTATTGATGTAATGGCAAGCAGAGGCTGTTTTGAAACTTTGCTTGTTAGTCCACCAAGGACAAGAAGCCATGTTTCTACGACTCAGCTATTGAGCCATGCTGAAAATCAAACCTATAAGACACTAACATGGACAAATGGAATAAAAAATCTAGTTGGATGAAAATGGCAAGCTGTGTGTGAAACCGTCTTTTAGAGCACCAACAAGAGAAGTGCTTTTAAAACAAGAAGATTAACTGAAACAAATGGGGCGTGGAATGAGTTGACGATTAGTAATGCAGACTTGTAACTGATGCACTAAAAATCTATATTTAGTGGTTATAGAATGTCCTCCACAGCTGTATACACAGAGACAGCAGTGCCGCTGTAACTACTGCCTACAGCATTTCTATCCCACTCTTATGAGAGCAGCAGTACTCTGATGCTCAGGCTCTTTGGCTTATCTCGAGTGGATGCTGTGTCAGTCCTGGGAACCCTAAACAAAGATAAAGCAGCCGTTCCTGAGGACTGGAGAGCCGCTGCAGCACTAGAGAGCGCTGGGACGGGGAGAGGGGCCATCAGATAGACGGGGAGGGTGAGGGATGGTTTCACAGAAGACCGCATATGAGGTAGAGGCAGGCTGTAGCTCAGTATCTCTGCGTGAGGATTTACTGATATCAACGTAACCTCCTTCACTCCAGTTTGTTCTGGCCCCAGATAGTCAGGGGACAGGAAGTACAAATGCCCTATCTGGATGTTGTTCTCTACAAATTACTTTTTATAGCTAGCACATGGTTTGCTCAGGTGTGGGTTTCTTTAATCAGCTGATGTACAGCCCCCCATTACCTCCTTCACTCTTCACACACACACACACACACACACTTGTTTCATTTACTTGTCTTTCTATTTGTCTCTTGTCTGGATTTATCATAAAATGTCTTTAATGTTGCTGAATTAGTGAACCTTGCCCTGCAGAAATCTAATTTTGCTCCATAACTTTAAGGTAAATATAGTCTATCAGACCTTTATCATGGCTGCCATTTTGATATGAAATAGTAGAGTAAACACAGGTGCTACCAATGATACTAATTAAGGTCCTGTTCCATTTAGTGCAGCAGAGCCTTTCTGGTGAGCCACCATGCACAGCTGCAGCATCCTGACTCTGTTTGACCTGAATGGAACAGAACCTTAATAATTATCATTGGTAACACATTTTGTTTACTCTGCTATTTCATATCCAAATGGCTGCTGTGAAAAAAGTTTTGAAGATATACAAATACTACGGAAATGTAAGGAAATTAGCCACTTCAATATTCTGGCTGCATTAACTATTTTCAATGGCTTTACCTCCTTTAATAAGTTCAGATGTGCTCTGAAAATAAATATTTGAACTTTTGAGCTGAATTAACTTGCAATAAATAAAACTTGAATAGTAACATTATAATGAGAAAAGATTAGTTGATTTTTTTTTTTTACAGTGTACTACATTGTATGCATAGAAGACACAAGAATTTTATCCTACATATGTGCTAATATATTTTTAAATCTATTTTAGTGTTTTAATATTATATTAACATTATATTAATTATATGGCTCTCCCTGAAGTTTCTTCCATTTTTTTCCCTGTAAAAAGAGTTTTTTAGGGTACAGATTGCAAAGCCCCCTGAGATTGGCCTATATAAATAAAATTTGTCTAAACTTTATTAGTAGTAGTTTCTATAGTAATATGTGGCTTTATTTTCTTTAGAAAAACATATGAATAATATCTGACATTGATAAGATATAAACATACTTTGGATCTGTTTTACTGTAATGAATATTGATATAGTTGTGGCTTCTCATAAATTGCACCACAAACTGAAACTTTGCTTGCTTTACCCCCTACCCTGAGGAGCCGGTGTGTTTTATGAATGGATGTTACTTGGAAGATCCCTCTGCTATGAAAAATGACAGTGCTCTGGTGTGTGTCCAGTGACAATCTCCATGGTGACTCCGCTGTGTTTGGACCAAATACATTACCTACTGTGTCTACCACCCATTTTCTTCCATCTTTAGCAGCATTCACACAGACGACTGGAAGGCACAAATCTTCACTGAAGAGCCTCTGCAGCCATGAATAACCTGTGATAGCATGTGCACATATCATCAGCAAACAGCTCGCACTGTAACCACATCCAGATGGAACGAGCCACTTGTCTCCCTCACATTCAGCGGTGCAGTGCTGCTCTTCCCTCTCAGGCTTCCGTGCATGTGGTCATGTTTTGCACCTTCCAAGCAGCTGAAGAAAGGAGAGAGAATCTTGCTTTGCCAGATGATCGACTGTTGTGTCTTCTGCAGGAAATAAATTACACCATCATTTGACATGTGGCCAGAAAAAACACAGTCAGATGTGAAGCTTGTCAGATATGAGAAGACCAGTCCATTATTAATGACAGAAAAATTCAAGATTAGTATGATATTGATTTTTTTTTTTAAATGCAAATGAAATCAACAGCACAACTTATTTTATTTGGCTTGTTTTTATTTTGGTTTAGCTTGGGTTATTATGGCGAAAATTTCAAAACTTTGCACTTTGACATGAAGAAAATATGAAGGAAAATATTACATGAAAGACATAAAAAATAGTAAGGCTAGGGTGTACACTACAATAGATTTTTTTCTGAATCTTATTTCTAGCACTGTGGTCTTGCTTTGGCAGGGGTCAGAGCATTAAGTGGTGTAGGTGGTCAAAGTATTAAACAACTATGTACACATGTATTCTCATGTAATATAGTGTCAGAAAGGTGAGATTGTTGTCTTTCTATCAATTCATGTTGTGCCTTTCTTCTCTTGCCACATCTGCAAATAACCTATCATAACTAGTGCTGAGTAAACTGGAACATGCCAGTCTTGAAAACATCTGTGATTCCCTGATAGAACTGCATTGGTAGTTTTCCACCAAAAGAGTGCAGCATTGTACCTCATACAGATGCTGCACTGTTTTAATCATATTAAAGTGATGAAAAGTAGAACATCTGAGGCATACATATCACAGAACCAGTGTCTTCAAAGCCTTCATTGATCACTTTAATTTGGTGGATACCAACATAATTTTTTAAAGATGAATAAAGGGGAAGCTGAACATTTTGGACCAAGCGGTCTCCCAAAAGAAGTGGTTGAACTCAGTTTTGAGGTTCACAGAAAACCCACTCACACAAACCAGTACCTCATTTTTCCATTCACACCATTCACTGGGGCTTAAACTGGGAGAAATCCAGACTTTACACCAGCAGGAAGAAACGACATATCGACAAATATGAAGGCCGAAGACAGGGAACAAAGTGACATCAAACAGCCCTCCAAAGCCTGTGGTTACCCGGACTGGGCTTTCATTAAAATAGTGACAAAATGTACAAAAGAATACCAGATAAAGAGAGTCAGACTATAGGTCCCCTGATAATATAACCCCTGTTTAATGAAGCTATATTATCATCCCATATGTAGCTGGAGATTCTTTCTTCTAGACACAAGATTCTCATCATTAAACAGAGACGGGAGACTTCCAACATCCTGTATGCTGTCACATCACTGCAGCTTTCCTGCACACCACCGTTAGATCATTCACTACCTGGAGGAGTAGTCGTGGTAGTAGTGGTTGTCCTAAAACTGGTCTTCATTCACTTTAGTTTTTTTCTGCATTTAGATGTATGACAGAAAGTCAACTGTTCAACAAACAGTCAAGCAGAATGTTTGATCCTTAAAAAATCTGAAATAACCTGCAATAAATAAACCTCCCAAAAACTTCATGAGAGGTACTTCTCCGAGAATCTGGCCCTGGCGATGGCATCAGAGGATTACTTTAGTTTAGGACAGAGGACTTCCTGTTTTTAAACAAAAATCCTACATGAGTCTCTTAATTAAGGGCAGGGTATAAATAAACAGCATGTTTTGGGATGCCCTCGCTTTTCTCTGATGGAGACAGGAACATTCATCAGAAAGGATGTAGTAATTAAATAAATATTATTATCGGGACAATCTTATACACGGCATGTAGGTGTAATATGCAATAACAACATGCAATAACATGGCACACTATATAAAAACTCACACTTCATTGTCTGCATTACTTTTTTTGCTGAATATTTTTTTCATTTGCCATTCTTTGCCAGTCTGATTAGGTCCTTGTTTTTTCTACAGTCCCTGGAATTGTACAATACAGGCACTCAAGTCAAATCAAATTTGTTTTTTTTATCTCTCAAGTATAGGACAACATTTGTTCAAAAACACAATGTAATTCCATTGTGTGTGTGTGTGAAAACAGTCTATCAAATCTCTGTTTGGAAATAACCTTGCGGAACTCACATTTCCTCCATCCCGGACAGAAAAAAAAGGTGGTTTGTGAGCCTGCATCGATGGAGATTCAGTGTTGAAGGCTTATAACCACTCCCCCTTAAGGCTAACATTTAGTGTCATTCCAAACCACATTTAGTGGTTTGGAATGACACTAAATGTTGCAGGCCCTCCACATGAATGCAAACAAATGGTGAAATTGGGTAGCAGGATGGCTGGACTGGAATGGGTCACGGAGTTTCAAAGATGTGGGTGACCAGGTAGGGAGGGTCTAATGTAACATGCTATTAGCTGCATTATGGGAAATGTAGGATCCAGAATTTTGGAAGCTTGACCTGTACTGAAAAGTTAAAGTGAAGATACTGTATGTCAACCTCTGCTGCTTTATTATAGCTAATTCTTCACTGTATAATTCTAATGTCCATTTTTACAACGATGACACTGTCATCTATACCTCTGCAAGCAATATTCATGCTGCCACCTTAAACATATTCTATCATTAAACCTTCTCCAAAAACATCTTCATAACTTAAAATAACTTAAAATTGGTCCTAAACTGTGAAAACAAAAATTTTTAAAAGCCATTTTGACACCTGTTTTCGAAGCTGAAAAATAAGAAAAATAAGATTGTTTTCCTTTTTCACACAAAAAAGAACTGTTGAAATTGTTGGGGATGTTATTTATGGGCGGGCGGCCAGTTCAACACTAAAACCACAGGATGCAGTATTCGTTTTCATTGACGAGAGATGAGCATTTGTATTTGTATTGAATTTACAAAAATACCTCCTATCATCAGTCCTGCTTTCTTGGAATGCTGGAGGCCATTGCAGGTCCCAAAAATTCATTCTAGGGCTAGGAAAATCAACTTTTTGTTACTGTGCCCCATATACCTGGAATTTGCTTAAAAAAAACTTTAAGATGTCTTCATTAATACCACTCAGACTATTCCAGGGTTTAATTGCTATTTTTATTGATTGCATTTGTTATTGCTTTTAAATGTTTTAGTTGCTCTTATTATTTGTTCATCTAGTGTCTCTCCAATTCCTACACCTTACCTATTAACACTGATCAATTTTACCTTTTAGCAATCTATTCTTCTTTTATTCTAACTGCCAAGCTTAATGATTATTATTGTTTTCTTTTGTGACTTGGCATAATTGTAAATTAGTGTTTTCCCTCAATGTGTTTTCAGAAGATTGAAATAAATAATTAAATGCTGATGATGAAATGATAACTTTCTCAAACTGTCTCTCTTAGGTCTGTCTGTAGTACCTCTTTGATTACTTTCAGGAAAACTGGCTGTAGAAAAATTGTGCATTTGCCATCTAAATGTATCAACCTACATATCACACAGTAAACACTCATTTGTCACTCATGTAACTGACTGCAATAGAAGATGACACAGAATATTGAGTCATTAGTATCTGTATTTTGCCAACAGTTATTAATGTATAGACATATCTCAGTACTCAAAAACATTTCTCCTGCCAGTAGACTGGATTATTTTTACACGCATGAAGTTTAGAGTTCAGTAGGCCATGATGGAAAAATGTGAAGCTCATTTCTACTGTCTAGACATTAACTTCACATCCTTTAATCCACAATCATTACAGCCTGTGTGAAATTATTTAAGGTGGTTTGCGAAGATGAGGATAGTCAACATCCAGTCTTTAATGGTGACCTCCATCCCAAACCATCATCCCTCTGTGATAGCTCTCCTCAGCATCTTCCTCAGAGTTTCTTCCTCATCTTACCCTTCTTCTGACCACCACGTCCAAAACCTGACTTCTTCACTTCTCCAAGCCACTGTCTGTTTTTGGTTTTGAGTTTCTTCAGACCTCCACTCTGCAGGAACTGGTGCTTCTGGTTCTTCTTGCGCTGCTTCAGGATCTGCTGTTTCGTCTTCAGCTCCGAGCGGATTTTGCGGCCACCGGGCGTCTGCTGTGGTCCTGCAGGCCTCTGGAGGTTAGGGCTTTTGGGGTTAAGACCTCGCGGACCACGGCCACGACCTCGACCTGGGAGACAGGTGATACAGAAACAAAGATTAAGAAAAAAAACATTGCTTTTGTTTTTGTTTTTTTTGTTGTTTTTTCTCGATTTAACAGAGGACAAACAAAACAAACACAAAATCACACTAAAGGAACCAAAATACACAATCAAGCCTATACATCTAATAAACACAAACACACAACATGTCATAACAACCAATAAATGAACAGACCCAACAAATTAAATTAAATTAAATACAGTTCCATTAGTTGTATTTCATAAGGGTACATGTGGAACTGAAAAAAATGTATTTATGAAGTATAGTCTGGGTAAGCTTGGGTAATTAAGATTCAAAATGGCAATATAATCCAATTTAATTTAATTCAATAGTTCGACATTTCGGGAAATACTGACACCATTCTAATATATTTCCATTAAAGGTAGAACGCTTAAGTCTTTGTAAATGCACCACTTAAACGTCCTCCCCAGCTCATCAAACAAGATCTAAAGCACAAATTAACAGGATACAGATGGGAAACAACTAGCCTGGCTCTGATCAAAGGTAACAAAATATATATAACACCCATAAATCTCCATAATTAACACACTATCTCTTTGGTTTAATCTGTACACAAACCCTGTAATGTCTAATTAAAGGAGATTATGTGCAAGTCTACATCTTGGCCACAACCACCAACTTCCCAGAGTATCTGGGAACTGCTCAGAGTCAAAGGAAATAGTCACATAACCTTCTTTAACAAAGATGAATCATCATTTTTACACTTTTGTATGGATCCAAAACAAAACAAGAATTAAGGTGTTAATTAGAGTTTTAGAGGTGCACGCCAGCCCCTGCTTCCAGTCTTTGTGCTAAACTAACCAGCTGGGTTTAATCCTACATTCAGCACACAAATTATGACAGTGGCATCATATCACTACACCAAAAAGCAAATAAATGTATTTCCCAAAATGTCAAACTTTTTCTTCAAAGTGTGTGCTATGAATAAATAATTCTTGTATTGGATGTTGAATATTATATTTCTGAATTTACCAAATAATTTTGCCTAAAAGTAACCTTTTGACAATCCATCAGATGTAATGGATTATTCTAAAATGTTGTGAGAGTACAGATGCCCTCCTACCTCCTCCTGGCCTCCTCCCTCCTCCTCCTCCTCCTGTCTCTCCATCTGAGCCAGATCCTGCATCATCAACCCTGTATTTTTTCTTCCACTCCTCGTAGCTGACATGTCGTTAAGTGATAAAACATCTCATCAAGCAGCTAAATATTGTCAGAGTGAAAGAGAACAGCCACAGCAGTGATAGTAAACAAGCACAGAGAGAGTTGGTTGGAAGGATACAAGTTCTTCCTGTTCTTCTTGTTTTCGATGACCTGACCACCATCTGTTCTGATCTTCTTCTTCTTCTGCTGATCGTCCTTTCCTGTTTCTCTCACAAAGCGCTTCCTCTTACGGTCCCTATAAGGTAGGGTCAGAGACACACTGATTTGAAACACACCAGTATGAAATGGCTAAATCAGAACCACAAGGTGTCAGAAAGAGGAGGAAAGAGACGTATTTAGAACAAATTCATTTTTTTACCATTTCATCATTGTTTTGTGCTGGGTGAGTCGTTCTCCCTCATCTCCCATGAGATCCAGGACAGCCGAGGAGGCCTGCTGCTCAAAAGCACTGCCGTCCCCCCGATACTTAACCTAACGACACACAGAACACGAGCCACAGGTCAGAACAGACAGATGACACATTTTAATCATGTCTGATGTCATTTTTTTCTCCCAAAACTCTGAAAGTTTCCTTCCTCACCCTTGCTCAGAGTTGAAGTCTTTGGGTCTGTAGGGGATGTAATACTCCTCATCTTTGCCCGACTGTCTGCTTTTCTTGTTCTTTGGTCGTTCTTCTCCATCTTCCTGCTGGCCTCTTCTTTTCCCCCTACCACTGCAGAGAACACCCCCTGGTGGAAAGATGAAGAATTACATGTCAAAACCTCACATAAGGTTGGTATTTAAAGGGATGTGTACAAAATGAGGATTTGCAAGTATAATTAACATATACACTCAATGAAATTAGAAACGTAACACCTCTGTTTTCGCTCCTATTTTTCAAAAGAACTTCCTCCATACACACAAAAAACTAATTTCTCTCCATGTTGGGCACAGATTTGTTAAATGTTAATGTGCCCTTCTCCTTCGTTAAGATAATCCATTCACCTGGCAGGTGTGGCATATAGAGATGCACATTAAACAACACAGTTAATGCACAGGCGTGTCTTGGACTACTCAAAATAAACGGCCACTCTAAAATGTGTTGATTTATCTTGGGGGAAAAAATATATATATATATATATATATATATATATTTTTTTTTCTACAGAGCAGCAGCTCTGATTAAAGTTTCCATACAAACATCGAGTGTGTGTACAACTTTTTAGAGTTTTATAAAATGTCTTTTAGAGCTGGAAAGATTTAAAGCTGGAAGAAGTAAATTTAGGATTAGGAGAATAGTTTTGATAAAAGAAAAGATGGCAAAACATGCCATCCTTTTAGCATCTCAAATGCAAGGATCTGGAGCTTTTGCTTATCTTAACCTAAGATTATTAATATGTTGGGCAAAAATAACATTGGAGGACATCTATTTGGGCTTTGGGAAAAGTTGTGATGGTGAAAAAAACATTTTTCCCCCCTATTTTTCTGTCATTTTAAAAATAATAATAAAGAATTTTATGCAGCCTTAAGGGCCATTCACACCAAGAATACGATAGAGATATTATTGTAAAAATTGTTTAATTCAAGTGGATGGTGCTGTTCAAACCACAACTATAAAGTTGGAAGTCATTGGGGCTCATTTTGAGAGTTAGTTTGTAAAGTTTGCCATGCCGTTGCTCCTGCTCCTGCTCCTCGTGTACAATGACCCAGCTAAAAACCAAAAGTGCAGAGATTTGACTGACAACATGTGAGTAGACTCAGGGTCATTAACTGTGCCCAGAGAATCATCAGAGCCATCTACCAAACCCTGAAGCCGTCTACAGTTCCTGCTGTCTCCTTAGAGCTGCCGCCATCTGCAATGATCCAACACAGCCCTGCCATCACCTTTTCATTTTCCTGCCCTCCGGACGGCGCTACAGGTGCACCAGGGCCCACACCGCCAGATTGAGGCGCATTTTCTACCACAGAGCAATAAGCCTCCTGCATCAGTCTGTCTAGGATGACTGATTGGGGAAACTCTAAGATTATATTTTTAAGTTACATACCTGCCCTACTTAACAGGGCTGGGTATCAGTGCTCAATACCTTTAAAGTATACTCTTGACTGATTACTCAAATCATCAAGATTTTTGGGGCAGCCCTAGACATTTCTTCCACCTGAATGAATTACAGATGACTGGAGGACACCAGGTTATGGAGCGTCCTCGTTAAAAGAAACCACAAACACTCTTCACTGGGGTTTTTGTGTCTAGGCTATATTTATAAGTCCTCCACATCCAGATCTTACAAAAATGCAAGAAAAACAATACATCATACATACTCGGTTTCAAATCATAATATCATAGAGGAATGAAAGTTTCTTGCCTTTAGATCGTCGTCCTCGTTACCATTAGAGGGTGTGAAATCATTGGCAGAGGTAGTGGGCCGCTGCAGCTGGCTTTCTGCAGCCAGGTTGTCTCTCTGTTTGCTGAACTTGTCCACCAGATGCGTGTCTTTGGAGCGCTTGGTCCGCATCACCTCACTAGCCTGTGTCTTACTGCTAGAGTTGATTTCAAAGATTGTCTACAAGAGGACGGAAGGAGTTTATGTTTTAGCAGGTTAAAGAAAGAAGGAAAGGGGAGCCATGTAAGATACGTGTCATTCTCTACTGTAACTCACTGATTTGGATTTGTAGCCTTTGATGGCATCAACTATCTGGAGGCGCTCCAGTTCCATTTTCTCCAAACCTGACCCTGAAACAAGATCAACCAAATGCTGTTAACAACTAATATCTGACTATCATTATAGTTCTCTTCACAGTTTATTCTTCTCCAAACTCACCTAGTAGTGGATGGACGGCCATGCTGGACAAGTCTGTGCTTTTGACCCGTCTGATGGACTCAGCTGAGGGGTTCGGTCGGGACTTGAGATACTGCTTGTAGGCGTTCTCTGAGACACGGTGCAGGTTCTGCAGGTCCAGGGAGTTTTCATGAGCCGTGATCAGATGGGAACTTTCGTCATCCAGGATACTTTGAGGGACCCGACCAAACACACCCTCGGAATCTGGAGGAGGATGAGGAGACAGCGTCAGCAGAGAGGCAATGATCGTGCCGAGAAACAACTCTACTAGCAGCCTCAGATGAGTTATGTTGTTAGCTGAAAACCTATCAGGCATTCTGCAAATCTACCTTGTGTGTGTTCAGGTGTGGCAAACTGAAAAGGCCTTCCAAGGAAGAGGTGAAGGTCAAACACAAAAGGCATCTCATCTTGACAAACCATACTGTAGGCTGTGCCACTGCGACCAGCACGTCCCACACGGCCTGATGGGAACAGACAGGTGATGACCATATAATCCTCATTTCAATGTCAACATCATCATTTGGTTAAAAAAAATCTCCACTTAGGGGCAAATAGAGATCTTAATTCAGCATATAAGCCACTCACCAACTCTGTGCAGGAAGAGCTTGGCCTTGGAGGGGAAGTTGTAGTTGATGACATTGTCCAGCAGGGGGATGTCTATACCGCGAGCAGCAACATCAGTCACAATTAGCACCATGGCTTTCCGATGTACAAACTTTCCGATGTTGATCTTCCTGGCGGTCTGATCGAGAGAGCTGTAGATGTAGGCACAGTCCACGCCTTCTGAGGACAGCAGCTGCAGATCAAACAAAACAGATTTACATTCAACTGATGTTTCAAAAAATATGGGGAAAGAGTGTGTGAAGGTTCACAGAGGAAAAATACATAGAAAGAGAGACACAAGTGAGCTTTTCTGCTGTTTGTATATTACCTCCTTCAGGTACTCTACGTGGTGTTTGGTGGCTACAAAAACCACCGTCTGCTCCTGAGGCTTCACTACGTTTCTCAGCAGGTGAAGCAGACATGCCGGCTTGTCGTCCACACGCAGATGGAAGAATGACAGCTGAGGGAAAGCAGCAGAAAATATGAACATGAAGATTTTAGATGCATTGTGCACATTTAACAGTCATTTCTGAGTAATGACTACACAGGTTATTGATGCCTTTCTCATCCATTAAGTAAGTTAAGAGCTTGCAAAGAGCATAACACTTTCACAGCCCAGATGGAAGGCAACAATGTAGCCTTGTGTGAGGGGAAACACTGCGTGATGATGAGACAAATATTGAACCTTTTCAACTTCAACTGTTTAAGACCATCACAGATGCAATTTAGATCCTATTTCACCTTTATACCAGCTGTCAGAGTTTGCTTACCAACCTGCAGAAGTTAATGTTGTTAATGTTAACACTGCTCTGTACTACTAACCCTGTTATGGACCCACAGAGCAGTTATTCTACTTTCAAAGCAGGTGGATTATGGTGGGAAAAAAAAGCTTTTTGTTGTAATTGCAAGGTAATTTTGTTATTCTACAAGTCTAAATAGTCAGCTCTGGGGCTTTCCAAGAAACTGAAGAACAAAGATACACTAATTAAATCATCACATTTTTATTTTGATATAAAACCTTCCATTTCAATTCATTAACAACAGAGGTCACGGATGGAGGTTTCTGACATCTCAATTTTGTAGTAATGTGTTAGATTATTATAAATTCTATTTCAGCACAACCTTTGTTTTATCATTATAAGCATCTCATTTAAAACGAAAGTATTTTTCCTCTATTAAACTTAGTTGTATAGGAGTAACAAATCTAAATTATTACCACTTTCTTAGCAATTTTAATAAACTGTCCTTTCTTTACCTTAATCTGGTCACTGAGCTTTGAGTCCACATCCAAACGGATCAAAACTGGTTCAGTCAGCCCTGGAAATATTAAAAAAACAAAACATATTTAGTTAAGTTGGTTCTTAAGCAGCAATATGTTATAGTGCATATTAATATGATGATATTCAAAAAACACCCTCAACGATGATGATGATGGACATATGTGAAACAGGACAGATTGTTAATCTCACCAGCTCTGGCAAACTCCACCAGCAGTTTGGGTAGTGTGGCAGAGAACAGCAGAGTCTGTCTAGTGTCTGGAAGCCTGCGGATGATCTCCTGAAGCTGCTCGGCAAAACCCATTTCAAACAGCCTGAGTGGAGGAAGAGCACCAGCCTGTTCACACATTCATGCACACAATGAATCCGAGCTGTGAAATGAAAAGGTGACTCCTTTCTCACCTGTCAGCCTCATCAAACACCACGTACTCCACATTGTGCAACTTCAGGTTCATTTCCGAGATAACGTGCATGAGACGACCAGGGGTACCGATGATTCTGAGGGGGAAAGCACAGAGATCAGGACTAAAATGTACAGTACGTGGATGGGAGAAGCTATATTTATCAGCAAGTATTACAACAAAACACTCACATGTCAGGGTTTTCATGAAGAGCAGCAAACTGATTATCCATACTGGAAAAGAGCAGAGACATCTACAGTCATTCCAGAGTTAAAGTGCATCAGAAAACACAGGAATATCAAGGAGTTACCTACCTGTCTCCACCAAGGATCAAGGCAGTCTTGAGACCGGTAAACTTCCCCAACTATAATACCACAATGCAATGAGAAAAACAGCAGATCAATTAAATGATAATTTAAGATTTCAATAACTCTAAAATACAGCGACATGTTCATCAGTCTGACCTCTTTTGTGAACTTCATGGTCTGCAGGGCCAACTCTCTGGTGGGGGTCAGGATGAGGGCTCTGGCTCCTGTTTGGGCTTGAGGGGCCTTCAGCTTCTCAAACATGGGCACCAAGAAGGCAGCTGTCTTACCGCTGCCGGTCCTCGCCATGGCTACGACATCTTTACCATCCAAAATCACTGGGATAGTCTGAAGTGGTGAAGAAAGGGGTTAGGTGTTAAATATTATGCAGTTAGAAGTCACAAATGTTTGATTTCAGGATCCTGAAGTGGAGCTGACGTACCTTTCTTTGGATCGGAGTAGGGACTTTGTAACCTTTCTTCATGATGCCTTTATATACAGGATAACTGAGACCTGAAATCAGACATAATGTAGTTAAACAATATATCCTCTGGGGAAAATGTAGATCGGACTTTACTTCTAGATTTTCTTTCCGGGTAGATGTTCAATACTGTGAATAACCAGTGGACGTGCAGCCTTGTCTGTACACTCTTCACTTGATCTTACCCATAGACTGAAAGCCTCCAGACTTCTTCTTTTTCTTGTTTTGGGCTCTGACCAGCTGCCTGGTGTCGGGCTCCACATCTGACAGGCAGTCTGAAGAGGCAGGGAACCTCGGCAGTTTCCTCCCTGGCTGTGAGAATAACAAAGCATGGCAATATCTTGTTAGCAACATAACAAATGTACCAAAAACCCATACACCAGTTTCATCCATGCAGAATATTTACTCACCCCACATCTGAAATATTTATTTCAGATGTGGGGTGACACAACAGCTTTCTTCTGATGTACAGAGGATTTTTTCCAGGATAATTGTGACAGGATTACATAACATTTAAGTTAAAGTTTGCTGAAAAGTCCATTTTGCAGTGGAAGTACACTGGAAGTTTCACTTGAGGCAGCAAAGCAGCCAAGCACAGACAAACTTTCCCTCCCAGCAACTGTGAAGCCTTTGTGAGTCAAACTGCAGATACATCAGGCTGCACTGTGACGGTTCACCATCCAGTGAATTAATAATAAGCAAAACAAATTTCTGAGTGGAGATGAACTGTAAGGAACTGAGTGATTTTCTGCTGACTGACCAAACAATTAACTGACCAACTGTTTTAGCCAAGTGTATCCATACGTGGGAATAAAAATAGTATATTTACATAACACAGAATAATGATAACTTTCATCCTGACTTAATCAGCCCATTATTTTTACAATTAATTGACTGATCCTTTCGTCTAAAAATGTCGAGAAAAATGAAAAATGTTCATCACAATATTCCATAGTACAATGTGAAATCTTGAAATTGCTTCTTTTGTCTAACTAACATACACAAAAACCAAAGACCCTTCATTTACTATCATGAAGGACATAAAAAGCAGCAAATCCTTGCATTTCAGAAGCTGAAACCAGCAAATTTTGCTTGAAAAGTGACTGAAACAATTAATCAGTTATCAAAATTGCACATATTTAATTATCTTTCCATCGACTAATCATTATCATTGGAGATCTACTATTATAATCCACATAACATATGATGCATGTGGATCTGGAAGGATGGATGGGTGTATGCATGCACTGCAACTGCTTAATTGTTTCACTGTACCAATGTCAGCGTCTCAGAATAAGCGTGAGGTGACAACATCAAGTTAGAATGGGCATTGTACACTATGTGGAGAGAATCATGCTACAACTAATGTGCTTTACCAAATTAATTACACACTTATTCACGGATGTTGAACAAGTATAAAGAGGTGAGGGGGCATCCGGATTTGAACCGGAGACCTCTTGATCTGCAGTCAAATGCTCTACCACTGAGCTATACCCCCGGCCCCTAAGTTCAAACTGTAAAAACATCTGGTAAAACACAGCTGCCAGTGTCATTTACCATAAACAGCGAAATTAACACTTGCTGAGTTAAATAGTTGTGAAGTATTTTTCCCTTACAGAATCATCGTCTTTAACTTCAGCAGCCAGCTCAAAGTCTCCGCTGTCAGAGTCAGCCTCCTGCGCCTCTCTGCTGGCTGTGTGTCTCTTCTTCTTCGTCAGTTTCTTCTTCCTCTGTGCCATCCTGAAGTTTTATCGCTCTTAAAATTAATTTGCTGTACAGATTATGAAACAAAACGGCATAAAACCAGCGTTAAATCCAAGTCATGTCATCTCAATACACAACAACACGGTAGGCAGACATGTTAGAAACACGTGTGAGCGTCTTCTTCTTCTACTTCTTCTTCTTCTCCTTCCGTTTTGTGTGACGCTCAACACCGCCACCTACTGATCAGTGTATTCGCTATTTTACAGTATAAATATGTACTGTATATTTTATGCCATCCCCACGTCCTCTTAGGCTATTACACTGTAAATTGTGTAATTTCTATTAACTCCTTATAGCGCCTTACAACCCAGTGTCTGATGTAACAACATCTAATTTACTGTAGCTTTAATGAACTGGACTTCAAAGCCAACAATGCAGCTGCAAAATCAAACCATATTACAGAATTTTCCGGTCTTTTTTTATTCCCCTTAAACCCAAAACTAATATAGGCTAATTAATTCAGTGGAGAAGACATATCTAATTATCTTATTATATATTATATTTTGTTTTGAAATCTATAAGCCTTGGTGAAGCAGTGCAGCACTATCCCAGCATCTAATTTGCAGATTCAGGTTCCCTAATTATATATCTTCTCATACTTTTTTAATTTCAGTTTTTGCAAGAGTGCAGTGGTAATAATCTCTCGATTTCTTCACACATTGTTCATCCACTTACTACACAAATAAAACCAAAGAGAATTTTCTGTATATATGATAATTCTAAAGATATCACAATTTTTGCTGGCTTTTCACTTGATTTATGACAGAAAATAAACATACAGCATCCTCACCTTATACTGTGCTGGCATTTCACTGTGTTCACTTTAAATGCTGACACAGATGTCTCTTAGCTGAGTCTTCGTCTGAATATTGATTAGTAGATTATTAATTGATTAGTCCTCTATCCTAATTTTTTCTCTATAATATCTCTGATGCTGAAATGTAAAATACACAGTCCAAAACTGATTTAATCACAGTAGGTGCTTTTTATTTCAAGTCAAATAGTCAAATCACACACTACAAAAATATATATATTACAGAAAAGAATACTACAAAACAAAACAAATATCACTAAATATTTAATGTCTGGCACAATGTACAGTCATTTCTCAGTGAATCTACTTTGTTTTCAGGCTTTTCACCAATATGGGGGAATGATAACTTCTCTCCTGGCAGAAAAGACCAAGGTTTTAAAATGTGGGCAACAAAGGGCATTTGTAAAGTCGTGGATCTATATAAGGAAGGCAAACTAGCTTCATTTGGAGAACTCAGAAATGAATATGATGTTCCTCGGACACACTTATTTAAATATTTACAGTTAAGAAGTTTTGTTTATGCACAGATGCACTCTTATATACAACCCCCTTTGTCCATATTAGAAAACCTAGCAGTGAATAATTGTACTGGCAAGGGTCAGATATCCTTACTCTATAACATACTGGTGAAAAATCATAAAGACTCTACCGAGCATAGGAAAACTCAATGGGTAACTGACTTGCAAAAAGATATCTCGGAGGAGGACTGGAGAGAGGTGTGCTCGAAAGCTCAACTCCTAACAGTAAATACCCATCTCAGACTGATTCAATATAATTGGATTATGAGAACTTATATTACTCCGGATAGACTAAATAAGATGAATCCAAATATTCCTGATATCTGTGTTAAATGCAATGTTGAAAAGGGCACCTTATTTCACTGTCTGTGGGACTGTTCTGAGATACGAAAGTTCTGGAATGAAGTTATAAAATGCATTTCTCAGATGACCCTGAATCCAGTACCCGACTGTCCTGCACTTTGCATTCTTAATTTGTATCCAAAGGACTGTATGCTAAACAGCAAAGAGAAGAAAATTACTGACTTGTGTTTAGTACAAGCTAGACGCTTGATTTCTCTTTGCTGGAAAGACATCAAGAGACCTTCGGTTGGTCGCTGGCTGAAAGAACTATCAGCATGCCTTGTCCTTGAAAAGTTAACATACGCAATAAAAAAGAAATCAGCCAAATTCAAAGAGATCTGGAATCCCTTTCTTGCATTCTTAGAGAACTGTGAAGTTGAAGAAACTCTGGAAACTTGAAGGTGATATGTCCCTAACTGCCGATACCTTAACAATGTGATACTAAGCTGTGTATGATTATGTAATGTCGTTACCCGGTTTTGTGTTTTGTCTTTGTTTTGTTTTTTAGTTCCCTTTGGGGTGGGGGGAGTGGATTACTTTAGAGTTTGACTGTTATATGCCTTGCTGAATGCATTAAAATAACTGTAAACTGTTAAAACTCAATAAATATATGTTTATATATAAAAAAAAATCACTATCAAATTATCGATTTATTAACCCCAAAATGGGAACTTTCTACTTCCCAGCAGTGTCCTGTATGCCCTTTTTTTCCCAGGACGTTGAGGTCATGTTCTACTGTATGGCATTTATTCTCTATATGTATTTGTTCATGTTTTACAAAGGGTTTAACCTGAGCCGGGCCATACACCAATGATAGCAATCAGATCATATGCATACTGGGTTGTTAGTATACAGCTATGAAAAAAAAACAATAATCTTTTTTTTTTTTACACACTGGTATCACCTTAGTACTCAGTATTGGCTGAGTTCTGGTATCAGAATCTGTATCAGGAAGGAAAAAATGGTATCGGAACATCTCTGATCAGAACCAGGTTTACTGACCAAGTATGTGTACTAAAAGAGGAAATTTGACTAAATTCTGAGTAGACATATAGCTGAAAACAAAGCAGAACAAATAAAATGGAACATACTATTATGTACAAAAAATAGCTATATATATATATATATAGATTTATTTAAAATGCACCAAAGACCAGTAACATAAATAAAATGTCTGTACATAAGTCAAGTGTACTGTTTGTCGTTGTTGTAAATAATACAAGACAAAAATATTCACAATGTTTAATGAAAATGTGTCATTTCCATGTCTGTAGTGTATGTGCATGTAACTCTGTCCTGCAAACTCACTTAAAAGGGACAGTTCACCACCAAATCAAAAATGCATATGTTTCCTTTAGTTGTGATATTTATCCATCCAGATTGTTTTGGTGTGAGTTGCTGTGGAGATGTCTGCCTTCTCTCGAACATAATGGAACTGGATAGTACTCAGCTTGTGGTGCTCAAAGCACCAAAAAAAAAAAAAAAATGCATTTGAAAAACTCAACAGCAATGTCTCTTTCAATCATGACCTGGTTACTTAAGATAATCAACAGACCGTGCTGTGAGCCATTTAGGAAATATTTCCTTTATACTGAACTGCACCCACTAACTTTATCACCGCACGAAGGAAGAGTGCATCTACTTATGGATGAGAGACTCGCGGTCATGGCTGCACAGGATATAAATATTAATGGTGTCCTCCTTGAAAAGTCAGAAAACTGATAGCCTCAAAATTTCCAAGTAAAGTA
The DNA here is from genome assembly GCA_034769285.1 of Lutjanus argentimaculatus. Taxonomy (NCBI): domain Eukaryota; kingdom Metazoa; phylum Chordata; class Actinopteri; order Lutjaniformes; family Lutjanidae; genus Lutjanus; species Lutjanus argentimaculatus. The sequence continues at coordinate 1,758,676 of JAWZSL010000021.1, read as the reverse complement.
GATCATTAATTTTAAGTTATAGCTTAAAGGAACTATATTGAGGCAAATCATGTTATAGCAGCAAACATTAGCTCCAAATCATTGAGGAAGTTGACTATAAAATGTCAGTTAAGACAACTTTAAGATCTGAATTATGTTAAGCAAACAGCAGTTATTCTTACAAGCTGAAACATTCACATTACTCAGGAAATCCAATTACATTAATATTTTCAAGTAAGCTGAACTGTAAGTGATAAGCTGTTGAATAAAGAGAGATTTTAGAGAATTAGGCTATTTTTTTTTAGTTTTGGTTCTCTTTTCAGGCATGTTGTTAACCTTCAAACTTTGTACCCTCCTAATTTGGCAACATGTTTAGCAATTTATCAAATCATAGTACAAAAGACGCGATAAATTGCATGCTTCTTTCTGCAAGATCATACGGTTGGTGACTTTAGTTTGCTTTGAGCACCACAAGCCAAGTGCCATTTGGTTCCACTATATTCAAGAAAAGGCAGACATCTCTATGGCTGATATCTCCAAAACTCTGCAACTCACACCAAAACAATCTAGATGAATTAATAACACTACAGATGAGAGAAAAAATATGTATTTTTGATTTTGGGCTGAATTGTCCCTTTAAGGTCAATAGGTTGCACATGATGCAAAAATAATCTCAGCTATCCGTCTGAGGAAAATGTAAGAAAAAATGTTTTTTGACCTAAAAATAATTTTAAAAATTGGATATATCTTAGTCTCTGGAAGTTGATGAAGTGTTATTTTCTTTGGTCATGTATGTTTGAGAAGAGTAAAAGGTAAAAGCATTGCACTAATATGCCTTTATTGTGATGACTATATAATTATATAACTCAAAACTCATGGGGCCTAAAAAGACAATAAGTGCTTTTCTTTTTGTTGCATAACTTTTCGTGAAGCGACTGCGTAGGACATTCTGGCAGGCAAAGCCTACCCATCCATGCAACAACTGTCACACTTTTGCTACTGGAATTCTGAAATATGCTACCAAAAAACGCATTTTAGTCCACTGCACAAACATAAGCTTACAGTACTGCTTCAGCAGGCATTATGCACTGTTCTAATTTTAGCATTCTGTCCTTACATGTCATATTTATCACACACGCACTAAACTATCATTGTTTGGAAAACAGTGTTAGTATTTAACACAAAGCCGTATTTTGTCCTTCCTCGTCAAATAATACCATGTCAGTGCTGATGACATAACAAAATAGAGCTCTCCCTCCATTCATAAATATTGCCCTGCCAGAGCTTATATCTAATATCCTCCCATGACAGCCTTGACTTAAAATTAATCTCGCACAACCAGTTGAATCTGTAAGGGGATCAAATATGAGTCTCTTACTTAAAATCTCAATTTGATTTTGTCTAAAAGGGTTTAAGATAAGCATTTTTTCTTTTTACAATTTTGTTTATTGGATTTTCAAGTAACCAACATTTACAGAATAATTCCACAGTGAGTAATTTGGTAGCCTAGAAGTATAAAAGTACCACATCAAAAACAACAATACGCAATACATCAGCAGAAGTGTAACAAAAATATGTACATTCTACATTACAGAAAATGTGTTCATCGACCCTTTAAGTGTGTATTGACTTTGCGGTTTTATGCCATTTAAAACAGCTTTGATTCAAAGAGGCTGGGAAAGGGAGGAGTTTCAACAGGAGCAAAATTAAATGTCTCATCAACAAATTGACAAAGGACATCATGCAACATGCAGTAAGAGAATCTGGTTCAACCCACATGTCAACAAAAACATCTTTTCAAAGATTAATAAGTGACGGGCAACATGAGAACATGTGTATGTGATTTGCAGGAGACTGGTTGCATCTGGGGTTCACATATTGGTAAATTTTAGATAGTCTTGCTTTGGTCCAGTGTACCCTATAGGTTTACATTGTCGAAGTCTGTGCCAAGCACAATTAGAGGAGGTGTAAACCCTTTTGAGCACCTCTATATTATTTCCTCTCCCAGTTTCTCTTCACATGAGGATTTAATGTTGTTTAATGAAGTAATTTGTAGAAAGACAATTTATCTTTATTGTCAAGGTACCTTTTGGGGCGTTCCTGTAGCTCAGTTGGTGGAGCATGCGCCCAATGTTGTGAGGACTATCAGTCCTCTGCAGCAGCTGCTGGTTTGACTTCCACCTGTGGCCCTTTGCTGTGTGTCATCCCCTCTATCTGTCCCCTTTCCTGTCTATTCCTCAGCTGTATCTGTCCAATAAAGGCAAAAAGCCACAAAAATAAACTTAAAAATAATAAAAACTGACTTTTTAAGGTTCTTTGTCAGGAAGAACGGGGAATTGGGGATCTATGCTATGGATGCAACTCCAACTCTGTAAAAACCAGGGGAGAGCAGATCCCCACCTGGCAAAAATGGTGCAGCACCTATTGCAATGCCACCACAATTGCCAAATGCAACTGGCGGAGATTTGCAAAGTTTACATTATCATGCCCCTACATATATGTTGTCCTGCACTGAAAAAAGAACTTAAGCAGTTGTTGATCACTTCTGGCCTCTATCAGCCGGTTAAGAAGAGTGAGAAGTCAGTTGTCAATGGTCGCATAAAACAGAACAGTCAAAAAATAGAAATCTCCACCAACCAGTCAAGTTGCAGTTTACATCCATGTCTGTCCAGACTCATATAATGTATGTAGCAAAGACTTATGGGGCTTTTCCACTAGCACTTTTGTCCACGCAAAGTCAAACCATGTTGCACATACCACTTTTATTGTGCCAAACTGTGTTGAGTCGCACCCAAGACAGACAAAATGAGCAAGCGAGTCTTGTGATACTCAGCTCATGTCTGTGCAGAGAACAGAAAAAGATGTTTTTAAATGTGTCTTTGTGTTCAGCTCTCAGCGAATCTCTGTGGTTTGAAGTTTAGTTTCTCTTCTGTGTTGCTGTTTTTATGTACAGATATCTGCTGCATTTTACTGTCATGTGTGCTTTCAGTCGTACAGGAGTCGTGTCAAGTTACCACTGATGAAAAAGTATAAAACAATAACACAGGACTTTTATTGTGAAGGATACCACATATATTGGAAGTTCAGTGTTTATTTGCCATTTTACAGCTGCTCAACTCAGCCTAGCCTGCTCGTCTTCAGGCATAAGACACACCTTCAAGCGAGTAGTACTGTTGTAATGGAAATGCAAATACCTGCTGTGCCAGGTTGGGCATGCCGAGTCAAACCAAGTTTAAAGAAATTCCCTCCACCTGTTCCTGAGATATCGCATTTGCGAGAAGAGGACAGACATGACGTCACCATTACCTTGACCTTTGACCACCAAAATCCAATATGTCCATCCAAATGTGATATCACGTTTGCAAGAATGGGATGACCTGAAAACATAGTGTCTGTGAATTCCAGAGGTCCTTCAGCATACAGTAATGAATGTGCACAGAAAAGCATTAGGCTGATCAGTCAGTGGTCAGTAGTGTTCAAGATGTAGACACACACACACACACACACACACACACACACACACACACACACGCATGCAAATGATCGCAGAATCTGATAAAACATTGTGTCTGAGGAGACTAAATTGAACTGAGAATTCCTCAAATGTAGCAAATGTATTTTAAATATATAGATCTCTAAGCCTTTTTACACCAATAGTCAAGGATAAGCAATTATGTCCAAATTTTGTCCTTTGGAGTCTCAAATAATCCATGCATTGAATTCTTCTTCTGCACATTGATTATTGGGCAGTTTAAATGTCAAAGCACATGTGGTTTCATTAAAATGTGAGTGAGGCCAGATGCTGCTGAAGAAAACAGCTGCCCAAGACATCAAAAACCCAAATGAACAGTATGAGATGTAAAGTATGTTATTCATTATGAGCCAATATCATGCAGGGAAAGATCTCAACTGTTACTATTTTTAATGAATATGATTTCTGTTTTGATCTCATTGGAATGCATTTGTTTTTTTATGATGTGCATCATTAATGAAAACCAATATACAAAGTGTGGATTTGATTTTGGCACATTTTCTATTGGTCAGTATATCTACAGCGTACAGGACTTTTTGCTTTTGCTCATAACTTTCTGTTGTTTATAAGCAGCCGCAGTTTAATTTTTTAAATCACCCAGTGGAAATGTGTCCTTTGGATGATAACACTGACACTAATATGGCAGCCAAAACATGTACTGCGCTGTTTGAAGTCAGTGGGCTGATGTACAGTAAATAAGTCAACACCATGGCAACAGCCTGGAGCTAATGCCATTCACATTCCCTCACAGAGCCCGCTGGCTGCGGTGGCCCGGAGCCAAATCTGTTCAGGGAGCTGCATGAGAAGGGAGGGCTGTGGGGTTTTATACGTGGGCAATAAGTGCAGGAAGCCACTTATAGGATCCGCTTTTGTTCTTAAAGGTGATTTAAGTGATAAAGCCTGAGGGGGATTAAGATATGAAGCCTGCAGGGATGAGAAGGTTGTGGTGGCTTCAACCTGGCATCGGAACAAGCCCGGTGTTGGCACCAGTGTGCTATCAGGTCAGCCTCCAAAGCTCCTGGCAGTGTCTTAAATCTCAATTTCCTCACTGTGTCATGCCCCCATGTTGAAAGCATGCTCCCGAATCACTGCTTCATCTCCACATGATGTGGTTCCGGCAGTTTATTTCCTGATTATGCTTTCTTATTCATGAGGCAGGGTATTTTATGCTTCTGTAGTTGAATATCTAAGACTATTCAAGAAAACGAAGCAGCATGATTGACACGTTTATTAATCTGTTTATTTGTCTATGTGACTTTCTCTCTCAATAATGTTTTATTTGTTGTTAACCTCATTTTAAGCCATTTTACCTTCTTCTACTGTAAATTTAACACATTATTTCCCTCTTGGGTAACACTTTACATTAAGGTGCCTGTAATAAATGTTACTTAATAGGTAATAAGGCTCTTTTATGATGCCTAATAACGTGTTAATATGACTATGTAAGTGTTAATAATAGGATTATAAACACATTTATTGTTAGATGGCAAACATTTATAAACACTCACAAGAAACTTGTTAACAGTTTATAGACTGCTTAAAAATGTATGATGTTTCGATGTCATAGCCTAAGAAAGAAAACAAAGCAGTGTGTTTTAATTTTGCTACAGGGAGCACGGCTAAATAATGCCCCACCTCTTAGAAATCCCCTGAGAGCCCGGTCATTGATTTTAAGTGTAACGATAAGATCTGTAAATGACATACATAGATTTATGAGGACTTAATGTAGGCTGAGCTAAGCTGCATCCTGAGCTATAAGGGACTTACTGACCTCAAAAATCTGCAGTGTAACTTGAGTCAGATGGTTTAGATGGTATACAAATACGCTGGATCATGAAGCAGTCAGTGAGTAAATGGGCATTGAATGAAAGTCATTAGGAAAACAGATGTCAACATGTCTCAGGTTGGATTTTTATAAAGATGCTCTCCAGCAGAGTGTGTATGTGTGCAGCAGATGTCGCCTCTAAGCCTCAGAGATTGAGGGGAATGTTTAAATTAAGAGATTATTGAGCTGATGGTTTGTAAAGCTAAGCTTTTAAATGGGGGTAGCAGTTAAATATTCTTCCACTCTATCTGTGTCAATTTAATTATTTATTAGCCGCTCTGTAAAGGGCCGGCCACGGGTTCAGTGGACCTTTTAAAAATAGTCCAAACATCCAATTAGCATTGCGAGTGATGTGTTGCAGCAGCATATCAGGCAGGCATGTCCCCTCCAGCAAGCCTTCAAATGCTGGTTTGATTTTCCATGCCAGACGATGTACATCCAAGGGGCAAATTAATCTCGCAAATCAGATAACAGCTCTTCAAAAAGTTTAAAATGGCTGCACGAGAGAGGAAATATCAGCATTGAAGTTGCGTCCCACGAAATGATGATATTGTGAGATTTTCTATGAGTGCTGAAAATGTGAAAACTGCTGATAGACAATTCAGAATCTACTCAGAAACTCAAAAATACCAGAACCAAACCCTCATACATTTTATCATACAGCTAGGTTGTGCATCAAATCGAAGCCAATACTTTCAATACTGTCTGCAGAATATGCCTCTGGACAAAGATGGGCACAAATGCCTCAAAAAGTACCTTGCTATAAATTACAAATGCTTACTTATGAAATGCATTTAAATAAAATGCTAAATATTAGTATGACAAAACGTACTTAATGAAAATGCAAGTAATTTGTAATATGAAAAAATAATATTATCACATTTTTCGTACGGACTCAAAGATGTACTGCTCATATTTTGGTGGTCAAAGACTGAAGATCACTGTGACCTCATAACACACATTTTTTTTCCCCGTAACTTATGAATTCATATGCTATTAGTGACAAAATTTCACACAAATGTCAAATAGGATACTAGCAGTGCTGCAGAGGAACTACTTACATGCAACTAGTTACATGTAATGAAATAAAATAAATAATAAATAAAAATTGTGATCCATTACAGTTACGGAGAAACACTATGCAATTAAATTACAGCTATTATCAGAATGTTGGCAATTACAAAGGGGCTACATGCAAATATTCTTTTTGGGGTGTCTGGCAGAGATCTGCACTCTACTGAGTGCACTCTTCTCTTCAAATTCTAAGTTTTAAGTTACCTAAGTTATGTAACATAGTGATTTTAAGCCAAACCAAGATTTTTTTTCTCAAACCTAACCAAGTAGCTTTGGTGGCTAAATGTTAACATCATTTAATGTGATTTAATGTTGCTGATACTCTCCAAGGCTCATATATGTCGTTTTGGGAGTCAATGGCAATCGGCCTATTCTGTCATTTAGGTAGGTTGGTGGTTTCTAGCTTGTAAATATCCAGCATTTGACAGTTCTAAAGCACATGTGTTTCCTAATTATCTTCTGTTTTATTTTAATGTCATTCGGTGGGTTATCTTAGTCGAATTATCTTATCATATTTTGAGGGGAAATTTGCACCAAACACCAAAGCAGCTTCTTTCTTTAAGCTATGGTCACGAGGAACACAAATGAAATACAGTAGTTCACGATGAGCGCATTGCTGGACCCAACCAGAACATGTCTCATGCTTCAGTTGCACTGGGCCAATAACTGTGATTAGGTTTTTTTTTTTTTTCTTTTATTTGAGAGCAATTTCTACAAGTTACATCTTTTTTCTGCCCAGCAAAACACAAATTACAAAATACACAAAGTAATTAAATATGGCCTTTAAATGCATTCAACTGAAATACTCTGCCTCTGGATCAGCAACTAGTGTGCATAATGCAGCTGTGAACAACCTGGCGAGGAAGACAGGAAGTAGGTCTTAGGGCAGTCAAAGAGAGGGTCAGAGCCTGGTCTTGGGCTCACTGGGCTGGCATGGCACTGCGAACGTGATGGTGCCACCCCCAGTAACAGCAGCAGATGGTGAGCGGGCCTCTGGCTTTACCCTCAGGGCTCCCGCGGGCAGGGAGACAGAGCAGCCATGCACAAAATACAAGGCCACTGATTGGACCGTGCCTCTTAAGATGCCACAGGCTGATAAGACGCTGAGAGGAGCAGCGCTTACATGCTTGAGAAGATGTATAATTATGTTAACCCGGTAGTTTCTCTGGACCCCTTCACTTGTCCATCAGGGCAGACATTGTGGCTTATTAGGTCAGTAAATGGGAAGTCTCACTAGGGTATTGGCTGTGGGAGGTGTCAGCAAGACTGATTTTATGAATTTTTGATGTAGAAGATCACAATATGCACAAAAGATATGGAGAATCCTGGAATAAACTGTGCTCTTACATGATTCCTCACATGCAAAGAAACAAGCAGACATTTTAATAAATTATGGGAATTAATCAATTACAGTATGCATTATTAATTCATGCAAAGGTAAAAATAATGCATTGATTTCGATTTTGAGTACATGAGCTCCTCAAACAAAGATTTGATTTTTTTAATTCAGGTATTCATGTGGATTTGTGTGGACATGTGTGCAATAGACATTTTCTGTGCAATAAGGACTGTGTGGCTCTTCGTAATCTTTGATTTTTTTCTTCATCCTGTTTTTAAGCCATTATTACTCTCTTCGGAAACATATATAACATATGATTATATTAGTCCTGATAATAGCATAAAAAACACATTTATTGTGAGATTATAAATATTTAATAAAAGGGGTTCTTATAATTATTTATAATAGCATTATAAACACATTTATTGAGTTAACTAACTTATGCCATTGTTAAACCTTTACTAAGCTTTTGTTGTTGCTTTATTAAGATTTCTACATACTTTATTGTGCATTTATCAGCAGTTAACTATGCAGTGATTAGCAGTTAATACGCATTTTAGGGCAACCAGATCTGTTGCGCTAACAGTGCTTATAAGGGTTAATAAATCCTTTATCAGGCATGATTTGCTTTTCACTGCTCCCACATCTGGATTGAGCACTACATGTTTTCAAGGTTGATAATGTCAATAATCTGGTTCAAAATGTATAATTAACTAGTAATAAGTACATAGTTAACTGCTAATAAATGCCTAATAAAACATGTAAAATCTATCTATTAAATAGGTCCATTCAAACCGGATGTATAATTCTTATAAAAATGCTGGGGACTATAATTTAAAGGGCAATGAAGCAAAATTCAGAAGTGCTTACTTTTCCACAAATGGGGCTAAGCCTTTTGCTGAGACGTCTCCTTTGCTGTATAAGGAAATCCGGCTTTGCGATGCCTTTAGTGTAAAACTGCAGAGGCATATACATCCGGTCAAACTTTCAATTACTTGATATTCTGGGTGCTAAAAGGCAGTTTCCCTTCAAGGCTTCAGCAGTTAATCTTACAGCTAGTGCCAGCATTAAGGCGATAATCAGGGGACATGTGACAAAAGCACAAAAAGTAGCCCCAAAGGGAGGCGTAAGAGACCCCTAAGGATTTTTCTCCGACCGGGCAGCCATCAAAGGCCCTGAAAATGAAGGCTCAGACCTCACTGCTGCTCTCCATGTAGTTTCTAGACTTTTGTTTTGCTTTAGCTGCACATAGCCTGAAGAATTTCTTTCCATGTTGTAGCGTATTGTGGTCAAACACTACTGGATTACTGCTCATTAACTCTGCAGAGAACCCACTGGGCTGTGTTTAATACACGAGACTTAATGGCCATTTCCAGTTTCATCTCCTCTACACTTTTAGGGGAGGGTTATGTGCGATGACAGATGCCCAGAATTAAAGCCCACAGAGCAGAATTAACTTTTCATGTATTTCCTCCTCACATCCTTGTTGTTTCTTTTTGGTCGTTGCTTGCACGGCCTGGGGCTCACTTCTTCTTCTGGTGTCTTAATTGCAATTTCATCAAGAATTTAAAGCCATGTAGCCTTCCCCATTCTTGTCACTGTCACTCCAAACTAGCCACCGCAGGGGACTTCAAGGGTATTTAAAGCAGCTATTGTGTGTCATAAGATAAGTCAGGAGCAGCTTGGGGAAGACTCACTTTCATCATTGTGGTACTGCCGGACCTCCTCTTCTTCCCCCCCTCCGAATCCATGCCTCTCTCCCTCTCTCTTTCATGGCTTTATCACTCAAAGGCTCAAGCAGCTCAGCAGAATATAAATGAATAAGGGCTGTAAGATGGGAGAAAGAGGGAAAAGGTTGAGACTAAAATTGCATGTGCACATCAGCGTTGGGACTTTACAAGCGCTGCTCTTTTATGCTTCACACCACTCAGTTCGGATGTGTTGATGCAATATGAAAATTTCACATTACAGATTCATCACCGTGTCCATGACAAATGGGAATCTCGGGATGCTGAGTTGTGTGTGTGCGTGGGTGTGTGTTTTTGTGAGCGTGCAAGTGCCAAGTGTAATGTTACTTTTAGAATCTCACATAAGATAAGGCTTTTATTGTAACAAAGTTGAAGCAAAAGTTTGACATCTTCTGATACATGATTATTTTTCACTTTAGACTTTGAGAGTTAGATGAGAGGACTGATACCACTCTCTTCTCTGTACATTAAATAGCCTATATACAGCCAGCAGCTGGTTAGCTTAGAAAAAGACTGGAAACAGGGAAAGTGTCACGCTTTGTCCTAAGATAACAAAGTCCACCCACCAGCACCTCTGAAAATTAACATGCTATGTTTCATTTGTTTAGTCTGTAAAACTGTAAAAATCATCTCTTTTGTTGGGACATGCTGAGCATCTGCTTGGCTACCTGCAGAGACTCCAGGTTTATATGCCCAGACAAGAAATAGTCCAGCACCGAACCCTCCCCAAAACAGTGATTTTAAGTTTTTACACTTCAGTTTTTGTATAATTGAAGGAGAAATGTGTACACTGTAATGTATTTACTGTCTACATCATAAAATGAAGATGAAATGTCATCATGATGATTAAGCAAACATAATAAATTGAAATACAGGCTTCTCTTACAGCAGTGCTGCAACTGTTCTCCATTGAAATTCCCATTCAAGTTTGGTCTGTTTTTGTTTTGGCCTGTGTGATTCAGCACACTGCCCGCTACCCACTGAGCAAAAATATGATTTTTTGAACATCTTGCTGTACACTGAAAAAGAATCAGAATTAAAGTCTTTATGGTGTCTTTTTATAACATCCAATGTCCCCTCTAGAGAGGGGTTAGCTCTAAATAGTACATAAAGCTTTCTATGCTGCACTCTGTATAGCTAGTAACAATAATAAAAAATGCTGTTAATAAATAATAAATACTATTTATTTGTTTATATGTTGTCACAAATAAAAGATATTTCATTTATTTCATGTTGATTTCCTACACCTGTCTTACACATCCACAGACATCCAAAAATCACCTCGCCAGACGTTCACATATTGAATTGCATGTCAGCGTCCAAGAGGCATCATAGTCAGACATCCAGATATTGAACCTGATTTGCATGTCATGCAGATACACAGATATGGTTCAGAACCAACCAATGTAAAATGAACATGATCTGAAAATTTGGCAGGCATCTTATGTTTGCTGAGTTCATGTTTATTCCCTTTACATGGAGCTGAAATTAATGCAGAATGTTTACCGACTGAGTTAGTGTCATAAGATATCATTAATAATCTGTTAGAAGGACTCCAACTCCAATTCAAGAGTGTGTTTTCAGAGAAGTGGGCTTTTGTTTGTGGAATAACAGGCTTAGCTTTACATTGACAGACAATTGACAGAGTTATGAAAAACAATTTACAGCTTAGGACTCGTCGTCGTCACCTGCAGGCAACCTGCCTGAACTTCGAGCACTGAGAGACGGAGGAAAAAAACTCGTTTCAATATTTTGAATTCAGACTGCAGTTCCAATTTTGGAGGCTAGGGTGTTACATATTTCACCTTTAAGCAAACAAGATATAACATGTTAATTAGTGAGCTTTTGGGGAGCTGGTAGCTGGATTTTTAGACAGAGCCAAGCTAGGTGTTTCCCCCGTTTCCAGTTTTTGTGCTAAAATAAGCTAAATATTCTCTGGATTCCTCATATTTGATTCAAAGAGGTCTATCTATGGGTACAGAGTACTTCAGAACATGCCTGCTACAAGACACACACCCAAAATTGTTGGAGTGTACATAAAACTACCACTAAATTTAGGCACAAAAACAATTTGTGCAGTGAAGTTGGCAAGTCTTGTAGTCTGTTTGGATGCAGATGACCCTTCTTATTTAAGAAACAGATATGAGAGTGGTATCAATCTTCTCATTGACTCTTGGCAAGAAAGCAAATACATTACATAAGTACATTTCCCCAAATGTCAAACTATTCCTTTAGATAGGGACTCCATCTGAGTTCTCCTCCAGGTTTTTCAAATGGAAACGCCCACACAGCCATTATCAAAAAGCAGACATGTAGGTTAGAGTGCTCATGCCCTTCCCTCCCTTAACCTAAGATGTTTAAATGTATCGACATCATCATGCAGAAACCTGCATCAGGTCATATTTAAAATGTTGACGCTAAAATATTCAGAGTTCCAATCTGAATGTTTGGATTTGAAAATGTAAGGAAAATTGCTGGGAAGCCACAGATGATATAAAAACCTAATTAAAAAACAAAACACACGGACCCGCCCTTTAAGGTTACAGTTCACACACACACACACACACACACACACACACACACAGAGGAATATTGATTAAAACCAAGCTTAAAACAGCATCTTTTCCCCTCACCTCTTCATGCATGCACACACACACACAACTGTCCACATGACTCTTTCTACCTACCATATGCTTCACACAGATAATACACACTGCTGGCATTTCTCTTCTCTCGCCCTGTTTTTTTCTTTCACACACACTCACACACATACACAATGAGTCATGAATAAAAAGCACAGAGAGGAGAGAGAACACACGCAGCTGCACACACTTACAAATAAAAAGAGGCACCTATGTGAGTGTGCATGTGCAGAAACATCAAAAATATGAACTGGAAGTCATGATGAGCGGCCATGAAAAAATAGCTGTAATCAAAACATATGTGGAAAAATCTGCATTCGCCTCTGTAAATATGTCTTAATATGAATGACAGCGATCATTGGCAGCCATCTATCAGGCTGGACCATATGTTGCTTTGGGTGGGGAGGGAATGAGGGCTTACCGCAAAGCCTGCCTTATCCTCTGGCATTACAGTCTCTAAGAAAGGATTTACTCTTTAATTCTTGATTAGATAGAATTTTCTCCCCAGTGTGCGAGCGCAGTGATACACCTCGCAGAGATAACCTGCCCCATTGGGAAAGTGTGCGTGTGTTTGTGTGTGTTTGTCCTTTGGCAATGCTCCCTCCACATACACGCCAACCTGGGCCCCCCCTGGTGTGCCATCCCATTTAGTGCCTGGGCTTTTAACACATTGTGATAGGGCTATTATTAGAAGAGATGGATTATCAATCAGGAATTAATCCTGATTGATGTGTTTGGGACCACACTCACCGCTACCCTGTTTGTTTTCATCTGTGTGATGAGAGAAGGTGGTTCTTTCTCTTTTTTATCTTCAGGGACTGACATGAGAGAGGATTTTAGTGATCAAACCAGCTTCACCTACTCAGGACGTGAGGAGACCACTGAGGAAGACACTCATTTATTTAGTTCCTCTTCCTCCCCCTCATCTCTCTGCCTGCCTGCCTGACTGGCTGGCTGGCTGCTGAGCTGACTGACTGCCTGCCTGGATGGTTGGCTCCCTCTCTCACTGGACTCTCACTGCCACTTCACTACACACACACTGCGCTGAGCTTCGCTGAGGAGGCTGGGGTGGAGGGAGAGAGGCACAGTCGGGCTTGCTCAGGCTTTGGGGAAGTGGGAGCTCTGCTAGATTTCTCTCTCTGTCTGTTTCGGTGGACTATTAGATGAGAGCAGAGGGAAATATCTGGCTCTCGCTCTTCCAGCACTGACCTCTGACCATCACCACTGTGCTGCATCCATGACTTTACATACCTGGCTGGTGTACGGGCTTGGATTTATCTTGGTTTGGGCACTCTGCTTGACACAGGGTGAGTAGGATGGATTTTGGTTTTGAAATATTTAGAAAAATGTATTGAAATATATTTTGCAAAGCATGGAGACATATGAAAAGGTTGTGCATGTGTACATGTGTGTTTGTGTGTGGGTGTGTGTGCGCACGTGCATGTGGAGATTTGTATGTGACAGACAAGGAAAAGTCCACTGAGCTCTAATGATATCACAATAATCCTCACTTACTACAGCCTTTTGCGGGGAACATAATTAGAACATATTGAATATCCATACAGGTGATATATTACATGCACTGCAGGATATAAATACAGTAAAAATATTGTAAAAATCAACATTAAAATAGCACAGCAGGAGGAAAAATGCTGGTGAAACCAACTGAATGAACCACATCAATATAATGAACACACATGCTGAAAGATGAGTCCAATAAATATACCTTTGTGCTGCATGTAATTGACCTGGGAGTTCAAAGCTATGCCTCCTAACAATAGGTAATATCCATAGGTGGCACACTAAATTTCCCTACAGAGCAATAACAATTGACCTGACTTGGCTTGGCTGCAACCTTTGTTTCAGCACAGGGACCACAGAAGAAGAATCGGGGGGGGGGGGGGGGGGTTGTGTGCTTTGCTCGATTCGTATCTCGGTGTTTTGGTCTGAGTCACATCACCTCTGATCCCAAATCCAGACCAGAGGGCGAAGTGAGCTCCTGGACCGATTAATGATGTGGCGTTCATAAATAGGGCAACATCCATGAAAGGCAGGGGATGAGGCAACAAATAGCTGGACATAGATATAATTGCAGTGCATTATAAACAGTATTAGATTTCCACAGTGATCATACTGAGAGGTTTTAATGAATCATAACCAAAGAATAAACACTGTCTGAGGACATCGAGCTTAATACCACAATAGCATACCTATTATGTACCACATAATTCTTGATTACAGCAATAATATTGCATTAATAATTGGTTTCTAATACATTTATGGTGCCTTAAAACCTCATTTTGAGCAAAACTTTATTTTAAATCTTACTGAAAAAGCAAAAATATAATGAGACAGAAATGCAGTAATAACATGAAATCCTAATGTTCCCATTATAATTGTTAAAATCCTTCTTGTCTGTCAGCTTATGCTGCTTATTTTTCCTTTCTTTCCTCTTAAAATGTTTCTCATAAAAAATATATAATGCATATAATAGCATTATGAATATAATTGGCTCAATTCTGAAATGCAGATGAGCTTTACAAGCAAATTTGCATGCATGTTAAACACACTCAAAACCCATTATTGATTAAATTAGATTTAGGTCACGATATATTTTGATATATACAGAATTAATTAACATTTGCAATGTATACTGGGAGAGGATCTGGTTATGATTAGTGGTACTGTGCCATGAAAGCTGAATTTCTTCCCAATATGTCCTCATTATGTTGACAAATGCTCACACCGGGCAGTTTTTCAGTGTGCAACATCGCCTCACAGTGAACTGATAAATCAGGTTGTTAGCTAGATGTAAACGACCAGTCCACATTTTTCTTTTTAATTTCCACAACCATTTCCCAGCTCTAATGAACTGTTCTAATATTTATGAGAGCTTTGACTGCCTGGTGTATCACCAGCAGGGGAATATGACACATCCCCCTAAAGGCTGGCATGTGCTCACTGTCCCTGTGAGGCTTTACATTGATTCCAGCAGATTTCTAAAGTGATTTTTGTAAGAGCATTTGCCCGGGATTAGTTTGCTCCCGAAAGCTCCATCAGAGCTTTTGGTGGGCTATTTAACAGAGCCGAGGCAGCGAGAGGCTCGCGTCCGCTCTCTGCCCTCACACTGAGTCCACAGGTTTGCACAGATAAAGAGGGAGGATTGGTTTCAGCCAAAGCTGATCTTCCATCTTGTGTGTGTGGGATTTTGGAGGTCAGGCACAGGTGTGTGAGTGGTCTGAATTCACGGACAATCCCTTTAAGCTCTAGTGGATTTGCTCTGTTTGGGCTTAGCCTTATACTTTCTTGAGAGAGTTAGACATTTGGGAAGTGAGACTCAGGAGAAGAGGGAGCTGAAGATGAAAGAAGTCTTTGGAGCATTTCATTTTTCTGAAAATTCAATTGTATCATGATCCGATGTACAGGAAGCAAACCTTTTTTGGCAAATGATCATGTTAACTGAGTCTATCAATTTTAGGCCTCAGTTGAGAGGAAAAATAAACAGCAGAGTCTAGCTGCATGTTGATTTAGTTCCTCTCAAGTCCTCCTCAGTGTTGTAGCTTCCTCCACTTACAGGGTGCTGAGTGGTAGAGACACAGCTTTGAGATCACAAGCTGGAGCTGGCAGGCAGACGGCTTGGGATGGGGTGTACTACTGGAGGGTGAGTCACCCTTAAGCACAAGCTGGAGAAGAGAAGAGAAGAGAAGAGAAGAGAAGAGAAGAGAGAAGAGAGAAGAGAAGAGAAGAGAAGAAGAGAAGAGAAGAGTCAAGTATCATCAAGATGAGAACAAAAATACCAGACTCCAAAGCAATGTTCCTCACTTGGACGGGAAATCTTGACACTTTTGAGATGTACTTCTCTTGAAATACCATGTGAGATAAGATCTTTGTTGAGCTGCAGGATTGAACACATTTGCACTGTTTATATGCTGCTTAGCTCCAGGAAAAAAAGGACTATTTGGGTTAACACTGCATGAACTTTCCCCTGGGACTAAAAACCTTTGGAGGAACTCAGTGCTTTTCCACTGCAGGGACCAGGGTCTAAATTAAAGGAGCAATATCTAAGACCTTAGAATTCAAAAATGAGTACCGTGGTCCAAGTAATGAGTTGGAGCAATAGACTGTATATTAAATAGCTGTAATCCCTATTTATTATACGACCTATGGTTGAGGCGAATTGTTTCCCCCTGCCCCCTCCTACCCAGAGTCGAAGCTCAGGCTTGCTGCCTGCAGGCTGCAGGGACACTGAACCTTCACAAGTCAACCGGGGCAACATTATACTTCGACAATGACAAGCAACAGCGACCGACTCCTCCACTGTAAGGTAATCAGCTGTCAGTTGTCTCTCAATTTCCAGCTAAGTCTGTTATCCCAAAAACCAAGCCCACTGCTCTGAAAATACACACTCTTGAGTTGGAGTTCAGTAAGTGCCGGCCTTGCTGCCTGCCAGACTCCATTAACATATTGCTCACTTTAACCCTTATAAACATAATATAATTAATGATTTCTGAAAACTCATGAACAGACAACTCTGTGAACATTCGGCATTAATTTGTGCAGAAATTATGTACTGGAATGTTAATTTCGAAGGAGAACATGCTGGCTGTAGCATTGTTGTTGGAGATGCCGATATTTCAAGTTAGCATTTTTCCTTAATCTCTGATGACATATCATGGTCATTTTATGATTAATTACAGCTCAGGAAGTAGTAGTTTCCAAAAGTACAGGATCTTTGTGGTTTGGGCTTGCAGCACAGAATATTTTATATTTCTTCTTTTTCTTATATTTCTTTTTTTAATTTAAAAAATGGCCTTGTATACCTTTATTCCAACTGGACAGCTGATGTTAGGACAGGAAAGGGGGAGAGACAGTGGGGGAATGACACACAGCAAAGGGCTGTAGGAGGGAATTGAACCCACAGCCTGTCCTGCAGAGGACTCAGCCTCAGCACATGGGGCACATGCTCTACCAACTGAGCTACAAGGGCATCCCACGCTAGGGTCATTTTTGATCGGTCAAGTACTCTCAACAATTTATTTCAACCACAATTTCTAAAAAATCTGCAGACACAAACCAGTTTTTTTTGTCATTGTGCTTCGACACATCAACATGGAGTTACAGAAGCATATAACATGGAGGTCAAAAATGAAGACAAAGTCAATGCCTTGGTGAGCAAGGGAAATCCCTAGTTCTGGTACTTTGGGTAGAAACTGCTTTTCCAGTTGTTATAATGATTGTTTAAATCTGAATCAGGGTCAGATGATGTAGATTTGGCATCATGGATGCATCAAAGTCAACTTGAAACTTGGAACACTTTAGCTGTGAAGTAACAATATCCCCATTACCAACAATTGCTGCAAAGGTTGGTCTTGGGTTGGATGTCTACCAGACTGAAAAGAGTCTGGCAGTTAACAGTTTTGATGCACCAGCCAAAATAAATAAATAAATAAATAAATAAATAAATGTGCCTCAAGAAAAAAGGGAAATGATCAACAAATTAGTAGTACATGGTATGGGATGTTGCTGGACATAAGGTTGTCAACACAGCAAAGTTTCCTGATCCTGCTGCTTCTCCAAACTTGGGACGTGCTGACCGTCATCTGCTGTCCTCATACAACCCCAATCTGAAGTATCCCTTTAAGTTGTTCTATCTACACTGAATATTTTCAAATATCCTGTCCCTTGAGGTGTCAGTCTTTTCTTGGATGTAGAACAAATCTGTGCCAGACAGGTCTTTGGCAAATCTGTTAAATTTTCAAATCTTTCCTCTTATTATGTAAAAATGAAATCTCTAAATCTTTATATACACAATCATGGCAGCTGATGTGAGCATCTCCCGGGGGTGATCGTAGATTTTGTGTGGATGCTCTGCCTGTAGTGCATAGGCAGGTACAGCGTGACTCACACTTGATGTTGTTCCCGTCATTTTAAGAACACAAATTTCTTGGCATAATTTCTTGGCTTTTCTTGTGGTTTTACACTAACAAGTGGGAACATCATCTTAAATTGCACCTTAACAAGTTGACATGTCCTGTTCTATCCGTCTCTTGCAGTCAAGGGGCTGCAGTGCTATGGCTGCAACATCATCCAGGGCCAGAGGTACGTGGACGTGGGCTGCTCCAACCCAGAGGTCATCACCTGCGCCCACTCACATAAAGGCTTCAAACACCGTTTCTGCATCAAGACAGAGAGCAGTGAGTAAACCCCCATGATGAGCAATATTTAACGACTAATAAACTTAAATCATATTCAGTGTTTATTCTCTTCTCTTCATCCTCTAACTCAGCGAGCTAATGCGTCTGACTGTGATACTTATTTGAAGAATATTAATGGTGAGGTAGAAGATTATAAAATCAGGATGAATTCCCTCTGGCGTGCCACTGGACATTGGCATAATCATTTTTAATCATACTTTCATGTAAACGTTCTTTGTCCGCTGATGTGAATATTCTATTGCACTGAGGAGAGTTACATAACCCTACTTTGGTGTGCTTTGCTGAGTAAATTATAAGTCATTCACTGTTTGATGTGAAGTCAAATGGAGGATGTGGACAGCCTCGACAGGGTAGTGATGGCCAGATGAGTAGTTCTGCTGATATCCATGGAAGCGTGGACGATCCAGCTGTTCCTTTGCTTGATGTCTAAACTCAGCTCACCCGCTTTGAAAAGGGCTGATGAGGCACCTTTTCCATCGGCTCGGAGAAACGGAAAGCTCAGACAAGGACTGACAAGAGCTCATCAGACACAGTGTGACAAGCACTTTGTCAAAATCTTGAAGCAGTGTCTTGGTAGTAATCTGTGGCCAGTCAGCCTGTTAATCTCCATGTGACCCCGCCAAACCCAAATCTAACAGATGCTGGAGTTCCATAAGAGTTTTATAGAGTTTTAGTTCCCTTTGTCCTCAGATACAAGACATTCTGTCCTTTGTCCCTAGCCAGTCCAAAAACACTTCTCTACTAAACATAATGTCCTCTCACTTCTTAGCTGTCTCCAACCTATAACTGAGAGTGGCAAAAAAATGTCTAGATAGGATAGATCAGTGGTTCTCAACCTAGGGGTTGCAAGATAATTTTCAGGGGTCACCAGATGGTCGTGAAGAGTAAAATAAAACATAATGTGGCAAGCAGAATGGCATGAGAGCCAGGAAACAGCTCTCAGTGAAGTCAACCCCTTAAAGACATTCAGCATAGGAGACAAGCCCTATGAAATATGTAAATTACAACTACTACTTCAACAACACTTCAAGAAATGCTCACAGCCACCTCACCACAGGTTATAACTGTAACAGACACAAACACTAACTAGAAAAGTGCACTCATTAGAGTACAGATCTTCACCAGGAAAAGAATATTTGGATGTAACTCCTTTGTAACACCAACATTTTAAATGAATTTGTCAACATAAGTGAATTGCGTTATGATCAAAAATATGTTTTGTGAGGTCACAGTGACTTTTGACCACCAAAATATACAGTTCATCCTTGAGTACAGGGAGATGTTTGTACCAAATTTGAGGAAGGTCACACCAAGCGTTACTGAGATACCGAGAGGTTACAGTGACATTTGAACTTTGACCAACACAGTCTAATCAGTTCAACGTTGCATCCAAATGGTAAATTGTGCCAAGTCTGATGAAATTCCCTCAAGGTGTTCTTGAGATATTGTGTTCATAGAAATTGGGTGGACTGAGGTCACTAGTGACCTTTGACTACAAAAATTGTATCAGTTCATACTTGAATCTAAGGAGATGTTTGTAGCAAATTTGAAGAAATTCCTTCAAGGTGTTCTTGAGTTATTGTGTTCATAAGAATGAGATGTTCCAACAACATCACGCCTGTAGCCACAGCTGTCGCCGGCATGGAGCCATAAAAAATGTTTTTCCAAAAATTGTGAATCACAGAGGTCCTTCAGCAAACAGCCATGAAATGTGCACAAAAAATAGTCTGACCAGTCCAGTACTATTCAAGATTTGCTGCAGACAAGCTTCATGTCTGTTGGTCATTCACACACGCACATACTCACACAAGGAATTGCTTGATGCCCTCCAGGTTTACGACTGGCAGAGATAACAAACTACTCAGTCCAGCACTTGGCATGATGGGAAATGAGGACCCTATTTTATAATTATTATTTTGTATTTTTTCCTCATAATAGACTCATTGACTTGAATATTTTGGCGACTCGAAATGGTTGAGAACAACTGGTCTAAACTAAGAATTATAATTTAAATGAATAAGCTGGGCTTACTGTATCTTTTCAAGTTGGCCCTGCTGCTCTCACCTAGAATTCTTCTTCACTCTTCATTTTCAGCTTGGATTTTAAAATGACTGCCATTTGTCTAGGGGATTGAAAATGACAGAGATGTTGTCAGGTGCTAATTGAGTGCGAGAAGGTCATCAGTAAAATCTCATTGTAGAAATTACTTCAGCTGAACTGAACTGGAGTAAGGCTACAACTTTTATTTATTTAGAATTTGCTCATACCAAGAATTGTTGCTCTCAGATTCAAATTAGGGGTATACCGGTATACCGGTATTGACAATAATTGTGCTAGTTAAAAAATGCTGATATCATGTTAATAATTCACATGTGATAATATAATGTACATACTCTTTACTCTTAAATCGATACTATTTCCTTCTATTCTCGCTTTGTTTCCCAAGTTTTTGTACAGTTATGGTCATAGACTCAGTCTCCACTTCTCTATACTCATAAGTTAAAGATAAAATATCCATCAGTATTCTAAGTTTATGGGTGTTGACACAGTTTATTGGAAGATCATTGTTTTATTAGTAGAGTAATTATCCCATTCATTGATTCTGTCTGCTGTTAAACACAGAGACCTTATTATTTATATATCAAATTATTGTAAATTTTAACTCCAGTTGTTTAAGCAGAGAGAATTTAGGAGAGTCAAAGTGAATGAAAATGATGTTTCTTCTCAAAATGTGAAAATGAAAAAAGCAGAAAAAAAATAAGGTGCATTGTTGGCCCCTTGGCCCTTTACTTTGTTCAAATCTGGCTCTTCTAATAAAGTAATTAAAAAGATCTGCTGTACGCACTCTGAACAATCTAAATATCACACAAACAGTGTTACAGTAATTATTGGAGGCCTGTTATCAGTCCAACGTTTTTTTTCTTCAAGACTGCGTGACAACCAGAAATGACAGTCTCCAGTGGATTTGCAGCTCTCACATAAGTATGGATTAAAATAATGCAGATTTTAAATCTGAATTCTCTGTCAGTGCTTCCCCAAGAAGTACAAAATGTACTGTTTGTCAGCAGCTTGGTTTCTCAGCTGTGAAGACATCCCGTGGGGTGTGCCTGTAAGATCTGTAATGTCTTCCTCATTACACGCTTGCAGTATTTGGTGCTTACTTATGCTTTTTTTTTCTTGCTGAGCCAAACAACAGCTTGTCACTCTTCTCTGACTGTCTATTTCCCTCCTCCTGTCCCTCTAGCGGCACTGGGTATCGTCCTGACCAGTGGTTGTGCCACATCCAGACACTGCCAACAGCAGGAGCTGCCAGGGGTTCGTATCCACTGCTGTGACTCAGACCTATGTAACAGCGCCCCCTCCTGGCATCTAAGCACACTCCACTACATCGGTGCACTGTTCAGCCTCTTGCTGCTGAGGATGTGGTTGTGATATGGAGTCAATCTGGAGTGGAACATAACACCAGTGGACTATGGGAGAAGCGTTTTGTATTATAACTCTCGTTTCCTCTCTTAGCTGCTCATGTGTAGGGCTGAATGAGAGTTTGAATCAGTGTGGTGTTACTGGCAAGCACCTTAAAATCGTAGCTTTTGTCACTTAGTCTGACCAATGGCAGAACAACTTTGAATCTGATCAAAATAATGATGAAAATAAACTGATGAGGACATCAGTCAATTTATTGTGCACATCCACTCACTCAAATGTAGCTTGAAGTACATTTTATGGGATATTATGGGACATTTATTGCCATGAAAGAAAGATCTTTGTTTATCAGTTCATGAAAAGCTTTCAGTAAAGATCAGCAATACAGATACATGCTGATTTCATTTTTATAAAGGCTTACATCCACTTGTACTATAAGACATAAATCCATTTTATCAGTTAAGGAGTTCAACAACTTTCTCAAATCTTTGTGTGCAGTATGTTTATAGTCACTGGCCATTTAATTTGAATATTAAAGGTATTTTTTTAGTTGGCTGTCCAGTTCTCCAGGCAAAGCTTGGGAAAGCACACTGCATGTGGTTCTGTGTAGGACTGTAAGAAATATTGTACAGTGGAAGCATGTAATGTTGTGAATTACTGTATTAAAATGTTTCATATTTTTCAAAAGAAAAATGCTTTGAACTCTGTAATTTTTGTTAAACCAAGAGGCACCATTACATCTACGCATTATCAGAGCAATCTAAGTTCACTTGATATGTGGGAATGAAACCGCAGGAAAGAGTTTATTGTCACTTCCTGTGTCTGCTTGGTGGCATTACAGGACAGCCACTGATATTACATTTATGTTCCATTATATCAAGTGTAGACCAAGGACATCTCAAGGACATCCCCTACCAAACAGCTAAAAACATTTTTGAATAACTTAGTAGGCATTAGGTCAAGAGCACATGATGCTAAATATGGTAAAACTACAGGTATTAAAATGTTTAAAGGGACACACATCCCTAAATCCAAAATACACATTTTTCCTCTTACCTGTTTTGCTATTTATCCATCTAGGTGTCAGTTACAGAGTTTTGAAAATATGTCTTCTCTCAAATGTAATGGAACTAAATGGTACTCAACTTGTGGTGCTCAAAGTGCAAAAAAGAAAAGGTTTCTTAAGTTCAACATCTGTGTCTCTTTCCAGAAATCATGACCCTGTTACTGAAAATAATCCAAAGACCTTGTTGTGAGCAGTTTCATATAGGAACTATTTTCCCCTCTTTTTCTAACTACTAAAGAGTGTGTCCTAGAGTAAGCAGGCAGTCCCATTTAGCCCCATTATATTGGAGTGAAGGTAGACATCTCTATGTCTGATATCTCTCAAACTCAGCAACTCACACCACTATCTATCACAGTACAGGTAAGAGGAATTTTTGATTTTTAAATCAACTGTTCCCTTAATTACAAAGTATTCCCCCCCAAAACTACTCTGAGTATTATTTACTTTTTAATCACTGATGTTTTAATGCAGTATCATTTAACTGAATGGGGTTTTGTTGTCAGGTAGGTTGTCAGTAGGCTACGTTCAAGACCTGCTTTATATGAAAAGTGAGATAACATCTGTATGAATTGGCCCTATATAAACAAAACTAACTTGATTTGAATATGAAGTAGCCTAAATATAACCATTTATTAACTTAATGTATTTCCTCAGATATGGACCCCAGGAATAGTAGTTGTTCCTGAAGGAAACAACAAAAGGAGATCCAAAAATTAGGCTATATAATACTGTAGGTTGGATGAATCTACTAGGCCAGTGGTTTTCAAACTAGGGTCCTTGTGTGGGTTGTAGGAAGTCCACAGTTATCACATTTTTTGTAAGTCAGAACAACAGCTTGCTGTTTTGATTGACTGTAATTTATAGTGATCCTAGTTTGATCATTGATTGAATACAAAACTTTATCATGGTCAAATATAAAAAAAAAATACTAGTATTTTCGTAGCAAAGTTTGTCGTAGGCAACTGGACTTGATAGAGTTCTTGAAGACGTTTCGCCTCTCATCCAAGAGGCTTCTTCAGTTCTGAACTGTCCAGTCAGAACTGGACTTCTGAACTTCAGTCCAGAACTGAAGAAGCCTCTTGGATGAGAGGCGAAACGTCTTCAAGAACTCTATCAAGTCCAGTTGCCTACGACAAACTTTGCTACGAATACCATGACCTGGATGACTGAGAACCTTCACAGACATACTAGTATTTTCCTTTAGACAAAATCCTCTCAAGCTGGGGGTCTGTGGTCTAATATTGTGGGGGTGTTGACATGAAAAAGTTTGAGAACCCTGCATATTAGGCTGAACCTCACACCTCTGAGTCAGTCTGATATAGGTTTCCAAGGTCTTCATTAAAGGCAAAAAAGGACAGTGAAACAGCAGCTTGGGTGCAAAGTACCTGGACACAGGTCAATCAGGTGTAAGATCAAATGCCTGAACACTCAATCTTGTATCTTATACATTCATCTAAGTGATGTTTTTCATAATCTGATACGGCACTTAATGAGTACTGTGATATACCAGTACAGTATACATGAATACACCTGTGCAGGTGAGGTTGCCTTCCACAAAACAGTGCACACTATTGGTGCACACACCGCAAATCGCCGCATATGATGCTCTTTGTCCCAGAAGCCCATTGTATACAGCGGAGGAAACCCTGTGCCGTGAGCAGCCATCTTGGATAGACAGATCATACTTGAGCCAGGATAACCTGCATTCCTCTTCTGAACAGCTCAAGAACACAAAGCTCAAAAGACTTAATTTCTGGTAAGGACAGAAAAGAAGAAACATTTGAACACACCCATACACGTGTTCATAATATCTGGTAAACGTAGAGACACTGATACTGAAATTATGAAGCAGTTGTAACAGTTTAGCTAGCCTGTGTTGGCCAAGAGTCGGCTAATAGGCAAGCTAACGACGCTAGCTAACAGGCTAGGTTGGTGTGTTTGTCTTTGTAGCTTCCAAGACCAGGAGATATTAACAGCTAAACTGTTGAAGAATACTGTTGTCGGCCAGAAATGGCTTGCTAGACGATGACTAAATATGGGTTGACAAGCTAACTAAGCTACATATCTAACGTTAATCCAACCACTGCAGCTAGCTGGTAAACTAGCATGCCAAAAGCTATCGCTAGCTGTCGTTAGTTTGGTCTGTGGTGGCTTTTGTGAAAATATAAAGAAGCTTTCTAACATTGTTATGCTAATAAAATGACATTGATTTGGTTGTCTGTGTGTTGGTGGAGACAACAGACCTAAATGCTGTGTTTAATGCGATTTGTTGTCAAGATACATCCATGGATTTCAGCAAGCAGGTAGCTAACTAACTAGCTAACCCAAACTTAGCTGTCAAAACAGCTAGCGTTAATCTAGGGCCGTGGTTGTTATCAGACGCGATCGTGTAGCTGCCGACCAATTAAATGTCAGGTTTAATGCCCGCTCGCACTCCGTAACGTTGCATAGTTTTAGTGTGCCGACTGGCAGCTGAAAATTAACCAAACCAACGCTGTCACTTTGCCGGTTGATAGGCTAGGCTAACATTAGGCACCGTTGTCGGGCAGCAGGCATGACGTTACAGTGTCATGTTAAATGGTCAGTATCATGTACTCCAGTCGTATTTGTTTGTGTGTACAGTCTCTTTCATTCTTTTTTTTTTTTTTTTTTGCATAGAAGTGATACTTTGATTATTTGTGGTGCAGCCTTACCCAGAAGCTCCAATAATTCCTCAGCCAACAGTGTGTTTAGCCTCTTTTTTGACTCTTACTTTTCCAAACAACGGATGTGTACTTAATAAGCCCAAATTGGCGACAAAAGTAGACCCTTTATGTCTCAAAGTGTTGCAAATATGTATAGATCTACCTTTATGTAACACAAAATGCTGCATCATTTGTGTTTCTTGTGCCAATACACTGTACATGCAGACTTGGTCTGAAGCTTTAATAACAACGTTACTACTTGTTTTGTATTATTGTATTACTGTATTGTTGATCATCTTTAATCCTATAGATGGAGTAAGTCTTAAATTCGAATTTTATGCATTGTTAAAGTATGTCTGCCTCGCCTGTAAACGGCAGTGATGATCTCATTATATTGTGTTTAGGGCTTGAAAGTAGTCACATGATTTGAGTAGTGAACCTGAACATTATGGAGGCACTGTGGCTATACAGTGTATGTGTCATGATTTCCTGTGATTTGTGTAACTTAGATGAGTCGTGCATCCTTTATGGGAAGTGGCTGTTGAGCCGGGGGAAAGGCAGCGACAGTTTTTCTCTGGAGAAAAATTCAGTATGAGTAAAGGAGAAGTGCTGAGGCTGCAGTCTGGTCACATGGTCTTGACTTGCCTTCAGCCTTGATGGATACTCATGGGATTTATTTTTATGTTTTAAGCAAAAAAGGGGTTTTGATATTGTTTTTATGCAGGTTGGGGATATCCTCTCTTATAACTTACCTTCCAGTCCACTGAAAACATCACTGGGTAAAGAGATGCCACATGAGGGTCATGTGACAGGAGGCAGCCTGGAAAAGGCCCTCAAATCTTTTACCCCTAGGATTTTAAAGGATAGCAGTGATGCAATTGTGATTTGTTCATGGTTTCTTTTTGCTTTGAAACTTGCTCAGTTGAGCAGAACTGTTGGATTTCCATCAGAAATATTGTTCAGTCTATGTGGAAGTCGTGGTTTTAAAAAAATGTCATGTAACCAAAACTCAATTCACTTAGATTTAGTCTAATGCATTATGACAGTGTTTCTAAAACTTTTTACAGTCCTGTACCCCTTCAGACACCCAATGTCCAGCTGTCTGTCCCACCTACCTACTCGTATATAATTTTTTTTTCATGTTTGAAGGCCCCCTCCATGCATACGTACATATACAGCCTTCATAAATGAAATACCCTTGAAACCAGAGCTATAAAGATTAATTGATTAATCAGTAATTAACCGCCAACTATTTTGATAATTAATTGGTTTAGGTAATTTCCCAAGAAAAATGTAAAAATTTTTCTATCTATACATTTTTCTAATTATTTCAGCTTCTTAAATGTGAATATTTTCTAGTTTTTTATTCCTCTCTGACAGTAAACTGGATATCTTTGGGTTGTGAACAAAACAAGATATTTGAGGATGTTATCTTTGGGAAACACTGATCAACACTTTTCACCATTTTCTGACATTTTTATGCCAACAACTTTAGATTGATTAAACCAGAACATAATTGACCAATTAATTGAGAGTGAAAATGATCGTTAGCTGCAGCCCTACGTGAGACTGTAAAATACTCAACACAGGTTAATGAGGAGGATGTGTTCGAGAGGACACACATAATGCTGCAATGTTTGGCTGAATTTGAGAGAGTCTAAGTCTTGCATTGTTATCCACACACAGTTTGTGTTTCTATTTTGCAACTGACATGTTTTTGATATCATTCTCATACCACTGGGGGCACATGTACATGTACTCCATTTTGCCATACTTTTAGTATGGTATTCCCAAATAATGTATGATGATCAAATAGCAAGTTCATAGAAACTGCTAGTTGGTGTGTTAGCCAGAGTAATTACCAAATGGCAGGTCAGGTTGCAGAGTTTGTAGGGGACTGTAAGTAGGAGCCAAGTCTTTTCTGGGAGCACCAACAAAAACACAGTATCGGCCTGCTCTGCAAGTTGTTTACATAGTTTCAACTGATAACATCAAGCTGCTTCTGTTGTTATATTTTCTTTAGGCAGTTAGAAAAACTGAAACATACTTTGAGTTGTCTTTATTATTTTCACATAATTTGTCAGTAAATAAGTATACTCTTCTCTTATGTTTTCAGGAATTTAGAACTTATAACTCTATTTATTGTCGATTAATCTGCTGTTTCATTCCTCAATTAACTGATTAACAGTGATTTAGTGCATAAAATATCAGAAAATGGTGAAAAATGTCAATCAGTGTTTCACAAAGCCCAAGGTGATGTCCTCAGATGTCTTGTTTTGTCCACAACTCAAAGTCATGTTTACTGTCATGTAGGATGAAAGAAACTAGAAAATATTTACATTTAAGAAACTGGAAAAAGAGAAATTTGACCTCTTTTGTATTAAAGCAAATGTTTTGGTGATACCTCGACCTGAATGAAACTGAATTAACTAGCCTTCCATGCCCTCTTATTTTCCTGTCTATCAAATAAGAGTGTCCAGTCTTCTGTATTTTACCCACTTATTTTCCTATGTTACTGAAAGTCTGCTCTTTTTAACTCTGTTTTTTCAACCCGTTTCTGAAGTTATGTTATTTTGACTCGCTTGCACTACTTTCATTGTTTCTCTTCAGTTCTTATATCACAATCCTTACACATTTCTTATGGTTATGTCAGCATTAATCTGGACCAGACAAACATGGTCACTGAACTGCAGATGCAGAAGTATGAGAGCATAACAGTAGCACTAGGCTCTGATGTGGCACAGTGATTTCAGTTTCCAGGAACTACTTTAACTGCAGCACAGTTTTCACTGAGCTGCAGATCAGAGAAAGGCAGTGGTTTAAGGCAGACTATCTTTGTCAGGGACATGCAAAACATCAGGCTGCTGAATGA
Organism: Lutjanus argentimaculatus; assembly: GCA_034769285.1. Lineage (NCBI taxonomy): Eukaryota > Metazoa > Chordata > Actinopteri > Lutjaniformes > Lutjanidae > Lutjanus > Lutjanus argentimaculatus. The sequence goes on along the minus strand of JAWZSL010000021.1, from coordinate 1,730,277 downwards.
TTATGCCCCTGATTGTTAAGCTTGAATTATTTACCTCTCTACAGCAGTTACATGGTACGGCAGCACATTTATACAGAATTGTAGAGCAGCCTTTCTCAGCACAGCTACAAATTAGCCTTGATGTGAGGAAATGACATTGCAAATTGAATTTTATGGTGAAATTGTCCATGAGGAAAACTGCCTGCTTTCTAAAGCAGCTTCATTGTTGTCATACATAACATGATCATTTATTTATGAACAAATCTGTGCATGTTGCATGTGCAAAAAGAGCATTTCCCCCTGGCGGTCCAGCCAATGTGTGAATGAATGCTTTTTTTTTTATTACCAGTAGTGGTGATATTGTGTGTTAAATCTGAAGGCTTTTCCCTACAGGCTTTGCCAATGTGCTGTGAGTGGAGTGTGAACAATGAAGCATCACTGGGTATCAGATAGGTGTCAGGGCTATTTTTAGCTGAGCTCTGCGCCCATGATGCTAGAGTGTTCTTGTGTACATGTAAGTGCCACAGTGTTTACTTGTAGACAGACTGTGTCCAGTACCATCAAAATTAGCCAGTGTCACTGTTTTGCTCTGTTATTATGAGGCAGGCAGTTAGGACAGTAGGATTGGCTGCTGTAGAGAAATGCTAGCTTACCGACCACAGAAGAAATTTCTTCATCCCTGCTTGTTAAAAATGATCCAGCTTCTCACTTGTCTACATGACTCCCCCCCCCCCCCCCCGGCCTGTGGGTAGAGCAAGCAAATGCACTGCATCTAGTATATTTAATATATACATGTCACATTGTAATTTGACTTGATTTTTGTATTTTACTGACAATACTTGGATCAAAAAAGAAACCCCCACTGCCATGTAATTAAAATATAGTAAGATGGACATTATGTTATTAATGTGAAGCATGCCATCTTCAGCTTTACTGCAAATAGAAACTTTGCTATCTGTTTTGTACACTTAGAAAACCTCCAGACCACAGACATGCTCGCGTCACATTTTTCATAATTAAAGCATGATCTTATGGGGCTGTCATATTGGCATAAATATTGATTTCGGTCTGATGCTGATATACCATTTAAAAGCCTTTATTGGCTGATACTAATGACGTACTGATATTATCATGCATCCCTAGCAGATAATGCACTTAACCTTGTACTATCTAGTGCAAGTATTAATGTACATCCTGGTGTATTAGCTCTAGAGTCAGGGTTTATCGAGGTTTAACCTTATGAACGAAGTCTAGAAATCCAATTAAATCTAATTTGAATTTTAGGCATAAAAATGTCTTAAATACAAATTTGACAGGTCTTGAGAAGTTATTTATGATCTTAACATTATTGTAATAAAGTTGGATTTAACTTCAGTCTTGCTTTTAAATGTTTTGGGGAAAGGTTGTAGGCAATTGCTCACGCTGTAGCAACTATAAAATGTACAGACCAGTAACCACAAACTCTGCATGTACTTTTTGCCAATATGGACATGAAATGGGTCTTCAAAGATCTTAGAAAATTTTAAAGTTAACTTGTGAAAACCTGCAGAAACCGGAGAATACTGTATCAGTCAACTAACAAGTGGTACTCTTCAAGTTAAAAAGTGAAGTCTCAACACAGACACCACAAAGAGATTTTGAAAGAGAGTTTTGTTACTTCTGTGGTAGTAATACAAGGGAAGCAATACAAAGAAAACTAAAGCGGTTAAGGGATCATTAAGAATCATTAATGGGAAACTGTTAAAAATGTCCTTCAATAAAATCTTGTACCGGTAGAAAGGATTCAGTGGAAAAAATCTGGGCGCATGTTTACGCTTGCTGATGAGTACAATATGTTGAGCGTACAGGTAAACAGCCAGGTTGACACAAGTGGTCAGGATGCATTTATGTTTTATAGACTTAATGTCAAGCTGTTTTTCACTGGCCACCAAAATGTTAAACATACATGGCTGTTTTTCCTCTGCATTTATTTATGTAAGCAGAAATATGAAGTGTGTGTGGGAAGTGCAGTCATATCACCTCCTAGCTGACCAATCAAATGAAATAATATTAGTGTGCAGTTTAATTTTTGGTTACTTGTACAGTCTCAGCTGTTGCATCATAGGAATTTAACAAGGAAGTATTTATCTTGTGATCATGAGAAACAGGCAGCTATGTTATTTATGGTTATAATCAACGTCAGACTCACTGATAGTGAAGAGCGCTATATTTCTAGTCGGGTAATTTAAAATTGCATAGTATAGTTTGATAATTACTGAAATTGTGTAACTGATTGTTTACAGAAGTATACAATTTTTATTGCTTTATTTTAGTGTGCATTGAAGAAACTGGCTTTGCCTGGGCTCACATCATTATGGCCCTATTGCTTCGACAGGATTATGGCTTTGCAGAATAACACTGTCCCTTACATGACTTTGAATCCATGTGTGTACAGTACTTACTTTGTTTTTATTTTCACACTGACATTCTCAAGTTAGACTTTTTGGCCTCTCTTCTACTATGGTAGATGTTTTTGTCACATTTGTGTATAACTTCTGCACAGTATAAATGTATTTTATTCTTTTTTCTTATTTATAACATATTGTATTTTATTTATGTGGAGAGAGAAACTTAATTAAATGAATTGAATGTGGTTAGTGTTGAGTTTTAGTGATACAGGAGACTATAGTCATTTTTGTAAGAGTTCTTTTTTTTTTTACCTGAAAATTTTGTATTAATTATTAAAATTAAATTATTGCTCTTGTTTGCATTTCCTGAAAATCTTTAAGTAGGAAAACGGACTATTTATATGCCTAAACTTTCCCCTCTGTTTTTCTCTTTCAGAGCCACAATGGCCACTGCACCGTACAACTACTCTTACATTTTCAAATACATCATTATCGGTAAGTGAATAATGCCAAGCAGTGTTTAGGGTCTCCAGCGAGCCATGTTGATAAGCTTGTGGGAGTAGTTCACAGTTCACCACTGATATATCCAACTTCCAAAGGAAGCCCACCTAAATCAATTTCCTGCATACTGTATGTTACCCCACACCCTGAGTGGATCCAGCATGCCTCATTATGTCTATTATAGTCTCTTTTTTTGCTTTGATTGTTAATGAAGCACCAGATTTTAAGAGATTTTCTGAATGACCGCTTTTATCTGCAGAGTAACTAACAATTTGACAGATATATCAGTAAAATCATCAAATATATGAGTCAAGGAAAGCCTATGCAAGCACCTTGAATTGCCTTGTGTATGAATGGTGCTATACAAATAAAATTGCCTTGCCTTGCCTCTGACTGTTAGTCCACTCAGATTTTCTGTTGTCAGTGGCCTGTAGTGTAAGATCATATCCTTGCTGCCTGTTTTCAAAATCAACTACGAATACTCAAATGCCATGCTTCTCTGTGCTGCTTATCAATGAACAGTTTAGCTTATACTATAAGCTAGAGATGCACCGATTCCAATTTTCTTGGCCGATTCCGATTTTCTTAAGGGTCTGACCTGCCGATTCCGATCTTGGCCAATTCCGATTTTCAGTCTTTCTAAGAAATATAATTGACAGCATTCACAAACATTTTTGCAACTTTTCTTATAAAACTAAATTGGATGTTCATAATAAAACACTGATTATTAAATAACTTATATATTTTCTCCAAAAGTGCCCCAGATTTCAGCCAGGCCTTATAATAAGATTAAATTAATATTATGTACTAGAGGAAACGCGATCTTGCGAGATTTCGCGGGACACGATTTCACGTAATCTTGTGTAGAAGCCGATGTAAACAAACCGGAGACTGACGCAGTGCAATAGTTTGCTGTAGTAAAACCTTGCCATGAGAAAAAGAGACGCAGAAGTTAAATGAGTCTGGATGAGAAAATGTTTGAGGAGACACATCAACACAGGTTGTTTATTCTTCAGAACAGGAGGTGAGATTATTAACAGTCTGCTGCTGGCTAACATTAGCATGAAGAGCTAGAAAGTTTACAGCTGTTTGGTGACACTGTCAGCTGTTCTGTCTCGGTGTAGACTGTCTTCTCTTATCCTGTTCTTGGAGTCTGTCGCTAACACTGACTTCATGCGAGCATATGTCTGAGTGTGTGCTACTATGATCAGCGCTGTGGTGGGTGTGACATTACGGCCAGTGTGTGTTACGCGCATGACGGACCATCGTGTAGAGTATGTGTGCAAATATGACGGGCACAGAATTGGATATGTGGCGCTGACCGGCTGGTCACCGGTCAGGGCCGGTCACGCTGAAAACGCGGTTCCAGTCTCTGGCCAGTCAATCGGTGCATCCCTACTATAAACAGCTAATTAATTTTTAAACATCTTTCCTTTATTAGAATTATAATCGCTCTTGCTGACATGCTTCGTAATGTGAGGTTTCTAAATGAAAATATTGCTACTTTTGTTTGTAGATACATTTACAGAGAGACGTGTGCATAAACACACCCATAGCCCCAGGCTATTTATCCTTCTCTTCAGTGAAACCTAAAACACCCTGCCTCAAAGCTACAGTAACACTCAGCTTGGATCTTAAAGGGGTGTGTGGATGAGTCAGCCTGGAGAGATAGTGACTTGCTACTTTTACTTTTTGCTTGTGCATTTATGCATTTTTTTCCCCTTCAGTAGAACTGGAAAACAAACTTTCATGGTTCATTTTTGAAAAGTTAAAGCCTCTGTAAACGTGGCTTTAAATTGTGAAAATGCATATATGATATCAAAATTTTGTTTCTTGTTAATCACCCACAAAAATAGTCACAACTATCAAAAAATCTAGTTCAAACAGAACATTTTGCTGTTCAGACCATTCATCAAGAATGAGTAGGTATGGCAGATCACCTTTGATTGATATTCCCCTCAGGAGTTCTGACACAGAAGCTAAGCAATATACTGCTCTGTGTGGACCGCTGTAGATGGGGGCAGCAGCAGCAAAACGTATTTTAGTAACTTATCAATATTGGTTTAGGTGTCCACTATATTTACAATGTTTTCGCTGCTTTGCAATCAGACAGTCTTTTCTGGGGGAGCCAAAGCCGCCGTCCATAGTGTCTTTAAAGCTACCAGGCCAGTTGAAACTCAATATGAGGAAAGTGAAAAAAAAACTTAAATGACAATATTGCAAATTTGGATTAAAATGAATTTCTAATACTTTTTAGATGTGTATTATTTTAACTTAAAGTGCTTCTGTTTTCCTTCTTTAATAAAGAACTAGCCAGCCATGAGCTAAACGTGCAAAAATCTGGCATGAATTGTCTTTGGCAATGAACGTTTGAATTGCGTATGTACAACTGTGAAACAAAAACAATTCAGCAGTCAGTAGTAATCCCTTTAGAACATATAAAATTAATAAAATTATAAACTATGTAATATCTCAGTAGATATTGTTATAGTATGGTATTGGGACATTTTTTATCGCTATATTCAATATATTGTTACAGCCCTATTTTTAAGCATTTTCCTCTGTGAGGGTATCCCCCTCAAAAGCATCATTCCCAAAATATTGAGTACATGTCTAACATCATATAGCCCATTCAGTCAAAAGTATTGAATTTGTTATTATTATCCACCCCTTACACAGGAAAATATGTGTGAATTGTTTTTTTCCTTGCTTGCAGCATTATTTGTTGAGTTGCAAATGAAGGACTTAGGAGTCACAGATGATGAAACAAACAGGATCACAAGACACAAAACAAACATACCATTAGTGTATGTTAAATTGATTGTACACCTATATTTTCAAAATTTGTAGGACAGCTAACATTATATTTGATTCTTTCTCTGTCTATCTCTTACCACTCCACATGAAAATTTCAGCATCATCGCTGACTGTCCCAGAGGGGCTGCTACATCATGCATAGAGGCAACACTGCAGGCTTGAATAGAGAATTATTGTTCTTCTGTTATTTCCTTGGTTGACCTGAGTTTCTCTCTGTGTCTCTGTCTCTCTCTCCACAGGGGACATGGGAGTAGGGAAGTCATGTTTGCTTCACCAGTTCACAGAAAAGAAATGTAAGTGCTTGCCCTGATTTTGACTCCTTTTTCATCGTCGCTTATGCCTTGGTGTATGTAAGGTTGCCAGGTTCAACTGGAGTGCCTAAATCGCTTTAGATTTCTTTATACGCCAGAGGAAGTCAGTGACATAGAAGTCGAGTGTGAGCTCAACAGTGAGAGACTCTTCTTCTGTGTGTGAGTCAGCTGCAGCCTCCCATTACCATTCAGCTCCGTTTTGTTTGGTGCTACTATTAACAAGCCAGATGCTGTGTTCCTCATTCACTCACCACCATCACATCCTGTATACACACACACTCACACACTGGGGGGATTTAGAAAAGGTTTTCAGTGTCAGTTTTTTTTTTTTTTCTTTTTTAAAGAAATTTGCCGCTTTCTGGGTGTTGATACTTAAAACAACTATGAGTATAATGACTAAAGACTGATTATCGATGCACCTGCTGCTGGCTTACAATTCAGATGAGTGTATGTGAGGGAGAGAGTGAGAGACTACACACATGTTCACAAACTGTATTATAACATTATCTATGTAAGTTTAAAATTAGGCACAAGTTATAGCTTTCATCAGCCTAAAGGAACAAAAACGTCAACACAGTTCCCATCACACTAGCTCTGAAAATATGGCTTGAATTAGTAAAAATGCATATATGATAACAAATTTAAATGTCTTGTTAAACATCCACAAAAAATCTGGGTGAAATAAATATAAATATTAGAAAACCCAGTTCAAAAAAACAGCTCATTTTGCTTGTTAGTCCATTTCTCGAGACTGTGTAGGCATGGCTGGTTATGTTTTGATTGAGATCTGCCTCAGAAGTACCAGCACGGAAGTTAAGTAATGTACTGCTATGGACACGCTCAGCAGCAAAACGTAATTTAGCCACCTAAAAGATCAATACAAGTTTAAGTGTATAGTATATTTAGAGTATTTTCACAGCTTTCTGATGAGGAACTGCAGCTGCTGTATGTGCTCTCTCTGAAGCCACAAGACTCCATTGACAGAAACATTAATTTTAGCATTAGGCATTACCATTTGTGTGCAAATGGCAGAAATTTGCTTACATGTGCAGAAAAACAGGTGCATTAAAAACACAACATATCACATCCAAACAAAATACATTAAATACACAGAACAGAGGAATTGCTGGACTGCCCCTGCCTCAATCAGTTACTTTGTTTGTGTGATTGTGAGACTTCTGTGTTTAAGATAGTTGGTCATAACTTGCGTTACGTGCTGCAGATTGAGGGAGTGGTAGTCCATTGACTCCTGTGTTCTGTGAGGTAAAATTACAGTTTTGTCAAAGGAGTCTGGTGCAGTATAACTGCTGAAGTTCCCTGTTGAGTTGGCTCAGACCTAAAGACAGATTAAGTAGGACTGAGCATGGAGGTTTTGTTGCATCCATTTGGTGGAACAACTGATGTGGATTTTTTTGATTGGTTCACCAAATTAAATGCTTAAATTTCATACTAAATTTCAGAGCATAAGCATGCGCAATTCAAACAAAAAAAAAAACAAAAAACAGAAAAATGTACAAAAACTTAAATGACAGTATTTGAAATTAGGAGTAAAACTAGTTTCTTATATTTTATAGATTTTTAAATTCAACTTTAGATGCCTACATTACATAGTGAGAAGGATATTGTGGATTTTACTTTGAACCTTGGTTTAAAAAAAATGTTAAGGGCACTAAAAGAATTAAATTGAAACATAGCAAATGATGATCACAGAAATGCATATATCAAAACAAAAAAAGACTGAACATTGAGGATATAAAATAGCGACAATTAAACTAACTGACACAAAGAATCAAACTGAAGTCACAGTAACCTTACTTCTTCTCTTTAGTCATGGCGGACTGCCCCCATACGATTGGCGTGGAGTTTGGTACAAGGATAATTGAGGTGAGCGGCCAGAAGATCAAGCTGCAGATTTGGGACACAGCGGGACAAGAGCGCTTCAGGGCCGTCACCCGCTCCTACTACCGTGGAGCCGCAGGGGCACTCATGGTCTACGATATCACCAGGTACAGGATGCTTATGTGTCACTATGTGCGGGAGATACAGTTACTACATGATCTCAACTTTACACCAAAGTTTTCATGTGATGACGGTTTAGAGCGTTATGTATGTAAGAGGAAGGTTAATGGAGGCTAAAGCATCTGATAAATGCCCAGTCCTACGCACTCCCTCCTGAGCAAACATTTCAACAATTTGTGTTACAGCTTGTGTCTGCCATTCTTGCCCAAACTGTTAGATGGTATCAGAGGTTGGCCAAAGAAACACAGTTCAACATGTGGAATGTATGTGTACACCACACCCAACTCTAGTGAGGGCCATTAGGGCTCCAGACACAGTGCCTAAAAGGCACTGATGCCCTCCCCTCCCACAACCGGGGGCGGTTTATATCTAGCAACGTCATCATGTAGAAATCTACATCACAGAGCGAGAACGTTTTTAGAAGAGCTTGGAAAAATTGCATTTTGATGCTAAAACATATGTACAAAAAAAAAGTTTGGATTTGAAAACATAAGGAACTATACTTGAAAGCTGTAGAATGATATAAAAACCTGAAAACACGCATCAACTGGAAAAACTAATAACTAACTAAACTAATATTAACATCACTGTTAATGTGGTCACCACAGCTTCTGTTGAGCTAAGGGACAAAAATAGGAGACAACGAAGAGTTAGTTGTGCCATACATGTGGTTGGTGTGAACACAGCTGATAAGTCCATATCTGTATGTAAATGCTGTGGATTTAATAACTTTTATACTAATATTTGTTTTATTTGTTATGGTCTAGTCCAGTTTAGAGTGTGTCAGTGCAGTGAAGTCCAGGTGTTTTTGTGTGTTTCTGTTGTAGCTTGCTGGAAAAAAACAAAAACAAAAAAACACTTGACCAGACCTCAAAGTGACTGAAACGTGTTTGGTGGTTCTTCTGTTACTTTTACTCATTGACATGTTGGTTGTCATCAGGATCAAACTGTAATGTTGAATAAATGGTACATTTATTGAGTCATTCTATAATGTCTCTGATACCATGGTGTTACTCCACAAAGTTAAGACTACATTCAACCAGCCTGTATACCCGGGATTTTGGGTGGGATTGGGTTCTTCTTTGAAACTGTGCTCTCTTTGAATATAGAGCGGTCTGCACTCCATCAGGAATAACAGCTCTTAAAGGGACAGTTCAGATTATTTGAAGTGGGGGTTGTACGAGGTACAATTGATAGTCAGTGTATCAACATCAAGAGATTTTAGATTGGGCTGTAACTGTAGCTCTCTTACAACAACACAGACACAGGTCTGTTCTTTGAAACAGGTATTTATTGCTTGGGCACATCTTATTTCTCTGACGCATCCTCACCTTAGCCACACAGCAAATAAATGCTGTATGTTAGGGCAACAGATGAAATACAAAATGATGCTGACAGTGTCATGAAACAAAAGATATTTTATAAGATGAACAAATACCTTGTTGGCTGCTTATTGTGAAAAGAGGATTAAGTCCTTGAAAGTCCTTTTGAAGTTTCTCTTACTGTCTGCAATAGCTTCAGATGTCAACATAACTTAAATGAATAAAAAATGTTCTTGTGAGATGGTGGCTCACCTTGGATTGTATACAGTCTCTCATTGTACTTCACTGCAGTGGAACCACACAAAAAGAAAGAAAACGATGAACTATGCAATATAAATGATGAACAAATTTGTATGTGGCTGCAACATTTTTAGTTATCTTTGTTCATTTTTTACCTGTTACACATTAAATGTTAACACATCAGATTTAAACTTACATAATATGAATTATTTACTTATTTTTTGCATGAAATTATGACATCACTTATGAGTTAATAATCAGACTACCATAAACAGGATTTATGCAACAGCACTTACAGTAACTTGGAACAAATGACAGAAATTACCTGGCAGTGGAGCTAGTTACAAAATCATCAATTAAGACATAAAGCAGCTTGTTTGAACAGGAGTTTGTGTGTTTCACCTTTGAGAAACTACACAAATATCAATTTTCATATATATATATATATTATATATATGTCAGGATATAACCCCCAGATTCTTTACTATGTAATGATGTCCCGCTCTCATTGTTACACCATCCTTATGACATAGCAGCTGCAGCCTTTTCTGATCCCTCCTCAGAGATGGCACGATGTTAAGTCTTTGCCTGTTGTCATAGTAACCTCTGTCCTTCTGTTGATGTCATGCAGGAGAAGCACGTACAACCACCTCAGCAGCTGGCTGACTGATGCCAGGAACCTCACCAACCCCAATACTGTAAGTCCACAGATTAACATGCCTTTGATTTTGTGTAGTGGAATTGTCTTTTACATCTCTTAAACAGTATGCCTCTGCACAGTGCAAATTTCCTTCTCTATGTCTACTGCTCTGTGTATATTTTTTGCTGTGGAGTTTTCTTTCCTCCTGTGTCATTCGTCTTATTGCTTTCAAGTATACCCCCTGTTGTCACTTCCGTTGCTTCATTTCCTCTGTGTCATTCTCTCCTCCCGAGTCTGTTTGAAGCCACAGAGCCCTGTCCATTTCTTAAATTGGATTTCTTGGTAAATATGATTAGCTCTAAATCATACTGTGCTTGTTTCCTTCAATGTGCCACTTCCACTCCTGGTTTTTAACATCAAGTGAAAAATGTTTCCTGGTGTACAAACAACAGACGTGTTTTTACAGCAAGCTATTTTCATGCACATGTATGAATGAAATCAAGTTTCCTTTAGCTCATTTTTATTGAATAATATAAACACAAGGTATTTTAACATACTATTATGGATATTATTTTCATGATAAGGTTTATGGTGTTCTTTATCACCTTAATTAAAAAGAATTGATAGAAAAAAAAATCAACAGAAGCCCATTAACCTAAGTTGTTTTTCGTTGAAATATCTTGTGTTGGCCATGTGGTGGCAGTGTTATAATCTAGTTATGGTTTCTGCTGTAAGTGTCAACATGTGTTACTGCTTCAAGAGATGTTTATTTGGCTGCTTTTGTTTGAGATGGGGCAACATAATGAACACATTATCTGATCACTTGACTGACTGGATTGTCGTCATCTGAATGTAAATGGGAGTTATGCAAGACTTCTTTTAATTTAGCAAGAACTTCTAAAAATTATCTGTTTTCCCAGTAACAGCCAATAATTTAACATTTAAATCTAACTTTTAACAATGTAAATTTGATGTTAACATCAGTATCACATCTGCAATAATTACATTTGTGCCTATGACTTTCATTTAATTAAAGTTTTTTTTCTAAGTTTTCCATTTTATGAACAGCATAATACTACACATTACAGTTAGTCAGTCGAGAACAATTGACAAAGCAAATGTAACAGAATAGAATCTTGACACTTGACAGTCTAAAAGAAGAAGAGGAAAAAGGGGAGTTCAAGGCACATTTCCAAATAAAAAGGAATACAAAGTCTAAATAACCTAAAATACCATAAGTACAGCATAAATAAAGTAGCATACTTTTATTAAATAAATAGATAGTAAGATTTTTTCATTACTTTGTCGCTTTCCTTTTGTACATTAAAAAAATTACACCAGACTTCAGAATTTCTCCTTGATAATGATTAGTCCTTGAAATAAACGATTGAAAAGTGGCAGTTCCTGTCACTAACTTTATCCATTTATCAAAAACAGTCTTCTCTGACTCTTTGAGTGGCAAAGAACAATCCTTGTAGCACCAGTAAATTTCTGTTTGGATATACCTGGTGGTAAGAGAGACCCATCTCCTAATAAGCTTAACCGAGGAGGTTTTGGCAGCTCTTTATGCAGCCATTCTACAATATATTTGACGATGTGTTTCCAGAAAGGAGAAACAAATGAGCAATACCACAGTCAATGGAAAAGAAGGGCTTCCTTTTAACACCTCTAGCAATAATTATACTCCAGTAAGTCCCATTCTTTGAAGTTTAATTGGTATTAATAATAATACCTGTGTAGGATTTTTCGTGCAACTTTTCCCAGCGCATCATGGTTCTCTTTTATGCAAAGAGGTTTGAAACTTACAGCCATAGCACAGTGACATTTTTACCACAACACTGGTGATGATTAGTTGCTGTCATGGTGAGGATAACTGTAAGAAATTCTGAAATAGAACAGAAAAAACAGTGAAAAAACATGAATGGTTTATGTTGAACATGCAGCACTTCCAGAAGAGTCTCACAGAAGTCTGTTACTGCTAAGACAAGGAAGTTCATTACATTACATCAGTACATTACAGCTATAATTGTATCACAGTTGCTAGGGGCACAGTCTAGGGTGCTCAGGTGGGGGTGTCAGCCCCTCAGTGCCTCAATTGATTTCTTAACACAGACAACTCCACAGTGTAACAGCTGCTTTAGGAGCAGTCTTCCTAAAGCCTTCGGTTTTGTGAGCTCTTGCAGGCTTGGAAAGCACATTTCCCTCTGAGAGGCCATCATATTGTCTGGAGTATTGTCTCATTCTTCCTGTTTTGTCTGTATTCTCAGGTGATCATTCTCATAGGAAACAAAGCAGACCTGGAAGCCCAGAGGGACGTTACGTATGAGGAAGCAAAGCAGTTTGCTGAGGAGAACGGTGAGCCAGACACAGAACAGCACAGCATGCTGGGAAGACAGGAAAAGAGGGTTTTAAGTGGAGGAAATGGTTAGGCTACACTAATATTGTTAGTATTTGTAGAATTAGATTCCAGCGGTGGCTGCATAGGATAGTTTCCGACTCGTCGTGATCCAAACATTTCCAATAACTCCAGAGCGTTGTTGAGTCCAAAAGTCAAAATTTAGAGGAAAAAGATGGATGTAATCATTTCCAAAAATTCACAACATGTTCTGTCTAACAAAATAATCTGCTTAAATAGGTATTTGCTGGTGTTCACCCTTTCAAAAACATTTTCATTGTGGTAAAAAAAAAAAAAAAAAAAAAAAAAAATTTCCTCCCATGTGGCACATACAAAGGAAGTCATGCACCTGTATTAATGGGGCAGGTTAGCAGCAAAATTACATTTATGTTGAAAGAACTGGTGAGTTATGTTCATTAAAGAAAGTTGATTTAATTAAAATAGACCAAACAAATTAATCTGATGAATGACTTCATTCAAATCGAGGATTCTGTTCATCTTTTCTTTTTTTTTTTTTTGGAGGGAAATTACATAAAATACACATGCTGTTAGATGATCTCTCCTCAACTCTTTAAGCTATTAACTAATCTTATCACACTCAAACTAACTAAACTCCTCAATTTCAACAAAACAATAACCACAGGAATCCACAACAAAATGTCCAAATATTGAGAATTAACATGAGATTTATCCTCTGTTATTCTCAGAATGTTTATGATAGAAGTCCTCGTGGTCGATTTCAAGAGACAAAAGAGAAGATTAATATGCTTTTGTATTTATAATGCTAAGACAAAAACTAGAAGAAGATGACTTGAGGAAAGACTGAAGTGAGCAGAGGTATTAATTAAATGAGATCTCGGTATTTGAAGCATGCAGCTTGACACAAAGTTTTACTGACTCTGCTGTTTTTCTCTTTATGTTTTACAGGCCTGTTGTTTCTGGAAGCCAGTGCAAAAACGTAAGTGTGCACAACTTCAGCCATTTCAGTGACTGCAAAACATGAAGTTTTCCTTTGCTTGCACACTTTGTACATGGATGTCCAGTCAGTGTTGATAGTAAATGTAGTTAATTGAAGCAATAAATCCCACTCCACTGTAAACAATATTTTCATGACTTATTTATTTATGTAATTTTTGTTTTGTGAGTAGTTAAAAGAGACTACAACTAGCAATTTGTTATACAGCCCTGTTATAAAATGATAAATAAATGAATCCTAATATTGTGAGATGTTCTCCTTTTTCCTTTTGTAGCCATGTAGCCTACTGTTGATTATGTTTGTCTTTATGTTTCATCTAAGAAGGTGTTTATTTATTTATTCATTTATTATGACTGGATATCCAAATGAAAACTGTCAAATTTTCCCTTTAAACTTCTAATTGCCTCCTGTCTCACGTTCATGTTTATGCTCTTTATTCAGAGGCGAAAATGTTGAGGATGCCTTCCTGGAAGCTGCTAAGAAGATCTACCAGAACATCCAAGATGGCAGCCTGGACCTGAACGCTGCCGAGTCGGGGGTCCAGCACAAGCCTTCGGCCCCTCAGGGCGGCCGGCTAACCAGCGAACCACAGCCCCAGAGGGAAGGCTGCGGCTGCTAATGACCAAGCAAACTCCCTTCATCATCCCTTCCTCTCTCTGTCTCGCTCCGTCTGTCCTGCCTGCCCTCCCAACCATCAACCAACCCCCCCACTTCCATCCATTCCTCCACCTCCATACGTCCATCCACCCTCCTCCTCCTTCACTGCACCAGGAGCTGCATGAGAGCAGGGCCGCGGAGGGAAGGAACGGGGGACGGATAGCAACTTGGGCCAGACTGAGCTGAGCTGTGTGGACTACATCTCTCCCCTCCTCCTCCTCTTCTTCCTCCTCACTCACCCTCTTTAAACTGTCAATGTGTTGTCGTCCCATAACTCTCCTCTTTCGCTCCCCTCCACTCTTCGTGCACCATTCAATGTAGTCCCCCCCCCCCATCCTAGAATCATAGACACCACCACCACGCATTACACGGGTTACTGACACTTTAGATAGATGTAACGTTCATACGATAATGATAAACCGAGACTGTTTTTTATGTTTGGTTTTATAGCTATATATGACATGTAAACACTGCATCACGTCTCCATCATTGATCAGTTCTGTATGAATCCGATCTAAATTATTAAACTCCTGATGCCTCTCCTGGCTGGTGCGGGTGTGATATTTCACTCGCTGATAATTTTTGTGGGATTGCAAAGCCTATGAAGTAGTGTATCATGCAGCCACACAGGTCGAGGCTCTTTAAGTGTGTGTCGAAGAATGTGTAGCCGAGCAAGCTTTTTCCGACCCTGCTCGTGGCTTTTTAACTCTGTTTCTGTTGCTCGGCATGAAGCGAGTTCCTTTGGTCTCACAAGAGATGGGGGAGAAACATTTAAAAACAAAAAAACAAAAACAGGAATTGCCCACAAATCCCTTGTGGGTGATTCCTCAGTCCTCTCTTATCTCTTGAGATATCACAGGAAGAAGTATTGGGTGTTTTCCAGCTTGTCTGTGTGCGTGTTTGTGAGTGTCTGTGTGTTAAGAAGTTGAATGGGAGTTTCCTTTGACTACAGTTTAAAAAAAAAAGACTCTTTAACTCACAAAAAATGGCATTTCTGTTTTAAGAGTCATTCACATCTTGTTTCTTTGCACCAGCTCTCCCCTCCTCACCCCATCTGACCCCCCCCCAAAAAAACTCTCACCCCAGGTCATATCAACAGATTCTGTCTTTACCAGCATTTTCTTTGTCATTGTTTGTTGCCTTATTATTATAATTAATGTTATTACTCTTTAATCCTTATCATTTTTTGCTGCACTTGCTCTTCACACTGCTGTTGGACTCACCCCAATTCAATAAATCGACTCCTTTTTTTTTTTTTACAATAAAAGCGCATTTTACTGGAGAATAAGAGAAAATGTAGACATGTGGTGGCTCACGTGGTTAAAATATGTATCAGCAGCATGGTCTTAAGCCCACATCTTAAAAACAACACTCCTTTATCTCAAAGTGCTGCACTGAAGAGCTGATCTGTTTTTGGGCGGTTGTTCCTCTGCCTTGTATAATACAACACCAAGCAGCATGCCCCCCCACCCCCTCCGAAACACAGTGAAATTGTCAGAAATCCAATTATGCTCTCTTGTTTTTGTTTCCAAGTACGATTTTTCTGTACCATAGAGTGATTCCCTGATTGGACAGCTGTATATATTTGCTTCTTAACTATTGGTGATGACCTCGCTACTTGGGATTTAGAACTTTATTTGCTGGCTCTGCCAAGATCTGTACAGTTGACGTGCTAGTGGGTTGCCTGTAATTCATGCTTGGGAAATTCTGTAACATAGTTTCTATTAATAAATGTATGTAAAGGACAGACACCTTAGACACCCCACCCCCCCAACCACCCCGTCTGCACACTACTGAACCTGTCGATCGGTTGAGGGGAGAGGAAGTGGATTGAGATGATGTGCAAACTTTAGTATTTATGTCTGCAAACTTCTCTCATTTCTGTATGGAGTGGAGAATGGGGCACTTTTATGTTTATATTCTGTTGTTGTTGTTTTTTTTTTTTTTCCCACCCCATCTTTGCTCCTCCACATGGGGAGGGGCCTGCATCGCTGTCTTAACTTTTTGGGGAGTGGGGATTGGTTTGTTATTGTGGGAAGTCGGTGGGCTGGGTCTTCCTTTTTCCTATGTCCCACCTCTTTTGCAGTCTGAGTGACCACTTCCTGCTTTTGTCTGTCCACAAGTACAAAAAAAAGTACATATGTATAAATTTTTAAGGAGCTGTGCTAACATTTAAATGCGTTCTTGAGTGTATATGATTTTAAAATGTTGACATTTTGATTTTAATGACAAAATACTCTAGACAGAAAAAATAAATTATACATAACCTGTTGCTTTGTGTCTGTATTTTTTTTTTGTTGTACAGAGAAGGGTCTGGTGTGTGAGATTTGCAGGGATTTATTGGGAGAATCTGGCAGATAGGGAATATAGTATTCATAAGTATGTTGTCATTAGTGTATAATCACCTGAAAAGAAATGTTACCTTAGAATGAGCCATTACCTGCAGAACTGCACAGGTCCTCTTTTATGTCAAACCACCAAAGTCAAATCGAGGTACTTTTCAAAATTTTTCTGCACTTTACAGCTGTGGTAAATTACATACGGCTATACATTAATTAAAAAGTTATTTCACTTATTTGTTACATTAAATCAGGTGTTTTTGAACTATAAACAACCAAAAATATGATTTGTGATAGTTTTCTACAGAAGGGTGACAAATTAAAGGAAAATTAAGTAATGCCAACAAGTTTCACCAACATGCTCGGAAGCAGAGACTTATGTAGACGCCACATTGACCCAATTCGGCCCATCGACAAATTGCAGCAATTGGCTACCATACTGGACCAGGCAAGACTGACCTGTCAACAAATACAGTTTGCAGCCCTTCTTGTGTACAGGCCAGTCTTGCCATGTCCAATATGGCAGTGATATTGATGTACAATCCAAATTCCAATTGGGCATCTATGCATACTGTATATGTCTATGCTTGGAACAGGAGGGTAAGGCGAGATGTATTCAGTTGATTGCAATCTACAATTTCACCACAAGATGCTTTTTTTTTTTTTCAAGAAAGTTCACACATGGGAAAAAAACAGCAGACTCAATAATGTATTTCAAGTAGCACAACTGCTTTGTATTTTATTGCAACAAAAATTGCACCAAGGCCTAGAGGGAGAAACAAATAGGAAAAAGAAAACATATTTACATAGGAAAGCAAAAGTTTGTCTACAAAATCGGTGAGGAGGCTTAGACACAAAAGTAGCGTAGTGGTATGGTTGGTAAAGGGGAGGAATAATTAAAAAATAAAACAAAAACAAACGAGCCAACATTAACAGTACCATGTTGAAGTCAAGGCAGCTTGCGGTTGACTTGTGTCCTCAAGGCATCGCAGTCAGACAGGGCACGTGGGGTGAGACGACGACTACAGCACAAATACTGAGAATGTCCAAGAGTTTGCAGACGAGTATAAAGGAACGTATGATGTTAGAGTGGAATTTCATGGGTTCTTTTAGTTAATAATGGTCATCTTCTCACTTATACATTATTTTGTAAGACAGCAAGTGACAAATCCATAAACATTTCAGTCCAGTGTTTCCCCCAGGATATATATCTTTTGCTGGGGTGGAAAGGCCTCTGAAACAGCATTTAGACCACGTGACAAACCCTCCATCAAACCTAATTCTTTCTTTAGTGGTCAGAGAGACGCTGTTTCAGTCTGTGATCCCTCTTTACAGATAAAACAGCATGCTGCTGCTACAAGGCCGAGCTGCTACTGATGGCTTTTGTGACTGGCATGTAGAGAAAGTTGAATAAAACTTGTATTTAAAAAAAAAAAAAATAAAGGTCCAGTCTAAGGACAACATAAAACAGTCAGATCCACTGAGTTGCAGATCGTGCACCCTGGTCCCTCTCCAGTACAGACTGGAGACAAAGGTATATTTGGTATGGCAATCAAACAATAAAACTATTCCTAACCATATTTCTGCACTTGTAAAGTGGCAAGTCTTAAACAGCTCTGCCAATAGTGTTTAAGGCACTGTTTGTTACCAACGTGTGCAGTGAAGCAAAAAAAAAAGTGAAGGCTCATTCTGCCTCATTTGCTTGCTCCCATTATTATCTTATGGCACATGGTTGCAAATACTGCAAAAAAAAAAAAAAAAAAAGCATTCATACAGAACAAACACTGACACATTTTCATCACACAGCCAATCACTGATAACAGGGTAAAAAGCAACGGGAAATGTTCGGATGAGTTGGACAGACGCATCAGGTTATAAAACACTGTGTGATTCCAGACGCTCCCTAATTCTGACAGGAAACTCACTTACCATGAAAATCAGTCGTTTAAAGGGATAGTTTGGATTCTTCGATGTAGGGTTGTATAAGATACTTATTGACAGTCAGTGTATTAGCTACAATAGACTGCAGTCACGACACCCACAGTTTGGAGAAGCAGAGATGGACGCCAGCAAGAAAGCCAAGCAATGTACTGCTGTGCTGTCATCAACTAAAGGTAGTTTAGTTACTAAAAAAAGGTTCACCTAAAAAAACATATCAGTTTAAATGTACACTAAATTTAGAATATTTTCACTGCTTTACTTTGCTGCCAGACTGCCTTTTCTAACAGGACTGTTATGAAAGCCAAAAACCTCTCTCTTCTAACCAACCAAACTGCATAGGCGAAATCAGTAATTTTACCTCGCACAACACTTCAGTGTTTTAAAAGGATAGTTTGGATTTACAGAAGTCACACAGTAACACAAACAAACTGAGTGAGGCAGAAGTACATCAGCAGCTCCTGTTTTCTGCAAGGTAAAATGACTGATTTTGTCTATGGAGTTTGGTTTGTTTGGAGAGAGTGATATTTGGCTTATATAAAAGCTTTCTGATGGATAAACTTAAACTGATAGTGTTTTTTTAGGTGGACCTTTAAGTGGCTAAAATAGCTTTTGTTGCAGACCCTGTCCACATTGCTTATTTCCCCGTACTGGTACTCCTCTCTGCTTCTTCAAACTGCGCGCATGCCAACTGCCATCTACTGTAGGTGATACACTGACTATTTTTAAGTACCTCATACAGCCCCATGTCAAATAGTCCAAACTATCCTTTTAAGTGTTAGAAGGTGTTAGAAGGCATCCTAGCACAAAATGAGGTTAGGCATTTTATTTTTGCTCATTGTCATTGGCATGGATGAAAAATCAAACACTCGGAACAGTGATGGAAACAAATATCACAGGCCTGTTT
Source organism: Lutjanus argentimaculatus (assembly GCA_034769285.1). NCBI lineage: Eukaryota > Metazoa > Chordata > Actinopteri > Lutjaniformes > Lutjanidae > Lutjanus > Lutjanus argentimaculatus. The sequence goes on along the minus strand of JAWZSL010000021.1, from coordinate 1,710,849 downwards.
TCTACTAGTGTCATCGGTAAAGGGGAAAACACAACTAGAATACGTAAGACATGATCATTTCAAAAATGATTGGTGAAAAGTCATGTTAATAAAGAATTGGCCCCTAGCTTCCCATTAAGGCCTAAAGACATTGTTCATTCATGGTTAAGGCTTTTCAATATTGCAAACTCTTTCTGACAGAAAGGTTCCTTTGATTCCATCCACAATAACCACAGGCTGAAGTGTTTCAGAGTGTACTGTAGTGTGAAACCTACACAATGCTGCTGCTCTCCTGCAGGCTTTACCCTCAGATCTCCAACATAAGCTCAAGATGAACCACATGCTCAGAAAAAAGGGTGGTGTAGGATAGAGTTCATATCAGTTTTATCTCTTAATAGTTTCAGATTTTATGGCGCTACCTCTGAACAATGTCACTGATCTCTTTGAGAGACGACAGCAGCTTGCTGAAGTCCTGCTGTGCGTTGGCGCCCCCTGCGTTGGCGGTGGGGCAGATTTGCAGCTCGCGCAGGCTACTCTCGAGCTTGTTAATGGCCTCACGGAAGGCGAACTTGTTCCTCATCTGCTGTATGGAGTCGACATAGCTCATGCAGTACTTGGACAGGTTCTTGCCCGCCTCCAGCACGGCGCTGTGGCTGCCCGTCTGCTCAGAGTTGCGGCAAATGGCCGCACGTAGCAGCTCGGTGCCCTCCAGCACCATCTCGCGCGTCACGGCTGAGTTGGGCGTGCGCTCAGAGGCCTGGCGGGGTGCAGTCTTGCGGAGGGAGCGTCGCGTGTTCACTAAGGGGATGAAAGCGGTGGGGGAGCTCTGGTCGCCGGGGGCGGAGAGGGAGGAGGAGAAGCCTCCCAGGCTCTGGCTGGAGAGGGAGGTGGTCACTGAAGTGGCGGAGGTGGAGGTCTTTAACGGTTGAGGTTTGGAGGTGGAGCCCAGGGGCAGCTTCTTGGTGCCCTCGCTGACGGGTGAGCGGGCTTGGTCACTGGCAGTGGTTGTGTGGTGGGGCTCAGAGACAGAAGGGAGGCCCTTAGCTTTGACGTCTGAGGTGGAGGAGGAGGGGGATGGGGGTTCTTGAGTAGGGCTGCGAGAGATCTTGCCAGTTTTGGCGTTGGTGGGTGGAGGAGGTGGAGCTGGCTTGGGTTTCTGTAACTTCCCTCTTTCCCTGACAGATGAAGAGTCCGCAGTGTGCTTGTTCCTGCGAGCCCTACACTCTTCTCCAGCCGCCCCTAAAGCAGGAAACACGTTGGGCTTGAGGAGCTCGGCGTGGAGGGCACTGGTTTTGGAGTTCTCCAGCCCCGGCACCCCTGGTCTCCGCACCACCTTTGGTGTTAATGCCTGGGGGCTGGAGCCAGGACTGTGGTCAGAGTCTTTGCCTAAGAAGGAAGACGAAACATCTGATGAGGTGTTCAGACGTGGAGGGGGAGTCAGGGTGCCCATTCTTGGGGCATTCTCCCCTTTTTGCTCGCTGGTTCTCTTGCGTGGCAGAGCCGGCTTCCCCCCAAAGGTGCCTGAGTCAAAGTGGCGCTGGCCGAGGTCTCGCGGGAGTGTGACAGACTTCCATTCAGTGCCGTCTGCGCCACTGGGCAGGCTGGAGGACCAGAGGAAACGCTTTGAGTTAGACATGGACTCCTCCTCGCTGGGCGGTGTCGTAGCTGCTTTAGGTCCAGGCACCGCAGGAGCTCCCTTCTTCCTGGGAAACAAAGGCCCGGGGTAGGTGGGAGCCCCGTTTGTGATGCCCCCTCCTCCGTTATTGTTAGTACCCAGGAACTTTGCATTGTCGAGGCCATGTGTGACATCATTAATGGCCAAAGATGCTCCGTTGTTGAAGCTGTCACTGTCCCGAGGATCTGGAGTGACGCCCCTCCTGTCAGGGTGGACGTCCATCTCTCTAAAAGAGGAGCTGCGTTTGGGCGGAGCTGGTGCGTTCTTCTTCTTTTTTTTGATAAGACTGAGAAAGCCACTGCCACGTGTCTTGTCCTTGTCTTTGGGTAGCAAACGGTCATCCTCATTCAGGTTGTTGTCCAGGAGGGGGCGCTCTTTCCTGGGAAGCATGGGTGACGACACAGCTGCCTCTGGCTCCACCAGGTCTGAGGAAGAACCAGGGAATCATCAGTGATGAGGCATAAAATACTTTCACTAATCGCCAAACTACAATAACTAAATACTTTGACAGATGAGAAAAAAGGTACTTTTTAGAAATAAAGTGGCAAAAGGGTCTAAAAAGTCACTAAATCCAGTGAGAAAGTCGTCAAATTGGCAGCATTAAACCAAATAATTATGATGTGGTTGATAAACAAAGTGAAAAAAGAGGGATGAAGGACAAACAAGTGGCAAAAACTAATAATCATGTGTAAGTTTGTTCTGTGTATTAAATGCTACCATGATCAAGCTGTTTTTGGAAATTAAGTACTATAGTCTGTGCCATAGTCTATATGTGTCTAATTATCATTAAAAAAATTAAATATAAAATTTAAATGTAAAAAATGGTTATGACAGAATTTTTACCATCCTAACTGTCAAAATGACTGACACCAAGAAAGTCTAACACAACCTCTGGTTTCCAGAGCTTGAGGAGTAAACTCCAGCAGCCTCAGCTCTTAGCTCTGTGGTTACAGCCAAAGATCTCAGACTACACTTGATCTTACTGGGTGTTAAAAGCTCAGACTGTCTTAACTCAAACAGGAACTGAAAGGAAATAAGATAAGACAGCATCAAGACGGTAACTTTAGCAAACCGCCACATGGAGGAACTGAAAAGCATTTTTTTTTTACCTTTTAGTACAAAGATTTAGTTTACACAGTACATTTTATCAAGTATTTTTGTGGTGAATTGAATAACAATCACCCCCATATTCCACATATTTCTTTAAGTATAATAACAATTGTGATGGACTATTCTATAACATGTTGTGGCAATAAGGGCAGGAGGTGCAGCGGGTGTGAGTGTGTCTCACCTGGACTATCTCCATCCCGGTTGTCCGTGTTTTTGCGGAGAGTTCTGGTTTTTGTGGGCAGCTCTGGGGCCTGCTGGATGGAGCCTAATGTCGCCTTCTTCCCTTTCTTTCCCAATTCCTTTTCCACCTCTAAAAACAAAAACAGTAAAGATTTAACAGGCAAACAAATGGCAAATGACTTTCCATAACTTAAGGGATAGTTAGGATTATTTGAAGCAGGGTTGGATAATGTATTTATCAATAGTCAGTGCACTACCTGCAGTAGATGACAGTACCAGGACAGAAGCTACGCAATGTACTGCTGTGAACAAGGTCATCAGCAAAGTTTTTTGGCTACTTAAAAAAGGCCCACGTGAAAAAAAAAAGTCTATATTTTTCACCATTGTCTCTTGCCATCAGACTGCCTTTTTTAACACAGAACTGCTGTTATAAAAGCCAACTATCGCTCTCTTCAAATGCTGGTCTATGGCCACTTCAATGGATTACTTTGTATAATTGTGTGACTTTGGTGTTTTAAAAGAATAGTTTGCATTCACCAACGTCACACAATGACACAAAAAAATTAAACAATTGAGGCGGTAGACCAGCAAACTCCCAACTGCTTTTGTCAATGGAGTCTGGTTGATCGTGACAGAGTATTATTTGGCTTATATAACGGCGGTTTTCAGTTGGAAAAACTGTCTGATGGCAGGGTAAAGTGGTAAAAATATTATAAATATAGCGTAGACTTAAACTAAACTGAATTTTTGTTGCTGACCTCGTCCACAGCAATTCTTTGCTTAGTGGCTAGTGCTCCTCTCTACTTCTCCTAACCAGGGGCATGCTGACTGTCATTCGCAGTAGGTAACACTGACGATCATTAAGTACCTCATACAACCCCTCCTCAAAAAGCCCAAACTTCACTTAACACCCACATGTAAAGGTGGTTTGGATATAAAGGAAAGTAACACTGACCATCAGAGATGCTGGACTCCTGGAACATGGTCTCAAAAGCTTGGTGTGTTTCGGCAAAAGATGGACGTTCTGAAGGGTTCCACCTCCAACCTGACAGGAAGACAAAAAAGTAAGATTAAAAAAGTCCTTCCAGTAGAATTGAGCGCCTCTAATCATATTCTGCATAGATGAGTGTTGCTTCTCACAGGCCGTCATGAGCTCATAGACCTTCTCGGGGCAGCCCTCTGGTCGGTCCATACGGTAATCTTTCTCCAGCAGCTCATACACTTGGGACAGGTCAATGCCAGGGTAGGGGGACATGCCATAGGTGGCGATCTCCCAGAGCAGCACGCCAAATGCTGGAGATGTAGGCACAAGACAGTTAGCTGTGTGACTCATGCAACAATGAACAACAGAAAAATGTCAAGAACTAAATGACTGGAACATGAAGTCATGGTGGGATTATGTGAAATACTATAATGAGTAAAATTGTTTCCTCTTGTTGAATAGGACCTGAAAGAAATTAGCTACTCAAGCAAGCACATCAGGAATACATTTTAGTGTTGTCTGAATTAAATCAAACTTACCCCAGACATCAGACTTAATAGAGAACTTGTTGTAGGCCAGACTCTCTGGAGCGGTCCACTTGATGGGGAACTTGGCCCCAGCATGAGCTGTATAGGTGTCTCCAGTCATTAGCCTGCTGAGGCCGAAGTCTGCAACCTTTACCAGGTGGTTCTCCCCAACCAGACAGTTACGGGCAGCCAAGTCCCTGAAGGAGACAATAAAGAGAAGAGGTGAATGATAGATAGATTTTTTTGGGAATGTGGAATTCCCCCGGGATGGGAGTCAGTTTCACTATTTATCATGTGACTGGGACATGACGGGGGGAAAAAAAGTCAAAAGTACATTGCACACTGTTATGTGTAATTTCTCGATTTTTTACTCCCTGCCTAGGGACTGCGGATGAAAATGAGCATTTTCGCTATGATCATCAGCATCAGCAGTATTTCTATACTGAAGTTCATTAAAGTGTGATCAAATAAAGTAACGTAAAGGATTTAGACAGGACGAGAGTATTTCTGTGTGAATGGGATGGTACAGGAGTGAAAATAGCCTGCTGTGTCACTCTCTAGTGAATGAGTGATGAAAAGAGGGCCATGGTGGAATCCTGACTTTCTACAATCAGAAACAGATAATAATGTAGTCCTAAAATGCACAAGCTGACACCCATTAATAAGAACAAAAGAAGAGAGAAAGAGCAAGAACACACAAAAAAAAGAGAAAGTAAGGAAACAAATGCTGTTACAACATCCACTGCAGTGTTGGTTTTCTACAGATGTTTTGTGTGAAGCAGGGTCGCAAGCTGCGTCTTGTCAGGTTTAAAAATTAAAATGCACTTTGGCAAATATGAAAGGCATAAATCATCTCATCTCGTCTAAAGGACCTTGTTAAACGTGCCAGAACAAACTAGCTATGTTACAACATCGACTTGTCTAAGAACAGATGGGAGAGTGAGAAGAGAACAGCTCAGGAATGAGAAGAAAAGAGAAAATAAGATTTAAGGCCAAAGATGTTTTTACTTCTTGAGTATTCTTGGCAGCTCTGACTGAGCTCACACTACTAAGGATAGGGACTCAGGCTGAAATCAATTCACTCAGTACTGTCTGATCCTTTCAATTATATTATAATACTTCAAAAAATAAAGAGTAAGATCTTTACACCCACCTGTGTATAAAGTTTTTTTTCTCCAGGTACTCCATGGCAGAGGAGATCTGAGTGGCCATGTGGAGCAGCACCACTGCATTGACCTCCTCTCTGTTGCACTCCCTCAGGTAGTCTAGTAGGTTCCCATGCGTCATGAACTCTGTGATAATGTAGAACGGTGGCTCCCGTGTGCACACACCTGCCAAGGAAACAGGTTTGCAAAACAAAACTTGTCAATATTCACTGAATTATTTGTTTTTGTACAAAAAGCACGATATTGAACACCTCTTTCGATACCACAGCAAAAAGAAAAAAAGTCGTAGGCACACAATATAGGAAATCAGATTTGCACACTATGCTAATACAGAAAAAAATCACTGAACACTGTCTGGTTTTGCTACAAGACAGTTTTCAGCCAGGACAATAAAGACTGAACAGAACTGATGTCTCCAATGAGCACTTGGATCTTTTGTTTTTTTATAGCTTCAGTGCTATTCGACACTATAATAAATGAATATTGTGTTGACAACATTACGTGTTACTTTCAAACTATTTATCCTGCAAACATGAGTATGTCTGCAAAACACTGGTTAATAGCTCCTCTGAGCCAAACACACTCCTCTATTAAAATGAAGAGGTCATACATTTTGCCAGTAGTTTCTGTCCTGTTCATGAGTGATGACTTTCAGAAAACAAGGGCTCTTAACATACCTAACAGTTGTACCAGGTTGGGGTGTTTGATCTCTTTCATGACAGCCGCCTCCTTGAGAAACTCCTCCACCTCCATCGTGTCCTCCTGGACAGGGTTGTTGGCAAAAAAGTGAGCAAAACTATAGGCTGGTTGCAGTTGCATTCAGATAACAGCAGATGGTAGCATTATTCAGCCAAATTAAAGATTTATAGCTGAAACATGGTTAAAGGGATAGTTCAGATTATTTAATGTGAGCTCGTATGAGGTACTTATCAATAGTCAGTACATTAGTAAGTCCCAGTTGGCGTGCCCTCACTTAGGAGAAGCAGAGAGACCACCAGCACAGAAGCCTTTTCAGATGAGAAACCACTGTTATATAAGACAAATACTACTCTCTCCAAATCAACCAAACTTTATGGAAGAAATCATAAAGAGTTTTGTTTGTTTGGGGAGAGCAATATTTGGCTTTTTTAAAAGTGGTTTCCTGCTGGACAAGGTTGTCTGAAAGCAAGGTAAAGCTGTGAAAATATTCTTAATATAGCGTACACTTAAACTCATACTCGTTTTTTTTTTTTTTTTTTTTTCTGGTGGACCTTTTTTAAGTGGCTAAAATACCTTTAGTTTGTGACCATTCCATAGCAGCTTATTGCTTAGCTTCCATGGGGGTGCTCCTCTCTGCTTCTCCTAATTGGTAGCCTGCTGACCACAATCTGCTGTAGGTAATACACTGACTATAGATAGTAGTACCTCATACAAGTCCACTTTAAATAATACAAACTATCCCTTTAAATGTGTGATAATAGATTGCAAAATGTTTCCACTTGACTAGATGGATATTGACGTATGTTCTTTCCTCATAAAATCAAATGTATGAGCTTAGGAGCAGAAGACATGTTGAAATAACAATATCCCTTCTCTGACAGAGATCACTCTTTTTCAGTTTTTGTCTTCTTACCTTTAGTGTCTTGACAGCCACAGTGAGGTTGTACTTTTTCCAAACACCCTCGTACACCTCCCCGTACTGGCCACCTCCCAGCTTGTGCTTCATGGTGATGTCAGTGCGCTCCATCTCCCATTTGTCGTAGTTGGGAGAGACTCCGTAGATTGTGGGCTTGTTGCGCTTCGGCGCCGGGTAGTGCAGTGTGGTGATGAGGCCGTCGGCCACCGTGGAGTGGTGGTGCACCAGCTCCGCCAGTGTGTTGAAACGACTTTCTGACGAGACGTATAGCTGCAGGAGAAAGAGATTCTACATTTGAGTAGATGCACATGTGAGAGGTCAGTTCAGGTTAGGATATCCACAGAATTTTTAACATAAAAAGTAATTTACATGAATATATGAATGTAGACAATCTAGATAAATCTAACTCAATATGGTTACCCTTCTTATCAACCATGTCCTGAAGCAGAGTCATACTAGTTCTGTATTTTTCATTCATTTTTATTTCACTTTTAACTTTGTTTTCAATTCAGTTTAGTTTCAGGTACTTTCCAGAGTGAAACTGCTCATTTCAGTTTGGTGTGTTAGTTTCAGTTTAGTTTTTATTAGTTTTGAGTACTTTTTTTCCCCAGAAGTTTAGACTCACAGTCCAGACATCACACATCATATCTACATTCGTAAATAAGAAGTATGACCAAGCATTTCCTTTTTTATATCCTTAAATGCTTTGCTACTTATTTAGTTTGCTGGGCTGGCTGACATTAGTTATGATGAAATGTCTTTTGTGTGTGTGTTTATCGGGAAGTATAGGTCTGATTTGTATTTCGGTCTGTTTTAGTCTGATTTTGCTTTTAATTTTAATTGCACCTAACTCCTGGCACAAAATAGAGCACCTCCTTAAAGTCACTGCATTTTTTTGTACATTTTAGAAATCTGATCTTAAACCTCCCACAGTTTTTACTAACTAATTGTGGTATTGTCTTTTTCTTTGTTGTTGTTGTTTCCATCATTTTGTAATCGACTCAGTGTCATTGTAAATGAGCGTGGCCCCTCAATAGTCTTGAGTATAAATAAAATAAAACAATGGTTGAATCAATTAATGAACATTTGTTCTGTGTTTATTCTTTTGTTTATTTTCTGTTAATTTACGTCATGTTTTGTTTAATTTAAAAAAAGGTCAAAAGAGTATAAAGACGTTGCAACACAGCTGTTAAGCTTTTAATAAACAAAGATGTTGAAATGTTACCAAATGTTTTCATTACATGATGACTACTTGTGTTAAACTGCATTAAAATGGAAGTGCTTACACATCCTGTCTGGAAACAATAAGAGAAATTAAGGGAATGTATAAGACCAGAAATAAGTGGCAAAATGCCAGTAACACAGCATGAAATAATCTAAGTCTCGACAAAACAACAGTAAAATATTTCCTTCATAAAGAACGGTCTTAGCCCATTCAAACCTCACAAGGCATTAGTCAGGAAAGCTGGTGTAGGAAGGATATTGGTCAGGGCTCAGTGGACACAGTCTTTTCCATTGTCCAAGTCTTACATAACCCCAAAAATGATTTGCTCTACAATCTGCGCTGTGCATTTCGTTACTTGTGAACGAGCTCTTTGAGGGAGCTGAAGGCATGTGGAGGAAAAAAAGGGAAAAAGAAGAACCTTGACTGCAGTAAAAAAGACCTTTGAGATCTAAAGAGGATTTAATGGTCAGTTGGCTGCTCTCCTGGCTTAAACCATTGACCATTTACTAAATCAAGGGGAAGAAAAAAATCTATTTACTAACATAAAACCCTTTAGTTATTCAGAGCAGCGTTAATCACAGAGTCAGTGTGAAACAAAGCTGCAGTGGGGGAGAGCTGCTGAGGTAATCTCAAATTATGGGAGAAGTCTATCATACCAGACTCTTGACTTGGAGCTCAGTGGGAGGATGGAAAACAATATGAGATGGGGAACCGTGTGTGTATGTGTGTTCGTCCATTTGTTTCATGTGTGTGTGTGCATACTTGGCTGCATCTGTCTGTGCTAATGCATGTCTTAGCATGGGCGTCAGTGTCTGGCCAGGCCTCATGTCTGCTGGCCATTATGAGCAGCACAGTGGTGGTTAGAGGCATTCTTGTCATAGCTAGCGTTCCCTGAGCGAGCTCACCTCGCTGCATCACAGACAGCAGGGTGACACAGCCAAAATGGCAGCAGCTTCTCGACTGACATAGCATATTGGGGGAATCCCACAGAAGAAACTGAGCCGCACAGACAGTGAAATATGGCCAAAACTTATTCACCATCACCATCAGGATGAGGTACCCTGCACCTTGTTTACAAGATCGGTCTAAAGTTATGTCTCTAACCAAAGTACCCAGAATTTTTTTTTTTTTTTTTAAGATTATTTTTTGGGCTTCTACCTTTATTTGATAAATGACAGCTGAAGATATGACAGGAAAGGGGGTAGAGAGCGACGGGATGATATGCAGCAAATGGGCCGCAAGCTAGAGTCGAACAGGCGGTTGCTGCAGAGGACGAATAGCTTCAGGACATGGGGCGCATGCTCTACCAACTGAGCTACGGAGCACCCCAAGCACCCAGAACTTTTAATCCCAGGGACTAAAAAGTTCCTTCAGCTGGTTGTTGTCTCTGTTTCCATGAAGATTAGGCAAATTAGTCAGCTAACTTGAAAATGCACGCTGTGTCAGCCTTGATTTTTTTAGCACCTGCTTTACACAGCTGGGCACTCGCCCGTAAAAACCCACTCACACACCCATCCACGATCCACTCACCGATTCCTTCCCGGTTCGCACCACGATTCAATTCACGTCCAATATCCATCATTGAGACAGAACAGAAGAGAAGGAGAGTAAAGGAGTCTCTATCGGAACACGCTCAGCACGGTAAAAACACATATTAAAGTCATTTTAATCTCTTTCAAATGTTTTATCCATCACTGCCAGCCGTCCACATATCATCTACCAACACCAACAGCTAACGTTTCTCCTGGATTGCGCCATAACTCTTCTCATCAGCTGTTTACCAAAGCCGTTCACTCATCAACTACCCAGCAGCTGGACCGGATTCCCTGACTGACTGGACAAGACTGACTTTTAGACTCTGTAAGTTAAACCTTTTTTTTTGTTTGTTTGATGTTTTTTTTTGTTTGTTTGTTTCTATTAACTGAATTGAACTATTTTTTTTTCCTTTTTTGAGCAACTGAGTAAACTTGAACTAAAAAAGAACAGTGAAAAAGAAAAGCCAGAGTGGAATTTTGAGTTTGAACATTTCTTTGCTTTGTGGACTCTAGTTAGGGATTTTGGGAGTTTTGTTGTGAATATATGAGAATTCGGGTTTTGCATTGATATTTTGTGTTTGGGTTGTTCTTGTTGAATTGTTAATGTGTATTCAAGGGGTGTAGATTTTTATTTATTTGCATCCTTTGTGAAGTTTGATTGAACTGAAAAAATTATAAGAAACTATGAACAAACACTCAACTGACTAATCTTACATGGCAGGAGAGAGACCGGGCTAGCACACCTAACAAAAATAATAAAATTAAAAAAGGAACCCCAAAGGGTTAATGTCCCCAGAATTTAATTTTGATGCTGGTCCCTGCAGTGGAGTTCCTCCAAAGGTTTCTAGCGGGGAAAGTTTCTACATTGGAAACTAGCTAGCAGCTATAACAATGACCTCCAGATACCCTGCCTTCTTTGCCCAACCTCAAACTCTTGACATTTATGATTTCAAGAAATACATTATACAAAACCTCAGCACATTTTTAATCATTTTAGAGACACTAAAATAATAAAATTACCATCTCAAGTTGCAGTGGAAACCTGTGCCCTGACCAGCTTTGAGAGAGAACAGAACAATGCACTGATCTGTTCTGGTTGATATCAGTGGGCGTGTTTTCCCATTTCACAAAGTGCTGCTCTGGATCAAAAACAATTCCCTTGGTTACTGCACCTGGCTGCTATCTTTACTTTAAATCAGTCATTACATTCCTGCTACAGATATAGAACAATGTAGCAGATCCTGCCGTGCGCTGTAAGTAACGTCCTGCATTCTTCAAATAAATAAATAAATAATAAACCACAAAACTACACCCAACGCTGAGGTTTAGCCGTTATATTCATTTATATGTGAAATCAGGATGAATTTAAGGTGTTTAGAAAGATGTGTTGGGGCTACTGTGCAAAATGTCACCAGTATCTTTGTGATAAACTAACTAAACTAACAAAGACACTGAACACAGAACTAAGACTAAGACTAAATAAAATAGCTGACACAAGTACTATATATGGTACATGTTTATGTGTTTCATGATGCCCACCTTGCCGTCAGACGCAGTGTTAATCCTGTAATGGTAGACTCTCCCCTCGTACCGCAGAGAAATGGACCTCTGGCCGGGGCTGCTCTCACTCTCGCGGACCAGAAAGCTCCCGTTAATGCCCGAGCTGAGCAGGTACTCCGCCGCGTTGCGTGACACAGGCCCATGGTACCAGCTGTGCTTCTCCAGGCTGTTGACGGGGGTGATGTAGTTGGACGGCACCCAACCCTGGCCATTCTTGGTCTGTGCTTCACACCACTCGCCGTTGTGGTTGTAACCCAGCACACGCAGCTTCTCTCCTAGACATCATATGAGATTAAAATTTAAGAATTATCCACACAAGTGTCTTGTTGGCTGTATACCTATACTTTGATATTATGTTTAATGGTTACAGCTCATTCCTTTGATCTTGGAAAGAGTATTTCCACAGGTGGGAGCATTGTGAATCTTCCATATCCTTTGCATTAAGAACAGGATACCATGGTATGAACACTGTTACTAAAATTGAACTCAGCATGTTTTAAGTCAGACATGCAGGAATTCACTGTATCTAATGTCATGTTTCCTCAGATCAGGAAGCAGGGGTTTTTGTTTTCCACAAGTCATTTGGTGAGCTTGACTGAAGAAATGTATTTCTTGCCTCTAGTTCTGCATGCAACAAGAAAAAACTAGCTACAAATTAAAGATTTAATTCCTAAAAATGATCAAATATTGTTGGCCAAACTTAAAATTCAAGTCATACTGTTACTTGGTCAAATAGAGCCAAATAAAATAAACCAGTTTTGTGCAACGGCTCATATTTGAATGGACTGGAAAGTAATATTGCACAGGACATTTTCTTGTTTATTCCGGTGCATATGTTCCCCCCTTCCTTCCTCTGTTTGTCTGTATGATCCATCTGTGGTATTGTTTTACAGTCGCTTCAGAGGAAGAAAACAGCCCACGTGTGAGACCATCGTCAGGAAGTGAGAGTCAGACAGGGATGAAGACAGAGAGCGAAAGAGACGGGAAGCAAATAAGCAGATTCCCAGTAAGACTTACAGGGTTCCTACATATCTTCCATTTCAAAATTCCATATTTTTCCAGACAGTCCACTTTTTCAGACCACATTTGACATCTAAGTATGAAAGCTTGATGTTTATTATGTAAATAACTGGTTTAAAATCCAGCTGTTAACATGTGTGTTACATTCTGACTATCTAGTATCTATCTACTTCTATCTAGTACCTAGGTAGTGTAGGTAACTTGTCTTTGGTGTCACCATTCCCATGCAGAAAGTTGGACCCCAAAAGTTTCCTCTGTTAAACATCTCTGCCCAAACAGGAAGTAAATTTATTGGGGCTACCTATACTCCTATTATTTTCTCTTTAACATATTGAGTAAGTAATATTACAGTATATTATAACCCCTATTTCTTTAGTGTCTTTTTTTAGACCAAAAAATGAGTTGAAAAAGTTGAATAACTTAATTTTTACACTGTCTGAGCAGCCTTGTTTGTTGTTGTTGTTTGTTCAATGTGTCCATGGACTTTTACTTTTTCAATGACTACTTCCAAGGCCTACATCATAAATGTTCATATTTGGTTATTTGTGATGTATATGTACATTTTTGTTTTGCCAGCTGTGACATACCAGCATAGAGGCAGCTCTGTGTAGGATTGTGCGGTCAGATGTGCGCCATAGTTCTTGCCTTGCTTTTGACTACATCAAGCACGCTCTGGCCCACGTTCTCTCACGCAGTGGTAGACATTTTGGCTGCATGGCTTGACTGCTCCAAACGGCATGAAAAACCCTATGCTTGTATGATCAATTTGTTTTTGGAAAACAAGTATTTTTCCTTCCTCTTGTTTCTTTTTTCAATACTTACCCAGACACGGAAATTATTCAAATCAAATTCTATTCTTTTTCATACTGTGTATGAACCCTTGACTCAATTTCTTTTGTATGCAACTACAACACCCACCAAAACATTTCTCAAAAAAAAAGTTTAAAAATTTGTTGGGATTATAGTCAAACTGATTCAAATATACTGGTAAACCCTATTTTCAAAATGATTTGCATTTCCAGTTGGATACACATTAAATATGAGAATGAATGTCCTTATTTTTCTCTTTTGCTGACCTTTAGTGATGCTGAGTGTGTTGTCACCACTGGCGACAAAGTCATAGAGTGCGACAAAAGGTTGGGGTCATTCTCGCTGGGTCCAGCCAACAGGTTCTCTTTGGAGTTCCAGCGGGCCGCTTCTGTCAGACCCTGACTCTCAAAGTCTGGTCTCTGGAGAGCTTCTGAAAAAAAAAAACGCAAAAAAAAGAAAATCAGCCTATCAGAACACATGTAGTTAACTCAAGTGTGAGAGAAAACATTAAACAATGCATTGCTGAGGGGAGACTGAGGGAGATCTGTAGGCGTGTGTTTGGTATGCAGTGAAGCAGTTTTCCCATACAGCCTCACACATGTAGGATGATTCAGCAACAATGTTAACTCCTGCCTCTCCATGTGTCATTTCAAATGCTTCTACATCCCCTTCTACCAGGTCTTGTTCCAACAAGCAGGTCATCAGCTGTGATCCCAACATGGGATTAGAGCAATAAACCTGATCATGTGACCCGCTGTGTCCCTGCTGTCTTCATAACTTTTCATTTCCTGGATTATCCCCGCTTAGATTTCATTTTCTTGAATACCTAGACAACTAGCACACATCAGACCGTGAGAATGTGTCTCAGCATGAATCTTCACTGTAACTGTAAAATGGATGCACTCACAGGTAATGAGCCCCAGTTCAAAGTGCTTTAACTCATAGTTGTGTTAATTACAGACAGCTTGAATTATAGCAATTTTAGAGCAGTAAAACTGATGGCTGAATTACAAAATGTGGAAAATGGAAAGAATGCAGAGAAAAGTGAGGTGAAGTGAGGAGAGAACGTTTAACTTCAGTTTGGCTCAAACATGAGCTTGATTGTGTGGCTCGCTCAGCTGTTGTCACACATGTTTAAGAGGCATCTTACGTTTCATCCCCCCCAAGCTCACAAACACCCACATCTTTCCAACTGAGACAACAGGCTAGAGCTGCACTAGGTTTTCACCGTCCAGTGAGAAAAAACAGTAGTACTGTGAGGAGGGAATATTTTAAATTAATTTGTAAAAAAAAAAAAAAAAAAAAAAAAAGCAGCAATGGCACATAGTACACAGTGCCATTAGGCAACTAACTAAACCCTCAAAAAGTGCAAAACACTGAAACTGAACATCATTTTCCAATCCTCCACAATCACAGTATAACTGGTGACTAGCTACACACGTGACAAACTATAGTGGCCAAGCACAGCAATGCATACTTAAACTTTTAATGATAAATTAGCTTTTGGACACTACATTATTTTCAATCCTCTGCATTTTATCAAAATTATTGTTATTTTCAGCAGTTTGAGAACATTTCCATTTTTGACGTGTGGGAAAGAAAAATAAAAGGAAACTGTTGCTGCTGTTCATGGCACTATGACTCCATGTCCTGTTTATTATTTTCTTATTAAACACAACTAAGTTACGGACATGTGGTGCCTTCGTGATGTTTCCCTGTGAACATGGTCACATGACAAATCCGTCACCCAACCCCTCATGTCCACCACCACAGTGGCTTCTTCTCCTAAACAACAGCTGGATATGCTAGCTACTGTTGTCCAAGTCAAACCACAGTCAAGCAACACAATATTTAGTAAGCATAAAAATGATACAACACAACAGTTAAACATTGCCCACTGCCATCAGTGAATGTCATCTTATTTGCCGATAAGGCCACTGCAGTCAACAATGCAAATCTAGGCTGATATCAGTGTTCAGACAATAAATCTGTGCATCCTCTAGACATAAATATAAAAAACAAAAACATATTATTTAACTCAAACACATCTGGCAATAGAAATATAGAATGGACCTAAGAAGTAAACTATTCCAACATTGACAAGTCTTTCAAAGTAGAACAATGGTCTGAGGGTAAGGTTTTGCTTGCAGAGGACATAGTAATTATGATATATACTATGGGAGGAAGTTTATGGCTTCTCTTCAAGGCTAAATAATATAAAAAGGATGAAAACTGAAGACATATTTGATTGTCATGCTTACGGTAGTTGAATACAGACTGGCTCCAGTGAGAGATGGTTTACTCACATCACCAGCTGAGCTTTTGTTCCTCTGCACAACTATGGTCTAAATATTGTCATTCACAAAGATACTGGCTAAAATGTAACCCCTAGTGATAAGTTCAATTTCACAGCTCAGTGAATTAAAATAAGGCTTTTGCTCGGGATAGCTCAGTAACATACATAAGCAGACCTTTGCGGACATGTCTGAAATGCTGGTGAGAGTCTGATAAAAATATAAAACCAGCTGTCAATGACAGTTTTTAATTAGTGCTTTATATTATGCAATTAGTGCCGCAGGCAGGAAAATTGTGGCCAACTTAAAGCATTTCCCAATCTCTCTCTCTACACAACACACACACACACACACATACACACACACACACAAGAAAACAAGATGGAACAGTTCTCCATTGTATTATCTCTGTCCTTCGAAAACCATAGATATTAGGTTTTCATATATATTATATATATATATATATATATATATATTTTTTTTTTTTTTTTTTTTTTTTTTTTTTCCTCTACATTTTTGGCTCATAAAAACCTTTAAAGTTCTTCACCTGATTATGTCTAAGACATGTGTCATTGTCATGGGTGTTGAAAAGGTAATATTTTGGAGATTCAAGCTTTTCATCGTACGCTGGAAAGCGCTGGAGCAAAACCAAGTCCCCCAGCTGCAAAATGTAGCAGATTACGACTTGCTCACCACATTTATTGCATAAGTGGATGTTAGTTGAGAAAAATTCCACAGATCCACAGTGTGTTTCTGCGCAAAATATGGAGTGAGATCATCTGATGTCTCTTTTGCAGACGTTATGCCTGTAGAAGGAGTCCTAATGTCTGTCTGGTCTGATGGAGACCGAGGTGTAAAAACAGACAAAATCATCCAGAACCTGTGTACTGTAACACAACTGTGATTTATTAACAATATACGGATCGTTGCCTGGACTTGGGGAAAAGGACAATGTGTACTAAGTGATCAAGGCGCAGCTGGATTTGGTGGAAACACAGAGCAGAGAGCTGATTGAGCATGCAGCAAAGAGAATACTTCGTGGCAAAGCAGGGGTTGAGCAGAAGAGCCACATGCAGCCTCTTTGCCTGATTTAGACTGAAATATGCAACAAGCAACTATGGATATACTAAATACAAAGTAAGGCAAGTTTTTTGAAAGACATAAAAGAGACACAAGACAGTAAATACACAAATATGGTTTAGAAAAGAGTAAAATAGATAAAATAAGCTAAAATGGGGTAAGGCAAAATAAACAGCAAATATTACAGTGCAGGTCAAGATATGAATAAAAAGGCCCAAGTGGAAAACAGAAGTCTTACACTCTGATTTAAAAGAACAGTTAGGACAGATATCAAGTTTTCTTAGAGTTTGTTCCAGATATGTGGTGCAGAAAAACTGAATGCTGCTTCTGTGTGATTAGTTTTGACTCTTGGGACAGTAAGAAGACCTGTCCCAGATGATCTTAGAGATCAGCAGCGGGTCAGAAATGTATTTTGGCCCTCAAGCATTCAGTGCTTTAAAAACCAACAGCAGTAGTCCTAGTGAGTACTGATCAACCTTTTAGAGACCTGTACAGACAAAGTTTACCATATTCAAGCCTCTAAAGATAAACACATGGTCAATCCAGTGAACATAATTATTTCATTGTTGATATATTCTTAACATGATGGTTGGCTGATTTTACATTCTTCTTTTTGTGGATGTTAAAATATAGGTCTGCGTTTGTGATTATATCAGTATGTCCTTTGTTGTAGTCTTCACTGTTAACAACTGAGGTTGACATTTGACTTCATTCTTCTTTTTTTGGGTCCAAAGAGAATTATTTCTGTTTAATCTTTGTTTAACATTCCATTAAAAGTATTTCTGACAGGACTCAAGTGAGTTGGTGATTTGTCATCCCAGATGACAGCGCTTTAAAGACATGGTACTAGTATCGGCTAACCCTGAGGAAGTAAAGATAACATATGCGTCCCACAGCCGTCACATGACATTGTTGACAAGCTGCAGGCATCACTGTGTTGGGAGGCTGGTGAAAGACTTTCACACAGCCTCTTCTGCCAAGTTTGGCTCACCAGCCTGAGCACACTGAGACAATCAAAGCCAAATGTGGTGCTTCTTTTAGGTCACAAACCTGCCATTTTGTGTGAGAACATGCCAGATTCAATTTCATCTGGAGAACACTGCCTGGCTCACACTATACTTAATATTTAGGTGGGTTCCAAACCTAAAGGACAGATGTGTTGCATTTGGACCAGCAATCCGGGTGCTTCCCTCAGCTGGAGAATGTACAGGTACGCGCCTCACGCAAACATAAAGATAGCCTATCACACCAGAAGGCCCTTTGGTAAAGTTCTCCCTTTCCTACGGCACAATATGCCACTTTTCATGAAGAAGTACATTTAAGCCTGAAAATGTAGTCAAAATACATGATCATTATACTTGTAATTAAAAGATGTCTGTCTAGCAATTCAAAAGCTTGTTTTTTCATACCTTTTAAGTGGCACACACACATACCTGCATGAATATATGACAATTGTGGGTTGATGGGCTGATGGTGGTCGACATCACATTGCACCCAACCCTATTTGGGTATTCTTAAGGGCATAATGCAATCTGGCACACACCAACCAACACCTCTCTGACACAGTGTTAACAAACTATTAGATTTGAATTGATACTATGTTGGATTACATTGTACAGGTGATTTGAATATTATGTCCAAACCTTAGGATTTCTGAGTAAGTGACAAATAATAGCTTCCAAAGACTTCCTTTTCCAGAATCACGTAAGTCACAAAGTAACACAAATAAATTACAGATTGAGGCAGTGGTAGACCAGCAACTTCCATGTTATGAAAGGCAAAATTACATTTTTGTGACAGAAATCTGGGTGCTACGGAGAGAGCAATATTAGCTTATATTATGGTAGTTTCCCATCGGAAAAAGCTGTCTGACGCCAAGGTAAGGCAGCGACAATATTCTAAATATAGTGTAAATTAAACCGATTTTGATTTTTTTTGTGGCTAAAATTTGTTTTGCTGCTGACCCTGTCAACAGCAGTGCATTGCTTGACTTCCTACACCAGTACTCCTGCTGCTTCTTCAAATGGGAGCATCCCAACCACCATCTACTGTAGGTAACACACTGGCTATGGATATGAATCTCATACAACCCCACTTCAAAAACTCCTAACTATCCTTTTAAGCTGAGGCCAAGCAAGATAGAAAAAGAGCACTTCTAAGCAGGATGCAGACCTGACAGCAAGTAGGACATACCATGTGTCCAGAGTTTGGCCTGGTCATAAAGTGTGTGGGCAGCGCATTTGAGCAGCCCATGCCACACATGTCCACTTTATGGCCCCAAATACCACATCTCTTTGTTAGAGGGCGACAGCACACCGACACATGGCAGATGACAACACAAACTCAAAGAGAGAACAAAATGAAAGACATGGAAAAGGAAACTCAGGTGAATGAGAAAGAAACATAACAAAATAAAGGCGAATCATCAGACTTAAATTCTCCAGAGTCACGCAGTGGGAGAGATTGCAGCATGTCCTGGCTGCATTACTGAGATGACACTCAAAATGATTAAATGTGTGTGGAACTTGTAAAGAATTCATAGCTATGACTGCACTGCTATGAGCAATAGGAATCCATCCAAACTCAAAGACTGACGCAAGACAGAAATTTCTTCAAAGACTAGACTGCTTAAAAAAAAACATGTCTGGTTCCAGTTGGTCCTGGTGATCAAGTCTGTGAGAGCCACAGTTCTAGTTTTGATTCCAGTCATCTTAAATGAGCTGAATTACACACTGGATGAAAGAAAAATGTCTGGCACAATAGAAACCAGCAGAACTATGGTTCCAAAAACCATGAATCTATGTAACATTGTAATTCACTTCTATGATGCCGGCCCTGGTTCCAAACCACATATTTCTGAGAGCTGAGAGAGGTTAAATTTCTTACAAATTTATTTTCCATCATCTGATTAATCTCAGATCATACATTTGATACGATTCTACCCACTGTGGGGGATATTATGTTAATGAGAGGATGTTCAGACCAGAGCCCAATGGAGGACAGCAGGGATAATAAAGCTTGAAATAAACTATACAATTTTAGAAATCTTGTTGTTGAATTCCACCTTCTATTGTACGGGTAAATCGCCTGCAATGTAAAGCCAAAGCTCACAATTGATGAGCTCACACTGTATAGTGCTATCGTCAAGCAATGACCTGAGTGCTCACATTGTACGTGAATAACAAAAATGAAAAGTTTGTTTGCTGGCAATAATGCTAACAGAGAGAAACATGTTGCCATGATCATCTGTTCCATCCTGTGTACTGAAGAAAAATGAGGCACTGGCATATATGGCTCTGTAGGTGGCTAGGAAGCTAGCTATGTTATACCGTCGATATTTTCCATCCACATGACATGTTCTGTCGCCATGGCAATTTCAGACACTGTTTGCCACTTTATGCAGATACAATGAGAAAAGGGGCACTGACTTTAAGAATTGACTCATGGCTTGGCGAGACCCTGACAACAGCCAACTCAAATTTTGGAAAGGTCAGAAATTCATCCCAACATCCACTGTACATCCAGAAGCAGTTAATTGAGGCGTTCCTCCTGTACACCACACGGCAAACAACACCCAACAAACGTGAAATTCGTTCCAAATGTAAAATAAATTTTGTGGCTCAAAAACGGAGCCAGAAGTGGGTTCAAATGGTACATATTTGCTCAACTCGGGCGACTTAAGATGGAAAACCACCATTTTCATCATTAAGAATAACTAAAAGCTCATAAAATATTCAAATTGCATTTCCTTCCTTCTTCATTCAAATTATGTCAAACAGCTTATTACTTGGAGCAAAATACAAATAAGGCCTCTGGCTATAATGAAAGTTTCAATTTGGGGTGGAACATCTGAGCATGAGATTTGATGTGCCCTGGACCACATGGTCTGGAAATTAGAGACTCTTTATCACTGTCATCCACTTCAGTGGGGAGCGTACCAGGACTATTAACTCTATTAAATCACTTGGTTGCGCAATCTTTGGCACACATGAGACTTCCTTGAGTCTTCCATTGCAAATCAATTACTGTGTTGATAATGCAGAGACTCAATGTGCCCCCGTCATACATCATGGGCAAATCAATTACCCACTTTAACTGTGACCAGAACTGTCTAATTAGAAGTAATAGAAAAGAAGTAGTCGCTAGTGCCCATACAACAAAAAGTATGTGAAATATACAGATCTACATTCTGATATAAATTTATTATAGACATAGTTAAACAACATCTATGTACTGGAACATAGCAGAAAACTTAAAAAGTTGAGCAAAGCCTCAGATTAGATCCCCTCTCCTCATAAACAAGAGTTAAGTGGGACACGACCAGGAGTCAGATTTCCTTGTATTCTCCTCGCCGTCTCTTTTTCCACTTCTTTCCTCCTCAGCTAGCCAGTGTGTCTGGCCTCCCTCACCCTCCCCTGTGCTTACTCTCTGCCTTCCCCTCCCCATTCTTTCTGTTTCCACATTGCAGAAATCATTGTTGAGCCTTTTACACGGTGATATTTTATCTTTTATCCTTCTCACCGTGTCTCCCAAGCCACTATATACTTCTCCTTTCTGACATCTCTGCTTTAATTATTGTTTATATTTTTCCGAAGTAAACTTTAAAACCACAACACTACAGCCATCACAAAATATTCCTACCTTCCAAGTAACAGCTGGAGGAGGACGAGAGGCCTTTCTTAGATTTACACCCCACCAATTTCAGGCATATCTCCAACATTTTCATTTGCTTTCTTTCCCCTTCCTGCTGGAAAATTCTGTAGCTGGTTCAAATCAGTCGTCCCTCGAACGTTTCCCTTCTACATGTGTCCAGCAGGAGGAAAATTCAAACACAAGGAAAAAAAACTGACAAAAAGGAGAAACAGCACAAAGCCAAAATTAGGTGTTGAAATATACTGGTTGTCTTTTCCCGTGTCCTTTCAGTTCCTGTAAATCCTCTTTTTCTCCTCACTCCTTTTCGAAACAGAAAAAGCGGAGTCTGCTGTCCAGCAAAGTCCATCAACCTTCTCTTCTGAGTGGCTCCATGTTTTTTTCCCTCTTTTGCTGTTGCGCTTTTGGTTAGCTCCACTTTTGTAAAACAGAACAACTATCCAAAAGTGCAGGTTTGGTCCAAAATCTTGCCAGACGTGTAGATGTGTCAGTTGAGTGGGCAGTAGGGCAGTCTGAGCGGTGCCATTCCTCTCTCCTGTCCCTTGTGTGAGTGTGTATCTGAGGCACAGGGACTACTCGTGCTACAGCTGCCAACAAAGGGCCTCTTTCAGGCTCAGCCTGCTGCACTCAGTGACATCAGCTGAGCCCTCCCACCTCCAGCAAACACACAATGAGAGGGAGAGACCGCCCCACACACACATACATAAACACTCAGCAAGAGGAATACAAACAACACACCATCACCCAAAATTCATGTCAAAATATGAAACAAAAGCTGCAAAGGTCTCATTTAAAACTTTGCTTTACGTTTCAGTATAGACCTCAAATACTTCTTCCCTTCTGTTGAGGTCATGAGATGATTACAAGAAGCCCCTCCTCCAACTTTTTAACCCCCCTTCCCCCCCTCACTGTCTTCTTCTCAACTTTGCTTTTTCCCTCTCTCTGTTCTGAAATGTTTACAGGTTGAAGAATCACTTCTGGAAACAGGACTGGGTTGTTAAAGACAAGCTAAAGCTCTCAATCAAGAAGAGCAGCTTACAGGGAGCAAAGTATAACCCTTACCAATAAAGGCCTACTCTCTGGACTTCACACCCACTCAAACAAGGCTCATTTGCCACAGGTAATTTCAAATGAGGATGAAGTAAGCAACATATTTTAATTCATCATTGATCTTTAGAAAAACATGTCTGATCATGGGATTTTTGGATAGCAGCAGTGGTCATATTTGGTAGAAACGAATAATCCTTGGCAGAGGGAAAGGTGTCTTGCAACACAACTTCTTCTCTGCCTTTTCTCAGCTGTCTCTAAGTGTAGAGATAAACAGCTCATTCAGAGGTTTAGTCATACTTCTGACTAAACCCAGTGGAAGTAGATCTATTAAAGGGTGAAAATGTGGTAGAAGCAACCAACACACCATAGCTGTACCACCATAAATGCATTTAGAAAACGTAATGTTTTACAGCTTCTGTGCTCTGTGCTTGATTGTCAATTGTTTGTTCATGTAACTCAGTGGCTCCAAAATGGTGTACTGTGAGTCTGGGTGTGCCTTGGGATGTTGTAATAACCACACATTATTTTGCAATATACAACTATACAAAAAGTTAAGAATTTTTTTTTTAATTTACTGTATAATTCCATTCACAGTTCAACATTAATATTATTTTTCATTTGACTGGTAGGAAAGTGGGTTGATAATCTACTTTCTCCAACTCAAATTTTTACTTGCCTCTGTACAATCAGTTTTATTAATTAGCAGTTATCAAATAACAACAAACACTGAAGATAGTTGCCATGTTTAATCTAGGGCTGTAGTGTAAAAAGTGAAAAATGTCCCATCCTAGTTTTTCAGAGTCCAAGGTGATGTCTTTCAGTATCGTTTGTCAGTTCAAAACCTAAAGATATTCACTTTAGTATGATAATAAACAGAGAAAAGCTGGAAATCTCAATATTTGAGAGGCTGAAAACAGCATTTTCTTCCATTTTTGCATGAAAGATTACTTTCACCATTAATTGAGCCCTGAGTATGCACTCATTTCCCAATACAGAGGGAAATTCTAGTCAGTACCCTAAAAAATCCTTTAAAACCATCTGTCAAGGCAAACCCCAGTTTTTACCGTTCCGCAGTGATATAAATACAGGCCTGTCTTGAGATTCTGGTTTGCCTTTTGGTGTGAATTGGGCACAAAAAGTTTGAAAACAACTGATCTAACTCAACAATGCAAACTTCCTAGCAAAATCCAGGTTCCCATACTTTTCTCCAATCCTTGCATTTTTCATTGCCATTTTTCTCTCTTTTGTTCATCACTGCGTATATACCTGCTCAACTTATGTTCAAGTTGTACTACACTCTCCCATTCTTTATTACAGAATAAAACAAGAGTGCATTTCTTTTACTAAATTATTGAAGGCCATTTACAGAGGGAGAAAACATCATTAAAACCCATGTAACCTAATGCAATTCAAAACAAAAGCCATGCTATGCTTTTATTATCATTGGCTCACATTTTTATTGTCAGAGATCATCGATCTATTTAATAATTTCTGAGGTGTACTTTCTGTTTTATTGCAGGATATTGTTAGGCTATGCATTTCTGTTATTTGCTCCACTCTTGTAATAATGGCTAAAAGGATTATTGATCGTCACAAAGGACACAAGAGCAGCTGTAATCTACTGACTATGTCTGGCAAATATTTTTCCATTTACATGACAAACATCCCGTCAGAGATAAGAAGCCTAGTCAAGAGGGTGATTACATACTGGTGGGAAGCTAGCTTGATGACACCATACTGACCACAGCACATAGCATGAGTGCCAAACCAGTTAACTGTCTGACCCGGTCACTGGAGTTACCAATCAGAAAGCAAAAGCACTGAGTGAAACATATGATCCATACAGACAAAATATTTAACAGCTTTAACAGTTTTTAATTTTCACTTAAAAAGATAAAATGAAAGCACTGACATCTAAGTCTTTATCCATTGGTAAACTGACTACCTTATTGTCAATCACAATGCCTAGTTTGTAATATAAGTCACTTCTGAAAGTGAAAACCTTTTAATATCTTGTTGACTCCATTTATATCAATGAGGGTAGACTAAATATTAGAAACAAATCTTAGTACAGTGCAATGCAATTTGAGGGGATCACAATCTTCAGCCTCTAAAATGATCATAATGTTGAATCAATGCCTCTCAAATAGTTTCAACAAATTTTGGTGGTCATGTTGAGAACAAGAAAAGGATAACAGTCAAATAGGGACACTAACTCCTCGAAGTATAGCCTACCTTATGTGGACCTTTGTTGGACACATTTTGAACTGAGTTACAGTAAGACAGGTTGACTGGCCCACTTGGCAAGTATAACAAAGAGAGAAGAGAACAATAAACAGATGTTTCTGGAGATGAAACTGATTCATGTGCAATATAGAAGACAAGAAGAAACATGAGGAGAACAGAGGAAAATAGAAGACATCCAAAGACAAGGTCATGTCTGTCTGAGAAATGGTTTAGTTCTATCAGACATCATTGCACTGTAGGCTATGTCCATGTTTATAAGTTTGCTAATGCCTGGGCATGCAAATATGCGTCATAGGACTTGCGACAGTTGGAAAAGTCCTTCAGGTGCAGGAAGGAAAGGAGTTCAGAAAAGGTGTTCTCCAAATAAAATAAAAATTGGAATGCACAGCCCACCACTGCCTCAAAGTGGATTTACTGTTGTACTGATGTATTGATGTGCTCAGTAAGCTGCTTCACACTGGTTGATTGCTTGCCTCAGAGGCTCTTAAAACCTCCAACATATTTGCAGTTGTGGGTCATTGAGAATCAATGATTCATGACAATAGATTTTGAGAGAGGTTAAAAAGCACTTTGAAGGATGTATAAACAGGTCCCATAACCAGGCCAAAGTTGGCCAAATCAATACAAACAACCAGGGTTGGGTGCTGGTATCGCTCCTGATCGGTCAGTACCAAAATACTGATTAACTCCTGGACGGCTCTGGAATTTATAAAACGTTAATTCACTCTTAACATAGCCGTCAGCAAGTGTGCAGTAAAGAACGAGCATAAATGACCTCATCGCTATACTGTAGAAGTGTGTTTACAGGTCAGGCTATTTGTCAGTGAATAAATGCTACAAACACCCAAGACTCAAGACCCAAGTAGAGTAGCCATGTCTTGCATGTTGCTAACGGGGGTTAGCTCTGAAGTTAGGGACATCTTCAACCCAGGCTCACTTAAGGTGGACCAGTTATTCCTATTTTAATGACAAGCTGCTCCTCCAAGTTCTGCTCAGCTGTGAATGTGGCAGTGCAGTGTGTGTACAGTTTAGGCTATTTGTTGATTAATAAATGCTACAACTTCTCAAGACCCAGGGGTCAGCCCAAAAGCTCACTTAAGGTGGACTGAAATTTAATGTGAACCAGACCTGCTATTCTCATTTTAGTGGCATGCTGCTCTTCCTTTGCTCAGCAGATGACCACAGCCCTCAACTCCAGTTATCAGTTACCCCAGTTTAAAGACTGTTGAATCCTTTCACATTTTTGCATGTCATTTCTTAATTAATTAACTAATTCATTCATTAAAGTGATGACCAGAAATGTGAGGGTGGCATGAAGTCGTTAAACTACTTCTTGTTCAACAGTAAGTGAAGCAAAGATTAAGATTAATATTGAACTGGGAGGAATCCAAACAATACAAAATCACATCATCAAAATATTACAGACTCAACATGGTCTAGCCTAACACGACACATCCACTAGTCTCCATACCTTGAGTTACTGCATGCTTGTCTGTTTGGTGCAGGCAGCAACGCTCTCGTTAGCATCTATGGGTATTCTTAAACATGGCTCAGTCTCAGTGGCTTTGCAAGCAATGACCTCAGTACCCTGAACATCCAGTCACATGGCACTGGGCCGAACACATCATTGCTGCAGTGCTGGTATGGCAAACATTTGTGTTCCTCTCATGCACCACCCCAAACACCAATTAAGAAGAAACGCAGGCTTCCTCAAGCTCTGAGGAAGGCCCATTAACTTACCGCAGTCACAGAGTGTTGGGGAGATGAGAGGATGAAGGGAAGAGGAGAGGGGCTATAAAAATGGAGGAGGAAAGAGGAAAAAAGGTTGCAGATGGAGAAACATGAAGCACATTGTTTGGACGTGAGCTCATAGGAGAATCACTCGCTCGCGTTTTATAATCGGGGCCGTGTATGTTAACAGTTAGCTGACGTACATCCACCCACGGGATGGTTTTTGGCCGTTTTTCTTCTCATATACCCCCCTCCTGCTTTCCTGATTCCGTTACTTAAACCTTCAAGCAAAGAACAGGTTGTATTCCCAAACGCGGAGGCAGCAACGGTATTACAATTCAAACTATACTGGTGGTATAGCATTTAGATAATGTATTGTTACATTTAACATTTATAATGTCTAATTTCTTATCCTAAATATTGATGAACTAGGCATTACTTTGACACTTAATACTTTTAACTCATAATGCACCAAGCAAGGATGCACTTCAATAATTCAAACCATGATTAAATGCTACTGACATTTGCAATTGAGTGTTTTGACATGTGGCAATGGGGTGAAGGCAGAAGTAGGTCATTAACTTGTATGATAAATTAATACTTGGTCGTGTTGATGCTAAAATAACAGACAAATTAAATAGGTGGTAAGAAGATACTGTCTTTAAATGTTTTAATACTGCTATGACGTTTGAGGAGTGCTTGATTTCTGTCACTCCATGCATGAGGGCACATACACACAAACATAATCACACTGTCTAACAATGTCAGAAATGTGAGCCAGCCAACACTTGGCATAAATCCTGTCCATCTAAGTCATGGAACAAGAGTTATTACACTTTTAAACCGAGTGAGCTCTCTAATTACAGAGGAGGAAAAGGGTGGGAGCACGGGGACAGAGACAAAGCCGAGTTGGTTCCCAATAGTGATTCTGCGCCGCACATGGTTCATCATTCCACCACATTGCCTAACCCCGCAGTCACAGCAATCTGTAACAGCCAAGTGTACTTAAATATCAGACACTCAAGAAGCAGGTATGTAGTGTATGTATGTGTGTGTGCATGTGGCTGTTTACTCAGGGCCCTCTGGAGAATGCAGCCAGAGTGTCTGAGGCTTGCAGACCAGCAGATGAGGTTAAGGGGTTTAGAGTTCCACATAATTCTCCACTCAGTATTGTCCACAGGAGAGAATGGACACTTAGGAATGACACAGTGGCCGCTGTGGTTCAAGGTTAAGGGCTGCAGCATCAGCCTGCGGTGGTAATAAGTTACCAATGTGGACAAACTGAATATACAGAATAGGGCTGGGACGATACAGTTTTTATTCCGATTCAATACTATAACGAGTTGTTTGAAATTATATGTATTGTGATTCCATATAACTATTTATTGCAATTTTTGTTTTCTGTTTTAACACTAGATCATGGGAAAAAGTGAATTCATACGCTTCTAGAAACTGTATATCATGATTAATTTTTCCCCAAAACAATGTACATCACATGTTAGTCAGTCTTTCTGAGTTTTATTTCAGCAGCATCATTACTATACTACTTCCTGTTCCTGTTCATCAAGCTAGTGCAATACAAAAATAATAAATAAAATAATATGTTAGGCCAAAATTAATAGAGTCCCTGAAAAGTGCACACAGCACAAATATGAGCCTTTAAAGTAAAATAGCCTATGCAAACCCATAAGAAATTTGGAGTTTTGACCCTGGGTTTGAAGCCAGAGTAGTAGATTGAGTTAGCAATGTGTAGTCAGACGCTTTTTTTTTTTTTGATTCCACAGGGTTGGAGAAATGTATACCTGATAGGATAAGCACAAAGTTATTTTCTTGTTAATGGAATATGAAGAAAACTAGAAAAGGGTAATTGGTACTAGTTATATAGCATATATGATACTGATCCAGGGATTAAAAAATCCATTCAGGAATTGTTAAAAAAAAACAAAACAAAACTTGATACCAAGGCTGCCCTAATAGTCGACTTAACCATAGTTGGTGCCAAGAGTCTTAGTCGAACCTGTTTTCATTTATTTGTTAGTTGCAAAAAAAAAACACCTCAAATCCCATTCAGAGGTTGTACTTTGCCATTATGCCCAGGGGATTTTTGCAGCCCTGCTAATTGTGCTGTGGCTGCCATTAGCAAGTTAGCTTGCTTAGCGATCCTGCAGGGATAGAGCCTCTGAGATCAATAGAGGCCAGCTGACAGGGAATACAGTACCTCAGGAGATGGTGGGCTCAGGTGGCAACAGGGGGGCATGAAGTGGTCGAGACGCAAGTCTGTAACTTAGTAAGTTTATTTGTACACATTATCCATTGTTTTGATAAGTCTGCAACTGTTTTTTTTTCTTCATTAAATTAAATATTAATTATTAAATAAATATTTTATTTAATTAAATATTAAATTAAATTAATGTCATAAACATGAGACAAATTAACTAACGGCTTGAGCTAACAGCTACTAGATGACAAGGAAGTTCTTTAGTCGAGGGCAGCCCTGTAAGTTACCAACATGGGCAACTGTAAAACTAAACATACAGACGCACATTAGAAAATATTTTAATTTGTTTGCTTAAGAGTCTGGAGTGCAGAAATCCCCATATGCACTCAGAGAATAAAAGGAAAGCAATGTGCTTTATGTTAAGTCTCTCTGGGCTTTTTAAGAAGCTGTTTTCCCATTGTATTTTACGTGGAAACAGTGAAACTGACCCAGAGGTCATTAAACACATTTTATGATGAAATCCACTTTATGTGCATGCTCTTGTGGATCTGCTCACACACAAACTCACCCTCCAGCCAAACCCCTCTCATTTGAGGTGACCTATTAAGAGTCCACTGTCCACTCAGCTTTACAACAGTCTTCAATATGGATGGGGCCAGGCAGACCCAGTTACAGCCAGCTGATTTAGTGGAACATGAACCATTTTATCACGATGACAGACGCAAAATGGGGCAACACAACCCAGGTGACTAGGCAGAACTTTTGCTCATTTCTCCACACGATAGACTGCTGTAGGCCCAGACGAAACTATGTAGTGCCAAAAATATGCAAACCTGCAGAGAATGGAAATGTATGCACTCCAGCCAAGAGTTAAAATTTCATACTTTGAGCAAACAGAAAGCCAGGTCAAATGCACACAACTATTCATCACTTGTCAGGGGTAAAATGCTGCGCTAATCATCTGTGTTAAAGAGGTCTGGTAAAATTAAGAGGGCAAAAGAGAGGCCAAACGTATGGGCTTTGTTCCGAAATAGCAACCTGTGCGGAGAGGGTGCTAATCCAGTCATTTTCAGAATCGAGCTAAACTACTCAATTTGACCCAAAATGCTGGATCGCAAGCACAACTTTTTATATTCCATTGTTTTACGAGCGTGCAGACTAGTAGAGCCAAACTCAGGAGGGAGAGAGAAAGCAGAAAAGGGTGTGCATACATATGAGTGGGAGGATTGCTGTTCTAATGCAATTGAAGGAAAAAGCTAAAGCCTCTGCTATTACTTTGGGACTAATTTATTAATTCAACAGCATAAAAAGACAACACTTTGATAAGAGCAGACAGACACAGTAAACAGAGCCAGTAGATGCCGTGTCTGTTTTTACAGACTATCAACCTTAAATGTCTTTTGAGATGTTATCAAGACGCCTGGGGAAAGACCCCATTTGTCTGTGTGTCCATTGGGGTAAAAACAGAAACAGATACATAGAAGAGTGACTCCAGCTACGAGGCTCAGTCTCAGGCTGCAGCAGTGGAGCTGCTCGGGCTCTTCTTTGTGTCTAAGTGGATCCAGATGCAGCAAGCATAGCAGGCCCCTTCTTTTAGCACTATGAAGAGGAGCTTAGCACAACACAAAGGGACAGAACAGCATACCAGTAATGTATGGATGGGACTGGTGAGGTAAAAAAAAAAAAAAAAAAGAACACAGACCAGACAATAAAGTAACTGGGAGACAATGTCTAAGTGGGTAGGATTTTGGTCATTCGTGCACAAAGGAATCAAATTTAAAAAAAATAATTTACAAAGTGCTGAACTCCGGATACTGAGACACTCTAGCAGGAGGAAGGCCAGAGCGCTCATGTCAAATTGTGCCCTTGTGAACTTTTATCCCATAATTTGCACAGAGACAGACGCTCCCTGACCAAGAGGGCCCATAAATGGCTGAAACTTTTACAAAAAGACAGAGCTGACATCCTAGGTAGCAGGTTGTCTGCAGAGAAAACAACAGCTGCGACTGGAGCTGGGGCTGCCTGCTTGGGCATGGAGCAAGGAACAGGGGGTGTTTTTTTTTTTTTTTTCTGTATGCGAGTGTGTGCGTGGACCTGGGTGTCGCAGAGCTCCCACGCTACATTCCTAACCCAACTTGGAGGTTTTTGGTATGCATGTGAGTATTGTATATACTGTATGTACATGTATGTGCGCAAAATGGAGGGATAACCAGCAAAGAGAAGAAAAGAAAAGACCCAGTACTGGTGGTATCTTACTGTTCTGACTGGAACTTAAAGCTAGTATGAAAAACTTTCATATTTTCATTATTTTGGAGCCACCTGTGGACAAAAGCAGAGGTGTTTTCAATAATAACAACAAAATGTAATGTCAAAAATAAAATTATATAAATAAAAATCTCCACCTGTTTCTTTTTAACTGGCTAATGAGCGACTCACACTGACTTTGCCTGGGAAAATGTAAACACAGGCTTGTTTCATCTGATTTCAAGGAGACTCCAAGCTTGTGGTAGGCATCAAGAACAGCTACACGGAAGTAGCGAATCTTCATGCATGTGGTCTTATTAAATTATGTAGGTCATACACCATAAGTAATAATTTGAGACAGTTTCATAATCAGTTAAAAACTCTTTGTAGTAGCTTTAAGATTGACATCTAGATGTAAGATCACAAATGCTGCCCTGTAACTATAGAGAGAATAGATTAAATCAATTAGGCCACTAGTTGATTCTTACATAAACCACCTATCACTACATAATTAACATTACAACAAACCAACCATATTTCAAGCAATGTATAGTACATAAAGTCTAAATATGCAACTTATACATGAGTTTTCAATAAACAAAAAGATATTTCAGCAAATAATTACTTTCTTGTCAGAAACTGGGCAATCACAAGACCAGATTTCATAACGAATACTGTTGAGATGCTGAAGTGAATCCAAATAACAAAAGCCAGAGTGAGAGTCAATGACTCAACAGGACTGTTTGTGCTAAACCGACATGCTTACACTTCAATTGTTCTGCACAAAAACACTGAGTACCTTCTGTATATGGAAAAAGCTTTGGTTGAAGCTTTGGTTTGTGCCTTTGTGATTTTTCCTTCCTTTGTTTGCATTCAGGATTTTTTTCCCTTCAAATTAACTCCATTACAAGTAGCTTATCATTTCTCAGTTTCAGCAGTTCAGTGTTTTTTGATCGAAGTCATAGACTTGAAAAATGTAACATACAATCAAACCAGTCAACTATGATAGGTATGTTGCATTGTTTGACGTTTTATGAACTAACAAATGATAGGTATCTAAGTGTACACATCATTTCATGCATTCAGGACAGGTATCATTAGGATTTTATTAACAGCTTATTAATACTTATCAATACTTATACTAATACTACTTGCTGTAATTTGGTGCAAAAAAAGTTAAACTGTTTCCATAATTACTGCCCTTATCTACATTTCTTTCAAATTTAGTAAAGTGTGCCCACACTTTTGAATGTTTTGCCCTAACAAATGAGAAGCTGGTGCCTGTTTATTACTGGTTCTCAATACTCATCCCTACTGCAAATAAATTCACAGAACCTAATACAGTTTGATAGAAAACACTGGTTAGCTGGATAGCACACACCCAGGTAAGCATATCACCTAAAAAATACACATATACTCTCAACTTCTACAAACTGAATGCTGATATACCGTTGCTAATGCCTCCAGCTTATGTTGTTTACCATGATTTGTTTGTGTGCTCCTTATTGTCTGCTGATTTTCATTAATTTAGCCTGTTTGCTTGCGTATTTTCGCTATTGTTCTCCATGTCTATAAAAGTGTTCTAGGAAATGTAAAATCCACTTAATAAAAACAAAAAAAAAGACAGAGAGAGAGACAATGACAAAAGGAAGAGAAAGACAAAAAGAGGAAGGGAGAAAAAGAAAAGAAAGGAGGGGGGAGGGAGGGGGATTGCACCAGTTATTTGAGAGAGGAATGCACAAGAGGTCACATTCTTCACTCCGCTGCTGTGGCTTGCCTTATGTTCAACTCTCTCGCTGTCTTTTTCTCTGTGTAAAATAGGCAATATTACTCAATACACCTCTGGTGCAACAGATTGCATACAAACATATGGGATTCACTAGAAACAGAGTGGACTGGCTCAAGAGGCCAAAGTTAGCAATCCATTAATGATATACTGTACGTATTTATATCAGTCAAGCAAGTCACTGAGTTATACAACAGGCCTTTTTTGATGGATGGCACTTTGACATGACACAGTAAGAAAACCACAAGTGTAAATAATGAAATCCATTATGGCTGAATTCCATTTACCTGCTTCAGTGTCAGGGTCCTGGCATCGTCACACTGTCCCAGACTACTGGGACTCTTGGCTATAACAGAACCATTGTTAATGCTATTAGTAACACCTGTTCTTTTCCTACTATAACAAGTGAGTATACCTGTTGTGAACAACACCTATTAACAACAGAAACTTGCACCTGTCCATTACAGTCTTATATTACGCGGACTATATTTGCAGGCAAACTGATGTTCCACTATTATTCAGAATAAGACAATATTCAGAATTTGATATAGGTCATAAACAATTAGGAATTTGGCCTTCTTCTGGACTTGGGTATCAACATGTTTTTGGATAGCAACCTTTTAAAGAGGGTGGTTGAAACAGGGAGGT
The DNA here is from genome assembly GCA_034769285.1 of Lutjanus argentimaculatus. Taxonomy (NCBI): domain Eukaryota; kingdom Metazoa; phylum Chordata; class Actinopteri; order Lutjaniformes; family Lutjanidae; genus Lutjanus; species Lutjanus argentimaculatus. Next base: position 1,677,517 of record JAWZSL010000021.1, on the reverse strand, counting down.
TGTTGCATGGTCAAACAAGTCTACCACTAGTGAAAAAATATTATTTTGTTGCAAAGAAGCAAGATGGCTCAAGCAGCTCTAAACATTAATCAGAGTATGCACAGCTGTATGTACACGGTAATATTAGTGGAATATTTATTTTCATTGGACATGTAAACAGGTTAGCAGGAATATAGTCTTTTTTGGGAATAAGGGCAGAAACTGTAATATACTGTGCATGTAAACGTAGTCACGATTCTTCCCTATGGGAGTCAATGGAAATATTAATAGGCTAATGTTTAACCTATTAACTCACCTCTGACTGTGTGAGTTTGCTGAAAACACTCCAGTGATTACCTGAAATGTGATTAGCACAGTTCTAAAACCATAATAAATACTCTTGTGCAGACAGACTTATCATTAGATAGAAAAAATAGATTATTCCGGTTCATATAATACCTTTTCCAAACACAATTTTCTACAAATTCTTCACAAGTAACTAACCTTGAGGTCTGTTTCTGTGGGAAATTTGTGGAGAACTACCTTGACTTTATCATTCACACGTGTACCACTTTAGATCTAAATATGATAAAATACTGTATATTTGTCATGCTTTGTGCACCAGCACATGGCTGCCATTAGTGTCTTGAATTCAGGTCCTTGTGGACACTGATTATAACAGTTAAAAAGAGGGAACTTGCGAGGCACAGACTACCTTGATTTATACACACAGCTGTTTTGACTAGTCATCGGACAGGGTGGTAATAAAGTGGACTCCTTTCCAGGTGGACGAGACTTGATGAGAGGGGAAAACAGTCACTAATCAGCAATGTGTCATCCGGTAAGGGACAAATGTGCCCTGTGCCCCCACCCCCCACCCACACACACACGCGCACACACACACACACACACTATTGTGGAGACATGGCCAGCCACAGTGAGGGACAAACCACCAGGAGCCCAACAGCTGGGCTGAATGAGCATTACTATGAGGCACCTGCTGCGTGGGTACGTACACGGGTGTACATGCATACACAAGCACTCACACACATATACACACTGACACCCTCCCCTCCCATCTTAAGGACCCAAAGGGATCATGGGAGGAGATTTGGTGAGTAGACTGTAAAGATTCCTCGAGTTCCAGTCAGTCACAGACTAAAAGAGAAATGGATTCGCTTGCTGAACGCAGCTGCTGCAGGAAAAACACACACACACACAGAAATCAAATGATATCACTGAAAGGCTACACACCAGGAGGGGTCAGACAGGCCTAAAATACAACTATTAAAAATACATTAACAACAATCACTTAAAAATAAATGCCTATTCATATGCACTTAAGATTATTAACAAAACCTTTGTAGTAGATCAAGATTCATGATTACAAGTCTGGCCTCAAACAGATATCTGCATGCTGCTGGGACACACTAGTGACACACTTCAATAGTCTTATTAGCTAAATGTAATGACTCCTCTGATAGGGCTGCTGTACCAGTTTCACAACTGACACGGTAAAGGTAAAAACAAATTTGGGGAGAATAGCCAATCCTGCTTTTGATTTCGATTATTGAAATTAAAGTCATTTCTATTGATTTACAATTTAGAAATTAAACTGTGACACCCCTTGTCTGGAAAATACAATTGGTATGCCGGGGCATCTCTGTCGCAAAACAAAGCTTCATTTACAGTGACATCTTGTGACACATCTTACCTCTATCAAAACTTACAACTCCTGTGATTTGGATAATATTTTGATTAACTGTTCAGCCCTTATATTTGCTTCTGGCTAGGGCTGGGAGGTATGGATAAAATTTAAGATGCAGGGATGACTACTGGTGCTTTCTCAAAATATTAACACAACGGGATAAATTTTGATTTTGATAAATAATCATCACAAATAACAGAACAGCAAGAACAATCTGGTAAGTTCATTTTATCGTAATGAAGCCTTTAACAGCAGGAAAAGACAACACCTGTACTATATCACAATATAGCAATATCCAAAATCTATTTATACGATATCTAGTCTCATAGTGATCTAATATTGATATGTTGTCTTGCCCAACTTCTGGCTTATCTGTATCAAGTTTCCATGGCCACTATTTTTTGACAGACAGAAATAGACAGATGACAGAAAATGAGTGGTGAGAGATGATAACATGCAACAAAGGTCCCTAGCCACACTTGACCCACAAACACAGTGGGCCACGGACCCTACTTGACCTGTAAGTTGCCAAAGCGCCTCCCCGTGTTCACATATTTTTTTAGTTTTCCCTTTAATGTCCTCTGCAGACATAACAGTCAAATAGTTTGTTATTTAGTTGCCCATAGACAAGTGTTAGCATGCTGTTTTTTTCCAGTTTTCAGCCCTGTACATGCTGCTCTGGCACCTAGTGACCCTGAGTAGAAATGAGCAGATAAAGACAATGAACAAGTGGGGTGTCATCTTCCTTCATTCCCATATTACAGTCTGCCTTGAACATACTTGAAGCTTTGCCAGGCTAGTCTGCAGGCGTCAAACAGGGAAAAATTGTGGGGTGAAGCTTATGAGTAAGAAGAAAAGCCCTGTTGTGCCCTTTACTGAAAGCTATCCAAGCAAGAAGCAACACCAGAGATCCCTACATTTTCTGTAATCTTACTCGTCTGGCTGATGACCATTTGGCACTGTTCTCTTTTTGTTGTCTATGAATGAAACTTAGCTGTAGTTAAAATGTGAGGGCAGTCGGTAGCCAATCACATGCCAAAACCGCTGTCTGTTAAACCCTTACAGTGTTTCCAGCTGTTTTTGTTTTCCAGTAGTCCAGACGATCTGGGGGATTTATGGCTAATAGGTTAAGCTTTATACAAATGTGCATTTTAATGAACAAAATTACTTCAGAACCTTGCTGCATGGTTTATATTAAAAGCTGCATTACTGAATGTTGCACACTGCATTTGCTTTGAGGCAACAGAATTTAATTAATGCACTCCTTCCATGTTAAACTTCCATTTGGTTGGGATACCCGTGACATGATATGCATCCATGATTATAGTCTACAATGTGGTCATCCACACAATAGGGATTGCATGGTTACAAACTGAGATTATTTTTATTATAGGTTTGAGGTTTAATGTGTGCCTTGTGGCCTGCAAATTTTGAGCTAACCACTCATGCATTAAAACAAAGGAATTCAAAATGGACAGAAGTGCCTATGTGATATAAACTTTTTTGATCATGAATCCTAATGTTATTGTACAGTTCTTTCGATCATCAGTGGAGTACAAACTACACACTGCAAACTGGAGTCTCTGTTAACACTGATAAACAAACAGATATACTGTATGTTATGTATGCTCATCTCCTCTATCAAATATCTGTCACTGTGCTGCATTATTAGAAACTATGATGAACTGTCCTGACGCTGTGTCTGCTTCTTTATCTCCTGGGTGTATTATGCTGTCAAGTCTGCGGTTTGCCATAGCATTAAACTTGTTCTAATTGTTGTAAATAGCTGTATCCTGGTCCTTAAAATTAATACAAAAAAAAAAACAAAAACTGAATATCAAGAACCATTCAGTATGACGTTATTGTGTAGACCAACCTGAAAAAAGGCAAGGATTTTTTTTCCCCCAGAGGACAATATTTTATGCAAGAAACAAATTGTTATTACATTATCATTATCACTTTCACTGCTTTTGGGCCTCGAAGCAAAAAAGTTTTGACTGTCTCCCTCTTTGGGTGTCCTGCACACACAGAAATGGCCCCAAAATAATCTCTTAAGATTAAAGCTCTTGGTGGCTTTCAAACCCGTACTCAAGACAATAGTTTATATCTAAGTGATTCAATTACTAATTGTGTGTGTGTGTATGTTATTAGTAATATGGTAAATAAGAGCTGATCAGAAAGCATACTGTCTAATGTTTTGATATGGGAATATTTGAGAATATTGGATGAATGATTGAGAATTTAAAAAAACACCTAATGCTGCACACCAAGCTAGACAGCATTAGACAAAAGACAGCAAAAGTGGGCCACGGCTGATTTCTGGACACTTTACAGTAAATATTTGTAAATGGTTAAACAAAACTTACAGACAAAAGTACCACTGAATAAACAAGCTCTAATTATACTGTGTTATCATGACTATGCATAAGGTGAATGTTCAAGGGGCTTAATGAGATATAACATATAAAATAGTTATTTTTCAACAAAAATGATATCTGGGTCACAACTGCAATGTTCCCCACAAAAACACATTAACCTCATAAATAAATGTTACCACCAGGGGGCAAATTTCCCTTTAACCATCAAATGTGGGCACAGCAATTACTATGTTACCTCCAAATCAGACAATATTGTTGTGAGATCCTCTTTCCTTTGAACCCTAAAACCTCCAAATTCCGCTCTGCTTTCCTCTTTCCTGTCAGCCCTTTTCAGGGAATGGCAGGAAAACAAATGAGAGGCATCATTCCTTTGTTGAATACTCTCACACAGCAATTCCACTTCCTGCAGCCAGTCAAAAACATTCCAGACTTGCCAGCCATCACATATTGTTGTGCTATGCACTGTAACTGACACTCAAATTACGGGAGGAAGGAGGGAGATGCATATGTGATTGAAGTGTAACAAACTGAGTGTAATAACAGTGGTCACCAGAATAATCTCAAAGCTTATGCTGACACCAATCATGATCTCATCACCTTGGTTGTAATCATTTTATTTCAGTTAAATTACTTTTGGACACACGCAGAAAATTGCACTGGCGTGGCAGGAACGAGCTGCAGTAGAAAGCATACAGATATAGTAATAATTAGACTGATAGATGGGCCTGATATGGGACAATCACAGATATATTTTCACAGCATATGTTTTTCTAATATGTACCAATATGGAAACTTTTTTACAGAACGTATAATGAAGAAACCGATGCTTTGGGTGATTTAGATTTAGCACAAGGGGAACATTTATGAGGATAAGAGGAGCTCCCTGGCAGGTGCAGATATTGATAAGTTATGCTTCTTGTTTCACAAACCTGCCCTTGATTGACTGGTAGTATTAAAATATTCAGCAATTGACTGATACTGAACAGTACTGATGTTTAGTTTACTATTTATTTTATTTTTATTTATTCTTTTTTCCTTCAGTGTTCATTTCTAGAATTGGTTGACAATTAAGTAACACATTAAAGACTATTAAACATATTAAGTTCTTGGTGTAAGAAAGCTGCCTTCTGAGTACCATACAGGAAATCCATATAGGAAAAGTCTATTTTCATTCTAGCTCAAAAAATTCTGTTTATTAGCCAACACTGGTAATTGGTAAATTTTCTACCTTTAAAATCAGTAACGGTCTCAAAAATCACATAACAGATGAGCTCTAGTAGTAATGGATGGCTACTAAACTGTAAAACAAATTTTTGTAGAGATAAGTGGCTGAACACCAACAGTGACCACAGTTGAGCATACTTTTTGTCTATCCCAGATGTATTTTTGTAAATAAACGTGGTACACAAGAGGAAATTAGACTAGAAAGAAGTGATCAAGTACACTCTTGTGTTGTGCTCAGACCTGTTTTTTCAAACAGGCCTGGTAACCCACTTCAGCTTGTAATCTAGACCATGATTCATCAAAGTCTATATACAACTTAAGGGGATACTTGGTTTATCTGAACCACACACAGAAAAAAAAACTGCTGGAAGTACAGTGTGTGAGCTGTGGTTCCAAAAATCCACTAACCTGCTCAATCCTTATAATCTGTGCTAGCTAGCCAGTGAGATCATACCTCCCCGCTGTACAGTACACACTGGGTGCCAAGAGCAGAGACAGGTCTTTGCTTGCCCTCCACTGCCTCCGTCTCTCTCCCAGGCAGCTGCATGCAGAGGTCTGAACCTGCCTGCTGAGAAGCAGCATGGCGCTGGCTAGCCCAGCATTAACTAGCTGGGGCTCATCAGGAAGAAAAAGAAAAACATCGATGTAAAATCATGTGTTGATATTGCCCTCCTCCTGCACTGTGACTCATATCCCCCTCTCAGAGTCGAACCTGCTCATCACAGGAGGAAAAGGGGCAGAGAGGGAAAACAAGCACGCTCCATGTCACTGACCCTTTGCCAAATTCGATCCATTTACCGGCAAAGGCTTTCATTCTGTTTTTCTGACCTTCCCTGTCCTGTCCCCCTCTGCGTTATGCAAGACTTAGAGTCAGTGGAAAGTATTCCTGCTGAGGCAATCACAGCCCTACAGACACATTTGGTAAACTTATCAGTTAGCTGGATGCATGGCATGCATCTGGTTATATGGCAAGTGATCATTTTAAAAAGTTAAAACAGTTTAGATTCATTTCTCAAGTGAAATGTTCCATTTTTCTAAGCTAGTGACAAATTTTGTTCTACGTTCAAACAAATTGTGTTTACTTCACCAATAGAAACAGAAATGATAGAAATGTGATGATCCACTTTTAGATTTTGTTGCTTTATTGTGCTAACCTCCCATTGAGTATTCATTACATTATTAAGCACCAAAGCTAAGGCAGTAAAATGACAAAACCTACAGGCATGCATGTACGAAAAAAAACTATTCAGAGTTTTATTTTGATTTATGGTAGAAAACAAGCCCCTCTGTGTTATACTATGTGTTATAGTATTCTGGAAAATATATCGAGACATAGCCCACCGTGAAGGCATTTTCAAGAGCCAAAACTAGTAAATAAACCATTCACTATAGAAACAAAAGGTGAAGTAACTGATGATATCATGGTTTCTATGGGTTATGATTGGAACTACAAAATCCTGTTTTCTGTCCACTGCCATGCTTTTAAAAAAACAGCATCTAATGGGGCATTGGACAGAATAAAACCTAATAGTCTTACCAAGAAAGTCAACCAGGAAACAGACACACTGCTTTATATTTATGGACTACAGGTTAAGATGAAACATCATCATCACATCTATCACAGTGGATGTAGTGTTATTGTTTTGCAAAGCGTGGTGAGGCTCTGTGCCAGCAGCAGACTAGCCTTCCCCAGAGGCAAAAGAGGCTCCCTGAGGAAGGGAGTGACAAAGCTTTCCTCATGCAGCATGGGTGTGAGTAGCTCATTCAGACAGGGCCATGTTTTAGGTACATCTTTGGCTACTAGGGCAGATGTGTCATTTCATCTACTTATTCACTAACAATTCCAGGTATTTAAACTTGCCTTTTATCCCTGCTTGTGCAATGATGGTAGTTAGTTCTCAGTTAGCTCCCTGACAATCAACTGTACGGTACTTTTCAAGATGCATTATGGAATAATTTGAATCCACTATACAGGGCAAACATCTCTAGGTAACAGTGCCGATAATTAGAGAGCAGGGTGGCCGATGGGGGCTATATAATGCCAATATCAAAACAATGAAAACTCATGTATAATTCCATTATTTCATGTACATTTCAATCTAATATCTGTGTTTATCTTAGCTAGTAACATGTTGCAAATAGAAAAATAAATTGGGTTATGCTGTACATTTCAGAATGTGACTGGTTCTGAATTCCCAAAACTCACAAGGGGCAGCAGTAACATTGTTCCACAGCAGCCACACTGACAAAGCAGCCTGCAAATGTGTCTGCAGACAGTTTTTGTTTATCACCTCCTGAGCACAGGCATGTTGATTAAGCCCTACTTCAAAATGCCAGATAACCTGCCCAATTAATTGGCCTATCACTGCTCAAAAGACATTCAGACAGCAATACAAAATGGAAAGCATGCTATACAGTTGACTATGTAGTTAAAGGTGGCTGATTTCAGATGGAAATGAAAACATCTGAAGATTAATCAATTATAATATAGGCCTTATATATATATATATATATATATATATATATATATATAGATGTATCAAGATAGTAATATCAGAGAGCAAAAAATGCCACACATTTCTATTCAGTTGTGATGATTTGCTGCTTTTCTGTATCATATATGATAGGAAACAGGATGTCTTTTCATTTGGATGGTTGGCCAGACAAAAAAATTTGAAGACATCCTCTTGGACTCTGGGAACTTTTCACGATCCTCTGACATATTGACAACACAAGTAATCAATTTATTAAGAAAATAATCTGCAGATTAATTGTTAATGCAACTAGTTGTAACTTGAAGCCTTAATTTCAAACCCAGTCCGTATATTCTCTACCACGTCCAGGATATCTTACCTCACTTTGCAGTAGACACTGCACACCATCCTATACAAACACAGGAGGAGGCAGTGTTGAGCTCTGCCACATTACAAAAGCTCCTTGACGTTACAAATGTGGAGATATTCTTAAATGACTGTTTCTGATTCCTTCTCAAACTGTTCCTCGGTCAAGGCAGGCTTAGCAAGAGCAGGGGGAAGGATGGGAACTGACTCATCTTTTACTGTGTGCCCCAATAGCATCCTCAGGACAAAGTACTCAGTCTTAGTGCACTTTCCCCTACAATACTGCTGAGACTGTGGTGGGACATTGGCCAGTAGTCCAAAACACCAGACTTTGCCATTTTATTTGGTCGTGAGCAGTCCATACATCTTTTCCTGGTGGAGATTAGTGCCATAATGTAACTTAAGTAAATTTACATTATGATCTTCTAACCCCTCTCTGTATTATGGAACTACTTTCTTTGTTAAAGGGATTCAGAGACCATAGACTCAAATGTCAGAAACATAATAAGGATGTTAGACTGGATTTATGGATTTCTGAAAAATATTTAAAATGTTGCAGGTTTAAATGTATTTATTATGGGTCCCAGACAAACAGATGGCTGGGAAATCTCCAACCACAGGATCAGTACCCTAAGCTAATATACATGCATCAATATCAATATCAGTCAGTAACTAAAACCACCATATGCCAAAAACTATCCTTTTACATCCCCAAGGAATATCTAAAACCTCCACAATCGATGTGGCATTTTCATATTTTATATCTAAAATTTGTTTTGTTTTTTTCATACTGACACAAATATTTTCTCAGCTCACATTCATAGATGCAGTAAGCGATTCTAGAGAGAGACAGTTTATTGTTGAGTACCAGTATTTGACAACCTGAAAAGTAACAATTAACTATTTTACCAACCTGTGATTGATTGATGAAAATCTCCTGTTATGGGCTAAATTTTATAAAGCCTGGAAACAGAGCCAATAAGAGGTGTAGAAATCTAGTTCTCTCTCAGACCACTTGAATTACACCATGTTGAAAGGTTATTATGGAATTTTTACGCAATGACACCAAAAATAAACTGCCTAATCCAGCTTTAAACAAGGTAATGCCAAAATAAATACTATGAAATAATATGAAATAATATGAAATACTGCACAGGCACTGGGATTTTGGAAATGATAAAATGCGGAGTGAGAAAAGTAAAATCATACTGGCAATATAAATATAATAGATAGATAACAGGCTTTACAGATGTTAATATTTGGTGTTTAGTAACATTTAGCTGGTAACAGAAATGCGCAAGTCTGCCAGTGAGTTCAAAACATTTGAATCTTTTTTTTATAGTGGATGCACCACTACAGACCACTCTACAGTCTGTATGACCCTCACTGCTTCATCACACTAAGAGTAACTCATTTGTTAATCAGTTTACTATGCCAGAGGTACCAAGTGAGACAAGATTACACCATACTGGTTAAGGTTTATCGCCCAGTTTATGCTTGATTTAAGGCAGCTGTGCATAAGTGATTGTGTAGTATTACAAAATGAATCATACTCTGTTTTGGTCAAGACAGACAACTGATCACAACAAAGACCCAATAAGTGACCAGTCAAAGGTACAGATCTATCATACCAACTCCAGGGTCAAATTTGACAGCAAAGAGTAGCTTCATGAGCTGCTTGTATTATTATTATTACTACTGATTTGTGGTAAGTTTGATTATAAGCAGTTAAAATGTATTATTGCATGCTTTGAAGTGAACACCACTTCAACTCCTCCAGGTTGTGCAAGCGAGTCAGTTGGCAATCTGCATTCTCAATGATGCAACCACAGTAGTGTTGATCTGTACATTCCTGTGATTTCTATTTATGCATGGTAACATCTTTGGCATCTTGGATTCTTGTTTTTATGAATACCATCCACCTTTTTCCCCTATACATACAATGGTCAGTCCAGTCTACTCATTTTCATCATGTAAAGTTACTTTTCCACCTGAAATATCTGGAACTTTTAGCTCCAGGAACTACTTTTCAGCTAAAAGGTCCTTTAGCTCCTTGTTGTCAGTGTTTCCACCTAAGTCTAAAGACCCATGAAGATTAGGCAAATTTGTCCGTTGACTTATGAAAAAAACAATAGCTGCTTTTACATGACATACTTGCGTGTGACAGACAGGCATCATTATTATATCATTACAATGTTATTAAGTAAACTGGCAGACAAAGAAAGGGAAGCATAAGACAGAATGCTTTCAATAGTTCTTGACCCTGGGACAATTACGCACCTGATGCTCGAAAAGGCTTCAATGCTAACCCCTGACATTCTCATTAAACAGGCCTAAACAACAAACTGGTAATAGTTCAACAAACAAATCTGTAATGAAAAGCAACCTTACAAGGCTCTTATCAGAACCATTGATTCTTACCGTGCACAGCAAAAACATTACAGGGCTGCGTCCCATGGCGTGAAGACTCTCTCTTCCCACCTTTGATGAAGGCTGGCAGACTGGGTCTCCTCTGTTCCCCTACAAACTTCCCCGGCTGCTGCCCCATAAGGGCAGGATGCCAGGCCGCAGCCGGGACTCTCCAAGCTGGACTCAGTTGCTCACTGTCCAACAGCAGGCCACCAGGCAGGGAGGGGATCGGGAGAAGACAGGAGCCCCTTTCCCCGGCTCAGTCTGTCCTCTCCTGGGGTATGGATGATGCAGGCCACCTATGCAGATCCGTTTTACTCCAATATGCCTCCGTTTATCGTGCATTAATGGAGCCTGGGTGCTTCAGAGGTCAATGAAAAGGGATTTCAAAGAAACCTAGAGGGAAAGAACATCAAGAACCAATTCATTAAGAGCGATCTGATTCTTTCAAACAGAAAAACTGCATTCAAACACCTTAAAACGTGTACAAATGATTATGGCTTACACTTTGACTGCAACACACTCACAATGAAGTAGAAATGAGTTAAACATGTGCATCTTTGAGTTGAAACATGTCAGGTAAGTTTCTGTGACAAATAACTCTCTATATGCTAAACATGCTAAAAGTATGCTCTTGTTTGATTTCAAGGGATAGTTCACTCAGAAATGAAAATTCAGTCATTATCTACTCCCCCCTCATGCTGACCGAGGGTCGGATTTAGTTTTTTCAGTCCACAAAACACTGCTTGAGTTTCACAGGAAAACAGCATTGCAGAATCTCCCAAACAATGGAAGTGAATGTTGACCAGTTGTAAAACGTTTAAAAAAAAAAACCAACAGAATAAAAACATAAAATCCCCCATACTGCTCGTCTGGTGTAATCCAAATCTCCTAAAGCCTCAACATGCCACGTTGACTAAAAAAATGTTATGAACACCATGTTTTTAGTCTGAATCTTCACTGTAGATTCTTAGCTTGGAGCCATGTTCACATGCCCATGCACACTGTCTGAATTGGGTGTGTGTGTTGTAACTGTGTGCAAATGGCATGTCAGGACTTTAAGGAGACTTGGATTATGTCAATCAAGCAGTATGGAGGTATTTTATGTTTTGTTTTGTTTTGTTCAGTTGTTTTTTTACATTTGAAAACTGGTCACCATTCACTTACACTGTTTGGGAGATCCTGCAATACTGTTTTCTAGTGAAACTCCAACAGTGTTTTGCAGACTAACAAAATAATCCTACCCCTCAATCGGCATGAGGGTGAGTAGATAACGACTGAATTTTCATTTTTGGGTGAACTATCCATTTAAACTGTCCTTAAAGGACACTTCATCTCAAAATCAAAAATACTTATTTTTCCTTACACCCATAGTGCTATTTATCTATCTAAATTGTTCTGGTGTGAGTTCTTGAGTTTTGGAGATATCAGCCATAGAGATGTTTGAATTCTCTTGAATATTATGGACCTAGATGGGACTCTCCTTATGGTGCTGAAGCACCAAAAAAACCTAACACGACAGCAATATCTCTTTCCCAGAACCATAATGTAGGAACTGGGGCTGCCACTAGTGATTATTTTAACTGTCGATCAATTTGTTGATTATTTTCTTGATTAACTGATTAGTTGTTTGGTACATAAAATGTCAAAAAAAATTGCTGTCATACAGCAGTAAAGAAACCAGCACATATTCACATTTGAGAAGCTGGAATGAGACAAATTTGTCTTTTAGTTCTTAAAAAATTACTCAAACCGATTAAGTGATTATCAAAATAGTTTGTGTTCATATAACAGCTGACAACACATTGATAAATCGTTGCAGCTCCAGAATGAACTATTTTCTTTCTACCGAACTACACCCACCAATCATATCACAACGCACAAGAAAGCAATTCTGCCCATGGACAAGACGCCCATGCTCGTGACAGTATGGGATGTAACCAGTAATGGCATCCTCCCTGACTTAGCTGTAACCTCTCCTCCATGAATAGAGACACGCTCCCTTCTGCACTGTGATACATTTGGCATTCGGTAGAAAGAAAGTAGTTCCTACATTAAACTGCTCACAACAAGATCTGTGGATTATTATATATATTATACTATTATTATAGTCAATAGAAATTAGACATCTCTAAACCACTGCAACTCACACTTAGATGCAATTTAAATGGATAAAAATCACAACAAGAGAGAAAATATATATTTCTGATTTTGTGATGAACTGTCCCTTTAACTATGATGTCACTACACCTGCATTCCCTGAGCTTCCTTCTGTATACAACCCAGTTCCCCTGTTATAACTAGGTTGTAAACCCATTTAATTCACTCTTATAAATATTAATCAAGCTCTTTAAATGGAAATCTTTGTAAACCTCTGTATACTGCAGGCTACACACATAACTATGAGGGAATTTAGTGCTGAATGGCAACAACAATGAAGTGCTCAATACAAAAACAATTGCCATTGAACACATACAAAATTGTGGCTGCAGCACAGCATTAATTACTGTTATTATGAATCTTACTGGCCCAAGGCAATTTATTTGTATTACTAAAGCAATGTCAAACACATTAAAGGGACAGGTCACCCCAAAATCAAAAATAAATATTTTTCCTCTGGTCTGTAAAGCTATTTATCCATCTAGTTTGTTTTGGTGCAAGTCGCAGATTTTTGGAGATATCAGCCATAGATGCCTGCCTTCTTTCTAGTATAATGGAACTAGACTTTACAACACAGAAAGAAACTAGTTCTGACAAGAAACTGCTCACAACAAGGGCTGCTTCTGAAATCACATCACAATCGCACTACATAACCAAAATGTCTACTATTGAACATACTTTTGCGTAACTAAACAGTAGCATAAACTTTTCATGTCACGTCACTTCCTGAGTCTCCTTGCCGGTTGGAGACACATTACTGTGGTAACCCATGCCAAAGATAAACTAATTAACAAAAAATATTCTGCCTAGCAACGTGAAACCTTACTTATATTTAAATTGAAGCCATTTTGACGCGATACCAGAGCTGTCTTGTTCACTGTCTGCCCTTTATGCCCATGTAGTGTCCAGTGCTTGCATACTGTAATATTTCCTCAGAGATCGCATGCAGCTCGCATACTATTGGTTTCATACAAACTAAAAAATGCATACTATTTTAGCAGACTTATATAGCATGTTAGTATGAAATTTCAGATGCAGCCACAGTCTGTGGATTATCTTGAGTATAGCCAGGTCATGCTCTCTGGAGAAAGACATTAATGCTGACCTTTTTAAATATATTTTTTGGCACTTTGAGCACCTCAAGCCAAGTGCCATCTTGTTCCCTTATATTCAAGAGAGGGCAGACTGCTCTGCAGCTCCTTCTCCCAAAATCTCACCATCTCACACCAAATCAAACTATATGGTTAAAATACACTACAGGCCAGAGAAAAAAAAAAAGCATTTTGAATTTGGGGGGTGAACTGTCCCTTTAAACCATCAGCAATAAACACTAAAGTGAAAATGGCAGACTTCGACCACATTTCCCAAACTTTTAGTTACAAACTTATGGAGTGAAGACAAGTGTACGTGGAAACTTACACGGCCACAGAAACGTGTATATTGTTGGTTAGCAGGCGACCTCAAGCTAACGTTGGAGGTAGCCATGGAGGCTAACTAACGTTAGCTGGTGGTATGCAGCAGCGCTAGACCCTTAAATGCACATCGAGCACTCAACAGTTGGATCTTGCTGAGTCGCTGTAACACGCTCGGACAAGTGCACTTAACTGTCTCGAAAAAACATCTCTGGTCACCACGATTTAACGTTGTGCAAGCAGTCTTTCCAAAGCCAGAGTTAGTTTCAAACTTCCGTGTCCACTCTTCCCGTCTTGCGGAGTTTCTTCCCCTGTGGTACCCGGACTAAAGGCACTTCAATCAAGGAGGTGAAGAGAGATCGAGGAAACTCAGCCGGCCGGACAGCGACGACTCTTTCGGCGGACACTCTCCTCTGTTTACAGTCTCCGAGCTCTTCGTTAGCGACCCCTCGCCTCGCGTACTTATTCATCGCTTTCACGTGAAAATCTCAGCAATAAACTTTGGCGGAGTGGTGGTAGTAGTAGTGTCGCTGGTGCCGCCATACTTCCATACGCAAGGTGGTTTACAGAAATATGTGGGTGGGGCGACGTGTGACGTCACGTGCGTGCGTGGGCTAGTACATACATGGGACCAGAGCAAAGGTTTTTATTATGCTGGGAGAGCAGGAGGACAGAGTAACTGCAACTACACAGTGAGGGACAGATAGCTGGAAGGAAAAAAAAAAAAAAAAAATACTAAACCGTGCTCCGTTAATGTTCTCATTCGTCCAGGTCATTGTAATCTCAAGAAAGAAAGCTTCATTTTGTTCTCTGGACCCCCAACTCACATCTTGTAAAAAAAAAAAAAAAAAAAATCTGGGCATCATATGTAATGATGATACTGTAAGGTACTTTGAGGGCCTTTTTTCATTATGCACACTGACAACTATGGAGGCCCATTTCCCCCAATGTGATATTAAAAAAAACAAACAAACAAAAAAAAAAACATCTGTAAGTCATTATAATAAGAAACTTTATCAAATAATGACTTACTGTCTCAGAATAATGACTTGGTATATCAAGATGATGAGAACCTTTACCAAAATACTGAGTATGTCAAAATAATAAGTGCCTCAACATAATGACAAACTTTATCAGTCATTATTCTGATACAAAGTTATTCATTTTGACAGTTTGTCATTATGTCAAGATACTAAGCAGAGCTAGACCGATATATCGGTCTGTCAATATTGGATTTTTAAACAAAAATTTTTTTTTTTTTTTTGCTTCATAATATCAGTATCAGTCCCAAAAATCTAGTATCAGTCAGGCCCTCTAAATCATTATTTTGAGATATTATGGCATTATTTTCAGATACCTGACTCATTATCTTGGGAAAGTTTCACATTGTAATGACTTACAGGATCTTTTTATTCATACTGGCAGAAACAGACATCCATAGATAACAAACCAATATAATCAATGTATTAAAAATATTTTAGTTGGCTTCACCACTTTCACCAAATTAGTTCATCCAGTATTTACTAAGTCAGTACTGACAGTCTCACACAAAATAAAATAATAATAATAATAATAATATTGAATATTGAAGATGTACCATAATTCTGCAATACAATTATTGCTGATCAGAAAGGATTGCTTCAATACATGAACTAAAACCCTTTATGAAGACTTAAGTTTTGCCCTTATGTTTCATCATTATTCAACAAGACACACCACACTGAGAAGTACTAAAAATTATAGAAAATTTATTGTATACAACAGTTTTTTGTGTAACACTACACATTATCAGAATTGTTTCACTATACCTCTGTCCTCTGTCAAGATTAAGAACAGCTGCTCTCGTGATGTCTGAATGTTACAGAATTTAAAAGGTTACCCAACAATAATCAGTTGTTATGTTAGATAAAATACACCTAGAGCTGTTCAACAAACTGTCACAATAGGAAGGGTACTTTGAAAAAAGGCTGGTTCGGTCCTCTGCTACAGGTGGTCAATCCCTGACATCGCTGCTTGATGTGATCTTGGTTTTGTGACAAGGTCACAGTTAGGATTTGTGCTCTTTAACCTTCTTGTTCCAACAGCTTCTGTTGCGTCAACATTATAATCTCCTCCATCACTTCTGGTTTCAGGATGTCCTTGACCTACAGAGACAACATAAAGCAGATAATTATAGACCCATTACAGTAAAAAATGTCTGATTTAAACACCACAAACATTGGATGGATAAACAATATCTATATACTAAAAGCTTCATTGACATAAAATCCCCAATAAAAACAAACCAGCAGAATGATGCGAAATGTAGATTTCACTTTCTGATTATCTTAGCATTGATAGTAAACATACTTTTGTTTTGTTTTTTTGTTACTGAGTCAAACCATAGCAATAATGTCTGCTTCAGTGTACAACAAGTTGCAGCTTAAGAGTAGACTACTCAGTAACCCATAAAACAACTGGGTTGGGTTTGGTTACCTCGGGTTATTAGCAAGAGAAAAACATTTGGAAATGAATGTCCACACAAACAATGAAGTGAGCCACGTAGATGTGTTAACAACAATATATTTATAGCAAATGAGCTAATATACCAATATTATATAAGCCACATTTATGAGAAGCATTAGTGATTAAGTCATCAGTTCCCCACCCAAAAGAGCAATGAAATCAACTATGTCTGCTCCACACTGTGTTAGAAAGTTGCAAGCTGCAATCAATCGCTGCTGTAGATTTTCAATATGGCCACCAGGTGGCACAATACATCAGAGAAGTCCACTTTTTTATTGTTGCAGTATCTTTTCATTGCCATTTGTAAGGCAGTGGGTGCAATTCCAAAACAATCACATGCTGTAGAAAACTGACAGAAGTGTCATTTATAGTGCATGAAATTTTTATCCATCTGCTGCCTACCTGGTGTTGAACTGAAGATTCGTAGCAATAGAGAACACTAGTGTCATACAAAAGGACCTTGTGTGCAGCCAAAGCCAGGAGGCAGTTTCTCAACCGTGAAATCACCTCTCGATCTGCCAGACTGACAGGCTGAAAGGGAAGAGGCAAAGACACACAAACAGGTAAGTTCAACATATACATATAGAATACAATTTAGATACAGTAGATTCCAGTCAATTAAAGCCACATTGGCCCTCCTTGCAGATTGCTTGGATATTGAACGAGACAGGTGCATTCTGAGGCAAACTGTGAATATCAGTATTTTAATAATATTTCTATTCCAACATCCAAACTTCACTGTTAACATCTTCACATGTGTGTATTCTGCTCTTTGTGGGTTCTGTTCCCACCTCTAGGCTGGTGTAGAAACCCCCAGCCTCCTCCTCCTGTCCTTCCGGTGTGGGATACAACCACACAAAGCCGTTATTCCCAAGGATGATGGATGCACCACATGGCAGGTTGTGGAAATGTGTTTTCTCCTCTTGATCAGAGATGGAGAAAGCTGTACCAGCACTCCTTGACCCAACTGATGGTCAGAGAAAATAGGTTAATAAAGCAAATAAGGAAAGACAATAAAGTATTATTGTGTTCAGTAACAATTAAAGCTACATCATGTAAAGCAAGAATGCAATGGTACTTATCAAGGAGTAAAATCACTACTTGTGTACACTGGCATAACTTACTTTTCCATACTTTAAACTTCTGGTATGAAGCGACAGGGCTCCATCTGAGAAGACTGACTGCACCTCTGCCTAGAAGCACAGGAAAAGAGCAACAAAGACATCATAAGTGAGAATAATAAGACAGAGCAGCCAATGAAAGGTTATAATGAACTGTGAGTTACACTGATGAGATCGCCCTCCTGAAGGTATTCTCTCATGGTGAGCTCATCTTCTGCTGATCTTCTCCTCTAAAAAAAGGAAATCAAATAACCATTTTAAACAATAAATAAATGTTGGACTTAAACAAACTTCCCCATCCTACAGGATAATACTAGTTCAGCTATCAGTGTTGTACACAGAACTAGCATCTCACCAGCTCTCCTCCAGGCAGATTGACAGAAGACAACAAAAGGACAGAGTCCAGTCGGGAGTTGGTCTCCACCTTCCACCGTTTCTGCTGAACCTACACACAAAAGAACACACACTCGATAAAAGAAAAAACTTCTTCCTATCAAAAATGACAACAGTAACCAGTGCTCAGGAGTAACTATTTTCCTGCAAATAAATAACAAAATAAATGTAACTGTAATCTGTTAGTTGCTAATCAAAACACTGATGATTACAAGGGGGTTATATTCTTTTCAGTAAAAAGCTTGATATAAAGAATATGACATTTTGTTGCTTTACATCTTTTTGCCATGCAGGTATGGACAACAAGGGTCACAAAAGCTGCTGAGACAAATTTCAGTAAAACACTATTATCCTCTCTAACACTCTAACATTACTGTATAGTGTAAAGATAGATGCTTGATGTCAAACCTGAGGGAACATCTTCAGATAAGTTAATGTAACCACAACAGTTTATACTGCCTGGTTTAAATGTAAGTTTTTAGGACTTTAAGCTTTATTGCCCAGTTTAAAATATTTGTTAGAAAAGTAATCAAAAAGTAATCATATGTATGAACTTATATTACTTAGTATATTTTTAACAGGGTAACTAGTATTTTATAATCTATTACATTTCAAAGTAACCTACCCAACACCTATTGTAACCATATAGTTTTGGTATACATCTAAAATGTTAGACATCACATATTAAGAGGAGACTGGCAGTCAGTGCCTTACCTCTGTGATTCTGCCAACGACCACATCTCCAACCTCACCGTTGAACCTGCAATTCAATAACATGCAAAAAAATTATAACATAACTTATACAAAAACAAGAGCACATAAACCCATTAACATCTGTCCTCATGTCAATTCAGCACTGCCATGCCCATTTAACTTTGACTGTAAATGTTAAAGAGCTTCAATTCAATTACGTACCTGGTCTTAAGTGGTCTGACACAGATCAGCTTGTCTACTCTCTGCACCTCTCCGGCGACTGAAGCCGTCAATTTGTCTTCATCAACATAGGTACCATGGCCCCTGAAGATAAATGGTGTATAGCAGTGACAATGAGAAATACAGCTGAACAGCAACGTAGCAGAAGAAAGCTGAGTTAACTATGACCCGTCTGATAGTGTTCATAGACAACAGAGTAGGGCTGAACACTTAATCAAAATCACAACACATCCTGCTGCAATTTTCAAATTGCAGGAGACGCAATGTTTGTTAAAGGCCAAATGTGTGTGAAAATACTATTTAAAATTAAATATTGTTGTACTGTAGAGATTTCCTGGCCAACCCATCATATTCTACAGACTTAAGAAAGATCTTTGTTCGGTACGGATCCCTGCGAAAATCACAACATAATAATTTCAATATGTTTTTCAATGAAAATGATAAAATGAGAATTAAGGGTGGGCAATATGTCCCTACAATAATATCATGACAGTCAGGGTAATCCTGCAATTATGATAATCTTGACGATTCAATTATAATTTTGCTCCTGTTCAGAGTTCCTATAAAAATTTTACTTACATTAGATATTTTAAGTCAGCCTGAACAGGTGAGAGGATTTACAGTGACCACTGTTGATGACAGATCAGAGGCCACGACCACGCAAGGTCTAAATCTACATTAACTAGTAAACAGTTAAACAAACACCATTAGGGTCATTAGGGAGTACAAATCAGGTAAACCTTGTTAGGGATGCAAACTTAAAAGTTAGTATAGTCTGCATAATGACACCTATGTAATTAATATGTATATTTGTTTATATGTATGTAATATGGAATTTTGTGTGAACAACATATTTTTGTTCATGCCAATAAAGCTATGTGATGTGATCTGATGCTGCGGCATATTGTGGTCATTCCACCGTCCATCTCCTGAGCATGGTCACTTCAAATATACCTTATTCTTCCCCAAGTGATTATTTCTCTTGTTTACCGGCCGTTAAGATTGGTCTAACTTTTAACAATAACCTTAAAGGCAACGTATCAATACAAGAACCAATACCACAGATCATCAAGTCCCCTTTTCATTGATTTCCTTCCATGACAACATGGTGAGGCCACCACAGACAGCAGCCGATCAAAGCACCGGTCAAACAGCCGGTACTCACCTCATGAAACCAGTGTCTGAAGTGATGACATCGCCGGGAACCACCAGATCTTTTCGGTCGAAAGCAGAACCGGATAGAGACACTGCTTTTCGAATAGTTGGTAATCTCATGTCGGCAGCCATGCTTCTGCTGCTGCTGCTGCTGCTGCTGCTTCTTTTTCTTCTTCTTCCCTCTCTGGCAGTTACCCAACAACTATACGTGTTATACCGCCACCTACTGAAGTATGAGTTTGAATGTTTGTTTGTTTTTCTAAATAACATTACCAGCAGTTTTTAAAACAACTTAATAAATCCATCAACCTGCATGAAATTGGAAATACAGTACTATATAGTACTCCAGCATCGCACAGCTAGTTTGCTTTGGTTGCTGCAAAAGCTTGTTTTTCTTCTTCTACGTTTTCATCCTCTTGTTTTCTAATGTTAGTGCCGCCACCTGCTGGTCTGAAAATTGTACCAGCATCCTATTATTTTTATTTAATTTTTCACTTAGAAAATAATAAATAAATAAAATATTTTAAAAAAAGATATTGTGTCACAAGTCATAATACCTAAGACAGTACAGAATGATTAATTTGGCTTTTAATCCATTTATTCATAAATTGGATTACAGCATGCTTGAACACCTTCTGAGTGTGTAGGATATTGCATTGGAAGACTCATTTTAAACATCTAATTTTTGTAACAATGATCTCATCTTTCTCTTAACACTAATAGCAGTATGAGTGTGAGTTCATATATCTGCCCTAGTTTCTGGACAATTTGTTTTGATAATTTCAGCTATTTAGCCAGAACACTGTGATTTTTCCACAGTATTTTGATCCTGGTTTGTGTGACACGCATGGAGGGATTACTGAAGGGGCCTGCTTAGCACAGGCCCGGGGGCCCAGGTGTCAGGAGGCCAGAGCATCTGTTTGAAGTGACTGTTAACATTTCTTTGTGAAAATCAATCATACAACTACAAAGAGACACCATGTCTCTTTCAATATGGGTGTGCTCCTCTTAAATGAGGGGGTGGGGGGGCTTTCACATGTCTGTGCCAAGGAGCCTGTTGTCTCATAATCTGTCAATGGTGACAAGAATAAAAAATCTTAATAAATGGTGTCAATCAGTGCAAATGTAATGCCATTTATTAAAGACAATTTGCACATCAATTTCTATTGTGTCCAGCTTAATCATGAGATTCTACTGATTAAGTAGGGTCCATTTTTTTCTTCCCTCTGTTTCTATAGTGTCCCAAAGGTGCACATATTTTGGCAAAACTGCGTCAATCTTTAAGCCAACCTTTCTCTGCTAAATGATGCCATTATGTATGAATAACATTACAAAGATTTACATGAACCATTTAAAGCAATCAAGTGTTCTCTGTAATCCTCATATCCTCTTGAGGGGAGACACTACAGGTGAATGTGGGAAAAATGGAACTAGCAGATGACACCATGACACTTACGCATTTGATTATTTACATTAAGACAACTCATTTTTTGTGTTGCAAGGTTTCTGAAATATTAGCTTTAAATATGCAAATGATGCATTAACTGTACTGATTTTCATAAATTTCCAGAGCAGAAATCTGAACATTGAATAAAACTAGGTTAAAAAAAATCTTGATTCATTTCGCTGACATATTAGAGTCAAGTGTTTTTACAATGATAATTTTGACTGTCTCAGAATCCATTTCTGCCTGTTTTTGGGAACAAATATAAATTAGGCTGTAAATGATATCTGTAAAAACCTTCATGATTTAAACAGGATTAAAACTGAAAAGTTTGGGATATACTATGTAAGTGTCACTGAAAAGGAGATATCTTGTTCAGATTATAAAAAAAAAACATTTTCAGAAAATGACATTTAAAGACATGTATTATAAAATACCATACATTTTACAGATTACACATGTAACTGTGCCTCTGAGATCAGGCATGCTGAATCGGTGCCCCATCTTAAATCACTCTTTAATAAAGTTGCTTTTGATTCTGATGCTTTCATCTTTGTTTTATTTTTGGTTGTTACTTATTTATCTACTTTTGTCAGCCTGTTTTACCCATTTTATTATATTTAGCTTTTGTTTTATTTTACATTTGAAGTTGACCCTGTAGTACCTGCCTTGCAAACTAATACTTTGTTTTTATATTCTTTTATTTCTTTGCTCTGATTTATGTATGTACAGGACTTTGTAACTCTGTTTTGAAAAGTGCTATATAAATAAGTTATTACTATTATTTTTTATTTTATTTATTTTAATCAGTTGATTCGTTTATCCAGCCCCCCGCGACCCTCACGGATGAGCGGTTACAGAAAATGGATGGATGTATTCGTTTATTCATTTAATTCTATTCACGATCAGTTGCACTGCTTGCAGTTTGGATACATGTTTGTGGGCATTATGTGTTTTTCCTGCAGGGTTTGTTTTACACCACCAGATGTCAGCATCGAGCCATGTTGCTTTCAACGCAGCTACGTTTCAACCAATGGTTTCACATAACGGGAGGTGACGTCAGATGTCAACACCACGCAAACGTCTCCATCCTCGCCAATCAGCTTTGAGACGGACAGACTCTTGTAAAGATGGCGACGACGGAGCGTAGAGGAGTGAAAACTGGACGCTTAACCGCTATTAAACACCGCTGGTCCAGACACTGTTGGAACTGACACCGCGGCGGGAACGACAGTTAATCGACCCGTTTGTCCGCCGCAGTGCGCTGTTCGGTGCTGAATGGTGTCCCTGCGGGCCTGGCCGCTTTTGTTTTCGGTTTGTCGTTGCCTTGGACAGCTCATTAGCTTCAAGTTGGAAAGCCAATGCTAGCCCACGGCTAGCTGTGTAGCCCCATCGGCTGCTGGGATCTTTCTCTACGGCGTCCGTACATTGATAGCCCGACCAGTGTTTACGCTGGACTGCATACTTAAAGTTTTCACTTTTTCGGAAATATCACCCATGACTCAGTTGGATTAAAAGCACTTTGGGAGGCACCGACGATCTGGCATTGCGATACTGTTTGGAGTGTCGAACCGGAGCGAGTTTGCCGTCATGTATTTTCTCACCGGCTGGCCCCGGAGGCTGCTTTGTCCGCTGAGGAGTGAAGAGGAGCCCTTCCACATCCAGCCCAGCTCCCAGAGGTTTTACTTCGCCGTGCTGTCAGAGACGCAGCTCAGCATCTGGTTCAGTCGGGTAAGTTAAAGTCCGGTTCTGACAGGCTCATGAACTCAGCTGACTCCGGACAAAAAAACAATCCGTGTGATGCTGCTGTCATTTTTGGATAATGTGAGCATGTTTGCGCACAATATACGGGATAACCTGTGCTATCATTTATTTTCAGGCAAAAAATCTGCAGTGCTGCGTGGCAATCTGGCTGTCTGCCCCTCATGTTTATTAAAATGATAATGAACAAACAATCGCACTATCAGTTCTGTAGATAGTGTCGAGCGACCTGAAGGTGTTCGCTTTAAAGAATGATAAACGGTGCCACCTACTCACCTATTACATGGATGACAGGTGACATTATTACGCATCATAACCGTGTGTGTATATCCGCATACGTGTGACGCTTTCGAAGGCATACCAGTACAGTTTATCACTACGTTGTACCTGTGCGGCTTTTTCACGCGCTCGTTTGCTCATTCATGACAAAGGCGCAGTGGTGTTTCATCCTCCCAGCCTCAGGAGCTGAGGTTTACCTGATGAATGCTTTGTGTCAGGCAGAGAGGGCAGTAACCTGGCTGAGTTTCTCGGGTACATTCAGCACTTTTGGTTTAATTATCTATTTTTATCACCTCCCTCAAAGGTTATTCGGGTTCGAAGTTTAAAGAGACCGTTCACACCCTAAATTGAAAATACATTTATTCCTCCTACCTGTAGTGCTGTTTATTTATCTGGATTGTTTTGGTGTCATTTACTTAATTTAGACATACAGGCCATACAAATGTTTGCTTTCTCTCAAATATAATGGAAGCAGAGTCCAACTGATATATTGGTCAACTGATATTACCAGCCTGACATTGGTCTGTATGTTGTCTGACAAGTGCCAGTATGTTTTTGTTTTTTTTTTGTTTTCACAAAACATAATGCAAATTGGTTTTATTTGTTAGCTTTAGAATTCTGTGTATATTTGATGATTTTCTTAAATCAGGTTTAATATATGCATATTTTTGCTCTATTGTCTTTTTTTGTATTTATAGTTACTGCTGAAAGTATACTGTTTCAGTTCCCTGATATAATTTTGGACCAAATGTTCACTATTTTACTGTAAATATTCTCTCTCCATTACATATCTTTGTCAAATATAATCACTTTAAGGGGATCATTGCAAAAAATGTGTTTATGTGTAAGTTCTATGTTCTGTATATTATATTGGGCAATATATCAACATCTGATTTTTTTCTTCGTTTTACTCCTTAATATAGGTAGCATCATCCCCAAAAATCCATTATCAGTCAGGCCCTAAATGAAAATAGATGGCGATCGACTTGTGGTGCTCATAGTGCGAAAAAATGCATTTGAAATACTAAACAGCAATGTCTCCTCTGGTTACTCAAGATAATCCACAGACTGTGTAGTGAGCAGTTTCATGAAGGAACTATTTTCTTTCTACTGTCCGCCAACTGTATCTCCATGCAGAATGGATCTACTCATGGACAAGAGGCTCCTGCTGGTGACAGCACGGCATGTAAACATTAATGGCATTCTCTATGGCTGATATATTACCTCTTGTCCATAAGTAGATGCTTGCTTCCTTCTGCACAGTAATATGGTTGGTGTGCATAGTTTAGTAGAAAGCAAATAGTTCCATTGCTGAGTTTTTCAAATGAATATTCTTTGGTGCTTTGAGCACCACAAGCAAAGTGCCATCTAGTTTGATTATATTTGAGAGAAGGTAGACAACTTTACAGCCCATATCTCCAAAACCCCATAAGTCATACCAAAACAATCTAGATGGATAAATAACACTATAGGTAGGTAGGAGGGGAAATATGAATTGATTTTTGGGTTAACTGTCCCTTTAAAGTATTATCAGCATGGGATTTCCGATAGTGCTCAGAACAAACACTCACTTAACCACATGTTGCAGTATGTTCTGTCTGCTGCAGCTCAACATTAATCCAACTTCTTTTTTGCTGCCAGACTTAAATGAGTAATATAAACAATCAGGTTAGCACATCATTTGACCCTTTTATTCTCCATTTTTCCTGCACAGCAGCATAATACAGAAAGAACATTTCGTAGTGGCTTGAAAATAAAGTTGCTTTTCAGTGACATCTTGTGTACTGATGGGTTATATTTTTCTAAATAGCCTCTGTGTAGTTGAAGGCCAATGTGGGCTTGTACACTTTTTGTATTTATTTGACAGTCCTTTCAGCAAGAGTGTAGGTTTACAGGTAATCTTGAGTCAAGGCCTCTATCAGTAGAATGTAAGTCATGAATTTAACGATATGTCTTCACAGGAAAGGGCCCTGGTGACCTGGTAGCTCAGTGGACAGAGTGTTAGCTCCATGTACTGAGGCTGTGAGTCCTCTGCAGCAGCTGTGGGTTCCACTCCCCCTACGGCCCTTTGCTGCATTTCATTCCCCCACTCTCTCTTCTCCTCTCCTGGCATATTTTCAGCTGTCCTCTAAATTAAAGGCATAATTGCTTCCAAAAAATTTTAAAAAAGGAAAGAAAGGGTCTTATTCTGAAACCAGTCTCCTTACTAAATCTTGATCCTTTTTTAAGCACCATCGACGGACCTGGACATTGAGGCGGTGTGCGAGGCTGCGGCAGCTACCACAGACAGGATCCAATTTTCACCATTGTCTATTTATTAATTTGCTCACAGCATATTTTAACTTGGAGACAACACCATTTGTTACAAGGGAACTTTTGTACCAAGTCCAGTTGAAGTTCAACTTTCAGTTTCATAGAAATGCCAAATGACTCATGAAATGTTTGGTGATTTCCTCTTTAAGCACTGGTTCAAATCCCAGCATCAGTAATTGATGTAGTTAAAAAGTCCTATGAAGCCCTGTGCTGTGAGCACAGTAAACTGTAATCTATCCTCGTTTGTCTGAATACATCAGATTTGGCCATTCTGATATGGAGAGGTTTGATTTGATAACCTGCAGTTGGGCGCATTGTTTACAGCAATTGGTGTTCCACACAGCTTGTATATTATTGAGGTAGCAACAATGGATCAGGGTCACTGTTGATTTCCTGAGGCCCCCACAGGATGTGACCATGTTTTCCTTCCCCTCTTTCTCAAGAAGTTTGACTGCCTGTGAGTATCAATGAGGCGTCCAGGAAAAGGATCGTGTCGGGAATGTCGATCAGAGCAACCTCTTCCTTTTGTCATGCACCTTTCACATCTGTTTTGTCCATTATAACGTTCCATTTGTTTGTGTAGCCCAACTCCACACACAGCAAGGGTTTTGTTTACACAATTTTCTCAAGCACTGTATTTTCTTAATTAATTTAAATACATTTCCTAAAGCAAACACATATGACAAACTTGTTTATATCAGGATTCTAATATTAAATTAGCTTGTGTAATGTCCTCTACCAGTCCTATCTGTGTTTCAGTTATGTGACACACATTTCTTAGTTTATTTGACTTTTGTTGCTGAGTGTAATGGTGAAAAAAAGTTTATTATTAGAATCTCTTAACTAGGGCTGCATGATTAGGTAAAAAAAGTGATGTTGCGTGTATTTTGACTGAAAACGCAATATGACAAGTTAATTTTTACTGAAAAAATAAAATAAAATGAAAACATTAAAACAGTTATAATGTGATATTTGTTGGGGTCTGTACCAAACAAACATGTTTTCTTTCATCTGGAGAACAGTATTATGCCAGAGCATCTATGCAGCAGTACAGTACTTCATTATAATGCTGTTTTCTTACCCATATTTCCTTTTTCAAAAAATAGCAATTTGGTTCTGGTTCTGCGATTATGATATTGCACTTGGCCATATTGTGATTTTGATAATATTGCGAGTAATTGTGCAGCCCTACTCTTAATATAGAAATATTTTTGGAACAAAATAATTAACTTTATTTATGTAGCATTTGATCGTAAATGATCAAAGTGAAGAGTTAGCAAAAGGCAAAAACAGGTGTGCTGAAAACAATAAAACGTAAAAATAGAATTACAACTAAGGAAGACAAAACATTGAAATATCTAAATTATTAAATTAGTTTAAGGCGATGTTGAATGAATAGGTTTTCAATTGTCGTTTAAAAATATTAATGCTTGCAGCTGTTCTTATTTGTGTTGTCATTTGATCTTAAAAAATTAGCAGCAGAGCATCTAAGAGGTAGTGAAGGATTATAAAAGAACAAAGAATCGGTAAGGATTCCAACCCCAATTAATTAAGAGCTTTGTAAACATGTAAAAACTGTTGAGAAAAATATGTTCATGTATCTCATCAGGGTCATTATCAAAGCATGACTTAGTGTGGATACAATACATTTACTGTGCATATTACAGATGATAACAATTAATGGATGATCGATTAATCAGACATAAAGAATTTGATCGATCAGGTAAAATTGAATCGATCTATTAAAATAAGATCTGAAATATAACAAAGATCATATTCATGAGCATGTTATCTCATATGTGTGTATGTTATCTCATCAGCTATGCAACGCTGTCAGAGAATATGCAATATGTTGCTGTGAAAATAAAGTTTTGATTGAGGGAGGAAAAATTCTGCTTACAATTTGCACCCCTAATACATATACTGCTGCTGGTTTCACTTCATAAACACTTTACTATGTTGCTTAGGTTATTTGGTGAATCAAGGTGATTGTAAATCTGCCATTTCGCCTCTGAGATTGGGATTGCTATCAACCATCATTTTGCCACCAGGTCGATTCTCTTTAATCCCATCTATCCTCGACCCTGGCCAGTGCAGCCTGAGCCTGACTAGCTCATTCGAGGCATTATTACTTAATCCGTGTGTAGCACAGTAGCTTAGCCTTGTAGTCGTTCTGTTCTACCACCCTGCTACAGCTGTATGGTACTGCTCAGGATGTCTAGGAATATCTAGGAGTTTGTCAGTGTGGCACCACTGTTATGCAATAGTGGCACCATAGTTGGCTTTGGATGCCGCGCTGCACATGTATGGTTTTCATGTTGTGTGTGTGTGTGTGTGTAATCTTTTACGGTCCCCTGGGATTTCTTCAATTACAGCTACTCACTGCATATAATTGTGGTGGAACATGGGAAATGGCAATGCAGGGGAAGCTCAAGTCACAACTACTTTACAAACTTTCAGTTGTAGCTCAGTTAGAATATTGTATACTCGTTGTTTTGGTTGTTGTCATGCAAACTCAGGTCCTTCAGGGCCAGTTTTTTCTTTTGGCAGGTCTGCTTGTGTGTTAGTGGGCTGTATGCTTCCCTGACTGCAGGACTGGGTGACGCCATGAGAGACTTTTCCAAACTTGAACAATATCTTGAAAAGTTTGTGTTTGTATTTATGTTGCAGTCCAAACATGCTGAATAACTGTCAACAAGTATTTGTTTGAATTTTGAGTGATTCATTATAGAAATGATGCCATATTAACATTTTGGAGGAAAGGACTGACCCTATGGAGGAAATGTGAGTGTTTTTCAGATGGAGGGCAATGACCAAGAAAGTTGAGACAGATTTTGGTACAGTTAGGACAGCTGCAGGGAAAGAGTTGAATGGTTTTGTAATATGAAATTTATTAACAAATCAGGGTGGCTACGGGTCCTTAACAAGTCTTAAAATGTCTTAAATTCTCATTTACCAAGAAAAGTACTAAATAGGCTTAAATATTTATTTACTGAATGCTGTAATGGTGATCTGAAATCATCTGAAATTTACTCCAAGCACAAGAGTTGAATTTGGATGTCTCAGTTACCCTGTTACGGTCTTTTAGGTCTCGGCTAACATATTTGGACAGATGTTCTTTAACTCAGCCGGTTATTGTCATTTTGCCTTACTAATAATTTTGAACAATATGTATTTACTCAGAAGACGCCTATAGTTCCACATTTGATATTTTTTTCTGTTGCAAAATTGACATTAAATTTAATTAAACTGTGGCATTAATAAGTCTCAGATTTAACTTGCTGATGCATGTAGATACCCTGACAAACGCATCAACCCATTTCATCTTTGTACCAGAAGACCTTTCTGTGTGAATATTTAAATTGTTCATTAGCTTTTATTAAACCAATCAGTAAAGGAAATACATGATTTTTAGTCGTTGATTTCCCCAAAGTGTGAATAGGTTAATTTCCCAAGTGTATCGTCCAGCGAAGCATCTCCCGGTGCGTTCAGATATAGGCAATAACTTTTCACCATTGTGTATGTGAGTTTAGAAGTTTCTGCAGTTTATCAGATACAGCGAAAATGGTAAAAATCACCACATTAATGTAAAGTAATTTATTTTGGAGTACTGGACCACTGAAGCAAATTTTTTCTTATACTTAGGCTACAGACTTCACCACATGTAATTCCTTTGAGCTGCCATAATGTTGGACTGTTTTCATCCCCAGCTCCCAAATGTAATCATACAGGCTACATCTAGTGTGATTTTCTTTTCTCCCCTTTAGATTGCAGAACGTCTAATGAGTTTGTTCTGATATTATTGCAACTCCTAATGAGGAGAGAGGTGTCTGGTTCTGTTTCCCACTGAGCAAGCTTCACCAGTGCAGGTATCGCTGGCACTATTAAGATTTCATGCTATGAAAGGGACACTGTATGTTGGAAATACTTAAAACCTTCTCTCTCATTACTGTGACTGGGTAAGAAGTCTAATGTCGCTAGCTTTTGTTACCATCGCCATTCAGTGTACAGTATCCTGATTTTCCTGTGCAAGGATTGTTACATGTCTCCCTTTATAAGTTACAGGGCCACCATATATTTGTAATGCTGTAGTTTCTAATTTCTTACTTCCTAATTCTGTGTCTGGAATGATACAGGATCGTCTGAATCGAAAGAGGTAGCAGCACTGGCTAAAAACATGTTTATGCAGTTTCATTGGCAGTGCTACTATGCTGAAAAATAAATGAGGAGTCATACAACTCCTTCAGTTACATTTACAGCATGGCTCAGTATTGATTCAGCTTCAATTTCATCTATGCCATTAGGCTATATTAAGTAAAGCTATACAGGTTTGTAACATGAATGATCTATAAATTATCTACAGGGGGCTTCCACTGGTTGTTAAATAATGCCCGTGACTGAATAAAGGTTTGCCAGGTGTTTGAGCCTGACTTCAGTACCAGTGCTCCTCTTCACCTCCTAATGTCTCAATTTGTTGGTTGATGTTACACATTCATAAATGTTAAGTTACTCAATGATTCCCATTTGACTGCAGGTACCATTTGTATTGTTTGTGGTGTTATATTAGGGTATTGGAATGAACTGCTAGTGATGATTGTTCTGTGATCCAGACAGATATCTGCTGTAGTGATTCATGGGTAGGGGCAAATTAAGGGCAACAGCCTCCGGCAGTGTCTGTCTGTGTTGCATGGTATAAACAGTAGCCTGAGCATGCATTTGTCTACTGGACTGAAAATTATTTTTCAGATGAAAAGAGCCAAACAAGGTTGGGTGTGAGGCGTCATAGCCATCCAATTCTTAGAGGACAGAGCTGTATCTGTATTGCTTCTTTGCCAAAAACCCAAAATTTGAGGCAGAAAAAGAAGTGGCGACAAATCATTGAATATGTTATTGTGCTTTCAACATGTTAAAAGTATCATTCAGCTGACGTGTGCCAGGTTTCTGTCTAATTACTTTCAGTTTGCTCTCATTTGGGCCTTAAAATAATATTGATATGTACCGGCAATAGACACTTCACTTCCTGATAATGGAGCAAGCTATGAGTGATTTGTAAATAGCCAATCATTTAACAGGTGTGTTGTTTGGTTTCGCTATTGAAGTAACACAAAAATAGAAACAGTGGGAGTGAGAAAATGAGGAAGGTGAGGAAGTTGTTAACACTACATCTTGTTTTGTTTCAAAACCCAAAGATATTATGTTTACTATAATGTTCAAAAAAGTTGCAGTTTATCACATTTGAAAAATTATTGTCATTTCAGCACTATAGGAAAACAAGAAGTGATCCACATTCTTTAAATGCGAGACGAAAACACTGAAGATGTCTGATTATAGATCTGTGTTTTAGCCATGCTGTCTTTTCTCACATCTGAGCTGGATTAATAAACAGTTGTCACACTTAAATTCAGACCTCCAACCTAGGCATTTAGACATTTTTGGCAATAGAACTGCATACTCTCTTCTGTTGTGTGGATCTTTTTTGTTGTTTTTGGTTATATTATGTCTATATCAGATGTCTGGAACATGCAGGATGTTTCAAAGTGCTCATTTTCTTTCCCATATCCCTTTTCCCCACCCACAGCCCAGTGTTTTGATAGTCAGCTATATCGAGTCTGCAAAGGCGGCGGCCCAGTTTGGCTTCTACCAGAAGGCAGAATGGAAACCAGACGACTCCATGATAGCTGTGGCGGTAAGTACACCTCTCCACCATCTCATCTCATATTTGCAGTTTGATAGATGCCTGCTGGCCCATGTCTGGCATTATGTCCTTGTATCCAACATACTTAGTACAAAAATAGCACTATAAAAATAGTAAACTTATGACTGGAGATTTGGCTGCTATTCTCTGGATTTCAGAAAGAGTGTCACTTTGTTGTTCACTCCACATGAAGTGCTGACAGATATGTTGAGAAATTCTGCTCACAAATGTTATAAATCAGTAGAATTTCAACATTATATTATGATTAATTGGATATCTGCAGATACCAACATGGCACTCTTTTTTGTTAATGTTTATGATCTATTATTATTATTATCATTATTATTGTTATTAGTAGTAGTAGTAGTAGTAGCAGCAGCAGCAACAGCAGTATGATTACATGAAGCTGAAACGGAACATCAATCTGAAAAGCTTGTATGGTTTGTGTAATGTAACGTGTAATGACGTCCCTCAAATATTGAGGGGCAATGTGAGATTCTGATTCATGACATTCCCATTTGCAGCTGATAGGCTGAGAGATTGCCCTCATTTGCATAATCTCCCATGATGTATGGCTGAGAGTAGGGGTGGGCGGTATAAACGGTATACGGTAGAAACGATATGAATTTGGCCAACGGTAGAGATTTTGGCTATACCGGCCTACTGCGATATAAAGAAGTAATCAGGTTAGCAGGGAGAAATTATAATGTTTGTTTTTTACCAGGGCTTTCAAAGTTAATGCAAATTCCTTTTAACGGGGGGTTGCGTGTGTGACGCTGGTCTCCTCCACAAAAACGTTTGTGACTGCACTGCATTATTATAAGTCATGATGAAGAGTCCAGACTCTGTCTCTCCTCTTCATCTCCTCGGTGTGTGTCTGTGTGCAGTTTGCTATCTGCTGTTGTCTAAAACATCCTCACTGATGTAAACTGTCAGAGTGACACTGATGTAAATGATCCTGCTGCATTAATACAAAAACATGAATATCCCACATCGTTTGATCATTATATTGACAGAGCTGAATAAAGGTGAGGATTTTTCTCATCAGAGGACAATATTTTATTAAAGAAATGAACTATTATTAACAATAATAACACTAAATAAATAAATAAATGCATATAAATAGTAACCTTTTCCTAAAATACTGTTTTTAATTTTGTGTTACATTGTTTGGAAAAAGATCCGTTACACAGCTTCAAAATTACTTACATTTTTTTTTACTATGTTTTGAAGTGTGTTTATTCTGCTGCAATGTATCTGCTATGTGAGTATGTTCAGAAACAGTCATTTTGACATATATATACAGAAGAAAAGACTATATCGCAATATGCATCGTTAGAGCACATGCTTCAAATTATACCGCAATATAAATTTTAGGCCATATCGCCCAGCCCTACTTCCATTATAAGTTTTACACTGCGACATTTATACCACGATATATACCGTTACCGTGAAAGGGATTCAATTTATACCGTGATATGAATTTTGGGTCATACCGCCCAGCCCTAGCTGAGAGTTTAACTTTATTTTATGTTCCAAAATGCAAATGTTAGTGTCTGTCATGCATTTGTAACGAGTT
The DNA here is from genome assembly GCA_034769285.1 of Lutjanus argentimaculatus. Classification (NCBI taxonomy): domain Eukaryota; kingdom Metazoa; phylum Chordata; class Actinopteri; order Lutjaniformes; family Lutjanidae; genus Lutjanus; species Lutjanus argentimaculatus. Next base: position 1,644,229 of record JAWZSL010000021.1, on the reverse strand, counting down.
TGTTCAGAACATGGAGGTTTATGATGGCTTATTGGTAATTGCCATTTTTGTGCTGGTTTATTTTTACATCATCAGTGAAGCAGAGGTGAAAAGCACTGCTTAGCTCTCAATTCGCAGTACTTAGTGTAGTGTTAATAAATCAAAAACACATAGCAAACATTAGACTTTATGGAAAGTAGATCGAAATGCAAATTGGTGTTGCGAGTCTGCTAAACGATGAATGCTTTCTGCCAAATAACGGGGCCCAATACTGATTTTGGATCAGATCAGTCCCATCTCTAATTGCACCCATTTTTAATACGTTCTTGGACAACAGAATAGTTGTGAGAATTTCCGCCTGTGAAACTTGAACTGTGGTGCCATCACTTCACTGTTAAAAATGGATGATGGATTGTCATTGTCCTTGTTATCCACACACTGTTTGCTGGGGGAAAAACATGAACAACCCACATCCATACCATCCCCAAGGCAGCTGCAGCCCTCAGTGCAGTTGAAATGTAAACAGCTGCATAACAAGCTGCCTCTGTAAAGTGGGTCGTCAGGTGCTGTTGGGCCATGTATGGTCGGCTGTCACCTGTAATCACCTCTTATTCTCTTCCTTTCTCATACTCTCCTCTGTCTTACCTGTTTGGTGTTCTTTGTGTCTTCTGTTTGTTACCACTTTGGTTTATTGCATGTAAATTTTCAGTCAGTAGTTTGAAGATGCTTCAGTAATTGATCACCAACAATAGAATATTATCAGGATCCCTCTGTTACAGAAAAACACAGAAGCTGCTTCATTGTAACTGTAGTGCTCCACAGTAGAATGAGCATTACAAATGCTAGAAAGAGAAAAATGAAAGTGTGGCTGCACTTTTGTAAATGGCAGAGTTTGTCCTATTTTTTGCTGTTATGCTGAGTTCCAGATACAAGGGAGGTATTCCCGTGGCAGTGAGAGCGGAACTGAAACGCACTCCCTGAGCTCACTCTCTACATCATGTTTCAACTTAACTTCAATCACCCACACACATCACACCATGGTGTTACATTAGAGTGATGTTAGGATTTTTAGGTGCTACAAAATAGCTGTACAGGTAATGAAAAGTAAAGGAAAACAACAAAATGTCAGAGAATAAGATGAGAGAGAATTCTCAACTGATTCAGCATGAAAAATCTTGTTAATTCACAGTGTCACTGTCACGTGGGAGGAATATGAGCAACTTGAAGTAAATGGTGGCCATATGATCTGACTATTCATGAACACTAGGCACACTGTTTAAGCAGTATTTTAAAACAATTCTTGGCATTTGCTGTGTTTTGTTTATTCATCAAGTTATCAAGATCATTTATTTGTTTTTTACACAAGACGACAAAACGAAATGCAAGTTGTAGTTGACATGCACATATAGCATATATACAGATAATTACCTGTAGAATAGAATAGGAGAAAGTATAAAATAGATTAAAATAAAACCACATATGCAGTTATTTATATACATATACTCATATAATCCCAGGAAAATAACTCTGTAGTGCATTTTTTGAATATGCAGAAAAAGTTTGAAATCTGGGAAACTTTGGGCCTTGTGCAGGAAACAATATATTCACAAATTTTCTCTTATTTTTGTTCTTCCCATGATTTGTTTTTATTTTGTTAGTACCCATTGATTTCTGGGATTCTCCAATGTTTTCTTACTTTTGCTCTTCTCTTTAATAAGAGAAAATCTTGCCAGCGCTCTTATGAAGATAAGAAAAAAACATTTTCACAGTCCACTGATTGTTTGTTCAGTGAAAGGTAACAAGTTTCTTGCACAAATTCCACACAATTTTCTTTTATTTTATATTATCTTTCATTCAGTAGTTTAGAAGTTTTAGACTGTTGGTTGAACAAAACATTAAGAGAAAATAAAAGAGAATTTAAGAGAATGTTGCTGCATTAAGCCCTTTGTTCATCAACTTTGACTCTGTGTTTGAGCATAAAGCATCATTGACGTAAACACAGAGTCCACCTCCTCTCATCCTGCTGCTGGAGTCTTGCATAAAAAGACTTGACTTGTTTAACGCCAAGATTTTCCCTCAGTTATCATAATGCATGACGTCAGGGTTTACATATGTTCAGGTTGCAGGTTTTAGGTGTGTAAGAATAGAAACGTACATGTATGATTCCTGAGATTAGACACACTTTGACTCTGATGTTCATCCCTTCAGGCTGCAAGTAGTTCCAGGCTTAATGCCTCCGCAATGTAAGTGACCACTTGCAAAACAATTTAAGCTCAACGTGTGGTGCTTTTCGTGAATAGTTCGGTATTTCAGAGTGCACTGCTGGCTGTTTAACTTACTGCCAGTTAAAGTTCAACAATGGACTCCTCCAGGCATAAGGAAAATGACCTTGTGCTGAACTCTGAGAAACAAGCTAGTCAAGATCAAGTTGGGAGTGATGGAGGGAACTCACTGTCCCCTTATGTCCCACAGGGGATGAAGAGGATTCAAGTAAAAGAAAGGGATTCAACAGTAACATCCTGAAATTATCTGACCAAACTGGCCTTTAACAATTTGAGATAATATTTGAGCACTTCAGTTACACTTTGCCCTCTATCTAAAGTACAGCGTTGTCATACTTTGACCTATGCTGATCGCTGTACTTTCTAACTAACTGTAAGTTGATCATCTCAGAGTGAAACAGTAGTTTAATCTCTATCAAAGCCAAACAGTAGTTCTCTATCAAATGAGGTGTTCTATAGTTTATTGATCACAGATGTTTACATTTCAGCTTTCATGTTTTAACATTACTATCACATCAACCAGAGAATCTCTTTTGGTCTATTCTTTGGTTAAAAGGGTGGTATCAGTCACCTTTGCCCTTGAATCTTGCCCTCATTTTTAACAGGTCAGGCTTGTGGGTGAGGCTTGCTCTATACTGGGAACAAATTACAGCTGTCTAAAAAGATCTGCCTACTTCAGCTGTTTTGGGAGATGAAGAGGGCCTCAATTTCTGTGTGTTTTGCCAATCAATACAAATTTACCTGGATGTTCAATCTGATGTGAGGAGGATACACAGCCTGTGTCAGACTGTTTTTTATTCTGTTGAAATAATCATGAAATATCTCCCTCGGGATCTTCCTTCCCGTCATTAAAGCCCTACCTAAGGTAAACTCTGGAGAAGAACCCACAAAAACAAAAAATATGCAAATTATCAGCCCACAAAGCTGAAAAGATGTGATTTTAAAAATTCATATGCTCATTTCCATGGAGATGAAATGACTATGTTCTCGCCAGCATGTTTCTGTATGTAAGCCCACACACAAGCTCACTGATGTTGGGTTTTAACTAGACTTTTCCTCTACTGTCATGCCTCCAGTGGAATCATCAAATGTTTTGCAGCTCAGTTGCTTGACCATCAATATTATTGTTCATGACTAAGTTTATGTATACCTCCTGTGAGATAAGCATTAATATAATTTTCAGTCTTTCAGGCTGTTTTTATGCCTTTTTTAAAGCAGCACAGACAGAAAATCAACATACTTGCATTGCTTTAAAGAATAAAGTACTGCTGTCCATGGTATATATTGACAGCTGCACTGGCCCTTTTGTGGTTACTCTTTACAATACAAGTTTCATCGAGGTCAAGATCAAAACTAGGTATAGTTTAGACATAATATGGCACAAACAACAGCTTTGTTTTTAAGAGAGACAACAGGTTTTGATACCCTCAGAGAGCAGAGTGTTCCCTAAGGCAACAGACTGCATCGTGGATCATGGGTCAGCTGGATTTATTGAGTTGTTTTTTATCTTCAGGATGTTCGTCCCTCTTATAATCCCCGATAATGAGCCTGTCTGTGTTGAACTAATGTCTCGATACGTACTGTGAATTCATCAACGGAACAGACGGATGCTGCATCTGCTGTGTCAAACACTTCAGCAGACAAAGAAGTCTGAGCAGTGGTAGCGGAATCGGATAGCTTATCTGAGGATGTTCATGTAAATAAACAGGGAGCTTATAAGGATAAGTGTGTGATGGAAGCAGTAATTCTGCTGGTTGGTGTTGCTTGTGGTATCATGCCTTTGTTTGACAGTGTTGCCCGTGATAATTATCATCCTTTTTCAGTAAAACAAAAGCAGCACAGCATTTGCGTTACACTTGAACCTTGCTGCCTTTTTAAAAAATATCTGAGAAAGAGCATTTTGATACAGTAAGGCACTGATAATGAGAACTAGATGTATATTAATGTAATACAATGACCAGCAAACTCCACTTGCGAAATTTGGACAACCGAACTTAAAGATCTATCATCCTCTGACCTTTTCTGTTCTTGTTACCATTACTCATCACTCATGATTGTTAGCTGAGCGCTCTGCAGAGAAGGTAGCTGTGTGAAGGAAGTGTCTTGTTGAGTAATCTCACACAAGGCGAGTGCCCGAGTAAGCAGATGACTCAATCGGCTTCCAAAGGCCATGTGATCAGCAACACACAAGGACGGCCACCAAGAAGCAGACGGCATCAAAACAAACCGCACACAGAATTGATTCATTAGAATCATTAGTGCCCACTGAATAAATGTGCTGCTTTGTGTTTGTGTGTGCTTGTATTCATGCGCACGACTGAGTGTGTGGCCTGGGGTATAAAAGTGTTGAATGTTAGAAAGTTTATCAACTTACATTTTTATATAAAGGCATCATTTTAACCAAAGTACTACCGTTGGATTTAACAAATGAATGCAGCTCCGTTAGCATTTACACTTCTGCACACTATAATCTGAGAATAGAAATTTTGCCATGATTAATAACAAAATAACGCAGTGAAATCCTCACCAAATAATCATCTCTGTCTAATTAGCGGGATAATCTTTCTGAAGTAATGCTGGGTTTAGTGTTGCAGTCATCCCCATTACAGGATCAGGATATATCCTGTATAAATGTCTATGTTCTGTGGTTTAGCAATGTCACTACAGACAAGCCATATTATTTGGTTTCTTTTTATATTATTAACATACATAGGATGTGCTGGGTCAGAGTTTCTCATACATTCAGTTAGAGATGTAGCATATGATTTAGCTACTTCAGTATTTACTGGTTATGAAGTGGTCTTAATTTATTACTCACATCTCTATATGACCTATGTAAGCAAATAGCTCATCAGCAAGAAGACTGGACGTTTTTGTGTTTCTTAATGTCTGCCACTGGGTTGGATTTTACGTGAAATCAGATTAAACAAGCCTGTGTTAACATTCTCCCTGGCAGAGTTACAGTGAGTAGCATGTAAGCCAGTTAAAAAGAAGCAGGAGGAGATTTTTATTTGAATAATGTTATTTTTGAAGTTATATGTTATGGTTGTTACAGTGGTAACACTACAGGGGCCCCCAAAATCAATAAAATAAAGTAATCAAGTAGCTTTAAAAAATAAGCAATAAATTGATGTAAATTAATTGTTATAGCCCTGTTTCCAAGGAGTTCTGGTTTTCCTTTTTCTATTTTATGTTTCATCAACTACATTAGTTCAGCTTATCCTACATCTTTTTTAAACACTGCCTAGAGACACTGTCAAGGTCACGAGTGGCTGTTTACAAGTCATTGTGGCAGAGGACAGTGCATGTTTCTCTCAATAACACCACCACTTGTCCTGAAGTTACTTTGCTGAACACACTGTATTAGGTGTTAAAGGGGCTACAGCAACGAAATACACGCACATACACACTCACACACACCTGTTGGTTTATTGCCAAACTGAATGTTTCAGAGTCTTAAAGCAGAGAACCAACTGAAAAAAATCAATTGATTGATTTAAAACATTGAAGGCATAACATAACTTATTAGAAAATATGTAGCACAATGACCTTTAGACCTCTAGTTGTCCATCTCTGCCCCCCTTTCTCTCAGTATTTCCTTTTATCACTGCCTCTTTTACTGAAGCCAAAGTACACATGAATGAATGCTCTGAATGTGTCTGGGAAAACAGTAAGTCAGGCTCGGCCCCAACCATACCCACCCAGCCAAACACAACAGGGAGCAGGTGGGGGAGTTAAAAATACCAGGGCATACTCGTTCACTCACTTCCTGGGCTCCTCAACCAAACAGTTTGATTCTGACGTGTGACAGGTGAAAAATGTGAAATCACAGTCACAACCACATAACCAGGAACTGCATGTAATTGCATGCATGTAGTGCATGCAGCAGAAATCCCTCTTTAATGCTAACAGTGTCGCTCCCTTAATATGAGCTGATCATCATACTTTAGTCCCTGGTGATTAAATCAACTTTAATCATTTCATTTGACATGATATTTTTGTTTTGTGTGGCCCTTTCACTTTCCTTTCTTCTGGTTTATTCTTGATGCCACTTGCATTTGCACACACAAACAGGAAATGTTCAGGACAAGTGTTTGCTAACTGTGAAGCAACAGTTTAGATGAAAGTGTCTGCGTTGGGTTTAGTCTCACAACACTCAGTGGATGTCGAGTCATAATGAGATCTACTGCCTAGAAACTGCTCCTGTCAAACTTCCTGAAAATAAAATTGAGGTCAACATCTGGGCCAAAAAGTAATCTGAAGTGTTGTGTTGTGTTGTAGACAGCCGTTCACTTGTCATGTTGTTTGCAGTCCATTTCAATTTTTCATTTATCTGTTTAGAAAACGCATTGAATGACAAAACTGCACTGTATTCCACACTGAAATAAGTAGGGCTGGCCCTAGGATTTTGGTGGCCCTAAACAAGATTTTGTTTGTGGCCCCAAAACACAGTGCCAGTGTTCACAACTGAACTAACACAGGCACTAAATAATTAAACTGAACATACCCTCAATAATGTTAACCTGGCAAGCAGGTGAGAAGGTAATGATCGTAGGCTATTATTAATTTTAGCTGAAACATTTTTCATTTTCCATCCAGCACACAGATGGTTATGATGACATATACACAGGCTATGGGGTGTTTTGACTAGCTTTTATCCCAAGAAGCCATAACTTCTCTCACCCTCTTAAGTATTGTCGTTTAATTACAGGGTGAGCAGACTTGGAGAAGTTGGGGGATGCAAAACAATAAAGGCCAGCGTTGCCCAGCCAGTAGTCCTCAATTCAACTACCAGCTGTTTCCCAGATGTTTGGCTGCTCACACTCCCTGCAGACCTCGAGGCTAACGTAATCGTCCTCCTAAACCATGGTTAGGACTATCTTTAGCTGAGTGCATGTGTGTTTGTGTGTGTCTGGTGTGCCTGTGTGTGCCTGTGTGTGCCAGTGTATATGAGGGCGAGAGTGCGAGAAAAAGCAGCTAAAGCAATTGACAGAGTGAGAGGGATGGACTTTTCTTATGTGGCAGGAGTCGAGAAAGGATGAAGTTCTTCAAACAGGGGAAATACTTTTTAGCATTTAGCTCCTCTCGTGTGTGTTTTGGGATCTGTCCGAGGCCAAAATGTTCCCTCTCTGTTTTTAGACTCTCGGTCAGTGCTCAGGGAAGCGTTTCCACCAAAGATTTACTTGGTGTATTTTTCTATGGCACAGATGTAGTTCCACATGCATAAACTACACACAAGCATTGTAAGAGAAATAGAAAAAGGTTAAGGTAAAAAATAAAAAATTAAGGTTTTCAGATATTTAACTGGTACTTTTGCTTGTACTTAGCTATGATTCAGGAGGAGTCAACAGGGTGAAAGTACATTCAAAAGTAAGGAGCAGACAGATTTGCTGCAGCAATTTATGTATTTTTAAACAACTGCAACCCTCGTGTTCCTTTCGTATGTCTAGTACATACTGTATACACACATTCAGGAAGTGGATAGAATAACAGGAGCATACATTAGCTCTGCCATAAACAATTTTGTTGAGAGTGCATCAGAGAGGTGTTTACTTTATACTTTGTGTTGTTGCTGTACTGGATTAGGTGTTTCTTTTACTGTGTCCCCTCCCTTGATCACACAGAGCTGGTGAATTCTATTTATTTTGAAAGGGACAGCAATGTTTTATCTGAAGAATTGATCTGGTTTTGGAAGATTTTAAATTTCTGTGCTCATTGCTCATAGAAGAAAATATTAGTTTTAATTCTGTCTTAAGGTTGAAGCTACTATCCTTTGTTATGTTTTTCTGTACCATGATCAGGATACAAACTTGACTTTTTTTGTCTGCCAGTCAAATGGCTAGTGAATGTCTAGTGCTGCAACTCAGGATTATTTTCATTATGGTTTAATATTTCGATCATTTTCTCCATGAATCAAGTAGTTGTTTGGTTCATAAAATGCCAGAAAATGGTAAAAAAAATGTTGATCACTGTTTCCCAAAGCCCAAGGTGACATCCTCAAATGCCTTGTTTTGTACAAAACCCAAAGATATTCCGTTTAGTCATGGAGAGGAATAGAGATACCACAACATATTCACATTTGAGAAGCTTATTTTTGACAACTTATCGATTAATAGACTTATCATTGCATCTCTAGAAATTCTAGACTAGAATGGTCTTTTACCAATAGATTTAATATTGGCTTTTTGGCTTGTGAGAGAAGCAAATCTACCAGCCACTTGCACATTTTATTAGCATTTGGCTAGTGGCTGATGCTTATTTTGTGCTCTGACTATAATTTGATTTAAATGTTTATTTTGGCTATATACCTTAATTGCTCTGCTCCCAATGATACACCAATTTTCTCAGCAAGATTTGGCTATTAATTAACACAATTTCTTCCCTGTTAAGAGAGATACAGCATATAATAGTAATGGCACACTAGTGAGTGATTTAACTGTTGCTCTCCTCCCCACTCCTGTAATCAACTAGTCTGGCATCTGACTACTTGACAAAATGTAAAATGCCAGAACAAATGAAAACATGAGCTTGACAGATCCGTCTGGTTCCTAAGATAGTAATCAGCTGTAAAGACGAATAAACTGGTGGAGAGATGGATCAGATGTCTTTAGTCTTTAGGACTGTCTGACAGCTGTGTGCTTTCAAGCCACATTTGATTAAGCTGCAGTTACAGATGCACACATCTGTGTGTGTTCTATTGCATGCTTGTGCAGTGTTTATATTTGTGTAAGTCCATGCTGGTAGCTACTGTTCCACAGCAAAACACATCTGACCTACAGTATGTTCAGTGAGGAGTTTTGCATGCGTTTCTATTTCTGTGAATTGTGTGGTCACATTTTTTTAAAAAGTGCACCTAAGTTAAGTGAACCCCTGCAGATATCCACAAGTCTGTGTGAGGGTATGGACCTCTGGAGCTTGTTTAAACATGCAGCGGAGAGGCCTTAGTACGCTATTACATGGTGTACAGTTTTCTGCTGACTTGCCACTTTCTCTGCAAAAGCTACCATCTTTCATTCTACTTGCAAGCCTGAACTAGAGTAGTTACGAAGTCAGCTTGTTCCTCTTCATCTCTGTTTGTTTGCATCTTTACAGCAGCATTAAATCAATCTTTTCAAGTTCCCCTTTTTCAAATACATTCATCACATCATAATAGTTGGTTTTAAAAAAGTGAAAAAGTGACAACTAAAAAGGGGAAGTGATACATGACAAAATCTGAAGCCCTTTCTTCCGTTAAGTTAATTGGTAACAGGATGATAGTATCAAGACACAGTCATGATACTATCACCTGCGCCAACCAATATTATCAAGGCTCAGTCATTCATACGAAAAATGGGGTGAGGTTCACCACTTTGTGAAAAACTGTGTGGGCAAATAGTTCATCTGTTCAGCTGAAGAACAATGTTTCACCATCTACAATCCATCTTATCATTAAAAGATCCAGAGAATCAGAGAAATCTTGCCCATAAGGGGCAATGCCAAAAATCAATCGTAGACATGCCCCTGTCGAAGTGCATTTGATTTTTTGGTCAGTCATTTGAATACTGGGGCAGAGAGAGGACAGGAACTGTTCTGAGAGTACTTCTTTACTGTGCACGTGTTATCTTTCTAATGTTGATGCTATGAGGAGGAGAGAGGCATATATCAGTGAATTAGGCACTTGTATATGCCTATACAGTTTGGGAAAGTCTGACTGACGTTGCAGTCCTGCATCTGCAGTCAGAACTCAGCTGGTCCTGGCATCACTTAACTTGTAGATGCAGGCTCATGAAAGACTCTTGGGAGCACCAGCAACTGGTTCAGTAGCTGCACCCACTGAGCCACTGGGTGTATTATGGCTTTTGAATCTCAGTGTCTGCATATTTATTGGGTCTTTAGTTGACAATGACCTGTTCTGTCTCTTCCTGCATCATTATCTCTGCATGTGAGAATGTATCAAGAGCACCAAGAGTCCCTGGAGACACACTCAATTGTCGTCTTACTCTCCTTTTCTCCCATCCCTTTCATCCACAGTTTTCACATATCTGACGAGATGAGCTGAAGAAAACCTAATCATAGCCCCATGAAAAGATGAATGGCTGAGTGAATGCTTTCATGTATCTCGTGTGATCAAGCTACAGATGAAAGGGGTGAGATGTTGAGAGTGGGAGACACTGCTGAAGTTCGTCGTAGGTTGCCAAATAGTTTTCCTGCCCCTCCCCCTCCCATCTTTGATACTCCACTGAGATTCCCTGCCTCCTGTAATTGATGTGCTTTTGAAGTACAGTAGCAGGCCTGTCACACTCGCACTTCCTTTCTGAGCCCACGTGGCCCCCCCTCTGGGAAAGAAGCCTTGTCTGAATTTGTGAATACATTTGTTGAGTGGGGGGCTCCTGGGAATGTAAACTTTACACTGACAGGACTTAAAAGTTACAATGTGAACTTTAAATCCATGTTACAACTGGATATATGCAAGATCCACTATATCAGCAGGCCTATGCTCTGTTGCTTTTACTGTTTAATTTCTCTTATAAGAGACAGGGGCAAAAGTCCACACAATGTTGACAATGGTCGATAGATAAATAGTGGTGGAAAGTATATGTTTATGTAGATTTGCCCAAGAACTGTGCTGTTCTAATTAAAATTGTGAGGTTCTTGTTTTACTTGAGTATACCCATTTCATGTTACTTTATACTCTTCTCTACTTATACCCTACGCTACATTTCAGAATATTGAACTTTTTACTGCACTACATCTATTTGAGAGATATAGTTACTAGTTAATTTACGGATTAAGATTCTACATTAAAAAACGACGATAGAAAAATGATTTTGCCTCTAAACTTCAGTTTGAGGCTCAACAAAGAATAGAAACAAAGAATAGGGAAAGCAGATTTGTGTACCAAAACGTTTGTTTTTTCTTCTTTATGTATCTAAAGAAGATAAACTAAACTTATCTCACAGCTACAACAGTAACATGCTACTTACACATTGTTGAATAAGTATTAACTATCTCATAATGTCATATATAACAATAAATTAGTAATGGCACATTTTTTTCTGGACCATTGATTTTATTTTTGGTACTTTAAGTATATTTTGCTGATTTGCTACTTCTGTATTTTTACTTAAGCAGGATTTTGAATGCAGGACTTACTTGTAATGGAGTATTTTGCATTGTTGTACTGGTACTTCTTTGCCCACTACAATTAAACAATGGAGATAAATATTCATTCATTTGCAGTATAACTTTTTAGATTCCATCCTGGTTGCAGCCCATCAGAGAAGAGACATTGTTGTATCCTAATTCTACTCAATTTCACAGCTTTAATGTCTATATTCAGTTTTATTGTTTGTTATGTGTCTAAACATGTCACCCTGTCTCTTTTGATGCAGAACTGGAACCAGATGAAGTGTAAAGTATTTGAAACATTTCCTGTTATTGAAATGGCAAATTCAGAGAAACGTGCAGCCATGGTGGAGGAACTTGCTCTCTTAATGCGTACTCGTATTTGTATGTGGATGTCATCAGCACGTTAGGCTATAAAAACTAACTAGGTCATTGTAATGAGACTGTGTCCTACTGTGATCATCTTAAACTATATATAGTGCCGAACACAAATGTGATGAAGCTGCTATTTTATTTCAGTGCACACACAGTGACTTTTCTTAACAAACTAAAGTCAGTATAACATTGAATGTGTCTCCTCAAAGTCCTCTCTCACTTTTACATAGTAAATTAAACTCTTTAAAAGTCATGATACGGGCAGATTATAATCAGTGGTTTGTGTCACAGACATCTTTGCAGAGTTTTTTGTGATTATTTAATTATGTAATTGATAGATGGTGATTTTGTGCGTGTGTGTGTGTTGTGCATCACATTCATTGTGTTTAGCACTTGAATAATAGCATGGAATCTTTTGTGCATTTTTGTGTTTGTACATTTCTACTGTAAATCAAGATAACTTCATATTGTTTGACGTCAGCTCAGTGCATCCGTTCACCACATCTGGGCCTGAACGGCTGATGGTTGGCTGATATATTGTATGATGACCCTGTCATCACTCTGCCTCAACAAACATTTGAACAGTAATGTTTGCATAAACTTTGTGTCAGAGCCACAACTTATACATGTCTTGTAAATGACCACAATTACAGTTAACTTTGCCATTATTAATATATTCAGTCCACACAATTACCCCATAAATTATATGTTGAACCTCCATGTACAACCCCAGTTCCAAAAAAGTTTGGAAGTCGTGTGAAACATAAATAAAAACAGAATGCAGTGATTTGCATAATCTTTTCAACCTGTATTCAATTGACAATACGAGGACAAGATATTTAATGTCCAAATTGATTAACTTTATTGTTTTTTGTAAATATACATTCATTCTGAATTTGATGCCTGCAACAAGTTCCAAAAAAGCTGGGACGGGTGCATGTCCCCCCACTGTGATACATAAACTTTTCTGTCGATAACACTCTGTAAACCTTTGGGAACTGAGGACACTAATTGTTGTGAAAGTGAAATTCTATCCCATTCTTGTTTAATATACGAGTTCAAGTACTCAAAAGTTAAGGGTTTCTTTTGTTGTACTTTTTGCTTCATTATGTGCTGCACAGTTCAGTTGGGCCAGTAGGGCTGAACAATTAATCATAATCACAGTAAAATCACAACAGCCAAATCACAGAACCAAGTCGCGATTTTTAAAAAAGGAAAATTAAGTGAGAAAACAGCATTATAATGAGGTACTGTTGTGCTGCATAGATGACCTCGCCTAAAAATCTTGTTAGATGAAAGAAAACATGTTTGTTTGATACAGACGTCAGTAAATATCACATCATCACAATTTTAATCGTTTTTTTTATTAGTGAACATGAAAATTGTAATGCAAAACTGATCATTTCCACTAATCATATCACTTATCTCAGTCGCAGTTTCAGACAAAATAATTGCAATATGACTTTTTTACCAAATCGTGCAGCCCTACTAGCAAGTCTAGTACTCCGACTCTTTTACTATAAAGCCACACTGTCAATATAATAATATTGTCAATATTGATTTTCAGCCTTGCCCCTTACATACAGAGATTTTTGTGGCTTCTCTGAATCTTGTAATGATATTATGGATTGTAGATTATCCCTAAATTCCTTTCATTTTTGTTTTGACAAACGTTATTAAACTGTTTGACTAATTGTCTTCACCCCATCCATGCTTGTGAATGACTGAACTGAAAATACTCAATCATACCACTATTCCCTCTTATCAATTAATCTGTTTACCTGTGAATGTTCTTTGAGCATTCCACAACTTTCCCTTGTCTTTGTACTATACTCAATTGAATATAGGTCAAAAAAGATTTGCAAATCATTGCGTTCTGTTTTTATTTCATTTTACACAATGTAGCTTGTGTGGAGTTTTAAGATTTTAAGTGTTTCTTTTCACATTCAGAATGCAGTATTTGAAGGATCAAAAGGCAATTTAAGCAGCTTTATGTTCAAAGTCTGCGCTCTTCATTGACAGTTGACATTGTGTTGTTGTTCAGCAGTTTTTCTTTTGTAGCTTATCAGCGGCTTTGTGGAGCTCTGCGGCTGTTGATGGGTTTACAGGCCTCAGTTTGGCTCTGTTGTCTCTCTGGCTGTGGCTGCTCTTTTCTCGACAAGCTTCATGTTGCTGCTGGCTTTACCCTCTCTCTGGTTTGGGTTTTCTCATTGCTATGGTGATTTATTGGCCAGCTAATACAACACTGTTGCCACTCTCGAAAAGTCAAGGATGACTTCAGTGCGCTGCCACCAATTATGATCAAAATATTGCTGTACAGTGAAGCACAAATGAATATAAAACAGTATAAATAGTAGAATCATACTACTCTGGTTCTAGGTGGTTTTGTAGTACATGTTTTTATGTATACTCATTACAAACCCATGGCACATTACTGCTGACAGTGGAGTTCAGATCAGGTTTCGTGTTATGTTTCAGTCTACAGGCTCAATTTCAGCAGTTTCCCTGACAGCACTTTGTGTCTGCATGTGTGAGTGCGTAGTTGTGGAAAACGCTCTGTTGCGATATTGTACTCACACACAGTAATATACAGTATAATCATATTTTGAATTTTATAGATAGTGCTAGCTTCTCCACAAAATAGTGCCTGGGGCATATGTGTTTCAACTGTTTTAAAATGCTGACAAATTAGTTTTTGAGCACCATTATCAGTAACAGCAGCAGTTTAGACCTGCATAAATATAAATGAGCTAGTGTTGGCACACAATAATAGGCTAAATAGACCTGTATAAATGCAGTTTTTCTTAGCCTATGTAAATTCAGTTTCCAAAATGATCAACTGCAGGAGAATGTCAGGCATAATTTCCTGTGCAACTATGTAGTAATATTTGCGACAGTAGTACTGTCGCAAATATTGTCTTTTTTAGCTCGTTCCAAGGAAATATAGGAAAAACATAAACACAAATAATCATGGTCTCACAGCAACTGTTTGTGAAATGATTTATATGGACTTGGCCATGGCAGACACCCCTACATCAAATGACATAGGTGTGGATTTTGTTTTCTTGAGATAATCAGCATGATTAGAATGTTCTATTTTAACTGCAGTCTAATTGATCTGAAGCTTAAGACAATTATAATCAAATTAAAATGACTGCAGTTTCAGACCTGTAGATCTGGACCTGCAGCTTCAGTCAAACCTGCACCACCTATAATCAACTGAAGTAACGGCATCTGTAGTTTAGACCTACATCTACATATGCATCTGGCTGTGTTGGCCAACAGTTTACGTGTAAGTGCATATTTAAGTGCTATTTTCAGTCTGAATGCTACACCATATGCAGCCATAAGCTCACTCTCAGTCTCCCTGTCTCCTCTGTGATGGCAACATATTTTTGTTTACTGATAAACCTGTTTTCTTCCCTCCCGTCCTCACATTATTCCTCTTTCTTGCTGCCTGAAAAGACATTGTGTGACTTTGTGATGACATTCAAATAATAACACTAGATTTTACTTTTAAATTTGCTTCTTTCCCTGTCTATTTTTACAGTTTCTCCTCACTTTCTCTCTCTCTCATTCGCTGGTTATTTCATTGGTTAATAGTGACTGAGACTTTTCTTTCTGTTTTCAGACTGCCCAAGGCTACATCCTCTTGTTTGATGTACTGGGAGGAGGGGATGACAAGTACCTCTATGAGCCTGTCTATCCAAGGTGAGTTCAGTGCACACACTGCACAAACTCTCACACACATTGACATACACATACTTAAGGAAAGTGAGCAGAAAGGGCCAGGCTGCGGCTTGCAGAGGCTATACCATCAACTAACTTTTTGTCCTTATAGAACTATTTAAGTATCATTATTATCTATGTTATATCGGTCCTAAATGTCACCCATATCTGCTGTGAAGACACAATATTGCATATACAAATGCTGATTCCATGCTATTTGAATTGTTCAAACAGTGGATATGCCAATATTAGCCCTGATAATATGCTTGTTCTATGCTTCAACTGTTTTTTTTTTTTTTTTCCCTTTTGGCATTGTTTGCTTGCTGCAGTTCATCTTAAAAGAAGAGTGTCAGGTCCTCGTTATAGTGTGAAACCAGCTGAGTCTTGTTAGCAAGTAGGCAGCAGCTGTCTGTCAGTGCAGCTGGCAAACAATACTAGTAGGAATACATGAGTGCTTTACTATTAAATCCTCTTATGTAATTTGTGTTTGCTCATGGCCAAACATGCTATACAAAATAATTTGCTGTGGTTTATGGTTTATGAAATTTAGTTGATACTTTCTACACCTGTCACTGGTTCTTTTAATGTGACAAATGCACTACATGGCCAAAAGTATGTGGACACCCCAACATAACACCCATATAGACAAAGCCCTCCAATTATCCCCCATACTTCAGACCAGCAATACGTCATCGAGCCCCTGTAGCTAAGGCCACACCCCCTTCTGCAGGAAAGATCACAGCTTCATATGATGGGAGAGATAAGAAAATGCTGAAAAGCTGGCGGTGTAGCAGGTTGTAAAACAACTAAACATACAAATCAATCATGATATCTGGTTCCACATCCTTTTTGTAAAGGAAAGGGATTCCAAAAAGAAAGTAGTAAAAATGTATGAGCCTCCAGAGAACAGAACATTCTATATTTTGAATACCACTCAGTTACTTTATGCTGAATAAGAAAGTGAAAACAACTGTTTCACAACTTTTACACAACTGTGGCTTTCACACTAAGATGTCAGGCACATAAGATAAATGAATACTCACTCAGTGTGGTCAAAAGCTAAACTATGGTGGTGACAGTTACCACTGATGGAAAGCTAATGTTAGCTTGAGTGGGAGGCTGCTGTTCATTCAGTCATAACATAACTTTACAGTACAGCAGCGTTGAACTCTCATCTCTAACTAAATCCTAAAGTTATCTTTGAACAGGTTTTGTCATTTACAGACAACAATTACCCAACGATACCTGGTAATTCAACATGATCAGTGTCTGGCCACTGTTAGCTCACTGATCCACTTGGGTGGGGAAGACTGAAGGCGCATGACCGCTGACTGATCAACATTAATTTATTAAGGTATTTCGAACACTCAGGTTCAGGCAAGGTCACAAAATAATTATTAGACATATCTAGAAAACAAAGGTTTGTTTAAATAGATATGAATTCATACAAACCTTTCAAAATTGTAATTCAAAAACACATACATTTACATTGTTGTCAATGTGATCTTCAAAAAGTTTAATCTCTCATCTTGCACAATATACATCACCCACACCAACATGGTCATTCTTCCAAAACAAGGGGAAAGTATTAAAAGAGGTGAAAATCACTACAAGTGCAGCCATGCTGAGAGCTGCAGCTTTGTGAGAGGAGAGTTTGTCAGTTCTGTAAGAGCTAGCATGCAGGACCAGCTCTACAAGGTTATGTTGACACTGCAGCAACTTTTGGGTGTGCAGTCTACAACAAACTGCAGTTTCTTGACCTGTAAAATTATCTTTTAAATTCACAAATATCATATGTGTAATGCATGGCATAATTCAAATGGAATAAAAAAAATATTTACTTTACTCTTATTTACGTTCTACTGTACACATTTTCTCTGATATACAGTCTCATGGTGGTCCACTGGAAGGGGAGGGACTTAGCCTCGCTATGTGATGTGTGAATGCCTAATTTCAAAACCACAGGCACTGCCTCCACTCCTCTGGGACGTTTTTGCAAACAGCCCATGTCGAAAAGCACAGGGGTGTCTGCATGCTTTTCTCTGCTCCTTTACAAATCCTTCCGCTTCTGTGCTTTGTATCAAGCATCCGTTTCGTGTGTGTGCGTGCGTGTGTGCGTGTGTGTGCTGTGTGCGTGTGCGTGTGTGTGTGGTGGGTTGTATGTCATTGTGTCTACAGCGTGTGTTTCACATTCTTGACAGCCTACCAGCAGAGGTCGGGGCAAGTCAGGGCCTGTTCAAATGATCTTTTTCAGCTCTGAGTTAAAGACTGTTCCCATTTAGGAAGTTTTCCACATGCATCAGTAACACTGACATAAATATTTGTATTTATGTATTTGTTTGCACAGAGGAAGTACTCGTGTGAAAGTGACCCCGGGTTATAAGGAGGAGCAATGTGCCCCTGCTCTGTCTTTAGAGATGAAGAAGCCTGTGGATCTTGAGGCCCCCATCACCAGGTAGGACAGAGTCTTATCCTCCTTTTATCTCTTTGTGTTTCTCTTTGTTGTGTCTGCTTGTCAGTCTCTCCCTCATGTAGACTCCAGCTCATATTCACACAGTGGTTTTATGTTTTGTCCTCTCTCCTTGTGCATAGCTTCACTACTATGTACATTTTCATGCACAAAAGGTTTCTCGTTTAAAATAATAATAATAGAAGTCTTGGATTTATACATTTTGTATATAGCCAACACTAACCTGTGATTAAAACTACATTTTTGTTGTTTTTGTGGATATTTAAAGAATTTCCACCATTGCTGTAGCAGTTAAAACTCTACCCCGCTCTTTGTGCGTCTGTGAAGGGCATTTGGCTCAGAGTAGTGGCCTGAAAAATTCTCTTCTTCCTCTCATGGAAAGTCAGCATTGGCAGTGAGCTCCTCCACTGTGTTAGTTGTAAACAGAGAGGCCTGCAGAGAGAAATGCATGAATCTGCGGAGATGGAGGGGTGTGTTGAGAGAGGAAAGTGATGGACAGATGAATAGAGGTGGGTGGAAGGGTTTAGTGATGATTGATGAAAGGATGACAGAAGGAACATTTCTGATTTCAGTGTTAGCTGGACGGAACTGAGTGTTACCTGGAGCATTCAGAATTGCCTCATATGTTTTCTGGACAGTATTCAGATTATAACAGGGCATTTTGGGTATTTAGAATTCCCGACCAGATTTCAGCGCTCTAGGTCCATCTTGGTTATCAGTTTATTGAGACTGATTGCTTGTCATGCTGCCTCGTAACTATGCTTGCTTGTCACACATTCTAAATCAGGTGTGTCTGTTTTGTGCTTTAGTATTTCAGAGTCAGCTACATAAAATGATGGTAGGGCTTGTCATCATTTTAGATGGTTCAAGCTGACTTTCATTTTTTAATTCTTGAATCAGTATCATCTGTATGAGGACAGTGCTCACAGCATAGCAAGCTTTATGTAAGTGAATAATCTTATTTTCATGTTTCCATTTTAAGCTTAAAGGGAGGGTCCACCCAAAATTAAAAAGATATATTTTCATTTTCAGAATCAGCTGTCTGCTCTTCTTTGGGTGGTCCAGATTTTAAACATCAAGTTCGTCCAGAGAGCAAATTAATGGGACAGTTCACCACAAAATCAAAACTGTATTTTTCCTCTGGCCTGTAGAGCTATTTATCCATCTGGATTGTTTTGGTATGAGTTGCTGAGTTCTGGAGATAACAGTCGTAGAGATATCTGCCTTCTCTCAAATATAATAGAACTAGATGGACCAGCTTGTGTTGCTAAAGTGGCAAAATACATTTCCACAGACAAGATAATCCACAGATCTTGTTGTGAGCATTTCCATGGAGGAACTGTTTTCCTTCTACTGAACTACACCCACCAACCAAATCATGGTGCAGATGGAAGCATGCATCTACTCGTGGTTACAGCTCATCCTGCACCGTCATGAGTACACGCTTCTCTTCCATCAGTAGATCCATGCTTTTTCTGCACGGTGATTTTGTTGGCAGGTGTAGTTTGGTAGAAAGAAAATGTTTCCTTCATGAAACTGCTCACAACAATTACCTTGAAAAACAGGGTCATTATTTGTGGAATGTGACATTGCTGTTGAGTTTTTAAAATTTAATTTTTTTGGTGCTTTGAGCACCACAAGCCGAGTGCCATCTAGTTCCATTATATACGAGAGAAGACAGACATCTCTACGTCCTGCATCTCTAAAACTCTGCACACAAAAACAATCTAACTGCCCATTTAATGTGCCCTGTAAAAACTTGACCAGAAGATCCCTTGTTCATTGTCACCATATAAGGTGGTGGTTTAAATTTCAAAAACCACAGGCAAAGGAACAAACACTTGAGTCTGATAGATAAAAGCCAGTGTCTGCTACCTCCGTGTTTTCTCCTGGGTGGTGCTTCAATCTTTGCTGATTTCAGTTCTTTTTTAGTTTCTTCCCTCTTCTAGTTTTTCACCTTCCCCATTATCTCCTCCACATCCTCCAACTTGACGTCTTTGTTTGCTGAGTGATCAGAACTGTCACTCCACCAGTCTCCTGCTCGACTTTCTTTTGGTTCATATTTTTGTTTATCTTGTGTTTGTATTGTCTGCGTCTTTCATGTCCTTGTGTTCATCTGTCACATCTCCTCCACTGTCTGCGCTCGACGGAGATTACAGGGTAGTCATCTGAATGAGGCGCTCCACTGGCATTTCACAGGCGCAGCTTGATTGTGCAGGAGATGAGTGGGTGTCTCCTGCTGTGAAACTACAGTAGAAGTCGTCACCACCTTCATAACGAAAGTCTGCTGTGCTTAACTTCCATTTATTTCTCTCTTTCTGACTCTATTTTGCTTCTGATTGTCCCATTGTGCATTCCTCAGTCTTAGACCTCTCATACTTTTTGGACAAGACAATGAAGCGCTTCTCACACACACACACACACACACACACACACACACACACACACACACACACACACACACACACACAAAAACACGAACACACTTTGTCCCCTTGTGTATTAGACGACAGTGAGACTTGGCACTGGCAGCTATGTGACCTCATCACAGCTGTCCGGTGAAAGTTTCAGGCTTCACCCAGAGGACACAGCTGGATGATGACTAGTCCACTGTTTTCTAACACTCTGCCATTTGTTATCTTGTTCCCACCCTTCCTACCTACCGCCCTTGCCTGTTTTCTTTTACTACCTCCTCTGTTTTTTCTTTTTTCTTTTCTTTTCTTTTTTTTTGAACCTCAGTACTCATGTCTGCATTTCTCCTTCCCACCAGTCTGCAGTCCCTCCAAGAGGACATATTGGTGTGCACTGCAGACGGCTACCTCCATGTGCTGCACTGGGACGGGCTAGGCAGCAACGGACGCAAGGCCATCTGCCTCACTACAATCCCCTTCTCGCTAGACCTGCAGTCTGCTCGAGGTTAGAGGGGACTTTCTAGCGATTCTAGTCGGCTGTAAACAGAAGTTTCCAATCACTTTCTAATTGTGAAAAAAAATAAAAAGATGAATTCTCTAAAAGAAATCACTCATAAAGACACACAATTTGGTACAGTGGTTCCACATCTTGTCCCATGTTTTGCTTAATTCAGTTCCACATTCAGTCTTTTTGTTGGACAGAATATTTGAACCTCTTCATTTGTGTGTGTAGGTGGTCCTTCCCTGGACCTGGAGGGAGTGCATATCCGTTGTATGGAGTACTGTGTGACCCTGGATGGCTTCGCTGTGGTACTGAGTGATGGACGCCTGGGCTTTATCACACCGCTCAGCAACACAATCACTGCAGATGTAAGAATACTCGTAGTCAGACACACACCGCTGACTTTAAAACACATTGTTTACTGAAGGACAAACACAGGATCCAAACATAGAATATGAAAAATGTTTATTAGGTGCGGCATTGAAAATCTGGTGAAAGTCTTTATGCCATCAGTATGCAAATGATCATATGCCATCATCTGACCCCATGATAAGAGATCCACTGCGTCCTATTTAAATCTGAAAAATCCCCCAATTATAAGATAACTAGTGATCCTCTGATATGGGTTTTTCAGTGCTGATTTTCAGAGAGCAGGTTTATTGGCCTTGAAAGTGCAGGTATTGGCTGTTCCTGCAAAGAAACTGACTGCTCTGCTCAGCTTTTGAGCAGATAATGAAATCTATTATCTAGAGAAAAATCTATTTGGGCATCAATTAAGGAACAGATATAAAGGCTTACAAGTATAAGTAGAGAGTAATAGAAGCAAAGCCAACAAAATGAGTTCTCTTTGAGTATTAAATAAGTTTTAAGATAAGTGAGAGAGCTGTTGTTGTCGAGCAACAGTTTTCTCCATTTTTCCAAACAGGACACACACAAACACACAGAACACTTCAGAGAGAACAATTATCCAAACCAATGATGCAACATGTTCAGGTCAACAGGTTTGGAGATTTTATAAATTAGGCAGCATGGTATTTTTTTTAATAATATCATGATAATGTGATTCAATACAGGGCTTGCAGATATTACTTTATCTTGGCAGGGTTTAAACAGTAATGACTAGATTTTGGCTAGAAATGATGTTCTTGTAATTGGAAAGTGGGTGTTTAGGTCATCATCAAGATATAAATGTGTCCAGATATAAAATGTTAAATTAAATTCGTGACCAAGCCGTCTGCTGATAATATACAATAATATTCTCTGCTTTTAGAGTTTCATTTAGACTTTTCAAAAAGTTGAATATAAGTGATTTATATAAAGGAAACAGCAGTTAAAACATGCTATGCTGACCTGCAACTGACATCATTTATTCATGATTCATAAAGGTTTTGTGTGTTGGTGTGTGTTGTGGTGTGTGTGTGTGTGTGTGTGGTGTGTGTGGTGTGTGTGTGTGTGTGTGTGTGTGTGTGTGGTGTGTGTGTGTGTGTGTGTGTGTGTGTGTGTGTGTGTGTGTGGTGTGTGTGTGTGTGTGTGTGTAGCAGCTGCAGGGCGTCTGGGCGGCAGATGTGACTGATGGTACCTGCGTGGCTGTCAACAACAAGTACAGACTGATGGCCTTTGGCTGTGCCAGGTATGTGTCTGCAACTGTCTCTCTGACCAAATCTTTACAAACAGTGATGGGAAGAAAACCCGGGTGTGTGTTTGTTTGCGTCCAAGTGTTACAGAGATTGATTGTTGTCCGTGTGTGGTGTGTGTGTCCAGTGTGAGAATCTGTCAGTTTGTGTTTCCCAAGGCCTACCTAGTGTTTGCTTGTGCAATCTGCCAGGTTGGCAGGAATTTCTCTTCCTTGTTGCCCCCTACTCTCCTTTATCTTCTTTTTCGGCAAGTTTTTTTCTGTTTTGTACCTCACTGACAAACATGGACACATACACTCACACACAGTGTCACAGTTCTTTATGTAATTATTGTTTTAATTATTGTTTAAACAGCCCTTTGCAGATAAAGTAGAAAAAGAAGAGCCTAAAATCAGACTGTCTGGCTGTAAAACTGTGTAAAACTCATTACATGGTTTTTAACATGGTTCAAGTTGAGTCTGTTGAACATTATTGGCAAGTGGTTGTCACTCTGACACAGATTTTGCATAGCAACTGAAGCAAACAGATTTAAAATGATATATTGGATTATTTAAAATGGGGCTGTATGAGGTATTTATTGATAGTCACCATCTACCTGCAGCAGATGGTCGTTAGTACACCCCTAGTTTGAAGGTGCAGCAGGAGTACCTGTGTAGGAAGCTACGCAATATACTGCTGTGGACAGGGTCAGAAGCAAAATGTATTTTAGCCACTTAAAAAAAAGCCCCCCCCTAAAATAATCAATATTAGTTTCAGTATACACTATATTTAGAATATTTTTGCTGCTTTCTCTTGTGTCAAACAGCCTTTTCTGACAGGAAACCACCATTATATAAGCCAAATATCACTCTATTCAAGCCAGCTCCGGTGGTGAAATCAGTCATTTTAATTTGCAGAACTCAGGAGTTGCTTGTCTACCTCTGCCTCCATCTGTTAATTTCTTTTTGTTATTGTCTGACTTTGGTGTTTGAATAGGTTAGTTCGGATTCACTGAAGTCACTCAGTCATAACACAACCAAACTAAACTCATCGAGGCAGCGGTAGACCAGCAGCTCTCATGTTCTGCAAGTAAAATTACTGTCCTTGCAAAAAGGAAGGTTGGTTTGAAGAGAGCAATATTTGGCTTATATAACACCAGCTTTACATTGGAACAGGCTGTCTGACAGCAAGGTAAAATGGTGACGGTATTCTAAATGCAGCACACACTTAAACTTGCATTGATTTCTTTTGTTGGGTGGACCTTTTTTAAGTGGCTAAAACTACATTTTACTGCTGATTCTGTCTACAGCAGTACATTGCTTTGCTCTACTGAACCGACTATTGATAAGTACCTCATTCAACCAATCCAAACTATCCTGTTAAGCATCTGTGATTAATCAATATCATCCACACAAGACAAATAATATCCTTGATTGTTTTGTTGTCAAAGAGGTATGTGTGTGTTCAAATGAATGTGCAGTCACCTGCACAGACACGCAGACATGGGAGTATTTCAAAGCATAGAAGTGTAGCTTGGAGCTATTTCTTCAAAGTTACAGCTACAGGTCACCTGCACTGAAGTAGAGTTCTGATCCTTAAAGGTGCTGTTTTTTTTTATGATGATGTGTGTTACTACACTCCTCATCCTTCCACAGTCAACAAGTTATGGCTGTTAAAGTGTGTTTTTTTTTTTCTTCTTTACAGGGCTCAGTGCTGGTATACATGATAGACACCACAACAGGATCCATGCAGCTTTCCCACAAACTGGAGCTCACCCCAAAACACTACCCAGGTATCACCCATATGTTCCCTTTCTGTCTCTTTCCTTCTTCCCTTGCCTTCGCCTCTCCCCTCTCTTCTCCTCTTACTCTGCGTCATACCCCGGCTACACAAATTCATTGTTAAGATAACTTGCATTCTTTCAGCTGTCTCTCTCTTGGGTGCACATGCTTGAGTTTCCCCTCAGTTCACATCTGTTTCAGTCAGACTCCTGTAGTCTGTCTAAGGCCACAGCTCCCCCTAGTGGGGGAACTGCCATGCAGGCCTTTTACCACTCTAACAATTCATCTGCCTGTTTACAGTGTATCTGTAAGTCTTAAAGTATCTAAAGCAGTGAATTTAGTTTCCTCAAAAATGTCCTTAGTCTTAAATTTAATTTACAAAAGTCTTAAATATGTTCTCTTGCCTTCTCTATGCTGTAATGTTTGTTAAAAAACGTTTTCGTATCTTATTGTGGGATGTCAGGAGATGTTAGTTTCAGTCTGCAGCATCAGACTTTAGCAAGTACTGTTAGCAGCTCTGACAAGTTACAGTAGCCAGGAAGCTCATTGTCTCAGAATGGGCAAGTGTTGGTTTCAGCAGAAACTTAATCATTTTGGAATTGGTTATTCCATTCATCCATTTCCTGCTGCTTATCCAAGTCCAGGTTGTATTGATTTAATTAATTACATAATTAGAATTTACTTTTAAAAATATTGCTGAGAAGTATGAAAAATTTTAATATAATAATAAATAATTCATGGCCATATGATCCCTATTGGTTTTTTGTTGTACATTTATACTTATTGTGAAACAGGTATTAAATTATGTTCAATGTGGTAATACAAATCAGAAAATTAACCCTGCAGAAACCCTAATTTCACTGTTTTTTGTACAATGAAAAGCCTAGCACTAATATTAGAACACCTGCCATAGTCTTAAACTCACCAAGACAATACGCAGGATTATTTTGTCTCTCACAATGTTCTACTTCAGTACTGAAAAAAAAACCAAAAAAAAAACCAAACAAACAAAAAGCAAGTGGCATACTTCAAAAGGGACAATCTCAGTTACTTGTAGCTAGCATGCAGGAGGATGGAGGGTATATACAGCATTTAAAAACACGTTGCTCTGCCAGAGTTTTCTTCTAGTTTGGTGTCATTCAGAGTTTTTTGCTGGTGATAAAGTTTGAAAACAGTGACCAAAACATGATGAGCTCAGTGCACCAATGAAGAAGACAATGTTAAACATAGATGAATGTTTCACAATTTATCTTCTAGTTATCCTGTAAAGAAAAGAGTTTATTATTATAATATGGTTCAGTGTCTAATATTTAAATACTTAAAACGCACTTTCTTATCAAATTGGGGAAAAAAGTAAATAAAAAGCTATAACTAAAGCCTTCTGAACCATTTTTTTTCTCTTCATTCTTTGCCTGTTCAGACATTTATAACAAGACAGGCCCAGTCAAGCTGATCTGCTGGTCACCTGACTACAGCGTTGCCATGGTTACATGGGAGTGTGGCGGCCTATCACTGTGGAGTGTGTTTGGAGCTCACCTCATCTGCACTCTGGGAGAGGACTTTGCGTAGGTGGAAACACACGCACAAATGCACTCACCACCCTTCACACTTCATTTAATAATAGCAACCTTTTTTTATACGATTGATTTTTTGTGTCCTCCCCTCAGGTATCGTTCTGATGGTACCAAGAAGGACCCTATTAAAATCAGCTCTATGGTAAGTGAATTCATTTCATACTCCCAATAGTTCCAGCTTCTACATTTTAAATAAAAGGGGAAATATAAAACGAATACTCTTCATTTGTAACAAATATTTAAGAAATTTAAAGTTACAGAAATTATTTAAACTAATTAAAATAATAAGAAATAATGACAGAGAATCGCTTAGTAAAGTAAAGAGTAGAGCCTGACAGATACTGGATTTTTGAGGCAGCTGTCAATAGGGAGTAAAATAATTCTGATGATGTATCAGCCAATAGTCTTTATACAGAATGTAATATACAGAAAATAAATACATACATAAAGACACTTCAGTTCCCTCAAATGTCTTTCTGAAACACATGACAAAGATATGTAGAGGTAGGATATTTTGCAGTGTAACAATGAATATTATTGACCAAAATGATATCAGGTCCCTGAAACAAATAATTGTAAATAACATACATTTAAAAAGCAAATAGAAAAAATATTTATATGTATATTAAACTTGAATTAAGAAAAAAAAATCTATAAATAAAAACAATATGCATTATGTTCTGAAAATAAAAAGTTTTCAGATCGGAAAACATAAATGTGATACCAGTATAGACCGATATAGCTGTGATAGGTGATACCTGGTTGATAATATCGGTTGGATGATATATCTGTCGGGCTCCAGTGAAAAGCACATACGTGGTTAGGTTCAAGATTCAGCTATTCGGTTATTTACAAGCAATTTTCTATTCATTAAAGTGGAGCAAGGCTGTGTGACCACCAGTTGATTCTGTTAGAATAATTTGTTTTTCTTCGTCACATTTTTATTGTGACTGTTTAAATTGTTTTGTCTTCCTTTTATCGGAAACACAAAGTTTGTCTTTTGCATATAAAATTTACTTTTACACCCATTGTGCACACTGACCAACTCACCCTTTCCAGAGCTGGGGAGCAGAGGGCTATCACCTGTGGGTGCTCCCTAACAAACAGGAGAGGAGACGGCAGGAGGAGCAGCAGCAGCAACAGCGGCAGCAGCTGCAGGAGGAGGAGGAGGAGATGGTCACGCCTCCTCCCTCCTCCCTGCAGGCCGGCATACTGCAGTTCCACTTCATCAAAAGTGCCCTCACAGTCAACCCCTGCACGGTGAGAGGAAACATAATAAAGTTTTATGAATACATACACACACGCACAAACATTAACTCATTCATTCATTAATTGATTAAACATTCATGTTCTGTTTCCTCCTCTCTCGGCTGCACAGAGTAACCAGGAGCAGGTGTTGCTCCACGGTGAAGACCGCCTCTACCTGACCTGTGGTGACCCCACGCAGGTCAACAGCACCTCTGACGCACACCCCCACACACACTTACACCCCCGCGATGGCAGCCCACTGCACCACCCCCCCAACCCCGACTCCTCTCTCTCTCAGGGACTCAGCACTTTACTGGGACACAAGCACTGGCACGTGGTCCAGGTAAGGACACGCAGTCATCACACCACGTTTTTGTATTTTAAGAATCTAAGACTTACTCACACTGTCTTCTGCATTTGTAATCAAAGATTTAATAACATCGTTGTTAGTTAATCTTTGATTGCAAGTCCAGAAGACCCTGTGCATAGATCTTTTTGCTTTTTAGTGTCAACCCATGGTCTTCTCCTATGCACCAGTTGACCTTCAAGTGTTCACAATTTTGTTGCTCTTAAATGTTTGGATTCTTCATAGTAGCCACACTGTGCTTTGATGACAGCTTTGCACACTAGAGAAAATAAAGAAAAAGCAAAGTGAGAAGTGTGTCCAAAGTTTTGACTGGTACCATATATATAAGCCCAGAGATATTATAAGGAAATAGATATAAGAAACATGTAAAAAAAAAAAATATGTGCCTTATACTGCGGTATGATGCCAGTGTGAAAAACCTGTGTGAGGTTAAAGAGGGACCAGTCTTTTAAAATATTTCTTGGTATTCAGATGTCCAAAATGTCACCCGTGTCTGCCAATTTATTTATTTTTTTTATTAAGTGATTATTCAGTTGGTCAGCACATTTAGTAAGATGTACCAATCACAATTTCATACAGCCCGTAGTGACATCATCAGATGTCTTGTTTAGTCTGATTCTCACATTTGAGAAGCATCACATGTTTGACAATGTTGTTAAGTGATTCATCAGTTTTCAAAATAGTTGGTGATTCATTTTCTCCATATCATAGTATTCTCTTCTGGATCTTGAAAGACAAACAAAAAAGTTTCTAGACACCTAATCATGATGCTAACAGATACCCAGGAGTTCATTTTATTTATTGTTTAGTTAGTTTTTAGTTTTTATTTATTTATTTTTTCACATTCCAATTCCCGTGTCTCAGTATTCTTAAGAATCAAAAATTCATTACTCTTAACGTGGCATAAAGTCATCTTAAAATGAAAATCATATCATTTATTGCAGTTATTTCTGTGACAATATATCATCCAACAGACGTGATTTCGTGATTTAGGATTTCTCTTAAGCCACACAAACCATTAATAAAAGCCGCTGGGTCATCTGAAAAAGGCATGACCATATAAAGCTGAAAACATGGCTGGTCTCTTAAAGTGTTTTTCACTGGATAGCAAAAATATGCATAGTTCAGTGGATATGAAGTTGTGTTGATTAACTTCTATTTTTGTATTCCTCTAGATTCACAGCACATACCTAGAGAGCAACTGGCCCATACGGGTAAGTGTGGGAATGTGTGTGTTTGTAATTTTCACAGAAATATTTATTAAATCATCTTTGAAAATCTTTCCCATGAGTATTCTACTTCTGAACCCTCTTAAAATGTGATGTTATGTGAGGGACACAGAGGCATCTGGTGCCACAAACCGGTTATATCAAACATTAATTACACTTATCATTTTACTCAGGCCACATGTGTTCTCAGATTTTACAGGCTGTGATATCTCTGAGTTTACAAAGCAGTAATGCTAACAAAATAAACTAATTACGCTGCTTTCACAAGTGTGTGTACCTAAGAAGAATTATCGTAATACAAGATTTTCTCTGACTCCCACCCCATTTTTATGATAGATGGCTTCTTAAAACAAACATACTTGACTTGTTAATATGTCAGTGCATTGGTAGTCAGCAAAAACATCTATAAAACTGTTTAGTTTTATGTGCGTGTTTGTATTCTGTGTCAACACTTGACATTATGTTGTTTGCCTTATGCTTGGCTGCGTGTGTGTGTATAGTTTGCAGCCATAGACACAGCAGGCCAGTGCATGGCTGTAGCAGGGAGGCGGGGCTTTGCACACTACTCCTTATTCACAAGGAAATGGAAGCTGTTTGGAAATATCACTCAGGTACGTGTCATTGTAGACTGGAAGATAAATAAGATAACCTGCTATAAATGGCTTCAGTATAATTATCAACAAACAAGTGGTCACTGGGAAGTGTTTTTTCTTAAATATACTTTCTCTGTAGGAGCAGAACATGACAGTGACAGGAGGTCTGGCTTGGTGGAACGACTTTGTGGTGGTGGCCTGTTACAATTTCATAGACCAGCAAGAGCAGGTGAGACTGAAGCACTGCTCACTACACCATATTTTCTCAAAATTCCCACTATTTCCTTCTATTTATCGTGATTCTAGTTGTGTTAGTCTCTTCATGACATTTTCCTCTGTTGACACTAGTTGAGGCTCTATCAACGCTCAACCAACCTGGACAACGCCTTTGCATCTGTCACCAAGCTGCACTCAGACACTCTGCTGCTCAATGTCTTCAGAGACATGGTCATACTGTTCAGAGCTGACTGCTCCATCTGCCTCTACAGCATAGAGAGGAGGAGCGACAGGTGGGCTCTTCTGTACATACAGTACACCTCCAGTAGGGAAAATTGTGAGATGATAATAGATATCATCTTAGATTTTGGATATCAGTGTATCGCGGTATGGCATTAGTGTTAGCTCTTCCAGGATTTAAAGCCTGTATTACAGTAAAGTGATTTAATTTTTTGACCTTAGCAAACTGTTCTTGCTGTTCTATTATTTGCCTTTACATACTTAGTAATTATATCCACATTACCAATTATTATTAGTCAAAAATCTTATTGCGTTAGTATTTTATAAAAGCACCAATAGTCATACCAACAACCTCTTAACTTCAGAAGGTTATAGCACTCGCTATCGCGTATCTGACATTAATCTTATCCAGAGGTTAATCTCATTTGTTTACATTCGGCCTGGCCTTTTTTTTGCCCAACTTTGTCCTGTAGTTTTTGACATGGAACATATTTGTTTTTTTGCCTTGTAACAGTAGGGACGATGTGCCTGATGGTTTAAGTGAGGATTGCCCAAAATTTGTCACATCACAAATGCAAATTCTGAGCACTGAAAACAAATTCTAGTACTAGGCATGTAAACTGGACCAAAGACAAGCAAAAATTGCAAGACGAAACAAATTTAAGTAAGAGATGCTTAAGGACTGTTTAAGCATGTAAGAGAGAATAAACTAAATCTGGGAAAGCGTCCCTTTCAACCTTTTCAACCAGTTTTCATGAGTGTAGTACTATTAAGCGGTGACAGCATCTGTTGTCGACTGGACACTGTTCTTAATGTTCAACACAGTCTCTTCCTTTCACACACTCCAGCAACAGGGAAATCCCTGGCACCAGTCATAATAGTGTTAGGTAATAGTGTTATTCAGCCACATTTTCCCTCGGGAAAAGAGGCTTTCAGTAAAAGCTATTGACCTAAAACCCATCACATGACAGAACTTGGCCTCAGCTTTATGTCTGTGTGAGACTACACATTGTTTTTATTGAACAGTGTTCGACCAGCCTCACAACCTTAAAACTATGTAAGAATTGGAAAGATTTCGCCTCACTTCAGTATTTTTGTGACCTTTTATTTCTTTCAGTGACATTGAGTAAATTTAATCAGGGAAGCTACCTGAATAAAATATTTCAGTGTGTTCAAAGAAAATGAGATTCTGTTCATTCAAATGCTGCCCCCTTTTATACTAAAAGTTTTTTTTCCAAATACTTCAGTTAAAGTTAAAGTCCTCCAAGTCCTTGTCTTTTTTAGCATTCATTTTTACCTTGAACTCATGAGTATATATTATGAATATGTTTATTTCTATTTGATGTTTCAGTCCACACCCCACAGCCAGCGTGGAGTTGTTGCAGGAGGTGTCAATGTCTCGCTACATCCCTCACCCTGCCCTTGTGGTCTCTGTCACCCTCACCTCTGTGCGTACAGAGACTGGCATCACATTGAAAGCCCCACAGCAGGTAACAAAAACACAGTGACATGCCTATGCACACACACTGATTTGTACTGTCTCTATAGCTTCATGTGCATTCATGGTTTATGTGTGTGTCCATGTCAGGCCTGCATGGCAGAGAGCATCATGTTGAATCTGGCTGGTCAATTGATCATGCTGCAGAGGGACCGTTCAGGACCACAGGTACGAGAGAAGGAGACACCTGCCAACAACAAGAAGCTGGTGAGTCCAGTCAACTCACTGAATTTTAATTTTTCAAGAAATATGTATGTCAGAAACATAAAAAAAATGTTGGAAAAGACACACACATCCTAAAATCTGTTTGGATGGTTGCTGGATCAAAAAACATATCAAAAGTTGAAACAAACAGATCCGCACACCAAGATGCTCTTGTTACAATGATTTATTATGCATGTTAAGTAATGCTTCAAGCACCCAGGCTCTCAAAGTATGTAGAAGAGCCTTGGTGCTTGAAACATCACTTTGATGCTTGCATCATAAATCTTTGCAGTGGGAGCTTTCACTGTGTGGATCTGTTTGTAGAAACTTATGATTACAAATAAAATATTGTCCCTTGCTTTGCAGAAGACTCTATTTATCATAATGTTCATACAAATAATAAGTAATGACATTTTAATTGTTTTTTTTTGGCTTTGGTACATATTTAGTCATTATGAATGTAATTTAATAAGTAATGCAGTGATTTTGAGCCACTTACAGTATGTGTTTTGTACCAGTGCACCAAGAGCTTGTTGTTGCTTTTCTCCCGTGTTCTTGCTGCAACAAAATGCAGGAAAAAGGAGTGACTAATACCAATACTACATTTTACCCTGTATGCAAGCTGCCCAGCTTATGTGTACATTTTGCTTACAACTCACCAGTGTTTCTATCAGTTTTCTGAACAATATCACTGGTGTATTTAGCAATGGTTGGCAGGTGATTTTATTGCTGGCAAACGATCTTAACTTGAGGGGCTAGTTTTATTAGTTCTACCACTTTTTCAAATCACGGGAAGCACAATTTGTTAAAGGCTAAATGTGTGTTAAAATACACCTCATATTCTACAGACTCAAGAAAACGTCTTTAATTGGTACAGATCCTGCAAAAATCACACCATAATCAGTTAATGTTTTTCAATGAAAATGAGAATAATTATGTAAAAATGACCTTTTCCATTACTTTTTTAATATTTCTTATATACCGTCTTCTAGTGTTGACATGTATGTTTACTGTGTGTTACTGTCCCTGAGCAGTACCTGTTAACTTGCTGCTGTAGCATAAGAAAGTCCCAGTTTGGGATCTATAAAGTACATCTGTCTATCTATCTAACACTTTCTCGTCCTCCCCTAGCTACCATTTTGTCCTCCAGTGGTGCTGGCTCAGTGTGTGGAGAACGTGTGGACTACCTGTCGCTCCAACAGGAAGAAGCGCCACCTGCTGGAGGCCCTGTGGTTGTCCTGTGGCGAGGCCGGCATGAAAGTCTGGCTGCCGCTGTTTCCCCGGGACCACCGCAAGCCCCACTCCTTCCTCT
This sequence comes from Lutjanus argentimaculatus, assembly GCA_034769285.1. Classification (NCBI taxonomy): domain Eukaryota; kingdom Metazoa; phylum Chordata; class Actinopteri; order Lutjaniformes; family Lutjanidae; genus Lutjanus; species Lutjanus argentimaculatus. Next base: position 1,611,501 of record JAWZSL010000021.1, on the reverse strand, counting down.
CCAGACGCATCATGCTGCCCTTCCACATCAACATCTACCCTCTGGCTGTGCTGTTCGAGGACGCCCTAGTACTCGGGGCAACCAATGAGACCGTCCTCTATGATGGGCTGCAGGGATCCTCTGAACCACTAGAGGCACTGTTCCCCTTCTGCACCGTAGAGAGGACCTCTCAGATCTACCTCCATCACATCCTGAGGCAGCTGCTGGTTCGCAACCTGGGTGAACAGGTATGTGAAGCCGAAAAAATCAACACAAATACACTTTATTCCGACAAACTTTAGTCTGAATGTTGAGTGTTGTACATACAAATAGTTCCATATCATGATTATATTGTGAGGCCTCTGGTTGTTTGAATACCTACAAAGTTCATTTAAAAAGTAGATCAAGTTCAGTTCTTTCCTCTCCTTTATCCTACTGCAGGCTTTGATGTTGGCTCAGTCATGTGCCTCTCTCCCCTACTTCCCCCACGTCATGGAGCTGATGGTGCACGTCGTGCTGGAAGAGGAGGCGACATCGCGGGAGCCCATCCCAGACCCTCTGCTGCCCACTGTGGCCAAGTTCATCACCGAGTTCCCCCTCTTCCTCCAGACCATTGTCCACTGTGCCAGGAAGACGGAGTACGCCCTGTGGAACTACCTGTTCGCTGCTGTGGGAAACCCCAAAGATCTGTTTGAGGAGTGTCTCATGGCTCAAGACCTGGACACAGCAGCGTCCTATCTGATCATACTGCAGGTAGGGACACGCTGACATCAAATGTACATCCATGCATAATGCAGAGATGATCAAAGATAAATATGTCTGTTCTTCTGTTTCCGTTCCTCTCTGTAAAGAACATGGAGGTTCCAGCAGTGAGCAGACAGCACGCCACTCTACTGTTCAACACGGCGCTTGAGCAGGGCAAGTGGGACCTCTGCCGGCACATGATCCGATTCCTCAAAGCCATTGGCTCTGGGGAGATGGAGACTCCGCCCCCAACACCTACCACTCAGGTAAAGAAAGTAAAGAAATAATCTCTATACACATTTAATCTACAGATATCAGTCAAGGAAAAGTTATAGGCAAAGGGACTTAAATTTTAGGCAATGAAGGTGGAATCATTTCTATTTCATCATTGTTTTCATCAAATGGTCATTGTTTTTGTTTTTCCTGTTTTCCTATCCACACCATCATAAATAACTGACATTTTCAAATATATCAACATCTGAGATTGTTTTCAGAAAACCTGCTTTTGGTGGCTTAGTGTGGATGAGGGCCAAAGTTGACCAAAAAAAGGCATGTAAACAAATAATGTGGTACAAAATCAGTAATTAATTTGTTATTCATTTAAAGAGCACAACAACACTTGGAAATATAAAACAAGCAAGCTGAGAGTCAAAGAAAATAGCGTATAATATGTATATGAGACATGACACAAATTAATTTAAATATATTTGTATTGTTCCAGACAACTATTCATTGTTTTGCTTTGCTTTATTTTGTTTTGTTTATGTACCTTAATTGTGTCACTTTTGTGTTCTCATATTTTCATGAATACTCAATAAAAAAGTGAGGAAAAAATGGATCTATTTGAAGTGAAAATTCCTGCTATAAGACCAAGGAATGTGTATAATTGATGATTGTCATAAAGAGATGACTCACTAATGACATGACTAATTTATTTTGTTGTGAGTAGTTTGCTGTACTTGATCAAATCCCATCATGTTTTATTCTAACAAAAATTAAACTGTAAACATGAAATGATGACCTCTGCATGTCTGTCTCTAGGAACCCAGCTCAACTGGAGGTTTTGAGTTCTTCAGAAATCGCAGCATCAGTTTGTCACAGTCTGCAGACTCCATCAATACAGGAAAGTTCAACCTGCAGAAGACCTTCAGTATGCCCTCTGGACCCTCTGTTAAAGGGTATGCACCCTCACACAAACACACAAGTTCAGTAATATACATTGTGATTAATTTTATTATGTTTTGTTCAAAATGTTCTCGCCCTAACATCTCAATGTTTCCACATTCTCTTGTCTTCCTTTCCTCCTTCATTAATTCCTGTCAGTCGGGATGTGGAGTGTGCAGAGAACATGTATATCGACATGATGCTCTGGCGCCACGCCCGCCACCTCCTGGAGCAGGTACGCCTCCGCGACCTGGGATGCTTCTCTGCGCAGCTGGGCTTCGAGCTCATCGGCTGGTTGTGTCGCGAACGAAACCGCGTGGCCCGTGTTGATGACTTTGTTTCGGCATTGAAGAGGCTCCATAAGGATTTTCTCTGGCCTTTTCCTGTCATCCCTGTGGGAAGCCTCAGCTCGCCGCTGAAGAACGGACGGTGTCGCAATGGTGAGTGACACTGACCGAACCCCCATAATTAAATTTCAGAATCAGAATCTGGATTAATTGCCTAGTAGGTTTTCATGTACAAGGAATTTACTGTGGTATATTGGTGCATAACAATAAATATGGTACAAGAAAAATATAAATTAAGATTAAAGTAAGTAATAATTTAGTCTCTGTCCCGGTATTTCATGCTGTTGTTGTTGTTGTTACTCACAGTGCTGAGTACACGGCTGTTGAAGTCGCAGTCAGCTGACAGCCTGTTGAACAGTGACATGGACACAGCGCCTCCTCAGGCAGCTCCCACCAACCACAGCTGGCTGGACGGGATCGGGCAGAGGGCCAAAGACATGGACACGGCCTCGTCTGCTCATTCCAATCAACACTCACCACAGACACATGACGCGTTCCTGTCCCTGCTCACCAACAAAGGTAATAAAGCTAAAACAGTTAATCCCTGTCTAGTTATTAATGTTCTAACCTCGTCTTTTTTCTCCCTTATTCCTGCTTAAACATTCTTTTACTTCTCGCCCCTCTAGTGGAAGAGTACAGTGTCGGCTCGGCCACGGACCTGACAGAGACCAGCTCGGTGGTGGATGGTGACTGGACGATGGTTGACGAGAACTCGTCCACTCTGAGCCTAAGCCAGGCGGAGTTGGAGCACATCTCCATGGAGCTGGCCAACAAAGGCCCGCACAAGTCACAGGTGCAGCTCAGGTGAGATGCTGTCACCAGGAAAACAACTGTTCCTCTTCAGTGAAGAGAATTTTAGTGGAAGAATGTGAAATGCTTTTTCATGAGACCAGCTCCGATTAAAAGAAGCTGAAGACAACATGGTTTTGTGAATGCTAATCTTTATCATATTTTGTGGGACTGCAAAGCAATTGATTCATTTTTGCAGGACATACATAAGGTTAAAGTGAATTTACTTTGTATTAAGAATCCATTGAGGGTTGATATATTATACTTAGGCAAATTACCTGAAAACATGACTTTAAACAATTAAAAATTTTAGCTGGCAAGTAAGAAAACTGACTAGAAAATGGTTACAGCCAGAACTAACTGCCTTTATTGAAATTATGAAGGATATTTGTCTTATATATTAATGGAGAAATTGACCTTTTTTAAAGCTTCAAGCAAGCAGATTATTTTATTTTATAACTCAACAGGTGTAAAAAGTGGACTAAATTATTTCCCTACCATTTCCATTTAAAGGAAATCAAGTAAATGTGAAAGTTCTGAGTTGTCAACAAGTGATGTTTTTTTTACTTACTTTTTTCTTTCTTTTGTATCGTTTGCTTGTGTCTTTTATTTTGGTTTAAATATTTAGGTTTGCTTTGTATTTTCTCTTTTTTTTTTATTTGTGCTTATATATTTGCATAAACATAAAAGTTTGAGTAAAGAGTAAAGAAGACAAAGGTCTATGATGTAGAACAGAATGATTAGTGATGTTCTCTCAGTAAAAACTATTGATTCAAAAAGAAATTCTATCACTTAAACCTCACTTCTGTAATGATTCCGTGTGTTCATCGATTTAATTCAATGTGAAACCTAGTCCACTGTTTGACAGCTGTGCGTCTCTGTGTCCCTCAGGTATCTCCTTCATGTGTTCATGGAGGCGGGCTGTCTGGAGTGGTGCATCGTGATTGGTCTGATCCTGCGGGACGCCAACGTCATAAAGCAGGTGATCAGCTTCCTGGACAGCCCGAGGTTCCTCAAGAAACTGTGCAGAGTGTCCGAAGCGGCTTATTGGCTGTTGACGCATGGGCCTCCAGTGACTGGTGGGTAGAGCATGTGACCTGTCCAGATGTGCATTTATTACAGCTGCAACTAACAATTATATTCATTATAGATTCATCTGTTGATAATTTTCTCAATTAATACTTTTGTCAATTGTTTGGTCTATGAAATGCTGGAAAATATTAAATATATTGTCTTTAAACTATTTTCAATTGAAAATATGTCAAAAGGATTAGCAAATGATCATTTTCTGTTTTATTTATGTTTTACACAGCTTATAGTTTACACTAGTTATACTTAGTTTATAGGCATACACCCAGTCTGGTCATGCTAAACCCTTTCTCTCCTCCATTTCTCATCTTTTTCCAGCCTGGGATACAAACCATTTCTCAACCTGATCCAGCCGCAGCTGCAGCGGCTGATGGATTCAGCAGTAGGTGAGCAGGTGCAGCCTGAGGCCTTCCAGCCCTCCAGCCAGAGCTCCAAGCTCGGCGGCCCAGAGGGGCTCGGAGGCACTGCAGTGCCACGGGCGGAGGACAGTAGAGGAGTAGCGGCTCCGCTGGGCCTGGCCCTAACCTCCCTTGAACCTCCAGGAGGTTTTTCCCGTCCCCCTTCTGAGGACTGTCCTCCTGAACAGACAGAGGAGCAGGGGGAGGAGGAGGGAGCCTACGACTGCACGTTGTCCTGAAGCCAGGAGCCTCCTCTGGACTCTAACCTGTGAACTTTAGACCCCGGAGGGAAAGAGGAGGGAGCAGCAGTGGCTTGAATAGATTTTTTTGTGTATGTGTGTGTGTGCCTGTGCGTGTCTGTGTGCGTGTGGTGTGTGCACAGAAAGTACCTCTCCTGCAGGTTCTTACTTCAGTCAGTATTATCCACTCTTCAGATTTGCCCTTCATCTCGACTAGACTCCCTGTGGATACTGAGCTAACAGACAGAGCGACAGACAGCCCGACTGGCACAAACGTATCACAGCACAACCATAGACAGGGTTCAGTCTGATGGTTCATTTCTAACTGGCCTCATTTTACCAAAATGTGCTGTTAGACAAGAAGCCACGTATGTCAGTTAGTGTGTTTCTACATCAGGTTGTGGTGTTTGGAAGCTGTAGACCAGCACAGGAAAGCACCCGGATTTTTTTTTTATTTTAAGACAGATGTTTTTTGTGTGTGTAGCTTTTCTTTGGCACTCAATCAAGTGCAACTAGAGACTTTGAAATGTTTTTTCCCCTGTCCTGACAAAAAGCCCCATTGTTTCCTTTGGTTTCAAGGAATAGTTTGGGTTATTTGAAGTGGGGTTCTATGAGGCGCTTATAGTAGATGCATTAGCTACAGTAGATGGTGGTCAGCATGTCTCCAGTTTAGGGAAGCAGAGAGGAGTACCACCACTGAGGTAAAGCAATGTACTGCTTTGGACAGGGTGAGCTTCACATGCCACCTAAAAAAATCAATATCAGTTTATGTGTATAAATACAAAATGTGAAATATCACTCTCTCCAAACCAACCAAACTCCACAGGAGAAATCAGTAATTTAACCTCGCAGAACATGCGAGTCACTGGTGTTCCGCTGCCTCACCCTGTTAGTTTGTTTGTGCGATTGTGTGACTTGGTGAATCAGAACTGTCCTTTTAAAACGCCAAATTCACACATAACACAATCTAACTAACAGATCAAGTCAGCAGTACTCCATCAGCTCCTGTGTTCTGTGAGGTAAAATTTGTGATTTTTCCAGTGGGGTCTGGTTAATTTGTAGAGGGCAATATTTGGCTTATATAACAGCGGTTTCCCGCCGAAAAGGCTCTCTGAAGGGAGAAAATATTATTAATATACAACGTACACTTAAACTGATACTGACTATTTTTGGTGGACCTTTTTAAAGTGTCCTCAGCAGTCCATTGCTTGGCTTCCATGCTGGTAATCCTCTCTGCTTCCCTAAACTGGGGATGTGCTGACCGCCACCTGCTGTAGCTAAAACACTCACTATTGATAAGAACCTCATGCAGCCCCACCTCAATAAATAATCTATTCTATCCCATAAATGCAAACAGAGCAAGAATCAGTTCAAAGGCAAAACATTTTGATCATGTTTCACAGCATCATGCTGCGTCACTAAACAAAAGGTAGAACAAAGCTCCAGTCATTAACCATTTATGTGATGCACTGAAGTGTGTCTGAGCCGACAGTAAGTGTGCAGGTCTGTTTGTGTGCAGAAAGAGGTGTTTCATACTTTCATACCTCATATGATTTTAAAATATTTTGTGATACCTTTTTCAATAATGTAACAGTGTACAAGATAACATTATTTTTCTATCAACTACACCTTGTCCCACTTGAGTCTCCCTGTACAAGAAAAGAGAAAAAAAACGCTCATGGTATGAATTCTATGTAATTCTTGAGAAGTGACGACCTTAAAAGATTTCTAAGAAAATGATCTCTGAGAAGAATCCACTGTTGCCAGTGCAGACTAGTTTCTTACCACTTATCAGTACCTCTTATTCATGTATTTTTCATGCACCGACGCCCCCGACTTTACTCAAGTCCAGCCCAAAATGCCCGAGAATCAGCCGTCTGCTCTTCTTCATGTGGCCCAGATTTTAGACAACCAGCCAGAGCAGTGAGCAGATTTAAGACTGTAGTGCAGTGAGGGGCTTGGGCAAAACAGACGCTATAAAAACCAAATTATGTGATGCTTTATCCAGCTTTTAAACACACATTTGGGTTTCAAAATGTGTTTCCTATCATCAGCGAGGCAGATAATTTCATATTGTGTTATTAAAGCCATCCTACTCTGTGGATTTTGTACCTATACTTTGTCGAAAGAGCATCATTTGATTCCCTCATCAGTAGTGTTAACAGTGACGTGTCAGTATCATTTGAGAGTGAGGATGAGATTTCTTCGCTGGTTGTGTAATGTGACCCTCATCTCCTGATAAGGACTTATATATTTCGTCCAGTTCAACATGCATATCACATCCCTGAACCGCTTGAGACAATGATATTGTGTGGTCTTGTTTGGATTTCTGAGTGTGTGTACCACATTGTATTGACATGTTTGGTGACTTTCATCACATGCAATTTGTTTTAATTGTATTAGTCTGCATTATTACTATTATTTATTGGCATTATAGCTGAGTGGTAATTGCTGAATTGATGCTAGGTTTGTTTTTATGACTGATAACAAACGTTTCCCCACCTTTTAGTTAATCAAAGTCGTATATTGGCTCCCTACCACAAGCACTAAAAGGTTCATCACAGATATGTCAGTATTATATCGTGCAATGTATTGAAATGTTACTCAGCTTTATTTTTTATTTTCTCTACTTATTTTGTTGTTGTTTTTTTTCTCCCCAACTGTTTGCTTTTACTTTTCATGATAGACCAAATCATATTTTATAGATTCATTTTTTGCTCTCTTGTCGGTACAAGATGAGTTGGGTGTGTTGAAAATTAAGATTCTTCAGCAGTTTCTGTTTTATGAATTGCCTGTATAGTTGGAACACTATTCATGAAAAGGGCAAAATGACTACACAACACAGTGTTGCTGTCGCTGATTTACTGTCAACATGAAACCTGTTGCACCCTCCACTCTGAACAAGCCTACAGCTACACTATGCTGCTGCGCTGTAAGCTTTACTTGACTTGAAAACGGTAACATGATGAACCAAAGACTTTACGTCCAGAGGCCTTCTGTTTTAACTGGTTGCTTCGATCGAGCATTATGCAGAGGGAAAAAAAAACCTCACACACAAACACACACATCCATACCCCATCCCTCTCATCAGAAATATAACCGCTGATGCTCCAAACTAAACTAATGCTGACAGCATACGAGACAATTTCCTACGGAAATGAATATTGCAGATCTTTTCTGGTTTCCTTCTCTGCGGGCGAGAAGCGGTCGGTTGGTCGGATGTGTCAGCGCTCCCTCCCTCCTGTGTACAGTTGTAAAAGTATTGTCTGTTTCCTGACTCAGAGTTAAAGTTTTTTTGTCTGGGGCGGGAGCAGCAAACATCCTCAATGCAGTGTAAAGATACTCTCTTGTACATTTGCCTTTTCTACTCATGTTTGGTTTTCTACTTCATTTTTTTCCTTGTACATAAAGACCAATAAATTATTTTTAAAACTGCTTAGTTTGCTTCATTGAGTACAGCTGTTTTTGTTTTTTACTTTATTTATGAATAATAATCTGATCAGCTGGTTTTTGTGTGATGGAAGAGTTTTAGGGCCAGGCATAAAGGAATGACGAGGACAGATTTTAACGTTGAAATGTCGAAAATAAAATCAAACTTTCAGTATTAGTGCCAGGCATTAGAGAAAAATCAGTCAGCAAGGAGGAAGATTTATTGTAAATTTGGAATTTCAAGAATAAAGTCAAATTCTCAAGGATAAACATTTTGACTTTATTCTAATCTTGATTGACAATAATCTTCCACCTCTTGTTTATTTTTTCTTATGCCTGGCACTAAAATTCTTGGGCTTTCTATTTTATTCTTAAAATGCAAAATAAATTTTCTTTCTTTTCTAAAAATTCTTCCTCCCCTTATGCGTGGCCCCAATGCTCTTCCCTTGTGTGTAACTGGAGTGAAATGACACCAATGTTGTGAATAGAGGATAACACAATAAACATGAACGTAATAAGCGTTTTAATTGCTGTACAAGTGCTAATTTAATTCAAGCTTTTTGCATAATGTAAAATCATCCCCTCCATCCAACAGATGGATACCCTGTAACCAGATCAATCCCAATAATCCCAATCGCAACAGTCGTATCAATCACTGAATTCCAACTAACAAATATGCAATTAAAAAAAACAAAAAAGCAAAACAGCAGTTCAAAGGAGAAATGTAACTGTTACAGTAATTTAAAGTGTCAAATCAATCACAAAAAAGAACAAAATGATCAGTCTTGTTTAATAAAAAAACTAATCTTAATTTAACTTTCAGAACAAAAACTGAAAAGTTAGAGAAATAGGCATAGTGAAAGGTCAAGATGTTGGACAAAAAAAAAAAACAGTTCAGGTAACGATAACAAAACCGTTAACATATTAAACATAAAAAAAATACAGGACATCCTTCAACAACAGGCATTAAGACATTTTAACATGTATCCCAGAATAGATTTCACTTTAACAGATATGAACATTTGCGTTAGATTTTCCTTGACTGTTACATGTGATGAAGATAAAGCTACATCCAAGTGTGAGTTTACACTGAACAACAAAAACACACTGTGCAGCGCTTTGTCACATTAATACATTAGATTCTGTCGCAAAGTGACTATTTAAATTCACTTAATCCTAAAATAATGTTTTTTTTCCTATGTTAAGCTCTCTAGCAGCGCTCGGTGTGAGCTTTAGTCTGACAGTGGGAGCACCAACGGCGTCGGATGAGCCAATTCACAGCGTTTGAACATCTTGCGGCTCCATCCCACATTTACAGCAGTTCCTCCCATGTGTCCTTGCTTTTATAAAAACAAAACTCTTGTTATTCATCAGCCCATTTAACGTTACAGCTTTAACAAAGGTCTGATTTCTGCCACAACTTGAAATAATCAGGAACTAACAAACTGTTGGTGGTCAGAAACGTGAACAAGCTGAATATATTTAGACTCTGTTTCCATGCTTTCCATCAGCCTCAGACAAAAATCAAACACTCTGCCACTTTACAACAGATTTTTAGAAAAATATTCATTTACATTGTTAATAAAGCTTTTTCTCCCACAGACATGACTTAAGCACTTGCAGTAAAACGGATTTAGATCTTGTGTGTCTGTGTCGCTGCACAGCACTGACAGACGTCTACACACTGATGAACAGTGTGTGTTCTCTGGAGGTCTTCATTCAAACACATGGCTTACTTCAGCTGCAATCACTGAACTCTAATGTCAGCTTGTTATTTGCAAGTTCTCATCGTTAGATGTTACGTCAAAAAGGACAAAAAGAGAAAGAGCTGTTTCAGAAGCCCTGGTTGCTTTTCGCTGTCCACAGTAAAACTCAGTTTGTGAGGAAAAAAAAAAAAAAACGCACATTCATAGTTGAGATTTCCCAGCACTGCTGTGCCGAGGTTCACCTGACACGTCTGAGTCAGCCAGAAAGAAAAACACATCAGTTCCCGCTCCATCAACAACTCTATTAATTGATTAACCATTACCGACTGATGAACTCCAGAACTTAAATACAACGTGAGTTGAAACCTCAGAGAGTGACTGATTGATCACAGTTCAGGACACACCTGGCCAGCTGTGCAGAGTGAAGGAGACACATCTGATCAGTCAGTTAGTGTTTCTGTTTCTGCTGCGGCTCATGCCGACTCCGTTACTAAGAGTTAATGCAGCAGCATCTGTTCAATATATTAAAAATGACCATACTGGTGTTTTTTCCCTCTCATGTTTTAGCACATTTACATTACAGGCAACTGTTTTCCATTTAGTTTTCCAGCAGACAGCTGTTGGTCTCTTTCAGTCTCTATGTGAACAGTAAAGTTACAGTAGGGTTATGTCAAGGATATCTGTCGCTAATGGCTAAAATGTACAAAAAAAAAACACAGTATGGTCCTTTATGGAGAACAAATAATGGTAACACTTTATAATAAATATCATGTGAATGTCAATGTTTTTGTTGTGTGCAACAATAAAAGATTTTACTAATGTAATTAGAATGCAATTGTTATTGCCCCTATCAGCTATAATACAAAATAAAAATAGAAACTGAAGCATTGCTAAACTTAGCACACATTATTATTATTATTTCATTGTCATTAAACTTGGTTAATGATTCTTTTACTGCTAAACTATCAATTTACCATTTATTAATGATGGTCATTGTAAAGTGTTACCAAAAAAACGCTTGATAAAAAGTGTAAAATCTCTACATTGTTGACCAACAATTTCACCAGTCAGTTAAATGTAATTTTCCTTTACAGTCCAAGTCAAATTCATCACAGCAGATGTCTGACAGATGTGATATCAGTAGCTCTGCTCCGCAGCATTCAGTTGCATCACACCATGTTCCTCAGCAGATGGAGTTCTTGTCTTATGGGCTTAAAAGTTGAGACTGAAAGTTCACTCTTGATCTCAGAAACAGCTGAAAGAATGTACTTTCAACTTTTAAGCCAACATGGACGAGAAGGGAGAAAAAATGTGAATATCTACATTTCCATGATAGCTGAGCGAACTCCATCTGCCGGAGAAGATCATGTTGATCAATTCAAAGCTCCAGATGATCCATCAAAAGCTCTGGAATAGCTACTGGGTGGACGTTGTGATGAGATTGTGCATAAACGAAAGAAGCATAGTAGGACAATCTGTTTTCAACTTGCCAAGTGCTGATAAAAGGCTGTGATGGATTTAAAAACTTTCCAACAGACAACATAAAAACTCTGTACAGTGCAGCACCTGATAGCTTTTAAGACCACTGAGACGTTTGTGTCCACAACAGTAAACATTTTGTGCGTCTTTGGAAGCAAAATGTTAAGGCCTCCTTTATGTCAGCATTTCTTAGTTTGAGTGAAGCCAAAGAAGACAACATGGATCACAACGACACGTCATCACTGGGTGTAAAACAAAGTGGACAAAAGACGAGTTTTGCTCAGCTGATCTCCAGAGTGCAAAAAAAAAAAAAAAAACGATCTCCCAAGTCTTTACAACCTGATTCCTGTGATTACATATCAGAGGAGTCAAACTGCCCACAAGTGACTATGTGACATTTGTCTGTGTTTTAACAGATTTCATCAAGGTGTGGGACTGACGGCAGGTAGAGGACAGTCGCTCTGATTTTTGATAACACAGGAGTGCGATTCAACGATCAAAACACAGTGGAAACAGACCTCTTCAGATAAATCTCTCAATCTCCAGTCTCCAGTTACAAAACATTCAAACAAGTCTTACCAAGAACATAAGTAACTGTTATCTTCGTGTCGAAGACTAAATTTTGATCATTGTGGTAGATAGTGGTGACACTGAAGTTCAAAACCCCTTCTCCCCCACACCTTTCTAACGTCTGACTTCTGTAACTTCCCAAAAATCCAACATTCACACCCTCTTCATGCCGTAATTGGCCAGCTGTCTGAAAATATGAGCCGTTATCCCCGTATTTTAATGATTCTGAGTCTCCCCAAACTACTTGTGAAACAAACCGCTTTGTTTCTAGTGTAACGCGGCCCTGACTGTCAGATGGGGTCCATGTGAAGTAGATGATGTGTTAAACAGGTCACAGTAACTAGACTGAGGTTGTGATACCTGGGCTCTATACAAAAAAAGATGCAGCTCCACATGAGATGAGTGAAATATTAGCAACACAAACCACAAAAATGAGCGGACGACAGTTAGATAACACTGTCCGCAGAAACACCAATGCGTATATTATACATTTCTTAGACACATTTCAGCACAACTTTAGGAAGAGAGAAATCCAATGAACATTTTAGCTCAGTGCAACCCCTCATGAGGTCGAGAATTGTCTGTCTGTATAAAACTGCTTTTGGTAACACTTAATACTTTATTTTATAGGTCTTTTTATTTCATAACTGGAAACCTTATTCTTCATATCTGTTGAACTCTACGCTGTTCTTTACAGAAAATATATTAATGTACAAATGTATTATTCAGAAATTACAGACCCATAAAATAAAGCATTATCCATTTTGTTTTGCTGTTACGTTGCTGTATTGATTCATTTTCTGAAAATCTGCACGGTTGTGGTATTTAAGTGGATTCAAATGAAGTTACATAATGTCCTGTTTTGTTTTTATGAGATTTTAGTGGTTCAATTCTCTAAAAAATGCATCATCTCTTCTGCATCCAATATGCAGTTACTACATCATTTTCTTTAAGGGTGGCAACTAATGATAATTTCTGATATCAAGTAATCTTCCAATTATTTTCTTGTTAATGGTTTAAACTATGAAATGACAGTAAGTAGTAAAAGAAACACACATCCCAGCTTCCCAGAATCAAAAGTTGACATCCTCAGATGTTGAGTTTTGTCAAAAATATTTCCTTGCTGTCATATATGACAAAGAAAAGCAGCAAAGCCTCGTGTTTGATGACCTGGAGCTAGCATATTTCTGGCATTTTTGCATGAAAAATAATAACTAGTTGTAGTCTTTCATTTGACCGACTGATTAACCAACTAATCCATACAGCTCTACTTTTTTTTCATTGCCAATAGATGTTCAATGGCGCTGCTGAAGACAGCTCGTAGCACAGAGCCAAAGTCAAGTTTGAAAAATACTATTACAGTAAAGGCAGATGGAAATAATCAACACTCCCACATGAGACAAGCCGACTGACAGTGATGATGTTAATGAGTGTGGAGTTGCGTTGCTGGTTTTTCACCCAGTCACCCACAAGACTCAGGAAATAAATCACAGGACATTCACACTGTCTGCCACAAGTCCTGGTTTCCCCGTGAGTTCTGCTCTCACCAAAATCTAAAGTACACCTTTGCTTGAACACATCAGGGCCAAAACCTCAACACTGCCCTTGGTGCAAAATCTTAAGGAAGGCTACTACTTTTAAAGGACACCTTGACATTTTGATTTTAGCCAGCTGTTTTCATTTAACAGGCACAGTTTTCTGCATCTGCATGCCAGATTCTCTGACAATTAAAGCAGATTGTTGGCATTCCTCGATGAAACGCAGGGTTACAACTTGCTGCAAATCAGTGGCGTTAGTGAGGAATGATCATGAGTTAACTGATTAGCTAATACAAAAGCTATTTGCTTGTAATAAAACAAGTGCATGTTGATGAAAAGCGACTTTTTAACATATCAAAGCTTCCAGTTAAAGTCCCAAGAGGGGTTAAACAAAGACCGCTCTTCCCAAACAGATCCATCAATATGTTACTACACCTACAATAGAGACAGGAGTGGTGTTATTTTTGCAGAGGAAGTCAGAGATGCGTCTACTCGAGTGGTTTGTTGATAAAAAGAGAGCAGGGGAGGCAGCCATGCGACAGTATTCATTCAGGAGGAGTGTTTGCACGGGAGACAAAGAACGGGAGGAAGTGAGCAGGACGGAGATGGCGTGAGTAAAAGCAAAGGCACGACAGATTGAGTACAAAAGAAAACAAAATAAAAATCTTAACCCCTTCGTTTCACTAACCCAGGAGTGAGCACGAGGCTTGTGGCGGCCAGTGTGTCAGACGGTGAGTTAGTCAGGCCGTAAGCTGTCCACTCAGCTTACTTCTGGCGTGTCTCGGCGTGTCTCTTCCTGCTCGGTTAGCTACTAAAGCCTACTGACACAGTGATGGGGGTCTCTCAGGCAGGCTGGGAGGGAGCGTGAGTGTGTGTTAGACTGTGTGTTTTTGTGTCAGAGTGAAAAGGCAGCAAGACTGCTCCTCAGTATTGTTCCTTGAAATCCTCTGTCTGTCTCGTGGGGCTCCCTGCAGCCCTCGGCTCCTCTCGGCGTCAGCCTCTGTGGTGATGTGCGGCGTCCTCAGTAACGGTACATGTCGTAGGTGCTGACCCAAGATGAAGGAAAGGCCCATGTGGGGAACCTGCGGAGGATTTCCTCCAGCTGAGCAGTCCTCTGGTCTTGCCCGAAGAAATAGTGAGTGGAGATGGCGACGGAGATCATCCCCTCGGGGCCTGATGGGTCCGGGTCCCTGGGAGGCTGGCGGGAGGACAGAAAGAAAGAAAACCATGAGAAGGAGAGAAAAATCACTTCATCTTTAGCTTGATTATGCTGCATGTGTTTTAGCTTATGCAATGGATTTTAAAAGGTCATGGAGTTGGTCTAAACCCATGAAGTTGTTAATGCAATTCAAAAAATTTTAATCTCCATAATTGGAGTTGAAAGGTTTTCACATGACACAGTACAATTGTGTCCTGGCAGGAGCTTATCTTCTGCAAACAATCACTGACTGGGGCCCTGAAGTAGTGTTTGGCAGAAATCTAGAAATGTGAGGAATGAAAAGAATGACACAGAAAAAAAAAACAAAAAACGATCATCTGTGATGGATTTCAGGCTGTCAACATGTGCAGCAGTACCCGATGATTTATATAATATTATGGGCAAGGACAAAAAGGAATAATTCGACATGCTGGGGAACGTGCTTATTCGCTTTCTTGACATGTGAGAAGACGGATACTGCTCTCATGCCTGTATGTTAAATATGAAGTTGGAGCAAAGACACTGTTAGCTTAGCTTAGCATAAAGACTGGCAATAGAGGTGGCCTGGTAGCTCAGTTGGTAGAGCGTTCACCCCATGTACTGAGGCTGTGAGCCCCCTGCAGTGGCTATGGGTATGACTCCTGCCTACAGCTCTTTGCTGCATTCCCCAGTCTCTCTCTTGTATGTGTGTGTATATATGTATAAAGAGTGGAAATAAAGGTTCAGTTCACCCATGAGCACCTCTAAAGCTCACAAGCTGTCTTTTCATCAGCATACTTTTATGTGTTTTATTTTTAAGTATCGCATTACAAAAGTTCAAAGGAAATTAAAAAATTGGAAAAACATCCTCAGTTTTGCATAAAACAGGTGTTTGCCTTTTTGGAAAATGTTAACTGACTGGGAAATGGGAAATGAAAATACTTTTTCAAAATAAGCTCTGACTTGCAAACATTTGACTCACATGACTGATCAGCTGTTTCTGTCTCCTTGTGTGTCACATGACTCAATAATAGGGCAATACATGACCAAGATTTTTTTCAGTTGAATCAGAATTGGCTGCACAATACGAATATTGAATGTTTTGTTCTTTTCTTCAGTTCAGCCTGCATGAGTATGTTTCGCCAGTAAGACTCGTGTTTTAAAGCCTGTCTTCATCATCTGTGATCACACAGTCAGACAAAGTAAAAGTGTGCATCCTCCTATAGTTCAGTCATAAAATCAGTGGACCTGCAGAGCCTTTTTCCCCAGGCTGCAGTACCATTGCAGCCGTTATGCATCATCACCTGGTTGGATGGTTTTAAAAAGTGCAACAGCAAATATAAAAGTATATTTATGATTCTTCTTTTATGATGCTTATTGAAATGTTCTCCCTGTGCATTTTTGTAAGCCTCTGTCTGTTTTTATCCTGTTACTGTAATGCACAGTGACTGACAAAGGAAAAAAAACAAGAATTGCAGTCGACTGAGGGGTTTCCAACTAATAATTCGAATCTTCGACTATCAGAGAGCAGCCCTACTCTATAATACATCCATGAATGGTCCACACAGATCTGATGTAACCTTCACTGCATTAATACATGAACAAACAAATGTAATATTTTATCCTATTTTCTACATTGTTTTTCACTTGTTGAGTTTCAACTGGCACTCTTAATTTCATCATCTTGTTGCACCCTCTTCTTCTGCAATGGCATTATGTTTTTTTGATACGAGAATTGGCACCACCTATTGTTTATCCCGATGAATCACCTTTAATAACTGCATAACAGTAGTGGACGGAAACAGGCATTCATATGCATTTTCTTTTGCTGATTTACTTGAAATTCGGTTAAAATGTTCAATTTTGATGGAAACACTGCTACTAATTTACACATTAGTGAATAAGTATATTTCCAAATATGTAGAACTAATCATTTAAATACATAAATCTTCATCACTGAGTGATACTTTCAACATTTTACATTAATTAAACCACTTTCAAAAAGTTTTTTCCATCACAATTTTTCTTCAAGGTGACAGTGACCAGCACTGATGCTTTCAGTTTATCTCCTCTCATTGAAAACAGAAGGCAGTTTGAATAATTCACAAGAAAAAAATACACAACAGAGCAGCCGAGATATGAAATGTTAATAAGTACAAAAAGTACAGACTGCTCCTTTAGCTGCGTACAGTACCTGTATTTCAAACCAGAAGGTCCATGTGGGGGCGTCGAGGCCATGGGAATAGAAGACAAAATATTCTCCACTCAGGTCGAACTGAGGCGTCCCGTCACCGAAGGACCAGGTGGAGAGGCTGGCTCCCCGGTGAGGCATCAGGTACAGAGACATGTGGCTAGGACCTGAAAAAGACAAGGATGAAATAGGAGACGACCAAAAACTGAATGTGCTGAAAATCTAACAGAAACTTAATGCACCATAATAAATATCTTTGTGAAAAATATGGACACTTTTCTGTGTAATATGTGCAAGAAGTGTAAGAATAATGTAGCGGTTCTGGAATTTTTGAGCATCACCACAGAACCAGGGACAGATTTAGTCATTTTGGCACCTAAGGCAAACACAGGCATGGGGACCTTCACATCCTTTGTTCTCTCCTTTTTTCAATCTTTGAATAAATAATAAGTCATAAATAAACTCTTATTTATGGTGGAGTGCAGAGGATGAATTGACGAGTCTCACAGCCTCAGCAGAAAAGCTATTCTGAAGTTGGTGGTATTGCAGCGGATACTTCTGTATTTCTTGCCAGGCAGCAGCAGGGTAAACAGGTTATCATAGTTAATAATGCAGCACAGTGACAGACGTTTCATAGAGGAGACAAGCGTATAAAATGCAGATCTGTCTGTGTCACTGTGATAGAGACTCCAGTCTGCAGTGTAGTTTACACTTCAATGATAAAGGGATATATTTGAGGATATTTTGTCCATTAATGTTTTCAGGATCAAAAATGAAGCAATCATTTAATGTTTCAAAAACTCAAAAATCACTCCAGTCACAATCTCAGTGCTGATTCTAAGCTCTCCATCCCATATGATGAGTAACTGAATATTTTCTTTATTATCCAGTCAGCTCGGTCTGCTGCTCTGTCTGTGAACATGCAGCCAAGATGTACTGGCCACATGGCTCAAGTCCAACTGAAGTCACATGGTGTTTAAGTCTAAGTTAAGTTGCAAGTTTTTTTATATATATATATTTTGTCTCTTATCTCTGCATGTGACCCATTGACAGATAACTTATCTAGATTTGTGCTGGCCACATGAAGCACTCCTGACCTTTTACTCTGAAGGTCATCTTGATCGTCCCCCAGCTGGTCTCCTCTTTGGACACCAGGCTGAAGTCAACTGGAGAGCTGGGGGACACTTCTGGAGCAGGAAGGTACCAGTTCTTCCTGCAGCATATAGCATAATACTTTAGGTGAGGAAGAATACAAAGTATGAAAAATGTACACATGAAGTCAGTAACATTAAACAAATGAAAACAAAGCTTGAGGGCTGTGTTACTGACTTGCTGAGGAACTTCACAGGCAGGAACCAGGGGTAACCACAGAAGGGTCGGTCCTCACTACAGTGGGTGCGAACACTGTCGTTGATCTCAGGGATGTGGGGATTGATGTGCTGTATGCCCGTGTAGTCAAAACTGTTGATCCACAGACCTGAGTCCCGGCTCTCCACCTGGCCCTGGAGATTGTGGAAGGTCCGTGTCGTGTGCTGCAGGGGGTGGAAAATAAAACTTTAGCAAAAAATTAAGCAATTTGCTTTTAAGCATACATTTTCTTTCAACCTGTTTCCCTGCTTGATTTTCAACTCATGCCAGAATTATTTAATGAGGTTTTCTGTGATTTACATGAGCAGGTGGTTGCTTTTTTTTGTCCAATCAAAAATGTGTGGAAAGATGTCATGGTGTGCAGTGTCCCAGTTACAAAAAACATCTTATATAAGAGGTTTGCATTTTACCTGAACCAAATAAGAGATTGCAATCATTTTGCAAGTAGGATCTGCACTGCAGGATGGTCACTTGAAACCAGACAAAAAAACTGAACAAAAAATGCTGGATAATTGTAAAGCAGCATCAGCATCATCATCCTTCTCAGCCAGGAAAGCTTCCTCCATTTAAGTAAAGCTGCGCTCAGACCACTGGAGTTTTGGGCTGATTTACCTCAGATTAACCCGTCCAGACAACCAGAGGAGAAATCAGATTATCTGGTAATGTGAGGGGTTTGCAGATCCAGTCTTAAACCTCCTGACCTGCTTGCAGAGTCATTGGCCCTGATGATTTTCAAACATGTTTGATATTTCGGAGTTAAAATCTGGATGATTACATCAGTACTTTCCAAGCAGGGCCAGAATAGCCAATGAGAGAAACAAGTCTACAAGACGACGGGAGCAGCGACTCCCCAACCATTTTCTCATCCAAACATATTTGGCCTTCTGCTTTTGTTTTTCTCACTGCAAAGTCTTACTACAGCAATTTGTTGCACCATGTCAGCTCCGTTTTGTTTACATCTGCTTCCCGACATCTACATCTGATCACGTGAAATTGTGCTCCCTCTGGCACAATAATTTTAATAACATCCTGTAGTGTGTGATGCTCCATTATTTTCAAATCTCGCAGTGTGCGTTTGAGATGAGTGAGAAGAACATCTGTGAAGTTTCTTCTTATGTGCATGATGCAACCAGATTTCAAAATCAGTCAGGATTTTAAAACTTAAGCTTAAGGACATTTCTCATTCAATATAACATTTTTTACAAAACTAGCCAAGTATTATAAAGTGGAATAAAGTGGAAAAGACAAATGAACAGAATTTTTTCTCCTAAGTAGTGAAGGACTGGTGAAAATGTGGTGCTTTTGTGTATTTGTGCTCGTGTGTGTGCTGTGACTTTGAACCTGCAGGAAGACTCTTTTTGGCCGTGGGCTGTCTGGATTGCCTGAATAGGGGAAGAAGAGGCCACAGGACACCAACAGCAACATGACGACAAAGACTGAGGCCAGACCAGCCAGGATCCACTTAGTGCTGCGCACCAAGTAGATGAAATGCAGCTGAGACAGACAGAAAAATATATTACTGGAGTGGAGAAACAATCTACACAATCTAGAGTTTTACATTAGATTTTGGTTGCTTTACTTATCTGAAGTCAAACAGCTAAGGTCAATAAACTACTCAAACAAAACACTGTTTGACCAAAACCATTAAACTGCATCTTCACGCCCAGTGCGTCAAGGTGATTCTGCTGACCTATACAAAATCCAGATT
This sequence comes from Lutjanus argentimaculatus, assembly GCA_034769285.1. Classification (NCBI taxonomy): domain Eukaryota; kingdom Metazoa; phylum Chordata; class Actinopteri; order Lutjaniformes; family Lutjanidae; genus Lutjanus; species Lutjanus argentimaculatus. The sequence goes on along the minus strand of JAWZSL010000021.1, from coordinate 1,591,586 downwards.
TGCTGTTCGTTGCTTTACATAATGTAGGGATACTTACAAAAAATGAGGAGAGGAAGATGGTTGCCAGGGTGACTAGGGAGGCCAGCACCACCTCAGGAGGTATCTCTGTGCCGCTGCGACCCATGATGGGCGTGAAAATCTCAAACACCACCCAGATGAGGAACATGAAGTGGACATACGGCAACGCCAGGCCCAACAGATAGAGCACGCTGTACTTCACTGATGCTCCTGCAGAAAGTTGGGGAGGTTACTGTTTGTCAGATCAAACTGCATCACATGACCTCCCTGATCTCTCTTCAAGAACTATGGGAACAGGGGATTAATTAAAGCCCAGATGAAACTGCATTTTGAGCTATGTAGCTTCCATATCATGACATATTTCCAAGTGAAACAGAATAGACAGGCTGGACATAACGTTAGGAGGGATTTGATTTGACACAGCGATGTACCCTAGCTTGCCTTGCTAGCTAGCTAACTAATGAATCTTGAGGTCTGTGCTGCTAAAAGTTGAAAATTGAGTGATGGGTGGATGTCATGATATAAATGGTTGGATCTGGTTGGTTCAGGTCTAAATAAGCCCATGTCATACTTTTTTTTACAGGAAGAAAACATGATTGGATTTTGATGAAAGAATACAAAAAAACTGATCTTTTTTTATATTGTTAAATGCACAATATGACCCAGAATGTGATCTAAAACAAAAAGGCATTTTCATTTCATCTTGACTTTTAAAAAAAAAGTTCACAGAAAAGAACTTCCTATTCTTATGTTTCTGCACACCAGGGCAATTATTGAATAAAGTGGTCTTAATTGGCAGATCACCTGCTTTGGAAAGTTACAAAAACTGTCAGACACAACTCCCTCGATTTCACAGTTGGAAAGGGGTTTTCAGGAGCTGCTAGAAAACTAGCCATAGCCAATAGCAGTGGGTAAACCTCCATTTACTACCAGTAATTACTGTGGTTAGAGAAATATTTAACTACTTCTCTTGTACTGAGCAAGCACCAGTTTCTTAAACTAAAGAGATCTCAATAAGATTATCTAACAATGGCTTACAGTGGCCTACTTTGATCTTACTGCTAAGAGCGTTTTGAGAAGCAGGTTTTACCAGAAGGTATTGATAATTAACCAAAGTGTCCATCTACCAAGTCCTTTCTATCAACTTCGTTCTACTTCAAATTAATTATGTGCCCTAATTTCTAGTATTCTTGATTTGCCTATAAATAAACACTCATTGTGAAAAAAAGTTAAGTATTTACCTCTATTTTTAAATTCTTTTGCCAGCAGTAGTCTGGTGGCAAGGGGGAAGGCCACCATTAGCATGGGCACATAGGCTGAACACAGGCCCTGCTGGGTCAACCACACAAGGCTGCAGCACCACAGCAACAAGCTCACGTCAAAGTAGAGATCACCCAGCTCCACCAAACGCACACCCTGCATGGAAAACACACAAAGCAGCTCAACATACATGAAAGAAGATCAAGGCTCTCTCAGAGCCTGACCAGCTTACTGTCATCATTTATCTTGATATGACGCAACATATTTCATCATCTTCATTAGAACAGATTTTTCTCTATATTCAATTTTGTTTGTTTTTGGATGTCAGTACAAAATAATGTCTATATTTTTTGAACAGGTTTTGAAGGGGTTCCTTTAATGTTTTATTTCTCAGCCTTTATAATCACAATGTAGACAAAAATAATCAGTGTATCACAGTAATAAGACGATCTCATGACTGTTTTGGATCAACTCTAAACAGGAACAAATAATCAATGATATGATTTGGTACTTCCCAGTTCAAGAGGAACTCTTCACAATGACCGCTGTTGTATCCTGAAACTTAAACTATAAAGCAAAAAAGGAACACAAACCAATAAAAATGGTTTGAGGAAAAAACTCTTCTATTGCAGGAAGAATTCACTGACCTGATTTACTATGCATTACTGTAGGATGATTGAGAGGCTTGCACACAAGTACAGAAGGCAGTATTGTTGGATTAAAATGAACATCAAGATCACGGCTTCACTGGGAGACATTCACCCAGCTCTTTTCCCACATAGAAAGTCGACACACAGACTTACACATAACAAATCTATACAGCAGTGTTTGGTCTCCCATCACCACCACATAAATAAATCCCCAGTGTCTAAGGGGACCTTTGTACAGCGGATTCTGGTATTGATTCATATGGGACTACAGCCACACAGAGATCATCATTTCTAAGACAACTCTCTTCATGTACTTTTGTAGGCAAAAGCTTAAGATTTAAGTGCTCCCTGCTAAACCAAAACAGTGACTCTGAAACAGGGGCACTTGTACCTCAGGAAATATTTTAGTAATTGCCAAGGAGTCTGTGGAAATACTGTGGTAAAATATGTGATAAAATATAATTTATGATTTAATAATAAAGAAAATATCGATATATTGAGTCAGCTATGACACCTGAACAATTTTACAAGCATGCAAGCAGAGAAGTTCGCTAAAAGAAATGGATAAAGAGTTGATAGAGTTAGCTAAAGGTAGTGGACAAATGGTTAAAGTAAGTAGCTTAAAGTAGTGGATAAATGGTTGGAACATACTGCCACTTTAGATGGAAGCAGAGTCCAAATCAAACTTAACCAAAGAAATCACTGAGAATTCCATTGACTTAAAAATGTATGCAACTTCAACTATTATCCGTTTTACATCATTCAAATTATATCCAGTTAAAATTCTATATTAAGTAGCACATTTGGAAGGTGATGGATGCTGCTGATGAAGTAGTAATTAAATTAATGTGACGGGGCTGTGGGGGTACATCAAGAATAAAAGGTTGGAGAAATCTTCAAACGGGGTAGAGCCTCCGCTACACGATTCGTTGTCACAATTAAGCACAAAGCAGTTCTATGTGAATTGGGTTTTATTGCAAGTCTCAAAGGCACAACAAAACCAAAGCTGGTCCCAAAAAAGCAAAGTTGTACATTGATTTTTAGATTATCACATACTACTCCTGTTGTGAGTTTTACCTATGCCGAGCTGCGTAACCAATTGCCCTCCAGGGACAGATAAAGTTGAAGTTGAGTTGACTCCCATCAACACCTTTTATCTACATAGATCTGATTCTATATTTTGTGCTCTTGAGACTTGCCGCAAAATTAACTGTTTGTCTAAAATCACTGGCGGTTACATTTTCTCCTACTGCACAGGAGTATTGGTAAACAAACTGGCGGTGAGAAACACTGGTAGGATACATTACATTCTGAACATATCATGAGCAACAAAAAAATAATAAAGTCTGCCTGTCACAAATCTTAGACTATTTTGTCAAAGAAAGTCCCATTTGAAGTGAGATATATTCTGCTCTTTCAAAAGAGGTTTTGAGATGAAGCCTTAAGTGGTCTGGGAGAAAGGTTCGACTGTGTCCTTTCCAGAATATGGCCATGAGAAACCAGAGTTCAAAATGTGGTTAGCTCCAGATAAAGAACAATTTTCTGTGCTAAAATTTTTTTGAAAATTTATGAAATGTCAGACATAAAAAGTTGCACTGCAACTAGCTGTGTGTACCAAGTCTCCAACATTGCTTCTGGAAATGCAAGATTAGGCTTTGCTATTAGCAGGCAGAGATGCTAACATTTGATAGCTGGAAAGTCATGGGATACTCCCTCTCAAAAACCACAGTGAGACAGGTCAATTGTCTCTCAGCAGTAGACAATACTTAAGTGAATGAGTACGACAGCTGACTGCCACTCTGACACCTCTACAGTTTCATGACAACACACATGAACACACACAAAGATCTGCTGTCCTGTAATCACCATGGAGGAAGAGGAACTGTCTGGCTTCTCCTCCCTGCACTTTAGTCCCAGTTTAAAGTGAGGTCAGCCACTCATCATGAGATATTCTAGGAAATAATGTGACCGCCTCTTTACATAAAACAATATGAAAAAATGCACAGAGGAGTGGAGTCTGAGAAGAATTTGACCTCACTGTACGTGACGTATCGTTAAAGATATCAATCTAAGTCAAGCTGGTTAACATTCTTTCAGCTTCAAGTGAGAAAACTTTTCAACACCAGCCTTGGCCTAGACTTGTGATAAACATCATTTTCCCATTCAACTTTGCAGTGCAACTGTGTTTTAGAAAGAAGTGACATTGTCTAAAGTGATGCATAATGTGCTCGGTGCTGTTTACAACATAGTCTTTAATTTGGACTTACAGTTCAAACCAAACTCAAAAATACACTACTATAAAACCCGGGTGTAAAACCATCAAGTAAACAGCAGAGGTGTGGACTTAAGCTCCAGAAAATAAAAACTTACAACACGACTCTAGACTTTAACTACAATGACTCATAACTTCACTTAAAACGAAGAGCCACAAATCGCTTCAAATTCCCTTCATTTCCTTACTCAACTAATGTTAACAGCATGGAAAAAATTATACCAACAATTTCCAACTTTGTTCGACATTTGACGCTGCACAAAGAACAGTAAGTTGAGGCTCTGTTGTTAAAATGGCATATTTGGTGAGAAACAAATCATGACTTGTTTAGAACTTCGAAACTCAAAGTTTAGGACTTGGGACTTGACTTGGTTTTCGTTCGTTTCGATGTGAGACTTGACTTGGGACTTGAGTGAAAAGACTTGAGATGTACTTGTGATTTGCTAAACACTGACTTGGTCTGACCTCTGGTAGATACTGACTTTGAAATATTTTCATTTTATTGGGAAAAATTACAAAGCATTTAGCACCCATTTACTGTTGACTGTATTCAAAATTATGCACGTATACGCAGTCTGACCTTTAAAATCACTTTGCAATTTGGACAGTAAAGTTGGGAATTACACTTATTTGCTTTCTTGCCCCAAGTTAGATAAGATGATTGATACCATCCTCATACCTGTCCGTTCAACATAAAGCTGTAGCCAGGAGATGGCTAACTCAACTTAGTTTAGCTTAGCATAAACACTGGAAGCAACAGCAGCACCTTTAGAGGCAGAGAAACAAGTTGGTTGCAAGAAAGCAAATACAAGCATTAAGGCTGGGCAATTTATTTAGCTAATTTTTAATGGTCTGCCTCTGAAAAACAAGTGAGCGTCTAATTCAGCAAGCTAACCCAGTAGCACAAGACGAGCCAGGAAAAAAAGCATGGGGCAGCTAACAGTGTGTAAAAGCCAGAATATTTTCACATCTAACTCAGTGTATTAAGGGTTCATTTTGATCGAATCGGTGTGGTGATAGTTGGAAAAGTGGAAAGTTTTGCTGTGAGTTTTGTTTTGTTTCTGTCACATTTGAGTGAGGTGGGTTTTAAAATGAGTTACCAAGGCAATTAAGCTAGTTTGGTAAAAGAGAGGAACCTGAATTGGGAAGATGTATGGTTGCATTTTTCTGTTTCATAAGGAAAATAGGTGTAAGAGTATTACCTTTTTGACATTTTGTAAGTTTGTTTTGTTTGTTTATTTATTAGACAAAAAAATAATAATAATTGGGCTGCTTGCGCACATCTCCCAGCTGAAACTACATCAGCAATCACCAGTTGTTGGGCTAACGTGTCCAGTTGGAAAATCTTAACGTATTGCCTAACCCTAAAATGCATTTCTCAAAATGTCGAGCTACACCATTAAAGGAATTCCAACATTAAAAATTCCACTTACTCCAAAGTACAGGTTCTTGGCAAGCGTGTGAATAAGGACCATCTTGCCCGTGGCAGCAGTCCCATATAGGCAGATAGAGGCGTAGAAGTGGTTGTACCAAAACATGGAGCGGCCCAGCAGAGTGACGATCAGAGCAACAATCAGCACTGACAGCAGGGTGACGAACCAACTCAGGACTGCTACACCTGTGGCACAGGCCAGATCTCGAACATAGCGACCACCTGAGAGAGATGGAGACAAACGGTAAACGGGTCATCCAGCTCCTCTCTACAAAAATTAAATGAATTTTAAAATTTGTATTTGGCTCCACAATTTGGGTTAATTTAATTTTTAACTCACGAAAAACACTTGAATAAGCCACAGAGAGGAAAACACACATCCTACAGCCAGCACAGGAAATGACATAACATACATCCACTGAAGGAAATGGCGACCTACCTCCATTGCCTGGTAGTGAAGCTTTCTTGGCCAGATAGAGGAATGTGGCTGTGGCTACCATGTAGTTGAGGATGGTGCCAACACGGGCAGGGTAAGCCACAACAACTACGCCTAACAGGTCAAAAAATACCATGTTGCCATGCCGATACTCTGAGGAATCTGCCAACTTCTCTGACATGACCAGGTACCTCAGGACAGCCAGGATGTTGTCACCTGAAAACAGGAAGTGAGTGTCAAGGTGAAGAAGTTCAAAGCTGAAGTGCAACACAACAAACTCTTTTGAGTTAAACCATATGAATTCTTGGAAATGGACAAACTAGGGAGTAAACGCTGAGTTTATTCTATTGTGGTTTTCAGTTTCCAGTATTTGTAATTCTATGCTCACAATTAGAGAAGAAAATGGCTCACACAACTCAATGTGAAAGTGTTAAATTCACTATCATATGACAAAAAGGATCATCTTTTATAGAGCTGACACATCATATGCAGCAGGCAGGGTTTATTGATGACTCAGTATAACCTTCTGACCAGCAGGGATAGGCTACACTGTCATTCCACCTGGACAGTATTTTCTGCAGCAATAAAACTGTGTGCACATCAACACCATGTAAATAATTAAACAAAGTAGATAGTAGCCTGTTACTGTGTACTAAGCAGTTACGTCACCAAATATTTCTAAATAATGGTTGACAATTCATGCTGTAAATTATACTTGCTTTTTAAAAAAACAGCATTATCCTGCAAACTACATAGACTACAAATTTCTCAAACACACAACAGAACTCCTCAGCCACGTTTCCACCCAAAGTATCCAGAAATTGTAGTCCCAGGAGCAGTTTTTCAAGGAACTGAAAAGGTTCCTTCAGCCCGTTATTTGTGTTTCCATTACAGTCTACAGACCCTGTCTGTGTATTTGTTGTATGCCTTCTTCTGTAACCTTTGGAAAGTACAGTCAAATTTCTGCCCAAAGTACCCAGAAGTTTTAGTCCCAGGCACTACTTCTCAATTACTAAAAGGTTCCTTCAGATTGGGTTTGTCTGTATTTCCACCGTGGTCTTAAGACTCCTGAAGATTAGTCAAATTAGTAAGCTGATTTATGAAAAGGTGACAGTTGTTTTTACAAGTAATTTTTGCACAAAACTATATAACAAAGATGCGTTATAAAACAATGGCTGAAATGAAATGCTGCAAGTTCTTAATCAAGCAGACATATTCGGCACTACAAGCTTCGCCCCAAAGTTCCTGCACTATTTGAAAGTACTAAACCCCAAGCAGGGCGTTTATGGAGAGGAAAATAAATTCCAGGAACCTAATTCAGACCCTGATCCCTGCAGTGGGAACGCACCAATGTCTTCAAAAAGCTCCTAGTCCCTTGACAACACTCCTGCAGATAAAACGCGGCTTAATAAACCCCAAAGCAGGGACTTTTTAAGGGATAAATAACATCCCTGAAACTTAATTTAGACCCTGGTCTCGGTGGTCAAAATGCACTGAGTTCTTCCAAAGAGTTCCTAGACCCTGGGAAAAATTCTTGCGGTGGAAACGCAGCTTTATAATTGCATTATACCAAGCTTTTCCCATAACAGGACAAGTAAGAGAAGATGCACAATATCACCCACACACCACTGTTCTTTCTTACATACACTACTATGAGTGAGCAATGGTACTTGTGAAATAGTATGATGTTTGTGAGCAAATATAATTCATGTCCCAACTGGTAGTGTGTGTGTACAAGAGTATGATGGTGAATATGTGTGTGAGGGCAATGCGTGATTTATGACCTCTTGTAGTTACACAACTGTTGAACATGGGTATATAGGACACACAGAGGACTTTCCATGAAGCTGGCTACAATCATGATGTTGAATGTAGATGAGAAATCTGGCAACGAGAAGGATCGGTAAGAGGTCACCGTGTTGGGTACTGCAGCCTGAGGCTAAGTTTCTTTTATCTGCTGCAGCTCTATGTACTGCTGCCTGCATGTCTGCACAGCACACACACACAAACACACAGACGAGACAAAGCTCCATTGTTCTTCCGCCTGGTAGGCTCACTGTGGCCTAAAAGTGTAAACAACTATGTGAGTGTACAATATCTACTTGTTCATGTTGGCTTCACCACTTAGCTACGCAAATCTGGTTTGTGATTCACCCACAACTTGTCTGAACTTAATTACAACAAAACAAAAGTAATGATAAGATAAAATTGAAAAATCCTATGCAATCACTTTATTCCACATTTATAAGAGGCATACTGTCATGTTCTTGTTATATAAATCTACATAACATCATCTTTGCAAACAGATCCAGGCTACATTTGAACAAAAGTGAGCAATGCTAGCCTTGCACCCTTCCCCCAATTTGCTCAAAGGCAGATATGTGAAGTAGGAGATGTGAAGGAGGCCAAAAACCCGCTGTTCATCATCACAGGCATCAACAGAGCAGAGCTACCGGTAAATCTGTATCCACTGCCCCTGTGCTGTACCTACTCTCCACCTTACAAAACTGTTCATCTCTATAGACTAAAAATACCTTCTGCCTCCCTCTGAAATCTCACTTTCTCTCTCTAATAATTCATGCCTTTCACGGTGAGTTACTGTACACAGAAGAAGAGGAGGGAGATGTCCAGTAGCTGCTGAGGGAGAGAGGAAAGATGCCAACTGTCTCAGGTTTTTAGTGCTGAATGACTGGATTCTCTGCTAAGCAAAGCAAAATAATTCAGCAACACAGATGCCCGAGGTAAATGAGGGCAAGTGCAACAGTAAATGTCTGTGTCTGCGATGTATGCATGCATTTCTGAGTTCTCTGAGAAATAATGAGATCAGCAGAGTGCTGACCAGCCTGAAACCAGGGGATAAAGCACAACTGGATAGCATGCGTTTGTGTCTGCGACAGAAAAACAATGTTGCCAGCTCTTTTTACCACACCAGTCTACTGCTGCAGTGACCGATTTCTCCTTGAGAGACGTACAGACACCCCCACCAGCTGAATCTATTTGTTAAACCTGGGGTAGACAGTTTATTTTTGGCATAATTTGGCAAAATTCCACGATAACGGTCCAGCAAATTGGAATTAAAGTGGTCTGAGACAAAACTACACTTCTGCACCTCCTCTTAGCTTTGTTTTCAGGCTTTAGAAAATCTAGCTTGTGACTGAAGACTTTGACCAATCACGATGTCACTTTAGAAAGAGGGCGTTCCTACTGGCTGTTTTCGCAAGGCAACTGACTCCTACTGCCTACTTCAAACTTGTGGGTTTGGTGGGAGAGACTTAGCGTGCAGAGAGAAAGGCAGAAAGTTTTGCATAGGGCTGGGCAGTATGGCTTTAAATTTATATCACAATATAATCTTAAGTATGGACAGTAACAGTATAAATCACTGTATATTTCTTTCTCTAAAAATTTCAATATAAATGCTTCTGAAGGGTCAAACACTGCTATAGTATTATTGTACTCATAACAATATTACTACGATATATTTCACATAACATAGTAGAGGTATTTTAATTACATTTAATGTGCAAAACCCTTGTAACCACTATTGTCTGACATGATTTGTAGATTATGGTTTTCTGCCCATACAAACAAGCTTAATCAAAGCACTCTGTATGAAATCTGCTTAGCTTAGTTTGTTGCGTAAAAATGTGGCAAGGCTCTAATATTACTGGTTCCTCTAACATTTTGGTGTAACTTATCACGCTGCAGCCTCTCCCCCTGCTCTCTGTGTCGGAGCACCTCCTCCTCCACACACACACACACACACACACAGACACACAACACGCACACACAAACACACACAAACACACACAGCAAAGTCAGTAGAGAGGCCGCAATGGAGAGAGTGAACCAAGGGATTATAACTCAAGGGGCAAAGCAATGAGAGACTGGTCTCCACGGTCTCACATCCACCGCCTCACACAAGCATAAAAGGCTAGCTCGACTTTGCAGTGTGTTAAGCCATTTCCTTGTTTCAAAACAAAGCAGCATGGGCTCTCACTTTTTCCATATAATTAGCTGATAATGAGTCAAGCAAAGTGAAGACTCTACCAGTCAGTACATTATAATAAAAAATTCATATCATAAGGAAAATTCATAGGGGTGTATTTTTTATACCGTTTAATACCATCCACCCCTAATGTACAGTGGGTTAGTCCTGCATAGCCAGACCTCTCTCTAAAGGCACTCAGCGCTGAGGGTCTGGCTCCACACATTGATATTCTGCTACAAAGAAAAAAACCTTGTTAGTATTTCTCTAAACCAATCACAGACGACTTGGGCAGAGCTAAGCCCAGAGTGCAGCGACCGGTATCCCTGCAAAACAGCGCCAGGAGAAACTTGTTTTGGTAAAACATTTGCACATGGGGAAGTGAACCCTGGTATTAAAATGCCTAAATCCCTGCAAAAGAATAGGTAACAGCTGCTAGCCTATTCACATTTGTACCATTAGCAACACAGGTGTTAATGAGCCATTTTCAGAGTGTAGGTTTCTATCTTAGTGGTTATTGTTGTTTCCTGGGGACTTTGAAAATGTAGATAACGAATATCGCAAGGGCAACTGAAACTAAGCAACCGATGGCAGCCTCCATACTCGCAGTGTGCATCGATGAGTCAGCCTAATTGTAGGTATACCTGGATGCATGTGTGTTAATATACATACCGGCTCTCTGTATTGAGTCTGTCAGGATCCTGTCAGCAGTGTCGTACTTGGTATGATAGATGAAACCATTTTCAATGAAGGCCAGGTCAATGCCTGAAAAAACAAAATACACATATGTACAGAATAAGATTTTAAAAATACACTAAATAAAATAACCAGCTGGTGGATTTTTATTTAAGAGTTTGACAAAGAAAAGCTCCAGACTTGACTAATGACACATGACTAATTTCCACACTTCACTAGGAGGATCATTCAGCATTACCTGGGATGTTACCAAAGTCCTGTAGATGCGGAAGTCGGTGTCAGAGGGGATGATGCCACTCTGAAACACTTCCTGGCCGACCACAGAGGCGAAGGGGTGTTTGGCTGCATGAACGTAGGCCTGCACCAGCCACGGGTTCTCCGGACCTTTTGAGGAGGAACAGAAGAAAGTTTCCAGGATATTTTATACAATATAAAATTATCTTACTATTTATTTTGGCTCGAAGAATAATCATTCTGTAGAAAGGGTACATCAGCAGGGTTCTTTAACACTGCCCCTTGCTCCCTTTACCACCAGCTGTTTTAGTGATGTAGGTATTTAAACTTGTTAAATGTATAGCACATATCAGTTGTGCAGAGTAAGCGCATCAGATAATGTCTAAATGATAAATGCAATGTTACAGGCACCTCAGGAACCATAATCAGGTACTAATCCATATAGATATCAAACAGTGGCAGCTGCCAGAAGGTAAAAGGACGTAACAAGCAAACATATAGTGCACAGTATACTGCAGGTGCACTATATAATCCAAAACTAGACCTTTTTCACACATAGTTCCGGATAAATTACTGGGATAAACTTTCAGGCACTGCTGGTGATTTTCACTATTCTCACATGCAGCTACATTCAAGATCATTTCCATGCTGTGCCTTTTCCAACATCCCATAGCAATGTCGTAATAAAAGAAGGTGGGCTAGGCTAGACGTATTTGCATGTGGTGGATAATATTTTTTAAAGGAACATGCTGAGCGAGGGGTTGTTTTTGTCCAGTGCTCTTGTAATGTATTTAATATTCAACAAGTTTGCAGGACAAGCAATGTTTTTGTGTGATCTACTTTAATCAGAAACATGCATTTGATACATTAAAAGGCACATTAATGTCTCCGATACGATGAAGCTATAGCCTCTTAACACTATATAAACTGAAGTGCATTAGCATTTAACATTAGCGGTGAAAGTGATGAGAAGACCGGTTCTTTTCGTTAACCCACCACTTCAGCAACTCTTTCGAACCAAATCAGCCTGGCAGTTACCGCTCACGTCCGTTCCAACAACCTGACTCAGAATTTTAAAAAATACCATCTTGATGCAGATTGAGAGGATTGAGAGTTGATTCTTGGGTAGGCACTGATAATGTATGTACATGTCTAATAAAGTGGCTAGACAGATTATCCATTTTTGAGGTCATAGTGGTATTTGACACTTGAGACAGTGGCCACGCCCCCAGCGTTTCAGAGAGAAGAAAACTGTTCATTTTTCGCGATTTTGAACCCTAATTTTGGATCTTTGATGAATTTTTAATAACTCAAATTTGGCTAGGGGGTTAATAACACATTTTCTGTGGTGTGACAAACTCAGGACACATTTATTATTGCTTTACACAGACTTTAAAAGAGCACTGGATGTCTGGAGTAACTGTGAATCTAGTCGTTGTTGGAGTCCTGTGATTTGTTTGCTCACTCCATGTGAAGCATCTTTTGTCAGATGGATGCAACCCTTTACATGCTTGTCCCTGTAATGTTACTGCTTTCATTCACTTAACAGCCACACTGGCATTTTCACCGAAAAATTACTCAGCCTTGAGGTGGGAAATTGGTGGTACAGATTTTCCCTGAGTATCGATCCATTCTCTCACACATTCACAGGACTCCTGCAGGAAATGTTTCTGAACATTTCAGGGATAGACTGCATCTGTGAAATGACCTCTACACTCAACACCTTTATAACACCATCAGCAGCATTGCATTTACTTGCAAGCTTTCACAATTACTGAGAATACAAACACATGCAAAACAAACAGAAAAAACATACCATTAAACAAACTAGGCCAAGTTGTCAAGCACAAATGGTACAGCACCTGTCTGGAAAACAACCTCCTTGCCGCCAACACCTGCAGCCTCCAAGTTAACGAAGGCCCGCACCTGCTTGGCCCATGGATGCTGAGTAATGAAACCGTGACTGGCCTGATAGAAAGAAAAAAGAGAAATGAAGAGTAAGTGAGAGAAAAAGTAAGAAGTAACTGAGAAATTCAGAAAGACAGAAAGTGAGAAGACATTTTAAAGGCTAGCTCTGATATCCAAAGTGTAAAATATGTGTCCGTGTCACTTCACTTTACCTGCAAGATATTTTCCTCTGCACCATTAAATAGGAAGATAACTCCATGATGAAGAGGGGTAGACTGGTTGGCCAGAGAATGGAGGACTTCCAACATCACTGCACAGCTCACTGCGTCATCACTGGCACCTAAGACAAGGAAACCAGTGTGTGTGTGTGTGTGTCAAAAATACTAAAAAGCTGTACAGGGTAATGGGAGCTCCTACTTGCCTTTTGCATTTGTATTAGACAACAGAAGCTTGGCCTGGCATTTACAGACCGAGTCATGCAATTGTTCACCCAGATCACCCAACTGTCCTGACACAGGGGGTCAGTTTTACTTTAGGACACATGCAGATGATTTTAACTTTGAAGTGCATCAGAATAACACAGATTCACAAACACATGAGAATAGAAGGGTGTAGGCTCCGTGTGCAAACATGTGAAGAATGCAGCAAGCTGGTAAAAAACCCAGCTCCCACTGCGTGTATAATGGTGAGACCACAAAGAAAAAACAGTAATAACAAGAAGAAAAGACCATGTGAACAGGGCATGTGACGCATAAAGATTAGACATGTTAGTGGTGATTTGCTGAGAATAAATGTGAATAAAGGGGAAAAAATGTCCAAAGATCAGAGAGCTAAAGTGAGACATCATGTGCTCTGGCTTTCTGGGTGAATGTGTTCATGAGGAAGGTGTGTGAGCCTTTTCACTGTCTGTCTGTGTACCCTTCGGCTTCTGTCGCTGCCACTTGTGTCAGGTACATATTAATCCTTGTCCCCAGAAAGTCCTGAAGGTGCTCAGAAGATGGTAAGCCAAAGTCTGAACACAAACTCAATTCCAAAAAAGTTGAGACCCTGCGTAAAACATAAATAAAACCATATTGCAAGGATTTGTAAATACTTTCACCCTATATTCAATTAAACACTGTGCAAAGACAAGATATTTAATGTTCAAACTGAAAAACGTTCTATTTTTTAAATCTATTCATTAATTCTGAATGTGATGCCTGTAACATGTTCCAAAACAGTTGGTACAGGGGCATGTTTACCACTGTGTTGTCACCATTTCTTGCAACAATACCAGTAAGCATTTGGGAACTGAGGACAGTAATTGTTGAGGTTTTGAAAGTGAAATTCTTTCTCATTCTTGCCTGATATACAGCTTCAGGTGCTCAACAGTCCAGGGTCTACTGTTGTCATATTTTTCGCTTCATAATGAAACACACATTTTCAGTGGGATACAGGTCTGGACTGCAGGTAGGCCAGTCTAGTGCCCATGTTCTTTTACTATGAAGCCCTGCTGCTGTAAGGCATGCAGAATTTGTCTTAGCATTGTCTTCTGAAATCAGCAGGAGTATCTCTGAAAAAGAACTTTTCTGGATGGCAGCATATGTTGCTCCAAAACCTGTATGTACCATTCAGCATTAATGGGGCCTTCACAGATGTGCAAATTATCCATGATGCCATGGGCAAACTCATACCATCACAGACACTGGCTTTTGAAGTTAGTGCTAGTCACAATCTGGTCAAGTCTTTTTTCCTCTTTAGCCTGGAGGTCACGATTTCCATGACTTCTAAAAACAATCTGAAATGTGGACTCGTCAGGCCACAGCACACTTTCCCACTTTGTCCATTACAGATGAGCTCAGGCCAAGAAGTGTTGGCACTGTTTCTGAATGTTGTTGATATATGCTTTCACTTTGCATATTAGAATCTTAACTTGAATTTATAGATGCAGTGACAAACTCTGTTTACTGACAAGGGTTTACCGAAGTGTTCTTGAGCCAATGTAGTATCTTTTACACAATAATGTGGGTTTTAATTGCAGTTTTTAATGCAGTGCTGCTTGCGGGTCAAAGGTCACAGGCATTCAGTGTTGGTTTTATTTACGCTTTACACAACATCCAAACTTTTTTGGAATAGGGGTTTGTAGTTCACCTGTGCACATAATGCTTTAAAGTGGAAATAAGTATGATACATATGTATAAAAAAAGACTTAACTTAAGTGATCAGTTTACTGTGCTGGCTGCTTACCTGTAAATATGCACAGGACAAAGCACAGCCTCTTAACTCTCTTGTTTTTCCTATTTTTGTTTTTTGCATGGACGAGTATTTATTCCAAGATATCAAAGGCTTGGCAGGCAGCAGTGGCCATGAAAATGTATGTGTATCTTCCTGGTCCACACCTCTTGGATCAATTTCCTTTTCCCGTGAAGCTGTGTGCGTACGTGTGAAGTAGGAAAACATGTCTATCCAACAGGCTGAAGGGTGTGGAGTGAAACAGTGAAAATCCTGAAGTAAAGACAAAGAAGGCTACATACAGTACCTATGAGCTTCCCTATCATTAACAAAAACTGTTATTATTACTGTGCATCTAGATATGATATCCCTGATTGCTCTAAGCAGTTTCCTGTTGGAAGCATCATATGGCTGTTAGCAGTCATTTACAGTAAGCATGCAGATCCAAATTTTCTGGATTGGCTTGCTACGTCTGTCTAAATTTTCACATAACTACACTACAAAACATGGGACACAAATGCGGCTGTTATCATCATAAAACAGAGGACTTGCGTGCTGGAAACCTATGGCATGTACATACTATGAAAAAAAGCTGCAGAAATTTGACATCCACAGCCATGCTAGAGGTTCTGTGAAGCTGGACTGTGGCAAAGAGATGTTTAAAGGTTACCTATTGTCTATCTATTGTCCTATGTTTTTGAATCTAGTTGACTAATAAGAACAACAATTTTTTAAATTGGTCCAGTATTGACAGAGGCAACTGCACCTGGCAGAGATGAAATTGAGCTGCAATGTAATCCCTCCAGGCAACTGTGCATCGTCAAAGTAAATCCACTAAAGTGCTTTTTTGCCACAGACAGGCGCAGACTGTTAATATAAGTGTTTGACAACATTATGGCAAGAATCGCTAGAGAGATAGACCTTTTTTTAAAAAGTGAGATATATTTTGTTTAAACAGAAACAGACACTATATCGCCAGGTTCAAAGTGACCAGGCTCCATTAAGAAGACAGTAATTTTACCTTTCTGATCTAATGTTGCCTAGAAGGGTTAGTTTGTTTGAGTTACTGAGTGTCCATAACGCTGTCAGGTTTAGTATAACAATCTAGAATATGTACTTCTTCTGCCAGCTGCAGCACTCTCCCTCAACACTGGAGCTTCAAAAATTGTTGACCCCATTAGTCACTTAGACACAAATCATGGAAAAATACGGTCCAGGATGACAAATACATTAGTTACTGTTTAAAGCTAATTGCTCACATAAGCATGCTAACATGCTAACAATGATAATGCTAATATGTTGATATTTAGCAAGCATAGACCTTTTTCATGGCAGCCATATTGATATGAAGTAGCAGGATGTTACCAGTGATACAAATTAAAGTCCTGTTCCATTTAGTCAAGTAAAGCCTTTCCGGTGAGCCAACATGTACAACAGCAGCATCCTGACTCTTGTTTGACCTGAATATAATGGGACCTTAATTAGCACTATTGGTAATACCTGTGTTTAGCCTACTAATTCATGTCAAAATGGCTGCTGTGAAGAGGGTCAGTAAAGTTTACCATATTCACCAGCTTAGTGTGTAGCATGCTAATTAGCACTAAACACATGGTACAGCTGAGGCCTCTAGGAAGGTCATTAATTTGCATGTACTTAGTCATTCAGTCAAGTACTGGAAAAATTGAAATGTTGACCTGATGATGGCACTAGATGTAAAGTGAGGGAATCAAAATTTACAGTTCATCTTCTGAGGAGCAGGAATTTCATTGCAACCCACCCACTCATCAAGATATTTCATTGTGAGCCACTAATGAGAACCTCATGGTGGCACTACAGGGAAAGTCAGGGGTTCACCAAGTCAGTATGCGTCATCCTCTGGGGAACATGAATGTCTGTGCAAAGTTTTTTTTGGCAATCCATTCAGTACTGGTTGAGATATTTCAGCCTGGCCCAAAACGATGGACCGGCCCCAAGACAACACTGCCATCCTTAGAACCATGCTGCTAGCATGGTATAATATGAAAATTAAAACAAAACATAAGGAATTTGCTTTAAAGTGCTCTTTAGATCAGTCACAACAACCCCCATTTTCTAGCTCTTTCCTTACAGCAGGAGAAACCAGCGATTCACCATTTTAGAAGGACAAGATGGCACTTAGCGGGCTGCACCAGATATGAGAAGTTGCAATTAATTAAAAAAGATGAATGTGATCATGTATACAGAGTACAGAGTCAAATGCATATTCTGTTACATTTATTCAAAGACTAATTTTTGGCATTCCTTTCCTTTCTTGTAATTCCAGTTTGTCACAAAGGTGTGTGTTATCCTGCATGTGCCTACATGCAAGCTTTGTGCTAACCTGTTCATCTAATGTTTAAGAAGGAGGAGTGTTTTTTCATACCTGGACTGTTGGCCACTGTGTCAAAGTGGCAGTTAGCTAGCATAAAATGTTGCGTTCCACCCTTAGGCTCCAGCCTGACAGCGATGTTGGTGACACGGTCATAGAAGCTGGTGAAGCCTCCTAGAAAGTCAATGGAGAAAGTGCCAGTGGGGCGCTGCACGTCCACTGTGAGCTGATGAGGGCCCGCAGCGGTCTCAGCCCGGATGTTCTCAATTTGCTCCAACAGGTAGCCTACTGTCAGGATCTCATTCTCCTGGCTGCCCACCGGCCGAGGGCCAACACTGGTGATCTGCTCCAAGTGCCGTCTAGATAGTAAGGTGAAGGAAGAGTGAAGAGAGAGAAAGAGAATATTGTGGTGCTGGGGCAATAAATCAAGCTTATCTGTTCATTCACAACAGTACAACACATTTTATTAATTTCCTGCAGCTCACACACATAGTTTGAGTGTGTCTGTTTGTGAGAGAGGCTCCCCTTCTAAATATTACAGATGCTCCAGGCAGAAGAGTTGACACTTCAGTTCTAAAATGGTCACTGCTTACCGACACTTCAGTGATTAGCTGAAGTGAAACCAGGTTCAAGTTCAGATATCTCTCTTCAGACTCATTTTAGAAGAAAAAAAATACACATTTCTTACATTCATTTACATCAGACAATGAAGGTGATGATTGTATTTTACCAAAATAGTGTTGGATTAAATGAGGTTTTATACAGGTTACCAATACTACAATACACAGTTTTGGTGGCTCTAAAAAGACAGAATCCCATTCACTGTACATGGGAAAACTTCTGTTTTTATCTCCATCAACCAGAGCTGAAACGATTAAGGCGATCTGCAGAAAATTCAACTGCTACTAGGGATGCACTGATTATGAAATTCTTGGCTGATACTAATACCGATACCTAAAATAACAATTTGTTCTACAGCCAACGCAGATACCAATGTCTTTTGTGTGTTTTAATTTTGTTTTTGTTCTTATTAATTTCTCATTTGGTGCCAGGGAAACAAGGAAATCTTCATTAAAAAATATATATATATAGCACCCCTTGCCCTCATACGTCTTACCAGAGTTGTGTCCAGCCAGTGGCTTCTGCTCTGAAACAGCAGCTGTGTTTTATTTTAGTGAACGCAAAACTGATGTGACAGAACCAATATATGATAAAGGTGACCACCCAAAAGGAAGGCCTGAAACTGGGGATGCATAATAAATACTGACATGTTACCAATATGGGTCAATAAAGGCTTTAAAATGAAATATTTGAAATATCAAAATGAACATTTCTGCCAATATGATAGGCCGATAAATGACAGAGATAATGCATTAATTATGTGCATGTGACACAAGTGTGTCTGTGGTGTGGAGGTTTCCTGAAGTATTCGAAACAGATACCAAGGTTACTGTTTGCAATGATTGGTCAGTGTCAGTAATACGAGGAGGAGTCAATCTGCATTCTTTTAACACTACAAATGTAATTGCCCGTAAGAGCCATCAGCACAATCAGCACAATGAATTGGGGAGAACAAAGAAAATCAGGCACAAGCAGAAAAACCTGTCAGGAGAAGTTTTCTTATTTTGCCCAGTGAAAGTGTACATGTTGAAAAGCATTGTATTTTATTTCTGCATCTGCCATTGGGCCATTATGATAAGAGTAAGCATTCTAATGTTAATTTCACTACAAGAGAGACTTAATGTTCTCTGCAATTAGGTGGAAAAAAATATATCAGCATCAGCATTCAGCCAAAACGAGTTGGAAAATATCAGCATAACGGATATTGGCAGAAATCCAATATCATGCATCCCTACCTGGAACTAAAATGAAATTATTTTTCATTCATTTTAAAAAACAAACAGGGTTTAGACCATCTTTGTTATGTCAGCTGAGTCCTTATTTTGAACCACTGCCCTGACTCAGTCAGGTTACAGTATGCCACGCATCTGTATTACTTTGACCTGGTCTTCCTTGTCATTGCACAGACTCCCTCAGGAGATGAAGGCAGGAAATGAAGCCAAGCAACCCATGCGGTACAGAATAAAAGAAAAACTGATGTGTTTCCTCGTGTTTTTCTTTTAAAAAGCTGTTGCTGCTGGTGCTGGTGTTTGCTGCAGCTGTTTAAGAAAAGCCAATGTTAGCGTCACTGCCCACACCAGCAGAGGTGATGCTGTGCTGGCTGATGCTCACAGCCACCCAAAAATAATCGGTCATGTAAGCATAGTGGGTGAAGCCATGTGCTGTCCAGATGTTACAAGCATGAATCAAACATAACAGATGTTTGTTTATCCTTTTATTTTGCTCCATGCAGCTTTCTTGCAGTGACAAAGTGGCACCAAGTGACATTAAAGATTTCATTTCATTTTTATAGCGGTCTCTGAAGCAGTGGTTTATGCTCAGGCTCACAATTCAAATCTGGATTGGCAGGGCATGGACTCATGAAAGCCATGATTGTGACCAAAGAAGCTCAGAGTACTAATCAGTTCAAATGCAGCACGCCTGACTCATTTATAGAGCAACCAGCCAAATGATGGCAAATCCCATCGCCCAGCACTTTCAAGAGCTCAACCGCAGCCCTGCGGACCTCAGACTCACTGCCATAATCCCTGTCTCTGCTTCTCTCAGGGACTGAAAATCTGATAAAAGCTGCTGCACTGTGAAACTCAGGAGATCATTTTATCTGGAAATGAACAGGATGTGGCCTATAATGTTTTCTATGGTCACTCAGGCTGTCTGATTGTTGATGAATCTTTCCAATATCTGTCACATTGTTTTTTGTCTGTTCATATTCATGTTCTACAAAGTGTCAGAGATGAAAAGCAGTTCAGAAGAACATTTGGAAAAACCAAAAGGCATTCAAGTGACAATTATGTGAAACAGAAAAATAAGGTTTAAAATACAGAGTAAATACAGCAGTGGGTAAACTGTAGTCTACCCTTCCCCTCATTGACTGATACAGTTGATCTGAAAGTAGACGCGTAAACTCTCAGCCTCATTTCAAATAAGTGGATAAGCTGAGAGTACTCAGGTTTACAACTCACTACCCCTGTGTACCCTGCTACTTCCCAGCTGCATCCAGTTTCAGGGCTACTAAATTCCATTGTTTATGATTGGTGCATAGACTAACATACTTGTCAATACCTGATTCAGACTATTTCCATTATCGATTGGACTGGATCGGTATGGTGATTTTTTTTTTTTTTTTTTTTAAATAGCCGATTAATCATTCGGTCAATAACATGTCATAAAACAATAAGAAATGCTCATCGCAAGTTCCCCGAGCCCAAGTTCATGTCTTCAAATTGTTTGTTTTGCCCACTGAAGGGTCCGATACCCAGATATGTCAGCAAATGATGATTCTTTGGATTTTGGACTGTTGGTTGTACAAAAGAAGCAATTTTAAAATGTCGTTGGCCAATGTGAAAATGTAATGAAAATGTAATGAGTGTAATTTTACACTTTTTTGACATCTTATAGACTAAACAATTAATTTTGAGAAAATGCCAAGTCTTTTCACAATAAATGAAAAATTAAAATAATCATTAGTTGTAGCCATATTGTTTTCCACAACTAAAGGGCCGATAAACCAGAGATATTCAAATTACCATGATGTAAACCAGAGGTAAACAGAAATATTTGGATCTTTTTGCATGATATTAAAATGAAATGACTGATCACACAATGAAATGACTGTGTGGATGTAAGTGCAATGTTTATATGGAGCCTTTAGTACACCTTTATAAGTTTGTTTATGTGAAATGACTCAACTGATTTTGCACACTTCTACATGTCAGTTTCCTTTTAATTTGTGTTTCAGTGTTTTATGCGTATTTATACATCATGTAAGCCACTAGGGGTGGGTATCAAGAACCAGTAGTAAAACGGTAGTGGTTCCTGGCTGGTCAATACTGAAACACTGACAAGTCCTGTATCTTCCCAGCGCTTTAAGCATAAATCAACATAAGCCGACAGGGCAAGGCATTCAAATGTGTGGGCTCACTTCACTAAATTTAATGAAAAAATAATTTAACTTAATTTAACAAAAGTGATATTAAAATTACTGATGGACATTTTTGCATTTTTGTCCGGTCATTAATTTTGCAGCAAATTATGGCAGGTGGTATTAATGAGAGTATCAATAAGCAGTATCAGTTCCAGTATCAGTATTAGTAACTTCCTGATACCTGTTCCTATAGGACACTGTGAACTGCCTTTGAGCGTGAGATGTGTCATACAAATAAACTTGTCAAGTGTCACCTTACATGCCAAAGCCTTTTACAAGTTTGGATTTCTGAAATATTCTTGTTTTATCATCTCTGGTCATTTCCAGAGAAGAGATCTTGACTGTTGGGAGGCTTTATCCTTTGAAAGATCAGTCCTAGAGGCTTGTTATCTGATCCTAACCGTCAGACACCGTTAAAACACCTGTCTGTCTACCTTGGAGGTGGAGGTGAAGGTGGAGGTAGAGGGGAGGAGGGGACACCCGGTAGTGGTTTCTAGGCGGGTCTGTTGCCAAACTAGAGGAAAGGTTAGCTCGGGCTCTGCTGCTTCGAGACCGTTAGCCCCACTTCAAGACAAAAGATGAGTGTTGTTTTATACAGCGGGACGAAACTCACCTGGCTCTCACCGCGTTGAAGTCGCCGCTTGGCTTTCCAATGACGAGCTGCTGTAACGACAAATGAACGAGTCCCCACAGCACCAAAATAAACACAGAGACCAGAGACGCTGCCAGCCCTTCCCGCAGCAAGTACAGGCTCACTTCGGGCTTCCTCTTCGGGTCACCGCTGTAGCCGTTATTCCCGCACCGGTCCCGGCCACCGTCGTTACCTGCCGCTACATAATTCTGCGTCCCGAAGGGTTTTATTCTCCGGACGGTGGTGTCGCTCTCCATTTTTGAGCCAGCGGTACATCAGCTGCAAGCGTCGCTCTCAGGCGTCGCTTTTTTTTTTTTTCTGCGCGAGTCGACCGACGGAGCGCGCTGAGGGACAAACTTGATTCAGAGAGGGCGGGCGGCAGAGGCGGTTGAAAAATGAGAAGCAGAGGGGATTTAACAGAATGACATAATAACTACCACAGGACAATAAGACTACATTATTGCTCAGCATTGATGATTATATTATATTATATTATATTATTAGATTTTTATTATTGTTATCATTATTATTATTGTTGTTGTTGTTATTACACTAGATTCATGTATACATATAGGAAAAAAATGGTGATTTTTTTTCAAACAACTAACCTAACTAATTTAGTCAATAAATTGTCAGAAAATAGTAAGAAATGCCGATTGCAAGTTTTCAGAGTCCAAGTTGATTTTCTTTAAATTGCTTGTTTTTTTTTTCCAAAGGGCCCACAACCCAAAGATATTCAAATTACAATGATATAAAACAGAGAAAAGAAGAAATTGCTCACAAATATTTGAATAAATATTTTTAATATTTAAAAAGAATCACTGTATTTTCCTAAAATTTAGGAAAATATTTGCTTTGTTATCAGAGAGCAGGACTCAACAATAAGAATGCCTATTCGCCCGGAGCAAGTAAAAAGGCAGAAAATTGACTTTGGCCAAGTATATTTCTTGCCTGATCGGCAAATTAAAAAAAAAACATTAATGCTGAACCCTGGGGTGGTCCTTAACAGTGAATAAATGAATGAATGAATGAATGAATGAATGGATAAACAAACAAACAAATAACTAAATAAATAATAATAATATTAAATATTAAAATAATGATGATGATGATGATGATGAGATGATGATTATGCTGATTCTTCTTCTTCTTCTATTATTATTATTATTATTATAAATACACCTACCAAAATGTTGAACTGTTCCTTTAATATGAACTCAATGAACCCCTCTTATAAGTAACACAAACCAACAGAAAAGCCCTGCTATACATTTCTAAGACTTATAACCAGTATTTAGATTATTTACTTAAAGGACCAGTGTGTATGATGTGTGTAAGAAGATTTAGGGGGGATTTATTGGCAGAATATGGCAGAAATGGGATATAATATTCATAGGTGTTTTCATTCATCTTTAATCCCTTGAAAATAAGAATCATTGTGTTTGTGTTAGCTTAGAGCAATGGTTTAAATAGGTGGTTAGAGCAGTTCCTGCACCCCCATCCCTAGAGGAGACACTGTAGGGGTGTGTGTGTGTGTGTGTGTGTGAAAAGGCAACATTATTTGTGCAGTACCTTTAAACAACTGGAAAGTTTTATGCAGACAGAATGGTCTCTTTCAGAGTGTATTATAAATTATATTACTGCACTATTATCACTGATGGATTACCATATGAGCAACATTTTAATGCTGCTTGTAGTTAATTTTAACTAGTTAATCTACTGTTGAGTAGTTTGATCTGTATACTATTTTGTAAGCTATGTTCTGCATGTAGAATATTCGTAAATAAATATAAATATAAAATATTTGTAAAGTAATAACTGTAATTGTCGAAGAAATACTTCCCTTTTCAACTGTAGTAAAGTGAAGTAGCAGAAAATGGAAATACATGAGTTAAATACAAGTACCCTCAGAAGTGATTACAGTACTCTGATAGCATACTTGACATATTACATTATAACCTTCTATTTTGGAGGAGATGACTCTCAACTACCCTATAGGCCTATAGATATTTTTTTAGGCTGCACTTAGGTGTGTAGCTGTGTGGAATACATTTTGTTGAAAGGTGTTTATATCATATTAAATTGCCAAAAAATATTCAGAAATACCTTTTCCAGATTTTAATGTCACTAGTGTCTACAAGCACCCTCAGGCTGCACTTTTTTGTTTTAAAAAGTGTACTTATTAATAAACGTACTGCGCTGATATGCAGATTTAGTGAGCAGACTGTCCTTATAGCTGTAAAAAGTTTGACTGAACCACATAAGAAATACAATATGGGGACATTTTAACGTTAAACTTTATTATGAACATTTCCCTAACTTTCATTGGCTAATTAATCAGTTATTATTTAATCAGACATTCGCATTATTTATTATCTAACTGGCACAGAGTAATTTTATTACTGGCTGAGCTGAGATATGATGTGGTTTTACATGGGGGGGCCTCTGCTGCTGCTTTGTCACCATCGTGTGGGCGAGATGGGAATAACAGACAAGATGTTTTTACTGTACAGCACCAAGTTCATCCCAAGGCAATGCACACTGTGTTAATTATTATATCACTTTTATTGGTGCAATAACACTTACACAGTACTTTAATGTTGTAGTGGGTCAAGGTGAAGTTCAGTTGGATTGCTTCATACACTGATGTGTTGTTTAATAATTAATCATCAAAATGAATCAGCAAGGTAACTGGCTATATACTGTCAAATAAATGTACTGGAATTAGTAAGTACAATATTTCCCTTTGAAATGTAGTGGAGTATAAATTTGTATGTAAGTGGCATAAAATGGAAATAATAAATTAAAGTACAAATATTTCAAATTTGTACTTTGGTAGAGTACTTAATGTACTTTCTTTACTATACACCCAAAACATAGGCTCCTCTTATTAAGAATTAACAACCTGTTTTTCCGGCTAAAGTGACAAAATGAGGTGTAATCTGTCGACAGGGTTTGTTAAAAACTATATGAAAATCAATCGCCTTCGGTATCTTTGTTTAAGATTTTCTGTGTCCTTGGTACTTTTCCATTAGACGCTCCCATGTAGACACATAGCCGCTAGCCTAACGGCGGCTAACAGCAGCTAGCACAACGTACGTATTTGTTTTCTCGGCTCGGCATCGAAATACTTAACGGAAGAATAATCAGGACACGTACTTAGTTTTGACATTACATTTAATCATGTTAAACACGTTTTCATGGGGACGATTTGCGATAATATCTGATGTTTTATCGCTATTTCAACCGTGGTCACAGGTCAGGGCCAGGTGAAGTTACGGTCATGTTCTGTGCTAGCATCTTTAGCGTTTAGCGTTTCTGTTTAGCGCTAGCTTGTTAGCAGGCGCGTGAAGCTAGATAAGATAGCTTGGATGTAACCATGTCTTCCTATTTCAAAATAAAAGTCTGGAGTTTTATTCGTTTTATTATTTAATGGGAAAATGCAGCGATTGACGTCTCATTTTCGTAGTATTTAAGCGAAATTAAACAGAACATTATATATATATATAAAAAAAATCCTGGCTGTCTTATCTTCAGCCAGGAATTGCTTCTACGTTACATTATTTTTGGTAGTCAGGACTGGGTTGATGATGCAGCTCACTTAAAACGCCACCAATGAAATGCAAATGCCAAGATGTCTATTTTTGAAAAGTTGTGTGCTTTAGAAACATAAATAACATAATGTCAGTAGAAAACACGCTGTATCACTGGTTCATTTCTGACCCTGGAAAGCGATTGTTTAACAAAATCATCTTAACTTAGTCCACTTACACATCTTCTTGAGTATCTCTCAATCTCATCTCACGATCTTCCTAGAAAACTCCAGCTGTTGAAGACCATATGATCTATATCATCTATGAGCATTGCACGAATTTGAGAATGTTATCAATTCAAGGAAGTTTACAGTGCAATATTTTATATTTAAAATATAACGTTTGGTAAATATTTTATGAGCAGTATTTTTTTCCCTAAGAAATCTGTTTAAATTTGACTCATTTTAGCTAATGGAAAAAAGATTACAGTAGCCTGTTTTTCCCGACTGGTATTCCTAGTCGTGTGGAGAAAGCATTAAAAATAGCATTAAGATCTTCATGCTGGGAAAGAGAAATAATTATAATAGTATTTAACTTAACAAATAAAAATAAAATGTAAATAATAAAAAAAAGAGCCTTTGACACATGACCTCACTTGTTCTCTGTATCACGGCCACAGACTCATTGTTTTTGAAAATTCATTATATTGTAGGCCTATAAATCAGAGTATATCAAAAGCATATTACTTGTCAACCTCATTATTTTTCATAGAAACAGAAATGCTTTAGAATAGATAGGATGGTTAAATTATGTAAACATTTTTGGTTAATGCAGCCATAGGTACTAATGATATAATCGAGCATCAAAAATGTTTTGCCATTTTCCTAATGTTATTAATGTGATATGTGTCAGTGATTCCAAATGTACACTTTTAACCGTGTATGACAAATTAAAAACGCTTTCGAGTCATTTGACTTTTATTTTGAAGTTGAAGAAAAATCTAACGGAAATATCTAACTTTCGTTGCAGGTGACTTGACTGTTGTCTTTACTACCAGCTCCCGACTCTCCGTCCGTCCACTACCCAGCTGAGCATAGCTGAGAGCAGTCAGCCCGTCGTGTCTCTACCCGAGGCCGGATGGTAAAATCCAACCTCCAGCGGATCCTAAACAGTCATTGCTTTGCTCGCGAGAAAGAAGGAAAACAGCAGTCTATTACTACCATGGCGGACTTGAGTAGCGGTATCTGTGACATGATTGGGAAGTAAGTAAAACGATAAGAAATACCTCACCTAGCGAACTGCTAACCGTACAGTGGGGGAGGGGTAGCTAAGCTAACCTAGATAGCATCCACGGAAGGCGGAAGTAGAATGCGTTTAACTTTTAAATGTCCAGTTTGTATTTAATACACCGCAACACCACTAACATCCCGGTGTTACGTTTTATGGCAGTTATAGCTGTAACATTATTTTAAAATTTGTCATTTTAAAGTCGCCTCTCGTGACGGACATTTTACTTGCTGGCCCGAGAGAACTTGATTAGCAACAGCTAATGTTAGCTACCGTCGAACGTAAGGTACGTCACTGTAGGTAACTGCGACAGCTAGCTAACCAGTTAGCATCAACATTTGGATGCTGTTAACAATATGTTAATTGTTTTGCTAGGGGGAAATGTTAGCTAATAGGTTAATTTACCGCGTAAGGCATTATAGAAAGTTAGCCGACAAGGGATTTAAGAAGATTGTCTGACTTCTCACCGTAGCCTAAGAACCAGATTTCGACGTGGTAGAAAAATACGGTTTACGGTCAGCAACTGTAAATAACGAATTTAACGTCAAATGTTCGATCATGGCAAATTACTGCCGAAAACCCTGTTAAACATGTGGATTTTCCACATAACAATCAGTCAAGAAGGGGACAACTTAGCCTTAGCTCCTGGTAGTACTTAACCCCAAGGTTATAAAATTTAGTGGCATCAGGAAAGGCAGGAGACAAATGACTCGAGGCTTCATATCTGCGTGTAGAGTCGTAAGGTGAACACGTTTAGGGCCACGTTGATATCGTGAGCTGACAGTGGAGCAGGTTGATCATTACGCAACTGACGGTTGACTGCAGCAGCATACAGACGGCAGGACCAAGTTTGTGTACGAGGCGCTGCAGTGGTGCTTTTAAAGAGATAAATGGCCATCAGGAAGGAACAGAGTGTTGTAGTTGATTTATTGCTGTTACAGTGGTTTATAGTTTTATAGCCTTTACGCAACCAAGTTAATGGCGTTGAATGAATTTACAGAAGGCCTTATTATTTGAAAGGTCTATGTTGTATATAGACTAAAGAGTCATTAAAAACATGGATTTTTAATCCAGTGATGAAGCCACATTTTACTGTGGTTTGATTGTAAAAACAAGAAAGATGACTTGAGCCTGATGCTGTTTGTTTGTATTATTTATGAACTGGAGCTATGATTGCAATTTGTAAGTACTGATCAGTCATTGGTAACTTTAACATCAATTAGTCAAGTAATTGTAATGTTAATCGTAATGATCAGTTGATCGTGATTAATCGTTCATCAAGAAATGTGTCCATTAATTTATTTATCGCTCAACAGAAAATTAATTATCATTCAAACCACTGATTTAATTTATAATTTTTGTAGCTTATTTTTCTGTTGTTATGTTGCTTATGTTCATAGACATTAGTATTTGATGCTTTTCTTCATCAGATGTAATACTAGACGAATATCTTTGGGTTTAGAAGTCTTGATCTTATCTTAGTTGCATTAAAAATGCATCATATATTTTAAAACCTCTTATTTGGATGCCAGAAATTGGAATGGAAATTTTCACTATTTTCAGACATTTTCTAGACAAAAGTAAAATGAAAATCATCAGAAAAACCAATGATGAAAATAATTGTTTGTTGTAGTCCTAATTTTGATAATGGGTAAATTGTTCAAATCTTTGTTTATTTAAAAAAAAAAAAAAGAAAGAAAGGGGGAAAAAAAAAGGCCGAACATTCCCTAGTTTTGCTTATAAGTGAGGATTAGCTGCTTTTCTTCTTGTCGTTATGAGACAGTATACAGTCTGTAAGGCCGGGTCAATGTCACTCCTTAGGATATTAGGAAAATTTAATTGGTAATTTTCAATTTCATTGTCATTTTATATGCTTTACAAATAATCCATTAAGTGACAAAATATAAGACCATTATATCTAATGAAAATAATCTTGAGTTGCAGCCACAACAGAAACCTGACTGAAATCAACCGATTGTTTCGTTTGTATAAAAATCTGCCAGTTGCATGGCTTTGCCAGTGCCATGTTTATAACTGTGCAGAAGTCACAAGATATTCTGTATTTAGACAGCAGTTTGGTAAACTTTGGCATAACAAAGATTTTGTTTGTGGACGTTCAGTAGATGTTAGGGACTCTGATAACAACTTAACTCACATTGACTGTTTCAGCTAACCACACTGAAGTTTGAGTTGAGGAATAGGAGTCTGGGTTTGGGTTTTTTAGCAGCAAATATTTTTGGTTTGTTGACTCCCACCGCATCCTGCTGTGTTGGCACACCGCTCTTAAAAAGTTATGTTAACAACACTGTAAACACAGTGCCATTGTTTTGGGGAACACAAACTGCAAGTGGTTTGAAAGAACATTGAGGCCTGCTTGTGTAACACATGTTGTGGTGGGTGAGCACTTAAACACAGTTTAGAACTTTCAAAAACAAATTTTGGTTATCAGTATTGGATAATGTTACATTGATTATGAATAACGCCAAACATAAAACATGTAACACCTCATTTCCATAGGTGTTTTTTTTAAGTTAATATTGCATTACATTGGGCTACATTTGCAAGTGCTTTCATCCAAAGTGCCAAGAAGTGATTTGAAGCCTGATAGGAACAAAAACTAGGCTATAATTGGAAGTGCAATTGAAAATGTGTTCAGAAACAAGACGTAGAATCAAGGTGTAGTTTGAAAATGCACAGACTCAGTTGAAAGCTGTTCAAAACGTCGCAGTGAGCTGCATATAAATTGGTAACAGAAAAGGGGAGCATACCTTTTGTCTAGACAGCAGTATTATAGAACACTATCATAATGCTAAAAGTGTTTGACCTTGCAAGTTTGTGTGTTGTTTCTTTGGCAAAGAAGCTCTGATCATTTTACTTGTGCGTGACACAAACATCCTCCATAATTTAATTGTAGGAATAAAGAGCCTGTAGTTTCTTGTGAGATTAAATTGCTGCAGTTCTTCTTGGCAAACTTGGTTAAAGCCCATATTTGTCTGTGTTTGAGTCCCATGACATGTCTTTGAGATTGTAGTTCTATAAAATGATATAAAAACAATCATATAAGCAACACATGGAATTACATAAAACCTTTGTAGTAAGTGTATCGTAGATTGTGATTTTCGTGTTATAGTGTTGTGATTATATCCCCTGTCTGTCCTTCCCTCCAGTCTGTCCCTGCACTGTAGTAGTACCCGCGGCCCAGGGCCTCTGTGGTGCTCCTGATGCCCCTCTCCCACCCCTGAAGATCCCAGGTGGGCGAGGGAATGGCACACGGGATCACACTCCTTCAGCTCGGCCGCTCTACTCAGTAAGTCTAGAAACACACGCGCGCACACAGTCTGATGGCTGAAATGTCATCAGAGGTAAAGCGTTTTTGTTTTGTTTTTTCACAGGAAGAAATGTGTCAAGAATAGAAGCGCTTTCTCTCTGTAAAATTTCCTGTCACATGATGCAGTGTCAGTCTGTTTACACAACAGAAGAAGGCACACCAGGGTTTACTTGATTCAATCATCCACATTCAGCAGTGACATTTAATTTAATTTCTATTTTCCTTAGAGTTCAGTTTATTTATAGGCTCAGTTGCAGTCAGCATAACAAGGCCCATGTGTGCATGCAATTGCTTTGGCCCCACTTTTATACCAGTTAAATGGTTATTGGACATTAGAGAGAAATATACTATCTACTTGACACATTTAATCTCTTCCATTTCTGTTTTCAGATGTCTTACTAGTATTTGTGTTTCCAGGACCGAAAGTTAACTGTAACAGAGGAGCCAGCAGGGAACGGTCGCCCCAGGATACTCCACTTCCAAAGTCGTCCCACCGTTACCAAGACAATACAGTGGGATGCTGTCCTGAGCAGCAACGCACTCTACGTGGAGATACCTCTTGACCCTCTTCCTGAAGGCAGCAAAGAGAGGTGAGGCCAGACTGTTAGCATCAGGAAAAGACCTCAAGTGGATTATAGCTTGAGATCTTTAGAGTGGCACATTTGAGCCGTGTTACAGGAGAGCAAATAGGCACTTCAAGTTAAAATAAAAGAATCAGAGGTTGTGTTTGACCTTTTCACTGTTTGGCATTTTGAAAGACAGGATTGAAAAAAAAAAAATTGATCATAATCTATTTTTAACCGTCATTTTAATTTTCATTTGTTAATGATCATGAGACATAGCCTATTTAAGTATCATTTAATTTTCAAAAAACACTAATCACAATAACAGTTGATATACAGAAGAAAACAGAGTATGCATTCATAAGGGCATGGAGAGAAAAGATGAACTGAGATGACAACTGTGCAGTCACTTTTCATGTAAACAGTGGAGGTCTGCTGACAACACAAAGCGCTGGAGCTGGCTGATAAAGATAGTTTTAGTCATTTGCATGTCCTTCATCCTCCTTAGTATCAGTCCATCTTTTTTTACCCTGTTATCAACCTCATCATAATTATTGGGCTCAGTGTTGCCAGCCTGGCAAATTTCTCACTATGTTTAGCAATATTTCAGACCCTCTTAGCAACCAGAGACAAATTTAGGGACTTGTTCAAATCATCAGGGAAAAAGCAAGAAATATATTCAAATATATTGTAATTCCCGCGCATGGCAGCTGTACCAGGGTCTCTCCTTCCTCTTGCACTGTGCGCAGACAGTCAGGTATGGCGTGCAGAGCAGGCAGTTTTGAGGCTCTCTCACCGTTTCCTCCAGGATTCAGTTTGTTTGATCTTCTTGCTCCACTTGTGGATTTATTTAAAAAACTTTTTTTACTTCAATGATGTCCCTGTAGTGAGTTTGTGATTATTTGGCTAAAGATTTCTCCATCTTTTATATGGCTTAAGGTGATCCTTTCCCCTTGGTGCACCCGACAGCACCATCCATCAACCGTAGATTGCCCTCAGTGTTTTAATATGTCACAAAGACAGACAGCCCTCAGATTTTTTTTTCATTAAGAAAAAAAAAATCAGTTAATGAGGGAAAATATTTGGTCAATGTGACCTTGTTAACCAAAAGTAAAAGTTGGTATGGAAAATGTTTGGACGCTGGCGGACTATCAAGCCTTAATTACCTGTTAATCTCAATTTTTAGCCAGGTTTTAGAGATTCAGGTTGGCTCATTTTGAAACATCTGAGGGGAAAATAACTTAAAGCCAAGCCTTTAAAATAATAAATAAACACCCCCCCCCATTTTTATAGGATTTGCATGCGATTCAGCCAGTTGTGTTTTTGTGTTTACATGTTAAGAGGTTGTTTTCTAACATAAACTTCCCTCTGTTCTCCCCCCAGTTTTGCGGCTCTCTTGGAGTATGCTGAAGAACATCTGAAAGTTGTTAGCGTGTTTGTCTGCTTTTACAAGAACAGAGATGATCGTGGTATGTGCTAACAGCCCTGTTTTTTTTTTTCCCCAGCACACCTTTTCATTCAGACAACTTTGATAACATAATTATTTTGCCTTCTGTGTTCTGACTGTTCGGAATCTTAACCTTATTCTTCTTGCAGCTAAACTGGTGCGTACATTCAGTTTCCTGGGCTTTGAGATTGTGAAACCGGGCCATGCCCTCGTCCCGCCTCGCCCTGACGTTTTCTTCATGGCCTACAATTTTGACAGGGACTCCTCGGATGAGGAGTAGCCCCTCTGGACAGCCCCTCCGCCCTCTGCTTACTCCCCCTTTTCTTCCCATTGTATGTTTATCCATCCTGTCCCAGCGTACTCATACACACCACCGTCTTCTGTGTTCAGCCCTCAATGGTAGCTCTCTGTATGCGTTCATTTCCCCATGCTTTTTGTGTTCAAGGGAATAATTGAGTCAGATATGCATCTCCTGTTTCCACCATCTGTCATTGTGGGTTTTATTCTACTGTTTTCATTGAAGATTAATTGGTGTTGTCACCTAAAAAGGAGGGAACCTTTGCTTTTTGTTTTTTTGTTTTTTTTGACTTAATCATATTGCAGTCAGTTGTCATAGCATTAAGTTAAGTTTCCATTTCCTGTCAAGTCTTTGTTTTTATTGATATTTCCTTTAATGATAGATTTAAGGTGGAGGATTCTTCATTTCTTGAATGTACAATAAATAAAAAGGTCATCAGGTTTACACTCGGGTACTCCAGCTCTATTTTTAATTGGCTAAATAATGACTTTAAATTTGTCCCATATTTTATTTCTTGTCTGAATTAAATTACAATTGACATTTCAGCGGGACCAGTTTTATTTTGTAGCACTAATATCCTCTTAAAAGTATTAGGATTTTTTAAAAACGTTACTTTTGAGCGACAGCCCCAAGAATTGGTACTTCATAGCGGAATAGTGAATCCATTTATTTAGTCTAGAGCCGGAGTGACAAGAAAAGATGAATGCATGTCTGATGTAGGTGCTTCAGTTTCAAGTTAAAGATCCTACAATGAGTGAATTGGTACAAAAGTGAAAGGAAAGTGAATAATCCAAAGTGCTTTTGCTTCTTTATGCCATGTATATCTGACTGTATTGTAGTATTTTGTTCTGGAGGTTGAAAAAAATGCTGTGATGTTATGATTGGATTTTTTTTCTGGATTAGCATTCCTTTTAACTTTTTTTCATGATAGTATTGAGTTTGTTGTTCACCTGCATAGTGGTACCTGTTGTGCTTCTGTGATAATAAAATAAACAAAAACAAGCCTGTGTTTGTTGGGTCTATTTGTTCACCAGCACATTTAGACTAAATTATGAAGTGTCTTTACCTTGGGTTAGAAAATAGACTGTTTAATAGCTCCAATGGCAGAGTTTTCCCCCTTTTTTTTAAATTTTAAATGTAATATCCTGACAAAAGCCTGGGGTAGTAATTTTTCTGCCTGATGTAACTTCTGGAGGTGCAGTAACTAATATGCTTCTACATGGTGTTTTAATAGAGCATGCATTTATTATACTAAAATCTAAGTTAAACATAATCATGGATTCCTTTTTTAATTAACACATTATTTATATGCATCCTTACTACCTGTACAGTGTACAATATAAAGCACATTTAATGGTGCCTGGTCATACTTCAGCATCATGTAATCTGTGCTGCTCAGTCTGCACGAACAGCAGAAAATCAGGTCAGTTACAAAAGAGCAGCAGGGCGACGTCCAGAGCCCTGCTGTCCTGTGTCTTCATACCACCAGGAGGCTCCACAGGACACTGAACTACACATGACCTGTTCAACAGCTGATTTTAAAGTGACATGTGGCATACATCACTACACTATATGATGTGCAAAGTAACACTTTACATAAAGGTACAAATCATATGTGTACGTAATTCTTAGCTAATGCATGACCTAATGATTTAATGCATGAATGTATCATGAAATCCTGCTGCTCACCAATAACAACTGATCAAGTCATAATGACTTGTAATTAGTTCACACTTAGGTGATGTTAATTCACAGTTAATTCAGCTGTATTTCAGTAGCAGAAAAGTTTAATCATTTTGCATATAATAACCAGTTTCTACATGAAAGTTTATGTAAAAGTATTTGCTTATCACACACATTTTTGCATCTGACACAGTTTGATTAAAACAATGCTTCATATATCTACGAAGAACAAGCTGAGCAAATACATGGGTCTGAAATAAAGTTTTATGTAATTTGAAGCGACTTGATCATTTGTTTGTGGTGATCAACAATTTCACGATACATCCTGCATTAATTCATGTACTAAATCATCATGAATCATACATTTGTTATACATAATTTAATTAACTCCTACTCATAATAAGCTGCACATAATGACAATACATTGATAAGCTGGAGAGGGATCCAGTGGAACAACTGCTAACTGTACAATTTATTACCCTGCGCTTTGGGTCATAGTGCACCCATACAGATGATTTCACTCAATTCTGTTAATTAGACCTTTTTAGATGTGTACAGACAGTCAGACATGATAGATGGTTTACCTGCTCTACCAGTATAAATTGTTATGACTAGTACAGTAGCCTGGCGACCTCATGATTTTTCTGGAGCGTATGAGTGTTCCTAGGGTCCTATGTTCTATAGCTAACCCTTCACTCTAACCCAGACTTATTCAATTAGTGGTGCATGGGCCAAATCTGGCCCTTTGACAACCTTAATCCAGCCTTATGATCATTTATAAATATGAAGAAAAAAGTACATTATTGTGATTTTATTTAAATAACCAGCTGACATTCTAATTTTACGGGTGTTTACATTGTTTATTAGTAGATCAACATTATATTAGTAGGCTAATGAGCCCATTCATTGTCTTTTTTTCTGTTGTTAAGCACAGAGACACTTATTTTAAAAAGCTCTAACTCAGACTGTTTACGCAAAGGAAATTCAGGAGAGTACTGTGATTATTAAAACAAACTACTTCTAATCAAGGATTACAAAGGTCCATTTATTTTTGTACATAATGTTTTTTTTTTCAATTGTGTCAAACTAATAAAGTGGAGAAGGAAAAACAAAAAGGTGCGCTGTTTAACAGGAAATGTAAACATCTGCCCCCCTGGTACTTTACTTTTTCCATATCTGTCCATTCTAAAGAAGTAATTGAATAGGCAGGGTGTACCTACTCTACCAACTTAAATATTTATGATTAGTACAGTAGTCTGCAATTATTTTTTGAGAGTGTATCTATGTTCCTAGGGTTCCTAGGGTGTGTATATATATATATTTATATATGTAAAAGAGGAAACAATCTGATTCAACTGATTGGATGAAACAGTTCCATTTACAGGCCCTTTTCCCCCACAGCAGTGCAGGTGCACAGGTGTTACTACTAACATTAATGATGGCTCTGTTCTATTTAGGAGTCCCAGGAAGTCATGACAGTGAGCCAGCATGCACAATACCAGGACCTTGAAACTGAAGCAACTAAATGGAATTCAGCCACCTGTGCCTTTCAAATGTCTTCTGTTATAAAAGGGCTATTGCTGTTTCGACTGAGGACAGAGGCAGGAGTTGATCAGTGAGGTGGGAGGCCCACATTAGTTTAGTTTACCAGTCAAAAAACATTTGTGTGCAATACCTCTTTAATTGGCATAGACTGAACTGAATCTAATTTGTAAATACTAATTATGATGTAATAAACAATTGTGGTTTATCTTCGATTGACAAACATCACAGGGCATTCTTGTTTGACAGTACAGCTCAAGCTGCAGTCAAAGTTCTTATGATACCTGGCCAGTGTTGTGCTTTTTGTGTCATGTAACTGTGTGGTGACAAAAAGAAACATTTGGAAGTGTTTTCTACTTTATTTTCAGTTATTTATCTGTATATATAGGTCTACATATTGCTAGAAAAATCACAGTTGTTCTGTTTATGTACATTTTTCTTTCTTTTTTTGTTTTTTTGAAATTTCACACTTGTTTAGAAATGTAAACATCTGTTTCCCATGTCAACAAAGCCTCTTTGAATTGGTGTAGGATCTCAATATTCAGTGGGAAGAACCAATAATTAACTGGCAAACTAGGGGAAGCTTTAGTTCTGGCCAAACAATGTAATCTGCTGTAGAGCTGCTTCATTTGAAGTGTTATTTATACTACTTACTGACAAAGGATAAGTGATTAAGTGCTAATTTTAAAAAAGCCTAAAAAGCTTCAAAATTCACACACTTTCAATATAGCAATGACACACTGCCTGTTTAACTTATATATGGAGGGAAAATGAGCCATTATCATTTGTATCAAGAAAAAAATACTGAAACAATCCTGAAAAATGACCATCAAAGCAAAGTATCCACTGCCAAAATAGAAAATAAATCTTAAAATATACATCACTTAATGGGATTCGGGGGAATTTTATTATTCATCTTCAATGAAAAAAACTCAAATTAGTTGACCTTAATGTTAAGGAGCTGTGATTAACATCACTGTAAATTAACTGGAGAGTGGGAGTGGAACTGGTCTGCTTGACCACTTTAGATATTAATTTCATGGTGCAGACATTAGCGTCACTCACTATAATAAGTCATTAGCTTTATGAAATCTGTCAAATACAGGACAAAAAGAAAAGAAGCATCTGTTTTCTGGAATCCAAATATTTAATAGGTACATATCAAGTATTATTATGACATGTATAAAATTTCAGATCACAATATGAAGCAATGAAACTCCTCAGACTGGCATAATGCTGCAAATGTTTGAGGTCGCCACATAAAATGACTAATGATTAAAATAGAAGAGAAGCAACTAAAATGGTAGAAAAAATGGCATACAGACATAGATAATAGTAAGCATTCTAGGAAAAAATTAAATGCGACTTTTCAAACTTTTTTCTTCAATAGAGTGCAATAAAAAATAAAAAAACAACACAGCACTGAAGCCAAGCGTCCACAAGACGTCTAAAAAATTGTTAGTACTGTAGGTTCACGGAGGGCAGAAGACAGCGGAGAGGAGAGGAGAGGGCACGGAAGGTCACAGCGGAGAAAGAAACGAGGGCTATTAGCTCGCCAGTCAATGCAGGAAAGAAAATAATCCTTGAACAAGATTGAGCAACAGTGGAAGTAATGCACATCACAGTTAGCTTTAAAGACCATAGTAGCATTTGTACTTGCATGTTGTTGAGTAACAAAAAAAGAAAAATCCTGAATGATTGAAGAGAAACGAGGACATCACCACAAACAAACAGCCGGCCAATGAGAGGGGAGGAAGTGATGGTAACAACCATGGTGGGGAGGTCAGCCAGACGGCTTTTACTTCTGACCTGAACAGAGCAGTAAGAAACTGATGTGTACTGCAGCAGCGTGTTGTCTCAGCTCAGCTCTACACTGAACATGGCTGTTCCTCGAAGGATGTTACAGATGAACGTGATGATGTCAGTGAACGAGGGGCTACATTTTCCCACAAAACCAACTCAAGACAGAGTTGAAACGGTTTCAGATGCATCATCTGAAATTCAGCACCAGATCAGTGCAGAGATTTTACTCCATGGGATGTTTTTGTTTTAGTTCCTATCAGACCTGCCAACCCTGGACATTTTAAAGTACCATATCAGCACTGGAAAAGATGCAAATCCCTGTCAGCTGATCAGGATAGAAAAACAAACATTTTTAACTCTTGAAAAATGCACTTACTCAGCTTTAATTATATATGTGATGGTGTGTTAGATCTAACATAAATAACGGGAAAACAACTGAACACGTACAGTATGGGTACAGTATGCATCATTACAAGATAGCAATAAAACTAAAAAAAATGTCATAACAAAAAGTTTGAAGATCACAAAACTATCTAGGGAATAATATATAACAAAGGTCTTGCAGAAAAAATGCAAAGAATAAATGACGCAGTCGTATTCTGCAAAATTATAGCTACTTTTCCATGCAAAAGTACCTTTAAGTCCCAGAAACTACTTTTCAAAGAATGACACAATTCTTTCTGCCTGTTGTCGTCTGCATTGTCACTTCAATTTACATACCTGTAAAGATTAGGTAAATTAGCCTGCTAATGTATGAAAAAGCAACGGCTACGTTTTTTTTTATGCACGTGACTATACAGGACATCATCGGTCCATCTGTCTTGCACATTCCTGTTGATGTGTCAAAGCACAATGAACAAAAAAGAAACTGCTTTGTAGCTGCTAATGTTTAAAAATGGTGGCTGAAATAAAATTCTGCAAGTGCTCGACCAATCAGAAATGTTCAATTCCGCAAGCCCCACCCCGACAACTTCCTGTATTTTGGAAAATACTGCCCAAAAAGCAGGGACTTTTTGTGGGGTAAAATATGTCTCCAGAACTTGAGTTAGACCCTGGTACCTGTGGTGGAAACATATTGGTCTTTGTAGTTGTGGATTTATTCTTATAGTGAATAAAACAAGGCATCAACTTCTTTGAAGCTTCTAAGTGCATTTCAAACAGGCTGAATCCTCTGGATAGTAACATAAGAAAAGAGAAGAATACAAGAGTAGCTTCAAAGACAGTCCAAAAAATCCAGTTTTGTTCAGACCTGTTGTATGAGAATTAAAACGTGGGTCTTTTCATCTGCTACATCTGAGGGAAGCACACATCTGTTTAAGGACAACTTTTCTGTATCATGTCCACCGATTTATATTTTGGACCATTTTAAGTTAGACCTGATGATTGGGTGGAAAAAATGAATTCCTGTTTTGTTTTTTGGGTTCCACATTGAATCCACACACTTTCACCACAGACTTTTCTGTCTCAAACTGATTGTCTGATCTGATGATGAAAACATTCATGGACAGAACGCAACAGCCAGAAAACTGCAAACCATATACAAAACTATCCCAGATCTAGTTCTCTCTGTATCACAATTTATATATGTCACACATGCTCTTAATCCATATAAACATGTATTATGCTATCCAGCATATCCAAAACAAATGAACTAGTTTTCTCTCTCTGTCTTTGGAACCAACTGTCTCTCAGGAAGTCTGTCTCTGTATTTACGTATTTAACATCTACGTATTGAACAAAGCCAGCGATAAGACCTGATCAGTAACTGTCAAACAGTTCTGTTTGCCATTTTTTGCTTCCAGGTCTGCTCTTGTATTAGCTGAGACTTCTCTCTCTAAAATACAAACTTAAAGTGTCTGTGAGGATGAAATCAGAGGAGGTCCATTGCCTTGTGTCTTTTGTCCTAAGTGCCGTTTTTCCACTGAAACACCTTTTCTTTTTCTGAAGGCTTTTTCCTGACACTTGTTATCTAATGACTATTTCACTCCCCTACTTTTCAAAGTTCTGACAATAGGATGCAGTGAAGGACATGAATCAAACTTCACCTTGCACACACACATTTTTCTATTATATGTTCAATGCTATGTTGAATGCAAAGTGTATTGAGACATACTGCCTACTGAAACATTCAATAGCTTATTAATAAACTATTGAAATGTGCTGTAGTCCTCCAAACTGGAAACCTCACACAGTATTGAAAAGCTCTCATGTGGGGATACATTTTTCAGTCTAGACTAGTTTTTTTTAGTATCAATACT
Organism: Lutjanus argentimaculatus; assembly: GCA_034769285.1. Classification (NCBI taxonomy): domain Eukaryota; kingdom Metazoa; phylum Chordata; class Actinopteri; order Lutjaniformes; family Lutjanidae; genus Lutjanus; species Lutjanus argentimaculatus. Next base: position 1,551,719 of record JAWZSL010000021.1, on the reverse strand, counting down.
GAACAAAACCTTTTAGATACTTTGAGGAATATCAACTTTTTTCTACAAAACTTTTTTTCTTTTTAAAAAAAGGAATGTTTTCAAACAATGTTGTTAAACACAAGCGTCCACACAAGAGCTTGGCATAAACAAAACAGTCTAAATTATGAATTTTAAATCAGTAAATGTCTGATTCTGAGGAAACTGACCGGACGTTGGATGCCAACTTCCGATACATATAATTTACATTTAACAGTCTGTGAGACTAAGCACTTTTATCCATGTTCTGATGTTTTGTCCTATAGGTCTGGTCTGGCGATTAACACATGACACACCATATCAGACTGGTCACACAGAGCATTTCTATCTAGCTTATACAGTATGTTGTCTATTGGGGAACACAGCACATTTTGACCATGTCCCTCAGCCTCTGGTGGTGTGAATCCACATCACCATCATGTAGATTTAAAAGCTCTGTGTCCCAGGGAAGAGAAACACATAGCCTTTTTTAGGAGACAGATGCATCTCCATTTTCTGGACAAATAACCCACATAATCCTGTCTGCAATCACTCATTAGACGACTTTTCTACAGTGAAAGAGAAGCAGATTGTGGTGGATACCCCAGAGCTCTGCAGTGAACATAAGACTAAATCTAACAGAAAGAACAATAACAGATGAATATCTGCTGAGCACAATATATGCTAACCATCTTTGTGTGAAGTCCTGCTTGATTGTGGTTGCTTGGTAACACCAGGGACAACCACCGTGTGCCCTTCTGTGCAAGCAAAGCACCTCATGCTTTTCAAGCAATTCAGGACGCTGCATGAAAATCTTAATTTCCATTGTAGTACATTATAGTATTCCTCTGGTAGACCAATTACAGAGGACTACGAGACATAAAGTACAGTTCAGTCTGTCTCACTGAAGAGCCATGAATGAGTACATTTGAAAATGCATATTGACGTGAGAACTTCGTTGATAAATGTCTTGACGTTGAAAGGATAGTTCAGATTATTTGAAGTGGGGTTGCTATGAGGAATTTAACAATAGTTAGGGTATTAGCTACAGTAAATGGCGGTCGGCATGCCCCAAGTTAGGAGAGATTTATGCTACATTTACAATATTTTTACCACTTAACCATGCTGTCAGACAACCTTTTCTGACTGGAAACAAATGTTAAATAAGCCAAATATTGCTCCCTCTAAACCAACCAAACTCTCTAACTCTGCCCTACTGTTGCCTGGATCTGTTAGTTTGTTTGTGTTATTGTGTAGCTTTGGTGTTTCAAAAGGATTGGATTCTTCCTTCCGAAGTCACGGAATAACACAAACAAACTAACCTATCAAGGAAGCAGCGGACCAGCAACTCCTGTGTTCTGTGAGGTAAAATTACTAATTTCACCCATGGAGTGTTGTTTGTTTGGACAGAGCGATATTTAGCTTATATAACAGCGGTTTCTCGTCAGAAAAGGTTGTATGACAGCGAGGTGAAGCGATGAAAATATTCTAAATATAGCATACACTTAAGCTGATATAGATTTTTTTAGGTGGACCTTTTTTAAATGGCTAAAATATCTTTCCGATCATAGCAATGGGACTCTACTGTAGCCAATACACTGACTCATCAATAAGTATCAATAAGTATGTTTGTTTATCTTGTACATTTTAGTTGCTTAGAAAAGGAAGCAAAAGGTGCCTTGCTAAAGAAAGATAATAATTTGGTAAGGTCCTGTTTGACAAGAATATATTGCATTTTATTTTTAGGTGTGATTCCTCACCAGAAATTACTTTTTAAAAGTACATTTTCTTTAGATATTTGCCCCTGACCTGCTCTACAGCCTCATGTCTTTGGTATGTTTATGAAGTATATGCCTTTTTCAACTCCACATAAAATCTAAGGAGAGAGTTGTGCCTGTTGATCACTGTTGTGTTTACTAAGTATAACAGCTCCTGACACTCAAAACAATCTGGACACAGCTGCCAAAAATCTGCACTGAAAGTTATCTAGAGACATTTGCTATTTTTATTAGCTCAAGGCATGGCAATGGCATTATTCCAAGTGACGCGAGCAGCTAGTACGATGCCAGCGTGTGCTCCTGATTAACCTACAAAATAAGCCTGCTGCACATGTCATTGATAAAGTGCTTCAAGGGCATAAAACATTGTGTGCTTCAATTCTGTATATAAACACATATTAATTCTCAACTTTACTGATTTTATATTTCTGTAACAAGCTAACTCTGTGGGCATTTCTAAGTCACATGACCTATTTACTCATGCAGGAAGTCTCATCTGTGTGTCTTAAGTAGCCTTGTGAAATTGCCAGTCCTGCTGTCTTGTCTCTAAAAACCACCATAATAAACTAGCACCTTTATTTGCCATCTGAGTAAAATACTGCACATATATGAAGCAGCTTGGCTCAGTATTTTGGTGTAAAACTGCGTACATGGTACACAAAATGCGTACAGGTTGGCAGGAGTCTAATGGCTTGACTTCATGATATTGCCGGGGAGAAATTTGCACTCAAACAATGTGTTGTGTATCAATTTGTGGAACCAGTGAGCAACACAGTGGCGGGGCAAACAAATAAAAAAAAAAGAAAAGAAAAAAAAAGCTAATATTATCTTGAGGTGGCTCGTGGGTGTGAATCTGGGCTCCTTTTGTGCGTTTGTCTTTGTGTGGCAGGAGTACGGAGGTTGAAAATGTCCTTGATTGAATTTCAGGCTGGTGATGTTAATGGAGACAGTCCAAGTTCAACAGATGAGGTCAGTCCCTACTGAGGTGGTTTGTGTATGAATGATTGTATACATAAATGGCTGTATATGCAATATACATTTGCCCGTGGGTAAGTACAGTATGTGTGCGTGATGCGTTTTAAAGTGGAGCTCTAGGTACTTGACGGTATACGTGAGTGCACAGAATGGATGCTTATGTGCGTGTATTCTACTTATAAACGTGATCTCGACCTCATCGGCCCTTGGTGTAGCCGGGAAAGAACTGGTCGAGCAGCATCTGAAGCGTCACGTTCTGGGTCATGCTGTAGTCTTTGCCCAGATCGTGGCGGCAGGCAGGGCAGGTGTACACCTTCGCTCGGAACGACCGCTGGAGACAAGTCTGGGGGGAGAGGATGGCAGGAGAGATTCACACACAAATGCAAATGCAGGTTTTTTGTTTTTTTTTTGAGAAGCGGTAGTTAAAAATACATCCGCTCAGTACGCACCTTGCAAACATTGTGTGAGCAGACGGTGGTGATGGGTTGGAAGGCCAGCTCCTGGCAGCACACACACATGAAGATCTGCTCCATCTTGCGAAGGAAATTCTATACACGTGTAAAGACAGAAACACATGAAAAATATGTATTAGATCCAGGGGTGCCTGTTTCAGTTAAAAGTGGGGGTGCAAAATTAGTATAGCAGGAAAATTTTCATTTAATTAACACCTGAAAGTTCCTGCCATATAGAGCCTTCAGAACCTATAAAGCTGCTCTTACACTATAAAGCTCACTTTATATTGCACTATATCATACATAAATCATATATAAATTTTCAGAATGTTCTGACATACCATTATTAAACAATATTAAATTAAACCAATAACTAACAGCAGTCAATGTCAGACAACCTTATCATACTTCAGCAGTTGCCAAGTGTATCTGTAGTTTTAAAAAAACATATATACACACTGCAAGCTGCCTGTGCTCTCCAGGGAAAATATTACACTAAAGTCCCTTAGAGGAATGTGACATATTAATGATTCCTTATGTGTCTGCAAAAACACACAACTCTAGATACACAAGGTAAAAAGCATCTTATGTCAATGGTCTTCAGGTCAATTCAGCATCAATGTAATCCATAAATAAACTGTATTGCATACAAACATAACATTTTGTATTTTGTGTGACAGTATTTGAGGAGGTTTTTTTTGGATTTTACCAAAGTAACTACCCAGTTTGCTGTTTCCTGTTTGGTGGTGGAGAGAGTGCACCCACCAGCTCTGATTTTATTGGAACATTAAGACAAGAAAAAGACTGACTTAAGACAGTTTGGACTGAGTTTTTTTGCAAAGATTTTGCCTTGGTATAACTCAAATGTTGAAAAATAGTGAAGTTATAATGTTATGACCAAATAGTTGGGTGCAGCTGCTTTATTATAACTTCATCATTACAATTTTATCCTTTAGAAATGAGTTAGCGATACTGACATTTTAACTGTCATAAGATTGCATCCAGCTCTGTAAACAAAAACAGTGACAGATTAGTCTCAAAATTAGGAAATCAAGAGAAAAATAATTTAGGAAGTTGAAGTCCAACTGAAATTTTATAAAGTGTCCTGCTAAAAGCATTCTGCTAGACAGATAATTAGCTGCTTAGCTGCAGCCCATTAAACAGCATGTAAACGTAGTCAGATCCTGCTGTCTGTCCATGACATTTTGCTAGCCGTTAGCAGTGTCACGTTCTTCAACGATATAGATTCTGCAGTATCGTCATTACTGTGATAACAGTTCTACCAATCATAGCAGTCCCCCATGCAAACATCATACATGTATGTCTCAATGACCCTACTCAGTATTTTTATTATTCACTTTTTTTGCATTTATACTATTTTTTATTTTGTCATTGGCAATGAAAAGATCACAAGATTTGCCATTGTTATTGACATTCATTAATGCTTTGTCCACGTTTATTTTATAATCTTGGCCTTGGTGTTTTGCCTGTGTTTGAGCTACAAAAGTATTTTGCCTTTTTTGTGGAACACCCCCAGGTGCACTTCTTCATCTACAAATAAAGTGTATTTTGATGGAGTTCTTGTAATCCTGAGCCTTTCCAGTGAGGTTACTTTGACCACTCAGAATAGAGTTTGGTTTTATTCTCCCTGGAACAAGTTGCCTTTGATTTTAATCAATTATACAAAAAAAAACAAAAAAAAAACAAAACACACCTTTCTTTTATAATCTCCACTTGCTCTCGCAATTTCATTGCAAAAAATGCCTAAAAACATTGCAACATGCATAGCAATTTATTAGAAAAGCTGCAGCTCAAAAAAGAAAAGCTGCCTCAACAATCCCAAAAACAGCCCACAAAATCCTTGAGGGACTGATAAATGTTTTAGCATATGAAAACTAATGTGCTTTATTGTGGCTGCAATAACATGTAGGCTGTGCACATACTCAGAATTTGAGCTCCATCTAGTACTGTAACTACCATTTTCCTTGCTAACTCCAGGACAACACACTGTAACACAAAGATGTGGAAGATAGCATTACTCCCACCATCCAAGGAAGTAAAAACCCAGTGGATTCACTTGATTTTTGATAAAAAATGTCCCCACAACAATCGGAAAACTCAGATGTGCGTGCAAGCTATTTGAGTTCACACCACTTTCTGAACAAGGGCCAATACAAAGCAGGATTCACTTGAAGCTGAAGTTCAAGGATGGATCTGCACTGATTTAAAGCTTGGAAGCTGTAAGTTTTATTATTTTGCAGATGAGTGTTTGCAAGTCGTGCAGCTTATGTGGCTAACTGTTAGCTTCAGCACACATTCTGGAGTAATGTTGAGTATTTAATATTGAGGGACAGTCAAAAGAATGTGTTAATGTTTATGTTATGTTGCTTTTTTGTGGAACATCATATTGCAATGTTGGCTCAACTGACTCTGTGGTTATAAAAGTTGTGTTTTCTGTGTGGGTGCATGTGTCTGTCGCTACCGTATGTAAATGTACTGATACATATGCCCTGTGGTATGCTGACTATTGTAATTTTATTTATATGCTTTGGGTGTTCTGCCAAATAAATGTTCCATAAAATATTACGTACACACATGTAGGCCAATACCTCCTTCTTATTCCTATTTGGAACCAATAAACATCTATTTTTAGAAAATCTCTTTCTGAAGATGTGTTCCCTTTCGACGCCAATAGTACGAAAAGAGGTAAAATCATGTTAACACTTTTTAATACCATGATATATTATTGTTACCGTAAACAACCAAGAAAAAACTTGATATAAATTTTGGTCATATCGCCCACCCCTAATGGCAGGTTTGTTTACTTTGTCTCTCATTCTCCACCGGCACTCTGACAGCCTGCCAACTGCTGTCAAACACAGACACCAACAGCAACATAAACGCAACCCCAGCCAGCAAAAAGAATCATTTCTGATCTACTGATCTTTTCTTCCTTTTAACAATACAAAACTAAACATGTTGACATTATTTTAGATGGCAAAAAAGAACGACTAAATGTAATTTCAGTTGAACATTATGATCTGCAGGCCAAGAGGATGAATTTCATTCTCATGGATCAGAGGCTGCTATATGAGATGCTTTGTGACGACAGCGTCGAGGAGCCGGACGTGTTAGAGTGTAAGTGTACTGGGATTCATACCGGTCCCTCTTTAAGGTGTTCCATGGCTTCATCCCAGAGTTTCTTGTTGGCTGTATCCTCCCGGATCAGCTGCTGCTGCTGCTCTGACAGCTGGAAGGTCTCCTCGATCTTCACCCGTTTGGAGGGGGGCTCGGTCACTGGTGGCGAGTCTGGTAAAGACACACAAATGAGACTAAAAAAAACCCAAAACAGCTGCTCATGGAGAATAAAAGACAGTTACTGCGGTGCATGCTTGCGGAAAATAAGACGCAGGTGGATATTAAATATTCACAAGCTTTCACTGCTGACGCTGGTCTCACCTGTCCTCTTCCCACAACACCTTGTCTGACCTGCTTTGAGCTTCATCTGTAAAAGCACCCACCACTATCTCTGGTTGTCTTCTGCTCTCCATTACTCTGTGGCTCCTCTTCATCCATGCCGACCATCGACTGATCCTCCTCATCCTCTTCCTCGCCATTCTCCTCTTTCTCCTTGATTTTGCGTTGTCGCCGTGGCCTCCCCCTCCCGGGATAGTGCTTACTCCTGCCACCGCGACCCGGTCTGGCAATGGCCTCCTTCTTTGTTTTGTTAGCCATTGCCGCCAAGTAGCCTGGCGGGTACTGCAGACACATTGCAGAGAGACATGAGCACAGAGGGGACAGCTATATTTATAAAAGGAAAGCTTCTGTATTCAAGTTAAACTGCTATTTGTCATATTTTGACTTCTGAAAACTGAAGATGTACACTCAGTGGCCACTTTATTAGGTACACCAGGACAATCTGATGTAATCCAACAGCTCTGCAATAAATTCTACTTTTATGGGGTTTATAACATTGAGTCTTTGTAATAAATATGTTAATTAAATTGCATGTTTATTATTGAGGTCGCAGTTAAAGGTGGTGCTGTGCTGGATTTTCTTTCCTTCCAACTTACATACATGAAGCAGAAATTTTGTGCAGTCTGTAACAACACCATGACTCACTGCGACCTCAATGTTAAAACATAGTTAAGTTGAATTAACACCTCTATTACCGTGTCAGAAAAACCCTGAACATTACCGGCATCATAAAAGTGGACTTTATGGTAAAACTGCTGTATCGGTTTGCATTTAATTGTACAGGTGCACCTAATAAAGTGGCCACTGAATGTACATGTTCAACACAGACATGCAGTCACTCTCTAGACTCTCGCAGTCTAACCTGAACAGCGAGGCCCAGTTTTTTGATCCTCTCCAGTCCTTCAGGCGTCCATGGTGCTGGTTCCAAATCGTCCCGTCTGAGGAGGTACCGCCACACGAGGTAACCGCACTTTCCAATCTCTGGCCAGTACTTTACCACCTAAAATTCACATACGATCAGAATAACATTAAATACACGAATTTCGGATTTTGGTTTTAGGTATTTTATGACAAAGTCAAGCTCCACGTCACTGCAAGCAAACTGCTAAACAAACAAAGGGTTGTTTCTGTATTTTGGTGGGATTTTTGACCATTTTGACCAATTTTCAAGTGGTCAAAAATGGTTAAATTTTGCACTAAATCTACATAATAAATGGCATCAACATAAAAAATGCTGCAAGAACTTATGAGACATGATGGCGCATAGGAATGCCATCATATCCTTTAATTATAATGTTCTAAGCACTTATATACTCTAAACTTTCAAAACTTGAATAGGCATCTGCAAACACACAATTTTTAATACAGATATATAACTAGGGAAACTTAAACTGCATCTCAAGTTAATCTTCGGGTTCCCAGCTTTCAGATGATTTATACCAATTCTATGTGGCATGTACGGTTGACCTGCTATCACCAACTAAAAAGACAAAAACTGGCATATGGTATCTCTTTGCTTACAATTAAATGCATCTGTACCTTGTAAATACCATCGTAGCGGTTTCCCTCCTCAGGAGCGTACTTGCTGATGCGTCGCCCTTTGGAGCTGCGCACAACTCTGACTGGCTTTCCTGCCCGCCAGTTCCTCGACTCTGCCCCGTCTTTGTCATTCAGGGGTGCATCGCAGTTTAAGGCCAACGCCCTGCAGGAGTCAGGAAAAAGTGACAAAATTCTGTACATACACACATACACAGGATCAAGCTTGTGGAGACGGGAGGTCATCTGTATGTGTTGTACCTGTTCATGTGTGTCAGGGTCTGGTCGAAAGAGTGCTCGCCAATTCGTTTGTTTCCTGAGAGGTCACGGCCCCCGCTGCCTGTGTAGGTGAACTCATCCCCCCGGTCCTGCAGCAGGTCAAGGTCAACATAACAAAGTGATCAGTAAAATGACATGTTATCCACATGACAGAAACTAATAAATAAACATTAAAAAATACAAATAACACACCACTTCATCCTCAAAGCCTCCTGCTAACACCAGTGAGTAGGAGCCATCGTTACTGCGCCCGTGGATACCACCGACATGCGGCCTGTGAACACCTGCCTCACTCACCTGAAGTGTGACAAATGACAGAAAGATATGACAATATAATTCATAGTAACATAATAGTGACAGTATGTTAAGTCTCTCATGTTTGTCCTTATAATTTGCAAATGGCTAAATTTTCTTTCAGGTTTTTTTGTATACCTAATTAGGGTTACAGCTATTGATTATTTTAGTAATGGAGAATTCTACTATTATTTATATATCATTCCATCAATAAATCAAATAAGAAATGCTTTCACTTTGTAAAAAAGCAACAGTTAATATACAAAAATAAAATTAGAACACAACTAATTGCTTTTTGTTTTTTTGTTTTTTTAGAAAAATCAAATTTTTTATTGCTTTAACTGCATGCAATAATATTATCTGCTGTTTTGCATTGGTGCATTTTAGGCTCCAATTGCTACTTACACCACGGTATATTTTGCTTTCTGGGGTATTTTATGCATCACTGTGAGGGGAGTAGGTGTGCATGTGTGTGAGTCATAATAATGACATGAATGAAGCTCAAGCTTTCGAAAACTGACCCCATCATTTTATTCTCTGTGGTTATTTTCTTGAGCAAAACTTAGCCAACTTAGGGGCATCATAACTAGCCACCACATTAATTTATGTTCTTAACCAGCCATTACAGTGTTGGATTTGTTTCAGCCTGAAATTATCCCAAACTTTGGACACTTTCTGTTGTTTTCTCTGTCTCTAGCCCGTCTCTTCTATTTGCAATTTTCTCTCTTTTCCTCCATTTTGCAATCTGTGCCATCAAATCACGTCTTCTTCACACCACATGTCCACAGCATTAGTGTGCTGTGTGACAGCAATAATAATCAGTGTATACAGCTGTCTGCAATTATATGGATAAAACAAAGCTTTGATTTTTAGTAAGCAAGTTACTTGAATTTTTCAAGGATTCTTTTTAGCACTACACTTAATGAATTTGTAATGCAGTGTGAAAACTGCTAACCTGAACTCTGAATTTCCAGGTGGCTCCAACAGGAATACCAGGTATGGGTCCATAATGGTTGGAAGGAACAATTGTGCACTCCTTGGTACGCCCCACACAGGCCATACCCTGCAATCACATCAAGAAAGACAACAAAGAATCTAAGCTGCATGTACAGAAATACCATGAGTGAAAATGCCTTTAGCTCATATTTCTCTAATGATGATTCAGAAATCATCAGCAGTTACACAGGATTCAAAAGTGAGAAGACAAAGAAGAGTATTTATTTTAAGGGTTATAAAATTGGGATTATGTGAAAGGCAAGTATAAACGCTGTGTGACTCACAGCGCTTAAATGTGCCCAAACACACAGGCCAGGCTGTTTTCAATTAGTCTACAGAGAAAGGGAGCATTCTGGTAAAGAAATGAGTTATTTTCCGTTGGCAGTTCCAGGAAAGTGGCTAAGTCATGCTTAATGGCATTGTTCACATTACACCATGGAGCAGAGCGTCAGGGAGACAGCCAGGCCAGCATGGAAACGAGCCACACAATATCTCAAAGTGTTGCCATGAGAAGACTCGGAGGACATTCTGAAGAAAATATTTAACAGTATGCTTAAAACAGATGCTTTTTAAAAACTATCTTAAATACAAGTCAGCTGTATTTCTCTGTCTCATTTTCTGCCTCAGCAGCTAGCGGGAGATAATTTCAGCGCAAGTCAAAAAGTCTAAATGTCATTTTGCCCTCGGGTGAAAAGTACACAGTGTTCATTAGTCATGTTATGATTATACAAGATCTTGATAGCGATACATCAATATTTATACAAATGTAAGCAACATTATTAATGAACTCCGGGATAGATATTAGTAGTTACTAAGTACTACTGACTGGATCAAAAAAACTTCTGATCTGATGCTTTTATTTGAGGGACAAAGCTGTGGTGTGTTCAGGAAATTTTTGACAGAACTTCAGAGAGGTGCACACAAAACTCTTCACATGAAACAAACCATTTATCTCAGGTAAGAGCAGGAGGCAACTTCTTACACGAAATATTGAACACATACAAGATAAACTTAAGAATAAACCAGTTTGCACAAAGTAAATGGAATAAAATGCAAACCTATAATTTTGTGCCTATTTTGTGGTGTTGTGTAGTTCCATCAGGACTGTTGTGCTACAATAAGGTTCTGGAGGGTCAAATGTATTGTACGGCCTTTTTTTCTTTTCTGTTTTTTTTACAATGACTTTTGTATGTAGATATAATGCTTTAACTAGAAAATACAATATTGGTTAGTCTAATATTGGCCTATCACAGGGAGATCGGTCTATATTGGTATATATGTTGATGCAGATATGAAATTGTTTTTTTTTTTTTGTACAGAACATAATGCAGATTGTTTTGTTTTTTGGTTCTTATGTATATTTGAGCGTTTTTTATATTTCTAGTTATTTATCATTTTAAAAATGCCAGTGAAATATAACTATAAAATAGATAAATATAAAAAGAATATTATCTGATATATTGATAGATCTAGCTCTAGAGTTTGATGAGGAAGTCTACTTCTTTTTCTTTGAACTTTTGTCACAAACTGTTTTTCCATATTTACTCACTAGGGCTGACAATAATACCTCGAAGCTTCTGCTGTTACCATGGTAATTGACATCCAAATCAGTATTCAAGTGCTTTGAACCGACGTTGTGTTGGTTGCACCGACAAAGAGGCAAAATACTGATAAAGAGCTAAAATGGAGCCCCTTCATGGCATTTGTTTTAAAACCCACACACATGAAAACCTTGTGGACTTGATACGAGCACACAGAACAGTATCTGCGTATACTAGGAGCAAACTATACAAGGGCATCACCTCAGTGAATAAAAGTTTTAATAAAGTTACAAGTGGCAGTGCTGGGTAAAAGAGGCTATCATAGTAATATCAGAGGAAATTTCAGGTATGGGAAACCCAGTCAACCACTCCACTATCAGTCACTAACTCCAGAGATTTCTGCTGGAAAAATCTGATCTGGTCCTTTCTTACCATCAATCAGAAATCCAAATTCAGTGGGTCTCAGCGATCCTGCTGGAGGATATACGGATCATTTTCCGTGGATCATACACAATTTGGTCCTGCCCATATGTTGAGGCTTTTTGGATTCTGGAACTGAAATCTGAACCCTCTTTTACCTTTTTCTACATCAGAAATATTCCTAAAGGTCTCAGTAGAAGCAACAATACCTCTTGAAGATTTTTATGGCCACAAGTAAAAAAAACAATTACAAAATGCTGGCTCCAGGGGAACCCTCCTACCATTGCCCTTCTTATCAACTGTATTCGCTCAATGGAGAAAATGACTTTCACTGTTCGATTACAAAAGGAGCAGGGAGATAAATACTGAGAAAAAAGGGATTGTTACAATCATCCATACTTTAAACTTCTGAACCCTTTATATTTTACAAACTGTAACTGTGCTTTTTTCTTCTTTTCATTGATTAGATTAAAAAAATAATAAAAAGAACAACATCCACAAGTGAAAAACCATCCTCTGCGTGCAATGTGGTCCTACGAACATGGGGCTGTGAGACTTCTACATGCTCACACCAGCTCAATGCTTGCTTGTCAAAGCGACTTTTTAGACTTTGGAAGCAGGGATGGAATAGACAGTGGCTGCTGTCTCTCCTCCTGTCCTTGTCTGTCATTGGAGTCATTATTACAATGAAAACAAAACGTTTAAGTAAAAAAAAATGAAGCTTCGAAGCCTTATTACCCACACAGCCTTTGCTCCTTCCAGGAATCACAGGCCTTCCCTCAGGCTTACTGTAAAAATTTACTTCAAGTCTTCAGAGCAGCTGCCAGTACACCTGGTGTGTTTGCGTGTACCTTTGGGTGCCCTTGTGTCTCACCTTTCCCCAGTCCCTTTGACTCTCTGTTGTTGCCGAAGGCATCTTGGCTTTCTTCTTGCTGGCTTTGAGCTTCTCTCCTGCCTTAACCACCTCGCTGGTGTCATTCTTACAGGTGGGACAGTACCTGGCAGAATGAGAAGAAAACGTTTCAGTGGATTACAGCAGGTGTGTGTGTTTGAGTTTGATATGAAAAGCTCTAAATAAACAGATGTAATAGCCATATGCTGCACACACAAGAAAAAAAGTAATTTCCCAAATTAGCCAGAATGCAAAGGCACTAACTAAAATTTAGTATTAAGTACTCTGAAGAGAGATGTTGCACCAACTTAAACATTTAAATTAAATGTACAGAAGGACATTGTAACAAATGTTGGTTAAGGGGTGTTTTTTAATGTTGTAATGTGATACATGAAAAACACAGAAATGGAGAGTGGAAATCTTCCTCTCAGTAACTAATCCCCTGCATCAGATACACTCACACCTGTGAGTGCATTGTGTCATTATTTTATATTGATTTAAACCTCAATCACCCCTTAATTACTGCTTAAATACACACCAAACACCATTAATCAACCGTCTCAAATTGATCGTGAAGTGCAGGATGTTGTGGCTAATTGCTGAGCTACGCCCTCTTGCTCACCAGTCCTCGTCATCCGGGATGGTGGCCAGCGGCGGGTTGAGGCAGTAGATGTGGAACGCCATGTTACACTCATCACACAGCAGCTGCATGTGAGCATCCTGCTTCCCACCGCACACACAGCAGGAGCAGAAGCGACACTCGGCGTCAGGGTCAGCTTTGCAGTGCTTACACTCCGGCCCACTTTTCCCTGGATCCAAGAACAAGAAGGAAAAATTCATATGCCCAAACACACATATGCACAAAAACTTAAAGAGATAGTTCAAATTATTTAAAGTGGGGTTTCCTGTCAGAAGAGGCTGTCTGACGGCAATGTAAAGCTGTGAAAATATTCTAAATATCACCTAGACTTAAACGGAACCTGTCCACAGCAGTACATTAACTTAGGTTCCTACACTAGAACTGCAGCTGTTTCTCTAAACTGGGGGTGTGTCGACCACCATCCACTGTAGGTAATACAGTGACAACCCCACTTCAATTTATCCAAACTATCTCTTTAAAGATGCTATGATCATTTTCACTGTGTATGTGTGTGTGAGCTTTTGCATACGTTTGAATTGTCCATCTGCAGCTGAGAGTGCACGAGCTCCTGGTTTTTCCACCTGGTAGATTTCATCCAGAAACTGAACTTTACAATCCCCAATTACATCTCCAGGACCCCTGGAGGGAAGCCGAGACAACAGACAGAGAAAGGGAGATAAAAGCACAAGAAAAGGAAACCAGAGAGGAAGATGAAAAGATGTGTTACTGCACTTGTTACAGGGACATGAAAGGAAGTCACACAGATACACATTATATTTTACATCTGTGCATGCAAAAAAACAAAAATTGGCAAAGCAAATATTCTAATGAAGTTAACAAAACAGCAAAAAAAATCCCCCTGAGCCCAACGCATCACCCTCCCACCTAGGAAGGGAGATCCTCACCCCAGGAGGATCTTGACTCGGAGTTCCTTATTGGTGCGGGAGGTTTGGTTGATGGCCTGAACCTCGGCGTCGAACCAGAAGCCTCTCTCTTCGGGCGTCTCCATGTTGTAGTTGACCATCACCAGCATGCCGACCTCGAGCTGGTCCCACCGCAGCAGGGTCCTGGCACGTGGCCGCACATCCACCGCTCGCATCTCCACCACGCCGTTCTCTGGGTAACTGGGGCAGAGAGAAGAGGAGGGAGAAGGTGACTGAAGTCTTTATCTCTGCTGTCATCACCTTGATTTTCACACGGCTGTCTTATGGACTAAAATAAGGGTTGAGCTACCACTGAGCACTTGACATTAATTGTATCCTGATGGCTGGAAGAGTAAAACTGGGTAAAAAGTGTAAAAATCCTGAGAAAAAAACAGCTATTCAGGACAGTGTTCTGTTAAAACAGATGGATGTGGCTATTAACAGCTCAAAGCATTAAGTCACAGACTGCACCATTGCAGTTTCAAGCAATATAAGAATCTCTGTGCAGCAGCATTCAAGTCCATACAAGTCTGCAGAAGCCCACACAAGCACAGAGGGGCAAAAACTGTAATACAAGTGGATTTTTCACAGAAAGCCAAAAGCTGTTTATGAGAAACTGAGAGTTTGATACAGAATAACTAAAAAGAGCTGAAATTCTGTCCAGAACAAAATGGTTTTTTTTGTTAATCAATTTGACTTGTTACAAGGCGCAAGCACAGGTCTACTTCACAACAAGGCTGTTAGCTAGAAACTCAACCAGAAGAAGTGACTTGAAGCCAAAAAACATTATTAGCAATAGTATAGTATATCTGGCATCTATTTCGAGATGATCGGCATCAGCCAATGTCTGTCTTCATGAGGCTGATAAACAAAAAATGTAATTTGCAAGCAGCCTTGTCACTGTGGCTGCTGCAGAGCGATGTTGGTGCTCCCACTTGTGACTTTTAGGAAGGTGGTGAAAAAGTTTCGAGCCCTGTATAACTAATTACATCCTGCTGTAAACATCTGCTTAAATGTCCTCATCTTTTCCAAATGTTAAACACATTTCTCTTAACCTGAAAGACAGCAAATCTGATCTGAAACTGTTACTGCCAAGTCTTAAAAATACATTGTTATAATGCATAGAATAATGCAGGTGAATGTCAGTTTTGACATGCTGTACCCCACTCTCCCCTAGTTCTGAAATTTACAGCATAACCCCATGTATTTTTCTATTTCATTAATTATTAAAAAAAAAAAAAACATTTTTATAAAAAACAAACATTTAAAACTGAGATTAGATTAGACTGTAATGTGCATGGAATAATGAAATTATACATGACTTTTCTTTGTTTTGATATCAGTGTTATATATCGGCCATTGTGAAAACCATATCTGGCGCCCATTAACCAATAAATGTGTGGATTTTAATTTAGTCTGAACTAGTTTTGCACACTGGGGAGAAATTCCATAGATATGTATATACATATGAACACGAACATTACAAACACATTACAAACAGCTCCTACACAGTCTATATGAGTTTCTGACACAGAAAACTAAAATAATCAAACATTCATGACTTTACTCTCCTCTAAAAAGTAAAACTCATTCACATAGTGTAGACTGTAAAAAAACAAAACTTGGCTCTACGCACTATGAGACATTTGCACACAACAGCTTTCTGACTGGGTTTCTGGACCAAAGGATTATGGAGGATTTTCACTACTATGGCCGCCCTCCACAGCCCATTAATCTACACAGAAAATACATGTAATACAGCAGCCATTGGCAAAACACTGTTCTTACTAGTTTAGTAACATGTGGACCAGTTTTTTTTCACTACTCATCATATATGTATAAAAAGGGGATCCGTTCATTCTCCTCATTATTTTACTAAATACACATTTTCAAAGAATCCACACTGGAGCTGAACAGAAAAAATCAGCATAATTATATTCACTGTATATTGCTTGTGCTCAGTTAACAAAATCAAATGTTCCCGGCATAATTTCTGGGAATTGCTGCTCCCACTGCTCCATTCAGTAGCAGCAGAGTGAGGAAAAGTGAGGTGACTAAAGATGATTAACAGCCAAGATAAACAAATGTGTAGTAAAGGCAGGACTAGGCTAAATAAAACATCAAAATAGCTTTATAGGGGCACATGTTCTGTAAACTGAGCTACAGGGGTGTCCTGGTGGGTTACTTTTTTTTATCAAAGTAAGGAAAATAGCACCATTACTACAAAAATCCAAGGGTTTTAAACCTGTTACCTCACACATATTGACTGGCAGTTTTTCAAGGGAGTAGTTTAACATGTTGGCAAATCCATTTATTGGAAACATTGGACACTGAAACCAATAACACCAATATTAGTGCAATATTACTCATCAATATCATGTGCAATAATACTTTTCGTTATAATCATCATGTACATTATTACGCTTAATATCAGGTGTAATATGATATTCAATATCAGGTGCAGTATTACTTTTTATATTTTTCAATGTCACTGCCAATATTACTTTTAATGTCAGTGCCAACTTTTTCTATTTCACTTTTTTTTAACCTATCTTACTTCTATTGTTATTCTATTAGGCACTGTTTTTTTCCTTTTTCCTTAGCACTCTTTTTTTTAACTCTTATGTTACTGTAATGCTGGAGCAATCTCTGGCACAAAAATTTCCTTTGTGATTAATAACATTTCTGTCTTATCTTATTGTACTTCCAACTACAATGCTAGTCTTGTCATCCTGACGTCACTGTGAGGTTGCCTAGCAACCAACAGTGATGCCAGACAGTTGGTGCACCTGGCCAAGAAATAATCTGGCACATAAACCCCCCGTATAACCACAATGTGTTGTTTTTACACTCCAGTTTTTGGACGGATTAAACAAACGAGTGAGCTTTAGAGGTGTTAGCGGGCAGATTTAGTTACATTTGGAGCCAGGCTAGCTCTTTTCCCCCTTGTTTCCAGCCTTTGTGCTAAGCTAAGCTAAGCTAAGCAGCAGCTGGCATAGCTTCATATTTACCGTAGAGACACGAGAGTGGTGAAAAAGGTTTTGGAAAACCAGTGGCACATTCTGCACAATTTAAAATATCCCTCTTTTGCCAAAAGAAGATTTGAAAGTGAAGTGTGAAATGTCTTCTTGCCTGGTAAACTTGGAGTGGAGGTATATTGAGGTTAGCGGTGCAGGTTTCCTGCCTGCCAATCATCATTAACTGTAAGGACCAGACCAGACGCAGAGATGAATTGACAGCTTGCTCGCCTGCCAATAGTTGGAATTACGCTTGCAGACAAGCAATGTGTTAGCAGCACCGAAGTTTAACTGCACACTCAGGTCTGCTCACACAGTGGGAGGTGAAGGGGGAAGTAGAGAATTGTGTGCATGAGCGAGCAGTCGATGTGTGTGTTTTTCGAGGGAAAGCTGAGCCTAAACCGGGTACTTTCTCTCAGTCAGTCTGCACGAAGGCCTGTTGAGCGCTCAGGCTAAAAATTACGATAACACCCGCCATTTTAAGATTTTATCCTGCCAGAATATGCACTATGTATGCTTTACTCTCATACTGTAAGTAAATTGACTGAAGAGCGTCTACAGAGGGAGACTGTAAGAGTTGTAGCACACAGCTAGCACCGCTTGCTCCCAGGAAGAGGAGGCCGGGGCACAGCGGAGGGATTTCCTTTTTTAGGCCCAAGGGATTACTGAGGTTTTGGGTAGGGAAGGGTAGGGTGGCGGGGGCTACAACACACAACACAAACAGACACTAACATGCATATGTGTACACACACACACACACACAGCAGAGGAATATCAACCTTGGAGCACAATGGGACTCAGCATGAACAGAAGGAGAACATGGAGCACCACAAGGGGAACAAAAGTACCCAAGTTTAAGACCACACAAGCTCACAGTGCTGTTGTACACTGGCCCTACTGTAGACACATGAACAGCCACCTACGGAGGCATCAGAACGTTTTATAATTATAAGAATAATAATATTGCTAAACTGAAATAAAGCCTGCTGTGATATAAAATAGACAATTACATTTCATTTTGTTAGTGTGGACTTTCAGGGACACTCTGACCTACACTGACTGCAACAGTAGGATTTCATTTCTTTCATACACATTAAAAGGCCACAGAATCAAATAATGATGCACTACAATCATCTTAATGGAGAAACTGACTGTCCACTGTCTCGAATCAATTTAACAGAGGTGACTGGCCCTGCAATGTAATACAAGCATTAGAAAGCCTTGCTAGTTTTGTTATTTTTTCCTGCATCTGACAAAATATGCACCTATGTTGTAATAATAATAATAAACAATAATTCTGATATTATCACTTGGGATTGCTTAATTTTTTTTTTTACCCATCTGAAGACAGACTAACAAACTATCACTCCAGTTCAGATTTGTCCAGAATACACCTGTAAAAAAAAAGTCTACAGATAACTGTTCAGATTAGATATATAGAATGATCAGAAGACACTGGTCTGTAATGTGCTGGTTCATTCTGGTGCTGATAACAGCTGCCAAATATTTAGGAAGTAATTCAACAATAGACATGCTCGATGTGTAGGGGAGGCTAGTCTCTAAGGTTGTTGTTATCAAGTTCCGCCCAAATATGTGGTGGGTGGTTACCATGCCATTGATCTCATTTCACATAAATGTCCTTTAACCATTTCTGAGCAATTCAAAGATGATAAGAGGAAAAAAATCAGAAATACCACATTACTCCTCTTGTGAATTTAAAGTTGGATTCATAAGAAATAAATCACAATCGTTCTATTGTGATAAGGCATAAGTGCTGTCTTTTCTTGGTTTGAAAGGCTGCATTGCAGTTAAGTGATATAATTTTCTTCTCATTATATCCACATTACTGATAATTATTTATCAAAAAAGCTCATATTTTGTGAAAGCACCAATTGTCATCTGTATAATATTGTCACAATATCAAGGTTCTTGGTCAAAAATATTGTGATTTTCACTCATTTTATCACCTTAGCTGCTTCCACCCCGACTACGCAACATGTAGTCAGTCACAACCTGCATGATCAATAATTAGCGATGACGAATGATATGAAACTTCACCATCGTGATAGGTTTTTCAGCTTTATTGCCTAGGCCTAATCCTTATGCAATTATATACACTAAGAGGTTTTGATGCTACAACCTCACTTGAGCCCGTTTTCCCGTTTTACACATGTGCTGGCTTGGCTTGATTTGGTTTGACTCAGTACATCAGCCCAGTACGGCAGGGATTCGCATTTCCATTACAACAGCACTGCCTGCTTGAAGGTGTCTTTTAACTGATGACACACAGATCCCCCATTATTTTGTTTTTGAAAAGATTTTTATTTTGAAGTAGCAAAACTTCATACTATAGAGATTCAGTTAGAGGCGAGAGCTGAACACACAGACACTTTTAAAAAACGCTTTTATCTCTGCTTTCCTGCACACAGAGTTGAGTCTTGCAACACACGCTTGTTTGAGGGGGACAAGGGGGGTTGTCACTGGTTGGCCGCAGCTGGCGAGACGTCACCGCAACCTGCTTGGAGGCAGGTCGGGGCCCAGCTTGTATTTTAACTGGTAATGAAAACGCAAATCAGTGTGTGGTATGACCAGTAGTGACGCTGGCCAATGTTGGGTAGATGTTGCTTGAAAGTGGACTTTATTCAGTCAATTTATCAATTCTGACTCTTCTCTATTTGTGCTACTGCCGCACTGCATTTAAGAGTGTACCGTGTCAGTCATAGCCACAGTGGATCCTGTTTGCCAGGTGTGCTTTAGGATACATCCAGGCACCATTAAGGCATCCATCTGCAGGTGTTAATGGATCTACCTGTATGCCAGCTTAATTTGAAGGTCATAGGCTGATCAGTACTGTATTTTTAAGGCCAATACAGATTTTGATATTTAGAAGCCTAAAAAAAATTGATAACACTATAAACAATCTTGATCTGGATCCCTTAGATTTGTTTTTTTGTTGTTGTTTTTATATAATGATCAAAATGGATACTAAACAGGACATTTAACAGTTAAAAATGAATTTGTCAGTGCTCTCTGGTGGACAAACTATGTAATAGAGACACACTTTCACCAATACAGATATATCTACAAAAAGGTAATATAGGTCAAATTATCAGTCTGGCTCTACTGAAGATATTTATGTAGCATATCCCCTGAGCGCGTTTACAATTAAATATTCATGAAGTATCTTGCATCCATGCAAAAGCATTTGTTTTCCTTTAAAGTAGTCAGTCAGTCATATTTCTCAATAAACGAATGAGAAAAGTTCTTTAGTGGTTCTTAGAGAAGTGGTTCTTAGAGAACTTGTTGCAAACTCTCAAATCTGCACTACAGACTTCACAAGTATAATTCATATCACCTGCTCCTTTCCACTGCTGCACACAGACCTGAACATGAATGGTTTTCTTTGTAACAGAATAGAGTGATTTCTTGTGAAACTCTGCTTCAGTTATTCCACCTGCAGATATCACACACCCTATAAAGAGCCTGAGCTCCAGGTCTGAGGGTATGAAATCCAACATTTGCAGCATCAGTATTAAATCTCCACACAGTTTTAACTTGACCACGCCCACGCTATCACAGCAGCTAGATCCAAAGCCTGGTATTAAGTGTAAAATGTTACTTTCACTTCACTTGTGGGATGAAGGAAGAAAGACTTTCGGGTGCAAAGGAGATAAACAAGAAACTAAAATCCTGTCAACACTCTTATGAAAGCATTGTGTACCAAAACAAAATGAGGAAACATATTTAATCAGTTATGAAGACTCTTACAGTCTCCTCTGTTATGAAACCATCATTAGTGCTTTGTGTGCTTAGCTGAAGTCCCTGTAAAGAGGCAGAAAGGCAACAGAGAAAATGAGAAATACTCAATTTACTGATAAGCAGCCGAGTCAGAACTTACGCTGACACCAAACAAGCTACATATAATTGCTTCACAGTAGTGAGGGAACACAACTGCAGTCTCTCTTAACCTCAGCTTTGTTAGTAATTGAGGCCACAATGTGAAGCTGCAACTTTTTATGTAGTATGTATCTAAATTTCTTTAATCTTAAAATGAGAAATTTTAAAGTTCAGCCACGTGACTGACTTTAAAAGGCAACTTCAGGTATTTAAGGGCCAATTTACTGATTTTCAACCTGAATCTAGTGTGATTCTAAATTGTGAGATCTCTCTCTCCAACTCAATCCAATCTCCATTTTTTCCAAATCTGTAAGCTTACATAAAGTAGTATATTTTTATATGTAGTATATACATATGATGTTGGTTGACACTAGAGTCTTGGGTTGGGGGATGTCTACCAATCAGCTTTGACCATAGTGAAACATTGTGATGGACAATGGCATTGCTGTTTTGGTGGATGTTTTGGCACCACATGTCCACAACATAGTTGTGTTCAGCCTCTGAAGCTTGGCTAGCTATACTGAGGAAGCTAACTGAAGAAAACAAGAGTGCAAATAACGACACAAGTGAAAGAAATACGCAAACAGCAGAAAAGGAACACAGCTGCCACCAATGTAAATGAGCATTTTGGGTTTGTCTAACAAGGCAGATTTAGTATAAAAATAATAAACGGGACATTGAAAGATAACATTAGTGCAATGACCAGCAGCAAGAGCTTCTTTTTATTTTCTCTCCCACATGTCAAAAATGGAACTTTGCCAACAGCTCCTGCCTTTTGGTAACTCTGAGAGGATGCACTACTTTAAATACAGAAGGTTTTTAAATCACTTTATGTTGATAGAGGTCTCAGTGGCCAATAGACAGTTATCATGATTGTGGAAATCGCTTTAGAGACCAAAACTGTTTTTTTTGCAACAGGATGTAAACATGATCCTGCAGTTAAGTTGGGCATTTTAATATAGGGGTCTATGGGGATTGACTGGCTATTGCAGCCAGACTCGAGTGGCCATTCGAGGAACTGGCTTCATTTTTTTTAGCCCTGAAGTTTGCTGCTTGGTACAAATAAAGGATGGATGGCGGCTTTATTTTTCCACAAAGAAAACCGAACAACTTATGTCATTATAATTTAATGAATATATACGCTATAACTGCACAGTGATCACACAGTTGTGATATGAATGTACTGAGGCAGGCTCTTACACAGGTGACAAGAGGTCTTTTTTCACAGCAGACATTGTGACATGTCAAAGTAGGAAAAGCACAGGTGTTACTAATAACATTAAATGATGGCTGAGCCAGCAGCATGCGCAATACCAAGGCCCTGAAACTGACGCTGCTAACTGGAAGTCAGCCCTCATTAACTTTATTAATTACACCTGTTCTTTCAATACTGTGACAGCTCAAAACGTCCTCTGTGGAAAAAGGCCTACAAAGCACCATGTCAAAGATTACAGTCACAGTAAGCATGGCAGTAAATTTATTATACTAAACTGTGAATTATCAACATATATATAGCTCATACCAATATATCTGTAATAAACCAATGTCCTCCATCTAGTATTCTAGTACAGCAATCAAACAATGACTGCTCTGTGTGGAAAAGGAGATAAGAGAGTGGGCGGTGAGAAAAAGAAACTAAACTGAAACTGAAATTAAACTTTATCTCATCCTCATTTCATTGTCACTTACTAAATTAGAAACTGCTGCAGCAAATAAAACTCGCTCACAGCGGCACTCAGGTAGCAGCTACGCTCAGATAATGGCAGACCCACTGCCACAGCTTTAGATACTGGTAAGATCTCTTCCATTGCATATGTTGATCCTCGCTAATTAGAAGACAGAGCCCATTTAAGAAGCACTTAAGCCTCTCTTTTAAGAAAAGCCTTCCCAAAACGCAAATTTTAGTTTAATCAGCTTCATATTGAGAGAGATAAAAACCGGATTTCTCGCATGAGGTGCAGAGCTCTAAATGGCTACAGGCCTCTTTCACTGCAGACTGATAATTGTAAGAAAAATACAGGTGTTAGTAATAACATTAACAATGCACCCATTATATTTAAGTGCCCCAGTAAGCCATGACAGTGTAACAATCAGCCAGCAAGCACAATACCAGGACCCTGAAACTGACGCAACCATCTATCATTTCTATTTTTACTTGTGCTTTTTCACTTGTGACATGTAAAATTGTCTTCAGTGGGCCAAGACCTCAGGGGGTAACAATGGTCCTAAGAAACCTGCCAACATGTAGATTCTGAAAACTCAGTATGGATTTTGTCTGAAACTCGTCCTGATGTTTAGTGGTTGCTCTAGAGTCGAGTGATGGGGCAAAATGTTCCTTTTGGCCAGGAGTTTCATTATTTGCATCATATTTGAAGCCTCAAATGGTAATGAGATGTACTGTTTATAATGAAATATATAAGTAATTGGCTTGGGCAACATCTATTTTGTCATACCTTCATACCTTACTGACATTTCACCAGAATATACAGTATATTTGTGCAAAAATGAAAAAAAAAAACTAAAAATGTAAAAACTGAGCTGCTGGTGATGGAAGTTATTGTAGCATGTATGACATTGTCTAGTATAAAATTCTGTGTCTAATATCCAATTAGCCTACTTATACAAGTCCTGCTAGGATTTAATATTCTTGGCCCATAGAATATTACATGGATAGGAAATAAGCATTCTTCTTCCATAGATTCAAGACACTTTGCTGCGATGGAAAGCCTAACATCATTGGGCTAAACTGAGATTATGTGTAGGTGGTGGTGGCCGACTGACAATTGAATAAAATCTAGTGGCCAATAAACTGCTTTTGCAGTTGAAAGAAGTCATCTCAAAATAAAGTTATATGTGGTAATATTTTCATGATTCCATAACCAGCCGTTAATTGATTAGGAAACCTATGGAGCAGAAATGACCAGCCAATTATTTCTTTTCTACCAACAAATAATTATTCTGTTGGCTGATTTTTCTGTTTTCATAAAATCATTTCATATTTTTTATTTTCCAGCTATTAAAAAGACAACAGTTGCAACTTCTACTACAGTATGTTTTAGATAACTTTATTCACAATGAAGGAATCGAAAAACATACCTTTGGGATTTTTTTCATACTAGGGCTGCACAATTAATCGCAATATTATTGAAAGTGCAATATGGCCAAGTGTAATATCCAAATCATAGAACCAGAACCACATCGTAATTTTTGATAAAGGAAAACTGTGTGAGAAAACAGCACTAAAATGAAGTACTGTAGTGCTGCAGAGATGCCCTGACCCTAAAATCTTATTCTCCAGATGAAAGAACATGTTTGGTACAGACCACAACAAATAGCACATTGTCACAATTTTATTTGGGGGTTTTTTGGTAAAAATAAAAATTGTAATGCAAAAATGATCATTCCCACTAATCATATTGCCTATCGCAATTTTAGTTATAATAACTGCAACATGACTTTTTTTGACCATGTCACGCAGCCCTACTAAAAACCCTAGTAATACCTTGATATGTGTCCTACTTTATGTGAACTGCACACGATTTTTATTCCTTGTCCCACATATCAGGGACAATGTCCCACGTTTTGCTTGGCTTGTCATAGCGCCTTTCTAAAATGTAGCTTCTATCCATTGTTGTGAGGAAAGCAGGAAAGTCCAGGGGCTGTGTTAGATGTCAATCAAACTCGCACACACTTGGGTCAAGTGCAGGTTAATCCGTCACTATCTTTGCTCCCTACGTCCAATGGGGAAAGTTCTGAGTCACCACAAAGTCACAAGGTATGCATATTTAGGTGGAATATGATGGAAACTACCACAAATGAAATGCAAAACTGCTACAACTAAGACTGGTAAACTACTTATCTATTGTCTATTGTGTGCTAATGAATCAACCAGAAGGCAAAGCACAAAGATGTTAAGTGCAAAGGCACAGAACAGAATTGTTTATTTTTTAAGATAAATGTAGACTACCTCTCAGCATTGGTAACCTCTGTAAAAAAAAATGGTGGAAGTGTTGCTTCTGTTAATACAACAAATGTTTCTCTACAGTGAGAACGTTGATACCTGAGGTCTGCACATGATCTTAAGATTTTCCCTTTCTTCTTGTTTTCCCACCCATATATATACTTGAATGTAGGTCATAAACTTTCAAAAACCATTCATTATGCAGTAAATCATATTGCCCTAAGCAGTTTGGATGCCAGTTGGATCAAAACATTTGTGGCACAGATTAAGTGTGCAGGCGTTACCTTTTTCCTTTGATTCTGTTTCTGATAGCCTTGCACAAACACGATGTGCGTATAATTACTCTCCCTCAACATGAGCCACACAAACACATTCTTTGTCCCATGTTTGGTTTGTTGGGATCTGGTTACCTGAATAATATATATGGAAAATACACAAAAAGTAATTTTTTCGTTGACTTAAATCAGTCAAATATTCAGTCTGACATGATTACACTTATTGCTCAAAAGGCTACGAAAGGAATTCTGCCTTAGCACGACTAAATCATTAAATTTTGGCCTGATTATGTTATGTTACGGTATACTATTTTCCATCAGCTTAGACAAATGAATTAGCTTTGACATGCTTAAAATGACATCATTAAAAACACAAGATGGCAATCTCCATTTGCATACAGCAACTATAACGGTCTACTTGAAAGCTACATAAACATAAATTATATTTGCCCATTTTATGTCTATATTTGTTACTTTCTCCAGAGAGAGTCTTAAACATATGCTGAGCTCAGCCAAGATTTAACCATGAAACCATATCTGAGAGCAACACACACACATTACACACAGACACACACATACCACCCTAGTTCCTGGGAGCAGCAGAGAGGAGATTCTCCCAACATATCCCTTTGATTTTGTGGCTCATTACATTCTGGAGAAACGCTGTCCAGAAGAGCAAAAACATTTGTTCATTTCGTAGGGCTGATTTTCTTACTTAGACTATGCGGGCAGGTGTTTAAGGAGTGTGTATATGTATGTGTGTTTGTGTGTGCGTGGGAAGGCGGAGCAATCTTACCCACCCTCCACTTTTCTCTGGCAAACAAAATGATGGAAGAAACCTGGAATGGCGCTCAGGACAGAGACAGATACTGCGCATTTAGTCAGCAGCAAAAGAGTATTTCAGATGACATGCCTTTATAAAAGAAAGCTGACAATTGACATTTTTTGCATTTATAGCTGTGGCCTCTCAGCAGTACAGAAAACCGGGGATGTATTCGTGACTCAGTTGGTGAAAATGCAAATCACATATTGCTGTGACATCCTTGGTTTAAAGGCATGGTATGCAGGGTTTTCCTAGAAAACAATGTATAGACTCATAAACATAATCCCTCTCAGTCATCACTAGAAGCGTGTGGTGGTGTCTGTGCTAGGACTATGATGATAACCGTACCATGGTCACGTGATGCCTAGGGGTGGGAATCTCTGGGTACCTCTCAACTTCATGATAACTGACATTTAGAAAATCAGTTTTGACATTTATGAATTGATTCAGGATCTTCCATGTCTGCATTGCGATGCATCTAAGAATTGAGTATTTCCCGCACCCAGTGTTGCCTACCATGGGGTTGAGCTTAACTCATCACCGCAAATTTACATTGAAGGGTCAATCTCATGTTGAAATCAGCACACTGTTCTATGAGTACATAGCGCTGTCATACACAAGTCAGGAACACAGCCTTTGATTGGTCGACAAGCGTCATGGGATTGCAGAAGACATTCAGCGTTCAATTTGTCATTATCAATTTATTTACCACGTCTCCAAGAAAGACTGAAAGAAAGCTGATATGATCGTATTGAAGCCGACTTTGGAAGGATATAATGCTAGCGTTCGGATTAACTTCATGTTAGCCTTTCCTGCCCAGCTTGCTGCGGGGCTAACTCCTGTCACTTTTCCAGCAGCTGAGAAATAACAGACAAGACTTCTCTTGGTCTTAAGTGCTGCAGTGTTTATCAGCTGTAAGACTGTAACCTGTCCTGTACATTTACTGCCAGACAAACATCTTACTACTGAGTTTAAGTTTCTGCTCCACTATAAGCACCACTGAACAGTCTGCCGCTCGCTCTCCTTCACTTGCACGCCACACACAATTATGCACTGCCCATTGTCACTGTGGTAAGGAAAATCCATATTGTCACAGCCCTAGTCTGTATCTGCAGAGACACTGCCCTCTGCCTGTATTTTGTTATTTTCTCATTATTTGTCAGTGTTTGGGATGTTTCTGGGTTTATTGTTAGCATCTGACGACCTAAAAATAAGACTCAACAATCCACCATCTTTCTGGTGCGTTTACAAACAGCAACTGACAAATCCTGATTATTCTGCCTTTAAATCTGGGAAATTTGTTGTCATTCACGTCTCCCTCCTCTCTTGACTGTTAGCTATCAAATAAAGCAAATGAGCTACATGGGGCGAAAACAATAATCTGAATAAACAAACATAAATAATTAAATCCACTGAATTTTAATAAAAAGAAGGCACAAAATGCTGTGTCTTATTGGATTGTCCCTGCAGGAACACTCCTGTCCCGATGCAAATGATGAAACAACAAATAAAAGCGGAATAACAGGGATTTGGAAGATTGTGGAATGCCAAATGGGAATGATGTCTGCCTAAAAGAAAAACACATATTTACTGCTCAACAACCCTTGATGGAGTTTCTCTGGCATAACATCCCATGACAGAAACACACATACGCACAGGCACACACTAGGTACACACAGCGAGGAGGCTATCACCGGTGGCATGTTCACAGCAATTACAGACAAAGCTGAAGGAGGCAAGCAAAGAAGTAATGCTCCTGAGAACTCATGAGTTACCATGGAAACGTGGGCTTCTGAATGAATTTGCTGGAAAAGGAGAGCGCGAGAGATAGAGTCCAAATTGTAGCATCAACTACACAAACCCCCTCTATCTCACCATCCCCTGGACTGCCAGGAGAAAGCTGCAATTCCCAACGCGCCGAACCAATGTTACTGATGCTCCGAGCCACTGGTATCATACACACACACACACACACCATGTTATTTGTGTTTGGTGGACATTTTTTATCCAGAGTCCACTCAACAGCAGCACAAGCAAATACATTTTTAACACTGGCATAATTAGCAAGAACGAAACCCTTTTTCTGCTGCAAATTCCTGCATTTTATCATCTAGAACGATTTCTGTTCACCAGACCAAAATGCTGCAGGACTGACTCTGTGCAGGATGTCTAAAATGTAAAATTCAGACCTTTACTGCAACCAAAATCAGTTAGGCTGCAGCAGGAAAATGAGCCATCACTTACTCGTCATATTTTATGTGGTAAATTACGTCCTCTTCTCTCTCCTTGGTCTCCGTGGCCGCTGTAGAGTCTGACTGAGAGGTGGAGGCTCCGTTACTCTCAGGGCTTAACACAGCATTATTCCTGTTACTGTCTGTGGTTTGGCCCTGGCCGTGGGCCTGTCCCTGTTCGGCCTGCAGATTTCCATTAGTCCTTTTTGGGGGCCGGCCCACCTTGCCCTTGGTGGGCGTAATCTGTCCTTTGGGAGCACGTGTCACATTTTCGATGCAGGCCTCAAACCAGGCACCAATGCTGACATCCCTGCAGTCCACCAGCTCGTTAATCTGAGAAGACACAAAGACAAAAATAATACCTGGTCGCTTTCGATCCCAACACCCTGTGATTTACCCCATTTGCTATGAATCATATACTTTAAATAAAAGCAATTACATAGAGTATCAGAATATTAAAAATGTTTTTCCAACCCTAGGTAGGATAGTGTTAGTGGAGTATAAAAATCAACTTTAAACTTGTATTCACACTGGAGTAGTATAACCTGGGGATATCACATGATTTAGACATTACAAGGATCCAAATGGTACTGGATTTTGGAAAAAAAAAACTATGATATCAATATATAGGCTGATATTTTTTAAACAAAACTAATATATTGAATACATAACATATACATAAACACATTTGTTTGTAATCAAAAGTAAAAAAGCACTTGTTTTACAAAATAAGAGCAGGCACCTAAACAATAATCTTTCCTTGATATCCTTAATAATTAGAAATAACTATAAATAAAAAACACATACACACATAAGTACAGCAAATATTATATGTATATATTAAACCTGAATTAAATAAATAAAAGGTGTAATACAAAATATCATCATAAGATGTTATGGCCAAAAATATCAGTCAACCGGTGTGCCTTTTTTTCAGCAGTCAACATTAATAATATACTTTAGAGTTTTTTCCCCATCATTCTGCATGTCTTACAACCGGCTCATTTAGAGTATGAGTATTTGAATATGACAACCTTTTGTTGCTCCTAACCTTCTGTGTCATCATCACTCACTTTAAATCTCACATCACAGCTGTTGACTGCTGTTCATATTATGAGCCAGGATCAACTTTCATATTTGTTCAATTGTCTTACAACAGAAAACAGATGTTGAAAAGAAAATACAACCCTAAATCACAGAGATGGCAAATTAGCATGGGACTAATATTACCACAGGACCTCTATGTTTGCTGAAATATGGTAGATTGCCACAGGATCAAGATCACAGATGACCTCCGCAATTATTACAAATTACTAGAGGTCTGCAGGTAACACTAGCCCTGTGCAAATAGAGCTAAAGACTCTAAATCCATCACAGTTAAGACCGCATTACCTCACAAGTTACAAGTCTGTGCAAATTAATTCACTGATGAGCTGGTGAGCTATTACCAACTGCATCCTGGAACTTAACGGGAACTCTTATAATAGAAGAGTAATGTGAGTAATATAAACTAGAGGCAATATGTAGTAAATGGGTGGAGGCATGCAAAAAAAAAACACATTCATGTATACTTTCATTAGTTCTCTGCAGGAACATTCTTTAACATTCAACGTCCTTGTGAGATTTGTGATGTTAATAATCAAACTCTTGCGTGCACAAATATTTTAGACACATTTTTCATCCATGGCACTGTTCAGCTGTTCCTTTGTGAAAACCACATAAAATATTCACTGAGCCTCCAGTGAATGCTTGAATCCTGTAAAAGCATGTGACCTTGATATCCAGTGAAGTTGCACAATTTACAACTCCTATGCTTAGTTACAGTATTGATCTTCCTGCATGGTGAATTGGACTTTTGGCATCAGACAGAGTTCAGCAGTCCCACACATATAATTCTCAGACATGCAGGTCAGCCAGACAGTAAAGCTCAGTAGAACACAATAGAATTACCAACATATGGGTTTTGACTGTAGTTTATTAATAATCTGTAAGTTGGTTAGTGACAGGATTGTAAAGACCTGTTTTTTGTGTATGGTTTGGCATGTGCCTCTCTAGCAAGGTCAGCCACACGCTCGTGTCTGGTGTCATTAGTCCTAATAAATTAAGACCTACAGACAGAGCACTTAAATAGTGAGAATGGACGGACACATGTGGCACCAACACATGCGCTCTTACACAAGGACACATCAATAAAATCAGGCTCAGGTTATTAAGGCAGAAATACTGTATCTAAGCAGGCTGAGATGCTTTGTGACACTGAGCCAGAAATTTGCTACTGCCCTTCCTCAGCTGTGTCTAGAGAGACAAAGAAGTTTGTTTACAACAACACTGGACATTTTACAAAAAAAAGATGCCTACAGACATTACTAAATTCAAGCGCAATAATAAGCCCTTGAGTTTCATGACAAATGTTGTCATTATAATTAGCAAATTTTACATACATAAGGTAAAGTTCTCTCAAATCCCACCCAAACTTTACTATATTTTTGGTTGAATTTAATCTGGACATATATACCTGTTTCATGACAAACAAAAAATATGAATGTGCAATTTCATATTTTGAAGCATTATTTACTATAGTCCCTGATTAAGACACATTAATTTTGTTTATATCACTATTTATTTTCTAATTAAATGTTTTATTTGTATATTTTATTTAACTTGCTTACTTTTTATATTTAATTCAACTGATATGTGCATTTTACACATTGAATATCTCTGAAATGTCCACTTCATGTACGTTTCCTGCTTGTCTGCTATTTCATGTTCAATAAAGACAAAGGAGGAAAAAAGGCAGTGGTGCTACAGTAAAAGACAGAGGGGAAAGTAATGGAGGATTTGCTATGTGCAAAATAGCAGTATTACAAATCCCTGTATAGCATCAAATACAAATCTAGGAAGGCATATGAAGGTATAAAAGCTAGTGTGCAAAAGCATGCACACTCCTTGTTTCATGTGAGCTAAATTATATCAAACTGCATCACGATTTATTGCAGAATTAAACTAAGTTTCTATTTACAAACTGGTTTGGAGTTTTTAACAGCAGAGCCCAAGTGGAGGAAGATACATCTGTTTCATAATTTGATTTGACATCCCAACAAATAAGAGTGCCCTGTCCAAGAATCACTGGCAGTGTCTTGGCGTGTAGGACATTAAACTTCTAAACTCTCTATAATTAAGCTATGAGTCAGACCAGCTAGCTTCATGCAAAATCTTTCAAATAGTTCCCAAATATTTACGCTCCCATCCTCACCTTGTACACTCCAATTCCTGGGTCGACTAGTGTGTTCCTGCTGGATGTGGGGGGGCTGTCCCGTTCCGGACTGGAGGACTTGAACCCATTTTTGGTACTGGTTGAGTTACTGGTAGCGCTGGTGTCCGGCTTGGTTTCGTTAACAGTGCTGGTAGTGCCGTTGCTGCTGTCATTGTCTATATTGGTGGAGGTGTCCATAGCAGCGGGGGAGCCGGGAGCTGGGGAGTTGTGACTTTCCGACCTGGGGTCAGGGGGAGGAGCTGAACCGCAGGCAATACCAGAGGAGTCCTTGGCGGCGGGGCTGTCTGGAGGGTCAGTCTGTGAGCGAATCAACAGCTGGACGATGTCATTGAGACCCACGTTGTAGTCAAACAGTGTCTGGCCATCTTCCATCTAAAAAGATAAAAATTAAAAAGCCACTCATGTGTATGAATAGGTCCAGATAGAGAGCTACAAAAAGCCACAATTGCACAGTGCAGCAACAATTATTATTTAAGTTAAGAACATGTTGACATGGATATTAGAAACCAAATAAATACATCTGAAAAGCACTAACTAGAATTTTTTTGTTCCTTGGTCTGTTTTTGATCACTTAAAGGTGAAATATGTAATACCTAGTGTTCAAAAATGGGTACTGCAGTCAAATTCAAAATATTGGATCTCATATATTTGCATCTCTATTACAACAGGGCTACCTGCTTGAAGATGTGTCTTTAACTGATATGTGTTTGTCTTGAGTCAAGGAGCTGTAAAACGGTGAATATGCACATTTAATTGCCTACAAATTTATCACAATAATATATTTTGTTATTCAAAAGCTTTTATTATTAAGCTGTAAAATCAGTCAATGTTGAGTTTTCATCAGCAGTAACTTCACACGACTGCTATGATGCAAATCAGCACGACATGGTTTAACTCAACATGGCCAAAAGAGACACCGACAGGTTGCAGGGACACTGACCTCCAAACAGACTCCAAAAGTTAGTTAAACAGAACTAATCGGCATTGTGTTGTCCATAGCTGTCCGTGTATGTGTCTGTTGGAGTGTATAACCGTGCCCTGAACCTACACAGGACATGACGAGTGCATTATACAAGCAAGGACTATATGAGGATTATATGACAAGCAAGGACAAGTCCTACACTTTAAATAGGTCAGCATTTTATAACTCTATCAATTGTCTATAAATATGCAAAGCTTGACAACTCTCAGTGACTGCCTGCGCCCGACTCCATTAAGATATTGCTCAATTTAGTAGTTATAAACATCTACTCCTTCTAAAAGGTTATTAATGATTTCTTACAACTCTTAAACAGACACTGATTCATTCAGCAATCATTTGGCATGAGTTTTAGCTCAATGTTAAGTGAATAAACATGAACGGGAAGTGTGTGAAATCACAAAGACCGAAACAAAAACAGATGTTCCTCATATCAGAGTAAAAATTTCAAAGGAGAACATGCTGGCTGTAGCTTGTATTTCAACTTAGTATGTTTCCATAATCTCAGATGACATATCATGGTCATTTTATGATTTAATACAGTAAATATATTACATATTTCTCCTTTAAACAACTCATCATCAAATTTGCCCAAAGATGATGTATTTGAACAATCGCGCAAATGTCAATAAAGAAATCCTTTATTAAATTGTGTCACCAAATGTCTTTCATAATAGACATCCATGTGGTAGGGAATAAACACCACTGCACCATCGAGTGCCCTCGGACAAATACACTCGGCCGCTTGTGAAGGACAAACAAAGAACACACAAGACAGAAGACAAAATTGAGCACAGTGAGAGAAAACAACTATGTATGGTTACTGTGCTCAACAACATAGCGGGTGCATTAAAATACACATGCAGTATGCAGTACTTCAATAAATCTGCATGCCTTTAAATACACCAGCAGTGTTTAAGGATGTTGCTTAGGAGTCCGCAGCAACAACATCTGTTCTCAGTTCTCAAATGAACCGATGTTTAGCTGGTGATTACTGGTTCAGTTTTTTTGGGGGGGGGCGCAATTTTGGGCATTTGGAACAATTAGCACTTATGGCAGTATGATTGGCCCATTTGTATTCGTTTACATATCCAGTCCAGTCGAAATGGGTGTTAAACTGAAACTCTATTCACATGTATCCCACACTGGTTTTCTACAAGAAATAAAAGAAAAAAAATAAATAAAAAGAAATGAATGCATGAATTAAAGTGATCGGAGATGTAGCTGGGGGAAACGAAATGACTGGGTTGCTATGACAACCAAAAGAGAGCACCCCCACCCACCCACCCCCATGAACCTGAATCATGTATACAATCTCTGTCGAAACCAACCCACCACTACTACCACCACCATCAGCACGACCCTTTCAGGCAGCGCAGTTTGTGGGCATCAGAAAATGGTCATCCCTCTCAAAAAAAAAAAAAAAAAAAATCAAAAATAAGCTCTTGACAAAGAAAAACAAAACAAAAACAACGAAGGCCCATTAGAAACCCATATTTACCCTTCATTTACTCCTCTACCACAACCAATCTATTGTTAAGTGTACAGTACAGCTACTGCCTTAGGAATCGAGCTTATGGCAGACACGCAAACTCATTATAGACATCAGCTATTCATTTCAGCCTTCAACCCCACAATCCCCATTGTACTGGAGAGAGACGAGCATGGCCGCCACTCTCACTCGTGCTCCCCTTCCTTCTCTTCTTCGTTATTTGACAGCGAGGAGGAGGAGAGCGGTCGGAGGCGTAGCAGGAGAGCAGTAGAGGGAGCAAGCGCAATTTCCCCATCCCTCCCCGTTCTTAATAGTCTCATGAAATTTAGATCAGAGGAGCAGTGGTGCAAACACATCCATACAGTACAGTGGTGGCTATATTCACCTGTCTGTCTGTGGGAGTCTATATCAGCATTTCTTTGTCTGTCTCCCTGCCTAAACTCTTCGATTTTGGTCTCAGTAATTGTCTGTTCTCCTGCCTGTTTCATGCTATTTGATACTGCATTGAGAAAACAACAGAAAACACCCCACATAGATGATAAAATTGCCGCTACTGTTGAGCGGTACTGGGTAGATGGGACAGAGAACTACACAGCAACAACATACAGTAGAATTTCATGCACCGCATCAAACCTCATAAATAATATCTAAGCTGTACCCGCTTTCCACAGCGACTTCATTGTGTGATCAGCCTCTCGCTGCGAGGTGCTACAGTCCTGACATCAGTTCATACCCAGATGAAGAAACCTTTAAACAAAGAACCGCCATCTAAACCTGCAATGTGAGGAAAAAATGCTTCATATATTCCTGGAGGTCAAGATCTCTTTGACAGAAACATTGGCATCTCG
Source organism: Lutjanus argentimaculatus (assembly GCA_034769285.1). NCBI lineage: Eukaryota > Metazoa > Chordata > Actinopteri > Lutjaniformes > Lutjanidae > Lutjanus > Lutjanus argentimaculatus. The sequence continues at coordinate 1,516,722 of JAWZSL010000021.1, read as the reverse complement.
AGTGTGTAGGATGAACAAAAACATCAAGGACGTGACATTTTCTCCTTCATCATAAATAACGCAGGATAATGAAAGAAAAATAAAACACGTTGCTTCTGGTATCTTCATTATGTGACTCAGTGAAATGTTTTCCAGTTTTGCAGGGGGAGACATCAGTCCCGAGTGAGCGCACATCACAACAAAGCTTTAGACAAACCAGAGACACTTGACTTGAAGATTTCTCAAAAGGCTTGAACAAATCAGAGTCAAAAATCCTTGGCATGGCAACGCTGTCTGTGTGTCTGTGTGTGCTTCGGTGTGTATCACATTGTTGAGTGGAATAAAATTAACACCTCTCCACAAGGCTTATTTCTTTCCTGCATTTTTTGACAGGCAGTCTTTCAAATACTAATTCTTTCTTATTGTAACAGGCACTGAAGTATGATGTCAGGAGGAAGCTCAAACAAAGACAAGAAAAAGACCTGTGGCTACTGAGAGATAACGTGAAAACATACCGAACCTGTAGGCCCAGATAAATGTTTATACCTCATTCTGCCTATTCTGTCTAGGGCTGGGCAATATAGCTGAAAAATTAATCACGATAAAATGTTTCATTTCAGTCGATATTGATAGTTATTTAAAAAAGGTTAAATTCCACATCTTTATTTTGAATATAACCACCTTGCATTGAATTGAACCGCTTTATTTATCAAAGCACACAGGTAATTGATTTCATAGACTTAAAAAAAAATGCCATACTGACCATGTCCTTTTTTATTAACAATTTCCTCACTGTCTGCACTCGTTTTCTCACTCCATGCTGTTTCTGTTGCTGTGTCACATGTCGATGGTGAAACTGAACAACAAACCAGTTACATGACTGGCATGTCACTCATAGTCCACTCCATTATCAAATTCATTTATCATACTAAAAAGGTTGAAATCCTATTTAATATACAGTCTATGGTTGAAGCGAGTCACTTCCCCCACTCCACTCCTCCCCAAACTCAAGCTCAGACAGAATGCAGAAACACTGCAGCAGTGCAAGACGAGCACAACGTTGTAATTTGACAATAACAAGCGACGACAAGTCTTCCACTGTAAGTTGATCAGCTGTTTATAACTGTCAATTGTCTGTCAATGTAAGCTAAGCCCGTTATCCTGAAAACAAAAGCCCACTGCTCCAAAAATACACACTCTGCAGTTGGAGTTCAGTGACTGCCTGCCGGACTCCATTAAGATATTGTTCAATATAACCGTTATAAACATCAACTCCTTCTAAAAGATTATTAATGATTTCTCACACTCAGACACTTATTCATTCGGTGAACATTAGCATTAATTTCTACCTAAGTAACAGGCAAACAGGACCCAGAATGGAAATTTCAAAGGACAATGGAGCTGTAGCATTATTGTCAGAGAAGCAAGTTATTTCAATTTTGCATGTTTCCTTAATTTCTGATGACATATCATGATCATTTTATGATTAAGTACAGTAAATATATCACACATTTCTCCTTTAAACAACCCATCATCAAATTCGCCTAAAGATGATGTATTTGAACAATGGCACAAATGTCAATAAAGAGATCCTTTATTAAATTGTGTCCCAAATTTCTTTCCGATAGACATCCATGTGGTATGATTTATTACAGCAAATATATTAAAGATTTCACCTTTAACACTAAATAATAGTCACACTACTGTACAGTTTAGCTTAGCATTTTAACCATGTTTAATGTAGCTACAAGCAACAATTAATCAATTAGTTGTCAACTATTAAATTAATCCGTAAGTATTTTGATAATCCATGAACTGTTTTGAGTATTTTTCTCTGATTCCAGCTTCTTAAATGTGAATGTTTTCTGGCTTATTTACTCTTTTATGACAGTAAACTGAATATCTTTTGAGTTGTGGGCAGCACAAGACATTTGAAGATGTCATCTTGGGCTTTGGGAAACACTGACCAATATTTTTCACCGTTTTCGGACATTTTATGTGTCACACAACCCAATCGAGGGCAAATCAATTGAGAAAATAATCAACAATGAAAGTAATCATAGTAGCCCTACTGTTAATATTATAAGTCTAAAGCCAATGATATCTATTATAGAGCAGAGACTGGAGGTGGGAGAGATTTGGCTGTAATATTATGTTATTTTTCACTATTGTGCCAACATGCCCTCACACATTATCTAATTGTAAGACTCTTAATGCAGAAATCATTCAGATATTAAAGTAACTAAGCAACACCTACTTAGTATATAGGCCTGCATACCAATGACAGAATACATTAAGTCATTAAGTAAAAGTAAACCCAAATTGAAAGAATAAGAAATCATAATGGGCCATTAAATTTCAGTGCTTGGTTCTAAGAGGAGGTTTAAAGGTGTGAAACCCAAGCTGGACACACACCGCCGGACTGAGAGGAAATTTCAGAGCCGAGCAGAAATTAGCCTCTTTTGCTCAGACAGGCTGTCCAAACCCCCTTACTCCTACACGGTTCCTTCTTCTTCACCCTCGTCTCCACCCACAGGCCGTCTTAGCAAAGAGCTGAGAAAAATAGGTCATATTTCCAAAAACAATGACATGGGGTGTGTCTGTGAGTCTGCCATCCATACCAGGCTTCCATCTTTGATCTTTTATCCCTCATTCTGCCCGCAGCCATTCAATCTTACCAGAAATTTCCACTGTTAATTAGCACATATTACCTGGGAAAGTGACGACGGTTGTTTGGTCTTGGTTTTTTGCTTCAGTTCGCACCTCTTTGCATTACTTTACTTTTGTTCCTACGATAGGCTTTAATCACTGTACAGAAAGGGAAAATTTTTATCTGTGCTGAGGCCTTCAGTTTTATCATTTGACATCTTTTCCAAAATTAATAAACAGCCCTAGTTATTAATAAATAACTAGGGCTGAATGATTTTGAAAAAATATATAATTGCAACTATTTTGACTAATATTGCAATTGTGATATGATCTTGCAATATTAGAGGTAATGATCATTTTTACATCATTATTCTTATTTTGATTGAAAAAAATGTTCAAATGACAATGCTGTGAATTTTTTTTTTTTTTTTTTTTTTGCAGGAATCTAGACCATCTGATTTGTAGGACAGGACATCTCTGCCTCACGACATTCATTAATTTAAAAGTTTTTTGACACAGATTCTGCCGTTGACAAATTTTGCACCCCCTGCGATTTGAAAATTGCAGAAAGCCATATTGTGATTTCGATAAAATTTCAATTAATTGTGCAGCCCTACAAATAACTTGTCAGCTACTTTGAGCGACATTCCTTAAAATCGCATCGAGCAATAGTTTTAAGAACACGTCAAACAACTCAGACAAATCTCGCTGATTCTACCTGTAAGAAGGAAAAAAGCAGGATGTATATTGAGTATAAATTCCATTTACTGTAAGAATGTGTTTGCAGGCTTAAAGTGATATTCCATCCCAGAATGATAATCTACTCAATATGTACTCACCCCTGTGCCGATGTGAGATGGGTGAAGATCTTCAGTTCTCAAAACAATCCTGGAGTTTCAGCAGAAAACAGGGCTGTAGCCAATGGCAGTGAATGGAGACCACGGATAAAATGTTAAAAAAAAAAGAACACCAAACAAACACAAAATGTCTCCATCCTGCTCGTGTGGTGTAATCCAAGAGTCTGTGAGCCGCGACATTAAAATTTAACCACAAAAAACGCCATTTACACCATGTTTTTAGCCGAAATGTCAACTGTAGTCTCCCAGGTAGCATGTAAACATGGCGTCGAGGTATCGCAAGACTTCGTATATCTCTTAATGGATGCACGTGTGAAAATATTGCGAGATATACGAAGTCTCGCGATACACGGCACCATGTTTACATGTTACCTGGGAGGCTACAGTTGACATTTTGGCTAAAAACATGGTGCAAATGGCGTCTTTTGTGGTTAAATTTTAATGTAGCGGCTCACAGGCACTTGGATTACATCACACGAGCAGGATGGAGGATTGTGTTTGTTTTGTGTTCTTTTTTTAACATTTTATCCGTGGTCTCCATTCACTGCCATTGGCTGCAACCCTGTTTTCTGCTGAAACTCCAGGATTGTTTTGTGAACTGAAGATCTTCACCATCCTCACATCGGCATAGGGGTGAGTACATATTGAGTGGACTATCATTCTGGGGTGGAATATCGCTTTAATGTAAATGTGACTATGATTCTAAAACTGAATGATTTTGAGTTATAAGCCTAGTCCTTTTAACTATATAAATTTGACCTATATCTATAAATGTACAGTAATAGTTTACATGTAGTATTTACAAACTATCAACTTATGCTTTATTGCATTAAAGGGTATGTAGGATTTGTCAGTTGCTAAGTTTGTAAATGCACCAGAAAGAGTGTAGAGTACCATTCCCAGGATGTAAAATACTGATACTTTGGGTTGGTAAAGCGTCCCAAACGAGGCAAATCATGAGAAAATAAGAAGGTATGGGCTGGGGCGGACGTTTAGCTCAGTTGGTAGAGCGTCCGACCCATGTATGGAGGCTGTTAGTCCTCTGGAGTGGCTGCTGGTTCGACTCCTGCCTGCGGCCCTTTGCTGCATGTCTCCCTCTCTCTCTGCTCTGTTTCCTGTCTACTCTCTGGCTGTCCTGTCAAATAAAGGCAAAAATGCCCCAAAAAGTAACTTTTAAAAAAACAAAGTATTGGCCGAGGGCACTCTATGCATTGTTTGATTTAATTGTTGTGTGGTATAAGTCTGTGCATACTGACAGACTAACTTTTGATAGCAGGATGCAAATCCTGTGTTTTGAATTTGGTTACCAGATGATGCTTTTGTTAATTTTACATCACAGATTGTGCTTTTAATCTTTATATGTTTATTACCTGCGAACACACCAAGTCACAACTGATGCAAGAAACCTAAACCCAAGAAGAGTGAGGCAAATAGTGATCTAATAACCTCTGGTAATATGAGCTTAAAAACAGTAGGGGAAATCATACTATTCACAATGCAGGTGTTAGAGCTGGCAGTTAACAGGTAGACATTTGACCACTGAGCAAGCTAAAGCTAGAATGAGAAGGAGTGGCAAAACTCTGAAAACATGTGGGAGTGTTATACAGCCTGGAGTTGTAGTGTAGGTTGAGTGCCCCTCTTTGTCTTTGCTCTTTGTCCGGCCTATCTGTTGAAGAAGGGTGTGACTGTTTACATGCATGGCTGCAGCCAACTCTGCTTGCCCTGAAATTCTGTATGAAATTCTAACAGCTTAGAAACACCATCAATCGAGGTGCCATAACAACATCAATGTATGTATAATCAAATTGTGACGATATCTAGGTCAAAGCTGTGTGTCTGTGAGAAAGAGGGCAAGCCAATAAAGCTTCCCTACAGCCCAACAATAGGCAACAGCTAACAGTGGACGACAGGCCAACTATTTGAACATGAAACATGTTGCTTTTGCCTCGGCAGGAAAAGAGCCTTATAGTTGAAGCACAGGGATGCAATACAAGCTTAAAACACTTACACAAGCCAAATGTGTTTTTTTATTAGTAAATGAGAAGTCTACTGCTAAAATGAGTGTGGGCGTTGAGCAGAAAGGCTGCACGGACAGTGAAAGGTGTGTGTGTCTGCTCGTGAATGTGAGTGACATGAGATGTTGTTGTTCAAAGTGAAACAGAGACACACAATGAGGAGTGCACAGGCAAATTGAAAAACCCATAAAAAAAACACACTGAGGCAAACTTGTGTGGCTGCTGGCTCGAGACCCTTCCGACTGAAGGGCAAGCATGACTTTGAACTGGCGAGGCAGCGTGCGCAGCGAGCTGGAGGGAAAAACAAGACGCCATTTTGAAAAGGAATTAGACTGGAGTTATTCTGCTACAAGTCCAAATCCTAACAGAGCGCAGGCACCGCTCCAAGCATGTAAGGGCACTAGCTAGTGTACGCTGCGTGTCACTGGCTCATTCCTTGCATTACTTAACACATGGAAATCCCCTAATCAACCCTCCCCACTTATTTTCCAGTGAAATGGAGGAAGCACAGGATTCACTGCACGGGCCTAGCTTTTGCAACCACAGCTCCGACAGTCTGTGACAACAGCATAACAGCAGATTAACTGTTAATAAAGCTGATGTAAATTAACTAGGTTGTAGCTACCACTGTTAATGACATTCTTGAATTGAAAGAACAGTCTCGCTTTGTGCTTTGTCACCAAAGTGATTTAAGTTGCACATGATTTGTTGATTTTAGGAAAACTGTTCAAAACAATAAAAAACGTTTACTAGTAAACTCATGGAAAGTGCATCCAAGGGCAGTAGGCACTGGTGTAATAGGTGTAACACAATATCTTCTACCTCTTTTCATAATAATGGTTTGCCATTACAAGATTGGGAAAAAATATACTTATTCTAGGCATTAGATGATAGTCTGGATTATTTGATGGAGTTGTATGAGGAACTTATGCATAGTCAGTGTATTAAGATACGGTGGATGACGGCTAGCAACCCCCTGTTAGGAGAAGCAGAGTGGAGTACAAGCACGGAAGCCAAAAAAAAAAAGTCATTATCAGTTTAGGTGTTCACTATATTTAGAATATTTTCACCACTTCACTACGCAGCCAGACAGCCTTTTCTGATGGGAAACCGCTGTTATACAATCCAAATATCACTCTCTCCAAACCAACCAAACTCCATAGGCAAAAATTTGTAATTTTACCTCATAGAACGATGGAGTTGCAGGTCTGCCACTGCTTCGATCTCTTAGTTTGTGGCATAGTTTTCTAAAGGTTAGTTCAGCTTCTCTGAAGTTGTACAATAACACAAACAAACCAGCAATCCTGTGTTCTGCGCCGTAAAAACTACTGATTTTACCTGTGGAGTTTGGTTGGTTTGGAGAGAGTGATATTTGGCGATGTAATGGCAGGTTACTGTGAGGAAAAAAAAGTGCTAAAAATATTCTAAATGTAGCATACACTTAAAATGACATTTGTTTTTCAGGTGGAACTTTTTTGAGTGGCTGACCCTGTCCACAGCAGTTCATTGCTTAGCTTCTGTGCCGGTGCTCTTCTCTGCTTCTACAAACTGAGAGCGGACCAACCAGCATCTACTGTCAGTAATACATTGACTATCGATAAGTACCTCGTAGCAACCCCACTTCAAATAATCTGAACAATCCTTTTAAAATCTCTCCTTCACCATTCCAAACAGTGTTTGGAGTATGTTCTTTCCTTCTGTCCTGCAGTATACACAGCACACAAACAGAGAACAAAATCAACCCATTGTGGTCTGTATGACTCAGATTTAAATGTTAAGAGACTTCATTATCATTCAATTACACAACAGGAAGTAGGCTAGACAACTTGAAAATGCAGAAAACTGTTCATAAAGGAATTTCTTGGCCTGTAATACTGCCTGACACGTATGTATGCAGGAACGTGTGACTAAATGTAAACAATTTTCTCTTCCAGGGGGCTTATCTGCCTGGCCGAGTCATAGTGTGTGAATATCAGCTTCGTAATGTTATGCTAGAATACTAAATAAATCATGGCACCAGTATCCTGCCAGCAGTGAGCATCTTATGCTTATTACAGATCGAACAGCGAGTGGGGTGACGGCTTTCATGAACCTTTCACACATATACATTAAGACACAGTGGGTCAGCCTGTCTGTCTTTTATATGATTCTCTTATACATTGAATGTTTACATATTTGAACAAACACGGCATAAATAGTGAAAGCAACAGACTGATTTCATCTTAGCACAGCACTACATCTGAGGTTACAAGATATAAATTTTCCAAATATTGCCTGCACTTACATTAACAGTTTCAGTTACAGTGTGAGTGTCTCTGCATGATAGATCATAAAATATGCCTGTGTGTTCAAAAACTAAACCACAGGCTTTGAGGCTGCACGCTGCATGCACCCATCCGCCATGATACACACACACATGTGCCTATGTCAGAATGGCAGCTTACAGTTTTCATACCACTGTCTTCCTAACGGCTGCCATTTAAAAAAAGCAACAAACTTGCTTCAATCACTGTGTGGGAGAGAGAAAAGGTACATGAACATCTGTTCAGGGTAATATATGAATCATCACATTTCTAACACAACATCATTTAACAGTGTGTGGAATTTCCTTCCCACCAGGACAGTGACTAAATATTACGGCCTGGTCGTAGCCTTAAAACTAAACACATACAGTTTTAGTCTCAATTTGGTATTAAAAAATTATTGCAGTTTTTGCACAAGTTATTTCCTCCCAGAAAAAGTGTAACTGTAGTACTGTTACAAACATATTTTTTTCCCAGAGCACTGTTAACTTTCTCATGTTACAAATTCTCGGAGTCATGTTGTGGGATTTAGAATGAAATTAATGTAAATGTATAACTGAAAACCAGACAAATTCTGACTGATACATTACATGTGAAGGCAATATGATCCATTACAATAAAAAGTTGCGGTGGGCAATATGGCCAAAAACAGTATTGTACAGTATAATTATCATAGCATTATAATGATATCAAGATTACATTTTTTAACATAATACTATATATATGTATTATATATTATATTTTTCTTAAATATTTGACAACTCATGCTGTGACAGAAAATCTTATCTTACCATAATTAAATCACAACGTCTTACTATGAGACATCTGTCATGATACAATCATACGGAGAGACTAAGTATAAACTCTGGACAGTTTTACAGGCTGCATTATTGATGTAACCAGACACATACAGTGTGTAGTAAACCCAAATTATATAGAATTATTAGTGGCATGAAATCAGCAAAGATACCTAAAACATGTTTACTATCTACTGGAACAAAGTTAAATATCACAATATTTTTGACCAAATACCTCAATAATGATATTGAGACTATACTGTAGGGATGCCTATTGGTGCTTTCACAGAATATTAATACGGTGAGATTAATAATCATCAGTAATGTGGATATAATGACTAAGTGGGAGAAGGCAAATAATAGAACAGCTAGAACAGTCTGGTAAATTCAGAAAATGAAATCACTTTATTGTAATGCAGCCTTTAAAACAAGGAAAAGACAACACTTAGGCCTATCATTATTCTATGCTGTCGTGTTTTAACTGCCTGTGTTGATTGTCTTCTTGTGTTATGTCTTTTGAAAGTTGTTTTGTATTAATTGTCTGCTTGTTACATGTCCTGCATGACGCTGCCTTACTCCTCTGAGCTCGATCTCCTGTTTAACTGTTCATTTGCATTCTTCAGTTCTAAACATGTATGGTGTGTGATTCATTTAAAATTTTAATGGCCAATTTAACATCAGGCCGAAGGACAAGAGTTGAAAATTAGTCTTCTGGCTAACGCTGGCACATTTACAGTGATGCTGATCAAACTGCATTGTCCCTGAATAGAGAGAGAATAAATGAAATGAACAAAAAAATAATAATAATATCCAAAATCTAAGACAATATCTAGTCTAATATCTCCATATAATATCAATATATTGTCACCCTCACTATCTGCCTCATTTTGGTGGAGTTAAAGGTGAACTGAAAAAGAGAACAAACATTGTTTGATAGATTTGTCATATGTACTGAATTACTGCCTTACAAATCAAATCATATGTACAGAAGCAAGGTTTAATGTTTAGGAACTGGGTTAAATAAAAGCATGGTTAGGAAGCACCCCACTCATGGATCCGAATCTGTGTGTTACACTGTATTTGTACTGTAGTCATTATAGTATGTTATGTATTTGAGTATAAATACAGTATATACTTCATATTGTGTATTACACAGATATACATCTTATTATTGATCGGGTATGTCACCACATTTTTTAGAATATATTGAGCTATTAGCTTTAAAGCTATTAGAATATATTTTTGTTACTTATGTTATTTTTCTATTGATGATATATAGTTCTCTCTTCTTGTGATTTTATGTCACAGCGTATTAACTAGATAACTTGCTTCTGTAACACAGAAATTACCCAATTTGGGATTTTAAAAAAAAACTACATCCAGCCATCAATTTTCACTACTGAATTTTCAGGCCATGAGAAGACAGGTGGGCATCTGTACAGCAGACGGCCCTGGCTGTCCTCACTGTACTGTGTGCATAATGTAACTGTAGAGAATCCAGGGTGTAAACACAACTACAGCTTGCTTTTAGACGTGAGGGCACGTGGAGTGGAGTCCCCTCCTCCTCAAATTATCATTAACATCATCATAACACCACATGGACCAGCCCGATGATGGCTCACTAATGGGACTCTGTGCTGTTAGAGCCACTGTGGCGACACATGTGACAAATACAACGTACAAAACAAATGTCAATCGAGCTGCTGTTAATTCGTTAAACAAGCGCTCGCAGATGTGGGCTGTTCTGTTTGCGCTGCGCTACTTTGGCGTGCATGTGGAAACAGAGGGCGATGTTCTCTTTTCTCTCTCCCGTCAATGTAAACAAACATGTCTACGGCTGCGAGACATTTGTTGCACGCAGCGCCAACCCAAAACAATAACACGGCCGCATGATATTCCATACATTCGTGCATTATCGCCGTCTTTCCTCAGTGGCTGGCACACCGCGTACCCCGGCTCTTGCGCAAGAACTATTGGCGAATTCCTATCAAAACAGGAAGCTCGCATGGGTCCGAAACGGCTACAACACCAGAGGACCACTCACTCTCCACCGCCACCTAAAGCCTGCCAAAGCATCAAAAAACCGACTGTTGCATGACGGGGTGACACAAAAAAAGCATCTTTACCTGCTTCCCTCTGTAGAACAAGCGCTGCTGTTGCGGGCTTACATTGAAGATGTCCTGTATTTTCAACCGTAAAGACTCAATTTTGGTCAATCTAGAAAGATCCTCAACGGTTCGCGTCTCCTTCCCGTCTATGGTACGAACCTGGATCCACATCGTTGCGCCGCCCTGTTACGCTTCAAATAAATATCAAATAACGCAGAATTTGGATGCGAGTAAGTGTTTTTTTTTTTTTTTTTTCTTCTTCCAGGGGGGGGTTAAAAGGAGATATAAAACGGAACAAAAAATGTTCAGGGCTCCATTGCGTTTTCCTCTGCAGAGGTAACGTCGGACTGGATCGCGCAGGAGGTGTCTCACATGAGGTCGCGGCGCCAAGCAGCAAATCTCGCGAAATAACGTTCAAGAGAGCACAGTCTGCAGTTAAAGGCACAGCTCCACAGTTAATGTCAAATAAAACAGAGAGCCGTGGCTGAGGGCCTGTGCAGCACAGTAGCTGGTCTATTACTGTTACAGTGGTACTTCACAGTCAGAGGTGGCAGTATTTCAATTTAAACTAATTAAAAAAACATGTAGGCTGGGCCAGAGAAAAAAACACAACTTGTAACAAAGTACTTTATGAGCTTGTATTTGTGTAGGGCTAAAACACATTATTTAATATGTCATTTTATTCTCAAATAAAAGAACAATTAGCCTAATCACGTTTTGGGTCCACCAGTGTGCTAATTTTAATTGCCACTTTTCCACCAAACTGGCTCTGGTTCTTGAATCAAAACCGTTCAAGAGTTTTGAAACCTTGGTTCTGTCTAGTGAAGCAAGTTTGAGCATCATAAACAGAGGGTGTCGCACAACGCACAACCTGCATGTACTGAAAAGAAGTGAATGCATGTTGTAGCTTCCACCTATGCTTCTGTGTTATGCAGCCAATAGAGCTAGTTCAGTAGATATTTCCTTTGGCAGAGTGGCTAACTTTCTTTTAGGCCTCCGCTGGCTTGAATGGAGAGAAGATAACTTAAGCATGCAACTCTTTGAGACTCTCTAAATGTTATTGAACTGAATTACTCAAATTCTGATAAATAAGTAGTGTCATAGGGGCTCTGTCACTTAAAAAAAAATGAAGTGGTTGTTTTGCCGCTGCTTCTTTCATAATGTAAGTGTATGGAATAAAGGTGTTTTTGGTGTCATGGTGCGTTACATGACATTGTCATTACACACTTTGATTATATTTCACGTAAGGAAACCCACTGTTTTTTCACTTGAGACCCACTTCTAAACCATTTTATTTTTGGTTGAAACGCTCTGAATGTTCATATTTAGGTGCACGAACTGAAAGAGAACCACTTTCCATGTTGGTGGAAAAGAGGTAATTGTGAACTACTGTATTTCAGTTATATTTCTCATGACCAATAGCTTAAGTAAAGAATCTGCTTTAGTGTTTTGTACAAATTTCCCATAAGATAAAGGTATGTAATCAAAATGACATATTGCATGTTAAAACAAGCTTACTCTAGACTCTAAAAGTCTAGACTTTTGATACAGACTCATCTAGACAAGGCCTCAAGATCAGCCAGTGAAGCAGGACTCACCTTAAAGCCATTATTGTGTAATCTGATATTGAGTTTTAGTAGTGCATATTCCTATTCTTAAACAAAATTACAATGAATTAAATTACCAAATAATCACCAAAAACCTAGGATTGTTATAGGCTTCTGGGAGTCTGGGGCCCCAGGGCAGTTGGCTCATAGTCCTGTTTTGGTTAAATGTAGTCGTATATTATAAGATTAACCTACTACAGTCTCTTGCCTCTTCCCAAAAAGACAATTATACAACTGCAACACACTCACTATGCTGCTGCCATAGTTCTCAGAAGAAACAGTAAAACTGAGCCCATTGGCTTACAGTTAGTTATAGAACTGATGTCCTTGGGCCAAAATACATTCTGGATATGCCAGAAAAATAAACCTAATAGGCCTCTAAGATCTTTATAAGAAGCAGTCAGCTCATAGTGCCTCGAGTCAGAACCAAACTGGGTGAAGCTGCTTTTAGCTGCTACTCTGCACACAGTTGGAACCAACCTATTCACTGTCTTCAGTGTGTTTAAACTTTAGTCACTTTCACATTTTAAATGAAAACCTCTCCTGGTCTCCAGTACATTTTATTGATCATTTCTTCACCACACTATTATTTTTATTGGTGCAACTCACTACTGCATTGAAACTGTACTGTCGATTGTTATTTGTCTATTTGTATTTTTGATTGATCTATTTTTCTTCTTCATTGAGCTTTAATTATTTATTTGCCTTATCTAAATCCATCTGAATTCATTTTGTCTTGATTCAAAATTCCTTTTTGGATGGATGGATTAACTGGACAAAGGAGAGTACAAAATCTTTCATTTTACACATTTCATGGAGTAACATTGGTCTTTAGTAGTGAAATACAATGTCTAGGTTAGGCATTTTGTCATGAAATAATCTGAGATAATCTATATCTTATTGTTATAATGATGGATGGACCAACACACAAACAGCCAGTCAATTAAAATCCAAATAGCACATCAAAACGTTTTTTAAGTACATTGACAAAACATCTATCTTTCTCAAAGCGTGTAGTAGAAGCCACATAAAGCCTCCCCTTAGAGCCCACTATCATGGGCCTGACTCTGCTTGAGTCTCTCAAAGTATTTGTGCACACCACTGCAATACACATCAGGGATTTTTTTTCACCATTGTGTAAAGAAGACCTATAAAAGACTAAAATCCCCTTGCCTGACAATACCTCCTGGCTGAGCTGAAATCACTGTAAAGCACATGCCTCTTGTGGCATAATTGCTTAATTAACAATCGTCTCAGCTGGAGACCTCCTCCATGTGCCACTGGCAAGTCTATAGCTTGACAGTGTAGAGAATAATACCTTCGTCTGCTCTCCTGATGCTGCATGTTCTGTCCTAAAAAAATATGGCAGTTTTATTCAAACAATGATGGGTGCTAAATACATTCAACATAACATATTATTCTAGTGACAGACATCTCTAATCCTCCTCCTCAGCCTACATACAGTCTATGGTATGTAGGCCTACATGCAGTGACACAAACAGAACATAGTGTGACTCTCTTGCCCTGATAAGTGTCTGTCAGGTTGTCAATACTTTCAGTACAGACAGTGTACAAATCCTGCCTCCTGCGCTAGGACTGACACACTGTTGTCCCAAATATAGCCTTAACCAGAATAACCATGGAGCTAATAAAACTGAGGTTAAGACCTACCTGAGAGGTTAAACAAAGGGCATGAAAGCCCTTGCACTCCTCCCATCATATCTTATTTTAAATACAATTTATTTATATAATTTTCAATGCCAAAAAAAAAAATAAAAATAAAAATAAATAAATAAATAAATAATAATAAAACAATGCAACATAATAACCCTCCTATGTATGACTGAATATATGAAAAAAAAAAAAAACAGCGTAAAATTAGGCAAACATTGGCAAGGGAAGTAAATATACCAAGACAAGATCTATAAGATGCTCAGGTGATGAATTTGAAGTTATTTTGGAAAAAAAAATTTAATTAAATAAATAAAATAACTCAATGGACAAAGATGTTGGCTTATTAAGCCAAGTGTTTATAAATTTTGGCTAATTCCACATTCATAAAATGCCATGGACCAAATAGAAAACCATAGCTTAATAAAATTAATAATTATTAATAATAATTGATATGAACCTATATTACCATTCAATTCACTAGTCAAGGTGAAAACTACTAAATCAAACAAAGACCCAATCAATATATGAAACATGAAATTATCAACAAATGTGATTTATTTATTAATATGCCCCCCTTTATTTATTATTTATTACTTATTTATTTATTTATTATTATCTGTTTATCTATCTATTTAATTGCTTTACTGGATTTCAAAGCTTCCTGCACAATACCTTTACAGATTTTTTACAAATATGTATTTATTTATTTATTTATTTATTTATGTGTGTCACAGCTGAATTCCTGTCGCTGTTTCCTCTTTTTGTTCCATTAAATTGGTTATACTGTATGTTACTGTTTTTATCAATAAAGTTTGCCGTAAAATGGATAAAAAAGAATAACAAACAAGATGCTAAACTCTCTGCTGTACACCTTGGTGACTAGCGACATCTAGTGGCTACAAGTGAGCACTGTGTGCTGCTCAAGTTTACACTGTACATTGAACAGTACCTGCTGTGTCTTTCTTCTGTAGTACAGTAAGCGCTCAAGTTATGAATGAGAGTCCATAGTCTGATGCTGTTGCTCCGTGCTGTGCACAGTATCCTTATGGATGATGTGCCAGTTTTTGGCTCATTATTTTAAAGACAGCTGTCTCAAGATGTTCCTCTTTCACTGTGACAATGGCGACACAGTTACAATAAGGTAAATAATAACCCCCCCCCCCTCCCCCCTCCCCATCCCCCGCCCTCAGATCTTTTTTTTTATTTAATCAGAAGATGGATATGAAAACATTAACAGTTAACAAGAACAAAAAGAACCACAAGAACAAAAAGAAAATTATATATTTTTATTAAAAAAGAGGTCTGTAAGGAATTATAACTGACCAAATTCCTGATGACTTTCTGTTTTGTCAGCCCATTTAGTGTTTCAAAATAGCCAACAGTCTCATTGCATTCTTGAATATTGGGTTTCCTTTCAAATCATTTTCGTTTATGGATATCAAACTTGCCATATAGAATAAAAATAACACGAAATAAAAAACATGACTTTCCAATTTTCCCATAATAAAAAATACGTCTTTTTTGTAAATTAATCTCATTCACACATAACATATCAAAAAGATTGTCGACATCAATCCAGAAAAAAAAAAATCAACGCACCAAATGCATTCATAAAATCAAAATAACAATTTGGTGTGACACGAGACCAGCAAGCTACGTCTGCGCACATTTGCATCGGGCGCACGCAGGGTGGAAGTCAAGTGAACGGTACAGTAGTCCTCAAGAATCGTGTCTAGGATGGAACCCCAGACCTGCGAAAGATCTCGCGAGAGTCATCATTTCAACCCAATGTATGATCTTTCCACAACTCTAACCAAGCGTTCTTGTTCCTAAGGCGACCTTAATAACAGCGGTGTAACATTATAAAACATATGTACTTCGCACAAGATGCATACTGTAGAAACAAAAGCGTACAAATCTCGTGAGAGTTTCTCAAATCTAGGGATCCCATTTATCCAGGGCCGTCTTCAAGCAAGCCAGACAGAGCAGTCGGTTACTAGCTTTTTGTAAAACCCTACAGGCTTCAGAAGAAATCAGACACATCGCGCATATTTGTCTCTAAAGTGAACCTGTTAATTTTTTACGTGTCATGAAGTAGATGTCAACTCGCAAACCAAGCGGGTTAGCAGACTGGCTAGTGATAATGAACTGTTATGCATTGTCGGACAATCAGCTAGTGTTGCTCCAGCTAATGCTCCTTTAGCCATCTTGCTGTCACTGACATGACTCCGAGCGCTGACGACATGAGATGTCTGCATAACTTTTTACCTGCCGGACATTTAACTGCTAAGGTTTTTTCAGTATGGACAGCGAACGCAGCAATTGCAGGCCCCAGACTGGAGACAATAGCAAGCTAACCTAGCTAGCGGCTGTCGTGGCTGCTGCTAAGCTCGCTAAAAAGCGGTCTTCCCTGGTGCGTGTCTGGAGCCGCACTGAAAAACGTCGAGGTATGTTGTTGAACCAACCAAGCTCTGCCTCTGGTCAGTTTGTTTTGGTCTCATTTTCACGTGATCAGGAGACGGAACGTGATAAGGGAGTGCACTGTAAATTTCCCCGTGAGCGAGCAGAACAAACTTTGTTTACTCATTGTTTTAACTACCGTTAGCTAACCCGCTAGGAGCTAACTTCAAGCTAGCTAGCCAGTGATCCAGGGAAAGGAAAAAAGTTTGCAGAGATCAGGCAGGTAGATGAAGTGAGTTAAACTGCTAGTAATTTAGGCACAATCACATGAGGTTGGCGTTCCAGTGTTTCATCGTGTGGCAGTAATAATGTGAACACCTGCCATGACAGGACTTATATTGTCAGCAGACTTAGCCTAGCTATCTTAGGTATGTTAGATATGAACCTGCTGTGATGTCATTTGGACCTCTTTATGAATGCTTAGTAAGCACGGTTTATTTGTCATGGTCTAATTTTTGCTTGCATCAAAACTATGTTTGAGTGCTGTTTGCAACATCAAAGTTCACCATAGGTGACACCTGTTACTAAGACCATTGACAGGATTCTGGATATGAAAAATATCATGATACAGGGTTTACAATGCAATATATTGTCATACATTGCAATACTGTAAGCAAAATGATATATTGCTTATTGCTATAAATCTAAAAAAGGAAAACTGTCATAAAGAAAACACTACCATATAGAGCTCAACAATAAGGACTGCTCCGGGCAAGTGAAATGCCATGTTGGGCAAGTAAATCTGGCAAATGGCAAGTGGTACAAAAAATAAACAATATAACTGTTTTGATGATTGATTAATCATTAGTCATTTTTCAGAAAATGCTGTTTCCGGCCACTCAAATATGGCAACTACCCACTTTTCTTTGTTTATTATCATATTGAATTAATATCTTTTAGTTTTAGATTGACAAAGGAGACATTTTAAGACATCACCTTGGAGTTTGAAGGATTGGGATGGACATTTTACCCATATTTTCTGACAAAGGGTCTAGGAAAATATCAAGAGACTTGAGTATGGCAAAATTATGTTTCATGATAGTGTATTGATTTTCTAAAATCTGTGTTGTGATATATTGGTTCATGCAAATAGTTGTGGCAGTGGTTCATTTTGAGTTGTGTTTAAACTTCTGACCTCTTGATAGCAGTGCTGTTATCTACTTCACTACTCTGATTGCATAAAAAGTAAAATCAGATGTTATGCATATGGTGGTGTGTTCTTTACAACTACATTTTAAAACCAAGTTTTCTTATTAGATTAAAAAAAAAAGTAATATACCACCTTGCTTACAATATTACAATATATTGCAGCATACTGAATCATAATCCCTGTATTGTGATACACAGCATATCACCAAATTCTTGCTGTTACACAACCCTATAATTGTCAATGAAAATAATTGTTGCAGCCCTATATAATAACACTGCAATCTAGTGGTCGGAGGATTTTACCACAACTCAAAATGCACCACTGCCATGAATTTTTGGCATCTATCATGGCATCAAGATACAGTGTTTTGAGCGATACTTAAATGTTTCAATATTTTCTCACACACCTACCTATTACCCACTTAAGGTGCCCGCACCATGGATCAGGAGGATTCAACAGACCAAATCACAGCAGCTTGTAGCCAACCTTTGTTCCACAACCAAGACCTGACTGTGACTGACCAAGACACAGCACCCCAGCAGCCCAGCTTGGACATCATGTCTTCACAGTCCAAATGGGTGAGCAGCAGCACTGAAGATACCAACCTGCTCATAACTGAAGATGGGCTCAGTAACGGCACCTGTGAAATTGAGACTATGGTTGCATTACACTGTCCTGGCGACAGCGGGGATGTCACTGCTGAAGGTGACCAGCTTGCGCTTAGCAACGACGGTATGTCAGAGTTTTCTAACAGTGACCTCTCTCTGCCTGAGGTCTGCATCTCCACCAATAGCAACAGCTTCGAGGAGGATATGAATTACGAGGTCCAGCAAGCTTATAGGATATTTACTGGCTTTCTCTTAGACAAGCACAAAGGGATCACCAGTCCGTTCCTCCATCCCATTGGCCACCAGGAGGCCCAGCATGGTATTGGAGGTGTCCGGGGCTGGGGTCAGGCACAGCTCAGGCAGTCAATGTGCTTGCGGAGGATGGAGGAGAAGTTTATCAATCAAGAGTATGAGACCATAACAGAGTTTGTTGCAGACTTCAGGCTGATGTTGGAGAACTGTTATCGCTACCACGGGGTGGACCACTGGATCTCCAAGCAGGCTCAAAAGCTGGAAATCATGCTGGAGCAGAAGCTTACACTGCTATCCAGGTAAATCTAATCTAAATACACTGTTGACCTTTATTTATTAAGCTGGAAAATGTTCAAAACTGTTAAAACACTTGCAATCAGAGAAGAACCAAAGCATGTATCCTAGGTCATGTAATAATAAGTTAATGTGGCTATAAATGTTTCTTTGCTGTCTGGCAAGGGTAGCCCAAAAACATGATTAGATGATTTGTTTTTAATTGCAGGGCAGTATTTCAACACAGCATCAATGTAAAGTGTCTATATACAGTAGTACTGCAGGAATGATGTACTGCAGGAGTGATGCTAACCTAGAGGTTGGCCTACAAGGCTAACCTCTAGGCTAGCATCACTTGGTTCCCTCCCACAAAAAGCCAATGGGATTTGTGCAGAAAATAAGTTCTGTGTTGAATAAAAGTTCATGATGCTTGCACATTTTGCTCAGCAAGATAGTCTTCACATATGAATACCACTTTTATGATGTTTGAAACCTAGGTGCAATTGCCAGGGGCTAGTGATTCAAAAACTGTCATCGAGATCAAAATTATCCAGATAGTTAAAAAATCTAAATGGGCTATTTCAAAACCAGGAGATCTGATCCTGAGCCTAAAGAATTGGGTAATCCAGTCAAATCAAATGTTGTATTTAGGTATTTCAGAATTGTGGAAAGATAGATACAGCATGGATTCAATGTGGATATAGAGACATTTAGGGCACATATTTAATCATTCTTTTATTCAATGCTTGCTTATTAAAGTAATACAGATCATGCATAAACAATACCCAGTATAAAGTAAACAACAAACCAATGTTTTCAATTAGTAAACCAAAAAACCTTAAGCTATTATAAAAATAGGTCATTGCAAAAACAAGAATTTAACATTCCTCAATAATTCTTGCCTGCATCATGCTTCATATCACTGAAGATAGCAAGGTTCCTCACTGTGATGGAAGGGATAATGACCCTGACCTACCACTGGAACCTCAACAACCAGATGGACCAGCTGGACAGTCAATGAGAGACATTGTATTAAATCATTATTTTACATTAGGACCTTTTGATTACAAAAAAACAAACAAAAAAAAAAAAACAATAGTATGCCAACAAAACAGAATGAAGTTTTAATTTGACTAAAATAGGCCTCTTCAGAGACTGCAAATCTAGATTTGGTAATCTTGATGTTGTGGTATTTGGATCAGAATGAACCTACGTGAAGATTCTTCAAAAAACAGAACAAAACCTACAAGAAGAGTTTTGTCTCTGGTTGCAAAAAAGGATTACAAAATCTGAATAATTCTGATCTAGATTTGAGGTTTTAAAATACTGGCTCCAGAAGGAAAAGGCTTATTAGGCTATAAATGAACTACACCACAGTTGCATGGCTGCATGTTACCAACACTAAGTGACAACCTCTATAGTGTCATGTAGCCACTTGGTAGCAGCTGCCTTTTTTAAGATACTCAAATCTTCAAAATTTACAAGTTGGCTCTCTCCGTCTGTTAAACTAGGACACTACGAGAGAAAACGACCTTGGCAGTGACTTCTAAAGGACGTTTTGGTGCTGAGGAGGAACGGAGTTCAGGGGGCACCTCAACAAGGAGGAGACTTGCACCTCGTAGCCTGGCTACCATCACTGTTGGTGGGCATGAGTCTCTCATGGTCCAGACATTACGGCTAGAAGAGCAACAGAGGGCCAAGGACGAGAAACGGTGAGTGAATATCTGAGATATCTTGCTGTTTTCAGTTGACTCTTTTATATGGGGATATTATTACAAGAAATGCATTAAAACTTGGTTCAAACAAGCTACGCATGTTCTGAACTTTCAGGCAACGTGAGCTTGAGAAGAAAGAAGCAGAGGAAATGTCAGCCAAAGAGGTCGAAGAGTGGGAGCAGACATTGCTGTCACAAGCTTCCCCCCACACTGTGGACACACTTTGGGAACTCCCTGCTATAGGGCACTTCCTCTGCCTGGCTCAGACTGCCCTCAACCTTCCAGAGATTGTATTTTTTGAACTGGAGCGTTGTTTGCTGATGCCCCGCTGCAGCCCCCTCCTGTCCAAAATCATGTCTTCCCTACTGTCCCCACCCCAGCGGAGGGCCACTCTGCACCGTCGGCCTGCCCTGCCTTACCGCCGCTGGGAGTCAGAGCTCAGGCAGCGGGTCCTAGGCTGGTATCGAGCAGTTGGTGGCTCCCATGATCAGCCAGGTCGGGCTGAGCAGCTGGGACTCTGCCACCAGTTTTTTCGCATTCTTGGGGAGGTGAGCCCTTTGGAGGAGAAACCCTTTCACTTGCTGCCCTTCTACCAGCGAGTTTGGCTTCTGAAGGGGCTGTGTGATCATGTGTATGAGACACAGAAAGATGTGCAGGATGCTCTGCTGTCCCAGCCAATCCATGAATGTAGGGAGTCTATTTTGGGCTATGACAGCAAGGAGAACGCCTACATACATTTCCCACATTTCTGTGGGGCAGACCTTAGGATCTACTGCCAGAGCCCCAGCACACCCCCAGCTTTCCCATTCCCTTCTGTTTTGGTCAAAAGGGTTGAAATTGAGCCAGGGACAGAGGGTGAAGAGTCAGATGGAATTAAGGTTGAGGGGCTTAAAAGTGACGGGTGTTATGGACGCTCCATGGACACGGGAGAGTCTGATGATTTTGGAAATGGGAGAGCAGAGACACCTAGGGTTTTCAAAGGGGAAAATGGGGATAGAGAGGAAGATAAAAGGTTTAAATTGTGGTCACTGAAGAAGGAGGAGGGATGTGAATCAGGGTCATCTGATGGAGACTCATGTGATGACTCTAAATTGGACTTAAAAAGACACACTAACTCCTTATCCCTTTCACACAGTCCTATTGGAGGAGGTAGTGTGGAAATGAATTTGAAGGAAGAGACTGTAGAGTTGGAGCATCAATCCAAGCATCTCACATTAAAACAGGAGCAGGGCTTCTCATTGGGTTCAATGCGCACCATTAAAGCAGAGACACAGGAGCCCTGTCTGAGTGTAGGGGAGCACAGCTACACAGGCAGGTCACCTGCTCGCTCAGTGAGTCATGGCTCCCCAATCAAATCGGTGGGGCTCAAAATGGAGGGAGGAGGTCTCAGTCAGGGACACCAAAGATCTTCCTGTTTGGAATGTTGTAAAAGTAAAAGTAGTAGTATCAAATCTGAGGAGCACGACTGCTGCAGTGGCACTTCAGGGCTAGCAACGCAGTTATCTTCTGACAGCGCTCAAAACTCAAGTGAAGAGAGGGTGAATGACAAAATCTGGACTAAAAAAAAAAAAGCGGAAGAAAAAGCGAGGGAGGGAACAGCTGCTGAGGGTGAAAGGAGAGCACAAGCAGCTGCAGCACGTGGACAGGATGAGGCTGTCCTCAGCTGAGGCTGCCAAAGCTGGCATGCGGAGAGTTGCCACAACGATCAAAAGAAAAGAGAAGAAGAAAAAGCATAAAACAGGTGAGGAAAAAGTCAAATGTTGATGTTAGTCCAGTGGGTTCTTCTGGTATTGCATGAAGCTTGTAGTAAGTGTACATTCATAGCCACAATACCATATGGGATATTTTCTGAATTTGCTTTACTATTCAGTTTAATTTTCTCCAATAATAACTTGTTGGTTCAATGACTATATATGTTATCTTGTTGACAGGAAAAAAGTTTGACTCATCAAAGAAAATTAAAGATGAACCTACAGTTGAGCCATCATTTAAGGTAGTTACACTCATGCTAAAATATACACTCTCAGTACGTTTTTAATGTTTTATTAACTGAGTAATCAGATTACAACTATTTTATAGTCTTGATTTAAGCCTCACCATTCTTCTGCCCCTCCTTTTTTCTTATCTCTCTTTCTTTTTTAAGATTTTTTCACTCAATCTGCTATTTCTCCCCTGTAGTTGGTATGCACCAGTCTTGAGGAGTTGCGAGATCTAATCAGTAAGACAGAAGATGAGCTTGATGACCTGGAGAGCACCAAAAAGAGATTGGTACGTTATATCATAGTCCTTTCAAGAGGACTTGATCCAGAGCCTTCTGAATTTGGTGAAAATGACAATGTGTTCTCACATTTTAATGTTGTTGACTTGACTAAGGTTTCCTTTGCTTGTTTCAACTGACAGGGTCGGTGGTATTATAGGAGAGAAGCTGTAAAAGACCTCCACAGCACTCTAATCAGACTACTGAATGAGCTTTCACCCTGGGAACCCAAACTCGTCAAGGCATTTCAAAGGAACAGGTACGACTCATTTAACAATAATTGGATTAAACCTTGATAAATGCTTTTTTTTTGTCAAAGCTTTGTGATAATAAATCTTAGTCTTGTGCACTTTGGGCTCAGTTGAGCAGCATAATCAAACATAATGACAGCAATAAATAGCTCTTTGTATCATATCATCATTGATCATCTAGAGACAAATCTGTTCCCTATTATTTATTTTTTTCTAAATCAGGCTTCGTTTGAAGAAGGAATTTGATGATTTTAAGAAGCACCCAGAGTACAATAACTTTGTGCGCGAGGAGTGTATTTCATCATCCTCCTCCTCAGACGAGGATGAAGAGAGGGGTTTGGGGAAGGACTCACTCTCGGATCATTATAGAAGATCAGAAGAGGAAGACCTGGAACATATGGTTCCCAGAGGTCTTTGGAGTGGAGGTAAAGTAATTAAATTCTAATCTAATATTTGAATTTTAGTTAAAGAAATTTATTAACAGAGATTTAAATTGTGTTTTTTGGTCCTAAAGGATGCCAGGCAGTTAAATAACATAATTCTTTGCTTTCTTTTGAACTAACCCAGAGGAACTGACATGAATGTCACGACCTGTCTGTTGAATTTGTTGGGTAGATGGTCAATAGATCAGTGCATCCCTAATGGACATCTCTATTATGTTCTCAGCAAGCACCAGGGAGTTTGTGGCTGAGTCTTCTGGAGAAAGAACGGTGACTTACGTACCTCCCAATCACATAAAACACCCTCTGGCCAGCCCAGAGAAAGGCGTCAGTCTGCTGCCAAGAGTTCAGACTGGCAGCAGTAACATTACTACTACTGCTGACTCTGGGCCACAGTCTAGATCTGAACTGATCCCATCAAATCAATCCAGGGATTCAAACTCAGCATGGGCAGCAAAGGTGCCAGCCCAGGCTTCACTGTCACCCAGACCACCCATCCTCCACCCCACCACTGGACTACCTAAGGGCTACACGCCCATCCCCACCCTGCTGGCTAAGAGTGTGGGAAACAAAGTGACCTTAATGAAACGGCCTGACAATTACCCAGGGGTCAACAACGTAGATAAACAGAGCAAAAGGTCTTTGATCTCCCTGCCTACCTCTGCAGTGACTACCACAAAACTTTCAAAAGCACAAAGCTCTCCATCCACTTCCCAGCAGAACTCACAACAAATACAGGCACAGGGACTACAACAAACGGAAATACTAAGACAGCTAGGAGTGGCCACAGTGTCGGCAGCTCTTCCTAAATCACCACAGGCGTCCAAACCAACCCAGACTGTACCAAAAAATCCTGTCCAGGTGGTGTACAAGGTACCTGAGAGGCTGGGTCACCTTGTAAGGACAGACAGCAGCAGCCCAGTCAAGATCTCTGTTCATCCTGTCTTGGACCAGAACACTGGGGAGAAGATCATGCAGCAAGTGGTGATTCTGCCTTCTAACCTTCTCATTCAAAAGACTGAAGAAAAGGCCTCTTTTTTAAATCAACAACAATCTAAGGGCATTCAGGTCCCAGTTTCTAAAGTGGCCAGTCCCTTATGTATGTCCACCAATGTGCCTGGGTTCACCATTCCTGAAAACAGAATCCCTGTCCAGCAAGTGGCTCCCCTAAAAGATGCCAGGACAGTGAGGACCCCTTCTCCTTCTGTTTCCCCTCATCTCCAGCAGGGGGGCATGAATACAGCAGGGTTCAAGGGGACACAAGTCGGCAGTCCCCAAGCTAGTGCAACACAAGGTGTCATGGCAAACCCCTCACCCATCACTTCAACTCCTTCTAGTGCAATTTCTACTGAGTGTATTAAATCTACAGACCCTAAACAGGAGCTCAAAACTGTGTGTATCCGTGACTCACAGTCCATCCTGGTAACAACTAGAGGTGGCAACACGGGCATTGTCAAAGTCCAGACATCCTCAGACCAGAAAGCACTTGGTTCTTTGCCCACTAGTCCAGTCATCACCATCTCACCTCAGTTTAAAGCCTTCCTCGTATCCAAGACATCACCAACTCTTTCTCCTTCTGCTCCCTCTCAGACTTCCCCTTGCACCATCCCGGCAGTAACAAGTATCTCAGTGGCCCAACCTCAGAAGCAAGTTTCTTCAGTATTAAAGTCCTCTTCCACTGCCACAACTCCCATACTCACAGCAGTCGCTGGTAGCATTCCTGTCACAGGCCCTGGAAACCAGACTGCAAGCACTACTGTTGCTGTAGCTCAAGGCTCCAACACCTTAGCTCCTTCTGCAGTTGGAACAAAGATTGGCCAGCTAACACAAACGGCGGCTGCTTCTGGTTCTCATTTTCAAGCCTCATTAGTAAAAAACACTGTTGTTGTCCCATCACTGAGTAGTTCTGGTGTTCCACAAGTTCTCACACAAACAGAGTTCGTCAGCAAGACTGGCGTGAAACGGCCCAGTACAGAGGAGAGATCTCAAGTGACTAAATTTATCCTGGTTACTCCCTCCTCTTCTTCCGCCTCAAATGTAGCCTTATCAAAAGGTACACCTTCTTCCCCAAAATCGCTTCCTAGCTCAAGAGTCATGTTCATAAGCCAGCCCACAGTGACATCATCCACCACCTCCGTGGGAAGCATTCCAAAGCAGATGATAGCGACAGGGGCTGGTGGACAGCTACTGACCACTTCATTATCAAGTCAGACTCTAAACATGGGATTAAGCCCAGGCCAACCTGTTGGTGGTGTCAACTCAGAAACATCGAAGCTCAAGAACATCACTCTGCCCTCAGGTGGGTTTGTTTCATGTGATGTTTTACTGGTGTTCTTACTATGTCTGCTGTATCTTGTGTTTCATTCCGTATGTGACTTTTTTAACAATGGGGAATTATTAATAGACTTTATAATGTAGTTGGAGGAATGCAAAGCTATGTTTTTTGGATGCTACGGTATTTAGCCGTTTAAATACAACCCCTATTCCATAAAGGTTGGGATGCTGAACATGAATAAAAAGAGAATGAAGATCTATTTGACCTACATAATTGAGTTCAATACAAACACACCCTCATTTTGAATTTGATGCCTCCCACATGTTCCAAAAAACTTGGGACAGGGACATGTTTACCACCACCTAGTTACATTACTCTTTCCTTTAACAACACTCAGTAAGCGTTTGGGAACTGAGGACAAATTTTTGTAGTGTGGGGTATTTTGAGCTCTGTAATGCGCCACACAATTTCAGTCAAAGACCTCGCTTAAGTCACACTGTTATAACAAACAAAAAAGATCATCTGAAAGGCAGCATATGTTGCTTTAAAACCTGTATGTACCTTTCAACATCCCAAGGATGCTCCTTTAATACCCAATCATGTTGTTATCTCCTTCTGCAGTCTTTTGTTGCCCATCTCAACTCTTTTGGAATGTGTTGTAGGTATCAAATTAAGAATGAGTATATTATACGAAAAACCATAAACTTTGTTTGTTTGAACATTAAATATCTTGTTATATTTTGTAGAGAGGGGTGTCACAATTATACTTAACTTTTGATTTTACTGTCATGATTCAATTTTTCAATTTAAACAGGGTTCAAGCTGATTTTTTTTTTTCCTGCACTGATGGCAAGACACGAGTCTTGACTTGTAAAGCTCGACAGATGATTCATTTTATGTTTTGACAGCTGTCTTTTACATTTTCAAATTGTTGTTTTAAAATAGTCTATATATATATATATACATGTCTATATATATGCGAGCAAGTATGTGGGGCTGAAGAGAGAAAAAGAATGTGATTCTGCCTTTGATTTTGATTATTGACATTGAAAGCTCGCCTTTATCGATTTTCAATTTAATATTTAAATTATGGCACCCCTATTTGTAGTGTATTCAATCAAATATTGGTCAGAAAGGATTTGCAAGTCATTGCATTGTTTTCATTTATGTTTTACACAGCATCCCAACTTCTTTGGAATCGGGGCTGTATTGTAATAAAGTGGTAATACCTATACTCTAAATACAGCTCCATTATCAGTGTTGAGCTGTTGAATAAAATGTTTTTCTTTCCATCTCCAGGGGTTCAAATCCATTTGTCCGGTAAGACAACAACCATTGGACAGACCATTGGTGCCCTGTCACGTTCTCCTTCTAAAAGCACACCAGTGTCTGTCTCGGATATGGGCCGTCCAACAGCTACCACCATTGGACTGGTCCCTGTTACAAGTTCAAATACCATCACAAGCTCTTCTGCCCAGCCTGGTTCTTATGCTTCTCTGACCACCAGCTCTCAGCTCCAGGGCATCTCCTCCTTCACCATGATCTCCCAGTCAGGCTCTTCAGCATCAACAGGAAACATGATCATCAAGGACCTTGGTATGCCTCAAAATATACTGTCCAGCAACAATACTGCTCAGGTGACCACTACCGTGCAGAGTAGCTCAGCCCAAACTTCCACACCCGCTCTTGTCCATCAGCCTTCAAATATCCAAAGTGGCATTGGTGAGAAAACTGCTTCCTACTTAAATTCCTCACAGCTTGCTCTCAATAAAACCCAAGCACCCATCTCCTCTGCAACAACCACCAATACCCAATTCACCACCTCTGCTACTGGCACAGTCCAGCAGAGGATAGTCATCAACACCTCTACGCCCCTTGCTGCTGGCACACAGATCCTCCTTAACAATGCACGTTTTGTAGTCCCTCCCCAGGGTTTGGGTCCAGGCAGCCACGTCCTTATCATCTCTAGCCCTGCACCGCAACAAGTGCCTGCTTCCAGTGCTACCAGTACTGGAGCATCAGTACCTCCCCAAGGGGCAAGCCATGTCACTGTAGCCCTCAAGCACCAGTGTTACCCCAATCCCCAGCCAAGCTGCCTGGTTTGCCAGCTGTGAGTTGTCCTTTTGTAGCATGCACACCTGCTGTCGGTTCATCATTGCTAGCAACCACTCCCAACGTCACGCCAGTCCAACTAACAGGAACACCTGGCCTGGGTTCAACATTGTTACCCAGTAAAACAAATGTAGTGTCTGCTCTGCCGAGGTTGCCAGCTGCACAGGCTGGTAATTTTCTATCACCTTCTGTTGGTGCACCCACTCTGGTCTCATCCCCACCAAGGTTGGGTAGTGTGCCAGCCCTAGTTTCCCCAATGGTAACCAGTGCCCCTGCTCTCGGTTCAGCACTGGCTACAATCAGGTTGGCTGCTGGTACACCCACACGAGCTGAATGTTCATCCACCATTTCGCCTGCAGTCACACCTCCCTTGTCCAGATTGTCAGCACCTCTGTCATCCTTGCCTGTTTCACCCAGCCCATCAGTTCCCGCACCCCTGTCCTCAGCTGCAGCTCCTTTGGTAGCAGGCAAACCAGCTTTGCATTCTTCTCTTCCTGCCCAGCAGATGGTTTCAGCAACAACCCCAGGCCCTGTCATACAGCCTCAGCAGTCAGCAATTGGAATTGCAGCACCCTCCACTGCTCTATCACAGACTTTAGTGCATACAGGAATGGACAACACATTAATCAAAAAAACGGTGCCTGCAGTCATGCAACCAGTGCTTGCTGGCACACGGACACAAGTATTGCCAACAGTGGCTGTTCCACCAATCGTAAGTGCAGTGTCTAGGATGCAGACACTGCCCATTGCTACGGTTACACCAATCGGAAGTACTGTCAGCGCCTTTGAGACAGCACCTGTGGTGACCGCACCTTTGTCAGCAGCAGACACTCCAGCTCAACCAATCGCATCATTAAAGGCAAACAACACCATCCACCCACCTGTCGTTCTGACCAATCAAGCAATTGGAAAGCACTCTCTGCAGACTTCATCCTTAGGTATGCATACCAATGTAGCATCCAAGCTACTCATTAGTCCTGACGGCGCTGTTTTGAACACAGTTCAGTGCCAGGTCAATCCAGCAGAGCTGCCTGCCTGCCCCAAACCACTGGACGCACTGGTGGTTTCCCCCAACAGTTCCACTGGAGCACTACACACACATGATTCCTCTTTACAGCCTTCACAGGCAGACAGAAAGTGCACCAATTAACTAAGACTGTGCCAGCTCTGCGTGGACTCAGACACTTTTCAGCTGCTTAGTTTTGGCAGGTTTCATATCCATTGCTTGTAGTAATTCTGGGTTAGTTAAAGAACTGCTTTCCAGTTGTAGTTTAATTCATAACTTAGGAAACAATAGGTTATACCCTCTGGTTAGATCATCTTATAGGTAAACTGTAAATGCTCAATCAGACATACTGGAAATGTATAACTGTGATGGGTTTCTCAAGGTTGCCCACAAATGAATGTTACAGACTCTTGACTTTCCTTTTCTTTTTACTTCATGGCCAGTAATGACAGCTGTTATAACAAGCAGTAGATTGGGAGGATAGATAAAAAGAATTTTAACTCAAGCTTTTGTAATACTTTTCAATGCCATTAGATACTGCTACAAGAAGTAATAATTGGGATACTATTCATTGGCACAACTTGCTCTACTTTATCTGTCAATTTGAACAATACAACTGTCTGTCCAGATTCTGTCATGTTGTCCTTTTTTCAACCAGTAACTGTTTGAAAACTACATTTTACTTTTTAGAAATATAAATAAACTAATAGATGACTTTGTACTACATGTTTGAGCCCATATAAAATGTTTTGAAGTCACATTTATTTATTTTTACCACATAGATTTTTCAAAAATATTTACTAGGTACATTTTCATTGAACAAATGTGGACGTTACTGCATGGAAATAAACAATGCGACTGTCCCCAACAAGCGTGTTTGAGCTTCTTCCTTGTGTACAGACTTTTGTGAAGTCATTTTTTTATTGTTTATTGAAACAACCTACAGTATATACATTGTTTGTTCATGTGAATAATTTTACAAAGTGAGGGATACAATACTTTCATCTATGCTATGAGGCTACAAAGTACCATATTGACAGTGACATCAGGTTATATATCATCAGACAACAGATGAAGTTTAGAGTTTGTACTCCAGTATTTTCCTTTTCTTAGACATCTGTCCATCTTCTACAGAAGTCCTTTAGGGGGAATAGGGAGGAGGCAGCGGCCCTGAGGAAATCTTTTCATAGGCTGGAGGAGCATTAGGAACCTGGAGAAGGGTGGAAAATGTACAAATGAAATAGCTGAAATTTGAGAAAAAATTTTGAAAAATTACCACACTCTGACAGGGTCATATGTTTTCTAAACCTTCATCACAGGTTGACAGAATATTGTAAAGTGCCCTGTATAGTTCCCTCCTGAGTGCCCTTCCAGTGAACAAAATGTGGTAAAGTGCCCTCTAGAGTGCTCTTCCAGTGCACAAAACATGATAAAGTGCTATCTAGTGTGTTCTTCCTGTTGACAAAACATGATAAAGTGCATCATGAGTCAGACAACCTGTGTCCACCACTGACCTTCATTATGTCTATACTGTGCTTAATATGTAAACTGATTTCTTCCTTTTTTTGCTAGATCATTATATTAAAAGCTAAATTTTACACATGGAATTCAGCATCATATCTGGAAACTTAAGGCACTCTCTGTGGGTTTATACAATCTTAATCTTGTTATTGATGGACTCAACAGTGGGTCCAGAATGGTTAAAATGCTCTTTCCTATTTTAGAAATCTGGTAACTGCTGCAGTAGAATAGGATAGGAATTGTTTAAGGACATTGTGCTTTTGTAACCTCATCTCATATGAGAGGGTGCTGATCTGATACTTTTCCCACACACAAATGGATACACATACTTCCCTCAGGAATGAAACATTTTTAATACCTACCCCCAGTCTGGTGACACAATAATCTCTCCTTCAGGCATCCATTGCATCAGCTTCACGTGTCCTACACTGTGCTCAGAGCCCTGAGGCTTTGAACTAAACAAGTACCCTAAGTCATAGGCTTCAGAGTTTAATGACGCATGCTCACTAATTTGATTGATGAAGTATTGAAAAAGCAAAAAGTAATAATTTTACTTCCTATGTTCAGCTGTTCAGCAAACTGGTGTTATCAGTCTAATGTCTGACATTAAAAATACTTGACTTTGGGAAATGGAGATACAATTGAAGCCCAGTAAAGTCAGTCATGAAGCAACTGCCTGCCCCTCACCACAGGTCGGAAGCTGCCGAAGTCTGTTAGAGCCATCTTGTTTTCTGCTGAAGGTCCTGCCTCTGAGTACTGGCCTCCTGTGTAACCTGGTGACCCTGACCGAGGAGTCTGCAGAGGAGAGAAAGATGTTGTGAGGATGAATTGTTGGAAAACAGCAGTTAACAAGAATAGGGTGATAAATTGGAAAAACAGAGAGAAAAGGAGTGAAAAGATATACAAAAGCAACATGAATAAGGCTGTAAATCAGACTAACAAAAGAATTTTCATTTTCACATGAATATGCCACATATATCAGTTTATTGTTCCATCAAATTAACTGTGGAAATCACTTAATAGCATGCAGGGAATGAGGCAGAAACAATGACCACTTGATATTAGAATGGCAAACAAATCCTTACTTTTAGTATAAAAAGTGAAGTGCCAATACTTCATTAAAGGAAGTATGATGGTCTCACCCTAATTATTTTGTAGCCACTCCTCTTCTTGAAGTACCAGCAGCCCAGGATGAGGAGGGCTGCAAGGATGACCACCAGCAGAACTATGCCCACTGCCCTGAGATTAACAACACAATCCATAGAGAAAATTTTAGTTTATGGCTTTATCTATCACTTTGGCATATTAGTTTTGTGGTAGACTATAGCCTAGATCTTCCTTATATGATTCTGTTGTATAAATAGAATCATCAAAGGAAGACCTAGGCCCTATAACAGAATACAAAAAGCTCGTCCCAGATTTCAAAATAAAATAGATACACATACTCCTCAGCTCTGACATATCCCCGTCTGCTGCTGGCAAAATAAATGTTGAAGTCTCCACGAGGCATCCCGTCTGTATGATTACACCGCATCCAGCTGAAAGTCAACAAAAAATCCCTTAATTAGCTGAGCAAGTACAATGTAGTAACGCTGTGACTATTTGAAACAGATAGACGACCATATTTTCTTTCAATGCATTAAATCATATTCACTTTCACCATGCAAATGAAATTAAATACGGTATATGATAATAATAATAATAATTAAAACAGACTATCATGTCAGGTGTCTTCTTAACCACCATGAGGCTGTGAACTGTTAACTTGATTTATCGTCCTTTAGAATATAATCTTTTTTTCTTTAGTTTATCGTATTTTGTAAAATAAATTAATAGGAAAGATGAAACATGAATTAAAATGCCATATTCACATTTTTTCACATAAAGGATTTTCATGTACAGCCTCAAGCATGCTTTACTTGTAAATAGAAATGGATTATCTAAAAAGTCTCTTTTTTTGGGTAACATTTTGTTTACATATCAGGTATTACTGACTGATGTTGAAAGACTAGGACTAATCTTTTAAGTTCTAGTAACTGAAAAATATGTGTTAATGTTTTTGTATCGGTTTTGGTTGCATAAAAGGCCGACAATCTAAGGAATCAGCAAGTTGTGATACAGACAATAGACTAAACCGATCGGAACATAAGCCTATCGATTATGCGAGTGGAGCTGCAGCATCAACTGTTGCAGAAGCAGTGGATGTAAAGTATTAATTGATACTAGGCAGTCTACTGCATGAACCATTCATTAGTCCTGTTTGATCAGGTAATAACTGGCTATTTGCAAATCATCTGAGAGTAATTCATTCATTAAAAGTAGTCTTTGCACAATACAAAACTTTCTACAGTATGCATGTAATAATCTAGAGCTACCTCTGCTAAAAATAATAAGCAAAGCACCATCTTACCAAATTGGATAATTAGATTGCGGCAGAGAACAGTTCCTCTGATTGAGATGCCTTCTCGGAAAGACCTGTGGGTCGTCGGAGCTCTGTGTTAGTTCACTCCTCAAATATCTCCCCTGCCTGTGTGTGCCGGAGAACAGAGAGGGGCAGAAAACCCTCATGACCGTCACGGGTTAGAGGCTCATGGTTAAACCCATTGAAGCAGAGTAATTACCGTGAAACCCCGCGGCCCTGAACGCAACACTATTATCCACTCGTGAAACTACAGGCGTCAGCTGCTGGCTTTTCATATGAAAACGTGTATGTGTGTGTGTGTGTGTGTGTGTTTGGTATTGTTATTCACAAATATCATAATTCAAGAGCTACAGTCAATTTTGAGACTTAGTAACACCTTCCACCCACTTAATTATAAAAAAAAATATGGGGGGGGGGGGGGTGGGAGTTATTATTCAGCATCATAGCAAGCTACCAAATACCATAAATCAAAATTGGATTTTATGAATCCAAAACTGATTTTCAAGTAAGTAATAATATTATCTCAAAATAATGGGAAACTTTCTTGTTTTATTCAATAACAGTGTTGAGCAGTTTCTCATTATTTTGAAATACAAACTCATTATATGTATATCACACATTATTAAGTATGATGCCATTATATAGACTGACCTCTGACTGACTTCCAGTGTCCCTGTACTTAGCATTAACAAATTAGAAAAAAACATAATTAAAACAAAATAATCCTTAACCCTGAAGTTAAATTTTGAATTATTATTTTATTTGATGGCCTTGCTATTCTGGCATTTGGCCTTTGTGCCCTGAAAAAACTGACAACACCCGAGGCCAAGTGGCCATACGCCTAGAATTATGAAATTCCAGGCCTGGTTGTAACAGTTCATTAAAATGACGAGAATGTCTGCATTGTTTGCATGTGACACTTTGCAAACTCAAGGCCAAAAGAAGTGTGGGTCAGATGTGTACACTGTCAGTTCTGGGCTCACCAAGTCTGCACCCCAGGGGCAGCCATCTATATTTGCCACAACTGTGACAGTGATGAACCCTTATGTGACACATGCAGATTCAGGAATTCAGACACACACGCATACATAAAGTGCTTTTCGTCACTTGAAATTGTTCACTTTATTCAAAACAGTTGTTGTGTAGCAGACATCCAATTCAGTTTTATTTGTGGTAGACAAATGTAGATACATCAAGGTTTCAAAATTTGAGAAATCTGGCATGAACAACCACTGAATTACTGATGCTCAAACAAAAAAGGTGCAATTATCCCCAGTCTCCTCAACTGTTCATCTGCAGCAGTGTAAACACACTTTATAATCATCCAAAAAACACAAAGACTGTATGTTTTTATAGTGTCAGCAGGCAAAAAACTACACAGCATACCTATATGGAGCAGTTTAGTGGCATTTTAATCTCCAAAAAGTCAAGTCAACCTTGGTATGGAGTAAACAAGCTCAGCAAATGTGTTTTAACCTGTGAACGAGGTAAAAGAATGAATTCACATGACTTTTATTTCTTCAGTAAATGTGTTGTATAGAAGAGGATGGAAGTCCTGGAGGTGTCATTTAAGTCTCACATAGGATTCACATGGCGTCATTCTGCCTCTGCTCCTGAATAACAAAGTCTATCCTATGAGACATGTTGTGCTTCATGTGTTTGTTTTTTTACATAAATCAACCCATTGATCTCTGATGATAGTCTTCAATTAGAGTAAATGTTTATTATAGGAGTATATAAGAGTGCATTTTGTTACAAAAGGTCATTCTCAACAATACAAAATAGTTCTTCACGGTTTTATTTGATTTTTGTTATTCAAGCTGTTGCCTTGGGCCTGAACTGTTGTGTTGATATTTTCCTCAGATGGAAAAATCTAAATGGAAATATCACAGTCTGAAAAGGGTAAGCTAGACAAAGACGCATTCAGAGTGGAAGATAGGGGAGCAAGGAGGAGACAGCAAAAAGTTTAGTTTGCAAAAATATTCAATTTTTCTCCACAAGAGGGAGACCACAAGCTGTTTATAAAATTGAGTCAGTCTTGATCTCTCTGTCCTCATCTCATTAGGCCTACATGTTGTATATTTGATGCTGTGAATTAGTTTGTTTTCAACTATGTTCCTTCACTGCTACATTCCTGACTAGTTTGGAGCATGTGAGAAAACCTAAGAGGAGGAGACTTTTGCAGCTTGGGGTAAGTCAGCTGATTGGCTGATTGTTCATGTGTTTGTTGTAATGACAAGCCTATAAATCAGCTCTCAGTTGAATAGACAAGACCGGGACATTCATGTGGACTGCTCATTTTGTCAACTGGTTACAGAAGATTTCTAGAATTTATTCTGGTCTTCTTGTCACTCTTGTAGTTTTTTGTCTGTACATTGATTTGCCCTTATGTTGATTCAGATTTTTTCCTTTCCTGTGTTTGTTTTTTTTTTTAAATTACTGCTCTTTCAGAGCAAATCAATACTTGATTCTATTACTTGTGAAATCACATTCATGAATCAAAATTTTCCAATTATGAACTATCTTTTCAAAATTAAAAAAAAAAAAATCAAATGATACATTAAATCAATCCTATTACTGTAAAAATAGGAGACATCAACACCTAGAATTTCTGTATTTTTTATATTTTCTTTTATAAAGTTTTTTTAAATACCAAAACATCCCATGGTTTCAGCTTCACAAATGTGATGATTTGCAGCTTTTTCTTCTAAATGTTCTAAGATTTTTTATTTATTTTAAATAGTTTTGAGGTTTGGGCTGTTGGTGGGACAAAGCAAGCATTGCCATGTTGGGCTCTGGCTCCTTGTGACAACATTTCCTCACTATTTTCTGATTTTTTTCCAAACAAATGATCTATTAATGGAGAAAATAATCAGGAGGTTAATCCATAATGTCATAATCATTAGCTGCAGTCTTATGCAAAATAGTTCAAAATTAGTTCCAGCTCAACCAACTCCAACAGTAAAATTCTTCTTTTACATTAAAGGCATATTGTGCAGGGTTTGTCTTAACACATAAAGTTGGCTCCTCCTCCCAGCTCAACAAACAAATTAAACGTATTATGTAAATTCTGCCCCAGGGGTCTTTTTCACATTAAAACGATTTAAAAAAAAGTTGCATTTTGGTGACGTGGAATCATGGGAGTTGTTATCTTCACTTTTAAACAACCACCATAGCTGATGAAAATATATCTGACATGACTCGACCAGAAATCATGTTCACGGATGAAGTAACATTTAAGTTTTATTCAGGTTACATGTAGTCATGTTGCTGACTTCCTTCCTCACTCTCTGCAGTATCCGATGTATTCTGTGTTTTCCCAGAAGGTATAGCAACTAGCAGCTATGTGATTCACAAACATAAACATAGTTGTTCCCTGCACTTACATCTGAATAAAAAAAGTTCAGTTTTCATTTTCTTTTCAGTCAGTGGTTGAGTTAATGTTTCTGGTTTATTTAACTATTTTATCAATAACTGCAGTACAAATGCAAACCTGTTTTTGATTGTTATACAGCAATGGAAATTTAGATACTTCAAACATATCTCATAGTAAACAATTTTATTCTAAACACCATGATAGTGTGTAAGCGTGCATGTGTGACGTAGCTTAGAGTTTGTGCCAGTGCCAACTCATATTTTTTTGAATTTGAACACCCAACAGTCAAAATGATATATATTCCATGACTCATAAACCTAATAATTTCATTTGTCTGCTGTCCCAGAATCGTTCCAGATACCATTACTTTGTGTCCTATGGGCTATTTTTATTGTTCCCTGCACCACGCAACATCCAGAAGCATCCGAGTACAGTAAAACATGAGAAAACAAGAAAATACCGGCAGAGGGCAGGGTATCCACGTAGACACCACACTCATCCATTTCAATCATCATAACTGATGATTGAAATGGATTATTTTTAGATGAGCTTGTTTTTTGTTTTTGTTTTTTTTTTTTTGAAAACCCAGAGCATTATTCCTTTATTACAATGGTCTTAATAATCTGATTACATAGTATTACAGTCACACTTTAAGTACTTTAAGTAGTAGTGTAGTAGTACTTTAAGTACTTTACTTTGGCTTAAAAAAACAGTCATTTTCGCACCATCGATTATTAGAATAGCTGCCCCCGTTATATGCGTCAATCTAACGGTAAATCCTCATTCAAATACCATTTACAGATGCATTACTTATGCAGCTGATTAATTGTTCAGTGTTGCTCATGTATAATGTCTTGTTGTGTTTGCTGATGATGGCCTGTGATACTAATTTATGACACTAATTCCTCCTGACCAACCTCCACTCACTGAGTAAGCAGAGTCAGAAATGAATGTACTGTGAATGGATGAGGAATTTGTATCATCAGTTTCTTAATGTACCACAATTAGACGCACATGAACATATATTGTTATACTAATGTGATGCTGTATATGCAGTATGATGGATATTATGAACTGAATTTTGAACCCCAGGAAGACTATGGGGTCGTGGGCATTAGCTAATGGGGATCATTTTAGATAGATAGATAGATAGATAGATATATATATATATATGCAGGCCAATTTGTTGACCAGAAGATTTTCCTGGTGTTCTGAGAGGGTGAAAGTGGGTCTCTTCAGGGCTTACTGTACCCCTTTTTATACTGCACCCTTATGGATTAAATTTAAGAAGGCCAGCATCCGCAAACTTCAGGTTGCGTATAATGATTGTCTGCGTATCTTGCTTGGTAAACCAAGATGGTATAGTGCAAGTGAACTCTTTTTGTAAAGTACAAGTTATCACTTTTCATGCTCTTTTGAGACGACTGATGTTCAAATTTATAGGTCGACTTAACAGTTCTTGTAATGCCATTATAATGATGTTGACTAACCCTGTCCTCAGTGCTGTAAGATACCAGTCTGCTATATGGAAACACTGGTATGTCTTTTTTAAATATTGTTGTATGTTTGTTTGTCTTTTTTTTTTGATGGACCTGAGTCTAAATAAAAAGATTGATTGATAGATAGATAGATAGATACCAAGAGTTTTAGTTGCAATTGAGTATTTTTGCAATGTGATATGAAAACTTTTACTTCAGTAGAGGATCTGAATTCCTCCTCCACCACTGCAAGCATCCCAAGAGGTTTTCTCTTATCAATGGGCGATGATTTGGGACTCAGTCCGTTATAAACGGTCTGGCTCCCCGCCGGTTGAGGGAGTTATTCCTTTTACCGGTTCTTCCGGTCGGCATTTTGAAAGAGAGGGAGAGAGGGGTAGGGGGGCAGACGCTGTGGATCCCCCTTTTTTTCTCTGTTCCCAGATTGTTTTTATATCAGAGAGCTTAACCTGTACCCGCAAACAAAACCTCCAGCTTCTGATAAGATCGTCCGCCGATTTGAGGGGATGCGCTTCTCCTCCCAGCAGACATGTTCGCCGTGAGAAAGAAGAAAAGCCCCCAGTCCACCCGACGGGAATCACTGTCGTTGTGTTAGCTAGCGTTATTACTCGGAGGAGCTGTTTGAACGGTGGGACGGATAGGAAGCTAAGAGACTCTTCTTCAGTCGTGTCAAGATGGGAACCTAAGAACCGCAGAAGGTCTCGCGAGATTAATTATTTTAAACAAATCCACGACCTTTTCCTTACTCTAACCAAGGTTTTTTTTGTCCACAAACCTAAGCAAATCTTAACCGTAGCGATGCAAGTTTATAAAACGTAGTTTGTTTGTACAGGATGCTCAGTTAAGAAACAACGGGTAGAAATCCCGCGAGCGTTTCCCAAATCGGGGGTTCCCTTGTAGACACGACCCTCCAGCTCCAGCTCCAGCTGCCATCCTACTCCTGCTCCTCCCCCTCCTCCTCCTCCTCCTCCTCCTCCACCACCTCCTCCTCCACCAGAACCACTTCTCTTTCTCATCACATCCAGAGGTAAATAAGCCAGATTCAACAATAACAATCTCTTTTCAGACAAATTGTTCACCTTCCCGAGTATTTCCGCGTTGCCAGACACACCAGGAGCCGTTAACGGGATCAGCCAGAGGGGATAATTGTGATTTGTGATGGGGTCTTTGCTTTGTACCCCTGCCTCCCTGGCGTCGGGTCGGGGTTACGCTTCCTTAGGCAAGTCCGAGGTCCACTTTGCGAGCAAGAGATGCGTCGATGAAGGCCATAGAGAGTGTGAGGTGGAAATCTAAACCCATACACGACCCGTGTCCTAAAAACAGCGACACATAGCAGGAAACCCACGGCTAACCGGGCTTGATGCACTCCCGGTGATGCTAGCTTAGGCAAGTTACACATATACCTTGCGAGTTAGCATACGTTAGCTAACTACATCTCCAGTTGTTGCTAGCCGGCTAACGCCGAGTTCATTTTAAGTCACTTTCACATACGGTGGTTTGTCTTCTTAGCAAGTGTCGACGGCGCTAAAATGATAATAAGTGAGTAATAGAACAGTGATAGCTGGTGTTAAGATAAGCTAATGTCGCTGTTATTGGTTTGGACAGCCCCGGAAACCTTAACTGTAACAAAAGAAAGAATATAGAGATAAAGGTTAGCATCGTACAAGCTACACTACAAGCTCCTCTGTGTTGCTGTTGGGTATTGTTTAGTAGGTTTCGTTTGGGAAAGCGAATACGAAAAACTCAGTCAAGCTAACGTTTGAGGTTATAGAGGCACTAACTTTTTATTCATTCTGTCATAGGTTTGTCACCACCTGAACGTACTCGCATTTACACGACATTACCGCGTTATGAGACGTAATGTTGTTGATCGTCTGTATGTTTCTGCAGCAACTGCGTTTTCGACTTGTGCGGGTTGAAACACCACAGCTAACTGAACAATAATGCATGCACCGAGGAAGAGAGAGAGATATTGCAGTTTTATGAGAGGAAGAAAGAACCAGGAAACAAGATGGTCCGGACACCAGAAGCTGATACAAATCGATCAATACATGTACATGAGTATCCTGGTTGTAATCAGGTTTTTGTATCATTGTTATGTTTTGCAAATGTAAACGTCATATCCTGATTTCAGAGACTTGGATGAGGCCAGCCTGCTATGCTATGCTACCTGGAGTACTCCTGTAGAAACCCAGAATAGTGTGGCCCTATCCTTCTGAAGATTATTCTTGGTACTGATCACAGTGGGTAAGACAGTGAGAAATCAAGATGCGACTCAAACATATAGTCAGAAATAGAGCCCCACTGATATATTTGTATCAAATTATATGTTTTCCAATATGCACTGATATGAAAACTTTTTATAAACATATAATGCAAAAAAAAGATGCTTGGTGTGATTTACATTTAGCACAACGGGGGACGTTTATGTGGACAAGAGCTGCTCCCTGACAGTTGTAAATGCTGAAAAGCTAGGCCTCTTGTTTTACAACCTGCCCCTAATTGACTGGCAGTATTAAAATAGTCAGCAATTCACTGATACTGAACAGTACTGATGTTTATTTAGCTGTTTATTTTATCTTTATTTAGTCTTTATTTAAATTGTCAGCAGTTGATTGCTACTGAACATTGAGTATTAATGTTTATTTAGCTATTTATTTTATTTTTATTTATACCTTATTTTCTCATTGTTCTTCTATAGAATTGGTTGAAACTGTATGTTTGATTATGTAACATGTTAAAGACTATTCAACTCAAATATTCTTTAATAAAGTTAAATTTGTTCAAGAAAGCAGCATTTTGAGTACCTTTGCATAGTCATATCATATGCAAAATTGGTGCAAAATCCATGTAGGACAGGTCTGTTTTCATTTCAACTAAATAATTCACTACTCAGTAATCCCATTTCAGGTGGGCTCCAGTTGGAAATCTGGATATTGTTAGAATCATGTATACAGGGATATGAATAACCATGTTTATCAGGTTCCATGTAAACATTATATCCTGAATAAGATCAAGACCTGGAGAAGACTCAAAACCAGGATACTCATGCGCATGTAAATGCAGTATAGATTTGTCACCATCTGAATCTACTTTCAGTGCAAGACATACAGTATTCATATGAGAACTGAAATAGTTGACTGTCTGTATTTTTCTGCAGCAATTCCATGTTCAACGTGAACTACACTGTTCACACTGATCATGTGTATTATGGAGGAAAAAAACGCAGGAAAAAAGAAGGTCTGGACACCAGGGGCTGATATAAATCAATAACTTTAAGACATGCCCAGGCTTGCTATGAGGCCGGTATAAACTGTCTACGTCAGAGGTGCAGTTATGTTGGCAGCGTAATAATGCACACTCATGAGCTGACACAATTTTTAAATCCTTATCCCAGAAGAAGCACTCTGTAGTTATAAGGAAACACTTGACTATTTCTTAATACTCATAGTCTTGATAGGAACAGTGCTGCATGTAATGGCATCCAACCTTGTTGACAGTGAACATTCTGTAAGACTGACTGTTCTGTTGCCACTTTTTTTGTCTCTGCAGCATTTTGGAGATGTGAGGAATAGGAAGAGATTGGTGATATTGAGCAGCCTGTGCATTGACACGACCTCTTGACCTCATCTTCAGCATGAATGGTGATATGCCTCATGTTCCCATCACTACTCTTGCTGGAATTGCTAGCCTGACAGACTGTAAGTGAAACATCATCTCTCTAATGTTGTTCACACAGCCTAAACACTAACCATTCAAACCAAGATGTGGCAAAGGCTAAAGAATACTTCACTGCCAACCCAAACAGGCCCAAATTGACTGGCTATGTAGTTATACCAGAAGCTAAATACTGGTAATTGTGATGTTTCTTGTAACTGGTGATCACAGTGCAGACAAAGGTTAAGTGGCTTATATTTCTGAAGATGGGAAGATACAGGCTTAGGCTTAAAGATCCCAAACCAGTTTTGATTAAAGAAAAATGGTTATTTGTTGAAACAATGGAAAATTATACCTTTCATTATTTTGTTTCATGATTAATTGAAGAAAAAAACCCCACTGGATTTGATTGTTAAAGCATACTTAATAAAGTGGTAACTATCTTTTTCACTCTGATGTTACTGTATTTTTTAAGGCCTTTTAATTAAAAGATATAGCCAACAGCATGTTTATTGTATTATTATTATTATTATTGTTATTATTATATATATATAGAATATTTTTTCATGCATGAATTTGGCATGTTTTCTGAGGCCTTCAAAATGTTTATTCTGATTGGAAATGCAGTAAACACCATCATGAAATCCAATTAATGTATTCTGAGTTTGTTTAATTTATTTAATTAAAATTAAAGTAAAATATTATCAAGCTTTAGTTAACATGCACTGAACATTATATTGTCTGAAGACAGTTCCTACCACATAGAATGGGAAAGTTTCATGTTTTCAAACTTTGAGTGCTTACATGCACATATTTGCCTGTACTAACCCTTCTCTGGAACAAGTTATTTTACATTTTTTTCCTATCCTGTTCTTTTTTTTTTTACTCAACCTCACTTGTCTTTACATCATCCTTTTAGTGTTGAACCAGCTGCCCTTGCCTTCTCCTCTGCCTGCCACCACCGCTAAGAGTCTGCTCTACAATGGAAGAATCTCTGAAGAGGTCAGCAGCCTGTTGGTGTGTCGGGATGAGAATCTGGTGACTCAGCTGGCACAAAGCCTTAACCAGGTCTCCACTGAACACATGTAAGTACCACTCACCCATCTTTCACACCTTAGTGAAAGTTTAAAAGAGGAGATTTTAAGAGGAGAATGCTTGCCAATACCTTAAAGGGATGTAAAGGTGTAATATGTTTGTAAAGGTTTAAAGATTTTTAATTGGGAAAGACATCACTCTTGAATCGATTTTGTTATCAGGCATTGCTGTTTTAATTTCAATGATCGCATTGCAGTCATGGCTTTACCAAATAGGTCAGCTCATGCTCTGGGTTCTCAGAATCATGAAGTCAAAACTGGATTGAGGCCTGTGGGCAGCTATTGCCTGCAATTTGACTGTGGACTCTACTTTTGCTTGCTTTCCAGAGAGTTGAAGGACAACTTGGGCAATGATGAACCCGAGGGTGACATGCCAATGCTTCTACAAACTCTGCTGTCCAGGAACCCCAAAATCTTCAGGGACAAAAGTATGCCAACCCAGTACAAGGTTTCGGGTGGTAAGGAGGAGACATTAAGTTGCTGTCGCTGTTGACTCTGCAGTTGAGCTCACTGCATGCTCTCTCACTGGCTGTACTCTTTCTACTGTAACTAATTATCCACTTTAGCATTTCCTGGGTCAGATGCACTATTTGTTTGTAGTTTTACTACAGTATTTGTTCTGAAACTGAGACCGAGGCATTGAGGAAGGAAAGTAAAACTTAATTTAAATAGACATTTTTTTCTGTTATAACAAATCAAAGAGGATTTCTTTTGGCTTTCAAATGGGGACATGACAGAAAAAGTGTGGGAACCACCAGCAACATCACCAGTTGTGTTTATTTACTTTTTGGCATTACCCAGTTTTTTTGGCTGTAATGTTAGGTGATAATTTATCTGTGAATGTAGGTGTAGTTTTAATTGGCCGGCATTGGCAGTTATTGTCATCACAAGAGGTAAGGAGCAATACTAAGACTACATGAAGTACAGATGAGTAGTCTGTGCGTATTTAGCCTTGCTTAGCTCTTTGGATTTTGCAATATGCCCTTTATCTGTTTCTTGATCAACAACAACTAGACCTTTCAAACATCTGGAAGGACTAGTATTCATAGTGGGGTTGCCAGGTATGCATATATCCATGACTCAACAAAACCACAGAGATTTGTTGATGTAGTGGTGACTAGCCTGCTAGCTAACAACATAAAGCATCTAAGTAAGGTAAGGTGTATTTTTGCAGTGGCTAGCTTCCATTTTTGAGTCAAGCTAGGTAAAAGGTTCAGTTTATCCAAATTACACAAAAAATGTATAAATATTTCAAACTTAGTAGTTAAAACTTTTAACCCTTTTCATAACAAAGTTAATGGATTATTCAGAATGATTCCAATATTGATGAAGAAAGATGTATTGGCATCAGATTGAAATTCCATTCACCTGCATTGCATTGGGGTGGCTGAAGAAATTGGACAGATATCTTAAAACCTGGTCTAGTAATGCCGAAGTTTTCTCCAGGGCTAGATAGCATTAGTGGTAAGTGAGAAAGTATGTTTTTTTTAAGTCATTTGGTGAACCACCTCTTGCAATTTTTGGGTTGTGTTCGCATAGCTGAACGTGCTTATTTTAAGATGCTTTGGATAAAAGTGTCAGCTAAATAAATGTAATGTAATCTAATGTAAATATGTGTTTTCACTAGACACATAGAGACAATCTTCTAATAATCTCTTGTCTCTAATAGTTTAAAATCTCCATGGGTGGGAATAAAGCCTTTTGTACAGCTCCACCTGATTTGGTAAACACTTGTTAGAAACTTTTAATTAGAATTTTAAAATAATGATAGTTTGCTGGCAAGAACTGTTGTTGAAATCACATTTTCATTTGTTTATAGCACATGTGATATTTACCAACAGAAAAATATTTTAAAATATATAATATATAAAATATTTTAAGATGGATCGTGGGCACATTTCTTAAAGGCTTAGCTGTGTTTGTTTTTGGTATCATCAGTGATACTGCTAATTGCCATAAACAGTTCTATATTTGTCTTTTAACCTTTGTTCAGAAAAGCCTTCTAGTTGTATGAGCAGCTACACTAACCTGTAATTACAGGTAATTATAAGTATATAGCATGCAAACACATTTTCATACTGAATCACTATTTGTGCCAAAGAGGGAAAACAAGAGAGAAAAGCTTTGCAAACAGTGTGTACTGCAAAGCTAGAGGTGCTGGCAACTGCAAGATGAACATTACTCAGAAAAAATAAAACCACAAGCATTTGTGGTAGTGACCACACACTCAGCCCATAAAAATACATAATCAAAGATATTTTATTAACACTGATGTATGAGTCTCTTGAAGTGCTGAGCGAAATTTGTTGCTGTTATCATGATTGTCATGATTGTGTCATTTTAGACAGTAGTAGGAACATAGTACTTCTGATCCATTGAAATGCTACTTCCAAATATGTGTGCATTGTGTACTGACAGGATGTGCATA
The DNA here is from genome assembly GCA_034769285.1 of Lutjanus argentimaculatus. Lineage (NCBI taxonomy): Eukaryota > Metazoa > Chordata > Actinopteri > Lutjaniformes > Lutjanidae > Lutjanus > Lutjanus argentimaculatus. Next base: position 1,471,940 of record JAWZSL010000021.1, on the reverse strand, counting down.
ACCTCGCACCTTGGTAAACCCTCATTATTCTCCTGCAGCTATAACCTCCTCCTCCATCACTCTGAACTCCAAATAGTTTTTGTGGTGATACATTTTATTTTCATAATGATTAACAAGTGTGCATGATCAAGCTTGCAATGCAGAAACCAGACTTGTGGGGTTATAGGTACTAGGCTTCCAAATTTTGTGCATTTTCCTTAACCAATAGTTGACAATGCCATTAATTAATCATTAATCAGACACAAAATGGACTTTTTTTCATTTTTTTTTTCTCATTTTCATTTTTGTAGTTTTTTTTTTCTCTTCTTTTCTCATTTTAAGTTTCCTTACCCAACAAATGGCTATGCCACACAAAACAATGTCAAATGAGGTGCAAATGCTGCCATTTGATTAACTGACTGGCCATTGATTAATTACTGATTAATGTTTTTTAATTGGTTACAGCAATTAATCAATTAATGATTAATCATTAACACCCCTAATCAGTACTGTCATGCTAATTATCTTACATTATATTACTATTTCCAATTATATGTACATTACAGTGTAGATATGACTGAAATTCTTTTTACAACTACACTGAGTTACAAGTTCATTATATGTGGAATAGATAATGCTAGTCTTGACAGTAACTACACAATAAATCCTATTTTTGTGAAGCTTTTAATATTCTGTTTTTGTTGGCACTGATTTTGATTCAATTATATAGTCATTTTTGTGGCTGCAAGTAGTAGTAGTGTTGCATTGCATGGCATTATATTTAAGGTAGGGCCTAACTGATACTGGATTTTTAGGGCTGATGCTGATACTGATATTAGGGAGTAAAAAAATTGCAATACCAATATATTGGCCAGTATTCTTTATGCAGAATATAATATACAGATTATAGAATATAGCCAATGACAAAGTTATGGAGGCAGGATATTGTACACTTAACTTTTTTGTCTCAAATCACATCAGGGCACTGAAACAGTTGAAATTCAACAGTATTTTTTAATAATTGTATATAATTCTAAATAAAAAATAAATAAAAAACATGAATAGAGCAAAATACATGTATATATTGAACTTGAATTAAAGTGATATTCCACTTTCCCAGAATAAGCCACTCAGTATGTACTCACCCCTATGCCGATGTGATGATGGGTGAAGATCTTCAGTTCACAAAACAATCCTGGAGTTTTAGGAGAAACAGGGTAGCAGCCTCATCCAGTACAATGGCAGTGAATGGTGACCACGGATAAAATGTTAAAAAAAGAACGCAAAACAAACACAAAATGTCTCCATCCTGCTCATGTGGTGTAATCCAAGTGTCCGCGAGCTGTGACATTAAATTTACGCAAAAGACACCATTTACGCCATGTTTTTAGCCGAAATGTCAACTGTAGCATGTAGCCGGTAGGATGTAAACATGGTGTCGATCTCGCGAGACTTCCACACGTGCGTCCATTAAGAGATATACGAAGTCTCACGAGATCGACGCTATGTTTACATCCTACCGGCTACATGCTACAGTTGACATTTCGGCTAAAAACATGGCGGAAATGGCGTCTTTTGTGTTTAGATTTTAATGTCGCGGCTCGCGGACACTTGGATTACACCACACAAGCAGGATGGAGACATTTTGTGTTTGTTTTGTGTTCTTTTTTTTAACGTTTTATCCATGGTCACCATTCACTGCCATTGTACTGGATGAGGCTGCTACCCTGTTTCTCCTAAAACTCCAGGATTGTTTTGTGAACTGAAGATCTTCACCCATCATCACATCGGCATAGGGGTGAGTACATACTGAGTGGCTTATTCTGGGAAAGTGGAATATCGCTTTAACAAAAGGGATCAAATATAGATAAAATGCAACAAAAAATCAAAATACAAAAAACAATCTGTGTAATGTACGGTAAAGAAATATCGCACAACATATACGCTGGTACTGATACAGACCAATAAGGCTGTGCTAGGCCAATATCAGGCAGATTATATTGACTGGTTGTTATATCTTTCTGGCTATAGACAGAAGTAGTAGAATTCCCTCTCAATATAATGCAATCCAGTACAACAATACCACTAACTATGGCCTCAAAAATGAGTTGAAGCAACCCGTCTGACACACTGTTAATGGAAAAAAAGAAAGTAGGATTGATAAGATTGTAGCATATTAGTAGTTTATAGTATTGCTATTGAGAAGATGGTTTTTGGTTTAGCTGGAGACTTTTGATACACATGGGGACGTTATCCCATTTCACTTTCACTTTTGAGTATTTTTTTTAACCTCAGGGTCCTTATTTCAGCAATTGTAGATGTTATCAGATATCAGATAAAACTTATGTTACTAATTGGGGTTGCAATGGATCACAAAACTCACGGTTCGGATCATATCATGGTTTTGAATCACACACTGGATCATTTTTTGGCTCAAAAGTGAAAAAATGCTCTGGTATAGCCACTTCTCTCTGTATGTAGTTGCCACTATAGTCCCGCCCACAGCACTATCTGTCATGAGTAATAGCCAATCAACACTGAAGACTGTGTCACAGACAGGCTGAAGGCTGGTCCTGTGAGTGACAGCTGTGTTTCAGAGAGAAAGCAGCAGCAGACATCGCCGAAGTAAGAATAAACATCACAATCTTGCCTGAAATCATGGTTGGATTTCACTTGATGGAGGTGAAAGTGACGCCTTTTAAATCACTTGCTCTCTGTGTCTCATAGCACAGAGCTTCAGAGTAAAACGCAGTGTGCATCTGTCTCATCTTTTCACTGTCTCGTCATTTTACTCTGCATAGGGAGTTATTAGTTTAAAAACTAACCCTGACAGTAAAACTGTATTTCACATCATGTATGTTACATTTAGTCTGCGGATCACATGCGCGTCGGGGGCGACCTGTATGGGCCATGGGTGAACTGCAATCCGTTGCACCCCTAGTTACTGAGTTTCCATTGCGTAGGTACCTAGGGGAGTTTTGGTGCTGCAGAATTATGTATGTTCAGCTCCTTGTTTGTGTGACCTTAATTGTTATTTTTTTTAATCCTTATCTCTTATCATAGGTGTAATGCAACAGCCAATGATACAGCAGTATAAGCTGTCTCAGAATCAGGTGCATGGGAGTCCAGGATCAAACTATCAGCAAACCACTGTCCCTCAAAGCCCCTCTGGGTAAGGCAATGTCAGCATACTGTCAGATGATGAAGAAATAAATGCACTTCTATTGAAACTATTTCTTCCTCCTTCACAGATGCTTTACATCCCCGCAGTCTGGATCAGGTACTCGGTTCGTACCCCAACAGAACAGCCCTATACCAAGTCCCTACACCCCTCAGAGTCCTGCAGACTACATACAGTACAACCCACCCAGTTATTCTCAACACCAACAAACTCAGCAGGGTGAGTGTCAATTTAAATCAGAAATATGTGTCATTACTGCCTTCCACACCCCTGTTATGAACAGCAAATAGAAAATATTTGATATTGAGGAATACATGACTAGCTTTGTGTATACTAACTTAAAATGACATCTGTCTATAAAGTGTAAAAGAATGTCTCAGGTAGATGTGACACATTCCAAACAATTTAATGGGGTATTTCATTTGGTCTCTGTTTTAGTTGCTGGTGGTGTGAGAAATATTCATGACAACAAGGTCTCTGGACAGCTATCAAGTAACTCATCTAATCATAACTTGAGACTAGGCTCAGACGAAGACTACATGAACATGGCTCACAGACTGGGAAATGAGGTAACAGCGAATCAAGATATCCTCATTGGACCTCATCAGATGCTGAGTGTTAAAAGTTCTGATAAATGTCTTGTGTTCCAACAGGAGAACAACCCCTCTATGAGGGCTGCTGCTTTTCCAGTTAAATCACCACAGTCTGTGTGTTCCTCTGTGGGGAGTGAAGATGCTGCAAAAGGTATGCTGCCTTAGCAACAGGTCGATTTTTCTTCATTTTGTGGATCAAAAATAGATTCAATAATAGACTTATTATTAACTGATACGCACCTTTCTTTAAATTTATTTTTGTTTTAGCAGTGTCCAGGCCTCCCTGTATCATGCAGTCACCTCCACCTGATGTGCCACCAGGTGCAGCACCTGACCTGCTCCTCACCTCTGCTGACCGCAAAAAAAGGCAGAGAGAAAGGAGGCAAGAAGAAAATGAACAGATCGACAAAAATGCTTTGTATGGCATTGTTAGTTCTCCATCAAAAGACTCTTCTAGGCTGACTTTAAAACTGTCCCGCGTGAAGAGTCCAGACACGGATCAACCTGTAGAACATCCTTCGAGGGCACATATCCACACAGACCATGAAACTGATTTGATGAATAATAGTAATCAGTTGTCGAGGACTGCCCACGACACATCACACAAGTTAGGTGCTGAGGAGCAGCCAAACTGCCAGCATCAGGGTCCTGTTCGGCCAAACGCCAAGGACTCTGGAGTCGTCAGCGGGGCTGTGTTTGATGATGCTGAGATGGACACACTTGCAGAGATCGAGAGAATAGAACGCGAATCAGCCAATGAACGAGAACGATGGTCTAAAGAAGTTCAGGATAAAGGTATTGTGTGCCTTGTACTTGATTAATCAATTAGTTGTCAACTATTAAATTAGTAGGCAACTATTTTGATAGTTATAGATGTGACTTTTTTTTTTATTAAAAAAAGTCAAAATTCTCTGATTCTAAAAATTCTCAAATGTGAATCCATTCTGGTTTCTTTACTCCTTTACTATTCTTTGAAATGAATATATTTGGGATGTGCACAAAACAAGACATTTGAGGACATCATCTTGGGCTTTGGGAAACACTGATCGACTTTTTCACCATTTTCTGACATTTTAAAGATTAAACAACTAAGCAGTAACTCGAAAAGATATTCAATAGATTCATGGAAAATTAATGCTAGTTTCAGACCTACCCTTTTCCTTCTTGCATTTATTTCATGGCCTAGGTTTTATGTTTGTAGCAGATGTAAGCTACATTTTTTTTTCTGCAGATAAGCCACTGAAGAAACGGAAGCAAGACTCATATCCTCAGGAATCCGGAGCTGATTCAAGTGATGGGCCTACTGCACAAGGGGGCAACACTGACAGCAAGTTGACACCCAAGAAGACGAATACTGCGAGTAACGGAGCCAGTCGGCCAGCTTTGATGGTCAGTATTGATCTGCAGCAAGCTGGCAGACTGATAGGACAGCCTGTAGTGGTCTTGGAAGCCAAGCAGTTGTGTGAGGACCACCTACGGCGCATTAAATCAAAGACAGATGGAAAAGTAGATAAAGTTGTTGAAAACAGACCTGCGATCATCAAACAGCATGGTGACAACCCCAGGAAGTCTGGCTCAGATGGGCAACAACCAGAAACCCCCAAACAGAAGCAGGAAAGGCGGCGCGAATCCAAACACAGACATGACGGCAAAACTGAGAGCAGCAAGGGACACTCAGATGACAGACGGCCAGACACACCACGACAGAAACATGACAGGCATTCAGACTCGCGCCACAAAGAGGAAAAGAACCACAACAATCACCGGCCCAATGTCAGCCAAACTGAGGCTCCAAAAACCACGAGCAAGGCAGAGCGTAACTCCAGACATGGAGAAGACAAAGTCAGGGACAGAAATAAGGATAAGGACAGAGATAGAGATAGAGACAAAGACAAGGACAAGGACAAGGACAAAGACAAAGACAAAGACATAGACACAGACAAAGATAAAGACAGAAACAAAGACATAGACAAAGATAAAGAAAGAAACAAAGACATAGACAAAGATAAAGATAGAAACAAAGACAAAGGTAAAGATAGAGACAGAGACAGAGATAAAGACAGAGACAAAGACAGAAATAAAGATAGAGACAGAGATAAAGGCAAAGACAAAGTTAAAGACAAAGATAGAGACAGAGATAGAGATAAGGACAGGAACAGAGATAGAGATAAAGACAGGGAAGGAGAAAGAGACAAAGACAAGGAAAGGGAAAGAAGACACAAGATGTCAAGGGAAAACTGCAACAGACACTCTCCTGAGCGGCATACTAAACCTGACAGCCCCAGAGTGAAGCAAGATGGAAGCAGAAAATCCACTGACCTCAACGGTCGACAGAGGACGGAGAATGCCGGCCTTCAAAATGTTCAAAATAAGGAAGAGAAGAGAAATGGGGACAAGGAAGAGAGAAGATATGGGGATAAGGAAGAAAAGAGAAATGGGGATAAGGAAGAGAGGAGATATGGGGATAAGGAAGAGAAGAAAAATGGGGATAAGACAGAGAGGAGAAATGTGGATATAGCAGAGAAGAGAAATGGGGATGGTAGCATTAGCTGCCAAGTTAGAAATAAACAGCAGTCTTCTGAGACAAAGCCCAGCGAGTTCCCCTCATACCTGCTGGGTGGCAAGTCTGGAAGTCTGAAGAACTTTGTGATTCCTAAATTGAACCGGGAGGGGAAAGATAAAGATAAAGACAAAGACAAAGACAAAGACAAAGATAAAGATCCCCAACTTGTAAACAAATTGAAAACGGGCTGGAGTGAACCCCTTGTCATGCTGGAGAGAGTGTCATTAATAGAGAACTTAAACAAAGGAGCTAAGCCTGTTGTTGTGGTTAAAAGACTCAGTATTGATGAGGTAAAAAGGATCATTAAGGAAAGCAGGAATGCACACAGGTCCAAACCCAGGAACTCGTCGTCTTTTGACAGATCAGACAGAGGTATGATTTATTTTGTTAACTATTAAAGAACTTTGCAGTTCACTGGTCGGCCCATGTTGGATGTACTGAACAAAAACAATGCATCCAATCTTGCAACTGGATTATTTGCTGCCTTCAAATGCCTTCGTGTTTACCGTGTTCACAGGAAGAGTTTGTGTGAATGCCCCCCTTTTGTGGTAGTCACAACCTTGCAAGTGGAAATTTTCTGAAAGCTCAGAGTTCACAAATTCCCTTTGAAGGCAGTAATTGTTCTTTAAAATTGTCAATTTTAGTCAAGCATGGTGTTCATGACTATCAGCATTTTGACTTAGAAAGATGTACTAGTAGACTATTAGACTCAGTATCCTAAAGTCTTAGGTATTAAGTTAAATTTCTATATTGTGAAGATCAGTTGATCACCTACCTTGGCTTTCACAATACATGTCATTGATGAGCTGACACTGAGCCTGAGGATCATCACCACCCATTAATCTTAGTTTCTCAAAATATCACAAACTCTCCTGCTGACCAAAAGTTTTAGTAGCTTCCACCTGTTTTCCTAAAAAATGCCAGTACCTCCAACATGGCCATGAATCCAGGTTACTGACCAAATCGTGACATACATTCACTCTATCCAAATAAATATCTGTAGATTAATGAGTTATTGATTGTATCTTTTTTGAAGTGTAAATTATTCAGTGCTAAAAACTTGATCACCTCTTTTGTTTACAGAGATGTCACTTCATGGGAGGTCAAACAAGCGAAAGCACAGCATGATCAGTAAGAAATCCAAGTATGCTGAGGTGGACTCAAGTGAAGAGGAAGATGACGATGATGACTCTGAGGATGAGTGTCAGTATTAAACATAAGAAATTTGCAAAGTTTGTACAATAAACACACATCAGAGTACTGCAAAATCTGTTTTCTGCTGTTACCCTGTCCCCAAAAGTACATTGCTTAGCTTCCTACACTGGAAATCCTGCTGCTTCTTCAAATAGCTGACCAGAGTCTACTGTAGGTAACACTCTCCCTTTAAGGTTCTGTGAGTCAGTTTTTGGACTTACCCGTTCTCTGTTATTGTTACAGCTGCAAGAAAAAGGTACAAGAAAGATCACGACAAGGCATGGAAGCACGAAGGCAGGAGAGGCTCTGGAGACCACCGGCGAAGCCGGGGGTCCGGTAGCCGTCATCGTGAATGGAACTCTGATGATTCTAATGAGGGATCTCCACCACCAAGCCTGAATGATGGTGAATCTTTTTTTGCAGTGGGCATATGCAAAAAATGCATTAATTAAAAAAATATTTTGTAGACATTGTAGAGGATATTTTTCTTTTATTTCTCTCTAAGAAGGCAAAATGATTCTATCTCAGTAATAACTGTACAGTAGACAATAGACAAAAAATGCAAGTTAGGTCAGGCAATGCAAATTGTGATTCTTGTTTTTGATGCCTGTCATTTGAATTTTTGCTGTTTGAAAGCAGTGATCAGCCGGGCCAGTTCCCTGGATATTTGAATTACTACACCCAAGTCTTTCTCTATTAAATATACAGTGCTTGAGGGTTAGTTGCTGCTGTCAAGGATTTGACTAATGTTGTTATTGTTTTGCTCTTTGTTCAGTTGCCAGAAAATGAAGAAAAAGGAGATACAGAAAAAAAGAAAGGCGTATGAGTGCAAGCTGTCATTAGAGGGTATTGTTTTACCACTTTGTTAATAAAGTTCTCTTATAATATTAATGTTTTTTAAAACTGCATGTGTTTTATTTATTTATTTATCAATCTGTTTGCATTTGTCAAACAGAAAAGTTGGACTCCTCAACATTTAAGAGATTCACAGCCACATTGGACAACATTCTTGAGAGCCTTGAGGATGTGGACCTCGCGGCTGCAGGTAAACAACAAGCACTGCACAGTCTCCCAAAGCTCTTAACATTTGTTGAAGTTTGAAGTAAAAAAAAATGTTAACATTATAACTTTGTGCCCACAAATAGATGATGATGAGATACCTGAAGAGCTCCTGCTTGGAAAGCACCAGTTGGGCGAGCTAGGCAGCGATTCTGCTAAGATTAAAGCTATGGGCATCTTTAACAAGGTAAGAGGACATTGTTACACTGTCACATGGCCTCACTCAGGTTCAGAGTTGATATTCACAAAGTGACCAATCATTTGTTTTGATCCACAGTTTTCGTCTGGCAAACTGGTGAAAATGTTGAATATCTTGGATAAGAACATTCAGGACAGTGTCAAACTTTCCACATTAATGAACCATGTAAGTTGATATTTTTTTTAGCTGTGGTTTTTCTTACCCAATTTTCTTTAAGAACTTTTCAGCGAGTTTTGTCCTTTGTTTTATACTTTTTTTTTTACTAATGTTTTTGACATTTGTAGGGTAATGATTCCATGGACGAGGAGCGGCTGTGGCGTGACCTTATCATGGAGCGGGTTACGAAGTCTGCTGATGCCTGTCTCACGTCACTCAACATCATGACGTCTCCACACATGCCCAAGGCTGTTTATATAGAAGATGTGATCGAGAGGGTGTTGCAGTTCACCAAGTTTCATCTACAGAACACTTTGTACCCTCAGTATGACCCATCCTACAGAGTGGATCCCCATGGAGGTCAGCACATTTTAATTATGTACCTCTAAGTTCAAGATTGCAAAAATTTTGATTTCCAGGAGCTTTATTGTATAAGCAATGTTAACATATTAGCAAGCTGATTATGTTGATTGATGCTGGAGTTTAAGAACAGATTGTGACTTAAAGGACCAGTGTGTGGGATTTACCGGCATCTAGCGGTGCACTTGCAGATTGCAAACACCTCGCCTCAGCCTCATCTTTCAAGCATGTAGGAGAACCTATGGTGGCTGCAAAACTCGCAAAAAACATTCCAAAAATTCCAACCAACAATCAGGGAGAACTGTAGTACCCTATCCTCATCTTTGTTGTTCTAGTCTGTGTAATCTTGGTGTAATTATCAGACAATCAATGAGTTTAATTAGGATGCTGACTCGATAATGCTTCTTTCATCTAAGGAACATAGCCAAACTTAGGTCCACTGTGTCAAGAATTGAAATGGAGATGCTAATCCATGCATTCCTCTTGTCACATTTAGACAACCTCTTAGGTCCTCCTCTCAGGGTCTTCTAAGTGTTCCTCAGACACATTTCAAGACTCAGGTAGATCTTTTCAGTTGGCAGCCCCTAAGCTTTGGACTAGTCTCTGAGTAAGCTTGTAATCTTAAGACTCCTGTTCAGACAGGTATTTGGGTATTGTATGGTAGTTAATGTTTAAGTCTTGTGCTTTTATATGCTCCACCTCTATATTTTATCTGGTGTTTTATCTTTGTTTTATTCATTTGAATTCTATTTGATTGTCTATTTGATTTTCTTTGACTCTGAAGCACTCTGTGAATGTTGTCTGTGAAGGGTACTAAATAAATTAACCTGATGTGCTTGTTAAAAAGTGTAAATATGATTTAAAAAAAATATTAATAAAAGCTGATGACAGTTATATATAGTTCTTACAGTCATATTTCCTGATGTGAAACCCTGTAGTTGAATGTAGACATTTCTACCAAGTGTCTGACACACTCGAGCACTATTTTATTTAAAAAAAAAAATAGCCTGCAACCTTGGTATTTTTCTGCTGGTGTTTGAAGTGGATTACTTGCCTTTTATTCAACTCTTATTTTCCCTTTATCTTCCTCATCTAAGGTGGTACTTCAAAGTCCAAGAGAGCAAAGGGTTCCACCCACAAACAGAAGGTGGTAGTCACACTCTACAACAAAGTGTGTGATATTGTCAGCAACATTGCAGAGCTCCTGGAGATCCAGTTGCTAACCGATACCACTATTCTCCAGGTGGGACTTTTAATCTGGTTTTATATCACTCCAATTCATGACCCCATTTAACCTTTGACTCTCAAGCTCTAACATACCTGATTGCTTTTGTGCTTGACTTTTAGGTGTCCACCCTGGGTATTACACCATTTTTTGTGGAGAATGTCAGTGAGCTGCAATTATGTGCCATCACACTTGTGACTGCTGTAAGTCTGCCATGGCATGCAATTTTAGTGTTATTTTAGCATTAATTTAGTTTAAAATTAACTGCTAAAAGATTCTTTATTTTATGACAATGCCTCTATTGTTATGTTTTGATTTGGCACTTTGCATTTTACTCTTCCGTAGGTGTTCTCTCGTTACGAGAAGCACAGGCAGCTCATTCTTGAAGAAATTTTCACCTCCTTGGCAAGACTGCCTACGAATAAACGCAGCCTCAGGAACTTTAGGTAGCTACATCTTGAGTGAATATTTGCTCAATAAATTACATGAATGAAAAATGATCATTGAAGTCCTCTGTGTTGCTCAGTAAACACGCAATATTCGCTACTCTTACTCCCCCAGGCTAAACAGCAGTGATTCGGATGGAGAGCCCTTGTATATCCAGATGGTCACAGCACTGGTTTTTCAGCTCATCCAGTGTGTGGTACACTTTCCCTCAGAGAGGGACGCAGAGGAGGAACACAATAAGAAGGTAAGTACCAAGGAATTAACATACATTTATGCCAAATTTATATGGTATATATATATTTTTTTTTATTTTTTTTCCCCTGTAATTGTTCCACATATAAAGTTTCTTTATTTCTCCAGGTGGATAAAGATGTCTTTATCACAAACTCTTATGAAACTGCCATGAGGACAGCTCAGAACTTCCTATCAGTGTTCCTCAAGAAGTAAGACATTGTTTATGCTCTCTAGTGTTATTTTCATTAACAGTTGACACTGGCTAATAAAAAAAAACTTTTTTGTAAGAAAGTGAAAATATCAAACACTGATAGGCTAATTTGGCCGAAATATAGATATATTTTTTTATTTTGAAAGTTCCCACTGTGTCTGTTTGTCTGTTAAAAAAATCTGGACCTTAGAAAACTGTAGTTGATGACCCCTGATCTGTAGCACTATGACTTTGTCTGTACACTGTGAAACAGGTTACAGTATTAACTGGCATAATGTTCAAAAATACATTCTAATAAAAGATTGTATTTTGCATGTTTCAGGTGTGGCAGTAAGCAGGGAGAGGAGGACTACAGGCCTCTTTTTGAGAACTTTGTTCATGACCTGCTGTCTGCAGTCAACAAGCCTGAGTGGCCTACTGCTGAACTGCTGCTCAGTTTACTGGGCCGTCTGTTGGTGAGTAGCATTGTTCACTTCACAGGTGGCATCACTCAACATTTATACAGTGTTGTTGATGTTTGTTTTTGTTGTGGCATTTCTCCTCTTCCTGTGCTCCAGGTGCACCAGTTCAGTAACAAGCAGACAGAAATGGCGCTCAGGGTGGCATCTCTGGACTACCTCGGCACTGTCGCTTCTAGCCTACGCAAAGATGCTGTCACTAGCAAGATGGACCAAAAGGATATTGACCGCATCCTCAGAGAGGTAGACAGGATAATTACAGAAACATTTTTGTTTTAGATATATATTAACAGTGGTTAGATGTAAATTAACAGTGGTGGTGAACTGCTTTTGAGATGCTCCTGGCTTATTGATTTCCTTACAGAATCCAGGCAGTGATGAAATCCAGCAACTGCAGAAGGCCCTGCTAGACTACCTAGATGAGAACGTTGAGACAGATCCATCTCTGGTGGTGAGCGATTCATTTTTATACACTCAGCAGTGTATTTACAGAAATCATTTTGGTCACATTTATGATTCCCTAAGGACTGCATGCTCAGTGTTTGCATGCAGTAATATGCACCCCTTCTACTCAGGTTTCTTGAAACTTAAACGACTGGACACAGTGATATTACAGGTTGTTTTGTCCTCTAACTGAATATCTTGGGGTTGTGGACAAAACAAGAGAATGTTACTTGGGGTATTGTGAAACAGTAATCAACATTTTCATCTCTTTTTTACATTTTATGGACCAAACAGCTAAGCAATTAATTAAGAAAATTACTGAAAGATTAATCTCTAATGAATATAATCATTAGTTGCAGCCTTACACTGGTTAAACAGCATTCTCTGGGGGCAAAGTGGTATTAAACTCTATAATATGCATAAAATGTTCTGCATTTTTCATCATACATGTATGTATTTGTTTCATATAGTTTGCCAGGAAGTTTTATATTGCCCAGTGGTTCAGGGATGCTACAAGTGAGGCAGAGAAAGCGCTGAAGTCGCAAAATGAGAACGACGAGGATTTGAAAGGTCGACATTATTCCAACGATGTTGACTCAACTGAAGAGATTGTGCAGAGGGCCGAGACACGAAAGAAATTCCTCCGTAAGGTCATCAAGGCATCACCATCGCAGTTCAGTTCTCAGAGGTAAATACTACTTTATTCTGGATGATTGCACTAATTACTTTTCTACGCTGCTTGACTTCTGTACCTATCCTGGTGTTAAACAGTCATATGTATTTTTCTTTCAGGTTAAACTCTGACACCGTCGACTACGAGGGCTCCTGTCTGATTGTCAGATATCTGGCCTCTATGAGGCCGTTTGCACAGAGCTTTGATATTTATTTATCCAGGTAAGAGGATTTATTCAATGTGAGGGGGAGATTGGATTGTGTTGGCTGTCATTAACCTTTTCCTTTCCTGGTCTCTCTTGTATAGATTCTGAGAGTGCTGGGTGAGAGTGCCATTGCAGTCAGAACTAAAGCCATGAAGTGTCTGTCTGAAGTAGTAGCTGTGGATCCAAGTATTCTGGCACGGGTAAGTTCAAGGTTCATTTATGTGTCATTCTACAATGCAGGGTTGCACAGCAAAATGAAAAGAAAAAATAAAAAACCATTTTTTTATGGTGGAGTATGGAGGATGAGTTGAGGAGTCTTACAGCCTGAGGAATGAAGCTGCCTGTAGTCGGGTGCCACAACAGCAGATACTTCTGTATCTCTTGCCAGACAGCAGCAGGGTGAACAGGCAAATGGATTCCAATAATGTTGCAGAGCCCTTCTGCGGTGGGCCATACACAAACCATGCCAATTTGTAATGTTTCCAGTCAGCATGCTTTCTTTTGTTCCTCTATAAAAGCTGGCAAGAACTTGGTAAGGGAATTTCCTAAGTTACCTCAAGACTTATGGCCATTCTTTCTTTTTCTAATTTTAACAATTCAAATATTGGGATTCTCTGTGAGTTTTATGGGTAGTGTTGTGTCATTACCAGTCAAACACGGTCAAGCTAGCAGCTATAACATTCATTAATGTTTATGTGTGCTTAACTGTTAAATCTCTTGTTTGTTTTTCAGTTGGATATGCAGCGTGGGGTTCATTGTCGCCTCATGGACAACTCCACCAGTGTGCGAGAGGCAGCTGTGGAGCTCCTTGGCCGTTTTGTGCTCAGCCGACCAGAGCTCATTGAGCAGTACTATGACATGCTCATTGAAAGGATACTGGTACTTTCTTAAGCCTCACGCTTCACCTTTTTAACAAAACTGTTTCAGTAATATCTCTGGTGATAAAGTTTAAATTGATTTGGTCACATCATGCACCCTCTTAGGAATTTGTGGAATGGAATAGGCCAAGTCTATTATAAGAAAGAACTTTGCCCTTGAATTTGCACTGACCAATAAGTTCATATTGAGTGTGAGTTCAGCTGAGGTAAAATCATCTTTTTCCCACGCTGCCACCTTATGATCAAGTGAAGAACTGCAACCATTTGGCAGTTGTAAGTGCGTATCAAAAACTAACTTTACACTGTATTTAGCTTTGCTTGTACCCATTTGTCTTACACAGGACACGGGTATCAGTGTGAGGAAGAGGGTCATTAAGATCTTGAGGGATATTTGCCTGGAGCAGCCGGACTTCCACAAGATCACTGAGATGTGTGTCAAGATGATCCGAAGGGTCAACGATGAAGAGGGGATCAAGGTTTGTGTTTCTGATGTGAATGTCACTTTAAACTGCCAGTTTTTAGTTTTTAATATTCAGATTAATATGCATAAAACATCTTTTCCCATGCAGAAACTGGTGAATGAGACATTCCAGAAGCTGTGGTTCACCCCGACACCCAGTCACGACAAAGATGCCATGACCCGGAAGATCTGAACATCACAGATGTGGTGTGTACTATTTATTAGGCTTGTGACCTGTGGCCTGTGTTTGATATTGACGTGATCTGACTCATGTTACTTTCTGATTTCATCCCAGGTGTCTGCTTGTAAAGATTCAGGCTATGACTGGTTTGAGCAGCTTCTCCAAAATGTGAGTTGTTTAACTTGTGTGGTTGCTTTGATTCCTCCACAACAGCTTGTGTCTTATAAATAGCTGCTGCAAGCATATTTTGTCTAGCATCTTATCTAACTTCTGTATGGCAACGGTTTAGCTACTGAAGTCAGAAGAGCAAGCCTCATACAAGCCTACCAAGAAGGCATGTGTTCAGCTGGTGGACAATCTGGTGGAGCACATACTGAAATATGAGGAGTCTCTCGCAGGTAAACATAATAGTATGTTTGCTTACAAAGTTCTTATTACATTGTTATTGTGTTAAACATTACTGTTCTGTGTCAAATGCAAATGTTTTCTGTGTTTTTGCTTCAGACTGTGAGGACAAAGGGGTCAACTCAGGTCGTCTGGTCGCATGCATCACCACTCTCTACCTGTTCAGCAAAATTAGGGCACAGTTAATGGTCAAACATGCCATGACGATGCAGCCCTACTTGACCACCAAGTGCAATGTAAGTTCAAGGTCAATTTCTTCATAATTAGTTTTTACTTGCCTGAACATGAGAGAAATCCTGTTGAGTGCCCACTGGATTAAAATGAACACCAAATTTTATGTTGTCCTATAGCACCATCTAGTGGCAACCAAGTGAAAATACAACATAGGTCCATCCAAACACCCACACTACTAGCAAGTAGTCAAGTTCCTACTTGTGTGACATATTTCTAGTAATTGCCACAGTGCCCAATTGCCTGTTAAGACCATAAATATATGGATGTTTATCAGACTGGGATATACTTGATTGATAATTACATCCAGTCAGTCATGCAAATACAAATACTGCACATGGCACAATTACAAGATTGAAGTTACAATTAAATGACAGTAACAAAAACATTCAGGAGCTGTCTCTGTATTGATGTTTCAGACTCAGAATGACTTCATGGTGATATGCAACGTGGCAAAAATCCTGGAGCTGGTCGTGCCTCTGATGGACCACCCAAGTGAGACTTTCCTCACCACCATAGAAGAAGACCTGATGAAGCTCATCATCAAATACGGCATGACAGTCAGTGTCATTTATCGCTTATAGCTTTCACAGAGACTGCTGCCCTGAGCATGCAGGTTTGATTTGATCATGATGCCATTTATTGTGTCTGCTTCTCAGGTTGTACAACACTGTGTAAGCTGTCTTGGTGCTGTTGTCAACAAGGTCACACACAACTACAAGTTTGTTTGGGCTTGTTTCAACCGCTACTATGGTAAGGCTTATGTGCTATAACAAACGTTTTGTTATACCAGAATTCTACCTTAAAATACCATTAAGCCCCTTTTACACTGGACAAAAAACCCACTAACATCCACTAACATCTGGCTTTTGTCTTCAGTGGGAAAGGGTACAATTGGCATTCATTCCCAGCTCAAATTACTCTACAGTAGTCACAGGTATTTAGCGGCTCAAGCTGTGATTGGCAGTGATGGAAACATGACATCTGCATGGACATGCTAATTTCATGCATTTTTCCAGTGGAAGCTATGAAGCAACTGCAACTCCTGGTTATCTCAGCCACAAATTCCATCTGTCTCCATTCAAGCAGCATTCGAACATTGTTCCAAACTTGTCAGCTTTGAGTTCGAGGGGGAGAAACTAAATCAGAAAGTATAAAGAAAGTAATCTTCATAACAGCCACTGGCCTCCATGCTGCTTTCTAGTCTTTGCTAATCCTGTTTTCCAGGACTTGTCAACTGGCAACAGGAAAGGAGTCAATTGTGTATTTTTAGCAGGTTTACCCACATTTAAAAAACTGTATTTGTTAAACTTAGAATTAAAGGTTACAATTAAAGTTCATACTCATTGTCTCATTCCATATCCACTTCAAGGAGCTCTGGCCAAACTGAAGACACAGCATCAAGAGGACCCCAACAGCTCCACTCTGGCTGCCAACAAACCCACTCTCCTGCGCTCACTGTTCACTGTGGGGGCTCTCTGTCGACATTTTGATTTTGACCAAGAAGAGTTCAAGGGTGCTAACAAGGTAAACTCAAGTAATCAGTCTAAACTCTATGCGCAGAGCTGCTTTAGTGCATGTATTGATGACTTACTTGCTATCTCTCCCTGTATCTCTCAGATTGTCATCAAAGACAAAGTGTTGGATCTCCTGTTGTACTTCACCACTCATGAAGATGAGGAGGTCCAGATCAAGGCCATCATAGGTTTAGGTACATTACACCTCACGTCAGACTGTATTTATGCTGTAATTTATTGTTCACACCTGTTTTGATATTTTACTCACCTGTGTTACCTTGTCTTTGATGTTAGTTCCCTCAGTAATTATTACTTTTGCATTTGAATTATTTCCTTTGTCTCAAGGCTTCCAGTTCATCATGCACCCAGAGCTCATGTTTGTGCAGGATGTGAAGGTTCTGTATAAGAGTATCCTATCAGATGAAAACAGTGTGGTCAGTCTGAAGATCCAGGTGCTAAAAAACCTGCAGACGTACTTGCAAGAGGAGGACTCTCGGATGCAGGAGGCTGATCGTGAATGTGAGTTTGAGAGATCAGAATCAGAAATACTTTATTGGGGAAATGAGTCACGTTAAAGATATTCCCATTCAAGCACAGAAAAATATGTAAGCATAGAGAAATGATAAGAAAATAGAAATAGAAGTATGGGAAAATATGTACATTCTGCTACAATATCTAACAAAAATAATATAGCAACAGAAAAATATATAAATGAGAAGAATGTAAAAATATGTCTTATTCTTCAGTGTGCAACAGAAATATGTCTATATAAAATACTATATTAGAAGAATTAGAAGAAAAATTAGGAAAAAATAATAAATAGAATATAACAAGAAATGTGATAATTATGTACATAAATGTGCATCATGCTACAATGTATAAAGTGTAAATAATAATACTGTATGTATTGCAGTTGAGTTATTGCACATTGTTGTCATGTCAAGTCAATGTTGTACAATCCATCTCATGTGTTCTGTCTTTTTTTTTTTGTTTTATTCAGGGAAGAACCAGTCCAAGCAGGAGGATCTAAAAGAAATGGGGGACATCTCATCAGGCATGAGCAGCTCCATTATGCAGATTTACCTGAAGCAGGTGCTGGAGTCCTTCTTCCACTCACAGTCCACCGTTCGACACTTTGCCCTGAGTGTCATCACACTGACTCTCAGCCAAGGCCTCATCCATCCTGTACAGGTATGTTCACAGTTTCACTCTGATAAAACTTACACAGTAGCTCTTGCAAGCAAGATCTGTGTGAGATTTTCTTTGACCTCACAGTGACAACATTCTCTGCTGGCTTTAACGCATCATGAGCTGTTCACAGATTAGGAACAATTGTGTTTTTTTTAGTGTGTGCCCTACTTGATTGCCATGGGAACAGATCCAGAGCCAACCATGAAGAACAAGGCCGACCAGCAGCTGGTGGAGATTGACAAGAAATATTCAGGCTTCATCCATGTGAGTGGCTTTTTGGTTTATAATCAGTGTGTGGAAATCAATGTGGAAATAAGATGGTTTGCTTGAACAGAATCTGTAGGCAGTGGTGTGTATATTTTCTTATGCCAGGATGATTTAAAACAGTTGAGACTATACTGAACTCTGAATACTACAGGAATTAAAACATGGCTTTAAATTTGAATATTACACACAAGCACAAAGAAGTTTTAATACCAGAAAGGAGAGATTAAAACATAGGCATTTATTTTACATTACACCAAAAATATACCGTGCCCATCTAACAATGGGCCTCATGCAAGAAAATGTTGTATGCTTATCTTAACTTTCTCTTACTTTTTTACATATAATGGGCTTGTACGAGTGCACCACGTCAGATTCAGGAAACCATTTGTGACATTTGAGCACACGTTCATGAGACTTGTAAATCTGCACAAATAACGCCACAATAATATCATATAAGGCCACATGTCCTGCCCCGTATGTCAGGAAGTGTTCATACATGAAAATGGCAACAAAGAGTCAAAATAAGAACGTCACAAGTTTGGAGATTGAAGTCCTTCTTTCAGAGATCCATAAAGGAAAATCATTTTAACTGTGTCAGCAGAAGATCAAGGGATGTGCTAAAGCCAAGGACAGGAAAAATAACTGCTGTTAATGCCGTGTCACCAGAGGGTTGCACTCTCACTGAAATGAAGAAGAAATGGTTTGACAGACAAATGGTTTCAATATAAAAACAAAAAGAACATTATACCAAGGCAAGGCAAGCGATGACTGCAATGGGAGGAGGGGTCAACGGGAAGTCTCCATCACAGATACGGACAGAATTGACAGAGGAGTCAAACAGGATAATGTCAACATAAATGATGCGTAATTTCTGTAGGATTTTCAAACTCAGAATTGCTTCAAAGTAATGAAATATAGACTCATTAGTGAAAACTTTGTTTTGGTCAACAACAGCAGACTAATTGCACGTGACTGCTAAGACAGGTCTGGACCAAAATTCAAAATCCGAGAAAAATTTGTGAATACAGCGAGTTCTCCTAAATCATTTGTACAAACAATGTAAGAAGGAATCTGTTTGTATGAGTGATTCTTGCATGAGGCTCAATGTATTTCAAACTTTGATCCTAGACAAAAGTTGTATTTATTTGGGAGAATTTCAACCATTATCTTCTTATCTATGTACTTGCTGACTTCTGTGTCTCTGTGAACTCACAGATGAAAGCCGTGGCAGGGTTGAAGATGTCTTTCCAGGTGCAACAGGCCATAAATGGATCAAAGGACGCAGTCGTCCGAGGTTTTCGTCACGATGACTCAGATGCTGCCCTCGGCTCTCATCTCTACACTATGGTCCGTGGGAACCGCCAACATCGACGGGCTTTCCTCACGTCCCTGCTCAACCTGTTCGATGACAGCTCCGTAAGTTTGACTCTCTTTTGTGCACCATCCACCCATCCAGTTGCTGGCTTCACTGCTGGTCGTGAACAGTTAATTTTAAGTAGTGATGTTTTACACTTTGTCCCCTGCAGAAAACAGAGGTGAACATGCTGTTGTTCATAGCCGACAACTTGGCCTGCTTCCCCTTCCAAACGCAGGAGGAGCCTCTTTTCATCATGCACCATATAGATATCACTCTCTCTGTCTCTGGTAGCAACCTGCTCCAGTCTTTCAAGGAGGTGAGAGGCTTTCTTTAACTTATTATATTATTTTTTTATCATGAGACGAGAATCCAAGCGCGTGTAATATATCCATATATATTTATGTATATTTTTTGTCTGTGTAGTCTTTACGGAAAGAGCCCATACAGCGAGAGAAGAAGACGAAACCAGAAAAGAAGAAGAAGACAAAAAAGAAGAAGAAGAAGAAGAAGAAGCAGGCTCGGAGAAGGAAATACAGCTCTGACGATGATGATGATGACAATGATAACGATGACGATTCTGAAGAAGAGAGCAGTAGCTCATCCAGCAGCAGCGATGAGGAGGAAGAGGTGGTCCACAGGCGAAAGAAATCGACGGCTACAGATTCTGACTCTGACCTGGAAGATGAGGATGCAGTGATGGAGCGTCTGCCTGAAAACCCCAACCCTCTGCTGGACTTCGCCAGCGCTTCACAGGGTATTCTGCTGCTGCTGGTGCTCAAACAACATCTGAAGAATCTGTACGGCTTCTCAGACAGGTAAATGCCAGTTAAAAAAAATCTCTCATTAACTTTTCCTCCGTAGCGCAGCTCTTTACTTGACTGAACTTTTTTGTTTGTGCTTCAGCAAAATCCAGAAGTATTCACCCACGGAGTCTGCCAAAGTATACGACAAGGCTGTGAACAGGAAGTCTAAGGTGCACTTCAACCCTCATCAGACACTGGATTACCTGAAGAGTGATGTAGCCAACATGGAAATCAGCTACGAGACCAAGAAGAACATTGTCAAACAGTATTTGGACGTAAGCATTCAGTACTATGTTTTGACTTTGTTTATATCAGTCTCAGGAATATATAGTAGAGAAAAGGTGTGTCTGTGTAAGAGATTGTACAAAAATATAGCTCAAATAGTCATGTTTGACACTTGAAGTAAACTGAAATGTGTCTGTTTGCCCACACTAACTGTTGGCTTGTCATTTTAGTTGTAAATTAGAGAAGTACCTCTGAGTTGGCTTGAAAAAGTTTAATCAAGAAAATATGCTCTGGCTGCTATTATCTCTTAGTTCAAGGTACTAATGGAGCACTTGGATCGTGACGAAGAGGATGAGGAGGGTGAAGCAAGTGCCAATGCCAGAAACAAAGCCATCAACTCACTGCTGAAGGGCTCAAAGCCCTGGAACCACAACCACAATAATCACGCTGCTCAAGTGGAGTCCGATGAGGAGGAGAGTGAGGATGAAGATCCCCCTGCAGTAAGCTGTGATTTCTCCTCTATCTAAGGGTCTCGTACCCATACAGACCTACATTTCCCTTTGTCCAGCGTAGCTTTTGGGAACAGCCTCTCACCCTCAGTCAAAGAGAATGTGCCGTCTGCCTGTCCATTTTTTTGCAGATGTTTAGTTACCTAACTAATTACTAAATTAACTTTTTCTAGCTAACCAAAATAAAATGTACAGATCTGAGTTAATCACATTTAGGCTGAGGACAGGTGATTTGGTGGTTGCCTGGCAACAGTTAAAAAACACACCGTACTGCTATTTTGTTTTTTGTTTCTTTACAAAAACAGCAGCTTCAACAAAAAAGGCAGTGCAGCGCATCTTAACTTTTGCAAACTGAAAACTGTGCTCTGTCTGATCAGGCCCATAGTGAGGTCATGTGGATTTGATGTTTGAGGTACAAAACAGAAGTCTCTTTTTATTACTTGGAAAATGTGGGGTCCTTGGAGTTTTGCTTAGTCACAAGGATAAGATAAAAAGAAAAGAAAAATAACCCACTGTAATGTCTCTCACCTTCAGGGCACGCAAACATCACAATGGTTTTTATGGATTTTAAGTTTGGCATTTGTCCTGCATCTACTGTTCACACATTATTCCAACATAAAAATGTCTGTAAGACTTCTGTGTGGTGCTTCTTATGTTAAAAAACGGTTTGTTCATGTCTCCGGTTCGTCTTTCCACAGCGGAAACCAAGGAAAGGTGGGGACTCCGCAGAGGATTCAGGTCACATGAATGAGACAGTGGAGGCCATGGACGTCGTTGCTATCTGCCGCCCCAAATACAAAGACAGGCCGCAGATTGCCAGGGTCATCCAGAAGACCAAACATGGCTACAGCATACACTGGATGACTGGATCGTACTCTGGGCCCTGGGCTGTGGCAAAGAAACGGGACGGTCGCAAAAAGGTGCCTTGGGTTGACACTATCAAGGAGTCGGACATTATTTACAAGAAAATATCCTTGACAAGCGGACAAAAGCTGACGAACAAAGTGGCACAGACGTTACGGGCGCTATACGCTGCCAAGGAGGGGACAAAGAGTTAATCATCTGAAAATATTCAGACAAACCCCTGAGAGCCCAAATCTACGTGGATCCAATATGTTACAGAGAGAAGACGGACCTGCTGGAGGAAGAAGTATTGAGAACACTGGTCTGTTTGAACACAGACATGTTTAAGTTAAACACAGAAAACACAAGAAGGAAATGTTTGGGAAAACATTGTGTGGGAGTTCCTTCGCTGTTGTGCAGCAGCTTCGTTGTTTGATTTTTACTCCCACTGTATCATAGTTTAACTAAACACATGTTTATATCTGAACATAATTCTGTAAAAAAAAAGAAACTGAATGTTGGAAATTAGTGTATTGATGATGTTCTTAATAAAGTGTTTTTGGAGTTTAAACTAGCACCAGATGGATTTATTCACTTGACCTGAGCTCCAGCAACTTTTAACTTTCTTTTCTTTTCTTGTTTGTTTACCCACACTGTGTAATGGAGTCTCTTTGATATAATTTATTTATGTTAAAAGCAGTGCAGTATCTGTGCCTATATGCAGGGGAAGTTATATTGTTTTTAATATAGATTTTGATGTTATAGAACACAGAGCAAGAAAAAAGTGATCCCCCGCTCTTCTGGTCGAACAAATACTGCAATAAATTTTTCTTACGTCTTTGTTACTTGTTTGTGCTTTTTTACCCCACATTGGAAAATGCATTTTATCACTTTCAAAGTCACAGGCTCATCTTTTTTTCTAACCTGTGGGACAGAGATCAGGGAGATCGTATCCATTCCTCTGAAGAAATACCAAAACCTCTTTACCGGTTAATTGACTCACTGCAACCCTAAGATCATCCTGCCATGGTTATTATGATTGTGACAATGTACACATAAGTAGCAGGCAGGTAACTTAATGAAATCTGTTGAACCTTGCCCCACACTAGTGGTTGATACACTGGGTAAAATTTCTTTGTTTGCTTTTAGGATTTTTTTATATTTTGGTAGAAAAAATAGAAATAAAATGTTTCTTACAAAAAAGGAAGAAAAACAATTTGCAATATGCTCTGTAAAAAAAAACTGACAACATATAAACTGATACTTATATATAGCTGTGCTAGGCCACTATCAGGTGGGTGACAACAGCTGACTGATACATCTGTCTGGCTCTACTCAAAACATGCACATTTACAGTAACATTTCAAAGTGTAACAAAACATGATATGTCTTACATGTCTTGTTGGGGGAATTATATTTTTCCTCTTTTGCAGCTGAAATGATAAACACCATCTGGCTATCATTTTTTAAGAACTGAAAAAAATTCTATTGGATAGGCTAACAAAAGAATGAAAAGGTAATTTAATTTATAAAACCCTTGCAACCTTGCCTTATGCAGCTGGTTGAGTTGAATTACACTGTTTTGTTTTATTTCTTCAATTTCTTGTTTATTTTTAATATCTGCTCAGAACATGTTATACTACAATCATGCGTCTATCTGCATTTCTGTGTGGTGATATTAGAATTACATTGGCCGATAGATGGCAGACTTCCCACAGTCTACAGAAAATTAAGGGGACGAAGAAGAAGGAGGCCGACCGGAAAAAAACGTTTCACCTCTGCCGTTGTGCATGAGGTTGGCGGGCTGCTAGTTGAATGTGTGTGTGTTGAGCGTATTTGTTTAAATTTTGCTGCTGAACTGCTGAACAGAACTCGTTTGTCACATAATTCAGCACTCCGCGGAATCTTTCCAGTCGGGTAAAGCAACGAGCTCACTTTAAAACACTTTCTTTCGCACTTAGCTAGCATTTAGCTTGCATGCTAAATAATATTTTAATGCTAGCAAGTCAGCTAACTAACCGGCGTTCCACACCAGTTACAACATTAGCTAGCTTTGGAAACAGTTAACTTCTTGTTGCAGCATATCGGTCCATTATGACATCTCTATCTCTATTTAACTTTTAAAACCCTCTCATCTGTAGTTAAGTTAGCGGTGGTAGACCAGCCATGCCGTCCAGCGCTGGACCCAGCAGCCCTGCCGCTGCTCTCGCCGAAGCGTTGGAAAACTCTGCCCGGCTGATTGACAGACACCTGCAGGATGACCGCTGCTTCCCTGACCTGTCGGAGCTGCTCAGTGTCCCCTCTCACAGTAAGTCATGCGTATGGGTGGAACAGAAGAGAGAAAGACTTAACAGTAGCTATCAAACTCAAGTGTTTGTTTACACTAGGGCTGGCATGCCAAACTATGAGTGGTATGGTAGGATAAAAGTAGGAAGTAGGGCATGTATTAAAATATTACAATAGGTGTTGTCTAAAACATCGATACAGATAAAGATAGTTAGCCTTACTTTTACTTGATGTTTACAGATGTAGACAAGCATGCACAATCCTTATTGTGTGATACATTTTGTAAATGTGCATTCAGTCCTCATGATTTGTCTGTGAGACCTTCAGACACCCTGACAGGTACCACAAGTATTACTGCAGGCTTCAAGCAGCATGTCTGCTCTCGGTACATCTGTCTTTCACCTCTTTTCCTCTTATCCCTCTTTGTATCTTGCTGATCCTCTCCATATGAACAGCAGTCAAACAAGTTAACTTTAGAAAAAGTCCAGACCACTGTCATGAAACCGTCAGACTTTGGAATCAGGAGCAGTGACATCAGTCCGACAGTTGATGAGTGAATTATTTCAGTGTTTGCGCCTGATACCAATGTTGGGTCGGACCGGTTCCAGCTCTAGATGTAAGGACAACCATGAACCAAAGTTAGCACCAGCCACCAGTCAAATGCTGGTAAAATATGCAAGTGACTCATAGAACTGCTTCACACACCAGCCAAAAAAAGCAACGGTAATATATTTATTGGCTGAATAAAATGTGGACAGTCACTAGCCTTTTGGCTGCTGGACAGAAAAGTTAATTTTACCCCTTCAGCACACATTGACAGTATGTTGTATCATTTACTTGTAATACATCAAAAGAAAAAGTTGTCATTACCAGACAAAATATAGCCTATTGATAAGGCTTATGGAAAACAGTCATTTTCAAGCTATAATCTAAATATTTTGATACATTTTCCGCGTCAGCTCATAGCAAGACACTGATCAGTTCTTTACTGAACTGTGAAAGTAGAAAGACCAAACACTACCTGGTTTGTTAGAGAAGTAAGTTATCTAGAATGTCTGAGTCTCTTTATGGCTGTCAAAATCTGTTTCCCTTTGACACAGAGTGAATACTAGCTGCCAGATATACCGATAAAATGGGTCATGAGTTTTATTTATGGCGTGATGGAATTTGTTTGTATATAAGAAAATCTGTTACATTTGGGATACAAAATTTAGTCCAGGGATGGTGCATTATCAGACTTGTTGTTTTTCTAGATATGCCATCTCTCTCTGGAGTGTCGGACATGGACTACCCCCTCCAGGGACCGGGTTTGCTCAGTGTGCCAAATCTCCCGGAGCTCAGTGCAGTCCGCCGAATCCCCCTGCCACCCGAGCTGGTGGAGCAGTTCAGCCGTATCCTTTTGGGCATTCAGGAAAAGCTGATCAAATGCTTGTAGATGGATCCAGAGGTTTCCATTAGACTTATAGCAAAATTGTTAAGTCAATTGCTTGTGATTTGAATTTGTGTTTCGAATTAACCATTTTACAGATATGCAGTGTAACTGCATGATGGGAGTTTTTCCTGAGATCAGTCGAGCATGGCTCACTATTGACAATGACATCTTCATGTGGAATTATGAGGATGGGTGAGTACATTTGGCTTATATGGGACTAAGTGACAGTTTTCATTATTGGTATTACTTTTTTGTTGTGAGCTTTCATTGATGATAAACCTGGAGTGAAGACAGTTATTCATTATTTTCTACTTTTATATTCTTTTCAGAGGAGATGTGGCCTATTTTGATGGCCTTATTGAAACCATTCTGGCAGTTGGCCTTGTAAAACCAAAACAAGGTTTGTGTAAACATGTGTATTGGTTGTATGTTTTGATTATTTTTTGTGTGATGTGATGTTCATGAGTTGTGTGTTTTTTCTTTTCTTTTTTTTTCAGGGATTTTACAGCCACACATTCACTACCTCTTAGTACTCGCCACCTCTGTGGATGTAGTGATCCTTGGACTGAGCTTCCCCAAGAGCCAGGCTGGTCAGTGCTTCATACAACTCTTATCACAGCGACATTGCATTTGAGTTTTTCCCTGTAGCATGTGATTATGTACATCACTGGTTCCCAACCTGAGGGACCCAACGCCCTCAAGGGGTTGCAAGGCCATCTTGATGTTAACTCACAACTTTGTCAACAAAAAAGAAGCCTATGTACTTATGATTGTTAAAAAGTAAAAAAGGCTCATCTTCCTTAAGGACAAAAGTTGTGAACCACTGACGTAGATGCCAGAGAGGAATATTCTCATGACATTTCTGTGCTTTAAAATTAATTGAAATTGTAGCAATTTGGGGGGGCAGCAAGCAAAAAAGTTTTGGGAAACACTGCTCTGGGGAATCTTGTAATAAGATGATCATAACATTCTGCGGTACATTTAAATTTCTCCAACTGTTTTAAAGCTGCAAGGGGCATGCCAAACATGGCATCTTGCAGGAAGAAGCTAAATATGTTGCCACCTACATAGTCAAATATGTATAAACAAGTGCCAGGAATTCATAGGCTAGGCAAATGTGCAAGGTGGGGACAGCTGCTTTACTAAAACACATATAACTCTGTTTCATATTAGACACACTGTGAAGAAACAGTACATAGATAAATGCTGTATTTAATTGATATGTTACTGTGTTACTGGCATGTTTAGACACCAGGTTGAGACATGAAGAGAACTGAGCTGCCATACCCTACAGCGTTTCTATGTTTGCAACAGCGCTATTAATATCGTCATGTGTTCTGGTTTATCTGGGTCATCTTTGTGTCTCTCTCGTTTTGTTGTAGGGTTGAATGACAGCATGTCTGGTGGGATGCAGCTGCTGCCGGACCCCCTCTTCTCAATCCCCACAGACAACACCTACATCCTATCCATCACCTCTACAGACCTGGGACGCATCTTTATGGCAGGAAAAGACGGCTGCCTCTATGAGATAGCTTACCAGGCTGAGGCTGGATGGCTGAGTCAGCGCTGCAGAAAAATCAACCACTCCAAAAGCTCCCTGTCATTTCTCATCCCCTCTGTGCTCCAGTTCTCCTTCTCTGAAGATGGTAAGGAGAGGGACACATTTCTATGTGGAGTGAAAGATGTCCATGATTTAAACTTGACTTACACCTTTTTATGTCCTTGTGCTACACAGACCCCATTGTGCAGATAGCTATTGACAACTCCCGCAACACACTGTTCACACGCTCTGAGAAAGGTGTCCTGCAGGTCTGACATTTGATGAATTTCATGCATTTCATGTATGGCTGTTCATGATCAGCTGAGAAACTACCTAAACTGTGGTGTCAGTGTGCTGAAATGATTAACAATTTGCCGGTTTTTAGGTGTATGACCTGGGTGCTGATGGTCAGGGAATGAGTCGTGTGGCAACCATGTCGCAGAGCTCCATTGTTGCAGCTGCTGGAAACATAGCCAGGTATGTCCGGTGTCATGACATCTTTTTCTACAAGTAGTCAATATTACACCATAGAGGTCCAACACGCAGGTACTCGTATGTCTTGATCTTGTTGTTCTTTTTGGTCCATATTCATTCTGACAATTCATTGTTTGTATTGGCTTGTTCAGTGTAACCAAAACCTTGAGTAAAAAATGAAACACACCTTTGCAACAAAAAGGAGCAAAACAACAACAAAAGATTCTCTAAATACAGTTCTTTCTTTATGTTTATTTCTCCTATATTCTTCTACTTTCTGTGCTGTGGTTGCTTGTAGTTGAGAAGTATTGCTTGATGGCATCTTCTAGCTGAAGCCTGCTCCTGATTCTATTAATTGGCGCAATTGGTGATACAAGCCATTTGCTCCTATATTCCTTTTGCCAACCTTTCACCTATAGGTGGCATTGGTTCTCAAAACTAAAAACAAAACTAGCTGAAACATTTGGGTTTGTGGAATTGCAAACATGTTTCTTTCCCATGTCATTAATTCTCCTCAGAGGGAAATAAGATTTTTTTTCTCATTGAAACTCACCTTTCTTTGCAGGACAATTGATCGTTCTGTCTTCAGACCTATTGTCCAGATCTCTGTGATTGACAGATCTGAGTCCACAGACTGTCACTTGCTTGCTGTCACTCATGCAGGTAAAAATTACAGGACAGCAGTGAAGATAAGCAAAAATAGTAGAATACTTGAAGAGTAATATGAAATTGTTTATACTTAATGTGTGCCTGTATTTCTGTAGGTGTGCGCCTCTACTTCAGCACCACACCTTTTGCCCCTCCACACCAGAAGCAAATTGCACTTCGGCCTAGCCTCCTAGCTTTGGTCCATGTTCGTCTGCCACCGGGCTTTTCTGCATCTTCTACCCTGCAGAAACCTGCAAAGGTCCATAAGGCACTGCACAGCAAAGGTAAAACTATTTTGACCCTTCTTTTTTTTTTTTTTTTACTTTTAGTGCTATGTTCAACATTGTTTTCAGCATACAGGTGTACTGGTGGCAAGAATCCTGACGTGTCTGTAATATAAAAAATTCCAAAGGGCTCGAAATAAATTGACAAGGGTTATATTAAAAGTCCATCCACCTACACATCTTGAACATGCACATTTTAAAAAGGTTAACTGGTTGACGTGGAAAAAAGAATCACGTCTATTAAGACGCTGCTCACTGACAAAATTGTTAATAATATGGTACCAAAGTACTTAATTATTTCTCACTTTTAAGAGACAAATTGAAAAGACAGGATGTCTGTCAAGCTACCTTTTGTAAAGTAGCTATGATTAATATCCTAATGGGCAAAAACACATTTCTTTGTGTGTAGTCAATCTGAAATTAAGTACTTTTCAAGGCATGTTTAAAGTGCCCTTAAAGAAATGGTGACAGCACAATGTAGCATATGCAATTTTTAAAATGGAATCAATAGGCAGGTCCTTCCCTGCATGTCAAATACTGACATTTTGGATTGGGAAAGCATCCCAAACATTTTTATATTGTCATGTGTGAAGTGTCATACTGTATGTAATGATGCAGTGCAGTGTTGTATAAATTTATATCAAATAAATTCCATTCATGATTTAGTCTTTTCTGTGTTTAAATCTTGCAGGTGTCCTGTTAATGGCTGCTTCTGAGACTGAGGACAGTGACATTCTGTGGTGTATTAATCATGACTCCTTCCCCTTCAAGAAACCCTTGATGGAGACTCAGGTCGGCACATAAGAAACATACAGTAAATGTGTTAAACTTTGAAGTGTCTTACTACCATTGAAGTGCAGCTTATGTATACTGTATACACTGGTTAATAGAAACCCTACAATAATGCCTCTCTTGCCTCTGTGTTACATTGCAGATGATGTCTAATGTAGACGGACACTCGTGGGCTCTATGTGCCCTAAATGAGGAGAGGCCAGCCAAGATTTCTACTCCTCTGAACAAAGAACAGATCCCCATCACAGATTCACCTGTGGTCGTCCGGCAGCACAATATCTCTCCACAGAAGTTTGTCCTTCTCTCTGCAAAGGTTAAAATTGCTGTCATGACTCATTACATTGCATACATAGTGCCCACTCTTCTTTTTATGTGACAAAACAATATCTTAATTTTGCATTCCTTGGTGTCCCGTAGGGGAGTCATATCTTCCAAAAACTGCGGCCAGTAGACCAGCTCCGTCACCTGCTGGTGAGCTGTGCTGGAGGAGAGAGTGAAGAGGTTGAACGCTTCTTCAAGCTGCACAGGGTACAAAGAATGATATTTGCTGTATATTTTATTATCCCTTATCGCAACCTTTACTCAAGCCTGTGCATGACAGACAAACACCTTTGCACAGGATTAAGTTTTGTTTCTCACGCACATACACTATATTTGAGGTGTTGATGTTCTGTACAGGAGGAGCAAGCTTGTGCCACAGCACTGATCCTGGCTTGTTCCAGCAGCTGCTTGTGACAGAGAGGTTTCACAGTGGGCCACCAGAGCCTTCTTCAGGTAACAGATTGCAGAAAATTAAGACATTCACATGCACAACAATTTCCTCTATTATTCACAACATGACGTATATTGAATTATACAGCACATGCAAACTGCATTATTCTGTTTGGACGTTCTGAATTAGGCCTTATTCTGAATTTAGCATTTTTATGTGGAATATGCCAGTATTATTATTCAGTTTTGCGCAAATATTGCACCACTGACCTTTTCGAGAAGGTGGTTGAGTGGATTAAAGAGGGAGGCTGTGTTTGCACGCTTGAACAACTCCACCCTTATTGGATAACTTAAAAACAAATACTATTTTGACACAAAGATGCAAAATGGCTCAAGCGGCTCCAGCCATTCCATTTTTCCAGGATGTATGAGTACGCACGGCTGCATGTGGATTATTTATTTTAATTAGTCATATAAAAAGCTTGGTGACAAAATTGTTTTTATTTTTGTTTTTTAATAAGAGCAAAATTGAATATTTTTAAAGTAAAAGTAGTCACTGTTGATATACATGTACAGATTTACACTCACTGTACACAAACTAAAAACAGTTTGTCTGTTTTTGTTGTGATCAGATATGGAGGAGAAGCACAGATGAGATTCCCTGCAGCCATGACGTCTCCCAGTACTGTTGGTCCCGTGATGAGCTCTCCAGCACCTGGTAAATGATAAGCAGATACTGTCCACCTGGCTTGGGGTGAATTAGATAAAGACCAAATGTAGCAGCTTAAACTCCTGTGACATTGAATAAAGCCTCATACATAGATTTTATTACCATGTAAATATTAAGTAATTCAAACATCACATTTTATAATGACTATCTTAAAATATACATGTAAGTCTTAGTAATTTTTGGTATTCTCTTCTCAGGCATCGTGCCCCCAGCTTTAGCCACACCTTTTGCACCAATGCAAACTGGCGCTGCCCCCATCACGCCCATGTCAGCTGGCCCAGAGGTGATTTTCTCAGGGAAGCACAATGGCATCTGTGTCTACTTTGCTCGCATTCTTGGGTAAGTAAATCATTTGAAAATGTGCCAGTGTGACAGTCTGTTGTCTGGGTGAGAATCTTAATAGTCAGAGATGAGGATGCTAATGTGTGATGATGGTGTCCATACTCAACGGCATATCTTTCTCTCCTGTTTGACTTCACTAACAGAAATATTTGGGATGGCAGTATTGCTGTTGAGAACATGATAAGCAAAGGGAATCAGACTGTCAGTATTGTAAGTATCACAATTACACCAGGATTTATTTAATAGTTTAAGAAACACTACCGCATATAACCTGAATTTTCCCTTTAACACCATTGTCTGTTATCCCAACAGTTGGAAAGCAGCGTTGGTGTCTTCAATCTGGAGTCAGTACTTCTGGAGCTCTCTGGTTTGCAGGAGTTCCTTGATAAAAACTCTCAGTTCAGTCCCTCCTCTTTAGGCACAGCAAGGTAAGAGCTAATTCTGTTTGCTTAGTCTTACATTGAAGTACTTGGTATCTTGATCTATGTTATGGTATCTGTTTTCTCATTTCCTATTACATTTACTTCACTATCACTGTCAGTATTGCCTACAAGAAAGTGGAATGTGCAAAACGGGATCCAGATTTGCAAAAACTCTACTGTAACTGAGTCTTGATGGTAACATCTGTTCTGCTTGCTGTTAGTTTCAGCTCCCCTGCCAACCTGCAGCAAAGGCTTCTGGGATTTATGCGTCCTGACGGTGCCAGCTCACAGCAGGTCCAGCAGGAGCTCCAGAGGAAATATCACAGTGAGTTATGAGTGCAGCTTCCACACTCTCCTGAATATTGTCATGAGAATCAATATTCTAAATATCAATGATATTATAAATCTTTTTCGTAAGTGTGGAACTTTGATGTGCCAACAGAAGAGGAAAAAGTGATTTACTTTACATTTCACACTTATCACTGATGTCTTTATTGCTTTGCATTCCTGTAAGTCTTTGTCTCTTTGTGTTTCTATCTGTATCCAGCCAAGGCTCAGGTCTATGAGAAAGTGTCCCTGCAGGGCATCCAGCAGTTAGTGCATCGCTCCTATCAGACTCTGGCCCTCTGGAAGCTCCTCTGTGATCATCAGTTCAGCCTCATTATGTCTGAGCTGCCAAAGGTACAAACACTTCCCCTGTACGACAGCTGCAGATGCCCGTACATCATCACTGCAGCATTCATCCACATGCCTTCCTCAATGTAGAACTTCTTTTGTTTTCAGCCAAAAACCTGGTGTACAATCAGATCTCTCTGTTGCTCACTCTGCCTCTTTTTTGTGTTCATAGGAGTTTCAAGAGCAGATGAAAGGAGCAAGTTTTAAAGATGTAGTGATCCGGGGCAAGGAGCTGTCTGGAGCGCTCATCACAGCACTCATTAATGTCTACATCAAAGATAATGCCTCTGTGGATGCCATCAGCAATCACCTGCGGGACATCTGTCCCCTTCTGTACAGTAGCGATGACAATGTTTGCTCCAAGGTGCATACATACACATAACATATGGTGTTTGTGGGTCCTTGAAAGTTTTTAAAATATTCTGAGCTGAATTGTCTTAAGACTTTAAAAACAGGCTTTGTACAAAGTCTTGAAAGTTTGGAAAATGGTTAATTTTAACCGTTAGTGAGTTTTGAAGGTTAGGAGTAATAATAATCTTTATTTGTAGAGCGCTTTTCGAAATCTGTTACAAAGTGCTTTACAAGGGCAGCAAAATAAAATGGACAGGTCGTAAAATCATCAGGTTTTAAAAGATAAAAACAATTTGGTGTATAAAAAACAATACAGTGTAAAAGGCAAGAATAGGAAAATAAAAGCATTTTAGAAATCAAACAGTCAAAAATCAGGAAAAGCTCCCCAATAAAAGCATTTTTTAAGAAAGGAGATCACTGACTCGACCTGTTTCCTCGGGCAGATTGTTTCAGAGTCTCGGGGCCCCTGACTACAGTATGCAGTATGCTGAATCTAAAATCTTTTAATGAAATGAAATAATCCAGTTGTCATATTTGTAATGAATAGATAAGTTGTCTGATAACCCCTTACTCAGGATATAAGCAAAAATTAAATTAAATAAACATAGTGACAATTTATGTTGATTTCTGAGTATAAATGTTTGCATTTGCATTTAGTAAAATTTAGATGTGATGATAAAGGCTTGGTGAGTCTGGAAATTTTTGGTTTCAGGTACCTTGAAAGTGCCTCAATTTTACTCTTAAAAAGATGTACCTTCCCTGTAAAAGGTACTAGATTTAATCAAATGTGTAAGTCTTTATTACATTATTCTGCATTTTTTGTTTTATTGGTGTCTTTGGTGCTTTCCCATTTCTTGCAATCTTCAGGAGGAATTGATTCACCCACATTGATTCATGTGTCTTAATACTGAATTTGTTGCTTTTGTCTCCCACTTAGGCTAATGAGTTGCTGCAGAGCTCTAAGCAGATCCAGAATAAAGCAGATAAAGAGAGAACACTGAGGGAGTCTCTGCGGCTCTATCAGCAGATCAGCCAACACACTGACCTGCCGCTGGTCTGCTCCCAGTACAGACAAGGTAGGGACACATGAGACATACCCCCACACCCCTTTTTTGTTATTTGTTTACTTGAAAAGGAAAGTTCACCCCAAAATCTAACAACATGTTTTTTCTCTTACATGTAGTGCTATTTATCCATCTAGATTGCTCTTAGGTGTTGCCGAGTTTTAGCGATATTGGTTATAATGTCTCTTTACAGAAATCATGACCGGGTTACTCAAGATAATCAACAGACCTTGTTAAAGGAGAAATCTGCAATTTATTCACTGTATCAGTCATAAAATGACCCTGATATCTCATCAGAGATCAAGGACATGCTAAGTTAAAATACTCACTTCTCTGACAAAAACCCTCGAGCCATGGTTTCGTTTTCTATTCTGGTCTGTAACTGGTGTTATTGTTTGCCCATTTCATGTTAATTAGAGTTCAAATTAATGCAAAATGTTTGCCAAATGAGTAAGTGTCTGTTTATGAATCATAAAAAAATCTTTAATAATCTTGTGTAAAGAGTAAATATTTCTAATGCATAAATTGTGCAAAATGTTAATGGAGTTTGGCAGGCAGTAAGACAGGCAGTCACTGAGTTCCAATTCTAGAGTATATTTTCAGAACAGTGGGGTTTTGTTTTCAGGATAGCAGACTCAACATACATTGACAGTTATAAACAGCTGATCAACTTACAGCGTAGGACTCGTCAAGCGTCGCTTGTTATTGTCAAATTACAATGTTGTGCTCATCTTGTGCTCCTGCAGTGTTCCTGCAGCCTGCAGCCAACCGGTTTGAGCTTCCTTGAGTCTGGGGAAGAGGGGTTGGGGGAGACGACTCACTTCAACTATAGATGGTATATGAAGCAGGATTTCAACCTAGTTATTATACTGTCTATGACTCCAATTCACTGTTTGGACTGCAGTACTCATTTTTGAGCGTGGGATTGTTGCACATTCCTCCTTTAAGTGCAGTTTCATGTGGAACGTAAGTTTTCAAAATAACCAAAGTTACTTAAAAAGAAGTCATTTGTTTGATTCAGTCTTTATCATTCTGCCTGAAATTTGGCTTGAAGCATAGCAAGACCAGACAGTGTTCAGTGATTTTTAAAAAGAAGAAAAACATAATCTCTTTTGTGTGAATATATTTCTTTTTGCCATGTATCCAAAAAGGTATCGTTTTCTATACTACTATTGTATTGTATTAAAATTCTTGGATAGGGTTTGTGTGTGCAGTTCAGTAGAAGAAAAAAGTTCCTTAAGGAAACTGCTCACACCAACATCTGTGGATTATCTTGAGGTAACTGGGTCATTATTCCTGGATGGAGTCATTGCTGTTAAGATTTTCAAATGGATCTTTTTGGAACTTTGAGCACCACAAGCAGAATGCCATCTAGTTCTGTTATAGTGGAGAGAAGGCAGACATCTCTACTGCTGATATCTCCAAAACTCGGCAACTCACACCAAAATCTGGATAGATAAGTAGTCATACAGGCCGGCGGAAAAATTTATTTTTTATTTTGGGGTCTAGTGTCCCCTAAATAATGCTGTCATTTATTTATACCAATACTGATGCTGGTCAACTGCCTCAGTGCGTTTCTACGAGGGAGTCCTTGAGTTGTGCCTCACAGCAGCAGACAAGAAGGATCCACAGAGACTGGGGCCACACTTCTACAAGAATGGAGAGCCTGAGGACGACAGAGTGGGACAGCAGGCCTTCCAGGAGAGGTAACAAAAGAGACCAGTAGTACAAAAATAGGCATCACTGATGGCCATTTTAGTCGATTGTCATCAACAGTTTTTCCCCCTCCTCTCTGTTCCAGACTTTCGTGTTACAAGTGCATCACAGACACCATGCAGGAGCTGGTGAACCAGAGCAAAGCTGCCCCTCAGTCCCCCAGCGTCCCCAAGCAGCCCGGGCCTCCTGTCATGACCTCCGACCCCAACATGCTCAGTAATGAAGAAGCTACAGCTCATGTGAGTATAAAGAGGACAGTTGATGCTTATTTTAACCCCAGCAGTATACGAGATCTGCATTATTAATTAACTTATGTTGTTCCCTTGTAGTTTGAGCAGATAGTCGGTCTGGCCCAGAGATCTCAGGACGAGCTGTTTCACATCGCTCTGTACAACTGGCTGATTCAGGCCGATCTGACTGACAAGCTGCTAGAGGTAGAGTCTGTTCATGTGTGTTTTTTGCTTTGGTTTTTGAATGAAATTTGCATCTTAATGTAGTTCCTCTTTGTGCATGGATTATATAGCCTCGTTGTTTATTTTCTTATTGTTTTCATGAAAAATATCCTGATTTTTAAAATGAGTACATAAATTGTCATACCGATTATGCGCATGTTTTTTTTTTTTTTATAATACATGTTTAACCTGGATTCTTGTAGGTTATTTTCTTGTGTATGCAAAGTAAGCATGTGTCTGTCAGCATTTTTTTGGTGATTACATGCCATTTGTCTGATAGCATTTGCTTTTA
The DNA here is from genome assembly GCA_034769285.1 of Lutjanus argentimaculatus. NCBI lineage: Eukaryota > Metazoa > Chordata > Actinopteri > Lutjaniformes > Lutjanidae > Lutjanus > Lutjanus argentimaculatus. The sequence goes on along the minus strand of JAWZSL010000021.1, from coordinate 1,435,681 downwards.
TTTGTCCTCTATTGTTCAGGTGAATTCTCCATACCTGGAGGAACATCTGATGCATATGATCAAGCAGGACCAGAGTAAGGTGCACAATATGGACCTGTTGTGGCGCTACTACGAGAAGAACCGCAACTTTGGCAAGGCAGCTCATGTTCTTGCCCGTCTTGCTGACATGCACAGGTTCGTACCCACACCAACTCTTTCATTCTGTTTAGTTTCATTCACGTAAAGGTAGAATATTTGTTTGCAAAGGTAGTTGATTGTTGAGTCTCATTCCCAAGCCATCAAATACCAACACTTTGCCTTGATAAAGTGTCTGTAACACAGCAGAATAAGAAAATACAGACAGAGGTCTCTGGACATACAGATTTTTTTCTGAGGAAAATCTTGCATAGTATGCCTTTAACAAAACTCCAGAAAAGAAATGTAACAAGCTCCTACACTGACTCTTCAGCAAACCCTGGTTTACACTTATAATATACTGTTTTACATGAGATGGGCTCTCGATTACCTTTTTTAAGTTAAAACATGCTAAGAAAGTACCTTATTGTTGTCCTCTGATCCTGCAGCACTGAGATTTCATTGAAGCAGCGTTTGGAGTATATCGCCCGAGCCATCCTGTCTGCTAAGAGTTCCTCCAGCATCTCAGCTCAGGCATCTGATGGAGAGTTCCTACATGAGCTGGAAGAAAAGATGGAGGTATGCAAGAGGTGGAGAAAATCTAGGTGTGATTAGGGCTGTATTCTTTTCATTATCAATTACTCTGCCAACTATTCTCACAAACCCAAAGACTCTGTCATAAATGACAAAAAAAAGCAGCAAGCCCTTGCATTTAAGAAGCTGGAACCAATAAATGTTTGACATTTTTGCTTGAAGAATAACTGAAATGATTTGTTATCAAAATAATTAGCGACTAATTCTCTTTTGATTGACTAATCCATTTATCGACTTATTTTTCCAACTCTACAATGAAGTTCTGCGCTTAATCACTCAGTTTCTGTATTTTGTTCCTCCTCCTAGCTGGTGCGGATTCAAGTACAGATTCAGGAGACCCTGATCAGACAGTACTCCCATCATCCCTCAGTGAAAAATGTATTTCTCAGCTGGACTCAGAGCTCATGGACATCACCAAGGTAACAAAAGCAAAACAATGATGACCAGAAGTTGGGGATTGTGAAGAATTTTCATCACAGTGTTGGGAAATGTTTACATATGCTGAATATGTTCTCTTGTGCAGCTCTAGGGGAGTTTGCTGACCATTTCAAACTGTCCGAGTGCAAGCTGGCCATCATTCACTGCGCGGGACACTCTGACCCGATCCTGGTGCACTCACTGTGGCAGGAGATCATGGAGAAAGGCAAGTGAAATGTCAACACCTTGCAAAAAAAGTATTCCCAAACCTTTCTAAAAAAAAAAAATACCCTTCCTGTGCTGTATGTGATGTATGCATCAGTAATTGTTTTGTCTTTTCTAGAACTGGGAGACACCGTGGCCATGAGTCCAGTGGACAGGATGAGGTCTCTCAGTTTGAAACTGGTGTCGCTGGGAAAGATTTACGCTGGAACACCGAGATATTTCCCTCTGGGTAAGCAGCATTCACACCCTCCTGTAATTATGTTCCGTTTTTCTCTCATTAGTATTTTCCAGCTTGCTGTGTATGATTTTGTTAACAGTAATATAATTAGTCTTTATATCAGCATGTCTCTGTGGTTCAGGTCTGCAGGGTCATGCTGGTGCTCTGGGTGATTGCTTAATTATCCTCTGATTGTAACCAGCGTGTTCAAACTTGTCCTCTCTGTGGAGATGGATTCATTTTCTATACATCCTTGGTGCATGCCAAGCATGCACAGAATCAGTTGTGTCAGAATGAAAAAATTGAGTGTGCAATGCTAACGAGCCAATGTATCCTGTGATTGTAGAGTTCCTGGTGAAGTTTTTAGAGCAGGAGGTGTGTCGGCTGAACTGGGATGTGGGCTTCGTCACCTCCACCATGCAGGAGATTGGAGTACAGTTGCCGCGTCTTCTGGAGGTCTATGACCAACTCTTCAAAACTCGGGTACGGATAAAATATCATGTTTCAACACATCACTAGTTCAGTTTTGTTCAAATTAATGCACACGAATTATAAGCAGTATTTGCAATGTTTTGCAGACTGAAGATTAAATTGTTTCTTAATTAATCTACCACCTGCTGCGTTGCCTCTTGTCTGTAGGATCCTTGTTGGCAGCGGCTGAAGAAGCCTCTCCACCTGGTCGAGTGCATCCACGTGCTGCTGTCAGGATACGTGGATGATCCCAGCAGAGTACCCACCTATGACAGGTAATGAATGTCAGAGTAGCTGATCAGCTGCTGGGCTGTAGTGGGTGCTGTAGTGTTGGGTTTGTGTTTTACAAGAGTCGTGCACGTTATCGCTGGTTAAAATTCCTGTGATGCCATTGATGTATCTTGCCAAAATGTCCTTGAGTAAGACAAGAACCTCCCCCTACTTGCTTGGTTCATTGTAAGATGCTCCAGATAAAATCCTAAAGTGTAACTCTGTCATTAGATTAAACCTTCTATTGTCCACACAGAGGGAAGAATGCTTGGTTAGTGGTTAGTTTGATGAATACAGAGCATTTTGAATAACAGTATCTTCAGTGAGGAACAGCAAAATTCAGTGAGAAGCATTTTTGCTGTTTCTAGGCAACACATCATGTCTGTCAATCACTTTTGTGCTAACAACAGCAGATACATTCAGGCAGTCAAAGACACAGTAGACAGAAAATATAAAACTCAAAATGCCCGCCAATGTTTGTCCATTCTTGATGCTTATTGTTGTGATGTTAATTTCTCTCTGAGATCAATTTGCTCTATGTCAGAGCTACTTATTCCAGGGGGTTCTTAAGGATGGGTTAACATAGCCATATGTAAATTGAAAGTTGTATTGGTTTCTGTGATTGTTCTCCTGTCCATACTGGTTCTGAAGAAACCAGCAGTCTGAGCCAAATCAAGTGGATATCTTCCAAAGTCACAGTCTTTTTAGTACACATTTCCCTTGTGTTATTACACCCCATGAGCAAATAAACACTGGGGAAATACTAAGAGGGAATTGTGCACCAAAAAGGCCAACTTTGGAACATCCCAAGTTGATTTGATAAAATCAGTCTTAAAGCCTCATAATAGCTTCATTAATGTGCTTGATGTGTTACTGAAACTCTCAAAACCTGGAATAGACTTAAAATTAACAGCTTGTCTTCCCTCCATTTCAGACGCCGATTCACGAACGTGTGTCTTGACAACATCTGCGGATACCTCGTGGAGCTGCAGTCCCTGAGCCCCAACTCGGCCCTTCAACAAACCATCGGCAACTTCAAGTCTCTGCAGGCAAAGCTGGAGAAGCTCCACTGACGTTACCAGTAACGTTCTTCACAGGACGAGGGACAGGTGACCTCTGGATGTTGCACTGCTGGCCTTAATTAAACAGCTGATGAAAAGCACGATTACATGATCAGCACACCTCTTTCTCTTCAGTGAGAGCAGTCTTCTGATATAGATGAAACCGAAGAGACAAGTTTTATAACTTATTTAATACATTTTGTTAAAAGTCTAAACATTATGCTGAAATACAACTTTGGAAAGCAAGACACTGTTGGTGATTTGCATTGTGTGCAAATAGCTGTGTCAGAAAATGACAAGATATTTGTGTTACCTGTGTTTACAAAAACATGAAATCACTCAGAATTTTGCAAGTCAGTTTTCATTTATTGAAAATGCACTTATTGGTGAATGATTTGGAATATTTTCTTATGAATCCACTTGGTAAATATAACTGAGACCTTTTGATCACAGGGGAATCATTTGGATTGTTCTACATTTGCCTCCAAACAAACAGTTCAGTGTGGATGTTGTAATTATGTACATAACTTGGCCATAATGTTGTCTCTTCTGCCAAAGGTCATACACACAAACATTTTTTTCTTGTGTATTATTTACAGTGAGCATTTTGTCTACTTGGCTGATAAATTTAACAGTGCCGTTGTGTATGAGTGCTTTTGTGATTATTTGGAATGTAGAATGATTTTTAAACACTGTGCAGTTCACAGCACTGAAAACTTTGGCCTGTGTTGAGGAAAAAAATCATAAAACCTTTTTATAAAGAAATAAAATTTGTCATTGTTTTGTCTGTGAGGATGTTTTGAAAACACTAAACAGGAACTGTGTTAAATTTAACAAATAATTGCCAACAGAGAAATAAAGGAGAATTAAATTGCTGTGGGTTGATAATGTGACACTGCAGAGGGCGTCCAGTAATGGACCTAACGTCGTCACTGTTTGTGTTTGCGTAATTATCTTCAGTCGAAAGTGGCACTCAGGGTTTCTTACAGTCATCACCAACAGGGCGGTAATTGCTGAAGGTCTTTTTCTCCAATTAGATGTGCACTCTAGTACACAATTATGTGTAATTTCTAGCCGTGTGAAAAATAAAATAATTTTTACTTAAGGCTGGGGAGATTTCTCTTAATTATGCATTGACTCCGTACACTTACACAAGTGCCAGTAAAGTATATCATAGCATTTACCGGGTAAGATGTCGGTTAATAATATGGCTAGTGTGAACAGTCCGACCCCTCGTCATTATCACATTAGTCTGCTCAACCATTTTAACAAGAAGCATTAAAATTCATGAAGAAAGTCATTTAAAATGTTTAAAATTCATCATTGTGCACATGTATAAATACATTTATACTATATATGAGCTTTTAGAGCCTGCAGTGTGAGTAGCAACACATTTTGTACCTGCTGCACCATTTTTACATTTGTTTGCTTTAGAAATATCTTTATTTTACCTAGCTTTTCAAAATAAAGATACATACAAGGTCTCACTGTTTCAAAGTAAGCGACTATGATGTACTCAGGCTGCAATAACCAACAAGAACTGGACCGTCTAAAGTTGGGCTGCAACTGAAGATTATTTTCATCATGGATTAATCAGCCAGTTATAATCAGTTTGATTGTGTGAGCAACGCAGCTGCAGCTAGGCTTCAACTTGAGATTCAGGGTCTCACCTGTTTTTTCTGTGTGACTGCCACTCTTCTGAGCGAAATATTAACCTGTTGACAGTTATATTTACATCGTACCAGCAACGTGACTTCTTTACCACAATTTCAGTGTCTAAATCTGTAGAATATGCAACAGACATGAAACAAATCAGGTGAAGGGCAGTGTTTTTCCAGTGTGCCCTCTTTTACTTTCTCTTTTCTCTTTCTCTCCCTCACTCTTGAATGAGGACAAAAATCACACTACTTTCTCGTTACAACACTTTTCTTCAAGACTCTTCTGCAAAGTCAGTGCAGAAAGTTAAGCTGACAGTGGCAGCACTGCAGCAGAACCACTGTCTCAGTGGACACCACAGGTGAGTGAGCTGCGTCAGCTCAGGGAGGTAGCTGTCACGCACAGTTGTATGTAGCCAGTGCGGTCGGAGCATTAAGAAAAACCTGGAATTGTAATGATGGGAGAGATTAGCTAGTTTTTTACTTCAGCTACATTTTTTCATCCCCATCGCTGCAACAAATTCTTGCACAAACAATGGATGCTCAAAAGGGCCAATTCTTACAGATTTGGGTGTAGTTTTCAATGGAGCAGTAACAACATGTAGATGAATAAACAGTAAAAGTAAAGGTCAACTTTATTGTGACATACAAGCATACAACGTACAATTATGCAATCAGCTTCAGTCTGCATTTAACCCAGCCTAGTATTAGGAGCAGTGGGCAGTGGAGGAGGATCAGATATAACCAGATATACGTAACCATATATTAGGTCCAAGGGTATAATCTGTGATGTAATGATTTCTACCTCTTGCAGCATGAGCAAGAAAGCTTTTTCACTCCGTACAGGAATATGTAGGGGATGATGCAGGTGTAGGAGGCTGCGATATAGCTGGCCACCTCCACCACCATCGACGAGGTGTGGATGCTGTTGGTGATGCGCAGCAGAAGATGAGTCAGCCAGCAGACCAGGAACACGCTGGCTACAGCCACCACACTCTTGGCAGCCCTCACCTGAGAGCTCGAGCTCTGGCCGGGCTTAGCTGGCATCTGGCTGGGCCTTGAAAGATTTGGTGGAGCTCCAGCTCTGCTGTCTGTGAGGGGAGAGTTGTTGGAGCTGTGACCTGACAGCCCTCCATTTGGACAGGAAGAGGCAGCCACGCCTGTATAAACATGGTTTGGGGATGCAGAATCTTTTGGATCTTTTGAGGGCCCTGGACTGACTGATTGTTCATCATCTCTGTTCTCAGCACTCTTGTTTTCATCCTTAACCATCTCCTTATTTGGGTCAGATTTATGGCTCTGAATGCGTCGCTGGTTTTGGAGCAGAGTGATGACAATCTGGATGCTGGCAAACACAATCCCAGCAACAGGGATAGCATTAGCAAGGGTTAAATAAAAGATCTCATAGGTTTGCTTGGCGAATTTATTAGGAAAGACGTCTATGCAGTCTTCATAGCTCTCATTCGTTGCCTTCACTTCGACAAAGAAGAAGTGCGGTATGCTGAAGACCACAGCCACAGTCCAGCTCCCGGCCAGCAGACAGCCCACCAAGCACAGGCTGTCCAGCTGCACTGCCGCACCTCCACGTTTCAGGGAGCCAACAAGCTTCTGGTGCCAGAAGACGCTGATGAAGAAGGTCGTGTAGATGCTGCTGGTCTCAGAGAGGTCAGCACAAAAGCGAAACACGCCGCAGTAGGTTTCCCCCAGGAACCAACGTCCGGCGAAGTCTGCTATGGTGTCAGGCAGGTCCACCAGGTAGTTAGTGATGAGGTTGGACACGGCCAGGTTGAAGAAAAGGACCTCGTTGGTGCGGAGGCCAGATTTCTGCATGGGAAGGGAGCGTACAGCCAGCCAGTTGTTTCCCAGGATGCCTGCCAGAAACATGAGTCCTCTGATGATTGATTCAATCAACTCTTCTGCATCCATCGTTGTCCTAATCTTCACTGCACAGTTGGTCTCAAAGCTTGAGCAGTGGGATGGTGTGGCCCTTGGACATTTATAGAGGAGGGTAACAAGCCCAGCCCATTCACTCTGTAGAGTTCAAACGTCTCACCGTTTAGTTTTTCCATCGAGGAGCTTTCGTCATGTGGTCCCACTGAGATGGAGGTGTATTTTTCTCATGACAAGCCCTCCCAAGGAGCTTCCCCTGACAACGTACATTACAAAATATCTGATTGACGTTTAGAACAAACACAGCAGAATCTCAACGTCCGCTGAGCATCTGTGGAAGTCCCTGAAGAGACTCCAGTTAAGGCAAAGAGTCTTCTGATGAACTACAAAGAAAATGATACTCCATTGTTATTTCTCTGCTCTACTGTAGCTTATACATATTTGTTTAAATTTCTGAATGCAAATGGGATTTACTGGGCAGCAGCCCTCGCTTTACACTCCAGTGGCAGGATAAACTGTGTGATTTTCTCTGTTTTTTTTAATGTTGAGAAATGAACAAACACTGACTGAACTGTAGAACACAGTCTGTGCACATTTTTTTTTGAATTTGTGGCCTTCCCCTTATGTTTAAGGGGTTTCTGATGCCAGCAGAACTTTTGGTACCACTATATTTTCCTTTATAAAAGGTTAACACAGTAGCAAGAGCATTATTAATGGTTAATAACAATGTAATAATCAATAACTGCTCATTGGTTTCTCACTTTCTAAAAAGCTCAGTATTCAGATATTTTACTGAGCAGTACTAACACACAGTAAAAACACGCAATTACAAGTAAAGTTTTTTTTAATTTAAAATGTTTCTTAAGTAAAAGTATGTAAAATATAATCAGGAAAAACTACTTTAACTATTAAAAGTAAAAGTATATAAAAGGCCCTCTTCCTCTTAAAAATAACACAATTAATGGAATGTGAAATGTGCATATTTTCCTCTGAACTGTAAGTAAAAATGGAGACAAAACTACTCAAGTAAGTACAAGTTACAAATGTGCTTAGTACAGTACTTGAGTAGTGCATAGTTCATTCCACTGCAAAAGCACCAGTCCAATTTGGAAATGCTAATAGGTTGATAAATAAATAGATTTCTGTCCAGGTGCTCTGCAAGTGGTCCATTAGTCTTCCTCATGAAATAAAAATACAAAGCAAAAGTCAAGAGGGTGAACACCAGCCAGAGTGACTCTCCACAACCTGCCATCCAAAATCCGGGTCTTATTAATGCTCTTTAATATTAATTATTAGGTCAAACTTAATAAAGGAAGGTTGTACCAGGTCATCTTTAAACCCCATCTATGAAGACTTCAGAAATCGGAAACATGCTAGAGTGATGACACTTAAATTACAGATGCTCAGTTGGACCCTGTCCCCAGCAGGAGGACAGAGGACACATTCAACATTGGATAAATTGGAAAGTTTTGGAGGTATGAAAGTACCTTTTCCATGGGCTGTATTCTGTCATGCTGTATTTTGTATGAATTAATCAAAACTTACTTAGTTTTAATTACTGTTTTGTTGACTTGCAGCTAAGCTAAACAACACTTGTCAAAACAGACCACACAACAGTATTTTTCAGCTCATACTAGTCATTGTGAAGTGTGAGTTTTTAAAACAGTTACAGTCTTAAATATTTAACAAAAGTTGTTTACATTGCAAATAGTTCAATTTTTCATGCATAAACCAAAACAGAGACTAAATAACATCTGTAACATCTGCTCATTGACTGTGTATACCTATATTCCACACATAAACAAGCTCAGTAACTAATAAGTAATATGATAAATAAATAATACTATATTATTGTCTATATAAATAATACTATATTATTGTGAAACAGTGCGTATTTTCAGAATACTATGCTTATTGAGACAAAAAGCAAAAGTTAACTGGCGTACTTTAATCTATTTTTAACATGTTGCAACCTCTGCCGATCATGTTGCAGCTGTCCCCAGAGGTTGGGGTCAGCTGCAACATCAGACTTCTTCCATAAAAATTGTTAATGATATGCCATATGAAGTCATATTTAAACGGCATGGATAATTAGCAGGCAGATGTAAGTTTAGCATATAAATCCAATGAGCAAAGATACATCCAGAAGACGTCTTTTGAAAGTCTTGTTGTGCGTTGAAAAGATTGTTTTATGTTTTCTGAATGTCCAGTGTTGACGTCCACAGGGGTGTTTGCCATAATTTAGCACATAAAACTCTCTCTCGTGTTCTCTCTGTGCAATAAGAACATGTTGTTGATAAATTGCATGCATTATTTATTTGTTTAATTACAAAAAAAATATTTCTTTCATCACGTTAGTTCCCTGCACCGTTCTTGCACGTCCACAGGTGTCCAAAAATCTCCCAGGCAGTCATACTGAAGTGCATGTCAACATCCAAAAGAAATCATAGTCGACACAAAGGGTTACAACCATCCCCAGTCTCCCCTACTCAAATTGATCAGATTATTATTTTTTTGATTATAAAGTTTTGAACATGATTAACGCCTTATTTGGCTGATATTTTAATGGTTGGCTGATAATAACAGTGGCTACATGTCATGTTCTGATTTAAAATAAGCTGTTGATCAGCTCACAGCGGCAGGTCTCAGTGGTAGTCTGGTGTAGTGTGTTTTCACGTGATTCCCAAGTAAAAGCTCCACCTTTAGGATAAACCGGAGGCGGCATCTGTGCGCTGCTGCTGCTGCTGCTGCTGCTGCCTGCCGGGACACACAGACCGGACGGGATGCAGGAGTGAGCGGTTCTGCTGCTGCAGCTTCCTCTTCTCTCTTTTTTGACTATGGTTCTCACTCTCCTTCGCTCTGAGGTTGATGAAGGGCTTCGTCCGAACAGATACACAAACAAACAGGCACTTTACACAGCGTGTTTGCCGTCGCTTCCGTCAGTAATGAGACTGTGATGAGTGTGGAGAGGACAGGATGCCCGCCAGCGGCGCCGACTCACTGAAACCCAGCGCCTTCATCCCGGTGTGCACGGCCGCCTGCCTCCTGGTCGGCTCGACCTCACTCTTCTTCGTCTTTACGTAAGTGAACGAGCTTAGAAATAAGGAGAAAAAGTTGGTGACATGCACTGTTGGTTTTGCTCCGCAGAAAATTCATCCATCCATCCATCCATTCATCCAGACATCATCCACCGTGCATCAGGTATACTTTCATCCACATATCTCTTTATTTTGCATGTGGAATTGAATTTTTAGGTTTTAAATGTTAAAAATGTTGCTATTAAGTTGAAAAAAGACTGCACAATTTTATTCCTAGTTTTGATTTTTAGTTCATTCTCAATTTCTTAAAAAAAAAAAAAGTCGCTTTAAATCCATAAAAGAGTCCAATTGCAACAATTAATCAATTAATTGTCAACTATTAAACTGTTTTGATAATTGATTAATTGGTTTGGGTATTTAAAAAAAAAACGGAATTCCAGCTTCTTAAATTTCAAAAATATATTTAATATTTTCTGGTTTCTTTAACCCTCTATGACAGTGAAGTGAATACATTTGAGGACATCACCTTGGACCTTAAATTCATTTTTCACCTTTTTTGACATTTTATAGACCAAACAACTAATATATTAATTTTAAAAAAAGACAATTGTAAGATTAATTGACAATGGGAATAATCCCTAAAAAGAGCACCATTTCTTCTTCCTCTATGACTTCAGTCTGTTGGCAGAGCCACCAGGGGCGGCTAACATCTGACCTGGTTGGCTCACAGAGTGGGCCAGTCTGGGTGCCTGCCCAGTGCGCCCTGGGGACTCAGAGTAAGCACACTTTAGGGGATAAGCCACCCACAATCAAACATGTATCAACGTGTCATTATTATGACCCAAATGTGTCATAAATTTAGCTGGAGAAGGACATTGAATAAATACACTGACTGTGGAAGCTTTTTGTGTAGTTTGTGTCAAGATCAGACAACCTGAGTGAAAAGTTTTAATACAACATTTGGTGAAAGTGTTAAAAATAGTTAATTTTAGCCTCCTGGTTTTGACCTACTTGTGTGAGGAAAGGCAGAGGTAGTGGGAGGTTGGAAAGACTCAAGCCAACGCTGCATTGCATGCAGGGAAATATTAGATATAATATCCCATAATACCCTAGAATCCAATTTAAATTGCTATAGGTCAGTCAGATTTATCTATACATTTCAAAGCCCTTACGTATGTACATGAAGAACCACAAAGAAAAAAACAAGCCCCCAACTTTCAGTATGATATCCGCTCTGTTCCCTCGCTGTGTGGAGGCTCCCACCTCATCAGCTCTATATGCCACTACTCTACTGACCCTTGACCTCTGTAGCCATATCTGTCCTAGATTCTCCCGTGTTCTCCAGCCATGCACCGTTTCCACTGGAATCTGACACCAGATTGGGAGTATGGGATTAGGATCCTCTCGCCAATGTCATGTGATCCCCCATCTGGGAAAAATGGAGTCTGGGATCTTTTAGTTTCCTGTCAGCAGATATTTACTGTCACCTCTTTAGAGCGACTTTCACTATAAAATACATGCATTTAGTAGTTTTAGAGGGAGGTAACTCTGTTTTGATTATCGCCTTTTCCTTTTGCTAGTGACATGAGACGTTTTGGGTTATAACTGCCTTTTTTGTTTGAAGTCCTCACAAGAAACCAGTTTTTAAACAGTTTTAAAGTGAAAATTGCCAAAATTGCACTTTTATCCAAAGCGACATACATCTGAGAGCTGATACAACACAAGTAAGGATCTAGTCAGGAAAGAGAACATAGTTTGATGACATTGTGAAGTAGTGTGGGATCATGGGAGTTGTTACCGTCACTTGTAAACAACCACCATAGTTGATGAAAATTTATCTGATGTGACTCAGAAATTCTGGACGAGGTGATATTACATATTTGTTTCATGTTACATTTAATCAGGTCACTCTGGAATTTCCTGTGTTTTCCCGGAAGTTATAGTAACTAGCAGCTAGCTACCAGCAGCTAAGGAAATACACCGTTACCTTGAATAGATTACAGAACATTGTTGGAAACATTTGGGGTAGTGTTAAGTATGCAACTCAACAAAATATATAATATGTTTTTTGACATTGTAATGATTAAAGGTTGCATATTATAGCTTTAAGTTACTCCCACCAAGGAGCACTCTGACTTCTTGCATTAAATTTCATACTATGGTCTTGTCCTTATTAGTGAAAATATATTGTTGTATTATTAATTAGTGCACATGTTTACAGTATGTCTCTTATATTAAAAGATGACTAGTGTAGTTCAGTGTATAAAATGTTTCTATACATTGGAGTTGTCAGCACAGATGTGGTTGTACGAATCTGCTGCATTGATAAAAATCATATTGTTTTTCATTATACGAATGATTTAAATTAGATTTTAAATTTGGAATCGTTCTAATCCATTTAGAGCTCTCTCCACACTGTGTCACACACAAATTCATGTGTCATCTTGAGAGCTGTCTAATTGCTGAACTCATGAGACGTTTAGAGACAGGCTCGAGGGCCAGAAAAGGTAGAAAAAACCCTGATGAACTCCATCTATACTTTGAGAGAAAAAAAAATCAATGGCCTGCTGACATGATAGATTGAAAAGAGACTGCTTAATTGGGACTGCATTGCTAAACCACCAAAACCAGGACACTGCAAATGATTGAGCAGAGAAGTGATGAATCTGCTTCTTATGGGACGAGGGTTGCACTTGAGCTCAAATGACCTTAAAACCTAAAAATGTTTTTGATTAACACAGCCGAGCAGAAAAGAGCTTAAAATGATCTGACCTCCTGACTTCTTTATATAAACCTTTAAAAATCTCATTGTTTCACCATCTGTAGTTTAACTTGTACGAGCTTATAGCTTTCTATTAAAAAGCTTAGAAAATTTCTCTTTTAGCATAAACTCAGTTAATGTCACAGTTTTCTTATATGAGAAGTAACTTTGTTTTATATCTTGTGTAACTGCCACGCCAGAAGCTTCAACTGGAGTGACTCCCCTCCTCCATAAGCAGAGATAGACAGGTGACACGCTGTGTTCAGGCCCGCCTCAGTAACACTGAGTCAGAGGGACATCACTTGTCACCTGCCATAACATCACCCTGGCCTCTACCCTTCTTACTATGAATCATGGGAACATATAACATCATTCCGCCAGACCTTTTGTCACTTTTTTTTTTCTTTTTTTCTTTTTTTACTGCTGAACACTTTTTTTTTTACCCAAATTTTAATTCCAAAGCCTGCAGTCATGTTATATATAAACTCCCAGTCCTTTCATCTGGTAATATTCATGCATTTATCAGTGTGTGTGCATTAGCAGTGCAGGCATGCTCCTATTTCCGTCTCCACTGCAGGTTTGGTGGAGCTAGGAAAACGACCTTTAAAAATCATGGAGGCTCTTTTGTCTCCCTTCGCCTGCAAAAATTAATCAGTTACCGGTTTCCTGCTTTTGTTCGTCTGACCGTGAACTTTTGTTTGGGTTAGTGCTTCAGGTTTTGTGCATTGTTAAACGCAGGCAGGTTGCCGACGCCCAACAAAGGCCACAGACATGAGAAAGACCAAGAAAAATGTCCCTTGTTAATTAAGTTATGTTTCACTCTGCCCACACTCAGTAAATCTATGCTTATCTACTGAGTAAACTGTGTGGTCAGAATACTGAAACATTTGAAACTAGAAAAAGCATTTTCTGAAGAAGAGTGTGCTCGTTTAAGCTGAAAAATTCAGATAAAAATACTGCAGACAAAATGAAATTTTTTTTGCATGTGAAATGTTGGATGGGAGTTCCAGTTTAAAAGGATAGTTTGAATTATTTGAGGGGTTGTGTGAGGTACTTATTGACAGTCAGTGTTACTGTTAACCACAGTGGATGGTTCCAGTTTGGAAAAGCAGAGAGGGGCACCAGCACGGAAGCTAAACAATGAATGACATGGACGGGGTCAGCAACAAAACGTATTTTAGCCACTTAAAAAGGGTTCACCTAAAGAAAAAATCAATATCAGTTTTAGTGCATATTCATATTAGAATATTAGAATGTTTTCAGTACTTAACTTTCTCATCAGACAGCCTTTCTGATGAGAAACCGCTGTTATACAACCCAAATACCGCTCTCACCAAAGGAGCCAAACTCCAAAGGCGAAATCAGTCATTTCACAAGAGTTGCTGGTCTACCACTGCCTGTTTGTTTGTTATTGTGTGACTTCAGTGTTTTAAAAGGATGGTTCGGATTCACTAAAATCACAAAATAACACAAATAAACAAACAGATCAAGGCAGCGATAGACCAGCAACTCAGGCATTAATTTTGCCTATGGAGTTTGGTTTGGAGAGAGTGATATTTGGCTTATATCCCATCGGAAAAATGCTGTCTGATGGCAAAGTAAAGTGCTGAAAACCTTCTGAATATAGCTTACACTGATATTGATTGTTTTTAGGTGGACCCTTGTAAGTGGTTAAAAGACCTTTTGTTTCTGACCCTGTCCACAGCATGTTTTCATTAGAGTCTAATAATTGAAAAATTAAGATTCTTTGTATTTTACCTTGAATAAAATGAGCCGTTTATGTCTACAGGATTTCATCATGTTGCACCGTCATGTTTCTACAGTAGCCACACTGGTCCTTTAAAGCGAGAATATGTAACTTACTCTGAACAGCTGCTACCATGGCCATAAATTGCGATTACAATACGCTAAATGCTAATATATACATAGTGTATATATAGGTTAACAGTGGCTCAGACAGAAAAGAGGCATTAAGTCAGTGAACTAACTCAGTAATGGTAGTTACACTGAATCATCTGTCTAGCATTCGCTAACATTAACCTCCATTAGCCACTGGTCATACCAGAATAAGTAAGGCTCTGGCAGGAAAATCCCTGAGTGTAATGAACTGTGCAATGGTGCATTTTATTGCTCATGAATTCAACTTTTCATGTATAATAACAAGAATGTGTTATTTATTTTTTTGCCATTTATTCATAGACATACCATATATTCCTGCTCTTTACTTTACTCATGTGCATCAAAAGAAGAAGTCCAGCCACTGAAATCAATCATTTTTTAAAGGTTTTACACGATCACAACCACAATCACAAATTGCTTTCATCTTTATTGGATGTTGCATAGCGAGAGGTCCCAGATCATGTTAAACCCGCAGCACTGTGAGCACATGCTTCAGTATGTGGAGATTTAATGTCCAGTCTGTGGGAATTTATTCACCACCAGTTGTTTTCTGTACTGAATTTAGTGTTTAAAAGTCTGACAGATTACACGGCAGTGATGTCATTCATGTAACTGTACAATAATGTCACAAAAGGAGCCCTGGCTGCCAGCAGCCGTAGTGAACTTGACGCTTGACCAACTGCGCGGCGTCTGCTGTGCCACTGACCCACTGCGGGGATGAGGCCGACGTGCAGATTGCAGAGCAGCTTACTGTTCTGTGTGATTTAATACAGCTCTGCCCGGGCTGTTTCATTAGGTGCGGCTTGTCTTTGCCACGCTGCGGTGTAATGAACTGCCTCTCCCTGCAGTCCAGATGGTCCCAGACCAATGATGGAGGCTTGGCCATCCACGCAGGGACGTCCACACTGTAATCTGGTCCACAAGAAATCACTTAGATGAACCAAGCTCACTTTCTGTGTTTCATCGATCGCGGCAGAACTTACATATTGTGCATTTAAGCCAGTTTTGGAGAATAACGTTCTTTGGTGATTTTTTTGTGGGGATGATACCAGTATTAGGGAGAAAATATTCCAATCTTGACATGTAGGCTGTAGAGCCACATGTTATGGTAAAGAAAAATATCTTCACTGACAAAAAATATTAAAATCATGATGATGTGATGATGGGTCTCGACCAAACAAACATGTTTTCTTATATCTGGAGAGCAAGATTTTGTAGGCCAGGGCATCTTTGCTGCATTACAGTACTTCTTTATGATGCTGTCACACATTTTTTCTTACATAAAAAATATTACTCTTGGCCATTATGTAGTTATGATTATATTTTGATTAATTATGCACCACTGATGAGCTGATATTTTTATCTATCTTTCTTTATAACTTGAATTAATAAAAAGGATCAAATATACATAAAATGCTGCCTTTTAAACTAGATTGCTGTAAGTAACCAGCTCAAGTTACACAGCTTAATGCAGCTGATCAGCTGTGGTGGTTTAAGCACATGTTAGACATGACTGTATTTAGTGAGAAGAACTTGGATACACGTCCTGAATAGCAGCTTTAGGAGGAGGGGGGATCATATTATGCTCCTTAATCTTTTTGTCACACATTTTTTGCTTCTCCTCATAATTTCATTATGCTAAATATGTTCAAATCTAGAAAGAAATTCTGGTCCTATTTCCAAATTTTCCTCATTATCTGCTGTATGAGGGAGTCTTCTACAGGTATAGACTGAATCAGTTGGATTTACCTCATGATATATACAGTGTATAGTACAGTAGCGTGCTGTCTGATGTATGGCGAGCCTCGACGGCACGCTCTGTTTGTATCTAACGTGAAGAATACACAATGCATTGGACTGGCAGAAATGGTCTGTAATCCAGAGTTCATAATCCAGGGATTACTGGGTTTGCAGCTGGCATGGCATCAGCAGGCGCTCCTCTCGGGGCTGGGGAGACCCCTCCCCCACAGCCTAAAACCAGCCGGGGGGTTTGGGGGATTGAAGCTGCACTGGGATGAAGCGCATAATTGAGCCGGATGATTCTTAATTTTGTCAGTGTTTTTACTTTCTTGCCCACGAGTCATATGTGGGAAAAAAAAATCTGCACATTTTTTCTGGTCCTGGACACTTTGGCTGTTCAAATCGAAAATTCCCATGCAGTATACATATGTAGGTTAAACATGTGATGTTCAATCAAACACTGTTAATATAATCCAGTGAATCTTTTCCTCTCTGTCTACCGCTGTAACCTGATTACACTGCCCCTCCCTCTAATCTCACACAGTAGAGATATAATCATACTCCCATTCACTATAATTCACACACACGCACAAACACACACGTGTGGATGGGATAAGTGATGGTTCTCGAAGATTTTAGTGCACACAAAGATTTTATAGTGGTTAAAATGTATAGAACTGGAAACCTAGGTCAGTACTGTGATAAAAAAAAATAGTAGTTTGATATTAGTTTATTAGTTTAGAAGTACATAGAGCTTACAGGTCAAAACATTTTTTAAATCAATTTCTACAATTAATACAAGTTAATTAAAAGCCACCAATTCCCTCGATTTGAATTCATCTGCTCATTTTCATCTTTTGTCTTCTCTCTCATTCACTCATTTAATGTTTGCTTTCACTTGACAGCTTGAATTATGACCACTTGTTTGCTTATCATAGTCGGTGTAATGAGATAATCTGCTCTAAACATACATTTTTGATCAACATAAACCAATGGCTTAAAATAACTGAGTATTCTGTGGATGACCCTTTCAATTCATAGATTAATTGTGTGGTCTATTAATGCCCATCGCAGAGTCCAAGATGATTTCTTAAGATGTCTTGCTTTGTCCAGCCCACAGTCCCAAACCTAAAAATATTCAGTTAACAATGGACAGAGAAAAGCAACAAATCCTAACATCAGAGACGCAGGACAGATAAATGTTTGGCCTTTTTTTCTTGAAACGATTAATCAGTTATCAAAACAGTTTCTGGTTAATCTTCTGTATCGTTGGACTAATTGACTGTTTGCTTTCAGGGATGTAACAATACCAAAAACTCGGGTATGGTAATACCACCATAAAGTCAAAGTTGCAATATTGAAGCTATAATGTAACATTGCCACATTAAAATGTCTAGAAACGCTAGACATGTTATATGTTTTGTTTAGTTGTGTACTTATATTATACCAAATGGTTCCAAAAATGTTTATTTAAAGTAACAGTGTGTTTCCTGCTCGCTGTTGGAAGCTAGCTGCTAGTTGCTGTAATTTTCGAGAAAACATAGGATATGTTGGATACGTCAGCGAGTGAGGAAGGATGTGAACAGAACTTTAATATCATCTCGTTCATGAACATGGACAAGGTGGTATTAACTTAAACTTTGTTTTTAAATTAACGTGCTTCTGCTTTCTTTTTTAAAATAAAATAAGCAAGCCATGACCTAAGCATGTGTTAAAAAAAATGGCATGAATTGTCTTTGCCAATGCATGTTAGAATTGTGTTTGTACAACTGCAAAACAAAAACAACGCAGCAGTCAGTAGCAATCCTTTTCTTCTCTTAAATTTGCAGATTTGCTGCTTTTCTTTGACATTTATGACAGTGAATCTTGTATGTCTTTGGGTTTTGGACTGTTTGTTGGACAAAAGAAGCAATTTGAAGATGTCACTTTGTGATTAACATTTTTCCTTTTTTTAATTTTATTTTATGGGCTAAATGATGAATCTATTAATTTTAAAAATAATAGGCAGATCAATTGAAAACCAAAATAATTGCAAATCGTTGTTAATGTTAAATTAAATAAATTAATAAACGATGAGTGAAAAAATAATTAATAAAATCTTCCATAATGGAAATAATCATTTGTGACCGGCCTTTAAGTGTCCCGACCTGCTTCGTGGTTCAGCGCAGATACAGTAAGTGTCTTGCCTTCACTGCAGGGCACCTCGTCATTTAATCCCTTGTTGTGGGCACTGGTGAACACACACTAATACACGCTTATCTTTCACTGTAAACAATTACTTTTGGGATCCACTGCTCCCATCAGAATAAATGGGATGAAGATTATCCCTTAAAATCTTTGTTGTAGCCCTGATTTGTGTTAACCTCAACCTGTGAGGGATGGATACTCGCTAGGCTCAAAAAACACTGTCAACCCCTTGATTTACGACATGAACTCTACTTTGAATGAACACTCAGTAATGAGTACAGTAAATAGTTTTTCTGTTTGTATATTCAGATGCCCGTGGCTGGCTGTGACCATCTGCCCTGCTGTGCCACCATGCTGTGCCATCCTCTTCCTTTTTGTGCTGGCCAACTTCACCATGGCAACCTTTATGGATGCCGGTGTGCTGCCAATGGGTTAGTAATCAAAGTGATGTTATGCTGCTTACAGTAGGACACATCACTTGTTTTGATTTTTAGAGGTGTTAATTTAGCAGTTTCATACATTGTTTTCCAGCAAACGAGGACGAGGACAAGGATGACGAGTTCCGCGCTCCGCTGTACAAGAACGTGGATGTGAAGGGCGTCCAAGTGCGGATGAAGTGGTGCGCTTCGTGTCACTTCTACAGACCTCCACGCTGCTCTCACTGCAGCGTCTGTGATCACTGTGTGGAGGTTAGTTCACGGACAGATTTGAATACTGGATAAGACACACGGTGTTGATGGTGTAGGGACAAAACAAATGTGGTGGTGGGGAATTTAAACGTGGAACCTGAGCGATGAGGGTAAGAACATAGACAGCATGGATGGACAGATCCGGTGAGAAAAGTGAGGAGTGCTTATGAGTGAGTGTAGCTGTGTGTGTGTGTGGTGTGTGTGTGTGTGTGTGTGGTGAGTGGTGGGGTGGGGAGTCAATAAAAGGGATTTCTGCAGAGTGAATGATGGACAGAGTGTGATGGAGGGAGAGAGAGATCTCATTAATCAGGTTAATCCTTTTCTCAGATCCCTTGTAGTCTCAGTAGAAATGCAATTTGAAAAAGGGTTCAGACGGCCTGTATTATTAAACAAAGCGTATTTAGAAAGCACAGTGGATGTTTCACAAGTTTTCAGTGAATGCTTGATTTTCTGTGCTGCAAATATTACCTCTGTCAAGGAGGTTATGTTTTCAGTGCTGTTTGTTTGTCAGCAGGATTATGGAAAAACTACTGGCCTGATTTTCATGAAACTTGTTGGAAGGGTGCAGTATGGGCTAAGGAAAAACCCATAAAATTCTGGAGCGGATCCAAATACACAATACACAGATTATTTTTCACCTTTGTTAAAGGTGCAGTAAGCAGCTCTGGAGAAAGATAGTTTATTATTTAATCTTTACCCCAGGTTGTTAAATATTGACACTTTGGGATGGAAGATTGGACCGAGCCACCGACCCAAAATGCTGGTGTCTGACGACCTGAGACTGAAACTCAATAATCAGCTATCTCCAGAATCGCTTACTGCATCGACCTGTGATTGGTCAGAGTCTCCTGTCATGGGCTAAATTTTCTAAAGCCTGAAAATGGAGCCAATAGGATGTGCAGAATTCTAGTTTTCTCTCAGACAACTTAAATTCCAATATGCTCAATGTTTATTATGGAGATTTTGTCCAATAATGTCACAAATGTTGTGTGGTAGGCTCGTCTTAGGAAGGGTCAATTGTTAAAATGCTTTTTTTTCTCATAATATAGTGAGCCTATGAAAACATTAATACACACATATCATCCAACTAATAATTATACTCGTACTCGCACCTAAATTGTCTGCAGTGAACTCCACCAGAGATATTCAGGAAAAATGTTCAAACTTTATGTTTAACAAGAGCAAGCAACAATATCATAGAAGAGTGGACTGTTGGCCTTGAGGGAGTTCTGCAGTCTCTGAGTGCCCTTCTAGTTCTATATAGACTCTGTGATGTACCTTTATTTGTGGTTGATTTAATTTTTCTTCTCCCACATTCTCCCCTCAGGACTTTGACCACCACTGTCCCTGGGTGAACAACTGCATCGGGAGGCGAAACTACCGTTACTTCTTCCTGTTTCTGTTGTCGCTGACAGTTCACATGATCGGTGTCTTCACCTTTGGCCTCATATATGTCCTGCACCACATGGACGAATTATGGAAGCTTCACTGCACTGTCACGTATCCTTACAAACAGTCACTATGAGCAGTGTCGGGGGAAGCTAATTTGAAATCATAGCTCTGCAAGCTACAAACAACTTCACACTGGAAGAAGCTGAACTACAGGAGAGCTACCCTGAGGAGAAAGCTCCTAAGCTACTTAGAAATAGAAGTTCTAATTACTGTAAAAAAAAAAAAAATTAATTAAAAAAAAAGATCAAATTGACCATGTATGTGTGAATGTGCAAAAAGTGTCCACTTGTTCATCCATCCATTTTCTGTAACCTGATAAATATGTCTGGGTCAAGTGAAAGGTGGCACATGCTCCTTCCTCGTTACCACCGCTGGCTTAGGCTGTTACTGGGCAGCATTCCTGAAAAGAAACCCCCCTTTGAATAAATAAAAGGTTTCTACAATGTCCATCAGTCAGCCATCTGCCCTCCAAAAACTAGAGCTCAGGTGGGGTTATTGCACCAAGCAGGATTAGTTAGCCAGGTAACTTCTAAAATAGCATGTAACATCTTGCAACTACATGAAAATCGCTACACAAATATGAATGTAGTGAAAACTGTAGTTAAACCACTGGTTCTGTTACATGTAGTTTGCTCCTTCATTCACTCCATATGTGTAGATAAGTACATTTATTTGTGTAAATGTATTGAATTTGTCTAATTGTGACTAATATGAATTAGCAGTAGCAGTTTTCCTTAATTGTATGTACAGTTTGGTAGTGATCAGTATATCAGGGCTGTTCCTTATCCCGGTCCTGGGTCTCACTGGATTCCACCTGTACCTGGTGTCCAGAGGACGCACGACCAATGAACAGGTCAGTTTGATTTTCCAAATATTAAAATATTGTCAAGAATAGTGGAAATGTCAAAAAAGTGAAGTGTATCAGTAGAGTATAGAGTATATCTCAAACAAAAAAGAATGCAGGTGAACTTTTATCTTTTCATGATCCCACAGGTAACTGGGAAGTTTCAAGGAGGAGTAAATCCTTTCACACGTGGTTGTTGTAACAACTTGGAGTATCTGGTTTGCAGTCCCATCTCTCCAAAGTAAGAGCCGTTTCTTCAGCTTGCTTTTAAGTTTTTCAGGAAGCTTTATAACTCACCGGCTGTTTGTCATGTGGCACCAGGTACACAGCGAGGCCCTGTAAGAAAACAGTGATCCACATTCAGCCTCCGTTCCTGAGACCAGAGATCGACCGGCAGATGCCAGCGAAGGTCAGGGACAACGGGATACAGAGTCAAGATCTCCAGAGTAAAGTATGCATGAACAAATTACATGCCAAATTCAAATAACACAGTTAAATATTCTCTCACACATCATCTAAGGATCAGTTCATCTAACCTCAGCTGTCAAGGGATTAGATCTCTCGTGTTATTTTTTTCTCCTGCCAGCGAACCTCAGCCGGAGCTGTCGAGCTGTCAGACATCAAACAACTGAAAACTCCACCACCACTGCCACCAAAACCAGACCACGGCCTGCTGAAAAGCCAACTATCTGCCATGGATGGTATTGTAGAATGACACATATATACTGTGATAACCAGACACAGCAGTGAAGCAGTATTTTTTACAGCATACGTACTTCTGTAGTGACAAAGATACAGAAACATTAAGGATACATATGATGAGATTCTTATTCATGACAAATCCCATGAAAAGACCAAAACCAGCTAGAGAAGACAATTTCTTCAGAAATTGTCATATATATTGCCAATAATGTATGAAGGTGTGTAATGTTTTAAGGCTGAAAAGCTGATGTTAAACTAAATTGTTGTCCTTCATTTGTGTGAAGAAACAGCTGAAGGAATGTGCGTAGTTGGTTTAAAAATGTCTAATTAGTATGAATGGGATTGAAAAGTAGCATAAACGTCATAATGTATGGAAAATATGGAACATTATGAGTTTTGAATTGTTTTTGGCTGAAAGTATGAATGCCTAGATAAAAGCTGAAAAGGACAACAATGAACTGAACCTGCAAACTAGTTATTGTCTGTCTCACCAAAAGCCTGATACTTATTTCCCTGTGCCATAGACCCCCATTGTTGCTCAAAAAGTAATAAAAACTCATCAGTGAGTCATGTTCCTTCATTACCATCAACAAGGGCACTGTAGTTTATTTGATACCACGTACTCCACCCTGGTGTTATAATGTAATGTCTAAACACCACCAAAATGTAAACATATTTGTGGTTCATCTTTTTAAAGATTTACGTGTTCAGTAGGAACCAGTGGCCTTGGAGCTACTTCCCACATATCAAAAATAATAAATAAAAAGAAAAAGAAAAAGATTTGACCTCTAACCCTTATCTACCCCACCCCAGACTGCAGTTAAGACGCAGTTTGTTTTGGGAGATGAGAGACTAAAGTTTGCTCTGTAAGCCACAGTTTCAATGTTGCAACTTTTTTCTTTTTCCAAAATAATTGGATAGTTTTTTTTTGCAGTGATAAGACCATATGCCAGGGGGTGTTGTTGTGCCAGTTTTAGTTTTCTTACATCTTTATATATCCCCAGAATTATCACAATTGGGTCTGGGTCAATCTGAACAGTTGGTATCTTTGACAAAAAAGAGAAGATATCATTCCAGTGAGCTTGTATTTTGGGGCAAAGAGCGTGGCTGTGAAGTAAATTACCTTCCTCCGAGCCACAATTTCTCCTTGGAATATTGTAATACGTGTATGTTTTTGAACATACATTATTTTTTCTTTTATTGTAGGAGCTGTAAATTGCTGAGAGACAAATTAACTCTGAGCTGAGCTGTGTCTGTGGATATTTCACTGATTTCTGTTTCCTATAATTAATCACAGAGATGGGACACCACACCAAATCCATCATTCCTGTATCCATTCCCACTGTGCCACAGTTACGGCCTGTCTTGGAAGCTATATCCAGAGGATCGTCACCCATTCCTCCAGAGCAGGTGCCTTTCTGATTTGTTATATTGTAGGAGCGCGATCCTTAATACATACTCGACAAAAATATTAACACAACACTTTTGTTTTTGCTACCATATTTCATGAGTTGAGTTTAAAAATCTAACCCCTTGTTAGACCACAAACGGCAGTGTTGCATGACGGCAGTGTTCACGCTGCACTGACGTGTTTTCCTTCATTGTGTCACTAACACGAATTTGAACAAATTTGTGAACAAAATTTAGAGAGATTAAAAAATAAAGCTTTTGTGTGCATAGAAGTTCAACTCATGAAAAATGCAAAAAAAAAGTGTTGTGGTAATATTCTTGCTGAGTGCACAAGTCCTGGTTTTGATCCTTGTCTGACACTGCTGTCTGGTTTTTGTTGTCTTGTTTAGTTGCTGAAGACATCAGAGCAGCAAGGGGGCAACAGAAGTCCTGACCTTCGCTCTGAGCCTAGAGAAAGCCCTGCGAGAGGCAGCCAGCAGGCTGGAGCGCCCATCCAGACCAACAGCATCTCTGCCTCGCTGCAGCTCAACTCTCTGACGCTCAACTCCCGCTCTCTCACCCTCAAACACAGCAGTCGCCATGGCAGCAAGTCCCAGCTTCCTGCCATGCATGGTGATGGTTTGGGATCCAACCCCCTGCCGCCGGGCATCATTACGTCTTCCAGCCTGTTGGCTAACCACAGCAGCAGCAGCCTCTCCTACGATAACCTCATCAACCCTGCAGACCCTCAGTTTTTGCCTCAGAGAGGGGCTCCTCCTGTCGGATACCACCCTCACTACATGTCTCTGGGGGCAGATGGGACTGTGGTGCAGCGGCCCCCTCCTCACGCCTACAGCCCCGTGTTTATGGGCGTCACCAGACAGTCTCCTCAGCCTCGAGACCCCTCACCTTCTCTGCAGGGCCTCACCTCGAGGGATCCCTCACCTTCCTTCCAAGGTTTCATTCAAAGAGACCATTCTCCAGCTTTTCAAGGGATGATGCCGAGAGACCTTGCAACCCAGAGCGTAACATCACGAGACCTCCCCCCTCCAGGTCTGGCGATGCGAGATCTGACCTCTCAAACGCTCCGAGACAGTCTGCGTGATCTCGGTCCACAGGGCCTGACGCCTCAGAAGTCTGCCGCTGCGCGCTATGATAACTTTTCAAAAACCATCATGGCATCTATCCATGAGAGGCGGGAGATGGAGGAGAGGGAGAGGATGCTGCGCCTCCAGGCCCGTTCGCAGGCGCTCTATGGCCCGGATGTGGGGATCTATGACATCCCCAGCAGGAGGAGTCTACCACCTGACAACATCCGACCAACAGGTTCCCGTGGACCGACTCCTCCGGCTTATGGCTCCAGGGAGTTTCTCATGAGCACAGGCATCCTCGGTTATGGCATGAGGACCTCGCCTCTCTCCAGCTCCTCCACGTCGTCTCTGACTCGAGGCCCGAAGACATCGAGCTCTCCTCTGCAGAGCAGCAGCAGTAGCAGCCTCCAAAGCAAAGGCAGGTCCTCCTCTCCAGCATACTGTCCTGACAGACAGACTCAACCCCTTCCGTCCTCTACGTCCACTCTGCCCCGGTTACCGTCCTCCACCTCTTCCGCCCCCTCGTATGCCTCCTACGCCACGCGAAACGATCCTCGCTCACATACTCCTCTGAGGGGAAGGACTCAGTTACCCTGGGAGCCCTGAAATAAAAAAACGAGAAAACATACTCCATGTTTCTGGTGGTGTGAATGAATCATCTATGCAGTGTTAGTCTCAGTCTTCACAGCTCCAGAATACTTTGTAAATAAGAGGCCGTTTGGGACTCTCCTGTGTGGGAGGGTGTGTGAGAAACACACACACAGTGGAGGATAAACTTAGAAATATTCTTGCAAAGTCACTTAAGTTCTGAAAATCTCAGGATAGTTGTGCCTCCTCTTACAAACAGAGCGAGCTCTACAAACTCAGTCAAAGCAGAAGGGCTTTGTGAAGAAAACAGATTAACAGATAAACAGATCTGTTTGTATGTGTTTTGATATCGCTTTTGTGAAACAATGTTAATACCATGTCATCTGATTTGTCTCCCACTGCAAAACACCCAGTTTAATAGAATTTTGTAGTTGTTTATATGAATAAACTTATTTTGTAATTTTCATTCGTTTTTGTTATTTTCTTGTATGAATGGTTGTCAATTAGGGCTCGACTGGCACTGGATTTGTTAGGCCAGTGTCGATACTGACATTATACCCTCATAAATGAAATGATTTATAATTAGGTTATTGATTAGGTTGTAAAGACTTTATAAATCATTGGGAAGCTTTTACAGCACATTAGATAAAAGGGCCATCAGTGACCTGTTGCTTGCCAAATAGTGAGCACACATTTACACATTGGCACATACTTAGCTTACTTTGTTTTCTCCATCAGCAGCATTTATGCCTGTTAGCTTAGATATTTGTTAATAAGTTACCATTATTTAACCACCATCAGCATATCTTAATAGTCTAAAAGATTAATTTAGCATCAAATTACTTTATCAAATTAGAAGATTCATACACTAATGATTTGGCAGTATTGTCTACCTTGATATTTTCAGCATGCAAGAAGGCTCATTTTGCCAGTTATAAATGTCAGTAACTACATTAACCAAGAAAGCTGAGTTCTACGACAAAATCCATTGTTGTCGGTTGGTGAAGGCACCTACGTGCCAACATTGTGACTGAGTCTTTACATATTTAAAGCACCTGCTGCTCTGAGCAACAAAAGGAAAATTGTATTTTAGTGTTGGTAATCAATCTTGCTTTAAAGATCTTACACTTGTGCTATGTTTTTTTTTTTAATCAAATCACAATCGTTTTAGCTCATAATTCAACAGATGACATCACACTAACATCCACTTTAACATGTTCATTCATTTGCCTTTAAGACTGTTTCAATGCATAAATGCATACATTTATACAGCAGTGATGATAGTTCTGCTAGAAAAAATGACATTACGGCATGTAATGTGGAGTTAAATGAAATATAACACAGTGGTGGATGGTTGAGTGGCTCTGTAATTCCAGTTTCTGAAGTGAATGTGTATGGCGCCCTCTAGTGAACAGCTTCAGAAGGTGGTGTGATGTCAGTCATACAGACAGATCCAGCAGATGATGCTATTGTGTGTAAAAAGCCAGAAACCAGCATGCTGTCAATGTCAATTGCAAGAGTAATGGAAAAGACCAGAGGAGGCTCCGTAGTGCCAGAGGGGTAGGATGAGGAATCCACTGACCATCCACTGATTTTACCTTTTCAAACAGCTTTAAAAGTCTTCTGTCCGTCCTTCAGCTTTTGCATGAGCTCGTAAGTCCTCATGACGGAAATGTTTCTAATAACAGAGACTTTTATTACCTTGAGCCGTGATCGACAAGCACACATTTTTGTTTAGGCAATAAACTAGAAGGCTTGACACTTTGAGGTTGGAGCTTTTCATGTGAGTTATTGTTGCACTTGACCTTCTAGCAGGTGGACGTGCAGATATGACAACAAGAAAGCTCTGAAGCCCTGACTGATTTAAACTGTTGGCAGGAAATTTACAACAGAGCCGAATAAGTGACAGATCTCTCAGCAGACCGGTAAATTCAGCAGGATGTAAAAACGACTCACTTGTGCAGGCTTAGTTAAAGACCTGACAACAACAAAAGATGCGGAGCATGAACAAAAGGAAGCCTCTCAGTTAGAGTGCCAGAGAGCAACAAGTAAAGTGTAAACAACATTGTTCAGTAGTCATCGGAGCAGTTGTTCTTGCCAAAAATGTCTAACAAGATTGCACATTATATTACACAGTCTTTTCACTCAAGAGAAAACAACAGGGAGGAATTCAAAGGAGAAAGATGGGGACAATATCGGAGGCCTTCAAAACATCACTAGGAGCCTGGAGGGACGTGAATAAGCTATTTATGTGAGTCATTGCCATCCCCTCCTCAAGTATCTGTGAACCAGACCTCAACAAACTTTTTAAAATGTTGTTTTATTTTTAATCTATTATTTTTAAAGCCAACGGCGTGAGATAGTTATGATGGGCCCCAGCAGACGCTATTATGACAGGCCCTAGTGCACGCTAATTACTAGTTATGAGGCAGCTTGCTGTCTTAACGTTATGTCAATGCTGATGCCAGCCAAACTTCTGCATTACTGCTTAAAGGGTAGTCATCACTTGGCTGGTTTCTAAAAAAGCCAAAAGAATCTAATTTAGGGAGCGACCATTGCCTGTTCTTTTCTGTTTGTTTAGCCGTTTCTTGCAGCCACTTTTATGTTTGAATAGCATGAATGCTCGCTCAGCTTGCAGATGTGCTCAGCTTGGTAAAACTCCAGCAACACTTGTAGCATGTCGAACACCTTCTTCTCAGTACACCTTGGATGTTGTGTTGTTGCATAATCAAACATAGACTTGATATTGGACAGCATCAACATAAATATCACCCAGCAATCATTATTGCATATATGATTTGACAAAAAAAAAAAAAAAAGATTGCTACTTACTATTTTACACAAAAAAGAAAGGAAACCCCTGTTTCAGTCATCTGTCCACACTAAAACAGTGTTTTTCTTTTCTCACTGGTTTTTCAAAACAGCCTCCAGAGTGGATAAATGTTAAAATCTGGACTTGGTGTATAGGGTATGTCCACATCAATCAAAGGATCAAGGTGATTTATTTTTATGATTATATAACACAGGGTTGTACAAGAAATGTTTCTTCATGCTACACACAAAATACAACATATTTACAGAAAATTAATTAAAGTCAGAATGCTGCTGAATCTAAAAACAGTGTTCCTCTCTGCTTCAGCCTTCTGTACACTTTGAAACACTGGTTTAGTGTTTTAGTATTTACAGGAAAGACTGAACTTTAGCAAAATGATAATGTTTGCCAGCCCACTGAAGTTTGGCAGATATGTGGCTGTGAAGTCAAAAAGGACTTTGTTCACCTTTAACTTCTATAATCAAACATTTTAAATGTCATCTTGGCCCCACACAAAGATCAAACAAAAATGTTAAGAATAAAGTAAAACTTTCAGTATTAGTGCCAGGCATAAGCAAAATAAATTAGAGGAGGAAGATTTTTATTTTTTGCTTTTTGAGAAGTCGAAATGTCAACAATAAAGTCAGAATGGTATTTCAACTTTATTCTTGATGTTTTGATTAAATAATAAAAAAAAACTTCCTCCATTTTATTCCCTTATGCATTCCCTAATACTCTTCGGCATACAGAGCTGCTGTTGTCATATGTTGCTTTTGTCAGATGGCAACAACATCACAGAATAATGATTTGGTCAGCTGGGCTGTGGGCTGAGCTTTGATTCACAGCTTTGTGGTTTGTCTACTGAAAGGAAAATGAGGAAGAACAGATTTAGTGGAGATTTAGGAGCTTATAAGACTTAAGCCTTAAGTAAAAGTTATATAAACGTAAGTAAAAAAGAAAACTTTTCTATGTAATATATCCAAGGTTTTCCTACCATTGAAAGTTTAGAACAAAAAAGAAATCAAAACAAACAAACAAACTGCTCCAGTAACTGAAGTACTGATGAAATTCCTTTTGGTCAAAATGTACATTATAAAAAAAAAGAAGCACATTACAATCCCATTATAATAGAAACAAATAACAGCGGCAGCGAAAACACATCACACTCCTCCTCTCCTTCACATGTTTTTGTATTTTAATTTGTAAATATATATTTCCTCACACATACCTTTTATGTTTCTTGTCCTGTAGTCTTTATTGTTCTCCTGTGGTGCTGGAGTAAGTTGTTGTTTGTCTCAGGGAGGTAATGGTGCTGAAATTTCACAGTTATCTTGTCCTCTCTTTGAAATTACTCTCCTATTTTCAAATCCAACACAATAAAACCTGTTACGATTCAGTGTTCATATCCATATTTTTGACTTCTGCTTGACTTTCCTAAAAAAAATATTGCACAAGTTAATATTTTAGAAATTACTCTATGTCAGGATCACTGGTGTTTTTCTCCATCACTCTCTCCTCTGTTGTTTTCCTGCTGTTTTTCTCCCCCTCTTCCTCCCTCTCACCCATCCTAGTTTCTGTAGCCGGGGGTAAAATGGTAATGACGGTAATGACAAGGCTGCTGTGCAGAGGGATTGCAAGTCGTTGACTTAGAGGAGTGGATCAAAAGTATTTTATGCAGACTGTGGTGTCTGAGAAGCCCTCCATCTTACATCATGCTATTTTTATAATGTGTCTCCATAACAAATATGTCTTAGGAGAGACTGAGACTCCACATTTGTCTCAAATGTGTCTCAAACTAAAGGTACGATAGCGTAGCTCTGCTGATCTATAATCCACAATATATGTCGGTAGTGAATGATTGATAGTTCTATATTATTAAAAGGAAGAAAAAGGTCTTTACAGTATTTCAACAGGCTGGAGGGGCATGTCTGTGTCTGTGTTTGATTGGCAGCAGCTGGCAGGCTGAGGCCATGTAAGGAACACGAGACAAGGTAAACAAATTGGCTCCAGACATATTGCGGTGGTATTGCAGATCAGCTTTCTAGCATCTAACTGGACCGAAATGATATTTGCAGGTACATTTACATGCAATTTAATGTACTATAGCTGCAGTCAACTAGCTAACTAGCAGGGGTTGGTAGTAACTAGGGCTGCCCCTGAATAGTCCACTTAATCAGTAGTTGGTGATAAGAGTCTTTGTCAACCACCAGAAAACACCTCAAATTCCATTCTGGAGCTGCACCTTGCCATTTGACCCCGGGGACTGTTGCAACATGGACTTTTTTTTTTTTTTTTTCCAGGCACACTGCGGCTAACAGTGCTGTAGCTGCCGTTGACAAGTTAGGTCACTTAGTGTTCCTACAGGGGTACAGTCAGATCAATGGAGGCTGGTTGATGCAGGAGATTGAGTGTTGGGGAGGGACAGTGGGCGATCAGCACCTCTACAACTTGCTAATTGCCTGGAAGAAAACTGTCTTTTTACCACGATGCAATGATAACAGAGAAACACCGAGAACAAGAGGAAGCCTCCAGAGACAATGCCGGGCCACATGTTTTATACCAAAATCTTAAAAAGACGCAATCACATTGAAGTAAGTTGCACATTCTGTAGGTGAAAAAGTATTTAGTGAGCTAATGTTAGCTATGTTCATTTTACATGTGTAACATGAATCTTTGACATTAACTTATCTTGTAGCTAGTGGTCTGTTGTTTGTGTGCTTTCTTGTGATAGCAATCTATTCAAGTAATCTAACGTGATGGCAACTTCGGCATGAACGTTACTTTCATAATTGCAGTACACTACAAAATATTAAAATGGACAGTGACTTGTTCTTTGAGTAATGTATTATACAGGTGCAGTTTTACTTTTACTTGAGTAGGCTGTAGATTTTCAGTACTTCACCCACCAAGTCTTCAAACTGATGTTAGCAACAGACCTTTCCCTGGTGCCTATTTGGTTGGAAGCTCATTCAACAAGCCAGGACTTATGTTAATGTTTTTACAGAAAGAGACTCCAGCAGGAAAGTTAAAGTAGATTTGTTCAGTGTTTGGCTCTTGTGTTGCGTAGCAGGCTGCTGTCTGGGTCAGTGACCAGCCACTCTGCCTACTGTATGATAGAACGCTGACGTTACTGTTTTATGCAGGATTTTATTGACTGTATCGATATAACTTCTCCATCTACGCTGACAGAGAACTAATGATATTCCATTGAACTGATGCACTGAGAGGCGCCATCATGAAACAGAAAAAGGAGAACACAGGGCAAGTGAGCAACAGAGAAGATGCCGTGCAAAGACACATGGAGATCACACACACAGAGAGATCATTTAAAAGAAAATATCCGCAAGGACTCTGTTTTTTTTTTGTTTTTTTTGTCCTCCATGTCTTACATTGGAATCTATCAAGTATGGTCTCTTTTATGTGTTTTGGTATTTGTTGTATGTCAGATATTGGAGCATTTTGCATGTGTTGCATGCGTGCATTTTTCATCAATACAAATGCCTTTTAACAACAAATAAATACCAAATTAGTTAAAACTGAAAAACAAAACAAAGACTAGTCTCTCTGCAGCCAGTATGGACAGAAATTAGAATTACAGCAACCAACAGCTCTCAAGTAAAACCAAAACTACACAACTATCAGCAGGGCTAGGGTGAAGTTTTGGGTGAACTAACCCTCTGAACCCAACTATGACATTACATAGAACCAAATATTGTATAAAACTGTACCTTTAACTTTGTTGTTACTAAAATTAATTTGTTTTCATTGATAAGTAATTAATGATTGCAATATTCTCATCACATTTAGTCCTCAATCTAGACCTTGAGGTTGTCAGAAGTGTTGCGACCTCACAAATTAAACCTCATATAATAATAATAACTACTTAATAACCACTGATTACTGTTCACAGTTTTTCTGCCTCTGGATCACAGGTTGCTCAGCTTTGCTATGGTTCTTGCTTCTAGATGCATCGTTTTATAATAAACAGCAATAAAAAAAGAGCAAATAATCATGAGGCTTCATCTGAGGAATATGGACTCATGATAACCTCTTGACATGAGTTCATCTCATTCTCATCAATCCCCAAGTCACCTTAATCTTTTATGATACTTCTAGAGATGCTGCAGACTGACCTACATTTGTGCTCTCTCTGTAGCAGCGGGTCTCTCTCTTTGCTCTCAGTCTCTTTCTCTCAGCTCATTGATATGCCTGATCATCAGAGGCATCGCTGAACCGGCTGATTGTCATTTTCAGCTGCAGTGGCACTGATGCATTTCATTTCCTCTCCGGGCTCTCTGTTGGTGTGATTAAGCACTTGCTGCAGTGACACTTGACAAAGAGTAGTTGGATTGATAGCACCCCGGCTCGTTTCTCCGTAGGAGGGGGGGCATATTTTATAATATTTACATTATTTATCAAATCACCGGGAAGGGATTCATTGTAGTGCTGCTTGAGGAGAAGTTACTTTCTATATGGGTGATCCTGACTGACAGCTATTGCTGTTGCTATTGCTCACCAAGGGGGTGCAGCAGTAAGTCGATGTGAAAGTCAGGACGTCAGGTGTTGCCTTGTCATTTATAGTCTGAGTGCAAACTCTCAATCTGACTGGATCCTTTCCAGAAGCAGCAGAATTTACAGATTTCAGGCTCCCTGTCTGCAAATAGAAGAGTTTGTTGCACTTTATTTTACACTAAACTAATTAGACATAATATGTTCTGTATTAGACAGTATCAGACCATTTATTAGACCCTTGACCC
Organism: Lutjanus argentimaculatus; assembly: GCA_034769285.1. NCBI lineage: Eukaryota > Metazoa > Chordata > Actinopteri > Lutjaniformes > Lutjanidae > Lutjanus > Lutjanus argentimaculatus. Next base: position 1,402,818 of record JAWZSL010000021.1, on the reverse strand, counting down.
TTATAGACGTTCTTAGAGTCTAAGGCACACATTACAACAGAACTGTACTGTAAACTAAAGTGAAATCACATATCTGCTCCTTCTCCATTTAAAAACATGTGAACCAGGTCTACACTTTAGTTTTTTAACATTAAGGAAATAATAAAGGTTATAATACTGTCTATAAATAAAATATTATTTCTAGTTTTTGTCTACTTTGATACAAAGTACAGCTTGTTATGTCTTATTAGTGTACTGTTCAGTGTATTGCGTCTCATTAGGGTATAGTTGTGTTTGTTTATTGTCTAATAAAGAACATATTTCTGTTTTTTGTCTAATTTGACGAGTCAAGTACAGCTTGTTACATCTTTTTGGTGAACTGTAGAATAAAGTGCAACAACCAGTTTGTCTGTGCTTAACTTAAATGTTTAGATCCTCTTTGAATATTTGATTATGAAAATGAAAGCTGACCTTTCTCTTCTGAAGCCGAACTGGTGACCTTTTCTGATATTTCCAGTTTTTATTATGCACTCTGTGTGACAGCGCCATCTGAAATACGAGCAGCATTCAACACGCTGCTGGCACCTATTTCCTTTTTTTTTTTTTTTGTAAACTCTTCATAGATGTTTTGTTTCTACGTTAAATTGAATTAGCCTCAGCTGCACATGCCAGCCTGAACAGAGCAGAGGTGGGCAGTGCGGGGGTTTAATTAGGACAAAAATCTGCACTGACTGTGCCTCTGTGTGGCAGGGTCCACAGGAAAAGGATGTGAAAAGCCCTGCTGAGCGCCAAAGACTGTGTGGGCATTTCGTTGCAATTAATACAGCACTACACAGGGTATAATGTAATATGTCTTTTTCTATGAGGATTTTTGTCGGAAGATTGTGTGTATTACACAGCACTGTAACCCATCTGTTCATCCCAGTGTGTATAGATAATAGGCAGCAATAATTACATTCATCCCTGTCACATGGTAGAGGTAATTTACTATCTGGTTACTGTGGTGATGACAAAGAGCTTCATCATCTGCACAGGTGCAACAAAACAGCATTTGCACATAAAGCTGAGCTGTGCGGTTCTAGATATGTGTGCCTGTTTTGCATGTTCAAATCTGTCAATACATTCAGTTGAACAGGATTTATTGTTGCTGTTTACATTGAGGAAATTGTTTCCTGTGTGTGTGTGTGTGTGTGTGTGAATGGTATCAGGTCAGACAAGGAGAGAATTAATTCACAGAATGTAAGTGACAAAATGAAAACATTTTTCTGGTATAGTAGGAGTCGGGGTAGGAAAACAAAGTCCTTAAATTTAAAAAAACATGATTGGAGTTATGACATTTTAATCTCAGCACAGAAAGTCCTCGGTGGCAGGGTATCAGGGACATTTGCTGCTGAGGGGATAATTCAGATTTTTTGAAGTGGGGTTGCACGAGGTAGTTAATGATAGTCAGTGTATTACCTACGAGAGCTGCCCCAATTAATCAATTCATCGATTATTAATTGATTATTAAATTTAATTAATTTGAGTAATTTTTTGAGAAAAAAAGTCAAAATATTCTGATTTCAGCTTTTTAAATGTTGATATTTTTGTTTTCTTTACTCCTTTATGACAGTAAACCGAGTATCTTATCTTATCTTATCTTACCTATCTCTATCTTTATAGACCAAACAATGAATCGATCAGTTAAGAAAATAATTGACAGATTAATCAATAGTGAAAATAATTGTTAGCTGCCTACAGTAGATGGAGGTCAAAATACCCCCAGTTTGGATAAGAAGCAGGAGCAGCAGTGCAGAAAGCTAAGCAGCAGCAAAATGTTTACAGTCAGTTTTAAATGTACGCCATATTTTCACCATTTCACTTTGCCTTCAGATGGCCTTTTCCGACACAAAACTGCTGTTATGTAAGCCAAATATTGCTCTCTCCAAAGCCACCACAGTCATTTGGCAAAGGTAGTAATTTTACCTCACAGAACACAGGTGTTGCTGGTCTACCACCGCCTTGTTCGATTAATTTGCTTCAGTTATTGGGGGACTTGACTTTTATTGGAAGAATTCGGTTTCAGCAAAATCACACAATAACACAAAGACACTAATTGATTGGGGCACTGGTAAAGCAGCAACTCCTGTGTTCTGTGAGGTAAAATTCCTGATTTTGCCAACGGAGTCTGGTGGCTTTGGAGAGAGCAATATTACCTACCTAAACAACCTAATGGTTGTTTCCAGATTTTTTGAGGTGGCTAAAATAGCAAATAAGTTAAGCAGTCTACTGCTGCTGACCTTGTCTGCAGCAGTAGATTGCTTAGCTGACTAGCTTTCTCCTGCTGCTTCTCCAAACTGGGTGTGTTTCCAACTGCCATCTACTGTAGGTAACACACTGACTATCGATAAGTCCCTTATACAACCCCACTGCAAAAAATCTGAACTATCCCTTGAAGGCATTTTTGCTGTCTTATTGTTGGTTCATAAACAGATAGTAAAAACTGAGGAGCACTATGAAACATGAGGGAGAGGAGTGATAATGGTCAAAAACAGACCCTAATGCAGGATTTTGTAACCATATGAAAACAAATGACACAGTATGCACCACAGACTACGGAATTTCTCAACTTGCTGATTTTACACACACAAAAAAAAAACCCAACAACAACAACAACAACAAAAAAACTTGCAATTTATCTGTTTGTGCAGAAATAAATGGACGAATACTTGGATTTTTTTCATTAATCCACTGTGTTGGTTGCCTTTCATATCCTGCTATGATTGGACCGACAAGACAAATCTTTTATCCATGAATCCATTGAAGGATTTGGCTCTGTGCAGTCAGTGGTAGTACTGAAAAAGACACTGTGACTCACCACAATACTCCATTTATCTCACCCGAGTTCACGTTATAATGAACTGAAAATAACATAGTATGCACCAGGGAATGTCTCAGATTTCTAACATCAAAGACAATCAGAATAATATGAAGCATCCTATAATCACATGACATTTCTATACACACTTTGAAGCTGCTGTAGCTTTTGTCTCCTCATTGGTTCAACAGCACTGATCTCCATATGAGGAGGTTGGTAATACTTGCAGCTTTGCATACTGGAGTCAAGGAACACATGGTCAACTGAGAGGTGGAAAATGTCTCACAGTCATGTGAGTCACACTTAATTTCGTCAGCATGTCAAAAAGTACATTGATGTGTGACAAATGATTAGCTCATTTCAAATCCTGCATGTTCTTTGTTGTATTTCTTTAGTAAACCTCTTCTTTGTTAATCTGAGGCATGGAGATAATCAATAACCTAGAATATGTTTAAAGGGAAAATTCAACACGTTTTGTTGGAAAAACAGCATATTTTGCAGCAGGAGAACTTTGTGGATTTTCCCTTTCAGAATGTGTGTGCAGTTGTTTTGAATTGTACTGCACAAGTTATAAAGAAGGCAAATGAAATGGGAAAAGGAGGGAGAGAGAGCAATACCAAGGCTGCAGAAGAATACAAACAGGCTTACTCATGTCCCCCAACTACACTTTTCATTAAATTTACAGGAGTTATTAATACAGTCTGCAGATCCCGTCTGCTCAATATCTTCTACATGTGTCACACATACATTACATGAGACACACACACACACACACACACACACACACACACAAGTCTGCAGCTCCTTGAGGTTTCTTCATCTTGTTCATTGTGTATGTTATAGATCATAATTGTTGGCCAAACGTGCCGGATGCTGTCTTGTGCTGACAGACCTACTGCGCCACAGATTCCAACCAGGTTTTAGTCTGTCTGAAGTGCAGATGCTTGTGACTCGAATGCAGCATGCAAAAGATACTAAATACGCCGGACCACACCTTAATTTTGCCTTCATTTTTAGACCCCCTGCCCATGGCTACACAGACTAGGCGCAAGTTCATTTGCTATTTTGCAGATGTGATAAAAATGAAAACTATATTGGATAGCAAAATCCACCTGTGCTACCGGTGCCATCTGCTTTATACCAGGTGTAAGATAGGACCCTATGCAATTAAAGGAAGCGAAATGTAAAAATAAAATCATGTTTAAGCCTTACGTTAAACCCATCATTCCATGAACATTATTTTATTTGATGGCCTTGCTGCTCTGGTATTTATATGGCCCCCTGTAATGGTGGAGACCCTAAAAAAATGTATAATACAAGTGTTTATGCCAGTGACTGGCCCCACCTAAGTAAGTAATTTGACTGTAATATCAAAAACATTGTTGCTAATATATATTTACACTTCATAACCAGTAACTAGTGTGCAATAGGACCCATCATAATAGCATGCACATGGTAAGAATTTTGATTCAAGTACAAGTACACTTTAAATAGACATGGGGGTCATTGAAAAGACTGACAAATCCTGAAGTAATTTAATTCAAGCCTGTAAATGAACACTGGATATGTATGTAAACAAATATATATTTGTCTGAGTCTGTCACCGTGATGTTGCGCTAATATGTGAAAGCTGAAAGGAATTCAGTCAAAATTACTAAACCTGTGGACAAGACACGCTGACACATGGAAGATGGGTTTGTGTCAGGTGGATACATGCGCTTTGTGTCACAGCAGCTCCCGCTGTCGATCCAACAATGAAGCAGTTTCATTCAGCCTACAGCGATGATGCTTAACCAAGTCCTTTAAGAAAAAAAGTTGTGGTTAAGACTTAATATGTCTGTGTGCACGATCTTTTTCAAAACATGAGCATGCATGTGAGGTGGTATCTGGTAAAGAGGCTCATAATGAATGAAACATTAAGTTTGTCTCACAGATCTATATAGCTGATATTTCCCAACATTAAGTGTAATAATCTCAAGGTAATTTCCGTAAATTTACTCCCTGAGGAAATGTCAATAAATCCAGCATAATTCATCTTTATTATAGAAAGTTCTCATCCATCATGAGTGACATTTCCAGCTCTCGCACAAAGGTGTCATTCCCCGCTATCTCACACTGACTCCCAATCACCTGTGTGGGTTTCTGTTTAATTTTCAGCTTCACTTCTTGTTTGTTTGGATGGACCCACGCAAAGCTGTGAGAAGGAGAGCAGGCTCTGATATTAAATCTGGTAATGTACACTACCATTCTAAAGTTTGGAAGCACCTGTTAAACTGATGTTTGCCTTCTTTCCTTAAATAATGCCTTTTTAACAGAGATAAAAAAACAACAACAAACAAACAAAAAAACAGTGTAATTCAGACACTAGACGTGTTATTTACATTTTTAAATAGTTTTTGCTCCAAAAGAAGAATTATTAAATGATTAGTGGCATGACAGGGGAATACTGTTGTAGCTATTTGTTGTAGCCAAATATCTTTTGATTTTGAATGCTTTCCAGTCTATAAGCGGATAAGTGACCCTGGATCTTTAATGAACTACAGTGGTGCAAATGGGCTCTAAATATTTGGGGAACCAGTTTTTCTTCATGCCCTCTGAAGTTTACTCAGTGGTTAGATTGATTAGGTTCTAACTGTGATTTGTCATTCTTTGTATGTTCAGCTGATATTTGCTAACCCTCGACTAACCTTCCATTTCCATTTTGAACTTTAAGAATAGCTTGGCTGAAGAAACACACCTGTTAGTTCCAGCTTGTTGTAGCCATTATTGAGCACTTGACACTGAAACAGGAACCTGTTCCTATAACGCCATCTGCATTGTATTTGATACATGAGCTTCTGAAACCTCTACAACGTCAATATAATCAGTACTTTTCTGAATAACCTGTTGTATCCATTCTGAGATATGTCTTCTGCCCTTTCAAGATTCAAGATTCAAGATTTTATTGTCACACCGATGATATTGTGAGAAAAACTGTGCTCCAATATAAAAAATAACAGTAAGAAAGTAATAGAACAACAAGTAAGGAATAAAACACAGAACAATAATAATAATGAGATAAAGATAAAGAATATACAGTAAGATAAGATGTGCATTAAAGAAAAAATACAATAGAGAAGAAGAAAAATATTGAGATATATATACATGTATATATATCAATCTCCTGTATATTAATGTACTTGTATATACATGTACACAAATATACAGGAGATAAATCTATATAAAGCAGTGAAGGTTGCATAGTTTAAGAATTGCACAGATGGGCGGACATTAGCTCAGTTGGTGGAGCATCTGCTGTTAGTCCTCTGCAGCGGCTGCTGGTTTGATTCCTGCCTTCGGCCCTTTGCTGCGTGTTATCTCCTCTCTCTCTGCCCTGTTTCCTGTCTACTCTCTGGTTATCCTGTCCAATAAAGGCAAAAATGCCAAAAAAAAAAAAAAAAAAAAAAAAAAAAAAGAATTGCACAGAGTTTATATTGCACTTATGGTGTGGGTCTTAGTGTGTGAGTGAGGTGTGTGTATGTGCATTGTATACTGCATATAGTTATTGTGATGAATTATCAGTGCAGTGCAGGCAGCACCCAGACTGTGAGTGCAAAATCCAACATGGCTGCCCTCACGTAGTGAGTCACACGTTTTTGGCAGTTCAATCTTTTCTAATTTTGAGAAAGTTGTCGTAAGAATAACAGTCAACTGTTGAATAAATTGTTCTAATATTTCAAATTGAATATTTATGTTAGTGAAACAACCTATAACTACTTAATATTTTGTTCTCTATTTTATAGTAAAATCATACTGAAAATGTGTGTATCAGTTGAATATGATATATGACATATAAGATAAGCTAATTTATTTGTGAATCCCTGAATCATTATTCCCTTGAATTTCATGATACAATCTGCCTTATTTGTACCATAGTTTCTGGTTCACAACCACGGTTGGGAGGATTACTTTAAAAATGTATTCCAATACAATTACTGATTACCTGGTAAAAAATTAATCAGTAACCTAGTTCAAGTACTACAATATTAAAGTGATGTAATTTGATCATTTTCCGTTAGGATTACCTCAATACCAAATAGTGAAATTGTTTTCGTCTAATATAATGTTATGTTCGGTTTATTAATCGTTTTCCAGCTATTTCATCTTTTGTAGTGCAAGAATACATGTTTAGAGTAATAGCAATAATTCTGCACTTTTAAATACACTTTGTTAAGTATGCTATTCATACGTCACACTCAAACTTCAAGTAGACTGCTATAAGTAGTAGTAGTCATCGTATTGACAGGTTAGCTAGATTTGTGCAACAATACTCGGTGAACTACATCACACCCACACAGGATTTCTCACATGTTCATAAAAAAGTGGGGACAAGTGACGGAACACATGGCAGTCATAGACTGTAACATCGACGTATGATTTGATAGGGAGCAGAGGTCCCAGACCAGAGGCTTGGGTGCTTTTTACAAATTAATTCTCATCCTATTCAAAAGTGTTGCCATCAGCTATCTGGCTAATAATAATGGTTTTATTTGGATAGACATGCTCATGATACTGCTTTTTTCAAAATATGCTGAGACAGTTTGTATTGAGTTGGATACTTGTATTCCTTCATATCTGCATTTGTTCATGTTTCCTCTGCATCTCTTGCAGGTATCCTGTTTTCTAAATGGAGTTTAGAAAAAAAAAAATCTGAATATCAAACAGTTAAAAAACACCTAATGTGATGAAGCGCTCTGGTGTCTGTCAGTGACCCAAAACCATTAAGACACTTAATGCTGATATTTTCAATTTGATGGAACTTGTATTTTTCGAGTGTGCAGATGGAGCAGTGGGAGAGCAGTGAACAGCAGTAATCATTTCTGTAACAAATGGATCCATTTTTGCATGTCAGTAAATCATTCTAATGTGAAACATGCTGTTTCATGGATGTTGCTTTGATTTCACTATGGAAGGATCAAAGATTTTATTTTAATTAAAGGAGATGTCTCAGCTGTCAGCTCTTCACTTTGAGTGAGCTTTAAACTGATTTACTGATGAAATGTATCTCGCTTATCTTTGGATGTTTGAAACAAAGCATTCAATGTTATTTTTTATGTTTTACTTCATTGATTTCTATTACTGTGCTAATGTATACTATATATTCTGAATTATATTATTGAAGAGGTACTATAAAGTGAAAGATATCACCAGCAAGGGAAAATGAAAATAAGATCTGGTTGACTGAGCCAACAAACCTTAAAAATGCAAAGGTGTTTGCTTCAAAAATGACAAACTGCAGTCGATTAGCAAAGTTTAGACACATACCAAGATGAAAGAAATACCGCAGAGGCCAATGAGGATTTCTAAATGCTCCAAGATCAATGATATTGAGGGCTGCTCTTAAATCAATAAGACAGACAGCTGATAGAGAGCACTGCTGCTCTGTGGATGAAAGCAGATCATTTTTTACTTGGATTATTGCTGTCTCAGTGCAAGTGCTCCGATGGCAAATTGGAAGATGTCCTGGATTGAGAAAGCAAGTAAGACATGGACTTCTATTAGTCACGTGGAGCAGTGGATTACGTAGGACAATCTGTGAAGACCACATCTATAGAGTGTCATGGGGATGTGATATAATGCATTCATAACGCTTTATGGCTACACTCATAAACACGTATGCTCTCTGATGCACGTATCAACAGTCATGAAACATTATAGCTGTGGCTTATGATTATTTATAAGTTCGAGTGTCTTATGCTCTTGACTAGTCATAAACTAGAGGTTGACTGATTGGGCTTATTAAGCATTATGACTACCCATACTCACTCATGCACACCTCAACAATTAACTGTAGTAAAGATTCATAGAATGATTATAAAATGATCATATACATGAAGTAACATAAGTTGCCATTGTATATGTTAAGTAAAGTGAAGTACATATTCATGCATCTGTAATAATGCATGCTTCATCATAATGATTTAATGTTGGTGGTACGTAAAGTGTAACGCATTTTCATGCATTGAAAAGATTCCATGCTGCATCTTAAGTGATTAATTGACTGACTTCCTCCACAAAGTGTCGCTCTGCCCCCTGTGCTCAAATTATGAAGAAACATAATTAAAAATGATCTATCTTATATATGTAAAGAACATTATGCCTCACAAAACCCGAACAGTATTAACAGTGATTTATACTGTCATTTTTAAAAATTATTTTTTAGAAGGTTGTGCATGCAGACACAGTGGCTTGGTGCTCTTTTCTATTGGTGCTGGTGTCCAAGACTTACCAAGAAAACTTTGTGTATGCCCACAATTAGGGCTGCAGCTAACAATTATTTTCATTAATGATAAATTTGCCAATTGTTTTCTCAGTTAAAACTGTAGTAGGCAACATTTTTTTTGGCATCATTGATCAATAATTCCATAAAAACCTTTCAGCATATTGTAAATCAAGTAGTCTGAAACAGAACTAAACTTCTGCACCTCCTCTTGACTCTGTTTTCAGGCTTTAGGACATCTGGCCTGTGACGGAAGACTTAAACCAATCACAGGTCATCTCAGAGACAGGGCGTTCCTATTGGCTGTTCTACTAGTGCAGCTGTGCGTACATGTTCCTTCAGTGAAACCCTGAATCAATGGTGAAAACTCCTACAGGAAAGGTTGCTATACAACAGAAGTATCAGAAAGGGAATCTTAAAAAAGAGTCCACCTGATGAGCAACATGCTCAGTCCAGGAGTTCATCACATCACCCAGTTACTTCTGACTTTACCTTTCGGTTGAGTTCATTCATGTCTATCGGGGCTTTTACCGAGGTAAAGGAAAGAATTGACTTCTCTGGTGAGGACTGTCAGAGGCTGATACACAAACACACACGCACAGCAGATGTCTGCTGGTCAGTGCTCCTCTGTGATTGCTTCAGTAAACTGATGCATACGTGTATGAAGTGCACGCTGCCCGTCTGGTAGGAGGGAGTCAGGACGGATTAAACGAAACCTAACTCACGTACTGGAGATGAGACTCAACAATCGACTGTTTTTGAGCTTTCTACTTACTGCAGCTTTAATCAGTTAACTGTTAAGTCCACAAAATGTCAAAAAAATTGTGAGAAATGCTCATCACTATTTCTTACAGCACAAAGTGACATCTTCAGATTGCTCCTTTTGTCCAACCAACAGTCCAAAACCCAAAGGCTCTTCATTTACTGTCATAAATGACAAAGAAAGGCATCAAATGTTTGACATGTTTGTGGCAGACTTTCTTTGGCCCACAGGCACAACTTTGGGCAGTCCTTGTATAGGTGGTCATAATAATCATTATAAGCCCCATCAGTCAACATCTAGTTTATAACCAGTCAACAAGCATCCATAAGACACTTAAACTTATAATTCATTATAAATCACATCTAAATGTTTTGTGACTGTTGTGCATCAGAAAGCACTATGCGTGTTTGTGAGAGTAGTCATGAAGCATTATGAATGCATTATAATTCTGCATGAATGCTCCGGTAACACACTATAAGATGTGGTCTTCAGAGAAAGTGTTCCTGTGGATTTTGTCTCAGATCATTAACTGACTATTTCAGACCACTTCAGCTGAATCTCAGACTCCTTTAAAATGATGTAATACCTTCTGAAAGAGCCAGGAGCTGCACATAAGACAACCACAAGGAGTAATTCAGAATTTTACAGGGACGACATCTTAAAAAACAGGTGCTAAGCTACTTGCAGGATATTGATTCCCAGTTTAAAACATCTTATTTGTTTTATTTTCATGCTTCTACCAGATACCATTGAATCAAGCAGGTGTATGAAGATTCGCAGGCAGACAGTGATGGGTGATGAAAAGGGGGTTTGATTTGTTTGCCACAGTTTGCTGAACAAACCTGTCGGTTCCAGTGTGTGTCTCTGCCTGCTGCTGCATACAGTGTTCATGCACCATCCCATCCCTTCATTCCCCATCCCTCTTTTTCCCCTTTATTATGCCGCACATGGGTGACATAGGACTGAACTAGTGCGGACTGCTCTATGCTCCAGCTGCATCTGCTTGTGTGAGCCCACAGGGAATGCTGTATATGTGTGTGTGTGTATGTGTGTGTGCATGCATGTGTGCACCAGTGCTGCCAGAAAATATGGGCAGAGCACAGGGATTGCAGGGCTCTGCACTTACCTAAGCCATTCACAGGCTTCAGCATCACACAGTTGATTCAGCACCTTGCTAATAGCGCACACATTAACTGCAGCACAGAACAGAGGAGGAGTGCAGTAATGAGAGAGGGAGCCCGGCGTTTATTGCTGCTCAGTGTGTGTGTGTGTGTGTGTGTGTGTGTGTGTGTGTACGCGTGAGGGAACGTCTGTGTTGAGCAAATGTGTGCACGGTGCGTCTAGTGTGTGTTTGTGAGAGAAGCAGAGAGAGGGAGGCACAGAGAGCGGACGTGTGTTGGTGAGAGCTGGGAGGAAGGATGGCCGCTCATGTTTGAACTGCCTCAAATGCTCAAAGGGAGAAGAGTCAAGGCAAAAAATTCAGCAGAGGGAGAGAGAAGCAGACGTCTCACTGGGGGACGCATCTTGTTCATCATTTGTGGGGAAGCTGCAAAGATTTGGCAATGCCTGCTGAAGTGAAAGAGGTAAGTGTGTGGTGGAATGGCTCTATTTGCTCTGCTGTACCCTCCCTCTTTCAGTTTTTTTTTCTTTCCTTCTCCTGCAGAGAACTGTAGCCCTCTACAGCTTTTGCATTCTGCTGCCTCTGTCATGATGAATGAAGGAGGCATCAATCGCTTCACCTCCTTGCCTCCTCTCACTGCTGTTCGGTGCAGTCTCCTTGTGTGCATGGAGGGGGGACATGATGCTATAACATCTTCATCAAGTGTGAGTGCGTGAGTGTGTGTGCACGCGCATGGCTGTGCATGTGTGCAAATGCATAGGCAAGATTATGAGGGGGGGATAATCTTTGATTGCATTATGAGGAGAGGGTTGTCCCTCCAGGGGAAAAATGCTGCACACACTCTGGTAAGTGTATTGCCATGATGTATCAGAGAGACATTAAATCTGACCATGCAGCATTTAACTATTTCAGGATCAGAGCGTAACCAGGGCTGCAAATAGAAACTTCCTTCATTTTCATACACCAGCATGGTTGAATTGTGGCTAAACAAGATGTGTTGCGTAATGGACAATGGTTATTTTCTGCTTAAATAAGAAGAATCTGTCATTTCAGACTCACAGTTTACAGTGACCAATCTGAGCATCACTGATTCAACAGATAGTGGAGGGCAGATGAGTTGTGACAAAGTTGTGACTAATGTCTTCTGACATCAGTGGGCTGATGTCATGTTTTATTATCCAGCGGGGGCATTACTCTTTCAATCCTGCACTTTGATAAAGACAAACTGCCTGTTAAGCCTAATTTATCCTCAAGTTTGATAAAATGACTCTGCCCTGCTGATTTAATTGCAATTGAGAGTGCCCATTTTTCTTCTTTTTTTTTTTCTTTCACAAAATGGATTTGTGACAACTTGGAATGGTGGCTTCTTCTGCCCTTGAGCTGGTCACCCAAAAATTGAACTCACTCAGCATTAGATCATACTCTGTGCCTCCCAAAATAATACCCCGGCTGGCTGCAGCTGGCCTCAATACTGAGAGTTGACGGGAACAAGATGCTAATCATGTCATTCTGTCTCCTGCATCGCTGCACCTAACATCTATATACCATACTTCTTTTTTTTTCCCAAACGAAGTCAGATTCAGAACCATCATCTCGACCTATTTGGCTCTGTGAGCACACTTAGTTAGTGATGGTGCAGTGAGTTATTTAAATGAGCTTTGACTCACAGAGGCCTGGCCTTCCCTGGAGCTGAATCAGACAGGGACAGCGCACAGGCCCCTGTCCAGCCTATTATCGTCCTCCAAATCCTTAATCAAGCTGTCTGTAAAGGACAGTAGTACCCCGTCTGTCTGTCTTTTGGGCCAGGCGTTCATTTAAAGCTGCCTAACAATATCCAATCAGCCTCCCCCGGAGGTGTTCAAGCCAGGATTGTCTTCCTGCTGCCAATTTCTCCTGCATGTGTGACCCCTTTCATCTCTTCGTCCCTCTGACACATTTTGCACACGGATATGAGGGGCTCTTGTGTTTGGTGAGGTATTTGAAAAGCGAATCAAGCTCTCCTCTTCCTCCACGTTCAGTCAGCTGTTCACTGCAGCCTGATTTAATGCAGTGGAGTTGAGTTCTCAGCACTTGTTCGGTTTAATGCCGCAGCCTCAGAGAGAAAGAAGAGAGTTTGGTGGAGATTTAGCAGCTTATTTTGTTTTTTTTTTATCTGTGTGTGCTGTTGAGTGATACACATCATGTGAGATTACATACATTTGTGTCACATTTCTTGAAAAAATTGATTTAGGGCCGTAAATGATGTAGTGGGATTGATCTTCTCCACGATGCAACCTTTTAATTACACTCTCTAATGTTTTTTGATGGGTTGTTTGTGCTATTGTTTGCCCTAGATTTGAGAGAAATTCAGCTGCTGCAATCAGAAGGCCTTCAAAACAGAAAAGGTGTATCAGATAATCAGATATTGACTGAGATCGTTGGAGCAGCATTTTTTTGTAGACACGCTGAAACGAATGTGAAGTTTGGGAGAAAATCAGCATAAAATGTGTTTACAGTCAAACACCGCCTCCAGTTCTTTCTCAGACCAAGATGCTGAATAATTAATCCACTCTGGTTAATGAAACCCATTTTGTTGAAAAGAAAAGAGAATTTAAGTTCTACTCGGAATAAACAAGTGGAAATTACAGAAATATCCACATGGCGTAGCAGAGCAGCAGCTGGGAAACTGATTCAAGCCTCAGTGGCGGTAAATCAGGACTCACAGCAAATAACTTAAATAACAATAACTGACAGCTCACATCCAATCTCATTACAATGTGGCTGTATTTTGTCAAGGGGCTCTTTTTTATGCATGCTTACATAACACAGTGAAGGATGTCAACATCTGTTCGGTGGCACTAAAGCATAAATATGTCAATGGAATGGACAGTTTTATCATAAATAGAGGGCCTGCTCTTTGTTATATTAGAAAAAGCAGATAAACTTAACAGTTTTGAGGGTTATTTCAGCCAGAAAATACAGATAGCAATGCAGATATTGTTTCATCACATGTATGATTTTCCCAACAGTCTAGTTGACCTACTAAACTGTAACTGAGATGCACAGCATACATCTGAAAGACACTGCTTTACCCTCTCCTGATCTATTAGCAAACACTACACTCTGTTTTCACTTCTTCTCGCTTCTTCTTCTTGTGCTTTTTTTACACAGCACTCTGAACTTCAAAGACGTTACCTGTCAGTTTTCATGCATATCAGATGAAGCAAATCTGCTCTCTGAAATCATTAAAAAGGTTGGTCAAAAAGTGCACAGAAAGTTGGGTGATAATTTTATCCATTTAATCGTAGCTGATTTAAAAAGGAATTGTAAAAAACAGACTATTTTTTAAATTAAAAAAGTAAATATCCAGACTGCCCAGATATTTTAAGTTGAGGTAATTTTGTAATGATTTGAAACAATAAACTTTTTGAGTGAAATAAACTTGATATTAACTTAGTTGTACTTGCGAAATCATGTTCAATAAGCTCAAGATATTAAGCTGAACCAACAACTCTTCAGTCACACTGATGAGCATTACTTACAAATTTGACTTCCTTTCACATGTTCTCAGTCTGAAAAGTCAGTTTTTCATTTCACAAAAAATTTTAGTTGAGAAAACTCAAAATTTAATGGCCACTTACTTCAATAGATTTTTGAATTTTGCGCCCAGCTCAAACTCTGAAGTTGACTTGAAATAATTTACTTTTCTTCTTTAGATAAACTTCAATCTTTAAGTTTCAGAAACCCCAAAATTGTTGAATAAACTCCTAAACTCAACGAAAGTGAATAATGGTGAGTAATTTAATATTTTCAATTGCAACTATTTAATTTTCAAGCACACAAAACATGACAAATCAGGTTCACATTTCACTATTATATATTTTTTTGGAAGTTTCTAAATCTCAAAGATTCAAATTTATCTTTAATGTTGCCTTGAAAATATGAGTTTTCTCAACTCTGTTTAACAGCAGAGACTGACTTCAATCCTAATCTTCATTATGGTTTGCAGTGTTTTCATTGTTAAAACCTACCATGACTTATCTTAAAGATAAGTTATTAGATAAAGAGACACATGGCAAGTTTTCATCATATATGTTTTCTTCAAGCTATAAAAATTGAGGGTCTCAGGAGAGTTTTAACTCACAAACAATAAGCTAATCTGATGATCATGTTTCTTGTTGGTTGAACTCTGTAAGTACGTTCATTCATCTCAACATTTCAATGTTTATGAGTTCTAAAGTTTTCTGAAAATAAATACTGAAAATTTTAAGTTAGGGCTTCCGGGCTAGCCCGCTACATGATGGCAGCATAGAGCAACGGGCTCCTGACAGCAAAAACTCAAAGTCACCCAAAATAACTTCAATATTCTTGAAGACGCACAAAAGTAAATGGGGACAGTGAGGGAGCAAGAATGGAAAGAAAAGAAAGGCAAGTCTCGTACAAAGTAAAGGACATGATGAAGACAAAGGTCAACTGTTGCAAGCTAGTAGCAGCATGGAAGACGACATGTAGCCCGTCACTGATGTGGAGCCACACCGTAACTCTAACCTGGGTCTAACACTGAAGGAGCTACGAGAATTCAGAGAGGGCTCCAGTCAGCAACTAAACGGCACAAGAGAGGATATTAGAAAAATCTACGAAAGAGTGGAAGAAGCAGGGTCTGAATCAACACGGCCGATTCCAGTCAGTAGAGGACATTTTTTCAGAGCTGGTAAAGCTTCAGGTACAAATTGAGGCTAAATGGACTAACTTGGAGTGGCGATCACGATGTGATAATATCCCAATATTTGGGGTGAAAGAAGGAGCTGAGGAGGGCACGACATCAGTGATTGCTTTCGTAAAAGAACTGCTGATAAAAGGTTTGGAGCTTTCTCCTTCTACAAAGTTAAATATCAAGAGAGCACACTGGGTGCTGGACTGAAGCCCCGTCAAGATCAATTGTGGCAAAGTTTTCAAGCTACAGGACGAAGGAGGATGTGCTCCAAAGATCTCGGCAGAAAAATAGATTCGACTTCTAAGGAAAAAGAATACACTTTGACCATGACTATGCACTGGAGTTTCTGAGGAAGCGGGGGGAGTACGCAGAAGCAAAAGCTGCTCTCAAGGAGAGAAATATAAGATTCCAGTCCCCATTCCCAGCCAGACTGAGAGTGTTTTATGAAGAAGGCATGGTGATTTACAGTTTGGCCAAGGAGGCAATGGTGGACATGGCAGAAAGGGGGATACCAGCGACATTTCTGGAAAAAAGAACTTCTCTTCTGGACTTCTGGACAGCCAGTTGACTTGACAATACAGTGAAAAGCGAGGAAACTGGGGAAGACATGTTCTTCACGGAACAGCTCCAGGCATTCTGGCATCAGGACTCTTGATGAGTATTCTTGTTTGGAACTATTAATAGTTTTCTTTGCATAGTCCACTTATGTTATAGGAATCTTCGAGAGTGTTTTTACTGGACATTATGGACCAACGTATCAGCTTAAAGGCTGGAGAAGGCCCTCTTTCATTACCAGGAGGAAGAGACTTTCCCTCTATAGTAATATTCCAACTGAGTCATAAGGACACAAAATTTTGGAAGTTGATGCTATTTGTGATGGGTTCATTATTATGTTATTGTGTTACAAGCCAGTTACCTGTAATGTAAATGGTTTAGGAAATCCAATAAAACGGAGCAAAGTTCTGGCTAAACTGAGGATTGAGGGGATAGAAGCAGCTCTCCTTCAAGAGACTCATCGAACAGATCCAGAACATGAAAAACTTCAGAGATGGAGATTTAATCAGTATTCGCTCTCCTGAAGTCAGGGTTCCAAGAGAGGGGTAGTAATTTCAGTCTCTGGTAAATTAAACTTTGAGTGCATATATGAAAAGAAAGATTCTGATGGGAGATTTGTTCTGGTCCGGGGATACCTGCAGGGTATATTAGTTACTTTTTTGCATATCTATACTCCTCCGAGATCTGAATGGAAATTATATAAACAAATCTTTGAACTATTAATCGCAGAGGCTCAGGGTATTCTAATCTGTGGGGGAGACCTCAATGTTAGACTTTTCATTCGACCTCGACACATCAAAGCCCCACTACTCAGGAGGGAAAAAATGACAAAAAATATAAAATTATTGATGGCGGAGCTAGGACTCTCGGACATATGGAGGGATCTAAATCCGACAGGGAGGCAGAAATTACACTTTTTTTCCCCTCACCCGCACTCGGTCTATTCTAGACACGACCTTTTTTACATTTCAGAGAGATTTATATGGGCTGATAAATTGTAATATTCGAAGCACGGACCTGTCAGACCACACCCCACTCTCCATTGACTTAATACTAGGATCTAAAAAGAGGAGTCAGAACACGGGCATCCAGAATCAAATGAGGCTGCAAATAAGGATGGATATAAATAATTATTTTGATGAAAATGATCATGTGGAAGTATTTCCACCAATCCTCTGGCATGCTTGTAAAGTTGTCATGAGAGAGAAAATCATAGGCCATAATTCTAATTTTAAAAAAAAACAGAGAAAAGAAAAACTGGACAGGTTGCAAACCAAGCTAAAAGAATTCGAGAATATCCATAAAAAGACTCAAAAGAATCAAAATGAATGGAATGGGCATGGACAGGGAAAAGAACAAATTAAATCAAATATACTCAAACAAAATTGAAAGAGCTGATCTTTGTAGAGTAATGATATTATGAATCAGGAGGAAAATCAGATAAACTACTTGCCTACAAATTAAAAAAGGCAGAAAACACAATTTATAAAATTTAAAGGACCCTATAACAAAGTCCATGCACAGCAAATGATCAGATATACAACAATCAATCGAAACTTCCTATAAAAATTCATATACACAAGCCAAAATAGATTAAACAAAACTGGAAGTTTTTTATGACCTGATAAAAAATGCAGTGAGTGATGAACAAAATAAGATTCTAATTAGTGAAATTACAGAGGAAGAAATTAAAAAGGCAAAGTGCAATAAGACAGCAGGACTGGATGGTTTTTCAGGGGCGTGGTAGAAGAAAATGAATGATCTGCTGAGCCCTAAAATAAAGGTCACATATAACCAAGTGCTCTGGACTGGCTTAACCCTTCTTACCTGGTGAGAAGTGGTGATTTCTTTGATACCAATAAAGGGAAAGGACAAATTAATGTGGAAGTTATTGGCTTGTAAGTGTACTGAAGCAAGATTGTAAGATCTTTACCTTCATTTTGGCTAAACGAATTGAAACAGTCCACCCCAAGATAATCAGTCTAAATCAGACGGGTTTTATTCAGAAAAGGCAGACACAAGATAACATCTGCTGTATACTGCATATCATTGAACATATAGTAAAAGCTAAACTCCAGGCAGTGATATTGAACCTTGACGCTGAAAAAAGCTTTCGATCTAGTTAATTGGAAGTTTTTATACATAATACTACAGGAATTTGGATTTCATCAGACCTTTATTAAAACTATTCAAGCACTGTATAATAGCCCAAGGGCAAGACTAAAAGTAAATGGAGCCATATCAAATTAATTCAGCCAAGAAAGAAGGACCAGACAAGGCTGTCCAATAAGTCCATTACTGTTTGTTATGTTTATTGAAGCATTAAGTCAGAGGTTCACTCAGGATGATAATATTACGGGTATACAAATGCAAGGTCAAGAACATAAAATTTCTTTATTTGCTGATGACATTTTAATTTACTTGTCAAACCCAGAGAGTTTTGAAACAGCTTTTTTTTTTGTTTTCAGTTTTGTTTCAAGTAATAACATGAATATTCCAATGACTCAGATACTAAGTTTGAAGTATAGGCCTTACCAGATCATAACCAGTTACTTCAGAAAGTAAAGGAATCTTGAGTCATGAATTGAGTCTATGAAAATGAATATGTTACCTTGGGTGTTATAAGTGATAAACAATTTAATGAATGGAATAAATTGACATCATGATACACCTGGCAAGGTAAAAAACCAAGGATAAGATTTCAGACTCTTCAACTGTTGAAGAACAAGGGAGGACTTGGACTTCCCGGCTGTAAAGACTACTATATATCTGCCCAATTGAGGGTCTTACTTTATTGGTGTAATTCTGATTGCCAGGCAAGATATTGAAGAGAATATATCTGGAGGAGTTCAAATTCAGGCACAGTTAGGGGATAAAAGACTAATTAAAACGTTAAGGGAACGGGTAACAAGTGAATCAACTTATCACTGAAAACATGGTTAAATGTTATCACTAAGGCTGTGTTTGAAGAGATAGAAGATTTGAAGATGGTGCTCTCCACGACTCCTTTTTCAACTCTTCCATTCAACAACTATAAATTTTAAAACAAAAAACTTGTTTGGAATCCTGAGTGTAGTGGCTCAGAAAGCAAGAATACAGAAATGGCTTAAGCCATTAACCCCATCATAGAGGACCGGCACAATATCATTCATGCTATTTTTATAAAAGGAAGAAAGAATCACCTCCTCCCAAAACCGCATGCAATCTGTGTATGCATAAGCATGTGTATGTACGTATGTATATGTATATGTATATGTATATGTATGTACAGGTATACATATATAAGTTAAATTAACTTGAATAAATACAACTTTGCACTAAGTTAATAAGAAAAGATTGGTTAACTCCACTAAATTCCCATAGACTTTTTAGAGTAATTGCCTATTGTGGCTAAAATAAATGAAAACACTCTATATCAGGAATAGTTTCTTCTTGTTATACCAGTAAAACACTTTAAAGCAATTATTTCTTCACAGGGATAAGATAACCGACATATTGTGCATCCTAGTCTGTGCGTAAGGATATGACATCTGAGAAGCCACTTAATTAAATAAGTGGTACATGGCGTCTCTCATCCATTTATTATATGTCCCTGCATTTTTGCTGTCTGCACTCGATCACTGGCAGAACTGCATTAAACCAGCATGAGTATTGTTGTCCTATGGACAGACTGCGTAATTAGATTACAGAGAAAATGTCCAGACACATGCTATTTTAATTTAAAAATAAGTGTGTGTGTATATTGGACATTTTTCAGCATGAATTCAACTGTTCAAATTATACAAATTATACAGTAATGGAGCGGAAATGAGTTGAGTTCTCACCAGTGACTCTGCTCACGACCCAGCATCAACAGCAGCTGTTTTATCATTAGAAGACAGCCTTAATGACATGGTGTTGTATAATGTAAACATTATGTGCATAATGTACACAAATGATTCTGGAGTGATGCTGTGCAGCCACAGTGCTCATTTCTGTCTGTGTGGTTCAGGAGCAGAGTTCAGAGGGGCCTCCTCCTCCACTGTCGCTGTCCCAGGAGGCTAAAGAGGCGACTCTGGATAACCCGTCCGCCACTGACGAGCTGGACACCCCTACTTCCATCGCCTCTGTGATGACCTCAACCAATGAGAGCTCCACGGAAACCGACACCCCGCAGCAGACAGACACTGAGGTTCATGACTTTTTATTTTGTCATTTTCTCACCACCTCCTGACTTCCTACAGTTTGTCATAACAGTTTTTGATTGATAGGCAAAGATTACAGACTTAAAAAAGTCCAAAGGCCACTGAAGAAAACTTGTGTCCATTTTCTCAAAGACAAAAAAAATTATAAATGATAATAAATAACTTTTTAAACTTATGTGCATATAGCTAAATTTGGCTTGGTTATTTCTATGGCATGATCAAGTGCAAAAAGACTTTTTTACTTTAATTTATCATTATGAACGAAATGATGATTGCACAGTGTAATGGCTGTAGAATAACCATCCCTGTTTAGTTCTTTTGAGCCTTGCTTTGACTATGCAGTTTTGTGTGCCACCGGGAAAATGATGCTGCCATTATAGACTGAATGAATGAACAAAGTCACACTTTTTCTCTTCATGTTTTCTTCTAACGTTACTCCCTCTCCATCCCAATGCCAATGACATTGTCACATATAAAATTGTGACAATGTCAGTGTACCTCCTCAGTGGACATGCACCTGTCTTCTCTCTTACTTCCAAGGTATTGATCATCTTTGTGGAGCTATGTTCTGTCAAAGTCTGTTCCCCCATCATATAGTTACTCACATAGCAGTGCCCTCTGTGGCTGACTGTGGCTGGTTATGGTTAGGCATAGCAGAGGCCACATTCAGACAGAATCAGGCACAGTGGTGAAAATGCAAGTTTTCTCATTCATTTGAATGGGGCTAGCACCATGTGGGCTGTGGCAGTGGGGGCCACAGGGGCTGCCAAAAAACAAAACAAAACAAAAGACAGTGGTGTGTTGCAGAGAAGGTTGAAATAGAGTCAAATTTCCCATGTGGCCAATCAGGAGCCAGCAATCAGACTCTCTGTACTGTTAGCCTGAAATATCACTGAAAACGGGTGCTATCCAGGTGGAGTTTGTACTTGTGTCCTTGCTTGGTTTATTCAATGTAGCCAGCTTCAACATCTGGGTCTGACTGCAGTTCATGCTGCAAAATGGCAACACCAAGAAACTTCCTTTGGTTTGTGTTGATGTATTTGAGAGAAAAAGAGAAAGAGCATGCAGCTGTAGGAGTCAAGGTATATACTGAATGGGGAGAGGGGTGATAATGAAAAAGCCAGAGAAATAAGACATTATTTTCGGATATTTTTAAATAAAAGATTTAAAATCTCTTAACCCCCCCCACCACACACACAAAACGCCGTAACACTTGATTACGTCTGGCTGTGGTCTAAGGTAACGGTGAAGACATATCGACAGGGAAACAGGTTTTGACACAACAGGTCTTGTCTTTGCTCCAGTGGCATAACAATAATGCCACCTGGAAATGCCAGGGGCTGAAAAGTTGTCTGTTTTAAATGTGTCCGAGGAATTAGAAAATATGAACAATGAGGAGTTTTACTGTTACAAAATAAAAATTGCCAGTAAAAGACACATGGGAATGTATTTGGGATGTTTTCATTTAGTTTTACATTTAATTTGATGTAAAATAATTAATTAAAATAAGGTTTACAAAGTCTGAGACTGTGGGCCTCCCTATAGACAAAACTTTGAAAAAGCCTCCCCCCTTAGTTTAGCTTGTTTAGTTTTGTTCAAATCCTGGATGTCTATGTGATTATGATTATGTTATTTGATCCCATAGACACTCAACAATTGAGCCAATCTAGCCTAATTTGCTGTTTGACATAATTCAGACTACACCAAATACATAAAATAGGTCTGTTCAAAGACATTTTTTCACTTCTGATTTGGGGAAAGTGGGAATAGTACAATTCCCCAGAACTGTATCTCTGAACTATCTCTTAAAACAAATCATACACATTTAAACTATTTTGTGATCTCCTTTTGATAACTAATGTGATATTTTTTCACTTTCAGTCAATAACCCTTCCCTGAAACTGTTTTTCCACTGTGTTCCCACTTCAAAAACCTCTGAATTAAAACATTCTTAAACACTTTTTTCAAAATCGGTCAGTTGTTTTACTTATAATTAATAGTTGTTAGCCTACAAGAGCCATTGTCACTCCTTTGACTCCACAGATCCTCTTGAAACTTCCTCTGTTAATTACTAACTTGTTATCTTTTTTCTTTTGACCTTGTCAAAAAGTCTTTTATTAAATAATAGAAAAATATTAAAATTTAAAATATTAAATTTAAAATATTAAATAAATATATGTGTATATTTCCCACAGGAAATTCTCAAAATGTGCACAAAAAATCAATCCCTTTTCACCTGAGGTACCTCCTATGAGTCTGGTCCCCTGAAATTTCTATATAAAACATCCACTGCAGATACTGTAAAGATCTCCTCAATAGATGAAATTATAATGCTGAGTTTCAGTTACACTGATTGGCAGAGAACAAAATTGGCCTCTGGGGCAATGATACCATGAAATTTAATGCAATTAGGTTCTATTTCAGTGAGTTACTATATATTTACATGTTTTGTGCTCAAAATGACAGGTTTTGCTCACACTGTCCTAGGAAGGGGGAGTTGAAATCAAAATCAATTTATTAAACCAGATAATTAAATTTCCTGCAATTTACTCTGTGTCTAAACAGTGGCTGGACCTCGAATTGTTTCATCAGACTCCAATCTAAACTCATTTTCAACAAGGGAAATTCATTATTCTTTGGCAGCAACGAAGAATTCATTATTTACTGGTGGCTCAGAAAGCCAGAGAAGTGCTGAAATGATGATGATTGATCATCGCTATGAGAAATGAGCCGTACAGTTTAGATGTGCAATAAACACACACTGTAGGTAACAGAAACATGTTTGGTCTATTCCAAGTAAATGAAGACCAAATATTTCCCGCTCGGACAGTAAATGCACCAATTTGGTGGCATTTAATCAGATAGCGGCAACCTGAGACCTTTCAGACAAATGGGATTTTAAAGACCAACAGAGATTCTGATTAGACTTTTGTGGAGATAATACCTGTGGTGCATCAATCCTTGTAGGAGCCCAAGGCCGTGGAACAAGAGGGCGAACCAGCACCCAGTGACAGCCCAGAATCCTCAGGGACGCAGCAGGAGAACTTCCAGACATCAGACACACCAGAGCTCACACTGACTCCAGAAGTTCAAGAAAACACTCCCTCTGAGCAACCTATCAATGAAGCAAACATCGAACCGTCTGAGCCTGTCACACTGACCACAACCACAGCGCCCCCACAACCTGAGGTGGTGCCGCAGTCTGGGGAGCCTCAGCCAGGGAACCCAGACAGGCAGAGCAGAGTGTACACCCTTCCCGACAGCTACAGAGGCATCGGTGGTGACTTATGTGCAGCAGGGTATGGAAGCCTGTCCCGCTCCACCCTCCACAGCTACTGGCCCACCAAGAACTTCCAGCCTGGGGCTCACTACACCTTACCCTTCCTCAGGGACAGCTATGCAGCTCCCGTAGGCCTCAGCAGCCAATCAGAGGAGGACGGGCTCAGCGAGCGGGGAGAAAACCCTCTGGACATGAAGACTGACCACCCGGCTGCCAGTTACCCAACACTGGGGGGAATCCACCAGTTCAGGCCAATTACCACCATGGAGCTCCTCCGGGAGCCCTCCAGAACTAGGTAAGAGGACGGTACATTAGATCAAACTTTATTGATCCCACAGGGGAGACGGTGTAAATGGGTTTCAAGGGCTCCTGTGGTTTCCATGATACCTAGATGTAGGGTCAAATACTTGTACCTGAACATGAGGGGAAGTGAAAATATAAAATGTGTGTTGCTTTGTCAAAGTCAGTAAAGTGCACTAAAAATTTTTAGTTTTAAAAATGTATTTCCATTAAGAATTATGATTGCACCCAACTTATCCTCTGTGGCAGATCAGGATGGATTTTTTTTTTTTAGATCGATGTATGATCCATTAAACCTCTTTTGGCCAGACATCAGACAGGGAAAGTAAAGGAAACTCAGTCACTGTGTCACTGATATAGCAATATGGTCTCTGATAATGAGATCACCTTTAGCAAAGGCTACTAGACAGCCACTAGAAAGCAATTCGCCTTTGACATTCAGGGAGCAAAATGTAAAACATTAGCATTCAAAAATGAGTACTGCAGTCCAAATAGTGAGCTGGAGCCATAGACAGTATATTAAATAGGTTGAATCCCTGCTTAATTTACCATCTATGGTTGAAGCAAGTTGTACTGGTGGGAAACCACCATTATTTAAACCAAATATTTCTCTCTCCAAAGCCACCAGGCTCCTTTTGCAAAAACATATTACCTTTTCATTTTACCTCACAGAACACAGGAGTTGGTGGTCTACTACTGCCTCAATCAGTTTGTCTGTGTTATTGTGTGACTTCTAAAGGGTTGGAGTCTGGTTGCTTTGGAGAGAGCGATATTTGGCTCATATACCTTAAGTTTCCCATCTTAACAGGCTGTCTGACAGCAAGGTAAAGCATAAAAAATATTCTAAATGCAACATACACTTGAATATGTAAAAATGCAAACTGTGAGTGTGTGATTGTTGTGCTGTATACTGACACAGTTCAACTTCCACTCCAGCTAATTTTATCACAGAGGACCTGCTGTGATAATAACATATGTAGCAGTCTTTGTGGCTGCACACCAAGTAGTCGCCTCTATCCAGTTCCTGTAAGTCAGCCTGGACAATAGAAAGACAGATGGACAGCAGTTAAGTAGCAGCTGGTATCAATCAGGAATGGCAGCCTGCTGCAGAGTCGATAAATAAGGAGGTTTCACCTGTTATTGCCTGCCAGAAGCTTTTCCTTAGCCCATATAAAGTGACAGAGCTGTTTACAAAAGATACAAGCAACTCACTTATGCTGTTAAACTCACTGGGGCCCAGTTTATTAGACTCAGAAATGGCATTCAACCTGTTGAATACAAAAGGGAATACTTCGACATTTTGTGAAATAGGCTTATTCACTTTCTTGCTGATAGTTAAAAGATTGATACCATACTCATATCTGTCCGTTAAAGGTCTAGTGTTTAGAGTGATTTAGAGGGATCTATTGGCAAAATGTGACAGGAATGTAATACAAAGCCGTATTTCCACTCTATGGTACAGCTTGACTTGTCTTTACTCTACTCCCTTTTCTACTTCTTCTACTTCTTTGGTTCTTCCATTGCAGATAGTACTCCCTTAGCGCAGGTGGAGCTAGTGATGCTATTCATGCCTTGGGAAACAACACACATGGGTGCTTTGGTCTTTAAAAGTTGCAGCCTTTATTCATTGACAAACTGTGATCTACACTGTACATTTACTGCCAGACTGACAACTTCACTGCTTACCTTTTCCTCTGATCCACTGCATTCACCGTCACTCTCTCTCCTTCTGTCTCAACCCCTCACTACACATCCAAAAAGGAGCTACGCTGCTCTCATAACAGAGAATATGAAGGGATGGTGATATGTCACCACTTCGTCAATAGACCATGGCATGACTTTATGGAATGCCTTTTTTGAGTGAATAGAAGTCACTATTGATGGAAGCTTGGCTATTTAAAATGTTGGTTTGTACAGGATGTGCCATGTTGTGCCATCAATCAGTGGTCTGACAAGCCAAATACTGGCTCCAGAGACGGCCTTTCATGCTTTTTGCTCGTTTCATGGCATCTGTAGTTTTTCCTACATGCTTGAAAGAGGATTATGAAGTGAGCAGCATTCAGTTGGTTGCAGTCTACAACCCCACCACTAGATGCCAGTAAATCCTACACACTGGTCCAATAAATATGAAGTTATGCCAGTTAGCGTAGCTTAGCATGAAGCCTGAAGTAAAGGGAAACCATTCTGTCCCAAGATAACAAAATCTGTCGGAGTCTTCTGTCTTTTGAGGAGACTTCACCATGTCATTGATGTTTTTACACCTCAGTTCTGGAATAAACAAACAAGATATAATATGTTAATTAGTGAACTTTAGAGGTGCTGGTATGTTTTTTTTAGCATATGGCTTCGATAAAGCCATCCTAGGTGTTTCCCCCTGTTTAAAGTCTTTAGATAAAGCTAAGCTAATCAGCAGCTGATTGTATATTTATTTTGTATTATTTCCTATACAGATTAATATTTAATGTACAGATATTGATCAAAATCTTAGAATTAAAACACATATTAGCACTCATAAAATGCTTCAAGTCTTAAAATTTGTAATTGATAGTGTATTTTTGATCTGATCCCAGCATTCATGTTTGCATAACTCTCTCTGTCTCTTCAGAGGTGGCTATGATGACGCCTTCATGGCCCAGTTGGAGAGCAACCTGAATCCTTTCTTTCAGGCCATGTGCCGAGCACAGACCCTGCAGTTCCCCCACAAACGCAGCAGCATGGTCAGCTTGGACAGCATTCGCAGAGACCCGCGCTGGAGAGACCCCAACCTGCATGAGGTGATCGCCATGCTCAGCCACCCAATGGACCCAGTCAAGTCCAATGCTGCTGCCTATTTGCAGCACTTGTGTTATGAGAACGACCGCATCAAGCAGGAGGTGCGCCAGCTGAATGGTGTGCCAATGCTGGTGGAATTACTGGATCACCCTAAAGCTGAGGTCCACCGCAAGGCCTGTGGTGCTCTGCGCAACATATCCTACGGAAAAGACCACAATAACAAAATGGCCATCAAGAACTGTGATGGGATCCAAGCATTAGTCAGGCTACTGAGGAAGTGCAGCAGCATGGAAGTCAAAGAGCTGGTCACAGGTACGCCTTTATTCCTGACTGTTCCTGGAACCATTACCTGCAGTCCTTCAATTTTGTTCTTCTTCCCCTGCAGGCACTCTGTGGAACCTGTCCTCACATGAGCCACTGAAGATGATGGTCATCAACACTGGGCTTCAAACACTGACTGATGAGATCATCATCCCACACTCAGGCTGGAGAAAAGACTCAGTCGATCCCTCCAAACTGATGAGTGCTGAGTGGACCACAGTCTTCAAGAACACATCTGGATGTCTGAGGTACCTGCTGTAGTGGAACAAACAACAACTAAAAGCTGACCCTGTGAATGACCGTGTTCTTGCAGCTTTGCTAACAAAGTTGTTTCTGCAGGAACGTCAGCTCAGATGGGGCAGAGGCTCGACAGAGGTTGAGGGAGTGTGAGGGGTTGGTGGACGCCCTCCTTCATGCCCTTCAGTCAGCTGTGATCAACAAGGACACCGACAATAAGGTCACTGAAGTCTTCACACTGACTTAAGTTTAGAGGCTTCGGGTTAAAATAGACTGTTAAACATGTGTTAGGAAGGCTTTCTGGCAGAAAGGCTAACTTCTCCCATGTGCATTCGTAGTGGCTTTTATTCAGTAAATGCTACTTTTGTCTGCATAAGTGAAGAATAGTAATTTTCTCATATTACACTGTTTTAGCATTAAAAAATAAGTTAATAGCATGTACAGAATTGCATTTGATTCAGCCATTTAATGCAGTCATCAAAGTAATCAAAGTATGATGTTCTCTAAAATCTGTGACATTTCCTCAGAATTTAATCGGAAAAAATCATCAATGCATTTTATTTTGAAAAGGGAACTGAAGATTTAGTCACTGTAAACACTTGTATACCTCCTATTGCTGTATAACTTTCTGTCTTTGATTGAAATCTTTTGCCATTGTCCTCCACTTCAGTCGGTGGAGAACT
Source organism: Lutjanus argentimaculatus (assembly GCA_034769285.1). Classification (NCBI taxonomy): domain Eukaryota; kingdom Metazoa; phylum Chordata; class Actinopteri; order Lutjaniformes; family Lutjanidae; genus Lutjanus; species Lutjanus argentimaculatus. Next base: position 1,374,815 of record JAWZSL010000021.1, on the reverse strand, counting down.
GCGTCTGCATCCTGCGAAACCTGTCCTATCATGTTCACAAAGAGATACCAGGGGCGGAGCGATTTCAGGAACCCCATGCCAATCACTTAATGAGGTCAGTGGGGCACCCGAAGAAGAAGAATGAGCCCGACTGTTTTGGAGGGAAAAGACCCAAAGGTTGGTTGGCCATCATATGTGATGACAATAATCATTACTGACTGTATTATTTCAGTTTTGGGTTGTTCTGATTTAAAACATTGATTGTCATCTCACAACTTTTTTTTTTAATGGTTGTTTCAGTGACAAATTCAAGCTTATTTGCAGGCTGGATCTTGGCGTTTCTTATCTGTGACTATTAACACCCAAAATTAAGACTTTAAAAGGCTCTGTTTGAGATTTGAATTTGTAAGGGGCTTTAAATAGCAGTTTCTGCAGCTGACACTACTTAAACAGATGCACCGACTTAGGAAGGTTTTACAGTTTTGAAATGAAAACTTTTTTTATTTTTTGTCACTCTTTCTTATTCATCTCTTCCCAGAACACTCCAAATATGTGTATAATTTTCAGTAGGCTCTATTTTCTTCATTTACACTTAAAAGTTGTACTATCTATTAGTAGTGTCTCTGTAAATGAACCATTTTCTCGTTTGAAAAATTTCATTTCATTTCAGTGTGTCTTGGCTTCGAGCATTGGTTTCACTTTTCTTCTTTTTATGCCAATGAGAGCTTGAATATTTCATGCTGGAGCTGATAATATACTGTATTTTGCTGTGCGGGAGGAGCGCCAGGTTCCAAAATTGAATAAGCTTGTTTAGACTTTGTTACATCAGTTATGTGGTTTTTACACCATGCAACTGATGTAACAAGCAAGAAGTTTTTTAAACTTGTGAAGCATAACCCATTTAATTTGAATTACAGCTGATATACAGTAATTAATAGTCTGGAGCAGTTTTTGCTGCAGGACACAACTTAATGGAGAAACAATAGGGTTGGAGTTAATTGTGATTTCAAGTTTTAATGTCGTTTCACCAATGTTAACCTTTCAGCTAATTATACAAAATTGACATATGCCTCTCTGAGCCAAACATGAACCTGATACTGTCAATTCCCCAGTGTCTCACCACATGAAAGAGCTCTGTGTGTTCTGCTGCTGTGTCCTTTTCTATCATAATCAAATCTTTGATGGTCTTCTTTCTTTTCCCTTTGGCCGTATTCATCAGAGGAGTGGTTCAATCAAGGTCAGTCTGCTCGCTACTCCTGAATATTTTCATGGCGGTAATATTGTGATTCAATAGCACATTGAATTTGCTGTTGACATTATCTGTTGGTGCGGTGATATAATGAAAAATGGTGTTTGTGTCTGTGTGCATGTATGTGTCTGTGATGTACAGGTTGGAAAAATGGATTTATGGACAGAAAATACGGTACATTGGATTTACCAAAACGTACAGAACAAATGAAAGGTATATACTTGAAAAATGTGATATCAAGTTCACATAAAACATTGCATTTTAAACAGAATACAGACTGCAGTATGACTAACAGTGACATTTAGAAATAATATAGATTAGGCTTATTACTCATACATTAAAGGCAGATACATTATGAAGAGCTTCCATCATCATCATCATTGCATAGCACTATAATAAAGCATCAGCGCCTGCTTCCTGTGTTATGTTATTTGCTTTGTATGCATGACTTTGGCATGGCCTGGAAGACAATTCATTTAAATGCAAAACCACACACCATCACCTGCACCACTTGAGGAGAGTTTCATTACTAAAACAAAATGACCCACCAACTGAAAGACTGATAACATTTTTATCTAGCAAAATCTAGAGGAGGAACATTTCCTCTTGCAGGCACAGGGATCTGCTTAAGATTCTGTATGACCCACTGATATATCTTTATTTGTTTCGTTCTGTATAGCCTTATGGCTGTTTTCAGCCATGAATGCAGTCTGTATATAGAAACAGGGAGGAAAACATGCCACAATAGTACTGTAGGGCTGAATACTGTATATGTGCATCTAGCTGCTGTTAGAACAGAGATCAGAGCTAAGCTTATGCCTCCCACACTCCAGCCAGTGAATGCAAATCAGAATGACAAGCATGTTATGGTCGTAGGTCAGCTTTATAGTACTTGTCAGCCATCCAGCAGCCTCTACTGGCTCAGTACAAAAAAAACTCTGCAGGAGTGTGTCACAGTTGTAATTTTCTTGTGTAGAAGGTTTAATTAAATTCATTTATATATTTTTCTACTGACCTACCTACCTACTGACCTATACTAACATAGATAGAAGACATTGTGGTACAATGTTAACATATTTACATTTATGCAAACTGGTTTGGTGACTTAAAGGGATTTTTTGAAGTGGGGCTGTATGAGGCAGTTAACCATAATCAGTGTATAACCTAAAGTAGATGGCGGTTGATACGCCTACAGTTTGTAGAAGCAGCAGGAGTACTGGTGTAGGAAGCTAAGCAATGCACTGCTGTGGACAGGATCAGCAGCAAAATGTATCTTAGTTTAGAAAATGCATATTTAGTGTATGCTATATTTAGAATATTTTCACCATTGTACCCTAGCATCAGACAGCACTTTCTGATGAACAAAAAACAAAATTTGCAATAGCTGTGACTAGCGATTATAGCTCATGCACCCATATGTATCATGGGCACATGCATTCTCACATACACACAGTGGGACTAAGTCTCACCAGTGGAAAAAGGAACTCTCTGCCAAATACAATTACACCTGCCATAGCCAGTTCATGAGTTATGAAAGGGTAAGGCTTAAGTGTAGGGGGTGAGGCAAAACCATCACCAATGTAAAGTTAGCTATGCTTAGTCCAATGATGACTCCCACAAGTGCCTACAGCACAGCTGATGAGTTGTGAAGGGGGCATGGCTAAATATAAGGGCAGGGCTACATGCACAATTGAAACAGGAACCACCATAGTGCACTTGCACCATAGTCTACAAGAAATGGTTTATGAGTTCTGAAAGGGGTGGGGCTTAAGTGTAGGGGGCGGGGCATAAGTTGAAAACAACAATGCCGAGTGCAACGATGCCTCCCACAAGAGTCAACAACAAATGATGGTTTGAAAGTTTTGTCATGTTACGCGACTCCATATGGGAAGTTAATTAATCTTTTTGCAGTAGGCCACTTCCAGTGCCACACCTCCATTTAGCCAATTGGCATGAACACAAACACACACACGCACACAGACACCGCCTTGACATCAGTGCCAAACTTCAGCCTCCTAGGGCAAAAACTGTGGCTGTCAAAAGGTGGGCCAATTTTTTTGTGGACCCATCGATGGAGCGACTAACGGAGCGACCAAGCAACCAACAAATTGAACGACCTATAGAGCTACTGGTTTCATCAAAAAATACTGTAAAATGAGCCAAATATCATCCTCTCCGAAGCAACCAGACTCCCTTGGCAAAAACAGTAATTTTACCTTACAGAACATGGGAGTTGCTGGTCTACCAGTGCCAGTGATCTGTTACTTAGTTTAGTTGGAATTCACTTAAGTCACACAATTAAACTAATAGATTCAGGCAGCAGAAAACCTCTAACTCTTGTGTTCTGAGAGGTAAAAGTCCTGTGTTTTCCCAATGGATTCTGGCGGCTTGGGAGAGAGTAATATTTGGTGTATCTAATGGTTTCCCATCAGAAAAGGCTGTCTGATGGCAAAGCTAAGCAGTGAAAATATAAAAGTATATTAGGTGGCCATTGCTTACCTCCCTACACCAGTACTCTTGCTGCCTCTCCAGACTGGGGGTATGCCAACCTCCATTTGCTGTAGGTAATACACTGACTTTTGATAAGTACCTTGTTCAGCTCCACGTCAAAAAATCTGAACCATCCCTTTAAAGCTAATTATCAATGACATAACAACACAGTCCTCTAACTCTTTAGCCACTGCTTGTCATGCATGTATTTAGTCACTGCTTGACTGTCATCCCTGACTTCCTCTGCCTTTCTTGTTAAAGGGTTGGAGCTGCTGTACCAGCCAGAGGTGGTGAGGCTCTACCTCTCTCTTCTCACCTGCAGTCACAACCACAACACCCTGGAGGCAGCCGCAGGAGCACTGCAGAACCTCGCTGCGGGACAGTGGGCTGTGAGTGGATGGAATAATGTAGCTGCTAGTTATTGCTTACACTCAAGGGGTTTGTGATTTTGGAGTTTATCCCAAACAAAAATGCTCTCTGTAAGTCTGGAAATTGGAGCATTAAACTCTAAATTGCTGTAGTTATCAAGCGACATTTTGTTGGCCCATTCCCAGTGTGCTCATGTGTATTCATAGCAGATCGTCATGGCTGCTGTCACAGTGTCCTAGTGCCCTTATACGTCGTTTATGGAGCAGATCCAGAATTTGTCTCCAGATGACATCATCAATAATGCTCTCTGCTGTTCAACTTAAGGAGAACCATAAAGAGAGCTGTACTGCAAATAAATAACATCATCGGTTACATGAACACAATAAATGAACTTAGAAATAAAGGTTCCAGAAGGGTTCTTCCAGAGGAGCTGAGTTTCTACTCAACCAAAATGTATTCTTTCATGGAAACAACCTGAAGAACCCTGTATGGTTCTAGTTATCACATTTATTTCTAATAGTGTAAATACAACACTTCTGTTAGTGGGTGGATTTACTCTCTAGGTCAGTTTGCACTCAGACCCTTACTGTACATGGGGGCCTCTGTGCCCAAAGCTTTATTCTTTGCTGGTTGTGTTGTATTACTGAGGTGCTGCATCAATGTTCCAGTGTGCAGAATGAGGGAGATGTAGCATTGATCATCTTAATCTAACTGGACTCCCTAGATTGACTTTGTCAGCAGCCCCGCATGATCAAAAATCACTTTTACTGCTATGTTCCCCAAGCGGATCCATAGGCCTGTCAAATAATGTGCTTTGCCAAGATATACTGTGCAATGAATGTCACTATAATTTAAGATCAACGCGAAGGCCTCAATCAGATTAAAGGAGCTTTAAATTTCTTAGATTTTTGAAATCGAGTTGCATCATACACAAGAGAGCAGTTGAGAGGAACTCTTACTTATGGTATATTTGCACTGGCAATTTATTTTCAAAGTGTACTTGTGGCGATATACGTGGTTATGTAAAGGTGGAGATAGAAAGGGGAGTCCCAAAAGCAACTCACAGAGACTCTCAAAACATTAAACTCAGGTATTATATATTTTGTGTTTGGTCTTTTAGTGGTCCAGCTACATCCGAGCCACAGTGAGAAAAGAGAAAGGGCTGCCTATTCTGGTGGAGCTGCTGCGCTCAGATGTGGACAAAGTGGTGCGAGCTGTGGCTATTGCTCTTCGCAACTTGGCGATGGACCGAAGGAATAAAGACCTAATAGGTACAGGCTTTTAACTCTCTTTGACTGTTCATACACATGGCCCTACACCTGCACACTCACACTAATTTTGCTGTGTTGTTACAGGCAGCTATGCTTTGAGGGACCTTGTTGGTAACCTGCCATGTGGGCAGCAGCACCCAGCAAAGAATCTTGAAGGAGACACGGTGGTGTCTATTCTGAACACTATCCATGAAATCATCACAGACAGCCCAGAGAACGCCCGGGCTCTCATACAAGGTCATGCTGTGCAGAAATTGGTGGCCATCAACAAGTCAAGGTAAATAAAATGTAAACTTCATACCTTTTACAGATGCAACGAAATATGACCTCGGCATTGTTAAAAAAGGTTGCGTCTACCTCAATTAATCACTGATTTAATGCACTTACTTTAGAGTCTCTATTTCCAATGCAAAACATAATCTTTTGATTTCTAAGTTTATATAAAGTCTCTGATTTTTCCAATATCCCCCAGTTGAAGGGGAGGTGGCAGTTGGCTTCAGACAGCTCATAAAATTTAGTTTAACTGAAAATAAGGGAAGAGATTAACAAGTACAATAAGAGGATGATACATATATATATTTCATAATTAATTTTATGTCAGTATTAAATAATTTTGATGGTTTGGCCCAATTACATTGCCAGCGAATGTTATGGTAGAAAATTTACTTGATTTCAGGTGACTTCCAGAATAAACCACACCTACTTCTGGTCTTCTATCCAAATACAAATAACTTCAGGTCTTATGTCCAAATATAGATACAGAGACAGATAATTTTGTTGGTTAAACTGACACAAATAGTGACATCTCTTAACACAAATGTCTAAATAAATTAATTAATTTCGACTAAACAAAACAATACAATTACAATACAATTACAATTTAAAATCCAAACTAAAAGTCTCACATATTTCAGTTAACCTGTTTACATTTTGGACATTGTGTACATTTAGTTTGCAACTTATTGATAAACTGCATTGGTTCAGCACTAAAGATTTTTCGCACTCTTTCCTTTTTTTACTGCAACCGCTGCACAGCAATTTCTCTCGGGGTGAATTAAGTTCCATCTTATCTCATGTTAAGAGGAAACTGCTTTGGTTTTATAGCATTTGTTGCTGCAATTGCTTAATATCTGTTTATATTTGTGACAGTGCCTCCATGCCGTCGCTCATGATATTATAAGCATCATATCCCAGGGCCATTAGAAATAGATTTTAATCATCAGGACAGAATTGTCTCAGAGCTGTCCTCTGTTGTTTACCACAATGTCTGATGATCTGTTGTCAGCCAATCAGCACGGGAGACCAAGGCAGCTTCCCATGTCCTCCAGACAATTTGGTCCTACAAGGATCTGAGAAACACTCTGAACAAGGCAGGTTGGAACAAGAGCCACTTCAAGGTATTTGCCACTCCTTCCTGGTCAAGAAGTCACCATGCATGATGAACTAAATAAAGATTTCAAGAGAAAGACATCTCTTATTTTAATGTGGAATGACTATACAAAACCCCGTTATACCTGGTAATAGTATTGTGCGTTGTGTGGTAACATAGTTGTCAAACACGTATAAGAAAAAAAACAACATAAATTCAACTGTGAAAACTGTTTCCTCAGATAAAAAGAAAAGGTAACACTTTATTTAAAGGGGTGTGCATAAGATTGTCATTACACTGTCAAACCAGGTCATGACACCTGACACCTCGTGAACAAGAAGCAGTCTTAAGGATTATTTATGACAGTTGTCAGTAAGTGTTATTTGCTCAGTTACGTCGTTTTTAATGCAAAACTGACATTGGTTGAGATTTCTGTGTTATGACAACTTGACATTAATCAAACCAATACAGGACCAAACACACACAAACAGAAACTGATGGTGGCCAATTTGACAGGAAATACAATACCAAGGTGGTTTCCTTGCTGTGTTTGACTCCTTGCTATCTGCTCAACAGGTAACTCTGTAAACAAAGTCACCTTGGTACTGTACTCTGTCGTCAAACTGGACTTATGCCATTTAATGACATCTTTATGACAAGTCCAAAATGTACCACATACTTAAGGTCAAGATATTCATGACATGTTTATAATGGTCTCATGACAGACAACCAACCAACCACATATGACAATTTGACGTCATGTTACAACATAAAGCTAAACAGTTTATTTAATTTTGATAATGTCAAATTGTTATAACAAAGACAATGACAGTATATGCTGTCTTGGTTAATGTCGAGTTGTAGTAATGTTGACATTATTGGCTTGATTATTGAGAAGTTGTCATCTCAAATAATGTTAACTTTGCCTTAAAAATGGCATAATTGACTAAATGACACTTAATGACAACAGTCATAAAAAAGACAGGTGTCATGTCAGTGTAATGGCAGTCTTATGCACACACTTTTAAATTAAGTGTTACCAAGAAAAGTGAGGACAGTAAAATTTGGCCTGGATTCGAACACAGAATTGTGAGTAGGCCACTGAGCACCAGGACACAAGACACCAAAGGCATCAATAAATTTAAGCTTATAGTCTTGTGTTGCATCCAAAACATGAAGAAAATCATAAAAGGTGTGTTACTGTCCAAGACTGAGTACAAGTCAGTCTAATCAAAACCAATGTAAAGCCCTTTTTATAAAATTAGAACATCCAGAAAGCATAAAATTCTGGTTGTCATCCAGTAACTTAATCCTTTTTGTCTTTCAAAGCCAACAACTGCCGGAGTGACTAAAAAATCCAAGAGTGGAAAGCAAGGCAGCGATGACATCACCTTGCCTCTCATGGACAAAAACCAAGGTCAGCAAATCATTGCATGCATTCCATCAGCAAAATATTATTAAATCATCATCTAAATGAGAAAAGTGTCCTCTAGCACAGGGAACAAAAAATGCTTTTAAATATACTGTGGTTCTTGTCATGTCAGGGACAAAGAAATGGGCATTTTCAGTCCCAGACCATATTCTTCTGAAACATAGCCTTAAACCAATGATGTGCTGCCAAGGTTATCAGTGCAGAGACTTGGCTTATTAGCCTGAACAGTCTCTCCCAAAGGCAGGGCAGGCTCACGCATCACCAGTCACATTTCATTTCAGTGTTATTCCAAAAGGGCACCCAGCTTCCCAAGTCAAGAGCGACCTCTAGCTTCCCAGCATAACAGAGATTTTCTTTTAAGGCTTCCTTATGAATTATGAACCTAACTTAAACATCTTTGAAATATTAATTTGGGTGAAAAGGGTATAAACTACTTTCCATGAATTATTTTATTGCTTTTTCAGGTTTCTCTCTCTGATGTTGCAGTATAAATGAATAGATGTGCCCTTTTGGAAACTTGTTTCACTTAAAAGGGCAATCACTGCACATCCTATATATGTATTGAGTTAGATCTGCAGTATCACTCTCAAAACAAGTGTTTCTGTTTGTAATATTTTAAAGTTATATATGGCACCCATAAACAGTTCAATATAGAGCCAACAAATAATGAATTGACTGCATGGCATTAACTTAAACATGCTCAGTAATTTTAATAATTGATTCACTGCTGATTCCTAGCTGTTGTGTGAAAAAATACTGTTGGTATAAGGTTGATCATCTCCTGTTCACAGCAATAAAAAGTAGGCAAGCCTAAGAATATCAGGGTAAGCCAGTCAGAGGCAGAGCAGGCTGTCATACATTCACTTCATTATCCAAGGGAAAAAAACATATTGCCTGGTAAATAAACTAATATCTAACTGGCACACCATGCTTGCATCATCCTGACTATTTCTTATATTCATGCATTAGGCCTTTGTAGGACCATTAATATTTGCAAACTGGTCCTTGACAATTAATGTTCATTTTAACATTTGCACATTCTGGTCTACACTATCTGCTGCAAATCAACTGTTACAAGAGACAGTTTACGAAAGACTTCACACTTCATGGAAGGTGAGAGAATAATTGTGAGATTTTCCTGTGTGGATGGAGAATAACCCTATAATCTGTGGGCCAGTTGATTGCACAATTTGCACCTCTTCTGTGGCTAATGCTATTTTCATAATGACCCTCACTCCCTGAATTCAAGCAGCAGAAGTTCAGTGATAAAATGCAAATACTACTGGCCCATTTCTGGGTGAAGTTAATATGCTAGAACACATGTCACTGGTTACAAAACAGGGTGTTTGTCCTTTGCTGGACAGGGTCCTTTAAAAAGAAATTAGGGGCCATAAATCAAGAGTATACCCACTTCTCCAGGCACCGCTAACCTGGGGTTCCTTGCTAAAACATTCATTGAGAGATGTGTAACACTAATAGTTTTATTTTAAAATAATTGAGTGCACAATTTTCAAGAGCAGGCTACAGGTGGCTATTCAACAAAGGTTTCCCTAAAAACTGATTCATGTCTGTTCTTTTCTCTCTTAGTATACTTTCCCCTTTGCTTAATATTTGTCATAATATCTGTCTGCTATTATTATAATTTTTGTTTGCAGATGTGTATTCAAGCTTAGAGCCAAATGATAGAGTTGGAGATGGAAAAGGGCCTGTGGTGGAAAGAGATGCTCTCCAGGTAATCTGTCGCACTGAATGTAATGAAAGCATCTAAAAAACAACTTTATGGCAGCACATAGAATTTGTATTGCATATAGCTCCATTTTCTTTAAACTAACTTCATTACCTGTCCCTGGTATAGAGGATAAGCAGATAAGGTAACAGTTTTGTTTTACAGGATTATTTTCTTGTGACTGACAGCACTGGTTTGCATTTCTTGACCTAGGCGATAAGTGAGAGAAAACACTTCATCAGAGCTGGCAGGCCTGCGGTGGGCCTCATGGATAACAAACCTCCACCACTGGACTCCTGGGTGTAAACATGACAACACGACCTATCAAGCCGATTAAATCCTGTAGAGACACTTTCCATTGGTGAAATACGGATTTGTGCCATTTGATCATTCTTGTACAGACAGAGAAACACATTCAATTAAAAACAATTTCCTTTGTTTACAGGAAATAATGTGCCAAACATTTACTTGTATTTATTATGGGGGTAATTTGGAAATAGATTTGATGGATTTTGTCATTTAGGATGATGTACTATCTGTCTGACACTCATGACGGATTATGTATGACAACTGAAATAGCCTAAATATGCAAGAATAATGACTCCAAAGAATATATGACATATACAGTTTGACTTTTACTGCTACACAAGTATGAGATCATTTATAATACTTCTAGTTTGTCAAGCTACTCAAACCTAAAGTGACATGTGGATCTGTTGTTGTCTATCCCCATGGATTCTGGGCTAAAGTAGAAGATTCTGATATAAATAATTTTAAAAATATTTTTGGTCAGTGTTTGAGATAATTAGGATTAGGGCCATCGTTGGCCTCATCATCAAAAACATCAAAATTATTTGTAATTCAGTTAACAAACCTGCCATCAGACTAGACTGTGCAGTCATTAGCAAATCCTCTCTATTCCATTTGTTTTCATGATAGGCAAAATGGGATTGTAAATGTGTAACAAAGGACTGTTAATATTCTAAATGAAGGTATTTATATTGTAATATTTATTGTAATACCCATGTTATTAATTAAAGGTTATCAATGTGTATTAGCTAATACCAGTAAGTGATCCTACATTCAATACAACTCTGCTTTGCAGTGGTCCTTTTTGCATCGCGATGTTGAATGAAAAATGAAAATAAATGATGTGCATAATTTCTCATTTTAATTTGTATTCTCTTTTTGTAATACAGACTGAATTCACTCACCCACTTTTATATGTTTTGGACAGGCTTAAATTGATAGATGAAAGTAATTAAGTTCAGCTGAGTTATCCTTATATGCAGTGATTTGTGGATATTAAGCTTTCCAATTTCTCTATATTATAATGTTTAGCATTCATGTTGTGTGATGTACACATGTTTATAGCCAAAGCTAATTACCACTGTTAGCCACCTATACAGAGTACACACAGGGCAAATAATGATAAACATCCCCTGTATAAGGACTTCACTTTATTACAGTTACAAACACAACAGCAAACGTGCATCATGTTAGGCTGACTGCCAAGTTAGCAGCTTTTGTCAGCTGTTAAATAGGTTTGGCACTCAGTACAATTATGCAAGTTTTCAAACCACTAGCCTGAACAGAGACCTCATCTGTGCCAAACTGCAGGTGTATTGGCCAAAAAACACTGTGAAATTTATTTAATTATTCAAGAGGAACAGTCTGGAAAACACGCTCAACTCCCACAAGTCACAAGTTGAAGCTAATAATTAGGAAAATGTTGGATATCCTTTCACAAATATGTAGTTATTTGACATTGAAACATGAGCACTGAAATACGCAGCAATAGTTCTATTATTAGTTTAGACGTAAAATATTTGTTTTTAGGAATTGTTCGGATTACTTTGTATAGCTCAGTATGTGCCCAGTTTTTGCAAATAAATAAATACATAAATAAAACTGATATGTAGATTGGCAAAAAGCTTTAAAACAATATTTGGTTTTTACATGTATAATCAGTACCTATAACTTAACGCATAGTCATTATGTAAGCAGTGACTCATCAATGGATTATCGCAATGCACTCAACACAGAGGCCAATAGAGGGTTTTTTTTTCTATAAACATCTTTACTTGTTTATATTCACATTTTCCCCCAAAAAGTCATTCAGTGTCTATTTAAGACAAAATAAATATGTTTAATGCAGTTTCTACCTCATGTCCATGCAGACAAACTGTCAAGACATATCTGCAGTAGCCACAAAGAGTGATTTTGCACACGACCACTGAGAGGGCTAAAATGTGTTGACATTAGTCATGGTTCCTCCTGCTGGCTGCAGAGCTCACTGGCGTAAGTGGTGGCATTTTAGATACACGACTGCACTGTGGGTTCATATATCTATATCATATGAAGTCATGATATGTACATATGTCTCATATACACTGATGAAGCACTATGGCTGAAATGTTGCAGTGAGTTTTAATAATCTAATATTATGTATTTTCTAAATTAGTTTTCATTACTTTTCATTTGATGTAATTTATTTGATTGTTTGTTGAAGTGGGTGTATGTTGAAATGACAGCAATAATTGCATATGTGAGCTGTCAGACTGCCGATACTGGAGAACAAAACCAGTAATTAGCTAAAAGCATGCAAATGAGATTAAATCAGCCTCTACACACCACCTCATGAAAATGTTTAATTCTATTTAAAACTGAGAGGCAGAGTTACAGATACTGAGTCTACACTGGCCTCTTGTGGAGATCGCAAAGCATAAATGAACAATATTGTTAATGGGTAATAGATTTTATGTATCAGAAAGGAAAGTATACACACAATATAATGACTATGTTTAATTTGTTCGACTGAATTTGTTACATTGATTGCAATTACTTCCTTATTTCTACAGTCATTAGTATTATTTAAAAATAAAATATAGTTAAATCAATCATGTTGATCTAAAGTCAATGTACACTGCAAAAAACACACAGAATTTAGTGGAATCAATTAGTTTCTCATTAACTTTACATAATGATACAAGGCTTATCTTTTCACGTTAATTAAACTTACATTTTCTAGTATTTATTTTCAGAACACTTCAAAACTTACAAACAGGGGTTATTCTAACTCAGAATCCTTTGACTTTATAAGTGGAGGTAAATTAAAAAGAAAATCAAATTTGTTTGTAATGTTCATCAGTTCAACTGAGGAGTTATTAGTTCAACTTAATATCTTAAGCTTATTCAACGTTTTCTCAAGTGCAACTGAATTAACATCACTTTTGTTTGACTAGTTTATTTGGTTTGAATCATTACAAAAGTAACTTACACTTCTCTTTTCAAATCCAAAAATATAAAAAAGTCGAGGCAGCTTGGACATTAACTTTAAGTTAAGACAGATTTTTACAGTGTAAGGCAAGTTTTGTTGATGGAGTAGAAAAGCATAGATCAATATAAGACAGACTTTGAGTAGAAATTATGGATAGTCATAAGTTGGTGGGGGGAGAAAGAGGAGGGCCGGGCAGGCTTTAATGACATCTCCAAACATGTCAGCACAGCACATTGGACAGCACAGCCCTGCCCTCAGAACCAAACCACAAGATCAACAAGGGCAAAGCTGTTTTCTCATTGACCCCAACAGCAACCTGTTGTCCTTTAATGAAGAGTTAAAGAGTCCTTCCTTGAAAGGTTGAACATTTTGCAGGTGGATCCACAACATCTTCTCATCTGATACTTTCTGGATTTAAACCTTTACTCAACTCAGCCATGGCCGTTTCAGTCTTCTCCAACCTTGGCTTTATTCGCTCTCTGAATGTCCTGCTTCTGATGCTGACTGGTTTGAGCTTGAGCAGTCCCATCAGGTCTCCTGAGAACCATCACAGGGCGTCAGTCAGCAGGGGTGATAATCCGCTGCTTGATGCACAGGACTTTCTGAGCCATTTTCTGTCCACAATGAACCTCACAGAGCTGAGGCCCCAGCCCAGGCCCCTCGCTGCCCGCAAGGAGCCACCAGAGTACATGCTGGAGCTGTACAACCGATTTGCCCACGACCACACTGCTGTGCCCTCTGCCAACATTGTGCGCAGTTTCAAGAATGAAGGTACAAACTTCTTTTTATTTAACACCATGGAAATCTTGCAAAATGTATTGTTACATAAAAAATGTAAAACTTTGGTTTGCATTAAAAAAAAACACACATTGAAGGGATTTAAAGGATTAGCTTTAGAATCACTGGGATGATGGAGTTTGGTTTACTCAAGTCAAAATGCTGCTTTAATTGACACAAACTGCCCTTCAGCAAAGTCCTGACAATTCATGAGTAATCCAAACCAAAAAAAAACCCTCAAAACAATCTTTTGTAGCAACTGTGCGTTTATCACAAGTACATTTTTAAAGTTTAAATAGTTAAAGGGAATACTGATTCAGCTTCTTTGGTCTATAGAAGTCAAAATGTTGTTCAATTCACACAAGCTGCACTCGAACAAAGCCTTGAGAATTTATGAGTAATATGATTCAAACAAACCAAAAAAATCTGATTAAGCAACTGTATACTATACACAAGGGTAATTTTAAAATTCAACATAGTTAAGGGGAATGCTGATTCAGCTTCCCTTTATCGTTATTACTTGAGTTTTGAGCACAGAAACCTACAAAATGCATTGAGACACACTTATTGATTTTTGATTTCAGATTCTTCCCCGTACAGTGAAACAACCAGGGGTGTGACGAAACATCCCCTGCTGTTCAACATCTCAATGCGCCACCATGAGCACATAACAATAGCTGAGCTTCGCCTTTTCACCCTCGTTCAGAAGGCCCAAAGACCGTATGGTGGCATCGACTGCAAGGTGACCATCTACAAAATACATGAGGGCGTTGTTTGGACAAAAGAGGTGGGGAAAGAAGGGAGAAGGAGGGATAAAGAGGAGGTGGTGGAGATGAAGGATCTGGAGGAACTGGTGACAAAGCATATTCATGCCAAAGATAACAGCTGGGTGTCATTTGACCTGACTCATGTGGTTACACTCTGGCTGAAGTCAGGGTGTGCAACTCACAGACTGGAGGTGCACATTGCGAGCTTGGGGTCAGAGGAGGAAGGGGCCACACAGGAGGTAACAGAGGAGGGCGGGAGGGCGGCTGAGATTGATATCGACAGGAGCTTGGACGGGAAACACAATGCAGTGATGATTGTATTCTCAGATGATCAGAGCAGAGATCACAAACTGGATAAACAAGAGCTCAACCAGATGATTGAACATGAGAATGACCTTCCTGAAAACATGGGCCGGAGCCAGGGGGCTTTCTGGGGTCACAACAATCACAACAAGCAGGACAAGCTGGACACACAGTCTCTCTTGCAACTGCAGTCCAATCTTATCTACGACACACCTTCCCGAATCCGTCGCAATGTTAAGAGCGAGCCATGCAAGAGGACCCCACTGTTTGTGGATTTTAAAGACATTGGCTGGGATACGTGGATCATCCAGCCTCTGGGTTACGAGGCGTATGAGTGCAATGGTGTATGCAACCCGCCCATGACCTCCGAGGTCTCGCCCACCAAACACGCCATAGTGCAGACACTGCTGAGTGTTAAGAGTCCAGAGAGGGCATCGCGTGCCTGCTGCGTCCCCACTAAGCTGGAGCCGATCTCACTCCTTTATCACGATAATGGGGTGATCACTTTCAACCACAAGTATGAGGGGATGGTGGTAGCAGAGTGTGGTTGTAGATAGTCCTTACAGTGATGCTGTAAGACAGAGATAGAGACTGTGAACTAATAGAGCTAAAGAAATGATCAACATCTATCTATCTATCTATCTATCTATCTATCTATCTATCTATCTATCTATCTTATCTATCTATCTATCATGTTCTCATGTGCTTGTTTCCACAGTATCTAAGATCTCATACAGTGGTGTGTAAAACACAAGTCTAGACTTAGTTGTAAATTAGGGATGGACACAAATCTGTGCTATATGATGTAAATTTGTAATTGTATAAAGGAAAATCAGTTATTATATTATTGTAGAATACAAAGCTTTCAAAGTGCTGCAGATCCCTTTACTGTAAACAGCCTGTCTGTCCTGATTTATTACATAATTTTGCCAATTTTTGTATTTAAAAATGTTTTTGGGTAAGTTCCATAATTCATTGTAACCGAAAATAATTGGCCATGTTTTTGCAAATATGGCGTTAGTACAGTGGAAATTGTTACAGTGATCAACTGCTTATATAGGAAAAGGCACTGAGCCATAGACCAAGCTAAGCTATGACACACATTTTAGTAGATCATTTTTTAAAAAATTAGTTGTATAGGATGTAAGAATCACTTTAGGCATACAACAATGATAGATGAAAATTATGTTAATGTTAGAAAAGAACAATTCATTTCCATATAATTTTTTAAAGCCACAGGGAGCCACCTGAGAGGAGCAAAAGAGCTGCGTGTTACGACCCCCACCTTACAGTAATTTTACTTTACTTCAATGATTATTAGCCTCACGGTGATGTCTGCTTCCAGCTGGGATTTAAAACATAAAAAACTCAGTATTGAAAAAGACAGAAAGCTTATGACAAACTACCAAAAATGAGTAAAAAAGATACAGCAGTGAACCTTGGCGTTCCTCGGGCTATGTTGTGTAGTCCACTCAACAATGAGTCGACAATCAGTCTGCTGGTGACGGAGGCAGAAAACACTTGGGAAAAGCACTTGTGGTTGAACCTGTCCTCGTCAAGTGGATTGGAAATGTCATGTAATGCTCCTCAAGTCGGGAAATAAATTGACAAATAAAGATACAAATGTCAATTGGATGGTCATCTGCATGAGAAATAAAGAAAAACAGAAAATTGTGGTAATAATAACGTGATCACTGTAAGAGGTTTCCACCATACCAACATCCTGCTAAAAAAAACTCTCTTCAACCTGCTTCAGATGAAATAAGCTCCATGTCATTAGGGGTGAGTCCATAAGGTTAAAGGACCAGTGTGTAGGATTTAGTGGCATCCAGCAGTGAGCTTGCGGACTCACATTGCCAAAATGTTTAAATCGTATTTCTTGGCTCAAAGTTTTACAAATAAACCTCCATGAATAAAAGATCTTAATAGAAAGAGTCAAAATTGACACTGTTTGCAGTACGAGGTGTCCTGTCAACAGTTTTACAGATGTCTCTTTTATTTGGTGGCTTATGGGGAAAATGCTTTTTGGGCTGCCGAGAATTTTTTTACTGCAATAATGCGAGTGGCCACTGAAAACAACTGAAGGCAAGGCAGAGCAGCAACGCCCTGTCAAGGTTTGGTATATACGTCTATGAAGAGGCACCACACTCTCCGTAGATATAAACGGCTCATTATAAAGTAACAAAAACACGACAATTCTTTTTAGGGTCATCATACACCAGTAAAAACATTCTTGATGAGTGAATGAATATTATAGCCCATTCCTGTCATACTCTGTCGATTAATCCCTGTAAATTTTACACACTGGTCCTTTAAATACTGCAGCACTGATAACAGTTACAGTCTTCTAAATAATTTGGAAAAATGTATTTGCAACAAAATATGTAGTAATATTTTGGTGCAAATTTTCAAGATACAGAATCTGATAAATGTGAAATTTGCACTTTGGGTTATTTCAGTGCAGGTGCTGGCTGACTTTTTAATCACGGGCCTTTCTCAAAACTTCCTTTTTTCCAGCTGCATGTTGTTCTGACAGAAAATACTTCCAAGCCAGAAGCTGAGAAGCTCTGCCTTATCCAAACTGAAAAATGCACATTTTAGGGTAGGCCACAGGATAGCAATGTTTTGCACTACTGACAGTATGCTGTATGTTTTTTGTCAAATATGAAAAGTCTCTTAAATCAACCGTAATTGAATCACAGTCTCGCCAAAATGCTTCACAAGTGGATGTACATGCTGCAGATTTGTAAATGGTATAATTTGTTTCTGTGCCCTGTGGCAGGTTGGAGCCACCGAAGTGATTTAAAGAATGTGACATTTTTCCTCTTACTTGGTTGCCAAACTTGCAGAAAATATATTTTCGATGGCTTTTGACCAGGAGAGGATTTCCACGGTGTCTTGGAGCTCTCCGGGGCTTCTCGTCTGAAAAATGTACAATTTCTCTTACCTAATGTTGCTGTCAACTGCTGTGAAATCTTTCTTTACACCTCGGCCATTCATATCCTGCTTTTGGCTCTCACACCAACATTAATCTTATTATGGTTGTTACAAATAAAACATCTGAAAACAAACATCATTCATTGAGCAGTTTTTGATCTCTTGTTCACTCTGTTTCATTGTCAGGTACAATCACAACACTGCCCACCTAACAACCTTAATCCCCGTCCCTCTAGCGTCACATGCCTGGCGGGCCTCTCTCTGCCCGGGTCCATGCCACGGTGATAACGAGGTGTCAGAGCCTGGAGTCTTGTAGACCGTCACTCAGGATGAGACGCCACTCCAAGTGGCAGCATTTGTGAGAAGGTGGTGTCAGATTCCTGGTCTCCAGCGCCAACATGCTCTATTGACAATTCTGCCATCAGGTTGTTCGGTGCCCTCTGAACCCTCCCACTTCCTTTTTCTGACACGGGCATGCTGGACGCCCTTATCAAGGCCTCAGCAGCAACAGTACAAATGGAAAAAATACATGTCACATCATCACCTAGCTTCTGCCGTTAACAGTCGGAAGCAGATAACAATAATGGAATAACACTGTGGAACCTTCTAACTTAATAGGATCCTCACTCTGCACACAGATTTACATAGGCCAAGTGTGCAGGGCAGAGATATGGACTGGCAGTGAACAAATTGATTTCCCCATGTGTGGCTTAGATAAAGTTTCAATATGTAGAAAATATTCCTAAAATATGTATTAGCGTCTTTGTTCGTAATGGCTTGTTGCTATTTTAGTTTGGGGACTGTCAGAATTTAATATATAATTTCATTTCATTTCATTTCGTTATTAATATTTTCTTATGACTCTCCTTTTAACGCAGAAAAAACTACAATAACATCACCTCCTTATCTCAAAATAGTAGTAGGACAACCCCAGTTCCAAAAAAGTTGGGACACTGTGTAAAACAGTGTGCCAAGATTTGCAACTTTTTTGACTTATATTCGATTGAATACAGTACAAAGACAAGATATTTAATGTCCAAAGTGATAAACTTTAGTGTTTTTGTAAATATAGACTCATTCTGAATTTGATGCCTGCAACAAATTTGGGACAAAGGCAACAAAAAAAGTTGTGGGAAAGTTGTGGAAAAAACACCTGAAATACTGCATGGGCAAATAGTCCAACAGTTTGAGAACAACTGCAAGGAATTTTGGGATTTACATAAATCAGAAATTAACAGATCAAATCCAACATCAACTTTCATTGATTTCACCCACCATAATATTATAAAGGACAATTACTACACAGGCTTGGGAACACTTCTGAAAACTGTTGTTGGTAAACACAGTTTGTTGCTGCATCTACAAATACAAGTTAAGACTCTACCATCTACCAAGAGAAAGCCACGTATCAACAACATCCAGAAATGCTGCTGGCTTCCCTAGGCCTGGGCTCATCTGAGACAGACTGACTGACACAAAGTGGAAAAGTGTGCTGTGGCCTGACAAGTCTGCATTTGAAATTGTTTTCAGGAATCATGGATGTTGTATCCTGCTGGCTAAAGAAGAAGAGGAACATCCAGATTGTTACCAGTACTAACTTAAAAAGCCAGCATCCGTGATGGTGTGGGGGCATGTGAGTGTCCATGGCATGGCAATCTGTCACATCTGTGAAGGCAGGTTTTGGAGCAACATATGCTGCCATTAAGGCAACTTTTTTTTTAGGTATTTCCCTGCTTATTTCAGTAAGACAATGCCAAGACACACTGGCTTCATAGTAAATAAAAAGTGTAACTACTAGACTGGCCTTCCTGCAGTCCAGACCTGTCGCCATTGAAAATATGTAGCACATTATGAAGCAAAAAGTATGACAACAGAGACCCCAGACCGTTCAAATGCTTATTGGGTGTTATTAAAAGAAAATATGATGTATCAAGTGGTAAACATGCCTCTATCCCAACTTCTTTTGGAATGTGTTGCAGGCATCAAATTCACAATGAGTGTATATTTACAATATTTTGTCTTTTGTACTGCATTCATATAAATATTTTCTCAATGTAATATACAGTACCTTGACCTTTTTGGTGGATTCCAAAAAGGAAGATGAACAATGATTACATAATGTTGATGGCTGCGCACTGTTGATGTTCAGTATTGTTTCTGGTGTCAAGAAGCATTAAATTTGATGGTATTTTACTGCTTTTTGGAAGAACAGCACATTACTGTCAAAACTGTGTCTTCATTTAAATATGTATTAATATGTATGTGTATAAATATGTATTAAAACACTTTGTTACTGTGTGGCAAACATTATAAAATGAAAAAAAAAATTCAGGCACACCACCACTTTTGATCAGCTGCTTTAAAAAATTCAGAACGTGGGAGCTGCTGTAGGCGAAAAATTATGCACTCCCTGGTGAAGGCAGGGAGAAGATGTGTAATGACTAATAGCTATAAAAATCTGGGTCTATTCTGTTTCTCAAAATTGACATATTATTTTGACAATCAAACCTCAGTGAGGAAAACAGAGCGTAAGATACAGAGACTGAAATGTGTCCTGCATGTGGCTAAATGCAACTTTAAGATCCATGGTGCTCGCATTTGCTTTTTTATTTTTTCCAACGTGAAAAAGTTAAAAGATCTTCTCCTGCCATCCAAAATGTTTTAGATTCCCCTCTATTTAACATAAAAATGACAAATTTTATTTTATTTTAGGAAAATTTGGTCTTCCTTCAGTGATGTTCAGGAAGTTATCCATATCAATTCAAATGCTAACTCCCACTTCATCATACGGATGAAGTGGGAGTCGAGTCGAGGATCGGTCGAAAGAAGCTACTGGGTTGTTTTTTTCATGTCATTACTGTCCTCCTCCCATTACTGTCCTGATTTTCTGTTTGTTTTTAAGCTTGAACACTCCTCTCTATATTCCCTATCTTTTCTTTTGGTTTCATCACATTCTGTGCTTTCTTGCACACAACATTTCTTTCCATGGTCTGGAAAAGGGATCCATGTCAACAGCACATTTGAGTAAGGGACCGGACAAGGGATTGCTGTCATGTCACACTATGTTACTGTATAACCACAAGGGGGAGACTTTATATTACAGTAAAAAAATAAGTACTCCACAAAAGAAAAGATTGCTGCAGGGCTGCTACACCTGCTGATGAGTTTGGAGAACATCATTTTGAGGTTAATTCAGTAATTTGATTTTGAAATAATTTGTTGTTGATCACACATTCAAAGAAATTATAAAGACACTGGCATGCACCCAGCAAATATTAAACACATTATAACAAACTTATTTGGCATCTATAAGAAAACTGAATGTTCTGATATTGTAATTTATGAGTGATTTATTTTTATTTATAGTTTAGCTTCAGCATTACCAGGGGTTTATGTGTCACATGTAATATTTATCTTCTGTGTCTTCTGACTCTCATTATAAATGCTGTGGATCACTGTTGGTAATTCAATTCAATTCGATCCAATCCAATTCAATTCAATTCAATTCATTCAATTCAATTCAATTATAATAATGCAATAATCAGTGTAACAAACATAACACTACACATTTTTAACACTGGAGAATGTCAGGAGACATTAGATTGTATTGTATTAGCAGCTTAACGAATGTGTGTGTTTGTGTGTGTGTGTGTGGTGTGTATATATATAACTCTATTTTACATTAACCATGTAAGTTTATGTTTTTACATTTATAGATTCCTTATTCTGACCATAATTGACTCACCTCATTGTGTTCCATTTTTGAAGATGTCTGTTGAGAAAATTGAATATATTTAGTTAAAATTAAAACTAATTTAACGTGTCATTGTCACAGTCACATTAACTTACTTTGTGGTGTTGGGGCAGAAGTGCTGTGGACTGTTATTGCCTCTCTAATTCCTCCAACCCTCTTAGTAGCCTATTGTATATGTACTTTGTCATCTTTAAGTACCCTCCGGGTACAGTTCAGACAGCAGACATTACAGCTTTCAGCCACAGAAACCAACAAAGTGAATTCATTTTGCAGAATTCTGCAAATTTATTCTCAGCGTCCAATGGAAAACTCCAAGTAATGCAAGTAGGATGATAACAAACTAATTATAAAACTAAAAAAGAGAGCATTTAGTGACCCTGACCGACCTAACCTATAGAGAGACCCTAAAAGAAATCCCTCAGCCAGCTGATTCTGGAACTCTGCTTGCAAACACACAGAGCCCCCTGGCAGAAACCCCTTCAGACTAACTACTCTAAATGATGAAACAAAAAGAAAACTATTTGGCACATCGGAACGAATCATCCAGAAACCAGAGCTAACTGGAATTCTATTTAGACCTAAATAGAGAATACGCAGTGGTAGATTACCTGACCACTGAGACCAATCCAAAACTAAGGAAATCCAAGACTATGTACAGATGCAGTGAGCAGAGAGGCCGCCACAGGCAGATCTCCCTCCCCTGAGAAGAAAGACTGTGCACCCTCTGCACACAGCGGGAGGTGGAGACTGAGCTGCTTTTTTTTTACCACCTGCCAGCTGTACCAAGACATCAGAGACAAATACTACCCACAGTTTACACCCATCCAAAAACACTTTAAAAATCTGGCCAACTAGAAGAGTGCACCAAGTTGAGTGCAGATCTCTGCCAGGCAACCTGAAAAGAATATTTGGATGTAACCCCTTTGTGATCACCCGCATCTTGCTTACTAACTTTAAAGTAATATGGGATCAAAGGACCTGGAGCTTGTCTGCAGCCAATCTTGAATGCTATTGGACAAATCAGCCGAATTTTTTGTGCACATACATGATATGCTGAATATCCACAACTGTTAAATTCTCTATTGTCCTCTATTGATACTTTTCTTGCTTTAGATTTGGCATCCATAGCTAGCCAAGTCACCAGCAAATTCAGAGAAGGAGAAAGGAAGAAGGAGCAGAGCTGTAGGTGTAAGCTATGATGCACACTTTGTTGATGAAATGATAAATTAATAATAATAACAAAAAATTCATTCAGTTGGCTACAAATTTTTACAGTTGGAGAACGTAAGATTCACTTCAGGCCTACAACAACAACAAGAGAAAATTAAAGTGTTAAAAAAATAATCGTTATCCATTTTCATCTAATTTTTTTGTGAAAGCCAAAGGGAGCCACTGGAGAGGGGCAAAAGGGCCTCATGTGGCTCCAGAGCCACAGGTTGCAGACCCCTGGCCTATGAACATTTCTTACAGCAAAATCACAATACTACTGTTTCTGTCCTTTTAAAAGTTGTTTCAGTTTCAGATGATGATGTGCTTTAGTGGTGCCAAGTCGATTCTATAAACCTACTGAAATGCAGTCACCCTGGGGGCCCTGGGTCTGGAGCCACTGAGCAGTTGCCCACTTTACCCCAGTCAATAAGTTAGTTAAGGGGAATAACGTTTTCAGGAATCCTGGAACATCTGCAATGCACCCCAAAATTAGCATCCATGTAGCCCAGAGGGCAGCTAGACAGATGCTAAAAAATAAAATGACTGGTTCATTCAAGAAAAAACGGCTATCACTCGCTCTGAAAACGCCTGTTAAACAGAATACTTTGTTTTATTTTATTTTTTAACAAACAGCAGCGCCACGCCTGTCACATCTGTACGCGTGCACGCTCAGTTGGGGCATGGTGGAGGGTGGAGGGCGGAGGAGAAGAATTTATTGTTTATATTTCGTGCCCGGTTAGCCAGTGACCGTGTTCTTGTTGTTAGCCTTTATCGTTTCTACAGTTTAAATGTAATGAGGCGAACAGATAATGAGGCCGTTTAGCTAAAGGGACGCTGTGACATTTTGTGAGGTAGCGGATCATAGAAGCGAGCGAGCGCGAGCTGATGAAGGTTTTTTTTTTTTTTTTTTAGCATTAGCTGTTAGCGTTTGTGCTAGCTAGCAGGCTAGCAGAAATTACAGTAACGCAAGCCAGTTATCGGTACATAACGGATTAACATTTAAAAGCACTCGCTTATCACCCTCTACCACAGGGGACTGGCGCCACTGCTCGGATAAATCACTGTAAGTTCACAAATCAGTTGTATTTGATTGTGGTAATGATGGGAGACGAATGCTAGCGCAGGCTAACTAGCGCTAACTGTGTTTACGTTAACTAGCTAACGCCAACAGAAGCACTCACCGTTAGCTGTGAAATGTTAACCTAACAGTAATACTTTTACCAAACAATGTATTAATTGAATGGTCCTAAGTAATAGATGAGATGTTTAAAATAGTCAGGTTGAGTTTCGTGTTAATGAGGCATTGTTCAGAAGGATACCTGTGTTTATTAGCTTTAGCACCCATCAGGGCTAACGTTACCTAATGTTACGTTTATTGTGAAAATGCTTTCAAACGTTTACCTAATGTTTTGTGTCGCATTATCTTAATATAATAAATCCTCTCCAGGCTTTGGCGCCACGTGAATGTTTTGTTTTGTAGTTTAGACAATAAACTATAAAAAAAAAAAAATGTGAGCTTTAATGCAGAGGTTGTCAGTTTGTAATGTAAAGTAAAAGTTACCTGCAGCCCCTCTTCTTCCTGTCATTACAACGGTACATTAGATTCACTTCACACATTAAAGGGGCAGTTCACCAGAAAGTCCCAAACACATATTTGGCCTCTTATCTGTAGTGCTGATTATCCATGTAGATTGGTTTGGTGTGGGGTGTTGAGTTATAGAGATGTCAACCAAAGACATGTCTGTCTCTCAAATATAATGGATCTAGATGGCGCAACGTGTCAAAAATTACATTCGAAAAACTCAACAGCAATGTCCAGTGTTTCAGAAATTGCCACTTGGTTACTTCAGATAATCCACAGAGCTATTTTCCTTCTGCCAAACTACCCTCACCAAACACACTACCTGTGCAGAGCAAGTGTGAGACTACTCATGGATGAGAAGTTACAGCTCAGCCGAGGAGGACAGCAATGTTTACATTCCTCACTGTCACCAGCATGAGCCCCTCGTCCATAAGTAGATGCACACTTAGCTCTGCACATTGATACAGTTGGTGGGTTGTAGAAAGAAAATAGCTCCTACATGAAAATGCTCACAAGGTCTGGAATCATTCTTTCTGGAAGCAGGCATTGCTGTTGGGGTTTTAAAGTGTACTTTTTGGATCTTTGAGCACCACAAGCTGAATGCCATCTATATTTGAGAGAAAGCAAAGATCTCTGCAGCCGACATCTCCAAATCTCAGCAGCTCACACCAAAACAGTCTAGACAGATAAAAAGCACTACAGGGAAGAGGAAAAATATGTATTCTTTGATTTTGGGTTGATGCACAGATTCTACATTGAGTGCTGTTTTATCTAAATGCAAAATGAAGTTTTGGTTTGCATAACCATCTGAACTCTCAGTCAGAAGACGCTGCTCTTTCTGTTTTAGGTTGCTAAGCTTGGGCAGTGTTGGATCAACAGTACTTTCACCTTGACACATCTTCTTGTAAAGGCATAGAGAATACAACTAGGAAAACCCTGCAGGGTTGAAACCTAAGGAGCAAGATGTCAATCACAAACACTCCCACAAGCAACGATGCCTGTCTCAGCATTGTGCATAGCCTGATGTGCCACCGACAGGGAGGAGAGAGTGAAAGCTTTGCTAAGCGAGCTATTGAGAGTCTTGTCAAGAAGCTAAAGGAGAAGAAGGATGAGCTGGATTCCCTCATCACAGCCATCACTACGAATGGAGCTCATCCTAGCAAGTGTGTAACCATACAGCGAACTCTGGATGGACGCCTACAGGTATAGTAGCAAATATACAGCACCAAGTTGGTTAATGCCATGCTCCTTGTAATTGTAAGAGACACTTTTGAGAGATGCCAAAGAAACACTGCCTGTCTCATTCGATCTTCTTCTCTGTGCTTTAGGTTGCAGGACGTAAAGGTTTCCCCCATGTTGTCTATGCCCGACTGTGGCGATGGCCTGATCTACACAAGAATGAATTAAAACATGTGAAATATTGCCAGTACGCCTTTGACCTGAAATGTGACAATGTTTGTGTCAACCCATACCACTACGAGAGGGTGGTCTCTCCAGGTATTGGTAAGTAAGAATTGCATGGTTGTTAGTTTTAATTAGATCTTGTTGTTTTAGGTGATTGGTAAATATGGGATGACACCACAGGCATGTTGATGGATTAAGGTTGATGTAAGTTGATGTATTTTTAACATGATTTTGCTCCTTTAAATCTGGTTGATTTTTTTTTTCTTTGCAGACCTATCAGGACTGACCCTATCAAGTTCAGGTAAGAAGGTGCCAAAGTTTTCCTCTTTGTTTGTTAAAAGGGTAGTTTGGATTATTTTCGGGAGGGGATGTATAAGGTATTTATTGACAGTCAGTGTGTTACCTACAGTAGATGTTGGTTGGCTTGCCTACAGTTAAGAGAAGCAGAGTAGGGCACCAGCATGTAAACTAAATGATAAACTGCTGTGGACAGGGTCGGCAACAAAAGGTGTTTAAAAAAATCTATATAATTTTTAAGTGTAAGTTATATTTAGAATATTTTCTCTGCTTTATTTTGCCATCAGACAGGGCTTACTGACAAGAAATCACTGTTATATAAGCCAAATATCACTCCCTTCAAAGCAACCAAACTCCATAGGTAAAATCAAAGAAATTTTTTCTTGCAGAACACAGGAGTCGCTGGTCTACCGCTGCCTCAATCTGTTTGTTTGTGTTATTGTGTGACTTCTTTGTTTGAGATGGATAGTTCAGATTTACCAAAATCACACAATAACACAGACAAATTAATAGATCGAGTCAGCAGTAGACAAGCAACCCCCCTGTTCTGCACAGTAAAATGACTGATTTTGTCTAAAGTAGTTTGGTTGTTTTGAAGGGAACGATAATTGCATTATACATTGGTGGTTTCCCATCTCAGAAGGCTTTCTGATTGCAAAGTTAAGTGGTGAAAATATTCTAAATATGGTGTAGACTTGATATTGATCATTTTTTAGATGGCTGAAATACGTTTTGTTGCTGACCCTGTCCAGAGTAGTTCATTGCTTAGCTTCCGTGCTGGTGCTCCTCTCTCCTTCTCCAGGCTGGGAGCGTGTCAACAGGCATCTACTGAAGGTAATACACTGACTATTGATAAGTACCTCATACAACCCCACTTCAAATAATGTGAACTGTTCCTTTAAAGATACTGTGCCTGTCAGTCAGTCTTACCCCCATGTCTGTTGTCTTTATATGTAGGTCCACTTATGGTAAAGGATGAGTATGACTATGACAACCAGCAATCTCACTCAAGCTCCGAGAGCCACCTGCAGACTATCCAGCATCCCCCGTCGCGGCCTGGGCCACAGGAGACCTTCAGCAGCCCCGCTTCTACTCCCCCATCAGAAGGCAGCAGCTCAGCTTCAACGTCTGCTTTCTCCACCATCAGTGCTGGACCATCAAGTGAGACACTACACAGGGACTACATATATGCAAAACATAATGGAAGATACTCTCTTTGCTTTTTTTTTTTAAGGAGAAATTTAAATTTAAAAAATGCTGTAAAAGTATTCATTTTGTGCCATTGTACAAGTAGGTTGGGCAAAAATATTTTTAAGGCAATGAACACGTATTTTTACTATTTAGGTTTAAGATCTGATCTGTTGCACAAACTTCCAAGTTGGCAGGAATTTGGCAACATTCAACTGTTCTATTTATATTTACAGATCCTAACCCCAACTGGAGCAGAAACAGCAGCTTCCCCCCTGCAGTGCCTCAGCATCAGAATGGGCATCTACAGCATCATCCACCCATGCCTCACACAGGGCATTACTGTGAGTAGATGGAGAACTCTTCTGCAAAACCCACATCAAGCCTTAAAAATCAGTTTAATTCATGAGCATCCTTCCTCTTTCAAGTGGATGGAGATAATGTCCTGTTAGCATAATGAGCTCTGTTAATTAGTTATTTAGCTTAATATTGATGACTGTGGCTGGAGGACATCATTAACCTCTAAGAAGGCATGCAACTGCTAGTTCACCACTTATTCTAGGACAAGGCACTTCTGATTTATAAGCTGATCAATTAAAGACATCAGTGTTATGTATTTTATTTGATGGAACCTCTTATGATGGTTTCGTTATCAAGGGTTACTATGGATTTTTCCCTATTTGTTTATGTTTTTGTGTCCAAGTGACAAGTTTTGAAATTGGTCCTGTATTGAGAGAGAGTGCTGCTGCTGCTGGCAGAAGCAAAACTGCAGCGTAATCCCTCTGGGCTGCTGTTGCTGTTAAAAGTGTATCCACTAAAAGTGCCTATTTTGCCACAGACAGGCTCATATTGTTATTCTAAGTGTCTGACAATATTATGGAAAGAATTGCTACAAGAGTAGGAGACTGGCACCAGCCAAATGCTGGTGAAATATGAAAGTGGCTGGTAGATTTCAGATGGAAAATAATGATTTACTTTTTGTGGCTTTCAGCTCTGGGTCGTTTGTGATCCTCTTTGATTTGAAAGGTTGAAGTATTTAGTGAGTTGTCTTGTTTTGCAGGTTAATGTGCAGTGTTTGTATTGCACGGGGCAAAGTGCCACATTACGCCAGCATTTAAAATATGATTTGATGATTGTAGACTGTGATTAAGGGCTTCAAATGGCTCTTAATATACAGTATTTTTTCAGAGAGTGTTTAACACCATCAATTAATAGATTGTGCTCAGTTTTTAACTGCTGTGTTTTCTTACTGTTAGACTACTTGACTAGTCTGAATTAATTTTTGTGTTTAATCGACAGGGATATTAGTCGCCAGGAACATGCCTAACAGAGAGACACATTTTTTTTAAAGAGTAAGATCCTTTTAGTTTAACCAGAAACAGCTGCTATATTGCTTGGCTCAAAGTGACCAGTGCAGCGCTCTCCCTCAATACTGGACCAGTTTCAAAAATTGTTGCCACTATTAGTCACTTAGACACAAAAACAGGAAAATAGAATCCAGGTTAAAAAATATCTAAGTTACCCGTCGAGGGAATTTACCAGATGTAAAAGCTGATTTGAAAAATGTGTAAAAGTGATAGCAGTATCACCAAGACATAGATGGTGTAGATCTTTTTTTTTCTGCAGCAGGCTTTCCTATGTTTAAATATATTAATGCATTATACATTCATGAATATGTGATGAGCTGAAGTAAAAATGTGTTCCTGTGGTTGAAGTGAAGACTAGCCTAGGTGTTAATAATCAGCCTTCCCTGTGACATTTTATGAAATCTTATTTTAGAAATGAGCACAGATCATGCAGTGTTTGCTTGAAAATAAGTCTTGAGAGCTGGTCAGAACTGCTTTTGAAAATTAATGTCCACCTGTTCTTGCAGGGCCTGTTACAAACGAAATTGCGTTCCAGCCCCCCATATCCAATCACCCTGGTGAGTGTCAAGCTGTAGATGGAAGACAGTCCATATGTTTAACATACTCAGTGCAACCCATTTGACATGACGTCGCTTGTTGGTTTGTTGCAGCTCCAGAGTACTGGTGCTCCATTGCATACTTTGAGATGGATGTCCAGGTTGGGGAGACGTTTAAGGTACCATCCACATGTCCGATAGTGACTGTGGACGGCTAGTGGATCCATCAGGAGGGGATCGCTTCTGCTTAGGCCAGCTGAGCAACGTCCACAGAACAGAGAACATAGAGCGAGCCAGGTACTCTGCCTCAGACTTGAACATATAGTTCAGTCAAACAGTTCATGTTCAATAAATGTCTCAAGGTGTGATTTACAATAATGTAAAGTGTCTGTAGTGCCTCACTTCTCTGTGCTTACTAGTTTTTTCCCTCTAATTTCTTGCATTAGGCTCCATATTGGCAAAGGTGTGC
This sequence comes from Lutjanus argentimaculatus, assembly GCA_034769285.1. Lineage (NCBI taxonomy): Eukaryota > Metazoa > Chordata > Actinopteri > Lutjaniformes > Lutjanidae > Lutjanus > Lutjanus argentimaculatus. The sequence goes on along the minus strand of JAWZSL010000021.1, from coordinate 1,345,060 downwards.
AGCTGGAGTGCAAAGGTGAAGGAGACGTGTGGGTGCGCTGTTTGAGTGATCATGCAGTGTTTGTGCAGAGTTATTACCTGGATCGAGAGGCTGGACGTGCTCCTGGTGATGCAGTTCACAAGATTTACCCCAGTGCTTACATCAAGGTGAGATTGCAGCACAATAGTCACAATGAAAAGCGGAAACATTTAAAGTAGGCGTTGTCAGAAACTTTCAAATTTGTATTGTTCTTGACACTGGCTACATTTACATGCACGCCAATAATCCAGTCATAATGCAATTAATGTCAGAATTAGAGTAACTGTAATCACAGTAAAATATGTAGAGCATCCTTTTTTTTTAGTTGTATTGAATTTAGTTGAATTTTAACCACATATAGTACCAGTTATGAACCTAGTCAAGTTAACATTAAACCTCACAAAATTTGCAGACAGTCAAATGCCTGAGTGTTCATTCAGTATCTTGTCTTGTCATCAGATTTGAGTGTTTGTCTTGTCCCCTGCCAGGTGTTTGACTTGCGTCAGTGCCACAGGCAGATGCAGCAGCAGGCAGCGACAGCTCAGGCAGCAGCTGCAGCCCAGGCAGCAGCAGTGGCCGGGAACATCCCCGGGCCAGGCTCTGTGGGAGGCATCGCCCCTGCCATCAGTGAGTGTTCTTACTACTGCACATACCCATAAACAAGTGTTTTATTATGAATGGACCCAGACATGTTTGTGGAAAGCATTTCTCTGCGGTGTCAGAAAGTTAATGTTGCTTGGCACTGTGAGATGTGTTTGGTAATAGAGATTGAATAGCTGGCCAACAAATCTAACCAATTAAATTTTAGAGCCACTTTAAATTCAACATACAAAAGAAAGAGCACTCAAATGGGCCATGCTTTTGAGTTGCAAACATTACAGTGGCAAAGTTCACTAATCTTAAAAAGACAAAAACCCTGAACATAGAAGAGTCTTGAAGATTTATGTTATATTCCATAATTTGTTGATATTAAAATACACATTTATTCACACTTCAATGCCATGTTACACACATACGTACAAAAATACAACTGAGATGAAACAATTGTGACTGTACAACACAATGCTCCCCTTTCCTGTTTTCCCATTTAAAGGGAGAGTTATGTTATTGCTGTAGAACAAACTTGAATAACCACATTAAGAGTGAGCACATATCAAGCAGTTTGCTTTGCTTTAACTGCTGTTGTTCTTCGAAGTCCTTTACAAAATGTTTGAGCATTGGCATGCTCAGCAATGACAACTTAAGCTGGAGATGATGAAATTAATTTGCACATAGCTAACAACATCACAGGCTATTACAGTGAGTTTGTTCTGTTTGTTTAGCTTAAATACAGTAAAACGTGTAGCCTATGAAAGTGGGAGATGTGTGTACGGTGGTAGTATTTTTTTCTGTTTTAGCTGTGTTCCAACTTTTACTACAAGAGTAACTTGGCTAGCATATCTCTGCAAGGTTTGGCCTATAGTGCCAGATCGATCTAAAAGTTGCTCCCTGTAATTCCCCTGCAGGTTTGTCTGCTGCTGCAGGCATTGGGGTTGATGACCTGCGCAGGCTGTGCATCCTGCGGATGAGCTTCGTGAAGGGCTGGGGGCCCGACTACCCACGGCAAAGCATCAAAGAGACGCCCTGCTGGATCGAGATCCATTTACACCGAGCTCTGCAGCTACTGGATGAAGTTCTGCACACCATGCCCATAGCTGACCCGCAGCCTCTTGACTGAGTTAAAAGACATGAACTGTACACACACAAAAAATAAAATCAGACTGAACTTTTAACAGACCACTTCACTTATAGACCTGGAGTGCTGAAGGAGGACTCCAACGACAGGGATGCCGAGTAGGTTGTAGGAACGAGGACATAAAGCCTGGCAGTGTACTCCAAACACACTTCTCTCAAATCCAGTGCTGTGAGCAGTTGGCAGTGTACTGATGAGTCTCTTAAGTCTGCAAGTTCAGTGACTTCCAAAACAGCTGGAGGAACATGTGAGTCACACTGGAAGGGATTGTAGTACTTAAGATGCTGCCAAGAGGATGCGCATGAAAAAGGAAGACAGCATTCAGACATCGTTAAATAATAGGAACTGCATAACGGCATGAAGGGAACAAGGCTGTGTGCCTCTCAAATCTGAAGTCGAAGTGAATTAAAGAACGTGACCACACTGGGATTGAAAGATGCAAAAAGCCTATCAATGATTTAATTGGCCTTAGTGCTTCACACAACAAATGCATCGCCATAAGAGAGTGTAGGGTGTGAAACAAGGAATGATTCATACTCAGCTGTCGCCTTTCTTCAGTGTGAACTTGTCCATATTTAAGATTTTAAGATGTTTACAGCCCCCATATCTGGCTAAATGACAAAATTCATTTTTTGGACTATTTAGTAAGAGGGAAAACTATTGTATTTGGCTGAAAACCAGTTAAGCTGAGCACAAGTGATGCTCGGAGCACAGTTACAACTGCAGGCACTGTGGTTAATCCATGGGTCAGGCAAATCGAGTCATAAAATTTAACATCTTGATTAATAGTGGATGGGTTGTGGCGGGGAAATAGGCAGCGTCTGCCCCATAACAGAGACTGTATGCATTTACACATGAGGGACAGAAACACAACTTCATTGGTCATTTAATTGTTTCCTCTGAAGAATGTCCTCTATCCTGTCAAGTTTATAACATTACTTTTTAGTTTTGCTGCTTAAATTTCCCACGATACGTGCTGCAGCGACATTGCTGCCCACATGGAAACATTTAAAATGACTGAATATAGTCTCTAATCATTAATGTAAATCGTGAAAGAAAACATTTACACATCAGTACAACACACAACAAAGAAAAAGAAATCACCTGGAAAGCTTGCAGCACTTGACATGTTTAAAAAGTAACATAGCCCACAGGGAGGTGCAGGTCTCTAATCCGGGGAAAATAATACGTTTGTATGGTTGGCAGGTGGTGAATTTATGTGTACACAAAGATGAACTCGGATCCGATGTGTGCACCACTACTGAGCACAGTGTGGCGTCTTGTATTTTCTTTACCCTGACTGAACACACTACACGTGATCCCAGTTGGAGTATACTGCCAGTCCAGTCCTCCTTCACTGGCTCTCCAGTGCCTATACAGCTTCATGCAAGTGGACATTTTCCCCCCTTCACAGATCACAACGTTTATGTAAAATCATGTTATTCATTACTCATGTTTTTGTAAGATGTAGTCTTAAATATTTTTTCAATGCTGACAGTCTTTGCTTGACATTTTTTGATTCATATTCCCCTTTTGAATAGTTGTTTTTAAATGACGTTAAGAGCATTTGAAAAGCCCATTTTAGCTGACCCCAGCTTCTTTTTCAACGCCATACATCGTTTCCATTATTCTACCACCAGTCAAGGCTAATGTTTTCTACTGAAGTTTTTCAAACCCCAAATTTCATTGAAATTATTAAATATTTTAAAAAGAAAAGGTTATAACAATTTGCGTAATCTTATTTGTAATTGTCATTCTTTTGATTAGATGCCCACATAGTGTCCATTAGCACTTTATTAATTTGCTTAAGTATTTTGTCTTGTTTCATAGTATGTGTGGTTACTTGTTGTATCCATATGATCTCTTAGCATAGTTGAAAAGTTATTCTTGCTAATGATCTTTGGTGAGATCCATCAAGTGTTTGCCCAAAATCAATCTCATCAGTATCAAACACAGCTGGTTTGAAAGGTATTTTTTCACTCTATTCTGGCAAAACTGTTGGAAACAGAGTTGTGGTTCATGATATTTTAAATCATGTCTGTGCAGGTTGAAACTACTGTGAAAAAAAAACAACCTTCAAACCAACAGGCGGCGAATCTTTGATACTCAAAAGATAAATTTTGGGTGGAGCACCACTTTGAGATGACTTACCGCCACCCATTTTAATTTGAGTATTACTTGGATGACACTTAACACATTCTAGACAACAGCTGAGAAAAGGAAGCAAGGAAGGAACTGTGAGAGGAAGTTTAAGCCATAATGATGCCAAATATACCCTCTGAAAAGTGAAAAGGTTATCAGACTGCAGTCATTTCAGTGTTACGTTGCTGGGTTCAATTATCAGCTCATTTTAAGTTTTGCTCAGCACTATTGATCCAACAATATTTTGGTATTTGGAGCTCTGTTGACTTACAGCTGTTGCAGTATTTTATACTCTTTTGCTACCTTTATGGTTACAATGATGAACCACTCTGGTCATAATTGAAAATGATTAAAAAAAAAAAAAAGAATGCTGTACAATTTTGAGGAAATGCAAGTTCATGCTCATCTTGATCTTTACATTTGTGTCATACATTCTGAATACATATGGAGTTTGAATGATATTGGTGTTTATATGTATGAATATGGTTGAATAAAATTTAACGGGCTAACATGTAGTGTTGGAGTTATGAAATTGTCTTATTTTGAAACTTTGATTAAAGTGTAGAGCTGCAATTATAGTCAGTTGATTAGTTGGTCAAAAGAAAATTAATTGCAAATTATTTTGAGAATTGGTTAATTGCCATTTTTAGGCCTCTGCATTGGTGACAGACATGGCATCATGTTTTTAGTTTGCCTGTCCATCTGTCCCATTCTTGTGAATGTGATATTTCAAGAACACTTGGACGGAATTTCTTCAAACTTTGTAGAAGCGCCCATTTTTCCAATTTCTTCAAATTTGGCACAAATATCCACTGGGACTCAAGGATGAACTAAGTGGATTTTGGTGGTGCAAGGTCACTGTGACCTCATGTCCATCCCATTCTTGTGAATTCCATATATGAGGAATACCTTGAGGGAATTCTTTAAATTTGGTACAAACATCCATTTAGACCCAGGGACGTACTGATTTTTGTGGTCAAAGGTCACAGTCACTGTGACCTCAAAATGATTTTGGCCATAACTCAAGAATTCATAAGCTAATTAGAAATTCAATAGAAATATCTAAAAGGACAAAATGATGATGTGGTGACATTTTGTATCCAAAAGGTCAAAAGTCAGCTTCACTGTGACATAATGTTCTACGGCTTTTAAGTCTTTTACTCCCTGAAGAGCAGTCTTAAATGAAGCAAAGTCAAACACAAATGTCAAACGGCAAATTAATCAATAATAAAAATAATTGGTAGGTGCAGCCCTATTAGTTAAATTAGGAGGACGCTTAAAGGACGCTGACTTTCAACAAGAAAACGTTTATTACTGCAAAGACAAGTCACAAATTTTAAGAAAACAACACTAAGAAGCTAGCCTGAGCTGAGATCTGAAATATTCAGAAAACCAAACTACATGTGTCTTTAATAGTTTCTATATTCATCAATACGACACACTAAATGATAATGTCTTTATAAATATAAAAGTCCCCCAATTGTCCTCGTTTTTTATGTAAAATACACAATACAAATCACCCTACACGCATTGGTTTGCTTGCCAATTTGAGAAGAAAAACTTAATGGCACACAAAAAGAAAGTCACATGAAGTTTGTGTGTATATATTATATCAGATACTATACATTATCCAAAAAAAGAGGAAAAAAAGAAATCACAAAAGCACTTTAGCCAACATATCTTGATAAAAAGTTCACCAAAAGAACAACTCAAATAATTAGGACACAAATAAATATACCTTTTTTCAGTTTTTGATATATACATATTTTTGTCTAGAGTGAATCAAAATAAAAACCTTCCCCAAATGCCACTGCCAAATGCTTGTGCTTGCATTAGAGCGTGCTACAGATGGCCACGACTCACTAGACTGTCAAATGGCACTTGAAAACATCCAAATACAAATCTCAAACAGGTCACAGCATTCAGAAAATATCATTTGACAAAAAGAAATCACGATCATGAGAAAACAAGTCAGAAGAGAGCATTTTTACTTACAGTAACTCTCCTTGTTCATTAACCAGTTCTATACAATAAAAAGCCGTCTGCAGATAATCTACCATGTGTAAACTACTAAGTATGACTGACTGTGTGTGTGCGTGCATGTGTGTGTGGTGTCACATCCAGTAAATAATAAATAGTCCAGTTCTGAGGACAGGTCTTTTTACTTCCTCAATCCTGGCTGTCTTCTCAATGGCAGCACCTGTGCAATGAAATGTCTGCTCTGATAGCCTCGATCTGTAGCCCACCAGAGACCCAATAGTCACCCAGGCCGTCTGCTCTGGCCAGGGCGAAATGAAAGGCACTGGAGTCTGCTATGGGTCAGTGAAGCTGCCGTTTTGTCCAGGTGAAGAGGCATCTCTTAGCTTTCGCTCCTATGACAAGTTAAGGAATAGCTTATGTCTCTCTTTTTTTTTTTAATGTTTTCTGGTTGGAAACGGGCTCATTTGCAAAACAGCTGTTACAAAAACAATCTCAATTTAAAAGACACTGAGAAATAAAGTACAATTGTGTTGGCAGCATTATCATCAGTCCAGTGTTGACCAGGCAGGCTTTGAGATGCAAAGAAAGCTAAATCGCTGTCTGGCACGTGAGTTTGAAGGACCAGTGTGTAAGATTTAGTGGCATCTAGCTAGCGGGGAGGTTGTAGTTTGCAACCAACTGAATACTGCTTACCTCGCCCTCCCCTTCCAAGCATGTAAGAGAATCTACAGTGGCCGCAAAAAACGCATTTAGAGCCAGTGTTTAGTTTGTCCATCCTGGGTAGGGATGCATCGATACCGTGCTCATGTACTCATAATCATAAAACTTCTCAGATACCACCACGTCTAATATTACTTTACGAAAAGGAACTCCTTTAACACGATGCAGAGTTCAAGGAGTTTGCTATGTGAGCAGCAGGAAACTGCACAATTTGTTACATTTAGAAAGTGAGAAATATCTGATAAAAATAATGTTTTTAAAGTTGCTGTGAGAACTGTAATGGCATTAAGTACACATGTTGGGACTGGGTATGGGCAAGTACCCAAATGTAAATACTTGCATTTTACTTTGAATGCACCAATACCGCTTTTTTCCCCATACATAGTGCTGGGCTACTGTAGAAACATGGTGGTGCAACATGGCAAACTCTGTGGAAGAGCACCCACACCTGTAGATATAAATGGCTCTTTTTAAGGTAACGAAACACAACAATTTCAGATTGATTTTTACACTAACGGAAACATACTATTGAATATATTATTATTAATGAATATTATACTTAGATTCCTGCCATATTCTGCCAATAGATCTCCCTAAATCTTACACACTGTACCTTTAACGTAAAAAATAAAAAAGGAAAAAAACAGAATCGACAAAAACAGTTTCTAGCAGCACATGGTAGGCGTGCAAGAACAGAAAGCACTTATGATCCTAAAGCACACAATTAAGATTTAAAGAAAACATTTTTATAAGCCATTTTCACTTCAGGCACAAAATAATACAAGTTTACATCTACAATTTGCAGTTAATTTATGTGACATATGATATTCATATGTTAACAAAATTATTCAGTGACAGAAAAAGTAAAAGAAAGAAAGTATCCAGCAAAACTTCCATTCCTAACCGGTACACACTACTCAGATTTTCAGCATGATTTGAAATTTTAAGTCACAGATTTAAACTTTTTAAGTCTGTATGTCTGTCACTTTTTTACAACTTCACTCTCAAAAATCCAGTGAGTGCTGGAAGTCAGTCAAGTCAGCTCTTGGGAATGGGGTAGATTATTATGAGATTTATGTGCAGCTCTGGAGAAAGTATAAGAGGTGATCTAGGGCTTAAGTTTTTGTATGCAATCATTTTTTTTATTGGACATTTTCATTACTTTCTCTGTGTTCTCCCAACTTGCATTCAGCAGTTCAATACCAAGAGTCGGGGAGCAATCTATCATACGGAGTTCATTATGGTCACAGACTAAACAAAATGCCTCGGGCCTTTAACAAGTTCATTGACCTTTTTCTTGCAGACTTGTCAAACTGTCCTTAAGCAACATAATAATAAAGCCAGATTTGTGTGCACTCTATTCCAGCAGGATGAGGGTAAGGCTGCAGCATGGGATGTGTACTGCGACTGCAGGTTTAATCTGGAGTGTGTCTTTGGCGTTGCCAGATTTTACTTTTCAGAATCAAATAGTGTCATGGAGATGATTTAAAGGACCAGTGTGGAGGATTTAGTGATATCTAGTGGTGAAATTGCAGACTGCCAACACCTCTTGTAACCCTGCCCTTCCAAGCTTGTAGGAGAACTTGTGGTGGCCATGAGACTCCCAAGAACGCGAAAGCCTGAATCTAAAGCCAGTGTTTAGTTGTCTCTTCTGGTCTACTGTGGAAACATGGCCCCCATGGAAGAGGACCCATGCCTGCTGTAGATTGTAGCTGCAGTAGATTAAACTCTAGGGCTGTCCCTGAATTTTTCAAGTTGAATCAGATTTGGTTTTAATATGACAATTCAAAGATTCATTTTTTTTTAACCAGTAAGACTCACGTTTTAATATCTTTCTTGGTCATCTGTGATGTGAAAACAACAGATTTTCACGCAATCTGAGAAAGTAAAGGTGTGCATCCTCCTGTACTTAGTTACAAAATCCAAGCGCATCTGTGGAGCTCAGGCTGCAGCAGCCACTGTCTGGCCTGAAGTAAGGTTTATATTTTGACCAGTTATATACTGTATATTTTTTTGGTGAGTTTATTTTATCCTTTATCCTTTCCATAATGCTGTCAGACACTTATAACAATCTGAGTCTGTCAGTGGCAAAAAACAAGCACAAGCAAACAAACAAGTGTCACTTGTACTGTGTACTACGAAACAGAGTGCGCGTGATGCGCAGTCAGCCAATTCACCGATCACTCTTCTCTGCTTCCATCAGTTAGTTTTGTTGTTTGTGGTTATTTAGATACTCAGTTTGTAAAGTTTACAGCCTGCCATGCTGTTGCATTGCTTGTTTCACCAGATTTTTTTTTAAAATAATTGCACCAGGTAAGAAAACTATATTTATGATACCCCTTATTTATAATTCCTCACTGAAATGTTCTCCCTGTGCATTTTTGTAAGCTTCTATCTGTTTTATCCTGTTATTGCACACTGACTGACAAAGGAAGGATAAAAAAAACAAACACTGCTTGACTGGAAGGACTGCAGTCAACTGAAGGGTCTTCAACTTATGATTATATTCCATTTCTGCCATTAAATCACCGTAAATCTTACACACTGGACCTTTAATAAAACATCTGTGAGAGTCCTCTGACCCAGTAACCTAAATGATGTGCAGTATTTGCACTTTCTCACCCTCATTTACTGCTAAGCATGTTTTTACACAGGCACAACCAAAACAAATGGCATAATCCAGTGTATTGTAGTATCTAAAAGGAATTCTTCAGTAGTGATAGAACCCAAAGGACTCAGAATACAGCAAATACAGTGTCGACCCTTTTTTCTACCACAATCAACCCACAAACATGACTTGCAAAGAAAACAAAACAAACAAAACAATCAAAAAACCTTCGGGTCCTCCTGTACAGTAGGTCTGCTCTTTGTAGTGGTATAATTCATGATTCATTATCAGTACCCATAATAATATGTTGTAATGGGTCAAGCATCTCAACCAAAACAAAAAACACAATAAATATCAATAAATAAACATTTCTGCAGAGCAATGGTGCAGACCATTTCAAACATGAAAAGAAAAATAACAAAAATCATTTTAGTAACAAAATGTTCCTATTTAGAGGATTAATCTCAATATTTCCCACGACATAGAAGGCTATAACAGTTCAAGTATAGATGTAGTCTAATGAATCAGAAGTTAGTCCCCATGCCTTTTCCCATTTCACAGTCTATGAACTAATCACAGAGGAGCTACCAAAAGAAACAATCACATATAAACAATCAGATCAAACCACATAAAAAGCAACAAATATATGTAGTGTATCATCATTATATATACTATACATATATATATCTATATATCTCTTTGAATATCACAAAATATCTACTTTTGGTCCACTGTACAAAGATGATCTTTAAACAGGGAACAAAGGATGAAAAGCATTTTTATGGGCTAAAAACTGAAGTGAAAATGTTATCAGAGGTGAGAGAAAAAGCAATGCTGTTTTTCTCCATCGCGTTGAGATTTGTGCAGTACAGTGGTGTGTGTGCAATAAGGTTTGGTGACTGTGCTGCACGCGTCAAAAGGGCTGGCACCACTGGTTTGAGGTAGGGTGACTGATGGATGTGTTCCAACACATACACACACAAGCACGCAGACACACAGGCTTACAGTATATACACACATAAAAACACAGTGCAGACCAATGCATCCCGTGTTCACACTCACATAAACACACATACACACTTCACCCGATAACAAAGGCTAATGCAAGAATAGGCCTCAAGAGGGCAGAGTGAGGGCAGGAGCAAGGCTAAAGACCATGATTCAGATAATAAGCTTAAGTAGAGCTGATCCAGAGAAAACAACAGGTGTGTGAGTCTGTGCCTGCATCCCTTGGTCTCGACACTGATGAGCCAGCCCAAATCCAGCCACGAGTCACCAGAAAAGCCAAAAATCTGTGGCTGGGACAATGCAGAGGGGCTGTGGGCTCTCTACAGCACACAGTCAGGACTACAAGGACAGCTGCATTTTTAAGGATAAGGCACTATGATAAAGCCGAGGTACATTAAATCCCTGACATTCCTTCTGCTCTGCAACATGGCACTGTGGGACAGGAAACAGCTCTCAGGGTGAGCCCAAAACGGCTCACTCTCAGCTTCTTCTTGTTGGTTTGGTTTTGGTCCTTCGTGAACTTAAATTTCATTAAGACAGAAACTGCAAAAAAACGGGGGAACTTGTCCAGTAAAAGTTGTTTTCAAGATTACAGCTCAAAGTCACGTAAACGACACTACAGAGCATCTAAAATGAACAAAGGCAAGCGTTATGCACAGAGTGCATAGAAAAAGCTAGCATTGAGGAAGTGGTTTTATACAGCCGGTCTTCTCAATCTCGTTTCTATATACACAAGTAGCAGCACAGATATTTCTTTAGGGGTTTCTTTTTCTGTGGCTAAAATCTGAGTGGTTATCAGTGGGTGGCTACCATATAATTTCAAACAGAACGGACAAAACAGCCCCATGATTCTTTTTCAAACATACATAAAACGTTATCCCTTTGTTTTTTTTAGCTACATACAATACTCAAAATCTTGTGTTCAGCCAAATGTTTTTCAGCAGTTGGAATGCATGTTGACATAAATCATACTAAAATTAGGAGGGATAAGGGGAAATTAAAAGAAACACAATGATAGCACCATGAGTTTTGGGTAATACCAATTGAAAGTACAGCAAAATATTTACAATAGGCGAAGGTCTTGAGTCAATCGATGACTTTGCTCCGCTGGGACTAGTGACATGGATTTGAGCTCTGAGACATCAGTAGTTTGAAGGAGTTTCCTTCAAGATAAAACCTGTCTGTGTAGACAGACAGAGGCAGGAAACATTTAACGGGTCAAATTAGTCCTCCTCCAGCTGCTGCATTGTGAGAGAACAAAGACTTATGGGACAACGACACATCCAGAATCTAAGCAGTCAGACATGGACAGCACATCTTGGCTATCATCATTTCAGAGACCCCCCCGCCCCCCCACAGACCAGGTTAGACCAGGGGAGGGGAGAGCGACGTCCACACGAGTGCAGACAGAGACAATGCATGAGAGAGACTGAAACATCTAGACGTACAGAGAGAAAGATATGTGGAGAGTGAGATAGCAAAAATAGGCCAGACAAGGTCAGCCGTGCCCTCAGACCCTCAAACGGAGGCATAGGTGTTGCCTGTGGCGCTGCAGTGGCGAATGGTGGGAGTACCAGCAGAAGGGGTTAGGATGTGCTCACTGTGGTCCTGCGGAGGCTGAGGGAGTGAGTGAAGGACACCTGGCTGTACGACCCCCACCACAGGGTGGGACCCGTCCTCTAGGGCCCCCACCTGGATCACCTGGATCACTTCGTGCTCCGACTTCTCTCGCTTGGCAAGAGGTTCCCCGGACTCCTCCGTGTCCTCTTCCAAGTCACTGTCCATCCCACTGGCTTCATCTATACAGGAGAATCCAACACATATAAATAGTGGTGCAGACTTAATAGCTCAAAGTAATCATGAAAATGGTATGGCTGAACACAGCTAAGAACTTGACTCTTCACTTAATGTTTAGTTGATGGGTTCATTGATGTTTAACTGGAAACATGTACCTCATATTTGCTGCACTGCTGCTACAGGTGATCATGTTGCAGTTTTGTCAATTCGACTTCATTTAATACTATGAAGGATTTTTCTGCAATTAAGGCTTTCAAATATGGAGAAAAAAAGAGTAAAACACTAATGGGATAGTTTGGATTATCTGAAGTGGTTTTGTATGAGGTACTTACTCAGTGTATTACCTACAGTAGATGGCTGTTGACAACTCCAGTTTGGAGAAGAAGTAAGAGTACTGCTGTAAGAAGCTAAGCAATGTGCATAATATCAGTTTAAGTGTATGCTAAACTAACCTTGCCATCAGACAGCCTTTTCCAACAGGAAACAGCCGTTACATAAACCACATATTGCTCTCTCCAAACCAACCAAACTCCATAGGCAAAATCACTAATTTTACCTCAGAGAACACAAGAGTCTACCTCTGCCTTGATCTGTTCGTTAGTTTGTGTTACTATGTGACTTCAGTGTTTTAAACGGGTTCGTTTGGATTGAGCTTAGTCACACTATAGCACAAACAAACAGGTCAAAGCAGTGGTAGATCGGCAACTCCTGTGGTCTTTGAGGTAAAATTACAGTTTTTGCTAATGGAGTCTGGTTGAGCAAAAGAGCTGTCGATGGTTTGCTGTCTGAGGGCAAGGTAAAGTGGTCAAAATATTCTAAGTATAACACACACTTAAACTGATATTGATGTTTTTATGTGGCTAAAATACCTTTTGTTGCTGACCCTGTCTTCAGCAGTTACTTGTTTAGCTTCTATACTGGTACTCCTGTCTGCTTCTCCAAAGTGGGGGCTGCCATCTACTGTAATTCATACACTGACTATCCATAAGTACCTCATAAGACCCCACTTCAAAATAATCTAAACTATCCCTTTAAATACACACATACAATTACATCAGTGTAATAATATTAAAGGCACGGTATGCCACTATGTGCTATCACATTTGATTGTAATCAGGCCAAAAATTTCTCTCTTTGTTTGCACAGAATCTCTCAGCAGTCTCAGCTCATTAACCACATATTCAGCTGCCTGGCACTGACCTAAATGACCACTGAATTTAACTAGTTGTAAAAACATAGAAAGTCTCTTGAGTTGGAAAACGTGATTACTGTTCAACAGTTACACCAGTCGTCAACAACAGGATCTCTTTTCTAGAACAGTGGTCAGGCTATATACACTTTATACATTTTGCCACATACCTTTATCAATGTTGGCGAGAGAGAGGGTGTTGAGGCTGTCGAACTGGAAAAAAAAGAGAAAGATACTAAATTGTAATTTAGGTAAAACATCTCTTATAGAAAATGACCAAACAACAGAAATTTCACATCGGACATACAGTGTATCTATCATATAATGTAGTGTATCATGGTGGCACTCTAAACAACTATGAAGATAAGATGCTGCAGTTATACCTCCCCCATGACACCAATGGGTGTCTCTCCAGTAGCTTGAGCCACACGATGCTCCACCAGGTAAAACATGTACTCATCATACAGCAGGCGAATCAGGTGGAAGGAACCAAAGCTGGCAGCACTGCGCAGGGTCAGGTCCCTGATCACCATAGAACTGTGGAGACAAAGAAAAAAAAAACACTGTAAGGCTCTTGTGTCTTCAAAACAATGCACTGATTATGGTTATTACTACTTTTGTTGCAGACCTGTAGAAGGACCACTTGAGCAGGAACTGTCGAGCCGCTCTGGGAAAGCTGGGCCGGTGCTCGTAAGGCTTGAGCACCTGAGTGACCACATTCTCCAGCCAGGCTGCCCACTGCTCCAGAGAGCTTTGCTGCTGTAGTGTGGCCTTGAAGTCCTGCTCCAAGTGCTGAACCACTCCCTCCTCGCACTGGCAGACCCATGATGCCTGCTCCTATACAGCAACATGAAGAAAGAACTGGAGGTTCATACCTGTACTGTCAAAGGAAAAGTTACATCTACTACAAGGAGTTAACTGGTTATGAAACCGTCTTAATTTATTACTAAAAACTTAACAAGACCATCTGCAAGAAAATGTGCTTTTTCTTTATAACTGTACAGAAAGGCATACCACCAGGTTGGAGTCTCTGTAAAACTTAACAAAACAAGCCTGTGTTTACATTTCCCCAGGTAAAATGTTAGCCAGGTAAAAAGAAGCAGGAGATTTTTATTTACATCATTTTAATTTTGACATAATTTGTGGTTATTACAGTGGAAACACTACTGCTTTGTCCACAGGGGCCTCCAAAATCAACAAAATATGAAATTTCCTTGTAGTATCTTCAAAAAAAAAGTACTTTCCGGAAGGCACAGTTCTGTACACATACCAAAAGCACCATCATTGAAAATCGAGACACAAAGAGCTGTTCTGACCTGTACGTTGGCAAAGTCAACACGGTTGAGATCACTCAGCATCTGGTTGATCTGTGATGTGTTTTGCAACACAGCTCGGGCCGCTTGAGCCAGGTGGTTCAGAGATGTGTATCTGCGCAGTGTTTGCGCAAAGGCACTAACAGCGGCAATCTGTGGAGAGAACACACACAAAAGCCCAGGTGTTACACACTGTAAGTTTACATACCTTTCAAAAGTGATAGTTAAACTATTACTCTTAAGTGTTAAAGGGACAGTTCATCCCAAATCAAAATACATATTTTTCCTCTTACCTGTAGTTCTATTTATCCATCTAGATAGTTTTGGTGCGAGTTGCTGAATTTTGGAGATATTGGCTGTAGAGATGTCTGCCTTCTATCAAGTATAATGGGATAAAATGACACTTGGCTTGTGGTGCTCAAGGCACCAAAAGAAAATCCATTTGACAAAGTCAACAGCAATGTCTCTTTGGCATTTTGAGCAGTGCAAGCTGAGTGCCATTTAGTCCCATTATATTCAAGTGAAGGCAGACATCTCTATGATCGATATCTCCAAAATTCTGCAAGTCACACCAAAACAATCTAGATGGACAAGTAGCACAACAGGTCAGAGGAAAAATATGTATTTTTGGGGTGATTTGGGCCTGTCTCTTTAATTATATATTTTTGGAACTGTAACAGGCAACGTTCTCGTATATCATTTTCATTGTATGAATACTCTAAGTGTACCTTGGTCTGGATCATTCTCTGTGGAATGGCATTCATGGCATTATTGAGCCAACCTTCCAGGCTTTTGGCAAAGTTGCGAATGGCTTGAGTCAAGGCACCTGAGGGAAACAAAAACAACAATGGTGAATTAATGACTGTGATATTAACAGAATTAACACAGCAAACATATAAACATGACAGGGGTGTATGAGTGTGGCTCACTGGGAATGGGTCTCAGGACATCAGGAATGAGGATCTCCACAAGGGCCTGGTACATTAGATGGTCACAGGTGCTCATCCATTTGAGGACAGCCTCGTTTCTGCACAGCACCACTAGCTGTGATCGGGGGAGCCGTGCTTCAATCTCACTCACGCTGCTGAGGAATGAACAAACCAGACTTAGACAGATGCCTTTGAATTTTCAAGAGTCAACATTGTACATTACCATCAGCTTGACCTCACCTGTTTTCTGTTACAGTGGCTCCCTCTACAGAGTCAGGGGGAGAATAACGCCAGAAAGTCTGCCACAACTTCTCAATTAGACTGAACTGGAGGTTGACAACCACATCCAGGATGGCCTGAAACAAAAACAGATAACAAATGTGGTGAATAGCTTTCACTAAATGAGGAAGAAAAAGACTCTCTGAAAGCTGTCAGCATCAAGGTTATTATCCAGAGGAACCAGGATATTGTCAGTTGCCAATGTCCCTTTTTTGCTGCATTGACATGGCAGCAAAAATCTCATATATGGTCACCTCAAAGCCTCAGTACATCATTCCCAAACTATCTGGATGGCTAGCCAACAACCCAGGAGCATGTGAGGAAATATGTGGTTTTGTAGTTTGGCTGAACTGACCCTTTTATCGGGATAAGAAGGAGGATAGCTGTTTGTCAGACAATACAGCCTTGGCCATATCCTGTCGATGACCCGATCCTTAGTTTTCAGACATTAAAAGAGCTGTGATTGAAAACTTCTCAAGATGAAGAGAAAATTATGTTCCAAAATGCCAGCAGCTGGCATTTACAAATCTCTGCCACTATAAGCACACATGACCTTTCTCAAAGTTTCCACACTCTAAAGCAAAACTTTAAGTACATTTTCTTCTTCAAAAGTTGTAAAACTTTATTCAGTATTTTCTGTCTTATTAGCCTTTCCTCATTAAAGATGGCTTAAATAAGATTAAACTACTCACTTGCAGTCATGATTGATACTGATAGATTAAATACTATATATGTAAGGGGGAAAACATGGACTCAATTCTAGGAGAGAATGAGAATCTTGATGGAAGATATGTGGAATAGATTCCACATATGGGGGTGGTGAAATGCAGCTAGTCTTGGCAGATCAATAGATGAATGTACAGTCACAATGCCTGCATAGTTATATTGATGATGTTGCATCAATGAATTCTACAATATTGAAGGGGATTACTTAGCTTTCATTGAGCTATGGAGAATTTCCAGTGAATACAAAAATAATGCAATTGGTCTAACCTCACAGTGCTCTCTGTAAAGGGACTGCAGAGCTTTCACATCCTCTGGACTGATGTTCTCCGTATTGCTCTGTCCCAGGTCCAGTTCTACAAAGTCAGGGAGTGCCCGTGATGCATCTATGGGGGCAAAACAAATTTCATTGACCACTGTGGATGGTATATTTCAGTGCATGCATGTTTTTTTGGCTTTACAGACATTCAAAAGAGAAAAGCAGCTGACCAAGGAACTGCTGGTGGTGTTGGCTCTGTGCAATGACTGTCTGCTCTGCTGCACCAGGATGGGGCTGGCCTCCACCTGAGTAATTCTCCCCAGAGCAGGAGTCAAACTTCTGCACTGGCTTGAACCTGAAATCAAACAGCTCACCTGAGTATCTATAAGAACTGAGACTTGCGTCACAGCATGTACTGCATCATGTCTGTATGCACTGCTAGCTGCCTGTTACCTCTGTTTCTGCTGAACAGGTTGCTGTCTGAGGGCCATGTACTGCATGTCTTCTTGAAGTCTGTTGAGCGGGAGTCTGGTTTCACACGTATTCCATAGTAATGATATTTAGAGTTCCCTCTGCAAGACAAAAAAACCAAAACAAAAGTGATCAAACATTAAGAGAGTCTTGAACGACTATGATAGATGCACAAAATATTCCAGTTTTTGCGCTTATTCGGACAAAGACGATATTCCTACTAAGCTGTTCACATGACTAATGAAAATGAATATTCCACTAATATTATCAAGTACACACAGTTGTGCATACTCCAATATGGAAAAGTGTAATGGCTGGAGCCATCTGAGCTATTTTAATTCTTTGCGTCAAAATAGTTTTCCACTGGTGTTGGACTCCATCTTTCATTTGCTCAACCACCTTCTTGAAAAGGCTGGCATTGTGATAAGAACATCAGCAAGGATTATTTTCACTGTTGATTAATCTGGCAATTATTTTCTTGATTGATCCATTAGTTTGTTGGTCCATAAAATATCAGAAAAGGTGTGAAAAATGTCGATCAGTGTTTCCCAAAGGTGATTACCTCAATGTCTTGTTTTTCCTACAATCCAAAGGGATTCAGTTTACTGTCATAACAGAGTAAAGAAACCAGAAAATTTCACATTTAAGAAGCTGAAATCAGAATTAAATAATTACTCAAACTGATTAATTAGTTATCCAAATATTTGGTAATGAAATTAATAATCAATTAATTAATTAATTAATAATGTCGCTCTAGTGGCGCATATAAAAAACAAACAAACCAAAAAAACCTGTTGATATCCAAGTCTTTCATAATGTTTAAAAGTAGGTGTTTATCCTAAACAGAAATGTGGCCTTTTCTTTTGTGCATTCATCTCTACCCCAGCCTTGCAAACTGCAGTAAAAACTGTAAACGTAGACAAATATTCTAGATGGGCTGTATACATGTCCAAAGAACGCCTGTAACAAAAGAATAATATTGGCATATTGCACATGTCTTATTTAGAAAATGCTACATTCAGAATAAGGCCTAATTCAGAATATCCAAATGAAATATGCTGTTTACATGACCTGTATCAAATTTGGAATACTGTCATATCGAGTGGCAGAACACTAGTGTGTGTGTAAACATACTCGGCGTGAGGTGTAAAGAAATATTCACATGAACGGAGGAGAGGGACAGAAAAGATGAACCAACGAGGCTTTTAGTAGATCAGGGTTTAGATGGATGACAAACAGCAAGAGGAGCCAAGCAAGCATACTGCCATTAGTTAAAAATCTTAAACTTTTCCTTACCCAAGACAAAGAAAATAAAAAAATAATAAAATAGTAACCTTGTCCCAAGGCGCCTTGTACGGAGTCCCATGAAGATGGAGCGGATGAGTTTGCCAAAAGAGGCTGCATTTACAGGGTCCAGTTTCTGCTCCTGGCAGTGGCGCAGATAATGATTGTAGAGGGTGGATCGTGGTAGACTTACGCCCTCTGCTGTCTCGTAATTGTCCAACAGCCACTGGAGCTACAAGGGAATACATGCTCTTTACTCAAGAGATTCACACTCTGACAAAATGTGTGGAAAGACCGCAGACAGTCTATAGTCTTTATGCCGCAGTGTTACACCTCTGCATAAGCATTTCTATTGCAGCCAGTGAATTTAAAGCAATAGTAACAATTAAAACTGCAACAAAAACAGCAAGCACCAAATCAAACTCAAATGTATAGAGAGTTGAGAGAGGCAGAAGAGCAAGAGAGTGAGTCTAGCAAAAGTCAAGGGCAAGCATTAGTAAAAGCAACTTACATGGCTGTTGAGCAGCGAGCTTCTCTGACTGGATAAACCCTCAGATTTTTGGAGCGTCTCAATCGCCATTTCAATCTGATAAACCATGAAGCACAGGACAACAAAATGTAAGAGGGGGAAATAAAAACAAAAGCAAGAGAAAAATAAAGAGTTGATGTAGACACATTAGTGGCCACTAGCAAAAATAAAGAGAATCTAGAAAGGATCCCAAAGCAAGCACCACTAAACCCAAGCAGAGCAGGACTATCTGCCATTTAAGGAAAACCTTTGGGGACACAGGCTCAACAGGATCAACTAAGTACATCAATCGTGGCTAGCTGGCAGACACACTACTCTTCAAGATTCCACCAGCTCAGATCCACCTATAACAACTGTTAGGTGCAGAGGAAAAGCCAGACTCGATTACAAAAACAAAAGACTAGGGCAGTGTGCCAAGATGGATTTAGTAACACCTGCACGTCAACCTGAGAGTTATGCTGAACAGCTGGTTTGCACTTCACATAAAGAAGTCTCACTGGGTATTGACATTTTTGTTACTAGTGGAAAAAATATTTTTCTTGTGTATTTCTGGCAAATTAGTGTTGTTTTTCAGTTTGATATCCTTGGTGTTGTTTGTCAATACTTATCAAAACTCTATGACCTTTTGTTGCTTTTGATAAATCTCAGTTTCCAAAGACTTTTTGTGTTTTAGTGCCACACGTGCAATTATTAGGGCTGACACCTTCTAGTCAGCTGGTCAATATGTTCTTGTCAAACCAAATTCTCATTGGTTGGACAGTTGTTGGTGTTACTTTCATAGGAGAAAAGCGCTTCTTAAGCCAATATTTTTGGGGGTCGGAAGGACATATCCAGATCTGGTGTATTTTATTTTTGAGGGATGAGGCTATCACTGAACATTTATGTGGCTCCCAACTCCTGACACCATGAACAAAGTACCAGCACATATCACTACATCAGCCCCGAGCCTCAGATGATAGAAGAGCTGAGTGGTCAAAAAGTTTCTTTTTGATGACAACGTGTGGATTTTACTCTGTCGAATAGCTTTATCAATGAGCACTGGCCACCAATAGATCAAGCTCAGTGATAGATCAGTGCCAGCTGTCTGTGGCCCGACTTCAAACTTCAAACTATATGTTTTGCAATGTTTTATGTTGTTTTAGTGTTTATTTCCAAGGTTATCGTGTTGCAATTGGCATTAGCATATTGCGCAGCTAATGTGCCTGTAATGCCACAGGATGGGGTGATGTTGGACAATGCTATAATACTGAGGGACAGTCAAGAGAAATTGCGTGAATGTTCAGCCTCATTGGAAGCAGACTTAATAATGAGAGCAGTAGGTCGGAAGACCTTAACTGTTTTCTCAAGTTTATAGTGTGCTGTGAGAAGGGTCCTGCTCTGTGATCGTTGTTGTGTTGTTACTGTATGTAAATTTACTTGACAGACGTGCCCTAAAGGTAATGATATAGCTATGTGTGAAACAGAAATGGTCAAACTGCAGGAATTCATTTGCTTGGCAGAGATGTGTAACTTTGATTGGCACTTATTTAGGCCTCCATGTACCAGGCTGATGTAGTTAATCTAGAGATAACGCGCATTATTTTCCCCCC
Organism: Lutjanus argentimaculatus; assembly: GCA_034769285.1. NCBI lineage: Eukaryota > Metazoa > Chordata > Actinopteri > Lutjaniformes > Lutjanidae > Lutjanus > Lutjanus argentimaculatus. Next base: position 1,324,490 of record JAWZSL010000021.1, on the reverse strand, counting down.
ATCAACCAATCAATTAGTTGATGAGTAAGTAGAATTTTAGTTAACAAAGATTGTATTTTGTTGATTACAGCCCTGGAAAATATTGAGCAAATAATTGGGGTTGAATACCATAGTACTGCCCATTTCTGGGGGCCGTTTATCTTGTCAAGTACATCACTTAGGCTAGGCATGTATGTTATTTTGCTTAAGCTGTTAAAAGTCCTGTACACACATTCTGATTACACTAAAAAATAAAATCTCCTTTACACAGCCATTATTGAATGTTTTAACTCTATGCCTTGACTGACATCCACATCACATAATTTCAGTCAACAAGCATCATCATTACATTCCTGCCAGAAAGGGTCATTATGGTGAACTATATGAAAATGTCAAATGGGGTGCTCAGGATTATAGCAAAAGAGCAAAGCACTTTGTCCAGTGCAGGACTCTCATGAGGCGTGGGTGAGTCTGTGGAGCTTTGGTTCTCCAGAGAGACAGTCCCAAAACATCCTCCCCACCTTAATAAACCTGTCTCTCAGGTTTTACCCCCTCCTTTCTTCTACACGAAAAAGTGGAAATAACAGACAGATGAAAATGGGGATGTAAAGAAAGCCCCACATTAGTTGAACATTAAATATTAAGGGTTACAATGTGAACAATGCCACCAGAACACTACAGAGACTCAGGCCCAACCTATGCAGCGCACATCATCTCCAGGGATAATACACACCACACACAATCATGGTGGAGGTGCACAGAAAAGTTGCTTCTCTATAACGTGACATAAATATATCTAGTATGTGTACATGCTGAAATTTTGAAAACATGGCACAACTATTGAGAATAGCGTCCTACATTTTGGATCCAACTGGTGCATAGATCATTAAGTCTGACAGAAACAGAGCATCTATGCTAATATGGAGAATCTAGGCAAACTAACAGCTGTGTGGATCTAAACAGGGAAGAGGCAGAAGTTACTCGTCAAATGGTCTATCAACAAACGCACAAAAGCAGGCAGGCAAAGGCAGTTGAGGGGACCCAGTCAGTAAGTGCTGTGTACTTACAGTAGCTGGGGAAGCTCGTGCTGTCTGAGTGGCCGGGTGGGGTCCAGCGTTGTCCATGATGTAAGCTCCAGGACTGCTGCTGATTACCTGACCCCCCGCCAGATTCATGCTCATTCCTCCACTGCCCCCTCCTCCATTGTTGGTCATGCCATGAGATGTCACCACAGTGGACACTTGTGACGAGCTGCCCTGTGTGTCGAAGTAGCTCCCTCCACTGTTCTGGCTATACAGCTGCGGCTCTGAGTACGAGTAGGTTCTTCTGTTCAGAAGAGAGCTTGGCAGTCAGTCAATGTGCCCAAACAGATGTGAAAACAAACTTTTCTTGGAATAAAGTTTTGTTTAAATTATCTTTAGCCTATAGACAACAATTACAAAGTCAAATACAGTCATTAATTATCACAATGAGGACAGTCCAAAATGTATTATCATTTTTAATGGTCAATCTTCAAAGTAACATCAGATATTTATGGCAGGTGTTATTTGCATCCAGCTATCTGTAGCCAACAATGCTATTTGCTCCCAGGGTGTAAATAGCCAATGAAGCTATTTATACCCACATGGCAGTGACAAACCAAGTAGTTTTGTTTCCTAAACCAACCAAAACTGCAATTGAAAACTGAAAATAATAAATAAATAAATAAATAAAACAATTATGAAGTCAAATATTGTCAATAACTATCATAATGAGAACAGTCCGAAATGTAATATCATTTTAATGATCAACGGTTGCTTTGTTTTCAAAGTAACACCAAGTATTTATTGCAGGTGCTATTATGTAGCACCCAGGTGTCCGTAACCAACAATGCCATTTGCACCTGAAAAGGGATAGTCAGCGAGGCTATTTACACCCACGTGTATATCACCTAGCATGAAAGAGACTGACACCCAGGTGTCAGTAGTCAAAAATGCTAATTGCACGTACACAGCCAATGTGGCTATTTACACCTACATGGCAGAGACAAACCAAGCAGTTTTGTTTCCTAAACCTAACTAAACTATGACTAAAAACGGAAAATAATAATATTTAAAAAAACTAGACTATAAACTTGAAATAATAAGTCTAAGTCCCCCTCTCTCTTTCTGATTCCAACAGGCGGACCCCACCCTTAATAAAGAGCCTGGATCACTCAAGGTTTCTGTCTGTTGAAAGGAAGTTTTTTTCTCACCTCAGTGCTTGCTCTTGGTGGGAACAACTGGCTTTATAAAGGTGGTCTAGACCTGCTGTAGTTAAAAAGTAATTAAAAAGTATCCTGAAATAACTTTGCTATGTTTTGGTGCTTTACAAATAAAACTGAATTGAATTAAAATTTAAAAAGTCACACTGACTTCTAGTTCCAAACAGGACTCAAACCCCAGTCTTTCATGGGCGAGTCCTGGGTTTAACCCATTCATCCACCACAATCTCCTCTCTACAGAGACTTTGTTGATCTTTAGCTGGGCCAGGTGTAAAACATTGAAGAGCTGTCATATGACTATTGCCACCCAGGTGCAAACAGACACTCTGAATATTTATATACCTTAAAAATGTGTTTCTGTATGAGATTTGGGTGACCCTTTGACCCTATCGTACATTATGTTGACACAAACCTGGTAGTCAGCTCATGCCTCGAGTTGTTGGTGGATGTATGACTTTGTATTTCTAAGCACTGACGTTGCCCTTTACATGAGTGTTTCCACCAGTGGCTGAGGTCACACAGTATGTTGGCTTGTGTCTGGTGCACTGATGTAAGTGTATGTGTGTATGACAGTAAAACAAACACAGCTCAGGCTCGTTAGTGGTATGTGTAACCCCATTCCTCAGACCCAGGAGACCCTGGTGTAGCGTCGGCACTTAAAATCCAGGCCTACTTCTGGTCATGTTCAGGTGACTGAGCACAATCAAACAGACCACTGCACACCCCTCAGAAAAGAAAACAAACACAAAAAAACGAAGGCACTCCCACCAACATCATGTGCTTGTGACATGAATGATGGTGTGAAGAGACTTGAGAGGAGAAAGAACAGGCTGCAGGGATGTCGCGCTAATATTTGTGGAGTGGTATAAGAGCAGAGCTGGGTAACAGATTGACTCACATGTTGCCATTGGTGTAGACGCCACTGTTTTCCTCCACATACTGCACCTGTGCTGGGTAAACATGCTGAACCTGTTGAACAGTCTGGGCCTGATGAGACAAATTGCAAGAGTTGCAAAACAGTTATTTAACTGACTTAAATCACATATAGTATGCACACTTGTGCAAGACGTTCAGACACAAATACACACACAGACAGGATGAATGTACCTGTTGCTGGACAGGCACCTGCTGGGTGGAGCCGGTAGGCTGGACAGGCACGGTGGTCTGAAGAGGGACAGTGGAGGTGGAGTCAGCGCCTGCTTCAGGGTCTGCATGGCGCCTAAAGAAGACAGAGAAAACGCAATCTTACTGTAGACAGATACTGAAAACCAAGAACTGTCACCCAACAGGTTTAACTGGTGAGGCAACTTTACAACTAATTATAAACAACATGACAATCTTAATATATCATTGAGCCAACTCTCATGTAGCATTGTGCCAACACTCATGCAGCATCAAAAATGGATAACTCACTTAAATAGTCCCTTTACTATTATAGGTTTGTATTTCTCTGGTTGTTGCTGAAAACCAGAATTATGATTCACAATAGGCAAAAGACCACTTTACTTCTCTTATTTTATTGCAACTAGTGAAATAATCATAAAATCAGTGACATCAACTTCTAAAAGCTAAACAAATAGACAGACTCGCTGAACATTGATCTGAATGGCGGCAACATGTAAAAATTGACAAGCTTGTTCATTTTGTTCTAATTTATAGCAATAACTAACATTTAAATATATATATAGTTAAACCTCATGGTCCAACCTATCTGATGTTCCTGCTCTTATTTTATATACTTTGTTGTTTTGCTTTGACAAACTACCGATTAGTGACCTCTCACCAGTGGTCTGACTAACTGCTAGTTTTAGGCAAACTCAATTTTTTTGCGACCCAACAGGTAAATTAGGTCTCCAGCCTGATGAAAGTTTATCATATTTATAATGCCATCTGAAAGCATAACATGTGCATTTTAGATGAATGAAATGTATGAAGTTTGAAATCAAATCGTGTAAAAAGAAACAAACTGCAGCTATTAAATTGTATGTATGCAGTCCAGGGGTTTTCTTCCTGAAAAACAAATCTTCAACATGTGTCTACAACAAATTGCATTTAATAAAAAAGAAATGAACCTATTATATTAGGTGGCAAAAGCTTTGTATAGAGGAAAATGAATCCAATAATTGTTCACACGGTTTGGTTAGCTACAAACATAAAATGTGCCTAAGTGAGATATTTTCAGGCATAAAACATGAGGTTTCACCATAGACTCTTGTCTGTTTTACCCAAATCAATGCTACTAAAGCTGCTCAAGAGAAACTCTTCCCAAGCACCTGTTTCTGCCTTGTGGTACTCAATGTACTGAAAGAGCCTCATGCATCAGTGCCACATGGTCTTGTCTCCATGTTCACAGCCATAAAACAAGTTAATATTTAACAAACTCCAAATAGATGCTGCCTCTCGCTGCTCTGCCAGTCCCCACTTTTACAGGTTTAGCGTTATTTGAGAGTTGACCAACACTAAGAAAAGGTGCTAGGAGTAACTCATTTTTTAAGTTTTTTTTTTTCATAGTGTCATTCCTAATAATAAAAAAGCAATACTGCATCAGAGATTTAAGACCATGTCTACAGTATTCACTAATTAAGCCTTAAGTGAACTGTTTTGAAGGATGAGAGTGTGAAAAGACACTGATGGTAAACCTGTGTTTGTGAGTTAATAATAGTAAGGCTACCATCACCCATTCCTTCCAGGGGCAGGCCAACTCCTCCCCATCACAGTTTCCATGAACAAGCCTCTCTTGGTTAATTAAGCCGGGTCTCCTAACAGCTTCAACTCTCTCCAGGGACAGCCTGCCCCTTCCCTTTATCTTTATCTTCAATATCTTACAGGGCTGTTTCTCTGGATGAAGGCTATCACTTTATCCATGTCACGGACAGGGTTACTAACCTCAAAGTTGAACTACAAAGCTGAGTCAGTCTCTTCTGGCACACTGTGAGTTATGAGGAATAGTAAAGCAGCAGGAAAAATATGCATTTTCTTTAAGCATACATGGAGATTCATTAACGCCGGGCCTTCTGCTTCAGCATGACTATTTTCAACACCTTGGGGAGGGGGATGTGTGTATATACTATCACTGTCAGACAATGTCAGCAGGCTGTTGCGAGACAGGCGGCAGTTTGGCTCATGGAAAAATAAACGACTATCCAGTTCAAATATTTATATTCTGCAACTTCGAACAACGCTGTAAACTATGATGATCAATTAACCTTTTAAAAATCAAGATTTTCCCTTTTAGTGCCAACTTGAGTTTGTTTAAATTAAAATTGATCTTTTTTCCTAAACTGCATGACAGCACCAGTTTGCTTGTCCCAACATTTCAGTGAAGTTATAGGACATTAATTTTGAGACAAACAAAAAATTACACATTTGTTTATGGCTGAACCACTGGAAATATTTCAGGTGTTTGAAACATCATTTTACACACCTTTTTCCCCCAGAATCCAGGATGATAAATTGAACTCTTTGAGATCTACATTAGAAAGGTTGTGGTGGTTCTGTGGGTTTGAACAGTTCTTTTTGCTACACAACTACACTATATAAAGATGGTTTTAATGAGTCCATCAGAGTTTAAGAGGTTAAAAAAAGATGAAAAAAAAAAAAAGATTACACATATGATTAAGATAGGCTTATACTGTGATACACACGCAACTCCTTTACCCTGAAGTGTGAAAGCCATTGGATGCAGGCTACCAAAGTGATAAAAATGTCAAACTGCACTGGCACAGTCAAACTGTAGCCTTCAGCTCACTGGGTCATTCTCATGAAATCTTGGTTTCATAGATTTCAAGCAAGGAATTTTTAAAAAGAATTGTATCAACAAATTTCCTTTTTAGGCATTAATAACAAAGTCTGAAGTGTTTATGACTGTTAATTAAAAAATATTTACTGACAATTTAACACCTTTTTGAACATATTTTCCAAAACATGTCTTTAAAAATCTCATTACCGCAATGGTCTGAAAACATCAAGACCATTAAGAAAGCCAATTATTTTTCAAATTTTTAAAAGTTGATTATTAACAGTCATGCACAATTACTTTAAACTCTGCAATAACAAATATTTTTAAATTTACATTTTTATTTGATTTTTACTTTTTTCTCTCATTACCGCAACACCTTTTGCAATCTACAACCTAATAGTTTTTATATTTCATTGAAACCTGACATATTTTCGAAATGATTTGGCAAACTTTAAAGAACCTAACATGTATATTGTGCATATGCATTTAAAAACAAACTACTATTTTCCTATTAATTAAATTGACGTTAAATGAACACCTGTTGCAGTAATGATACATACATTTCGGAAATGAGGTTGCTGGTTTCGGTAATGATAATAAGTATATTAAGACTGTTGGTTAGAAACATTATAAAATTTTTAATGTAGAAAATAATTTAGATACATAACATACATAGGCTAAAACAGAACAAAGACAGCATGTATAAAAACAACAGAACAGGGCTAAACAGAGCAACATTAGAACATGTGCTAAAAACATGTAAACCATTTAATTACAGACAAAAAATGATTGAACGCATGGGGAAAAACATCCATGTTCAGGTACAGGGCATAGTTTACTCAAAAATGAAAATTCTGTCCTCATCTACTCCTCCTTGTGCCAGTCAGAACACAAGTGCGATTTGTCCATAAAATACACAGGGAAGCTGCCAACACTGCTCAAGAGAAAGCTAGTCACCACTGACTTCAGTACAGTACAACTATAGTCAATGGTAACTAGCTTTCTCTTACCTAGTGTTTGCAACATCCCTGTGTGTTATATAGACAAACACCTGTATTTCAGCTGCCATGAGGGGGAGTGGATGATGACAGAATTTTCATTTTTTGGTTGAATTATTCCTTTAAATGCCAAAGAACCGTGCTAACAAGAACAAATGTGTAGAATCTGCACACAGCTAAAAGTTAAACAAATATAAATGCACATACCATACTGTGCACACAATAGTTCATTTGGGAACAGGTATTTTCTTGTTATAGATTTGTTTTGGTTAAGGTTTAAATGGCTCTCCACTTGAGACACAATGAGACAACAATAGCAGTAGTCTAGCCCTATCCCAATGCCTCCTGCTGCTACCCTCTCTATCCCCCTTTGGACTCCAGTGTTCTACACATGTTTCTTTGCGTACTTTGCCCAGATCTCAGGCAACACACAGAAGTGTCGAGCTGACGATGTGGCAGGTTGTGGTTCAGGGATGATGGCTTTTACATCTTCAAAATAGTACCAGACTTTTTCGCCCTCAAACCTGATGGATGGAATGAAAAACTTGTTGGGTCCAGCACAGCTCATGGTATCGACCTCATATTGACCATCAGCAATCTGGGAACAAAGTAAAACAAAAGAATACTTATGATTTAGGATTTATTATCAACAACATGGCATGTCCATACCACCAAATATTTCTATACCTGTGTGATGGTCCCAGGGAACAGTTCTCCATCGTATTGTACGAGGACCCACTTTCCCACTTCCAAAACTGGCTCAACATTCTCCTTTTCTGACTCTTGGAAATCAAATTCCTTTGGACTGAAGCATCCACAGGCACGGTCACAAAAACAGGACACTTCTCGCGTGTGGATAAGGCCTGGTTTTGTTGATATCAGCTTAAGGAGAAAAGAAAATTAATTATTTTTTTTATTAATGGCCCTATACAATGACATAGAGAATACAGCCTATTATTTAAGCACTGTTTTGTATCTTTACACTTGCATGACATACTGATGAAATTTCTATAATCCAGCGCTCCAGTATCTTTCAGTGTTTAACCATAATTATTTTAGGGATTGTGGGATATTTCCTCCAGGAAAACAGGTAAGTATATTAGTTTCTCTCTTAATAGTAACATTCACAGCATGAACAGTAATTGAAGAATGCACAGGGAGGTTGCCACACTACTCGAGAGAAAGCTAGTCACCACTGACTGCATTTAAGTCAATGGTGACTAGCTTTTTCTCTGGTAACCTCCCTGTGTGTTATATGGACAAAATGCACCTGTGTTTTAACTGGCATGACAGTGAGTATATTATAACACAATTTTAATTTTTAGGAAACTGTTCCTTTTAACTACAGTACTCCATTTGTCTTAAACCATCTATTGTTTACAGTTTACAGGATATTTCCACCAGGAACCCAGGTAAGTATAAAGGTACATTTCTCCTCTTTTTAGGTATAGTTTACATTTAGTTTTAATATGTTATTGTTAATAACTGACTCACCTGATGAATTCTCATTGTCCCAGGTACTGCCTTCAGATGCGGTGGGACTAATTCACCACTTCTTGTGATGTCCTCCTCTGTTATCTTGAAAAGCCTCACAGAAGAGTTAAGCTTCAGCTGCTCAAACAGAGTGTCAGCATCTGGTATGCTGGTACCATAGGACACGATTCTGTCTGCCAGGTTTTTCAGGGCACCGCCCACTCCATCAGGAGCACCCTTACCATGGGATGCCTCCGTGAAATTCCATGTCACGTGCTTAAATCCTTGCACAAATGGCACTGTTGATGCAAGGTAAAAGTTTGTTTTGTTTCGATATTGAGATGTGGGCCCGTCTGAGATGAAGTGGAGGTTCCTGACATTTGGATGCTCCTCTCGTATGCCCCTCAGTACTGGGTCAAGGTGAGCCCATGTGGCTGTGGCGTCGTGCTGCAGACACGCTGAGAGTGATGCGAATGACTCCACTTTGCCCCCACCAAGATAAAGAACTCCAGTATGGAGAGTGACCTGTTGATTGCCACCTCCAAAGTGAGTTTCTTTTATTTCCCTGGTGTATTTGCAAGCATAGTTCTCACTGTAGTCTATGTGAACAACTACGTCATTTTGGGTCAGGGTCTCTCTCAAGCTCCTCAGTCTTTCAAACTGGTGCCTAACATTGTATATGTGTCTGGAGAAGTTTGGGAGGTGGTCCTGAGTGAGCTCCACCAGCTTTTCAATTGAGGTATGCCTCTTCTCAAGAAGAACATTCCTTACGTCCTTCTCCTCAGTGGACCCATCTTTGTATTTCTTGGTCAATGGCACAGATTTGGTTACCCACTCGTCCCATGCAATGATGTTTCCTTTTGTGGAAGGATCCAGTGTTGTAGGAAATGCCTTGTCTTTGCATTTGCTGCATGTCCTGTACATGCAAGACAAGTTATCCTCACTACAGACACTGGCCAGGACGGTGTCCCTTGGGGATGATGTTTCAATAACCCCAAGCTGGTGCAGCTTCTTTATTTTCAGGCCAAAGTTTTCATGCGTTTTGCAGGCACATGTTTCTCTATCAGAGACTCTTCTCTGACCAATCCAAAAAGGCTTGAGTTTGAAAAACTGAGCCTTGGAAAGGCTGTGCCTTGGATTTTCGGACAAAAATCTTTTATGAAGATTGGCCATTGTGTCTGTTAGGGCTCTCCTCCGGAATATCTGTCCCTTTTTTCGAATTTCTCCTGATTTCCCATTTATCACAGTGGACACATCATCTCGGTGAAGGAAGCTGCTTACAAGAGTGCTCATAAGTCTCCTCTGGCTGCTACTGACGATGTTGTATGTTCGCTGATGACGCCACTTTTTTGTTTTCTTCTGGGCATCTCTGTCTCCCTTGTTGATGGTTACTTGCATCCTCTTGGCCACCATCTCCAGTCTTTTGAGTCTTTTTTTAAGTTTGTCCATCTCTTTTGTCCTTTCCACAAGCCTCTCTTCTGTGGAGCGTAATTTTGACCTCAGTTTTAGTATTGTTTTCCTTTCTCTCTTCTTCTTCTTGTCTTCTTTTTCTGTTTTCCTGTTTTTCTGTAATGCCTTTGGGGTAGATGTTTTGGGAGATGAACTTTGGAAATGGATATCTACATGTTGAGGCTGGTCTCTTGGGGAAGCTTCTGGAAGATCTGGAATTATTCCATTTGCTTCCTCATCTTCCTCGCTCACTGGAGTGATATCCAATACAGCTTTTAGCTGTTTCTTTTTGTTGTAGTACCTCTTTGAGTTTTCCCGCCACTGCTTTTTCTTTTTTTCATGTTGTTTTTTTGTCAGAGTTTTTTTAAGTAGGCCATTTTGCTTTCGTTTTTGATATCTGGAAATGGAAAGGAAGCATGACATGAAATGAGTGTCTCAAAACATGGGACAAATCTTGGAGTACGTCAGACCTACAGGATAGAAAAGATTGACTTACACCGTGTGTGTGTGTGTGTGTGTGTGTGTGTGTGTGTGTGTGTGTGTGCTTGTGTGTGTGTGGTACTGACTTCCTATAGACACTATATGAGATGAGGGCATGGGCTATAGACAAGTGATTCTCAAACCATTTAAAATTAAGGACCCCTTATTTCATCCACATTGGGGTTACAGACCCCGATTTAATTAGTCTACTGTCGTTGAATTCTGGACAAATCTTCAGATTTGAAGATTTGTCCAGAATTCAACGACAGTCTGGATTATAAATGGAGAGATAACAGTGAAACTATGACCAAAACAGTCACTATTCTACATTCTGTACATTAATTACAAACATTTGCTGGAGACCCCCCGGAACTCCCTGAAGGACCCCTGGTGGTCCCCAGACCCCATGTTGAGAACTACTGCTATAGATACCAATTACTCTTTCTGTAATCTCTCCAATCCCTAACCTCTCTCTTTCCTTCCTTCTGTATTCTTCCAGCAGTTCTGGGTTGTTGTAAATTTTCTCTCTGTGCTTGGACAGCCTAGCCTTTGCTAACGTTTTCTTTCTCTCACTTGCCGACAGTCTGCAATGAAACAGGACATAAAGCAAAATGTCACAGTTGTAACACACAAGATATACAGTCTATCTATCTATCTATCTGTCTGTCTGTCTGTCTGTCTCTGTCTGTCTGTCTGTCTGTCTATCTATCTATCCACACACACACACGTGTGTGTGTGTGTGTGTGTGTATATATATATATATATATATATGTATATACATGTGCACATATATATATATACACACATATATATGTATATATATATATATATATACACATATATATGTATATATATGTATATATATGTGTGTGTACATAAATAAGATAGTCATAAGACAGTCACAACACAGTTATAACACAGTTATAACACAACTGTAATGCAGCCTTAACAGTTAAAACAGTATAATAACATAACAGTTAGTAAAATATAATTTAAATGAATAATTCATAATATATGTTATAGTCTATATGTAATAGACTAGACTTCTCATTACCGAAACAGAAGTTCTCTCTACCGCAACTGGCCTTCAATTGTTGCGGTAAGAGAGAACTGTGTTGCGGAGGATGAGGAACATTAGCATGTTTAGCTAGCAACAGAGAAGCCATGATGACTAAGCGAATTTTTACTCTATGCACATAAATAGACGTTAATAATGTCTATTTTCATAGAAAATTTTGATTCAAATGTTTTTCTAAATGTGGAAAAATAGCTGTATCGGTAATGATAATCAGTACTGTCGTGTATGCAGTCTGAGAGGAGAAAGTTTAACTTTTAACTTGAGAGGAAAAAAAAGATCTTCTTACCTGGTAGCCATCTTGAAAGCACTGGCCCATATGTTGCTTCATACAAAATACAACTTTATTTAAAATTCTCTTGGCAAGTGTAAACAGTCCTTCAAATATGTTGCGGAGGATGAGAACTTGAGTCATGGACACTTCATTTTTCCTCTATTTTTTCATCATTATTAAACATATATATTTAATTAATCATTTTTCAGTCATTTAAAAATTAGATTAGAGCAACCATTATTTTTTTTTCTGATTATTTTTATTTTACTCTGTTAAAATAACAACATAACATACATTCAGACAGACCCGGACGCATTGCGGTAATGAGAATTTTGTCACAAAAATGTAATAAAATATAAATATAATTAATTTCTATGTTGAAATCACTCTTTGTTCAAGGTAGAGATCATTATTAGCTTCATTATTATGTTTTGTTAAATGACTAAATTGCATGTTTTATAACTAAAATCATTACTGCCATGGTATTTCAATGGTTTCATGAGAATGACCCCACTATATCCCCATGCTAAAAAAAGGATTTGTGAGGAGAGGAGAATACAGACATATTCCACAGTGTGGTTGGAGAGCTAAAGTACACGGCCCCGACTGAGCCCACCTAATCGAGGGAAGGAGCCCCTGCATCACAACACACTCTTGTTGCCTCACCCCAACCCCCTCCACAAAAAACACAACACACACAAAAACACACCTCCTGCCTCATCATTCAGGCACTCCCTTGTGGCCCACTTAAATACTGTGCTCCACTGAGCAAGTGCAAGCCCTACAAAGACACAGAGGAACAAAAGCCACCAAGGAGGGCAACATTTTGCCCTGCGTTTTCTTCCCTCAATTCCTCCCTTCCTAACATTACAAGAAGCAACAGCGTAAAGACGAGTACAAGGTTCACACAGAGTCATAATCGCTACCAGAAAATACACCGAAACATAATTTGCCTCTCTAATGATCATGTATGATAAAGGAGGAGTCTAATGCATGTAAGTAAAGAAATAAGAACGGATAAACATGGCTGAAAAGTACCCAAAATCTTTCCCAGCCACACACACATACACATATAAACCAGGGCAAGACAGGAGCATAATCATGTGGTAATACAGCAGGAAAACAGGTGGAGGAAGATGCAATTGGGAGATGAAGTGTGTGTGTGTGGTGTGTGTGTGTGTGTGTGTGTGTGTGTGTGTGCATGTGTCGAAGGGGTTATGCAAAGTGCTGTTTGTTTAGGAGTTGGATTTTCAGATTATAAAGAAAACTGGGACTGACTTGTGTCATTAAAGACCACTGATGTTGATTTTGAAGTCAAAAAGTCTGCATCAAAATATAGGATACTGTTAGTGAGGCCACAATAAAAAGAAGTCAAAGTAACAAAGCTTGTGTTCAGCATTTAATCTGATTTTGGGTTGTAACAAGACCGCTGCAAACAGAAATGCCATCCTAATTGTCAGATGTGGGTTTAGGGAGGGAAAAAAAAAAAAAAAAACAAAAAAGGACCCTTAAGTCTCCCCTTTCATCAACAATATACATTATTTCTGGCAGGCTGAGGGAAAATAACAAACCAAACATGCTGCATTCTGCTAAGCCATGAAAATGGATGAGTGAATAATTGAATTAATCAGCCCCTCTTTAAGTGATTGGAAATGTAACAGGATCCAGGCAGCAGGTGGCATGGTACTATTTCTGTGCTACAGGACAACAGGTAAAGTCGTAACATGATCTGATAACTAGCAGTTCCCAACATCCTGTTTTGTGTGTGTGGGGGGGTGTCTGTGCATGGCCTATTTTTGGTTGTATATGCCAATAGATTAATATATTTACATTATTTTGCGCTTCATCTACAGTATGTGTGAAAATTGTACCATTGGTATTTTGACGTAATTAGTTAGAGATGCTTTGGCTCTGTCACTTGCATATCAATAAAAGGTTTTTCTCATACACAGGACTTACTACATGAGTAGTAATGTGTTGAAATCCTTATTTTATTTGAATGATCTGTCATTCAGTTTCCACAAGCAAAATGTTTCTCGTATAGAGAAAAATGGTCTGTTGATATATGGTATAAACAAAAAATATAAACTTACTGTCTCCCAATAATAATTTAAACAAAAGACGATGATTCCATGCATGGTTATGTTCAGGAACATTACCATTTGCCCTAAAGACTGGCAGGTTTGACACCACTCCAGAGGTGGCCAGGCATTGTCTGTTGTGTGAGCAAGGTGAAATTGAGACTGAGGTTCATTTTTTGTTTTGCCGTCCTGTCTATGAGGACATACGGGGTGTTCTTTTTACTAAAATGTCCTCCACTTATGTTGACTTCTTTAGGCTAGATGATTACCGAAAGCCTGAGTTGTGCTTTAGAAAGGGAACCTTTTTTTTGTGGTAGACTTTATTTGCCAAGCTTAGGGAAGGAGGAAGAATATTTTATTACAGACTGAGCTGTAAAATGACTTGTAATTTTGTAATGGACACATAAGGAATGTGCAACTATACTTTTGTCTTGTAAATCCATGAGAGTTGGGCACTGTGTGCATGACACGAAAATAAAAGAGGTCAATCAGTAGTTACAGATACATGGTTCACTGCTAACATACAACTGAAATCACTCAAATGAACCAAATTCTAAGGATGACAACTGACAATCAGGTTTTTATATACTGCTTAATACCTTTTCTGTAGTGGACACAGAGGGATAAAGGCCTGGATGGTCAAAAGTCCCACCACTTTGCGCTTACCCGCCACCCACCTCTCTACACACACATACATGCGTGTGCATGCATGCGCACACACGCATGCACGCACGCACACACACACACACACCTGTTCTCAACGGGAATCAGAGGTCGCAGCTGCACAGGAGACCCAATGGACCCAAGAATAATTGTGATGCAACATTAAGAAACCCAGTCTCTACTTACATATGACCAGACTGTAGGATTAAGGAATCCTATAGGACTGCATGATATGGTTAAAAAAACAAAAGAAACAATTATTTGGACAGATTTTTGGATGGTGATATGATTCCTGATTAGTGAGAATGCTCATTTTTACATCCAAATTTTAGTTTTATTTGGAAAAAAAACAAAAAACAAAAAAAAACTATTGAAATGAGGAAGAGACATTTGTTGTGGTATGGACTAGGGCTGTGTACTCACAAGAATCTGAGCATATGATACATATCACTATACAAGGGTGACATTTCAACATACTCCGAGCAAGAAGTGAGTAAGCAAGATGATATACTGCTTTTTTTTATCTAATTTTTGGAAGTGTCATTGTGTAAAAATAAACCACCATATGTATAACATTTAAGTTTTAAAAAGTTTACTTTTTCATGCAATAACAACAGAAAACATAGGTAACAACAATGCTATCTAGCAGTCAGTGGTTTAAACACAACACAAAATTAGCCACTGCGAAGAATCTTTGCATGTATCTTTACATCACAATACAGTGTTTTGAGAATTGATACAGAATCACAAAATATAATATTGTGATATTCTATATTTTCTTACACCCCAAGCATGGACCACACAAAAATGTTTTCTGGAGAGCAAGATTTGAAGGTCAGGGAATCTCTGCAGCACTACAGTACTCCTTCATAACGCTGTTTTGTCACACACTTTTTGTTTATCAAAAAACTGCAAATTCTGTGATTTGGATATTGCGATTTTGATATTATTTCTATTACTTGTGAAGCTGTACAATCCAAAAATCCAAGTTTACAATTCTGTAGTCAGGGTGAGACTACAGAATATTTGACATTTAATGGTTATTCCCAATTCAAGTGAGCCTAAGATCAACCTAGCACAACATTAAGCTGTTAACTAACAATTAGACATCCATTCTCCAGTGATAAGCTAGATTTAATGCACTCCCCTTTCCCTTTCTTGAGCACCATGGGAAATATACGCACAATTATAGCAAAAAAACAAAACAAAACAAAATATAATCGTTTAACTGTTTAATAATCTGGAATATACCTGTATTGCAGAAGGGGTGGACAAGTATTGACGTTACCAGCCCAGCTGCAGAATGTGCAATGCAGAAAACCGAAACGATTCCTGATAAAATGGGTAGTAACATTATTTTAATGCTGATCGGGCAGGTGTTTTTTTCCACTGCAAAACTTCGCCTTGTGTTATCAGATGGCTTATCACAGCCATCTGATGCCACAAAGAGGGCAGATGGAAAGCTAGCGAAGCTATCTTGCTCCCTAAGACAAAAGGGAAAGTAATGGCTTAGCTATTGTCAATAGCAGTTAGTGTGTGCAAGTGTAGCTCAAAGCACTTTCCAATGTTGATCGATGGAAGTGATTCTGCATCATGATCGAGATGTTTTGAAACACAAACTTGCTATATCGCCGTAACGTTAGCCAAAATATGGGCTACCAACAGACATTGTAAGAAGGCAACGCTGGCGTTAGCAACCTAGCAACAACAGACACCTGCTCCTGCTCCAGCTGACCAGCTAGCATCAGTGACTAGCTCAGACCCATGCTACCACTCACTATGGTAAGTTTAAACACACAAGTACACGGAACAACACGTTTTCTGTCACACTAGGCACATCTGGGCGAGTTTTAGCCACCAAATAGCACCCGGTGAGGGGACATAGCTAGCTTGTGCTAGCGAGCAGGACCTCTCACAGCTGTGGGTATCTACAGGCAACGTTAGCAAGCAGGCTACCACGTCACAAAGAAACACCCTCGCTAGCAAACTACCCCAGCTATTCACCGAGCCTTCACTCAGCAGCAGACAAAACATTAACCAAGCATTAATATCGCCTTCATCAATTTGTTCCTCGAAGCGGGAGAGGGGTTAAATTCAGGCTAAAAATAGTAAAAAAAAATGTATCCAAACCTGAGCTGTGGACTGGTTGATGAGATGAGGATGGTGGAGGAGGTGGTAATGATGGAGCGAGAGGTTGTTGTTGGTGGGTTACAGTCGCCAGGACTACGGTGACTATGGCGCTGCCTCACTGGGCAACAGTTGCTATAAAACTCACCGGGAGCGCGCAACCTTACCAGGCAGGTGGGAGGAGATTAAAGCGAACTTAACACAGTCTTAACGGAAATAAGACCACTCCCAGATACATATGGATTTGAGCGTATTGGGAATGTGGTACAATAGCACCCGAGTCCTTTAATTCGATTTATTTGGAAACTTAAAATCAAGAATTAATAATATGTAACAGATTCTTGAAATAAAGTCAGAAATCTGTTTTTATTGTGGTCCTTTTGGCCTATTCTCTTAACCACTCACCTCAGTTCATGGGCTACATAGCGCCCAAATATTTCCCTTTTTTAATGTAAAGAAGTAGGGGAGACTGGGGACAGTTGTAACGCTTTTTGCATTTCTCGCAGTCACTCAGAGACTATTTGGATTAGACCAGCCAGATCTTAATATATCAAACTTGCATCTGTCTACTAATTACCCATACCATTAACAGGTGATTACATACGACATATTGTCCACAAAAAGGAATAACTCAGAAGTTGTAACTGACCCCTCCCCAGGAGACATTTGCAACATGATCAAGGGACATAGAAACATGTTAAAATACTTAGGCCTACTAGAAATAAAAATACAAAAAATAAAATTACTAGAATTGTGAAAATATGCATTGTTTTACAATAATGTGATTGATTTAATTAGTAATATTTTTCAAATTACAGTTAATGACTTTTGTTAATTTATGCATAGCACATAGGCCTACCTTGAGTCAATGTCCAGATATTCAATCTCTCTATATTTACATATAAGACAGGAAGAATGGAACAATTGCAATGCAACAAACTTTTATCAAACATGTATTTATTGTACAATAGTGCAAAAATTTACTCATTAATGCTGAAAAATACTGTTGTGTCATCTGTTTTGATATGGCTGCTTACCGTTCCCCACCGGCATCAGCCATGACAAAACATCATGTACTAGCAATACACTGACCTCGACACATGCTAACCATGTCACTTAGAAATCAACAAAATAATGATTTAAACTCAGTAAGTTTTTATTAACTCATACAAAGGGTCAGGGAAGTGTGACAAAAAAAAAAACACCTCATGAAAAAAAAATACGGCAATTAATAAATGTAGCAGCAGATGTTGAATGTTTTCTATCTTCCTCGGGGGAGAGGGCTAACTGTGCAATATTAGTGTCATCACTCTAGCATGTTGCTGATTGGAGGAATAAGACTTGTTGCAACTGTCCCCTGTTGCTACTGTCCCCAGTCTACCCTTCATTCTGAAAACACTACTATTAATGAATCATCCATTTATTGATGATGAACAGCCTCAGATGTCCAATTTAACAATGTCTCAGTTTTTCAACATTCATTACATGTGCATTACAGATCACACAGATCATACAGATCACAGTGGATTTACAAATGCACAAAATATTTTTTTTCACGTACATATTTTGGAACTAATTTGGTCTTTTACTTCTTTAAGATTCAACACACCTTGTTGAGATCTAGAAATTCTTTGAATTTTCCCAATTTCAGTTATTTTGGAACGAATGACTGCTCTGCAAATTCTTACGCTTTGCAAACATTATCCAATGGGCTGAATTGGACCCTTTGACAGGACAGTTCTGGCCCACATGCTGTATGTTTGACACCCCTTCTCTAAACAGCACAGATCTGAAAGTTGTCAAGATGCTGTAAATTTTCCATCAGCTGATGCCCCCAAATTTGATAAACATCTAACCCTGATCATAATGTGGAAATAATTTAGGTACTACTTTATTTTTATTCTGTCATGATTATGATTAGACCTGTAAAGATGATGATTCATGGTGATACTAGTGCTTCTTTTTAAGGCGATTGAATTAAATGCTGCAATATTTTCTATACTTGTATTGAAGGACTCCAAGGATGACAAGTTTATTTTTATTTTGACCAGAGAGAAGAAATAGTTTAATATGTCTGTTAGAGGTCTCCTATGAAGTTTTGCTTCAAATAGCAAAATATGTTCCTAAACTTACTGCGTGATCCCATTCTGGTCATTGTCTCAGCCTCAGCAACATCTGGGTGTTGCTTTTTCATTTGCCTGTCTCCAGTTGAATGAACAATTCAGTTTTGCCTCAGAGATATGCTTCTCTTGACATTCACTTTTTTAAGTTCACAGAATCAGGCACAGCCCAAATGAAGTCTGGACTTTTTTTCTGTTCTCCTACCTTTTTTGAAAGACTCAAGACACAGGCAGGAACAACAATGAGGCAAAACTGGTAGTAAATAACTATAAAATAAATGCTGACAGAATATTTCCCTTATATTAACCTGTGACCTCTCCTACATTAGTGGTTGTGTTAATTTGTAACCACAAGTGTGCACAGACACTGATCCTTTCCACTATATCAGATGGCTGGATAGGCCATGGTTGAATGACATTCTTTGCATTTTTTTTTTTGCATTATTCTCACTGACCTACTTGTTAGCGACTGTGTCTTTCTACCTGCACAATTAAATGATATCACTGTAGGTCTAAGTTGCCTCAGGGCTTTTGAACCGATGAATGTTCCTTGTTTGATTCTGAGTACAGTAAACAATAGACTGTTTTAACAACACTTGATGTTTGCCTTTACTTGACAAGCAATTACTGTAATATTTCAATCTTAAATTTTGCAACATACTTTCATTTTTGTATGTTGTGAAAAAGTGGTGAATATTGGCAGAAAAACAATTGTCATTGATATCCATAAAATTAGGCTACTAAATTAAGTTTTTTTTTTTTTTTCACCAGATAGCATTAGTAGAGCTAAAACATACAGAAGTTTTCAATTGGGAAGGGGTGACCAAACAAAGCCAGCATTGTTAAGAGGCTTGATACTGCATACAAAGCTTAACCAACCACCTGTGTCCACTGCGCAACACTTTTTTTGGTTAGCAGTACTAAACAGATGCTTTTTGGAAAAGCTGTTGTTGTTGCTAAGCAACTACTGAAACCCCCATCTGAAGCATGACACTCTTTTGCTAAAAGAATTATTTTCAAGTAATACAGTTTGTCCTTTCAATTTCAGACAAGAAAAATACACTGCTGTGAAGACTGGTGCCTGCTGGACCTGTGGCTTTTCATACTGTTCAGGTTTACAGCAGTGCTTGCTAATTACTGATTTACGTTAGCTTATTACCTCCAGAATTTCAGTGCTTCAAGTTATTTATATTGTTTTGCTGTGCCTTTTTTTTTTTTTTAACTTTGTCTTGTTTTGTGTAATGCAGAGAATTAGATACTGACTTGAACAATTAAATGAGTTTAATTTTGCCTGAGAAAATATGGTTCATAATGTGCAAAGTATCAACAAAAATGCTTTTTTAGAAATCCACAAACCACACACACTAAGTATTTTTGAGAGCCACAAAGATATCAGTAGGTTACATCATGGGCCTTGCTCTTGAGTGACAGACCAACAGGCTGTTTGAAAGGCATAAATTAACATCTCTTGTCTTCCATTTTTATTTTTCAGTAGAATGGGGGTGTTGGATTTGTAACCTTGTAAATGATATGTGTGGTGAGCTTTTAAAAAAATAGAATTAGTCAGCATGAACTGATCCACAAGGGAGCTTAGTGAATCTTCATATTAATGACAGACACAAGTTATGACAAATGACAAACAAGGGCACAAATTATTTACTTCTTTTTCTTGATCCATTCTAAATATTTACAAAAGTTAAAGCCCCATAACAGCATTTTTGCATAATTTAGCCCATTTTACTACAAACTGAAAACAAAACTATTAAAATCATGATGATGTGACATTTGTTGGGGTTCATACCAAACAAACATGTTTTCTTACATCTGGAGAAGAAGATAGGCCAGGACATCTCTGCAGCACTTCCTTTATCAAAAAATTGCAGGTTCTAAGATATGGATATTGCACTTGGGCATATTGTGATTTTGATAATATTTTGAGCAGTTGTGCAGCCCTAGTTCCTGATCATTTTTCAAAGCTTGCTTTAGAGTTTTGAATAGGTTTTTGAATAATCCTCATGGCCATTTCACAAACACTATAAGAATCAAACTTTTGGAGCAATTTCAAATTTGATGATGCACATGTCTCCTTTTTTTCTTATACTTGTGTTATGGTTGCCTGTAATGCAGCTGAAAGTGCAAGTTGAATTGAGTCTGCACTGCATCAGAATGCAACTATAACTAACTGGCAAAAATGAAAGCAGCAATGTGATTGAGATAGTTTACCTATCTCAAGCAAGTTTTAAAGTCTCAAGTTCATTTTCATACCATATGAAAATGAACTGAAATGAATGACTGTAAATGTTAGCACTATGCCATACTTTCAGAAAGGGTCATCTGTGATGTAAAGTTAAGTATATTTGCAGTAAATACACTAACGCATGCAAAATCACCAGTATGGTCAAATCACACAGCACAAGAACATTCATAGCAAGTCACTATATTCAAACAACAGGTTATGTCTATGAACATTTCAGTGAAATGGTAAGGCTATCTTGTTACTATAGTTACAAAGCCATGGTTCTAAGAAAAACCTTAATAAATGATCTCTTGCATACTTTGCTTTGATTGCAGTGTTGAATATTGTGTGAAATGTCAACCCCTGAAGAACTTACTACATGTCATACACAAGCTGTATAAAAACTAAGAGAGTAAACATTTAAATCCTCTAGGCTCACTCATTACTATACATTGATTATGGAGGCAGAGACTCCAGAGTGTTGAGTCATTTATAAAAGGTTTAATTGAAGAGAAAAAATAAAGAAATCTATAGAATGTATGAGTCCTCAGTGTTATCCAACCCAGGGAGCAGCATCTTAGATTATTTTAATCAAATATCCTTTTATTTGGCTAAATGAAGCTGCTGACAGGTTGCAGCACCATCTTACGTGTTCTTCCTGTAACCATTTGATTTAAAGGGACAGTTCACACCAAAATCAATAATACATATTTTTTTCTCCTACTTGTAGTGCTATTTATCCATCTAGATTGTTTTGGTGTGAATTGCAAATTTTTGGAGATATTGGCTGTAGAGGTGTCTCTCTGATATAATGAACTAGATGACACTTGACTTGTGGTGCTCAAAGCATCAAGAAAATACTCAACAGCTATGTCTCTTTCGAGAAATCATCCACCAATCAGTACTCATAATCATCCACAGACCTTGTCATGAGCAGTTTCATGTAGGAACTATTTTATTTCTACTGAACTACACCTGCCAACTGCATTTTTTCCCCCAAGACTGAATATTACATACTAAATATTAATGGCATCTTCCATTGGTTGACCTCTCATCTGTGAGAAGATGCACGCTGGGTCATGATTTCTGGAAAGAGACATTGCTCTTGAGTTTGATTGCCATCTAGTCCCATTATATTCGAGAGAAGGCCATATCGATATATCTCCAAAAGTTGGCAACTCACACCAAAGCAATCTAAATGGATAAACGGCCCTACAGGTAAGAGGTAAAATATGCATTTTTGATTTTGGGGTGAATGTCCCTTTAAATGGAATGGAGACACAAACAGTGCATAGTAACAACTGAGTGATATCATCCCTCCGTATAGATGCAGGAGACCTGGTTAGTGCAGTCGTCCACCACACTGAAGAAATCCCCTCCATGCAGTTCTTGAGAAGGAGCCACATCTTGTGCTTGGCTGTGGACATCAAATCCTGCAGATGCACCCGCACCCACCCACAAACACAGACACACACACCCACATACATACACATAAATACACAGATGCATGTATGCACAGCGAGAGGTGTGAAATCCAATGGCAATAAAGTGCTCATCCTTAAGCAATTCTGGTTAGACTGCATTTTCATTACCTGTAATGCAGGAAAGAGCTGTTTGTGAGGTGGCCACCCCATTGGGATTATTGACTGCTGGAGGGAGGCTGTCACCAAAGGCATCATCTTGCATCAGGTGACTCTGTGCAATGATCCCACCATATTGTGGAGGACAATATAGCATCTTCATCCTCCCTGAGACCTCTACAGGGTAAATGAGAAAGCCTCACTCTTTTATCCTCATTGTAAAGAACAACTCAAGTAAAGTCTATACCTTTTCTGCCTTAATTATACATTCTAGTAGAACAGGAGCGTTAGACCCTACAAGTGAAACAAATTGTGCCTTTCTGTCTTTTGAAAAGCCTGTCTTTATCTCAGCAGTTAAAACTAAATAGTGTGTTTCTGAACACCTTGTCAGCATCACTGCGGCTGTCAACTCTGAGGGGAAAATAAGCAATATCTATTTAAAGGTACACAGAGTGGAGCTGCCTGATTCTGTCTAACTAGAAAAATCACGAGCCACCTGCTACACATCATAAAGATATACTGCACAATTAATGTGAATGTAAGAAAATCTGTTCAAACAGATTGTCAAAACACCCCAACATTTGTTAATAGGCTCTTCAAATTTGAACTATAAACCTTTTTTAAGAAGAACTTCCCCTTCTGTTTTTGCATCTATTTGACAAATCCTTAAGAACAGAGTGACAATAAACCTCTTAGTACCTGGATTGTGATCTGCCAGATCAGGAGGCTGGCTGGGGTGCTTCAGATCTCGTTTGTTCTGCAGGGACGTCCCATTGGGAGGATGTGGGAGGCAGGTGGAAGAGCAAGGCCCACACTGGTCCCCGGGGAAGAGCTGGTGAGGGGAAGGATCAACAAACCTGAAATATTTCAAACTGAAGTAAATACTCTGCTTGTGGAATTAAGAAAAAGAACAATATATGTTTTAGTTATAAAACAAAACAAAACAAAATAATTATTGCTTTGTTTTCTGTAGATTATGCAGAAAAATCATTGGGCATCAATGATTTCCAAAACAACAGACATGCAATTTTAATTATAAAAATATTTCTTATAAAAGCTTACACTTGCCCTTGCACCCCTGCATGCCTGGGGAAGCAGCAGCTTTATTGTTGTTCTTTCTTTTAATTCTTTCTATATTACATTTTCCAAAGAAATGCACATTACATTAGATCATATTCAAATGATGATGATCAACTTGACTGATTTTCATGCAGTAATGGCAGAAAATGCCACTTTCAGACAATCAAATATGGTGATGTCCTGCTCTCTTTCTTTAACATCATATTAAAATGAATATCTATTGGTTTTGGACTGACAAAGATGAACTTTGAGACTGGAGTGGGCATTTTTCACTATTTTCTGATATTTTATAGACCAAAGGAATGATTGATTAATCTAGAAAACAATCAGTAAGTTAATTGATAATGAAAATGATTGTTAGTTGCACCTCTATTCCATATTTTTCCTCAGTTCAACAAAATGCATGATAACCAATTAGCCTGCAAATAAAGCTTTAATTTAATCCATCCCTCATCAGCTGATGACAAGGTGACAGTTTCACACATTCTGTGTAAATCTGACACAGTTGATTTCACAACCATTCGCATTAGATAAATCTGTCATTGTCTGTCTCTGTCCTGAGATAATCTTTTACTCGACTGAATAACACACAAGATGGACAACACTGCATTTACTGTATGTATTTGAAATATCCACTTAAAAGAATGCAGAAAGCTCTCCTTCCACACAGACTTTTCTATCTCTGCTACATCCATACATTGAGGAAGGAATTTTTGCTTTCTCTGCCTCACTTCCGGCACAGCTGATTTAACCCATAATTCTGGTACAACACTGGAGATATACAGTGCACTCCATGTAAAAATTTTTCTCAGAGTTTAAAGCATATGCATGGTATTGCTATTTGCAATAAAATATATAGTTTCTGCACAATAATGAAAAAATGCAGCATCTCAGGTGTTTCAGTCATGGAGTTCATGACCACAGATTGATTTTGTGTGCTTGGCAACTGAGGTAAGTAGCAACATAGGCACTTTACGATGTATTACAGTCTGAACCCTATACACTGTGACCTGTGCAACACAAGCTCATTCATGGCATTTTTGCACAATAGTGCAACTCTATGCCTGCAAATTGTTTCTTCAATGGTCTGCCTTAAAGTTTTAAGTTGACTGAATTTGAAAAGACAAGCTGACTTCATTTTGAAATGATTCAGAACAAATAAACTTTCTAGTCAAATGAACTGCACTTGAGAAAACTAGTTCAAACGAATGCACACTGGAAAGTCTGCCTGGAAGTCTTTAGAAACTTAATTTCATGAGTTGGTTGAACTCCATGCAGTACAGTCATTCAACTCATCATTTCAAGTCGAAAGACTTCAAGTTGAGCAACTCATGTTTATAAGTTCTGAAGTGGTCTGAAAATAAATTAAAATTTTAAGTTTAAAGGAGCAATATGTAACAATTGTTCATCTGCAAATGAGTGCTGCAGTCCAAATAACAAGTTGAAGCCATAGACGGTATATTAAATAGGTTGAATCCCTGCTTAATATACAGTCTATGGTAGAAGTGAGTTGTTTCCCCCTGCCCCCTTCTCCCCAGCCTTGAGGAAGCTCAAACAGGCTGCAAGAACACAGAAGTGCAAGACAACACAAAATTGTATTCTGAAAATTACAAGTGAGGGCTAGTCCTATACACATGACATATGTTTGCCATTTTATGATTTAGTACAGTAAATACATATTTCTCCTTTAAATAAATAAGAAAAGATAAGTTGATTCTTCTAAACTCCTGTATGATTTTTTTACAGTCTACAGATGGTGATCAAGACTTATAGGAAAACTTGTTTAACCTCAGGTGTACAAGGTTTGAACACAGTTTTATATAGAGAGTTCAGCTCTACAGTAAAGCATTGGCTTCATTTTTATACTTTTGTTGCACATTGTTACAACATTAAGAAAAATGAAGGAATTCCTTTCAGATTCACGATGGTAAATACGGAGGATTAAACTAGTAAATTTAAATACTGTTCAGTGGCCATGGCAGCTGACACCCCTGCTGTTAGGTTTGGCCAAGAAACACGTTTGCAAGCCAGAGTTTGCTGACAATATACAAGCACTGAATGGGAACCAAAAAGGAATCCCAAGAAAAGTGTACAGAAAATGGCAACAAGGATTTCACAATCGATTTAACATCTAAAAAAGTAATTACAGCATCTCTCTTCTCCCACTGGACCTTAAATGGTATTTTTTAGATTTTATGATTCACTTATTGAATTCCTTAGCTGCTCTTGTCGGTGGCTATAGCATCCATTAATACCAGTGGTCGAGACCAATGAGGCAAGGCAAGGTCTGCTTTCACAAGCCAATTGTCTACCCAGAATCCCGCAGTGAATGCTTTGGCCTACCGCTGATATGAGAACAATCAGAGCCAGTGAGGAGCCGTGAGCATCTGGCTGCTCAGAGCGACAGAAATACTTTATCACATGCTTTGAAGTGTATAGATGAAGTGAGGTTTTCCTATGGGGTTGACCAGGGAAATGTGTTGCTGGCCATCCCCAACCTGTAAAACCTCTTCCCAGCCGTAACATGAACCCACCCACACACACCAAAAACAAAAAACAAAAAAACAAGCCTTTAGATGCTTTCATCAGGGTACAAAATAGTGCTTTCTTTTAAACTGATTATTCTAATTATGAGCTTATAGACCTGAAGCCATGACAACCAATGTTTAAATTGATTGTTTCAGAGCACCAAAAGGGAGAAAAGAGCATTTAAATCAGTCAAGTTCTAACTCTGCCAATGCGAATACAAAAAGAAAAGAAAATAGCAGTTGGCTCGCTGAGAAAAGCTAACTGCTCCAACTGTTGACTCTTATGTTGCTGCACATGGTTATATTTCACAGTGTTTCCAAAAGATTAACATGAAAAGGCTTTGATTTTTTTCTCATGAATGGGTATGTGCACGCTTAGGTTTTTGTGTATTTTTGCCAAAGGATTTTTTCATATAATTCCAAGTATAAAACCATCAGACACATAAATCCTCAGTACCTGTAATCATCTTGTAGGGAGCACAACAGAGCCAGGTGAGGATCACTGGAGGAGTCTTGTCCCTGTGGAGCAGCTGAGGAACAGGGATGACAGACACTTCAGGGCTGTCCACCACAGCCCACATTTAATGGATAAACCTATTATGTGCACATGGTAACTTGAAGGGGAATATGGTTGAGTATCTTTATAATGTAAAGAGTAATGACATACCAGAGTATGAATCATGGGATGCAACAGGGGAAGAGTTTAAGTTGTTGTCTATCCTTGCCAGAGGAGAAAGGTTTGGCTGCAGAGGGTGGATGGTTAAACAGTCTTTCAGTGTGTCCTGGGTCACATCAGCTGTGGATTTCATCTACAGAAATGACACATGGAACATAAATATAAACAAAGGTGAACAGCAAAAACAGTACTGGTATTATGGCAAAATTTATATTACAAACAGTGGTAATTAGTCATAGTTATCTACAATATTACTTCTATAACTCAAGTATAAGAAATAGGGTCATAAATATTGTCTTGTGTCTTTTTGCTTGGCTGTTGTGCACTGTATATTTTTCACCTGGATGTTTTCAATTAGTTAGAAGTCACTAAATACCCTTAAGACTTAGACATCTGTTTTTATTTTTATGCTTCCTCTGGCAGGTCACCTCAAGCATCTCTTGCTTTTAGATTTAAAAAAAAGCTCCTTTATTAGATCTGAACATGGACATAAACATCCCTTTTTTTTATTACCAGAGGGCAAGAAAAAGAAGAATCTATGCAAAATTTAAAAAAAGAAAGAAAAACTGAAATAAAATAAAAATGAAGCAGAAACCTGCATAAGGTGCTTTTGATTGGAATCTGGCTGGAAAACTCTGTTGCATGCCACACAGCTTTGCCTCTTCTCACACTTCTCACTACTACCTTTTGTCCAGTAAAGGCAAAAATAACCAAAGCATAATTAATAATGGTAATAATTTATATGAGAAAGGCATTATTTATTGTTTTGGCTCTTGTTTAAACCAGACTCCATTTGCAAAAATGGTCATTTTACCTTGCAACGCAGGAGTTGCTGGTCTACTGCTGCCTCGATCTGTTAGTTTGTGTTATTGGGTGAATCCAGACTATCCTTTTAAAACACGGCCGTAAACACAATAGTACAAACAAATTAAGAGACGAGGCAGCGGTAGACCAGGAACTCCCATCTTCTGCGAGTTAAAATGACCAAATGAAAGTCAAAGGAGTCTGGTGGCTTTGAAGAGAGGGATATTTGTCTCATATCATGGAAAAGGCTGTGGTGAAAATATTCTAAATATAGCACTCACACTGACCACACATGACCTGGCACATGTGACAGGTGTGTTATAGTTATTTTAAATGTCTTATCAGCAGCTACGATTGTCATTAAGCTGTAGGAGCTACAAACACTTTTTAAAGGATATTTTTCATCACAAATCTCCCCCACAGTTGCAGCTGCACTCTTGTCATCTGATTTAAACCAGATGACATAAACAATCTGTTATTTATGAACAGGACATTTTTGATAACTAGAAGCAGACATTATGGCCTAAATAACTGATTTGATCATAATATTTCTATCTTATATATCACGATAAGGGTTAATTTTTGGTACAAAAAGGACAGGATCTGGCACAACTGCTTGTAATTCAGGACTGTCCTGAATTGTTTAGGATGTCTGGTTACCCTACTTGTGCATGTGCATGCCATCATAATCCACTACCAGAATGGCATACTCCCCCAATGACAGTACAAACTACTATATAGAGAAGTAAGTAATCAGTGTTAATGCATTTATTCATTCTAGCAGAATAAATGCCAGTCACAAATAGCATCAAATATTTGGTTTAATATGAAAAAAATCTTGAGGATAAGAGCTTTAAAGCCTGTTTGGTACCACCAGAACTATTTGCACACAAGATGAAAAGACAAGACAAAAAACAGCTAATGAATGTTAATGAAGATTGTTTTACTGTTTATCAGTTAGGATTAAGTGGTCTTTGTGAGGAAGAAACATGTCGTGCACTCTATCTTGAGAATCATCAGTCAAATCACAATTACTTTAAATGGTTTTTTGAGTTTTAGATGAAAGAAGTTGTGCATGTGGGAGACTTTGTAAAATGTCACTTTTTTTAGTAACTACCCACCTTCTTTGTCTGTATCTATGGTGACATCACCCTCCGTGAGAGCTTAAGAGCATAAATCTCTCTCACACAAGCAAAAATCTTAACGGCAACACTGCAGTGCCATAATGTGTAATAAAGTTGCCTGAAGTGGAAAATTAAGGAGGTGAAAAAGTCAAACACATGACAAAAAACATAATATCTGTACTTCTGTGTAAACCACTTCTGTCAGTGTTAATGTTTATGGATGTATCAACTGACAAAACAGCTTGCTGGATATTTCCATCTGATTGCATGCACACATAGAGTTAATGAAAGTTTCACATCTCTAAATAGTTAAGTTGCAGCTCTTAACTGGAGAGCACATCAAAGAGAATATATACCCAATACTGTCAGTTAATTAGGATAAATGAAAATACAATGACACATGTATGATGTGTAAATGGAGCTCTTTGTTCACGGCTGTAATGTTGAGGAAGTGATGCTGTCTACCTGCAATCACCACTAATGAGATCTGGTCAAGGTGAAGAGTTATTTTTGACTGGAGCCAGCTTGCTGTATATCTTTTACTAATCCAGTCTATTTTTATCAGTCAACAAACTAAAACGAATAAATACATTATACGAGTTGTTTTTGCTTCCATTTTTCATGAATTTAAGTAAAAAATTAAAAATCCATGTAAGTGAGTACTTATCCTTTGCTCAGATAATACACCAGACAGGTGTGGCATACAGAAATTAAACAGCATGATTATTGCACAGGTGTGCCTTGGACTGGACACATAAAATGTCACTCTGAAATGTGAAGTTTTATCATGAAAAAAGACATTTATTAAGCACTGAACTATGGTTATTTCACTTGGTGCTGCAGACATCAATTTTTTTTCGCCAAGAGGGCAAAGTCATGACCCACCTTAGCCTTCCACTGACTGGCTAGTACTCCTAGAGCTGTCTTCATTGGTTGGTTGGGTTTAGACATGAGGAGTGTTTGATTAATCAGAGGAAGAGTAGGCTCATGACTTTGCCCTCCTGGGAAAAATATTTGGTATGAATGAGAACAGCCCATCTGAGTACTTTGCTCGTGTGTCATGTCCCCTCCACTTTTTGGGTTAAAACAAATACTACCAGTTTACACACATAAAATCACTTATTAGGAGACAAAATCTTCTGGCAAGTCAGTGGAACACTTATACCATGTCTTTACCGATCAAAGATCATTATTACACATACAAAATAAAAAAAATAGGTGTCTTTTTAGTCCTGCTCCATCAAAGTGGACAAACCTGACATACAACAATGCAAATGAATCTTCAGGTAATATATTTCAAACATCTGTCACTTTTCATATCGTTAAGATGTTCATTTTGCTGACTGTTAAACCAAACTCCATTCAAAAAGCAGGTGATTTATGGTAAGGTTCATATTTTTTCACAGTAAAAACTTTAGTTTTACTATCACTAAGACTGTTTCCTGATTCACTTCAATTGACAAGTACATGCCATTCACTCAGTAACATCATTAACTAAGCTGTGATGAAGTGTTTGACACAGACGCATACTGACTGGCTGCTTTTACAGTGCACATTTGTTCTTAAGACAGGGATGTGATGTATGGCTGCTCTAATCCATCTGTAGGCCTATGTGAAACAGCCACAACTCAGTGCCTAATAAATGTCTTTTTTCAGGGTAAAACTGCACATTTTAGAGTGGATTTTTATTGTGACCAGTCCACGGCACACCTGTGCAGGGATTTTAACAAATTTGTGAACAAAGTTTGAGAAAAAAAAGAAACTTTTGTGTGCACAGAAGACAAAAAATGAGAGCAAAAACAAAAGCGATGTGTTCATAAATTTGTTGAGTGTACATCCTCAAGAACAATAACGTTTGTTCCAAAAGAGGAAAAAAATGTTAAAATTAGCATGCACTGTGGTGTGTACCTTCTTCCGTAACTGCCGTTCCTTTGTAGAGTGGGATTTCACGTGTTTCCTCAAGGAGCTGGGATCAGTGTAACGCTTTGCACAGCCAGGCACCTGACATGTATATGGCTTCTATACAACCACAGACATATGACAACATGTAGGAGTCCACATAGAGGCAAAGAAACACAGACAAACATACAAAAAACTTTCAAATTCCAACCATAATTGTATTTATCTGTGCATGGCTGCCACTCACTGTTTCCAGATGTGTTCGCTGGTGTTTAGCTCTGTCACTTGAGTTGCTGAAGGCCTTGTGACATCCCGGGTGCTGACACAGGTAGGGTTTCTCCCCTGTGTGGCTACGCAGGTGAATCTTCAGATTTTCTAACCGAGAGAAAGCCTTCTTGCAGCCCTCAAACTGTAACCACACATGAGCACAGTAAAAGTAGTCAAGCAGTCCATTGTCATCAGGTATTTATACTACACACATTTAAAACAGACCTTGGGCTCGTTCATTTGAACTCCTTCATGTTTTTAGCTGATGGCTCCATCCAATGCAATATTCAATATAAACTCTACAAGTATCTTCACCCTGGTGTTGCACACATACTTGGAGCTATGAGCTGGAAGTCAGCACAGACAAAGGCTTGCTGACCTCAGTGTGTGGGAGGGAGTGGAAAAGGAAAACATAGAAAACCTTTTGAATGGAAAAATTACAGCCATTTAGTCTCAGCTGACACTCAAATAAGCCCTAACTGCTCCATGCTACAGTGGTTTCATGGCTGACAGGCCAGCAGCTATAAAGCACCAAGGAGGTTAACATTCAGTTTTTGGTGCATTTTTATTTGATATCAAGTTTATGTTATGTGGTCACAAATGGAACTCCTGGCTATTATTAGTGAGTAGACGCTGTTGTATCACTTGTGTCTTTATGTTTGATTATTATACAACTACACTGCAGTTACTTTGTGAATTTGTACTTGTAGTAATAATGACTGTGGCTTTATATTTGTCAGCACACTTTCAGATGTTAAGATGTAATTTAACTGGAACTTACACCTTAGCTGGAGACAAAGGGTACAGAGAACATCAAACTGTGAGGAAGATTTACCTATTACAATTATAATAATTCAAGCTAAATTAATGAGTCTGATATATGATTGGCTGGGCAGTAATTACCTTATTCAATTTAAGAAGTGCTCTCTTTCTGTGCATAAGCCTGCAAAAATATCCTAAATTAAATGGCTACTGCTGTTACTGTTATTTTATTTTATTTTATTTACCTCTTTTGTTGTTTTATCTTCAATCTTTTATCCTCTTATCTTCTTTTTTTTATCTCTTTATTCCTATTTATGATTTTTAACTAACATTTAATTATTATTATGTGCTTGCTTGCTCTTTTGACAGGTAACTACAGGCATTTACTATTAATAAGTAAGAATTAGTCTAGATTATACTTATTCAATTTTTAAGAGGCACAAATGTGGTTGAAATATATGGTTTGTTCTCACCTCTTTTCTTTTTTTTACGTTTTGTTGCTATGTAAGGATTCAACTACAGACCATCTCTCGAAATGTAACAACCCCACTGCACTGTGTTCAGCCTGCTGTTTGTTGAGGGGTTTTAAGTGCAATGCTCTTGCAAGACTGAAGACGATTATTTATTCTCCCACTGTTTCTAATATACTTTGATTGTTTTTCTAGGACAAATATTTCAATCATACATCTATGATGGTGGTGTGTTGCACCAGCAGGGGTCAGTGTTTATACACACATCACTGTATTGTCATTTGTGTTTTGAATCCTTCATCTTGCATCACCTTGACAGCAGCTGGTATCACTTACAAAAAAGTCAAGTCACCGCTAGTAGACTATTCTACACTTACAACAAACTCGGACTGAAGAATTACTATATTATATATATAGCGTATAACATCATGGCCTTGCATTTCTTGGAATTCAGGAATACACTAATGCCACAGTAATCCAGACCAAGAAACAGCTTTTTTGCTGCATCATGCGACCACAGTGACTTCACTGCTAAAATATGTGAATCATCAAAGCTTTTCTTCTGCAAGGCCAGAACTTTGCTCTCCCTCTTCCTGTTCACAGGGGGTTTGGAATGTCTTTACTAAGCCTTATGAAGAAAACACACAGACCATGTCCAATTTTGTTATTTTTTCCTCTAAGGCTAGATTCCTCACATACTGATACCTCTCAGTCATCACCACCAAAGCCAAATTAAAATCTTTTTTCCTTCCCAGTAATAGTTCACCAATAACATTCCTCTGCAGGCCACCTAGAAATACTTACCTTTCTTTCTCACCACGACAAAGCTTTTTCCTGACATCCTGACATCTATTCATCAAAAACTATAACAAGCACATACTGTTTCTGTAGCTGAGATTTTTTTTTCCACACATTTTTCAAATCACTTTTGGCTTAACTTTGTTTGCAGCAAAGCCACTGTTAAAATTCAATGTTATGACAATAACTGTTTTAATGTTAAAAGTTCAGTAAGCAATTTTAGACCCTATTGAAACTTATGGAATTGTTATTATTTCACAAAATGAAGTGCATTTTTGAGGGGCTATACCTTCTTGAAAAGTGATGAATCTGGTGAAAATTTACATATGACATGAAACATGAGTGGGGCAGAATGGCTCAACAGTGCACCGCTGAAGAGAAGCCTCCACGGCACGATTCACCTACATGCACGAAAATCGGTAGGCACGTGTCATGTCCAGAGGAAAAAAAAAAAGTCTCTTGGACCCATAGCTGAAACCCAGTTGATTATTATTAATTGATCATTGAGACTCATTCCCAGGTTGTTTTTTCTTATGCTTTGGATTGGTGGCACAAAATGGCTGATTGTTAAATCTCATTTCCAGGTTGTAGAGATGTTTTGGGAATGAGACTCAACAATCAACCACCTTATATACCTGTGATAGTCCAAAGTCTCTGCCTGAAAACAGAGCCAAGTGGAGGAGTAGGTATCTAGTTTTCTCTCAGAAAACTTGAATTACATTATGCGTAAAGGTTATTATGGAACTTTTGCCCAGTGATGCCAAAAATAAACTGCCAATCAAAGCTTTAAACGGATGGTGGTTGTATTCTGGAAATTTTATTAAAGCACAAGGTCTCGCGTTGAACAGGCACTGAATATGAAGAATTCTTAACATTTCATCAAGGCAAATAGACGAAATTAGAAACTGAACAAAAACAGCAGAATAGTGAAAAATGAGAAATGCTTCTTATAACCTCTTCCCACGCACTTCACTCAGGCACTCTTTCCAATTCTGCGCTATTACAGTAAACACTTCTTCATAAGGGGATGCACTTGCAATGCGGACCGATCCTAAATATAGTTAAGGGAAAGAATTAACAACAGACCCCTAAGCATGAGTACCGTAAGAAAAAAACAGCATAGACAGAGATAAATAGTCTCTCAGAACCAAAGTGAACGGACAATTGAGAACCAGCATAAAGCTAAAATACTGCCAAGACTCCAGGACTATAGCCAGGGTGTGGTAACTGTGTAACTCTCCCTCTCTGTCTCATGAAGCGCTCATAAAGCGCGGAGGGCTTTTTAGTTTGTCGCGAGGGACGTTTGGGCTGAAAAGAAAGCAGCACGGCTCCTCAGTGTAGATCAGTGTTACGGCCAGCTTCTGACAGGTCCTGGCAGGTACTCATGCCCTGGCTGAACAATGACAGCTGCAGTATGTGCCAGCAGAGTCTGTCCAGTGCCCAGTCTTACTCTGAGGTCAATTCACTCAGGACTCCACTCCTCCTCTCTGTTTCATCAGTGATATTTCTACCCTCTTTGCTCTTTTTGTTTCACCTGTTTCCTTATACTATATATTTTTAGCTCGGTGTTCACAGAAAACAACATAAATCAATGAAGCTTCAAATATTTAAAAGAATATATGTTACAAAGCATCAATAATTATTATTATAACTAAATTTAGAGGACACCATGTCAGACTTTTCATGAAACTGTAGAGGGGCTTTAGAGTACTGGATCAATAAATGACTACAATATCCTGTAATAAGTAGGGATGGTCCAGTCAGAGGTATTGTAGTTTTGTATGTCTTTTTGCTTGTTTTATTTTTATTTTTTATAAAAAAAAATAAATTTAAATTTTTTATTTAATTTTATTTTTATAATTATTTTTGTTTTAAAATGTTAAGTTTTAGTTTAATTTTTATTAGTTTCAGTATTAGTTTTAGTTTTTGATTCTATATGGGTGGTACTTGTCAGGGGCAAGATTTAAGAAGTTTAGAAAATGTACAATACAAACACAACACTTGAAGGCAACTGACTCACAGTTATGCATCCTTTTGCTTGTTGTGTTGACAGATTTGACCAAATTGACAGACTAAAACTAAAGACATTTCTTGTATATTTTCACTCTTTTTAGTTTTAGTTAACTGTAATAATTATTGTTCTAATACCATTTGTTCTACCTGATTCCGATACCTGAACTTTGTGTATAGGCCAATAGCGAACATCCGTCCAAGTGTGCATATAGACTCCGATACTCACGTATAGCTGATCCAGCATTTTAAGCAGTATCAGAGCCATTTCGGGTGTCAGTTTGGGAACACCCCAAGTAGAGCTGGATTATACACCCCAATGGATGCCTGGTAGTTTTGTTTATACTTTCTGGAGTCTGCTTGCAGGACACATTCCACACATGCACAGTAGATCGTCATCTGTAGTGGCCACATGGACAAGTTGGCATGGTCACAACAAATGGGAGTATGCGGATGTCTGCACAGAGCCTATGCTTGTACCCACTGATGACAAAATTGACACAAATTCACATGGACCCTATCTGATCCTCGCATACTCGCTGGCATGGAAAGTACAAGCTTAATAGGTCATGTGTACTTTCACTAAATAATTACAACCATCTCCAGATTAGGATTCATTATTTTTTATCAGCAACTTGGTTTACTTTTGTTTACTTTTTTTTAGTTTGCAATAGAAGAAATGTTTGCATGGGAACAAAATGAACTCATGCAGAGTAATGACAGACGCTGTAATGTGAAAATGTATTCCAGGTACAAACCATAATTTTCTGGTGCCAAAACCAAGTTTGTTCACTCCAAACAATTGTAAGGATGGCACTTCAAATGTTGTCAAACCTGAAATCTTATCAGCCCTGCCCTCACTGGCATCAGTAGGCCTAGGGCTTGAATTACAAGCTGCTCGTGTAGGGAAATTTAGTGGATTAGCAAGAGACTAAGGTTTCATTTTCACTCTATGCAAATGCACAGATTGATCACAGCATGAATAATGCATAGTGAGAGAAAGTAGATGAAGTAAATCTTGGCTAAATGTTTCCAATAACTGATGCCAATTATTCTTTTCCAAAAAAAAAACCCAAAAACCATTGAGCACATTTTGAATTCAGTCAAAATAATCAAAAATAAAAACAAAATGTACTCAGTTATTATAGCTGAAATTAACTAAGCGGACATTTTCAGTGTTGTAGTAGTAAGTTGTATAAAACATGACAGCTAATAATTCCAAAGAGCCAAGCCATTTGTCCTGTACCTGAGGAGCAATTATCAGCACAGAATTATATTTAAGAAATCATCCAAAAATTATAATTAACATGCTGACTCACAATGAATGTAGAAATCTCTTGTTTGGGTTTCAAGCAGAGCTTTTAAGACCTCATATGTTTAAATCACAGTGACAGAAAATAGCAAATAGACTGGTGAGCCAAGGATATGCTAACAAACTGTTCACTATTCAATCATCATTAAACAGATTGTGAGATGACAGGTACAAGCCCGGGCCTGCCCTTTATGTTCACTGTGTAACAGGAGCTACCTCATTGTTCTGCTGCCGGCTCGCACTTCATTTATCACGCATCAGTTTGTTCAGCTGCCAATCATCTCCTGAGAAGTGCCGCATCTTGGACTATTGTAGAATTTGAAGGCTGGTTCTTTCAAGGGAGAATTGGTGAAAGTACTTTTAGCTATTCTAACTGTTCCGTAAGGGTCAAAGTTTTAACATCTAACATTTCCTTCTCAGAGAGAGCAGAGGTAATCACATGCACAGGCTCGTGCTCAGGTCTATGAAAATATTCATGTAAAGAGAGGAAACAAAAGCCAGTCCTCATGACATAACGTTCAAACTTGACCTGAAGAAAATCCACACAGAATCTGAATATCTCATTAAACAGCAGGAATGATAAGTTCACAATTAGCCTGTTCTATAATTACTGCAGCAAAAACACGAGTGCCTCTCAGTATTTTGGTTTTGCCAATGGGTTGTGACCATGAATACTTTCTTCATTATTGAATGATTACATGGAACACAGAGCCATCCAACGATCGCGGCCCCATGGCAACAGAGTGTGCTTCAACTAATAAGTGAGTATTTTGGTACAAAAGGTCGACTGCAGGTATGCACGCTGTTAATAATTGACTTGTTGAAAGCAGTGACATGAAGCATGTTTGGCCAGTTGTCTGTCAATTACTCATCTAAGTCTCAAGTATTTTCCCAGAGGGAGTGAGAAAAAGAAACAGAAGGGAGTTAAGAGTCGTGCACAATCCATATATCATTTTGGCTCATGTCAAGTCTGGTCTGTTTTATTTGTATAGCACCAAATCATAACAAAAGTAATCTCCGGGCAATTTTCAGACAGAGCAGGTCAAGACTCCTCAGTCAAGACTCTTTATAGTATTATTTACAGAGACCAAATGATCCCCACCAAGAGCAAGCACTAAGGAGACAGTGGTGCAGAAAAATTATGGATGGAAATGTCTGTTGGTCGGTTGGCAGGTCCACCATCCTGGTCCATACTGAAATAGCTAAACAACTATTATGATATGATTATCATGAAATTTGTTTCCGACAATTATAGACCCCACAGGATTAATTCTGCTGATTTTGGTGATCCTCTGACTTTTTGTCTAGCACCACCACCAGGTTGCCATGTTTGGCTTTTAGTGAAATATCTGACCTACACTACAAAATGGAATGTCATAAAATTTGGTACTGATGGTGCCCAGATAATGAATCCTAATAACTTTGGTGATCCCATGACTTTTCAGGTCATGGGATTGCAGGTCAAAGTTTTCACTTCATCCTGTGAAACATCTCAACATTTGCTGAATGTTTTGGCACAAAATTTGTTATTGATATCCATGCTTCCCAGACTACTGACTTTGATAATTCCCTAAGTTTTCTTCTAGTGCCACCAGAGGGTTGACATTTTTTAGATGGTTTGCTGTGAAATTTAGTAGAGACATTCATGGTCCTCTCTGGATGAATTGTAATTACTTTGGTGATCCCTTCGACTATTCATCTAACACAGGGATTCTTAAAGTGTGGCCCATGGGCCAATGGCGGCCCTAAGATGCAGCACCCAAATATGATATGAAAGGCATGCATTTGACATTAATCAAATTTCAAATTTCAATATTTTCACTTTCAATACATTTACTACACCACTTGGGTACTGTATCAAACTGTGCCCCCTTTACACAGTGAAGTGTCTGTTAGGTAAGGAAACACAACTTGTAGAAAGCTATTGGTTGCATAGCAACTAGTGGCACATCGTGTCATGGGAATTACATTCTGTCATCAACGATAGTGATGTATTTTGGTGTACAACTCTGCAGTTTAATGTGGAAGTGAGATGGAAAAGCCACCACAGACAAAACGCTGTATGTCTGAGGACAAAAGGAGGTTTCAGGGAAAATGGATCAACTCTTTCAACTTTGTTGGACCTTGGGGAACAGATAATGTGACTTGCCTTGTCTGCAAACAGATGAATTCGGTGCTCAGGGAATTTTTAATGTTCCTTGAGAGTGAGACCAATACCAAATCCTACAACAAGTTCATGGTTTTCCTGTGCGGCCCTCATCATACTGTATGCTGGCTCTCTAAATTGGCACTCAGTCATCAAAACTTTGAGAACCTGAGCTAACAATTAGGTTAAAATTATTATTGTTCAGTGGTTTGGTTTATACCAAATACCAGAAAAGCTAATGACATTCGCATCAGCCTCAGCTGTAATTTGTGTTTAGTACCAATTAGCAAATATTAGCATGCACACTTAACACACTTAACTAAAATCATTAACATTGGACACATTATTCCTCCTTAGCATCTGCATATTAGCATTGCTGTTGTGAGCATGTTAGCATGCTGACAAAAGCATTAAGTTCAAAGCACTGCTGTGCCTCAGCACAGCTGTAACCCCTAAGTCTGTTTTGATATGCTAGACTCACATTACATTCAAAACAAATAACCAAACTAAAGAAGTATCATTAAATTAAACCACATCTAAAAGAACTAGATCATCCATCTTGGACAAAAAGAGCTACTATTTCATCAATAATCAGGCCCATGGAAAACGCCAGCTCTTTGGCCACAGAGGCAGACCTGTAGAGAGCCAGACTACGGGGCATCACCTTCCCAGAACGACGGCCAAGTTTGTCAGACGGTGGCCTGGCAAACCCCCTGCTGCTGACAGGCCCAGTAGCTACTAGAGAGCCGTGGTGCCATGCCAGATCTAAAGTGCTAGGCATCCTTTGTGCTGATTTAATAACTACATAATTGAGTTAACTCCCATGTCAATTATCACAGAGCTCCGCTAATTACCCCATGGCTAAAGTTAAGAGGCGAAAGAGACCATATTTTTGATCTAAACCTTGGCCATAAACACACAGCACATGAAGGCATTTGTCCTAAAAAGGCTTTTTTTTCCTGCTGCCTGGGGCTTGAAAGCCTTCAAATAGATACTGTGGCACTGAATGGAACACTGAGTATTGAACCCAGTGAGCCCCTGACATTCATCATGTTCCTGCTTTGACTGCATTAACTCAGGCTTTTCACAAATGAGTAAAATATCGTCTGATTCAGATTGAGCTGTGCTACCTGTGTATTGTTAGGAGGAAGGACAGCATACAGAATCTTCGGTAACACTTTATAATAACCATCATTAATAAATGGTAAAATGAAACTTAAGTTTGTAATATTTCTCTGTTAATAAACAATATAAAGTATTTGATAGTGATTACCAAATAATGAGCAAACCTTTAAGTCATTAATGCATTGCATTACATTGCGTTACGTCGCGTTACGTTGCGTTACGTTGCGTTACGTCGCATCACATTGCGTCACATTACGCTGCGTCTCATTACGTTGCGTCACATTATGTTTCGCTATGTTGTATTACATTACATTGCCTTATGTTACATTGCATTGCGTCATGTCATGTCACGTCACATTGAATTACATTGTGATGCCTTGCATTACATTACATTACTTGGATTCCATCAGTTGCCTTACGTTGCGTTACGTTACGTTAATTGTGCTATGTTGTATTATGGTATGTTGCATTATCTTACGTTGCGTGACATTATGTTATATTGCATTATGTGCATTACATTGTGTTACATTATGTTACATTACATTGTGTTATGTTATGTTACATTACGTTATGTTGCCTTTCGTTATGTTGGGTTACATTATGTTGCATTATGTTGCATTATATTATGATACATTGAATTTCATTCCGTTATGTTGCATTGTGGTATGTTATGCTACATTGTGTTGCGTTACATTGTGTTGCATTGCACTGTTTTGCGTTGGGTTACATTACATTACTTCGTGTTATGTATATGTTGTGCAAGTGCAAAAGCAACGTAAGAGGGGTACTTACAACGTCAGTATTTGAAGGGCAGAGCCACTGACCAAGCTGCTGCATTTGATGAGTTGGGAGTGAGAGCGTGTTGTCTATAAATATTATCTGGATGGTTTTTGTAAAGTTACAACTTTGTAAATGTTTAATAAATACTGTGTAGTGCATCAATAAACATTATACGGATGGCCATTATAAAGTTGCAACGGATGATTATAAAACGTTAGAATTGCTTAATAAATGGTTTATAAAGCATATATACACAATATTTGAATGTTTGGTAACAGTAAATTAACTATTAACTAAAGTTTACTTAACTATCAATTTACCATTTATTACTGACTGTTATTATATAGTGTTACTGAATCTTCTCTCAAAGAGGAAGAGAAGTCAGGTATGAAAACAAAATACAGACTTCAGTTATACAGACAGTTGCATTAGATGACACGTGAACTGCATGGTGTACCGTGCATTTGTTGGGTTTCTCTCCTGAGTGGACCCTCATGTGGATAAGGAGCTTGTATCGGGCGTTGAATGGCTTGAAGTTGCGTGGGCAGCCCACCCAGTAGCATGTGAAATCCTCAGCCTTCCTCTGGTCCACATGTAGCTTTTCTATGTGCTTTACCAGCTCCTCCTGTTGCTCATACACTGCACTGCAGTTCATCCACCTGCAGCAGTGGGCCCCATAGTCCTCCAGCTCTCCTTCTTCTTCCTCCAGCATTGGTACCTGGTGTACAAAGGTCATCCCATGCCTGGGAGGAACCATGGGATCCTGAGAAGGGGCCTTTATTTTGCTGTGACATCTAGTGAGGTGGATGTGTTGGTGTGAGTGGTAGGGTGGTGGAGGCCCCTGTGGAGTAGCAGTTTCTTGGATTGTAGTCAACAATGTTGGCTGTAACTGTAGATGTGGCAGCAGGTTGTTGGTGGTTTGGCTACAGCTCTCTGAAGTCTTCTCCAGTGCCCCTCCTTCCTCTGGGAGGCACTGCTGCTCCACCACCATGTTAGCCATCTGGCTCTCCAGACCCCCTCTCTCTTCAAGCATCTGCATGCGGCCACACTCCGTCTGCGGGGCCAGAGCCTGCGAAGAGCCTGGCATGCTGTAGGGATGGGTCTGGGGGATGGAGCAGCCCCTCACACCCAGGAAGTGACCGTAACCTTCAGACTGGACAGGTGAGAGGGTGGGGTGGGAGGATGGAGAGCTGCGGGAACCATTTATATAAGCCACGAGTGAGGTAGGTGAGGTGCGTATGATGGAGTTGAAATCAATACCCATGACATCTGACAAAGGCGACATGGACAGAGCTCTTTTCTTCGCACGGGACTGTCTGGGGCTTCCGGCATCGCCTGCAAAGAGGTACGAGGGCAGCGAGGCAGAGGTGCTGGTGCCACCTGATACAGTTGTGCCAGACATGGCCGTACCAGGGGAAAAGCTGAGCTGCACACCTCCATCGCTGGCCTGGGTGGAGCCCTGCGTTGGACCCAGAGGAGGAAGCACACGGTAACCATATGGCCAGTCATGTCTGCCACTAAACATTGACTGTGTTTCAAACAGACTCAGCGTAGTGGATGCCAGGGATTCT
Source organism: Lutjanus argentimaculatus (assembly GCA_034769285.1). Taxonomy (NCBI): domain Eukaryota; kingdom Metazoa; phylum Chordata; class Actinopteri; order Lutjaniformes; family Lutjanidae; genus Lutjanus; species Lutjanus argentimaculatus. The sequence continues at coordinate 1,282,622 of JAWZSL010000021.1, read as the reverse complement.
CTGGACAGTAAGGATCTGAAACAGATTGTTGTTATTCACTTTAGTATCACGTTTAAGCTTTGGTGAGCTCATCATCACATACTGTTATTGATATTGCCCACCTGGCATCAGTGTGGGGAATCTGCACATTGTGTGGATGTGATGGAGGCCCTGCAGTGTACTGCTGGCCTGTCACAGCAGTCGTGGGACTGGTGGTCACTGTCAGGTTAGCAACAGCTGGCTGACCACATACTTCCATGGAAGGTCCAGACATGGAGCAACCTGCTGGACACAACACCAAAAATACAATAAACAGAATATCCATGTGGGAGATAATTTAGTAAAGGTTACAGTTAGGCAGAGGGGGAAGTAATAAAGTACAAACACATTGTTAAATGGAGTTTTCAGGTATCTGGATTATCTGGAGTATTTGTTTTTCTGACAACTTTTTATTTTTGCTCCCTACATTTTAACACAAAAATATGTACTAACTATATACTTTCTACTACTTGAATTTACAAAACAGGCTCATTACTTTAGTTTTAATACATTTGAGGGAAATTATTGATTATTTTTTGTTTTGCATCATTGTGCACTGCCTTCTGAGCATCAAGACTGATTTCAAGCTAAAAGGATGGGACAGTAACACATAGAAAAGATGATTCCTTTGTCCATTGACGCATATCACACACATCAAAACAAAAATGACTTAAAAGATGACAGGGAGAGGGAGACTCGACAGAGAAGAAAAGATGAGGGTCTGTTAGCTTTGCATAGAGTGGCCAGTAGAAATGTCCTTCTGATGGCTACTTTTTATACTTTGAATACAATTCAGAGCCTGCACTTTTTCTCTTTCACTGAAACAAAGAAGCTGAACCAGTACTTCTACCAGTCTCTTTTTACACAAGTATCTTTATTTCTACTCGTGTAAAGAATGTGTGTGCCTTTGTCACCTCTGCAGTACTGAATAGTTCGAAGCTTTGTTCATAAGATTACTATTTGAACTCTAAATCAACAGTCAGATGTTGCGCATTTAAACCCATTATTTCTGCACAGTTTCAGATAAAGTTAATTAGTAAATTAGTATTATATTATCTAATTAGATTCCAGTGGTGGCTGTGTAGGATTGTTTCTGACTCATGTGATCCAAACATTTCCAATAATGCTGTGAAGTGTGAAATTTTTATTGTACAAAGACAGATGTAATCTTTTCCAAAATTCACAGCATGTTTTTGTCTAACAAAATATTCTGCTTCAATCCACTGTTGTTATTGTTTAACCTTTCAAAAACAACATTTTGATTCTGGTTAAAAAACTGTGCTCTACTGCTTGATGGCAGGTATGTGCCTGTATTAACTAGGCAGTCTAAGAGCAATTTAAAAGACTAACCCACTTAATTCAAATAATAATTTTATCCATTTTAATTTTTAATTGAATTTTGTCCGATGATTTTTTTAGGGTGACGTCATAAACTATGCAGCCAGACAAGCTTCAATCAAAAAACTCACTAGAATCCCTGGATATTAAAAAAATACATTGGGTACAGCCCTGATAACAGCAAAACAACGTTTATCTCCTTTCAAAAAATAAGTTGAAAGTCTTAAACATAATATAACACAACTATCTGGAAAAGTCATTAACAAATTCAAATCAAACTCTAAACACATGGCATTTAGTCTGCTCTAAAGGGACAGTTCACCCCAAAATCAAAAATACAGATTTTCAATCTTTCCTGTAGTGCAGAGTTTTGGAGATATTGACCATATGGTTGTATACCATCTCTTGAATATGCTGGAACTAGATGGTATTCCACATGTAGTGCTCAAAGCACCAAAAAAAAACAAACATTTGATCTCACCAACGTCTCTTTCCAGAAATCATGACCCTACATGTTCCTACATGAAACTGCTCACAACAAGCTCTGTGGATTATCTTGAGTGACTGGGTCATGATTTCTGGAAAGAGACACCACTATGGATCAAATGTATTTTTTAGTACTTTTACAGCACAAACTAAATGGCATCTAGTTCTATTATACTGGAGACAAGGCAGAAATGTCTATGTCCACTAACTTCAAAATCCTCTAACTCACACAAAAACAATCTAGATAGCACTGCAGGAAGGTGGAAAAAAATATATATATTTTTTAATTTTGGAGTGAACTGTCCTTTTAACAAAGCTGTCCTTTTAGCAAAGGTTTATACAGTAAGATTGTAGAATTCCCCTCACCAATGTGAGCAGGCCAGACACACTTTCTGCTCTGTTAATCACTAATGAGCTTTTCACCTCCTTCCACTTTTCCTCTGTAGAAAATCTAGGGACAAGTTTCATGCTTGGTTAATTATCAATAAATAAGGCCAAGACGTCTAGTAAGAAGACAGTGTGAGAAGACAGAGAATAAGTGAAGTATAAAAGATGTAAATCAGTTCAGTGGAGAACGATGCAACATCACTTTGTCAGATCTATTATTTTATGGGATACATATGTGCCATGATGTCTGTTTAAATGTCGACAGAGTTTGTTTTGAATTGGGGATTATATCCTGAGTACTTCAGTAATGAAATGCTGTTAAGTTATACAAACTTTGCTCACACACCCTGGGTTGATTAGATATGTTTATCCTTAGTTTTTACCTTTGAAGCTGTTGGTAGTGGAGCAGAGTCCTGTCTGTATGGTGGTTGTCACAGTTGTGGTTGGAGGGTGTTGAGTAGGCACTTGCTGGTGTGGGGATGCAGTTGGCATGTTCAGATGTTTCCCATTGGTCAACACCTGTCTACGAAGGCTCAGGGTTGGCAAGACAACATGGCTTCCAACCTGTTTCCCAGAAGCAAAGGAGTGGATCGCCCCTCTTTTCACTTTCTCCATGCTCGAGGACGGGCTGAGATCGGCCCGTTGTGTGGAAGACACGGGTATCCTGATGGACTGGGAGTGGTGTCCTCTGATCATGCTCAGTGATGGGGACACGCTGGAAGGAGACACCAGGAGCTGACAACCTTTTCCACTCATGGCTGAAGCTGATTCACCAGAAGCTCTGAAGCTGCCGTTTGTAAAATTTGCACACAGGGGATAATCCACTGCTCATACCTTGGGAATGATCCAAAAACAACAAAAACATAAAAATAAAGGTTCAGAATTCAAACCATCAAATGAAATATTAAACCAGCAATGCAGTCTTTGTACTTCGAACCCAAAACCTGCAGAAAAGCACAAGATCAGAAACAATTTAACTGCACACCCATCTATGTTCTATTAGACTGTATCTAAACAAGATTACAGAATATAATAATCAGTGTTGGAAAGTACATTTACTCAAGTACTGTACTTAAGTACAGCCATGACATATATCTTACACTTCTAGTTACTAGTTACTTTTTACATTAAAAAAAACATATGGTATGCTTATATGATATGATCAGTACTATATTCCTACTAATCTTCCAAGAAGCATCTAAAACTGGCTCCACATTGATGAACTACAACATTAAAACACTCTTACATGTATTTGTTAGTGATAAAAGATAAGCTAATCCTCCTACATTAATCCCACAACAAGGAAATTTGCATAAAAACAGAGGGAACAATAAAAAAAACAGTAATGTAATGTGTAAACAGTAAACAGCAAGATGCATAAATAAATAAATATGATATAAACAAGGTATAAACAGGCTAAAATAGAGAAGAATAAAAGAAGGAAAATAAAACAATAAGACCAACATAAACAGGAAACAATCATCATGATCATAAACATGATGAAACCACTGTTAAAGTTTGTTTAGGCTGTAAAATCTGTTTTTTACAACAATCCATATAAATAGCAGCTGCTTTGTTTAGTAATCAAAAGTCAGTCTAAAAAGTATCAGTGAAAAATACGTCCTCTGCTGTCAAGCTTTCCATCACACTGCTATTGTCCGTGGCGAATTCACTCACCTGTTGTTGTTCTCGTCGCAAACACTTTTCCCAGAGTGACATGTCAGGATGAACGTCTCCTTCAGGCGGTGAGCTGCCGTGTTTGTCTCAGACTCGCAGAGTTTGTGATGGTGTGCGGCTGAGCTCTCACTGAGTGAGGAGTCTCCCAGTTTGAACCGCGGCGTCCCGCCTCGCTCGCTCCTCTGTTTCCAGGAACTTCTTTTCTTTCACCCATTAACCCCTCGTGCCCTTGAAACGGCTTCATGTGAACGACGTCATTTCAAACTGGGTTGACCTCAGCAGAGAATAAAGTTTTAGTTGAATCTGTTCCGTGTACCAGTCTTCTCGCCTGTCGAGAGACGGTTTTCAGGTGAGCGCGTGCTCCATCCTGCCACCGTCAAATATGTCTTTCCTACGCCATCGCATATTGATGAACGAATATTATTTTTAAAAGGATTATTCACATACATTTCTGGAAAAAATTATACGCATTTTCCAGTTAAAATACAGTTTTAAAAAGTTCTTACTCGCGCAGTAATTTAATGTGGAGGAAGTATTCACATGTTTTACTTAAGGATTAAAAATCACTGAAATTCTACTGAAGAAAAAGAACAAAAGTATTGGCATCAAAATAAAGTGCAGAAAGGCCCAATTCAGAATAATATATTATATTATAATAGTATGTATGTATTATATTAGTGGATTTATCATTATTGATTTGTTAATGTGTTCATCACTTTAATGCTGCAGCAGATAAATTGTTGATAAATTTTAATGATTTCATATACTTAGTTTAATCTACAATACATGATCATTTATTAGTTAGATTTATTTGTTTATTTTATAAAATGAATCAAGCTAGTAGCTAGTAGTAGTAACTAACGTTATTGAAAAATAATTATAGTTTACAATATTTGCCTCTGAAATGTAGAATAGTTGATATATAAAATAGCAGAAAACTGAAATACTAGAGTAAAGTAAGTAATAGCAATTGTGCTTAGGTACAGTACTTCAGAAAATGTGCTTTGTTACATTCCACCACTGAGCCTACTGTAAAAAAACAAGCAATTTTGAGGTGGTAAAGTGAGAGAGTTTTGGTTCGAAAGTTCAGATGCTAGCAGCAGTCAACTTGTTGTATATATCTGCAGCCTAAGGCCACTTGGTGAACTAGTGTGAGCCTCCTGCCTCACAGCAGCCTAGCTTTAAGTAATACATGTTCATCTCCTTTGATGTAATACATTGACAGGTTTTTCTTTCTCAGTTACAGTAAACATCTTGAAATGTTTGTTCCATCTTGTGAAGAGCTCACTGCAAGGGTGAAATAAAGTCTCAATGAAAAAAATCCTAAATGCAAGTCTCTTTCAAAAGCAATTCAGGACACACTGTAGGGTTTGTGAAAATTTAAAATGCCTTTATTTAACATGACAAAATGTTTTTAAAATGATAAATGCATTTGAACCAACATCAGGGTCATTGTCAGCAGCATCTTTAAAATGCTTGCTTTGAAAAGGAGGGAATCCTATTAAAAGTACAAATTTTTTCAGTACATAACAAATTGGTTCAAATTCAAAATTGACTTTTTATTATTTCTGACCAACCTATTTAATCAAGTTTTTTTTACTGTACAATACAAATTTTTTTTCCCATTCTTAAGGCCACTGAGCATTTATACCAATTCATAATTTGAACATTGCATGGATCTGCTATCTGCTCTCTTCCCTGCTAATACCATCCTCTTCCTCTTCCTCCTCTTTCTCCTCTCCTAACCCTCCACCTCAGCTCAGACCCCATTGTTTGGCACTTTTTTCCTGGCTGCTGGAGTGTTTGCTCTGTAGATCCTGTTCCAGGTTGCCATGGAAACCAGCGTGTTTATAGGAGGACGGAGAGATGGTCGCTGTTCTTAGGGAACGTACATGGAAGAGCGGCTGTGCTGCTCCACAGTCTGTAATAATAATAATAATAATAATAATAATAATAATAATAATAATGATGATGATGGACGTGTAGTTTGACAGACAGTGTCCATTAAATGAAAAACATGTGTAAACAGACAATGCTGATGGCTCACTGGAGTCTGCAAAAAGTCATAATGACTGCTGAGAATTTGCATTGATTAGAATGGTGTATTGTGGCTGCATAAGGTTCAGTGACTTCATTCTCTTATGGGCTTTTCACTGTATTATCTAAAATTGGAATTCAATGAGGATGCTCTGCCTGTCTCTGTTATCTATAAAAGATACCTGCCAGATTACATGCTGAATTAAAACCTTTACTTTTCTAACAGGAACATTACTGATTATGAATTACTCATTTGCACATTTGATGATGGAGATTGATCACTTGAGATTTCAGATAAAAGAAATTATGGTTTTGAATATAAAGTAGTACTGACCTCTGGTGGGGTGACATTAAATTACTCTACTCCCAGCCTGGGAAAACAAGTTAGTGGGCCTACAGTACATTCATGCATGGACATAGATCTTATTAGAAACTTGAAATAAATCAAATGTGATACTTCTGTTTGGATTTCTGTTTTTCTTATGACTTTTTGCTATGATCTGAAAGATGTGGATATCAGGTTGATTTTAGCTCCACTTTCTACATTCTTCATGCTGTTTACAAGATTCATTCAGATGGTAGGTTGCTCAGTTTGCGTGAGTTATTCATGTTAAAATAGTCCCTGCTGCTAGCAGTCTTTCGAGTAAGCAGACTGTTAAACCCAACTCTATTCAAAAAGCAGGTATGTTATGGTAGCGCTTTATTTTCTAACAGTAAAAACTTTAATTACACCCCCACTAAGACTCTTTTCTGATTCACTTCGATCTGGAGACACAGTAACATCATTAACTAACCTGTGACGAAGTGTTTGTCACAAACGTACATCCACAGTTTACCATTCATCCTCTCTGCGGATAGGCCTGAAGTCACAAATCTCTTCTTACACTGTCCTTCGTTCTTTGGGGAAGTGAAGATAACTGTAAATTGAGAGTGAATTATTTCAAAAGTGGCGTTGCCTTCTGTTAAATATATATTTTCAGTTACATAATTTATTTAGAAATAATTCACTTTTTTTGTTTGTTTCTCAGAAGTTGGGGGGACTCATCCACCCTGAATGTGCACCCAAGTATTCCTGCAGTGTTTCCAGCTTGAGTTCATCACAGTATTACTTTTCAATCACGTATTCCTAATCTGAAGTCTATAAAACCATTTCATTATTGCCTTCAAAAGCAGTGATGTACTGCAAGACAGAGGACTTTTCCATGCCCATTTGGTTTTGTATGAGGTGTTCCTCTTTTGCCAGCAGGGGATACTATTAGTACACCAGTGGGAGGGTTCCGGTCTGGTTAATAGCTCCACAAATGTTCAGATAGAGAAAAAAGCATGAGGCAAAAAAAAAAAAAACATGTAAAGATGTAAGCGAGGACAAAGTGTAATGCTTGTGAAGGTCACCAAGGTAAGACTGCTCCTTCTTCACATGATTACATAAAATAACTCTACATCTTCCAGGGATCTGGCTTTGCTTCAAGCCGTGATCTCCTGGCCACACTGTGATTTGGCCTCTTCTTTCCTTGACTAAGTGAGTCATGGTGCATTTCCAAATGTCAGAGTGTAACAGGATGGTAAAGCGTCTGAGCTTGAGGCAGAACAACAACGCAGACGCAGCCACTCGCTCTTCTTCTCAACGACAAACACTGACACTTGGAGCTGTGCTTTCATGTGTATTATGCTCAACATTTACAGTTTATACAACCGCCTCGGTCAAACTGAGACAACATGTCACTGCTTTTTTCCCTGTAGTTCAAGGCCGCCTATGCATCTTTCCAACAGTTTTAAACGGATAGTTCAGACTTGATTAAGTGTTGTGTGAGGTACATGATCAGTGTATTACCGACAGTAGATGATGGTTGGCACACCCCCAGTTTGGAGAAGCAGCAGGAGTACCAGTTTAGGAAGCTTAATGTACTGCTGTGGACAGGGTCAGCAGCAAAATGTATTTTAGCCACTTCAGATCTACCTAAAACATCAATATCAGTTCCAAGTGTATGTTGTATTTATAATGTTTTCACCACTCTACTTTGCTGACAGAACGAGGGGAAATGAGGGTCCACGTCTGCGTCAGATTCAGATTCAGATTACTTTACTGACCATTAAATTCACATAAAATGGAAATTTGTCTTTGCTTCTGGCATATGGGGAGAACACACAACAATACAATCAATAGATAATTCCACATTAGACACATAAAATCTTAAAAAAAAGATAAACTGCCTCGATCTGTTAGTTGGTTGGAGTTTGGTGAATCTAAACTAACCCTTTAAGGGGATGAAGTCACACAATAACAAAAACAAAAAAATTACTTTTTTGTCAGAGGTGTTTGGTGGCAGGAATGGAGTGAGTGTGTCATGAATATTTTCCTTCCTGATTTGGTACATTTTGGACATATCATAAAAATGTCATTAAGTTTTATTGCACTGTCAAATGCTTTTGTAGCAGAGTCACGAATAGTTTTCTGGAGCTTGAATGAAGAACTTTATGGACGTCATTAAGATTTCATTAAATGTTAAAAGGCCAGTTTAATGACAAAGAACAGTACTGAGATGATTTAAAGACTTATCTGATGAGCAGATAGCAGTTAGCTAGCTTACGTGTTGCTAAAGTAAGCTAACCGCTCTCTGCTGTTAACTGTAGCTGACATTTGCTAGTTCGCTCAGTTAGGTGTGAAGCTAGCCAACTACTTAGCTAAGTGTTTCCCAATCCCGGTCCTCAGGGCCCACTGCCCTGCATGTTTGAGATGTTTCCCTGCTCCAACACACTAGATTCAAATGATCAGCTCGTCATCAAGCCTCTGCAGAAGCCCGATAATGACCTGAGCATTCGAATCAGGTATGTTGGAGCAGGGAAACATCTAAAACATGCAGGACAGCGAGCCCTGAGGACCAGGATTGGGAAATGCTGACTTAGCTGACTCAGCCAAAGGAGCCAAACCTGGCAAGATGGGTCATTGTAATGACAGTCTTATGCACACCCCTTCAAATAAAGTGTAAGCTGAGTTTTTAGGTGCCTAAAATACATTTTGCTGCTGACCGTGTCCACAGCAGTACATTGCTTAGCTTCCTACACCAGTATTCCTGCTGCTTCTGCAAACTGGGGGGCAAGCTGACCATCATCTACAGTAGGTAATACTCTGACTATAGATAAGTACTTCAAACAACCCCACTTCAAATAATATAACTATCCCTTTTCGGAAAAGATATGAGGAGAGAAAGTGAAGTAATAGGTGCAGCAGCAAAAAAGGACTTGAAGAAGACCAGATGAGATATAAGTGTTGACCATTTGTGAAGTGCTCCATTTGTAGCAGAATTAATGCTCTAATAGACTCTCCACCACTTACAAAATCCATTCCCCGTCGTCTTGATGACAGCATCAGCACTCCTGGAAGTAGCAAAGCATTCATTCTGGTGCCAGGATGAGAAACTGTGGGTGATTTCTCTTTAAGTTATATTACAATAGTCACTTAAGGTAATGCACACCCCAGTGGACCTGTGATTAATTAATCTGCTTTTGATTTGCTAATGACAGTTCAAGTCAAATACAAGGTTAGTGAAGGCTGAGTCAATCCTTTTAACTGCAGCTGCAGAGAGGACTGTGGTGAGTGCAGGAGATATCAATTTATTGGTATCATCCCTCATTATAACGGCTCCTATTAGCCTGCGGCACCTCACACACTTACTCACGGCATATTAATAGACAAATACAGTGTTACACACGCCCGTATCCGAAATTGCATTAAAAGTTTCCCATAAACATTAAAATCACTCACGTTGTTTGGTAGCCAGTAGTGTTAAATTAATGTTTGTAAGATGTCTAATGTAAAAAGACTATAAATAGTGTGCTCTTAGAGACGCAGCACTCTCCACTGTACATGAAGTACAGTAGGGAGAAAAGAGCCATCCATCCATCTCTTCCTCTGCTCCTCCACTGTCAGTACCAACACTCAGATGAAGATGAGTGTGAGAGAGATGGGCTTCTGAGCATCTTCCATCTCCATCCATCAATCTTAGTTGACTTCTCTAATAACCTTTACAGAGAAGTGATGTCTGATGGAAAAAAAAGGAAAAGGACAGCAGGGAACACACACGCGCCCATGTCTTTTCCAGCAGGCTCTATCTTTTTCCTCCTCCATGCTGCGTTTCTAAGCAGGATGACTCTAATAAAAGATTGCTGACACAACAGCCCCCGTGTTTAGAACCGCCGTTAGGCCATGGGCTTGTTTTTAATTTGAACGCACGTTCAGGGGGTAGAAGCCTAAGGATGTGGGTGCTGCAAGCTCCCTCTTTCCTTTTTGGATATTATTAACACTGTGGCTCTGGAATCGCATTGATGAGGCTTGAGCACCGGAGCATAATCACAGGACTCTGAGTCTGCCAAATCAACAGAAACATTTCCCAAGACCTCAATATAAACACAGAGGGTGAAAACAAGCCTGGACAACAAAAGATGTGGATCAAGAATGAAGGGGAGTTTAATTTAAGTAACTGAAATTTAATTAAATCTGGTTCCTTCAGCCATAACATGATGTGGCTCAATGACAAAGCGTAAGACAATAACAATGACCCGACTTGATATTATGCTCGTAGGGTAGAGGTTTTATCTACATGTTAGACATTTATGCACAAGACCTGGAACCTTTCACGTGGTCACACAAGAACTGACCCTATTGATGATCTTAAAACGTGAAATTAAAGAGATTAAACTCGTTTTTTTCTAACTGTAGCTACCAGAGGAGAGGGACTCAAGGCTGACTTTATTGTAATTTTCTTGATATTGAGAAGTTAGGTTTTGTTTTTGAAACATCATAGGGCAATTTCTTGTACAATGCATGTAAACCTGACAACCTACCGAGATGCAGTAGACCTGCAAAGGCCAACAGACAAGACAGCTAACATGAAGGGGGCTGATTTGCAAAAAAGGTCAACTTTATTATCGCATATGCAATTATACAAAACACAGTGACATTCAGTTGCTGCATTTAATTAATCCTAGAATTAGGAGCAGTGGGCATCTGCTGTGCAGCATCCAGGGACCAACTCCAGTTCTAAGCCAGTGCCTTGGTCAGGGGCACTGATTGGAGAATTGACCTGGCAAACATGTTTTTTATGGTGGGGGAAACCAAAGCACCTGTAAGAAACCCACACAAGCATGAGAAGAAGATGTAAACTCCAGACAGAAAGGAGGCTGGGACAGAAAGGGCAAAAGTGTGAACTACTGCACCATCATACTTCAGATCATACAGTTTGGATTTAAGGATTATGTTGTGAATGATGGTAGGAAAAGAACAAGCAGTAGTCAAGGTCTGAAGCACAAAAATCAGTGACACGACTGCTTCAACATCCAACTTCTATTGGCTGGTCAAATGTTAGCAAGAAGGTTAGCGTTAAGTTTCAGCCATGTTAGACTTGGTTTGGAATGACTAATAGGTTACAGGTGCAGCTAATATTAGTCTTCTTGTGATATGCCATTGTACGCCTTTCTCTGCTCTTTCAAGCACAAGGTAATAATCTGAATTTCGTATTACTTGCTTGACCTGAGCAATGACTTGATTTGACTTGCTTGACTTATAACAGGGACTTGACTTGACTTGCTTGATTTTCACCAAAAAGTTAAAAAAGTTTCTGACAACAACAAACATGGCAACACTGGAAGAGGCTGTAACAATATACTTCTTGTATAGGAAGCACATAGCATGTGTACAGAGAATTCTTTTCACAAACTAAGTGACAACAAATGTCAGTTCCAGTGCTTTATAATTTTTAAAACTTCTTCATCATGTCCTATGTCTGTGTGGTCACTTGAACAACTGGCTACACTGCCACCTAGAATGACTACTGTAGGCACTGCTCCATTTCGTCTGCATCCATAAGGTTTCAGGAAACGTGCATGAATATGAACAAAAGTAAACAGAGAGGACTCTGTCTGTATCCATATGTGTATCTAACATTTAGCATAAATAAGCCTTTACTCCCACTTCTGCTAGCTGCTCCTGTCGCCACTTTTCATTTTACACTAACATAAAAAGTCTTCAGGATTTATGACGCATTTGTTTATTTTTACTTGAAAATGAAAATATGGATTCACCTATTTATTACATTTTGCTCTTGAATGCACTTCATGCTTCACTATAATAACAGTTATCACAGTGTTAGTTTAACTAAACTCATAAATGGCCCAGGGTGAAAATCCTCCACAACTCCAGTTATCACAGTTAAATGGTACGGCACATGCTTGTGGGGTGTGTGTGAGTACTTTGATAGCAGTGGTACAGCTTCAGGAGGCCTGTTTGAATTTCTTGGTGCCAGTGTGAGGGCTGACAGGGCACGTAAAGCAACCTAGAAGGTCCAGACGTAGGAGGGTGTGTCATTAGACCCCTGCCTGGAGCCCCCTGGTCAGATCCTCCCAACATCCGTCTTCATTAAAAAGGTTGCTCTCTGAGCAGATGGTCATTAAGAGCAACCCCCCTCTTTTTTGTCCCGGCACCCTCTATGCACTAGGACACTACCTAGAGGACACCCATCGTCCCTCAGGAATCCTAGAAAATCTCACCAAAGAAGAAGAAGTGTTGCCTGACAAGGCCACCTGGTAATGATCACTCTGGGGTCTTCATAAATCTCTTTTTGAAATCTTTCAAAATAACAGCAAGAAGTATGGAGATGGTCCATGTAGCAGTGTAATCAATATGTCAAACCCTGTGGCACAAGATAGAGGTGGTCAGACTGACACAACCAGTACAAATGGCTCTCACAAAGTGAGTAATATCATCAGTGCTTTCTTGCTCTGTTTCCTTTTCCAGTTAAGTGTTTTGTCCCTGTGTCTTCTATGTGACTGGCATATCAATGTTGTCTGAGACTGCTCTGCTGTTCAGACAGGTGTGGCAGGGGACGTACGAGGACATGGCCAGGTTTTCAGGCAAAAACTGGGGTTGATAAACACAGGATGTCAAAGTCACTGATGTCCTGTTGCTTCACAACGGCCACCCGTTGCCTGTGGTGGAATGTAACTAAGTATATTTAAGGGCAAATTCAAGGTACTTAAACTTAATATTTCTTTTTTATGCAACTTCATACTTCTAATCCACTACATCTCAGAGGCAAATATGGTACTTTTCACTTCCCTACATCTGTCTGACATATTTGTTAGTTGCTTTTGAAATAACAACTTTTCATACCCATTCTGACCAGTGAAAACCACATATCTCCAAATTTAGAGATTTTGAATTACAGATGTGTTGCACAGGGTTTCTAGTAAAGCCAACCCCTGTCCCTGGAAAGCCCGTTCTTCTTAAAAAGATTATGGTATAAAATAACAAGAATTAATTAATAAAATTAAGTACATATTAAAAAGTGAAGTGCATAAAGTCAAATCAGTGTTCAATGGTCACAGGTTTGGTTTTGTTTCAGACCTTAAGTAAACGCTATCAGATCAGTTTGTGTTTTTATTTCAGTTGGTAGGACATTCCAGAAATGTTTTTCTTTTACTGGAAAGAGTGACTCACCAAAAGCTGTGCCACTCTGCAGTTGCCATTACACTCAGAAAAATAATCCAGGGCCTTAGTAAATATCACAATAATAAAAAGGTATACTACCTTAATAAAATCTCTGAAAATCACTTAAGTGCTTATTTGAGTTGAACGTACAAAAATAAATGCTTAAAAATCCAACAGCTAATTTTGTCTTAAATTTACATGTGTTATTTAAGTGTATTTCACAAAAAGAAATGAGTGTTTCAGTAACTAATTATATTTCTCATATATACATAATATTTTCTGTAAATACGAGTGAAAATATTTGAGTATGGAGTAATTATACTGATCAGTTTCAAGAACTTTAATTATTACTCATTCTAACTCAATAGTCTTCATATCTAACAACAACTTAAGAAAATGAGTAAGTTTTGTTACGCAGAACGTCATGACGTGCCCCATTCGCGGGCAAAGAGTGGATTCATGGGAAATCTATCCTGCGTTTTGCAGCAACACGAGGCAAGCAACGGTCTCACAGACGACCACGGTGAACTTATATGGAGGACTATACGTCGGTAAGTAGAGCACTTACAATTTTTAAATCAATATCGACCCTGTCTTCCCTCATATAACGCTGGGTGTTGTTTTTTCTTTTAAATACTGTCGCCACCATACTGTTGTGCATAAGCTAACTTTGTTGACAGTTTTCTAGCCACCAGATTGCTCAGCTAAGTTAAGTTAACACACGGTTCATTCGGTTAACACACAGTTTCACAGCTAACGTCACCGAAGAATGAGTGTAAAACGACTATTTTATTCGTATTTTAGCGCTACACAACATGGGGAGGGGGGGGGGGGGGGCATCATCGGATCGTATAAGTTTAGCTTTCACCGCGCACTCTCTCTCTGTGTGTGTGTGTATTTGGACGCGGTGTTTTACTCGGTTTTACTTAGTTTTTTCTAACATGAGGTCGCGTTGACGTCAATGCGCTCCGATGGGACGCTCCTGTGGGGACAACCACGTACTGCCGGAGCTCCGGAGCTACAGGCGTTCCTCACAGAGGCAGCAGCCGCCGGCAGAGCTCGTCAGCTGGCCAGAGCTCCGCCGTTGCCCCGGTAGAGAAAACGATCGCTAATAAACACACGCACACAGGTTTTTTTTTAGAGGTTTACCGCCGTCTGATTATTCTTTTTAAACGTTGGTCTCATTGATGTAATCTAACAATTGTGGCCGCCGCATTAGTTTGAATTAAAAGTGCGTTTGTGTCGGTGTGAACACAACAGTCACTGTGGGAGGATGAGCAGCAGCAGAGTGGCCACACCGTGACTGTACTCCCTTTGATGTGTGACTGCAGCCGGACCTCAATCTGCTCCGACTGCCTGCTGTCTCCATTGTGAAAGTTATGCGTTATTTACTGTACTGTATCAGAGTTTCAGTCGGGGTTATTAATGTAAACTCAGTCGTCCGAGTTCTCCTTCTCTTTCGAGGTAACACACACCTCTCTCTCTCTCTCTCTCTCTGTCTCTCTCTCTGTCTCTCTCCTCTCTCTCTCTCTCTGTCTCTCTCTGTCCTCTCTCTCTCTCTCTCTTCTCTCTCTCTCTCTGTCTCTCTCTGTCTCTCTCTCTCTCTCTCTCCTCTCTCTCTCTCTCTGTCTCTCTCTGTGTCTCTCTCTCTCTCTGTCTCTCTCTCTCTCTGTCTCTCTCTGTCTCTCTCTCTCTCTGTCTCTCTCTCTCTCTCTCTCTCTCTCTCTCTCTCTCTCTCGTCTCTCTCTGTCTCTCTCTCTCTCTGTCTCTCTCTGTCTCTCTCTCTCTCTGTCTCTCTCTCTCTCTCTCTCTCTGTCTCTCTCTGTCTCTCTTCTGTCTCTCTCTCTCTCTCTCTCTCTCTCTCTCTCTCTCTCTCTCTCTCTCTCTTCTTTCTCTGTCTCTTGTGTTGGTGGACGGACTGGTGCCGGTGTAGGTACCAAATTTGTCCGGGGCTCCGTGCCTTGCGATGACGTCGCGCATTGAATGTGAATGTCTGTGTGAATTTATAAAAGTTGTAGGTAGACGAAAGTTAGCTATTCATATTTTCTTGTGATAACATTAGATATTTACACAGCTAAAAGTCATATTTAGCATGATGAAAATGATTAAAATAATGTATAGAAGTATTATAGAAGAGGTTTTCAGCTTCCTTTTGGGGGGTGCGGGGTTCTCAGCTGTCAAGACTTTTTAATGATATTTTTGGGGAATCACTTGATACCTAGAGCAAGTAAAGGTTAAATTATTTTGTCAAGCATGTTAAAAATGTTGATGTCTCCTTTACAGCACCAACACTGCTGCAGCACCAAAACTGCTAAAGGAGAGAGGGTGAACAAAGACATAACAGAGAAGGTAAATGGCATCTATTAATAATGTACAGAAGAATTTTATGTTTTTCATATGCAAAAAGACCTATCTTTTCCCCCATATTTTTGAAATCTGAACTAAATTACAAATATAAAATTATTCATTCAAATTATTAATTATTTCATATTTTCCATTAATTGTAGTTGTAGATATAATTTACATCAATGTGCATTTTAATTCATTTAATAAAACTGTGTGATAAAAACATGTTAATCCAAAAACTATGTACATGAAAGGAAACAGCATTTAATCAGTCTTTTTTTTTTTAAACACTGTAACACTGTTTATCCTCCTTTTTAAGGTGGCGGCCCATGGGCTGGCAATGTAAGCTCTGCACATTTGAGGATTCTTCAAAAGGGGAGCTTCTCAAGCATTATCGAGTCAAGCACGGTACCTATGGTCGTGGCTATTCAGTACCCTGTCTTCATTTAAGCAGCGAGGGTAGGTTTTCTTCCTATTTTCAAAATAAAAGCACCAATTCTGTCGCAATGGCTTTCCTTATGACGGCAATGGGTATTTTATTTTGTGAAGATAACAGGAAGTGTGTTGCTCACTACGGCTAGCTTGAGTAGCGCTGAAATCGCCGTATTCGTCGGAACAAAATTGCAAACAGCTGTGTGTGTGTGTGTGTGTGTGTATGAGTGAGAGAGAGGATGTTACTTTTACTTTATGCTATTGCTATAATTTATTTGTTAGCCCCCCCAATCAATTTCACCACCAGCTGCCACTGAACCTAACTGACATGTTTTTAGTGTGTTTTTCTCCACTTAATGTCCTGCTATGCTCTTTTATGTTAGTAGGTGGTATTTGTCTTGTGACATGCAGGTTGAAAGTGAGCTCTTAACAGTTATCTTTACAATATCTGCAGGATGCTGCGGATGGATCAGCCAGCTTTCAAGAGCAGTTGGCAGATGAAGTGATGACGATTTACCTGCTGCGGAAAGATGGGTCAGTTGATGTCGGCATAGTGATTGAGGGCAGCACCGTCCTCAGCAGTCTTGGGGATCTTAGCAGAGCCTGCTGCTATCTGTTGGGACTGACCTATGCATTAGATCTGCGATACCCCAAGAACCTCAAATACAGTTTTGAGGTATTCCAGAAAGTACTGCTGGAGCTGGATTCTGGAAACCTTTCCAACAGAGTTCAAAGACTGAAGAATTACCTCTGTATGTAGTTGCTGTCTACTGTTCAGCAAGATGCTCTCTGATTGAGGGAATTTTTCATTGGTAAGGTTTACCTGTCCTAAGTATAGAAGTTTAATGTGTTAATGTTTACATAAGAGTCTCAGTGTCATCAAAATGTCGTTCTTGGTGCATTTCAGCCATATGCTGCATTCATTTCAGCCGGATGCTCACATGAACAATGTCATGCTCACCGGTGAGAATAAATCACAGTTCAAAGTCTGAAGAATTACCTCTGTATGTAGTTGCTGGCTACTGTTCAGCAAGATGCTCTCTGATTGAGGGAATTTTTCATTGGCAAGGTTTACCTGACCAAAGTATAGAAGTTTAATGTGTTAATGTTAAGATAGGAGTCTTAATGTTGTCAAAATGTTGTTCTTGGTGCATTTCAGCCATATGCTGCATTCATTTCAGCCGGATGCTCATATGCTCATGTTGAAAATCAAACTACCAGTAGATAATATACCCAGAGTTTATGTAATGCACGTTGAGAAATCTCAGTCAGACTCTGTTCAGAGATAAAGTTGATATTTTATATTTGTCAAAGTAGACAAATAAATGTTTAATGAAAAATGTTGTGGCGTGTAGAATTGCTTTGTTTTTTTGTTTTTGTTTTTTTTGTTTCATATATTGACCTGAAGTACTCCTAGATTAAAGAGAAAATACATTTTAAAACATTAAGTAAATAGAACATATTTATTCTGATATTTGATAGTCCATTATTAATTACATTCTGTTAAAAACATCAAGTAAATGTAGCAGATTTGTTTTGTTAAATAATAATCTCATTTTAAGTTACATCTACCTAACATTGTAATTTTATCTACTCAATTTTTTGAGTGGTTCGAACTTAGGGTTACTATTGCATAGACTTAAAATTTTAATGATATAAAATAAATTTTAGATTTCATGGTACTCAGTGTAGTTATCCAGATCAGCTTAAATTTTTTAAGTACATTTACTTAATTCATAAGGTAAATCTAACAGATTTCACAGCTTTCAAATTTACTCAATATTTTGTGTGTAATATTGTTACACAGATTAAATTGAGTAGAGCATAGTTAGATTTTTCTGAGTGTAGCTTATCGCCAAGTGAATATCTACTGGAGTCTTTTTTTTTGTGACATATGGACAAAGTACAGCTGGGAAAAGATTGTTCACACATTTAAAAATCAATTTGATGAAAGAGAACTTGATAAAGCTGTCAAAAGTGAAAAACTTAAAAAAGTATTAAAGATATTACTAAAATTATACAGTGGTACCATTCCATTTGTTTTTAATCAATTATTTAAACTCAATAAACTCTTTAAAAAACCCTCTTGGATTAGCTGGAAAATGCACTGTCACAAAGCTGAAACAGGGCTGTTTTTCTGAGCTCATGAAAAGTTAACTTTAGCACGGTTCTTCTCACAGGACTGAAATGCTGATCTTATAGAATCTGAAGCATTTCTGTAGATGCAGCAGTAACATTAATCCAAAACATCATATAATAAAATACTGGGACTGTTTTGGTACTTTTGTTGAAATTTTGTTGAAATCCTTACATGCTTTTACTCAAGTAAGGTCTTGAATGCATGAGTTGTACTTGCACTGCAGTATTTTCATAGTGTGGCACTGACACTTTTACTTAAGTAAAGGATCAGAATACTTTAGTACGCAAATGTGACCATTAATGGATCTTTAATGAGAAATCCCTGAATAACTGTAATGTGAGGTCTGATGAGTTACTAGGATGGGAGATACTGTATCAATGAATCATAATTATTAGTTCATAAATATCTGTGAACTGAGATACTGACCACTTTCTTCATGAGTCATTTCTGATGAACTATGAAACAGCCAAGAATTCATTGATTATTATTTTCTTAATCATTAGTTTATCACTTTGTGATCCCTCAATAAAGTGATAAATGATACTAAGTGGTTACTACTCAATCTGTACTATATGATAAGGGACAACTTTAACTACTCAGTATCATGTATCACTATTTATGGGGCACAAAAAGAGTAACTAATGATTAGGTAATGAGTTATTAATGAGTCGTCACTTGTTTGTGCCACTGAGTGGCTGGTTCAGAGTCAGTCAGGAATGACTCATGAAATAAGGGGTCAGTATGTCGATTCACAGATATTTATGAAATAATCATTACCTAATGATTTATTAATATAATATCTCCCACTCTCCCAGTCATCATTGTCTACTAAAGTCCTCACAGTTATTCAAGAATTACTCATTAACAATTTATTAATTATCAGGTTTTCCTGATTCATTCTTCACTTGTTCCTTAGTAACAATAAAATTATTATGTACTGTGTTGTTAAGCGTTACTTCTAGACCTAAGGGGTCTATTAAATGTTGTGCTTTGTGAACCTGAACCAAACATATTTTAACCCAGTGTCTGCAAACTTATCACACAGAATGTATAAGATTTTTTCCACCAACACAAATATAGAGTAAAACTCCAGTAATACCGAGAAAGAGGTCATAAGTTGTCAGTGGTGATTTGTGAAGTTGTAACTCCTGGGTCCAAAATGAGTAATGTCAATGTTATCTACATTTTAGCCGAGACAGCCTCATCATCAGTATCTCCAGCGGCAGCCACCATGGATCCCAATTACCGCAGTAATCACTCCCTAGCTGAGAGCACGGTTTCAGACAGGGTAAAGTATTATCCATCTTCATCATATTCATTATCAGGCAGCAGACGCAGGTGTCCTGGCCTCCCACTGCTCCACACCATTAGTGACTGATAGACAGTGGCACTATAGCGCCTTTGCTCTGCAGAACACGCCCACATACCAAAAGAAAAAGTCTTAATTTAAGCAAGTTGGTGAAATATGCATAGGATTTTTTGATTGTATGGCATCTACTTTTCACCTATACAGTAATTGCTGCATGTCACAGTCATCAGGTAGACAGGCTTAGCATGTCTACAGTACCGGCATGGTCAAAGGTCACACAGCAGGGGGTTTGCAGCACATCATTTGTTCTTTCCTGATTATCCTCTGCTGTCTCTCTAACAAGGAGGGTCAGTGTGACAGACATATAGCACCTCTGTTTCAGACTACGACAGGACAAAAAGGTGACATGGAACGCTGGCATATAGTGTTGGCATGTTTGTCACCCATCCATCCACCTCATACTGACACAAATGGGTGAAAAGGGCAGCTTGCTCCCTGCTGGAGGTGCCTGTATATAGGCACCCAATGCAGACTATTGTGTCGACTCTTGTGGGTGCTGTGCGGTACTCCCAGCGTAACTCAAATAAATCACCTCATTAGCCTGTTCTCTAATGGGTTATTGTAGCACCAGGCTGACACCCAGTTCTTGTGAAAGCTCAGGAGATTTCCAAATTCAAAAAATGCTTTTGGGTGGGATCATTTTCCTATCCTCTGGCACCTGGTCGAGGTCATTCTATTAGGTGGATTGATTTACATATAAATTGAACATGCGGTATTACGCACCTCCTTAAACTCATCTGTTTCACTACTGTATCCCATTATCTGCCTTGCATACTTCAACAAGCATTTAATTTCGTCTTTCATATTGTTTTATGTTTCATTATGTTTCAGTGTTATTTATTAAAATTCATTTAGCTAATAACGCCCACACTGCACTGCCCCTTTTCCTGCAACACACCTATTCTAATGTGTTCTGAGCGACTGTGTGTCCTGAGGTAAAATGGGAAATGTTGAAAATTCACTGGAATATGAAAAGCAATCATATTTTCTGTATCAGTAAGCAGGTCTGTGGTAGCTGGGGGTCATTCTTGCTCTCTGCTGTTGCTTGGGGAGGCATTTTGTAAGAGCCCCCAAGGCTCACCTAGTTAATTAAGTTTTTCTTCTATTAGAACGATGTAACTTGTGATTTTACTGCTCCACAAAACTAATTCTCCACCACAAATGTGGGTTTGATAGACATAACTTCTGCTCCGCCTGATTCCTTATTTATATGGAATACATCACCAACAAAAATATATTATGTCGTGACACTATACACATTAATAATATTTATGATGTGACTCATAGTTGAGTTGAAAATTATCAAATGATTTGTGGGTACATGCCATGAATAGTAACTGGTCTCTCTACCAGAAATTAGCCTGCCAGTTAAATAAAAAAAGAAAGTGTCTAAAGACAGTGAAAATAAATGAGCACATGAACTATGCAGTGGAGTTGTCTTGGTGATGGAGTTTGAATGCTATGAAGAGGTAGAAGGGAAGATCCAGATATAGAAACATGTGGGTGGGTGTATGTGACTTTATCCACTTCCAAAGAAATAAATTAAGCAATCACATTGGCTAGGTGAGGCAGTTATAAAGAGTGAAGAGACAAATTGATTCAAACCTGTATGGAAAAATTGAGCTGAATGGTTTTCTGCTGCAACAGTGCTAGTACTGCACTATTTTTGCACTCGCTGTGCAGAATCATCTGGGATTTTTTTCTTTTAATTGCTCAATATTTATTCCACAAGGTGAGAAGTATGGCCTCGGAAACCAAAGTATTCCACACTGTTTAGAACTCATGAATCAGCTATTTGTCTTCTCAGGTGAAATAAATGTATTTATTTGAGGAGAACCAGAATTATATCCACTTATGTTTCATGAAAGAAGCCCTTCACATTGACAGAAAACCTCCCCAAAATGTCCTGTTTGTCCATACAACACATTGTAGGCTGAATGCATATATGTGTATGAAGTGTGCATGCAACAGTGTGCTCTTAAGTTGAGATGAAAACACTGTCTGGAATGGTGAACATCAGGGTAATTTTATCGAAATTAAGAGGCAACTCCATCTGCGTTCTTTTTCGCATTTTTTCAAATGGAAACAGCCACTCAGCCGTTAGAAAAAAGCGGTGATGTAGATTACAGCACTTATTCCCACTGCTTCCCTCTTTCAACCTCGGGTTTTATATGTAGCAAAGTGGTCATGCAGAAATGTCAGGTCACATGGGGAAACATTTTAGAAGCGCTTGGGAAAATAGCATTTTGACATAAAACATATGTAGTTCTACCACAGTTTGATTGTTTTGGTTTGAATACACAAGGAAGACCAATTGGAAACTACAGGATGATATAAAAACCTTGAAAAACAATGAATAATGGACCCTCCCTTTCAGTTCTGCCCATAAAACATAAACAGAATAGCTTACAAGGCATAACCTTGGCAGAGTCAAAGTATGAAGAGAGCTTTTGCTACAGAGACCAAATCAATGCAACAATGGCCACAGTACTCCTGAAGCCTCCCCCAAAGGACACATGGGGGACATAGTCATATGATTATGCCAAGTCCACAAAACACATGGACTATACGATACACGGGCAAACTGCCACAAACCCTTAAGTGTCGGTTTAAAAGTAAAAATGTGTAACCACACTCAGTCAGTCATTTGTTAATTTTTAACAATGGGAGCTCTCGCTGTTCCCACGATTCCTCAACGACATGTTGCCACTTGTCACTTTGATCAGGAAGGTGACACTACTCTATAGAGCAGAGGTTCTCAATTTGTTTTCAGATGAGGACCCCTCACAAGATGGAAATCATACCAAGGACCCTCTCATGTATTTCCCTCGAAATGATTTTACATAGCACAGCCTATTTTCTTACACCCCTTTTTAGTTATGAGAAAGAAGAACACAAGATAGAACACACAAAAATAGGCTTAGTAAAAAACTGGGTTTCCGCCATTATTGGGTGAAATGTGGGTGATGTTTGCTTAACTGGCAAAAGAAAGATTTATTTATTAAAAGTTATAGAATGTTAGATTAGAATTTAATCAAGCAACTATTCCAGACATAAAAAGATTAAACTAAAAATGTAAATATTATTTATTGATATTTGAAGCATTTCGTAGAGAAATATATAATATATCATGATCATTTAATTTAATGAATGTTCATTGACCCCCTGGCAGAGTGCCATGGACCCCTGGGGGTTCCCAGTCCTCTTTTTTCTAGGCTACAATATAGCATAGAATTGAATATTTTTAGTATATTGTTTAGAGACTATCACAGATCCAAGACAAAAGTGAAGGAAGGGTGGGACTGACACAAAAAGGCATTATTGCAAATCCACCTGCTACTTCAGCACCACAGACAGCACCATGGATATGTCAAACATAGCGCAGTTAGATGACTGATATTTCAAAGCCATGGTCGGGGCCATAGATTTTAACTTACACAAACATATTCAGCTAAAAAAGAAAAAAAAAAAAAAAAAAAAAAAAAAAAAAACTCTGCCTGTGCACTCTCTCTGCTACCCCGGAATGGAGAGGGGGGCTAGCAGGTTAACAAGGGTGATGCTTTTAATTAATTTTGCTAACAAGTGTGTTGGCAGCACCCTAACCTTCCCTCTAATCACCTACTGACCATACTTCAAAACTCAGACTTGAGTGAACAAAGCAACATCAGTTTGGCGACTTTCACCCAGGAGAACTCCTGAAAAGAGAGAAATCTTTCTGGCTGAGGTCACTTTTGGGATATTTAGAGGATTCATGGGCTGCTCTTGTCTGGCCCCTCGCTTGGGAGAGAGTAGACAATATGCTTCAAGAGTCACAGGGGAGAGACAGTATCCACATCTGATGCCAAATATAAAACTAGACAAAATGCCAGATACCATTAAAAATAATTTTCTATCAGCTTAACAGTGGCTCATATACTTGGGATTTTTTTCTGAATGAGGAAGTTAGACTGGTTCATCACATATTGGAGAAAGATGTGATTGACTATCTAAGCTCCAAACCACAAGCCACAATGCATTTAGCACCAATCATTTTCTTTCAGAGTGGTTTGATGTGGATATGGCTTCAGGCTTTTGTTGAGTGTGAAAGTGTGGCAGCTGCAATTTCAGATGTAAGTGTGTAATCAAAACATTATGTGACTGGCATGCTGTAATTAAGCAATAATACATGAGACCATCTAAATGAGAGTACAAGGTCTGAATTTGAATGCAGTGTGTGTGTACCATGAATATTCTCTGCAATTTGATCCTATTCACAGCTATATTACATTAATGTTCTCATGACACTTTTAACACATTTTTCTTGTCTAATAATTATATCACTTGCACCAGGAGGCCATTCTTATAATGATAAGTGGCCTATAAAGTGTATAATTGCATGCAGGAATGCCTGGCTTACCTGGTTCGCCCACATTGGCTCCATCCTTTTTCAGGTCTGTGCCTTCTTTCCTTTGCTGAAAATCACTGATGAAGCAGTTTCCATTTATACTGCAGGAGGCAGACTCTTGTCAAGGAGACTGAGATCAGTGTCTCTTGACCTCCACGGGTTACAGCCATGCCTTGCCAGTGTGCAGCAACACACTTATTAGTGCTGACTTAAAGGGATAGTTGAGATTATTTGAAGTGAGGTGGTATGAGGCACTTATCCATAGTCGGTGTATTACCTACAATCTGTTAACGATTGCTACTACTGATTTCATCTATGGAGTTTGGGTGGTTGGGGGAGAGCTACATTTCGCTTATATAATGGAGTCCCATCAGCAAAAGCTGTCTGACAACATATTCTAAACAGCTTCTCGCTGTCGTCACACCTAAAACCATGCCTGTAGCTGCCAGTGGTCCCTCCTAGGACACTGATTGGCTGCACCACTTTTGGTGCAGACATAAACGGATAATTTGAAGCCTGGCAAGATGGATTCTCATGTGATCATGTGATCTTGGGAATCCAGCTGCCTGAGCTGTGTTGAGGTGCAGATATTTTCAATACATGCCTGATATCTTTCTAATGCATTTCTCTTTTGTTGTTCTTTCACATAAGTATAGAAGTGTAAAAAATATGTCAGATTAATCCAAGGGACAAACATGAGAGGGTTCCCACTAAATTCTCTGTCTCATGAGTGGCCCTTGACTGGAAAAAAAAAAAGAGAACTTGCTTTACGGAAGTCAGGCAAGTCCAAACTGTGTTACTTTCTTGGCAGGGAAAACCTCTGACAGTGAGACTGCACTAGCTGTGACTTGATGTTATTCATTGTAATTTTGTTCTGTCCTAGTTCGGTTTGTCCCATTAGCAGAGGCAAGATGCAGTTTATCCATCTTACTGTTTAGTGTAACAGTAGGCTGAGGGGGAAAAATATTCCCTCAATGCATGATTTGTGGAAATGAGACATGACACACACTGTATGTATTAGAAAATGAGCTTCAGAACAATGATGATTATGTTACTCTTAAAAGATTTAGACCACATTTGCATTGAATATTTTCACAGCAGACAGCTAACATTTTCTCATGTGTGTTTTTAATGAGTCACACATGGATTCTGATCCCGGAGAGGAACCTCAGACCTCAAGTTTCAAAGCAAATTCCACATTATACATCTACAATACAGTCTGCTACATAATATTGCCTCTTTGATCTCGGTGGTGCACACAGATCCTGTGAACTGTGAATGTTAATGTAGGCTGTGTTGTATGTCAAAGGTGTTGACATACTCCTCCACGGAGGACATCTCTCATCATCCCATCTATCTCTCTTCAACAGAGGAAAGCTCCACAAAGCTCTGTCAGCAGAATAATGAGGAGCCCCCAAACTACAAGGTAACTTCCTCCCTCAGCAGCAGCAAAGCACATTTAAACACCCCCGCTATCCGTCTCTAATGTTCGGCTTGAATGGAAGATGCAAGCTGAAGCCTATGACAAGTGTCTGAAAACAGATATGATGACAGACAGACATCCCTCCCAGTATCATTTTATTTATCTGTGTCGGAATAGCTGTGGCTGGAGGCATTATGTTTTTGGGGTTGTCCATCCACCTGTCTCATTCGTGTGAACATGAGATTCGTTGATGGACTTTCTTCAAATTTGGCTTCAACATCCATTTGGACTCAAGGATGAACTTTGGAAGTCAAAGGTACACTGTGACCTCACATCCGTCCCATTCCTGTGAATATCTTGAAGGCATTTTTTTCAAACTTGGCACAAATGTCCACTTGGACTCAAGTACCTCAATATTGTTTGTTTTGTACATGCAGGGCCTCACGGTCAAATTTATTATTGTGATACTAACTTCTGTTCAAACATCAATGGAAATTCCCATTATAGTTATTGAACAGTAGTTATTTATACATATAAAATAATCAATTCAACAGTCAAAAAATCCATTCAGGAATCATTAAAAAACAGAACAACAATACTTAAGATAATCGATTTTTTCTCCCAGCCTGATGAATTATACATGTCAATATGTGATATCTTCCAAAAAAAAAAAACAATTATTAAATTCCTTCAAAGGCTTCACTAGACATATTATAAGAGTCTGGACAACCATGGATGTAAACTGCAACCTGAGTGGTTCGTGGAGGCATACAACCGTTTCTGCTAAAGGTAATAATATGGAGTCCCGTCAGGTCTCAGCTTGGCGTCACAAGGAGAAAACTCCCCTGTGCTTTATGAAACTCATATATCAAAGATAATAGATTGCAAAACTTGCCTGGGTTAGCTTGTCCTTTGTTTACACATGAAAATTAATAAGAAAAACAAAAGGAAACACAAAATCCTACCTTGATGCCCTTGAGAAACACCCAGACTGATGGATTTTTTTGGACACTAGTTGGCAGCTTTGTTAATCTATAACCCACTTAAAGGGTGGACAGATTTGCATACATAGATATAGGTGCAACCACACACACATTTATGGTGTTAGAGAAGTGGCAGGTAGAGCTGTTGATCAGTACCACGGATGAGAGTAATAGATCCGTTTAGCGTTAATCAATGTCGCTCACAGGCTCATTGAGCAGTGCACTCAGCATCCTGCTTTTGTGTCAGAGAGCCTTTTAATCTAATTGGACATTAAACTCCTGTCATTATTCCTCATGCTCGGAGACTTATTTATGGCTCTCCTGCTTGCTTGTCTTTACCTTTTCATTACAGCATGCCAGTCTACATCAGCAAACTCATTAAAGGAAATGAATCAAAGGAGAAAGCTGATGTGTGGCTGAAAAGTGTAATTTAATAAATGTGTGTTAGGCTGCAGTGCTCAGCACATCATTCATGTTGTTTACGGGCTGTAATGTGTTAGCAGGTGAGGGCACTTTAATAATAAAGGCCTTTCACAAAGGCAAACATCAGCGCTGCATTTTAATACACGGACCTGTGGGGAGTGACAGGATTATCAATGCTGAATGCAGTCAGCAGGAATGTTTTGCTGAATGTGGTTCAGAATTAGGAAATTCTCCAAGTCTCACTTTAAAATAAAGTCCAATTAAACTGTGTTTTTTTTATTAGGGTAGAATGTGATATGATAAAGTAAATTTGCCTGTTGGCACAGTAATTGTGTATTTTTGTCTTAGAGACTATTTAATTTGAACTTAAGAGAAAAAAATTGCATATTCTACCCATTAAAAATGAAAAGTTGAATTAATCCTTGTTCATTTCAGTCTACTCAGAAATTTTGCAGCTTCAGCCTTACAGTATCTTCACACTGCTGGTGACATTGTTGCAAAACAGCCAAACATGGCCAGCTACATTGTTTCTAATTAAGAACTTACTGAGTTAAGGGCAAGCATAAGTTTTTCTTCAGGAATTGTGTGGAGACGGGAAGAAGTGACGAAACAGAAGTAAACACCTCACGCTCAACACACAGCAGCAAGTATCAGGTGTCTGTTTCTGGCTTCATGTTGCCAGCTTTAATTGAAAATGACTTATAGCCTGATGCTTTTTCACCAGTAGAGTGAACATACTGTAATTTGGTCTGGTATGATCAGTTGCTTGCGGTGGCTAATGTTAGCTAATGTCACTTCAATGAATTGATGATGACTGTAGTTGTGCTATTCCACTACATTTTAGCATTTAGCATTGATATTATTACCATTATCTTATAATTATCACTCGTACACATATCTGTTCAGCTAGCCTACTTTGTCTCGCTTTAAAGGCGTGAAACACAACATCCAGTGACATCTAGCAGTTGCAACATTTGCAGAACAAATTCACTCATCTGTAAAAGCTAGTTAGCTATCATGCTTACCCTAGCCGCTAACTAATGAAAATTATCTAACATTATGTACCCATTAAGTTAATTACACATTGAGGAGAAGAAAAGCCAGCTCCAAGTCAAGTTGAAGTCCTTAAGCAGCTCTTGGCTCACATGCTCCAACATGCATGCGTGGCCTGCCCGGATACCAAGAAAAAAAATGGAGAAGCTTGGATTAAAACACACATAGAGGGAGTATGGCTGAATCCTTTGCCCAGTACGTTGTTACTCCACTCATAGCAAATAGTTGTTTGTTGCTATGTAAATGTTCAAAATCTCATACATAGAACCTTTAAAGGTGCGCTAACAAACATTGTAAGATAAACAATGGATCAAAATGACTATGTGTTACTTGAAAGGGATTACTCGTACTCAAAATCCATAAATAATTATCATCTGATTCTCCAGGTACAGCTTGTTCTGCTGCACTGAAGTAAAAAAAAAAAACTAAGCACAAAAAAACAAAATGGTTATTGCTGCTTTAAAATTCACTATGTGTAGTATTTAATGGGATTATAGCATCTTGGAAATTATTCTGTTATCATTGATTATTGTTGCTCCGGTGGAAATTGGTACAGCCTCTGTTGCTTTCAGTGTATTCATGTCCTCAGATAATGGGTGTTCACCAAAATTGTGGTAAATTTTCAAATCACAATAACTTTAAGCTGGCATTGTGTCTAGGGGGCATCTGGCCCTTGGTTGTGGTCTGTTACCACACTGTTTTAAAGCTGAGGCAGAAGAGGCAATAGGATCGGGAAGAAAGCGACAATTGCACGGCTTGAGGGTCTTAGGAGACTCCCCAGTCATTACCGTGTGCATAGCAGCCGGAGAACACCTCTTCATGGGTGTTTAAGCAAGCACTTTAAATGGAAATGTACTTGACACTTTAAGAGATGTAATCATTGGGTATTTGAATTCGACTCAGTTCTCCCCTAAATGTCTATATGTAACTCCCCCCTCTCCCACTCTTGTCATTCTCTGATGCTTCCTCACCTTTGTCGTGTTCCTTTCCTGTTCACTTTATTTCTCACCACCCACTCATTCCCGTTTCTGAATTACTTGTGTTCTTCACTGCATCCTTGCATTTTATGATCTGTTAGTGTTGTTCTTGATCTGTGCTCATTTCTGAACTGCGGAATTGTCAAAGAATGTGAGGGTGGCATCTTTTATAGTTTGAAGGATTGATGTTATTTATTGGAAATCACAAAACTGTGGCTTCTTCTACTTGCTAAATGTAGCTATTTTCCTATTTTGTGAGCAGCAATATGTTTTTGTTTTCAAAGCAAGATTAGTTCTTGTTTTACTGAAATACCTAGGGCAATATCAGAAATTGCAGATGACTAGAAAAAAATTAGGTGGAACAGGTGGAAATTCTTTGTTTTCAAGGCAAAATCTTATTATCAGATTTTCTGATTAGGAACATGTCACTGTTTTTGAAAAGATTTTTTGTAATTTCCACCTTAGATTGTAGTTATCTGTTACGTTGCCTTTGTCCACGCTGGTTTGTTCTCTACAGTCCTTGTTTGCTGCTGCATCTACCTCGTCCTTCTTTGCAATCTGTCCACTCATTACAGCAATTACAGCCTGTGAACATTTCATTAACCTAATATGTCTTGGCTGGGACATACAATATTATTGTGCTGAGCTTACGGTTTTCATCACATTCTCATTGCACTAACCCCTCCCTTCCTGCCAACCTCACCCCCTCGCTGTCAACTGAAAAGCTGCAAAATTAATTGTGTTTTTGTCCTATGCTTTCTCCACAAATTAACTTATGAGAGTTTCCTTGTATGGCCATTAAAGATGGCATTGAGTTAGCTTTCTTCTCCATTATATCAGTGTTTAGTCTTTGCACTGCTGTATGCATTTTGTGGATTAACATTTTTGTTTGTATTTTATTAGATAATAAGTAGTAGGTAATGTGTGGGTCTGGAGCTACTGTCCACAGCTAATCTTACACTGTCTGTGGGATTTACAAATATCTAGCCAATTAAAAGTATTAAGAATAGCTTGTGACTAAACCTCATAAGTCCATTCAAAGTCTTGGCAATACATCATAACTCTGCACATGTCCAGCTTGAATTAAGTACCCACACATGGGAGAAGTTATCCTTTAAAGCTTTCTGGCAGACAGCCTTTCAGTCAGAAAGCTTTCTGCTCTGATTATATTCAAAACAGAGATTTCTTCCGCCCTGAAAAGTAACCATTTTGGACATACAAGGTTTCCACCCGACAGCACGCAATGTATATTTCTATGTATCAATTATAGTGTTGTAAACCTGCCTGGCTGCTTGTAACATTCTAAATAAATAACAACATGTTTTAAATAAATTATAAAGTTTAAATGGAGATGTTTGGACTCATCTTATTAAGTTTATACAGTGAGTTGAACCCAGGACACTTGGTTACAATACTCCATGCATCTGAAAAAAACAGTGACTATGCTATAGAAAAACATGTTATTAAAACATTGCAAACATAAGAAAACTTAACCTATACTAGACAAAAAACTTTTGGTTGTGACTGGCAGTTGTGGTGCCATTGCAGTAGGTGCTTCACCATCTGTTGCCTGGTAGAGATCTGCACTCTATGAAGTGTGCTCTTACTTTTTCTCATATTTTGGGCATGAAGTACTTGGGGAGGGCATTCGTCCTTTCTCCAGTTTATTTGCTGCAAGAAAAGCAACAATGGAACAGGGAGGACGTGGTTATAAGACAAGTGGTTTGTAATCAAAATATGGGTGGGAAACAAAGCTATGCTCAGACTCTTGAAAACAGAAATCAGCATGGGACACACTTCCTGTCTGCATCAGAAATAAGCTTTGTGAAGCTGGACGTACACTTCATTTGATTTCCTGCCTTCATAAAACAGGGCTGTGCAGCGATGAATGGTGTTCTGTTGAGAGCGACTCCTTTGTTCTTTCTCTGTGATGGCCTGTCATTTGGATGTGGCTTGCCAGGAACAGCCTGTTCCACATTAACTGCTTGAGAGGTCAAACCAGCTTGATCATTAGCCTTCACAAGGGGCTCAGTCTGCCTCCCACATCTTTTACATTTACTTTAAAGGACTTCTCTTTTTTTCTGTGCCTCTTTTTTCCTCTTTTTTTTTAGTTTCTTTTAAAATTCTTCTCCTGCCAAAATTCATGGCTGTGGTGCTGTATGTGTTCCCTGTTAACAGAATAGTCACGCTGCTGTTTTTTTATTGATTGTCCAAAAATGTATATTTTATCAACAGAAAAGATTATAGTCAAGTCAAGTCAAATTTTATATATATATATATAGCCCAATATCACAAATCAAAACTTGCCTTGGGGCTTTACAATCTGTAAATTGTACGACATCCTCTATCTTTTAGATTCTTGATTAAAAAACTGCCCCCCCAAAAAGCCATCTTAATAGTGAAAAAAATAGAAGAAACCTGAGGGAGAGCTGCAGTGGAGGGATCTCTCTCCCAGGACAGACAGGCCATAGATGTCGCACACACAGAACAGAATCAAATATAATTTTGATGGCAAAATTTCAGATCTCTGACATTAAATTACAAGATATATGTCAAGAATATAGAAAAGTTTGTTGTCATTTCAGTAGTAAAGCAATTAAATGTAACATGCATTATAGACAATGTAATTAAAATGATAAATCATTTTAAATAATGCTATTATCATTTTTTTTTTTTTTTTGTATCATGAATTCATAAATCTGACAATATGGCTAACAGCCTGCTATTTTCTCCTCCTCTCTGGAAATGGAGCCAGCTCCCTCTGCTCCCTGTGCATGGTCAATCATATACACTTTGCATGGGAAATTAATTCCATTATTAAACATGCCGCACTTCAGAAATTTCAATTACCGACGGCAGCGTGAGGAGGAGAAAGAAAGTAATGCATGCCTCTAATGCATGAATATTGTATTAGGCCAAGAGAGTAATCATGGCCGATGGCTACAGAAGTCAAGTGTCTAGGGGTCCATTTATATACATGACTTCTGGCCAGATGGCCACCACAGACAACAGGTTCATTTCTGAAGTCTACTTATGCAGCCATCAAGAATTGAAATGTATTAAAGTGGTCATGAGTGTGACAACCGAGAGCTCCAAAACAAAATGGCCACTCTACTTAATGGGGTTAAGAGGTATAATGGTAAATGCTACATGAGTGGGCAGCGCCGTCGCACCTGAATTAACACTGCTGACCTGTCTGCTCGTTGTAGCAAGAATTTGTGATACAGAGCAACATTTTGTCTTTGCCATCACCCCGTCTGTTATCATAACTGAATTCAATTTTCTTCCAGAACACAAAGTGTTGAAATAAATGCTTCAAGGTTTTTTAGACGTCTTTTGGGAAATTGGCAAAGCATAAACACAAGGGAACAAAGTGGTGTGTTTTGACCCCGTAGAGGACAAACACTTACCACCGTTAATTTCCTCGCTTGCCATTTCCTCATGTTTTGCGGACTTGAGCACTCTTTCCAGTTGGGTAAAATGTCCCTTGTTGCCATCGAGCCATGAGTCTGAGAGGAAAAAAGGTCAAAGCAATTTATATGTGACACATAGAGTTTGATCGCTTTGTCATCGCCTCGGGGGCCAAACCTGCCGCTCTCAAAAGTACGCCCCGTACACACACAGGCACGCGCACACACAGGCTCACACACAGACACACAGACACACAGATGTGTGCACGCTTGCCTGAACAACACACACACACACACACATACACACACACACATACAACTGCCATCTGCATGAGAATGTGAAAAAACGATTTTGGTTTAACCTGGTTGTGTGCCTTTGGTGTGTCTTTGTGTTGTGTGTGAAACAAGGCAGCAACATCATGATGCAGAAGTTAAATAAAGGGCTGGTTTATGATTATTTGGTACATACTGCTATTGACAATAAATGTGATATTTAAAATAATATTGAAACATTGATATCACAACAATATACAATATTATTGTGTAAATATTCCAGCACCTCATACTATATGCTCTTAAATCATTTCATTTCTTTCCATTCTCGATTTGTCTCCCTCCCCCAATGCCCACCCCCACACATCTTTTCACTATCCAATAAATGTAATTGCATTTTTTGTAGCTTCTGTACAGTTACAGAATTCTCCCCACCACCCTACACTTGTATTTTGAGTGTAATTAATTTGCCAAAAAGGAGACAAAATGCACAATAAACAAAATTAACGAAGAACATGACTGATCAGTCTGTCCTAGACTTAAGAATGCCAAGGCTGAATTTGAAATATCAACATTTTTCGGCCCACATAAACCTTTAATCACAACTTTGATCAACACACAAAACTAAGAACCTATAATTCAACATTAATATTTCTTATTTCATTGACAGAACAATTTTATCTGAACGCGGGCATACAGCAATGCAGTGGAAATAGATCACATGCACGCACATACATGTAACAATTTGTAAACTTGCTTATCTTTTCGTTTAAGATCTTGTCCTTCCAATGATCAGCTTTAATCAACCGTGATTACCTGCCACTGATGAGATACAAGATATGTTCCAGTGTTAATGTGAGGGGTCACCAAATACACTGTAATATTTGTTAAAATAAGTCAGATAAATTAAGAATAACATGTAATATTTTATTTTAATATAATATTTTATGATAATGTCAAACTTTGTTACAAAATTTTAAATTTAAAAACCTTATTTTTAATGGCCTCTGGTGGCCCACCTGCAGTACCTTCTCTGCCCACCACAGGGCCACAACTCACACTCTCTGGTGTAGATATTGTGATAATAATGTTGTTGTGAATTCTTTTGGCCACAGAGAAAATCTGACATTGTGTCAGCCCTAATTCAGTGTATAGATTTTTCCCAATGATCAGTGCCTCACTGTTTCAGGAAAATGTTGACAGTGAAATTATTGTTTGGATTTTTTTGCTCACAGTGCAAATTTTAACAATAGCATAATTGCCAAAATCCATCATTTCTCTGTGTTTTGTCAAAATCAAACCAGTGATGATGCAGGACCATTTGGAAGTTTTAATATTTTAGGCTAATCTTTATTTATCCAGTTAGTGTAATTAGAGTAATATTTCACACAATACACAATACAGTTAAAGATTCTCCTGTACAGGTAAGTGGTTTAGGTTTATTATGTTTGATGTCATTTTTCTGATCTTGAATTCCCACCAGACCAATCAATGTACTCTTTAAGACCCAGGGGCCCAAATAAGTCCGACCTATAACATCTAATGAGCCACCAGAGATAACAGATGTCACGCTCGACACACAAAGATCACTAGCATCTATATTGTGTGGAGAACCATATTTTACATATATATACGTATATGTATATATATATATAGTGTGTGTGTGTGTGTGTATATATATATATAAATGTAACCCATTGCATTCACTGTATCAAAAAATCTTTGGGCAGAGGCAAATTCAAGATTCATTCTTTATGCTATCTCTTGGTAAAACAAATTTAAAGACTTGGATTTAGCCTTTTCCCAACATCTCTGGATCAGCAGGTGCTGTCGATGTACTGCTGTAACTTCATACACTGAGATATCAAGATACTAGAAGGCAGGAACAAAAATGAAGACCTCTGGTAGGATGATGGCCATGGTATGTCTACTGCAAGTGTGCTGTAATAGATGAAATTGTCCAGATGTGTCATTATTTATTGTACACATCTGCTTGGGTTACAGGCAACAAGGAGAAGATGGGTGAGGGGAAAGACCGGGAGGCAGTAGCTGCCTCCATGAATACCCATCATGCCAATTCCACAGTGATTTATGGAGAGTCTTGCCAAAGCAGGGGACAAATGACCTTCACACATAGTTATCAGACGAAGATATCAGTGGACAGGGATTTCCGTATCACATCCCTCTTCGCCTCCAGGACCCCCTGTCCAGGCTCTGTGTGTTTGTCTGTGTGCAGGTGTGTGTGTGTGTGTGGTGTGTTGTTGAGTAAAACTGACATTGAGCTGGTCCTCGGGGCAGAGGAGCGTGGCTGGTTGCATTCCATGTGTGTGAGTCTATCTTTGTGGGATGTGCCGGACTGAGTGTTTCTGTTGTGACAATTGCAGACAAGAGTCTGTGCGTAGCCAACACGACGTAGAAGTCAGACTGGCTCCACCAAACAGACACGATGTTCCCCGCAATGAAAAATAATAACAAACTGATCATTATAACACGGTCTGTTCTCCATCAGGGTGTTTAAATTAAATTACTATGCAGTGTCTGGACATGGAGCTAAGCTTTGGCATTGTTTGCAAACACCTCAAACACACAGAGATTTCTATTATCCTGTTGGACAGGATCCCATTAACTAAAGAATCAGTTCACCCAATTCACAAACAATTCTTTTCTCACTGGTGTCAAGCAGAGGTGCAGACACAAGTGTGTGTCGAATCTCACAAACTCAAGTTGCAAATTTGGTGACTTAAGCTCGACTTGACAAAATTGTAAAAGATTTGGAATTCTGCTTGGACTTAAATACCAATGACTCGTGACTTCACTTGGACTTGAACCTTTTAACATGAAAATATTAGATACTTTCCTCCAAGCCCAAAGAGTTTAAAGTATGTTATTTAAAAAGTGTGCCATGAATTAATTCATTTCCCATCATTTCCTGAAAACAACTAACATTAAGACTGCAATTCAACACTTAATTCTCAAGATCCAGCTGCAGACAAGAACCATGAAGAACTAACCTTATGTTACTGAGCCCCAGTTGTAAAAAATTCCAAAGATAATTGTTTTGATGTACAAAAATACATTTTTGCTCTGGACCCAAAATGCAGTTGAGCAACCCTGGCAGCCGGTGGAACCTTGGTCAAGTTCTTTCCTGTTTCCTGTACTTATATATGGGCTAGATACTGTATGTGCTCAGATTGTCTAGAAAAGAAAAACAGATTCCGAAGATGGTTACAAGATGTTGGGACCTGTAAAAGATGTTGGGACCTGACATATTATAGTCTTCTCAATAGCTAATGTTAGTAAAATGCTAGCTAACATGATGTAGATTAGCAATGTAGTTAGTGGGTGTTTTAACTATCAGCTAACTATCAAGCTAAAGACTGATCTAGGTTGGTTAGCTAGTTCGTAAGTGTTTTGCTAACATTAGCTAAGAATTGACTAAAGTTGCTTTTACAGGTCCTCCAGGAGCATCTTTTGACCATCTACAAAATATGGTTTGCTTTTCAACATAGACAAGCCTGGCAGCTAACATGTCTATGTACAGGAAACAGAAAACATGACAGATGGAGACAAAACAAATTCCAACTTAATTTGAGATTTAAAGGTGTACAAAGAACGATAAGTTGAAGTTCGGACTTTACTTAGTCAGTCTACTTGCCTGTTGTGACTTTGGACTTGACATTGAAGTGCAAAGATAGTGAGACTTCATTGTGACTTGCAAAACATCCTTAATCCACATCTGACTTGTTTAGTGTTTAACTTGAGTGAAATATCTGGAGATTTTTTCGGCCACCCAACACAATGAAGGTAAATTGAATGGTGTGTGGTAAAACTTTCAAAAAATGCATGCAAAAACTGATGTTTTTCAGGGCATAATGTCCCTTTTAGTGAGCATATTTCACAGACCTTGAAGTGAAAACCTGTTCAAATGGAGGTCTGTGGACCACTGGAACCATTTATTGTGGTACCATATATAATACATCACTTTGTGTTTATTTCACATTCATAATTTAAGCAGCAAAGACGAGTCACTCTAACTTCTGCAAGTTCTTGACATAACTTCTATATGTGATTGAGCTGACCTTTGTTGCACAGCCAGCTGTGTGTAACTGGTTGCATGTGAAGGCTGCTGGTGTGTTTTGGGCAGCAGCTCTGGTTTGTGTGTCAGTCTGTCGCTTAGTGATCCTGCTGGTTCTGGGCGTAGGAGTACATGCTGTTTCCCTCATGACTCCAGATGTTGTGTGTCATCGTGCCTCTGATTGTTCTCCTGCTAGCCAGTCCAGACACCCTGACTCTTTCAAAAATGTTTTCATTCCTCTTTCTTCTCTCAGAATGTCAGAACACTTTCATTCAAGCCAGCACATAGAATTACTTTTTCTTTTATTTTTTTAAAGGTGGGCGAGTCAAGGCGAAGATGGTGACATTTTATAATCTATATCCTGCCCAAAGGTGAGCCTTTCATTAAAGTTTGTGAGCATTTTATGCATTCTCAACAGGAACTAACACTCTGCTCCACTTATTGTAGACTCATCTGAGTTTGGACAATTTTGCAGATGATCACATACAGGATTTAATCAAAAGGCAGGTAGTTTCCCACTATATCAAATTACAATTCTTAGACATTTCCAAGGGGTACAAAGTTCATTCTGGGTATACCATTTTTTACCAACATAAACATCATTGCATGACATTTTATTTTGATGACATGACTCTACCACTAACCCCTCATTAGACCAATCTGTAAGCCAAGTATTACATGCAACAGTCTTATAACGCATATGCAAGTAAATATAATATGCATGACTAATTATATCAGTTAATTATTTCACTGGCATCAGTGAAACTTCAGATACTGTAGGAGGATGTTGATGTTTCATAAAACATTTGGAAAACTTTTAAAATTTTAAACCTGCATTCCTCACGTCCATGTTTACTTGCCACTAGTCTTCTTCTTTTCCTGCCTTTGCTGGTGCATTGCTACATTTCTTGCTGTATCATCACCATTTGTATTTCAGTGGAATAGCATGAAACCATTGACAGTGATGTGATGAATACAACACAGGTTTTGATGACAGTACTGGTTCACCGTAGATGCTTGTTTATGTAGATAATTGGAAAACAAAAACTTGTCCATATGTTCATAAGAATAAAAGGTGCAGTATGTTTACAGAAAAGGCAATAATGGTCACATTTTTGTGTCTAAATGCTTTGAGAGTTTTACATAAATTATTGGCACCACAACATCCATACTACATACAACAAGGAATTTTTATAATACGGTGATTTTTGAGGCCCCACAAGCAGTAGGGTTTCAACCACCATGACCATAAAATATGTCAAAAATAAAATTATCTAAAGAAAAATCTCCTCCGGCTTGCTTTTAACTGGCTAATACAACTTGCCAGGGATAATGTAAATGGTCTGAATAGCATAAAGCATTATATCTTTCATTTCAAAGAGAATCCAACCTGGTGCATTAAGAATAACTATATAGAAATAGCTGATCTTCTTGCTGATGGTCTCGTTTGCTTATGTAGGTCATATAGAGGTATCCGTATCAATTTTTGTTTCATAACCAATTAAAAACTCCATGTAATACATTTAAGTAGCCAGCCCAATTTTAAACACAAGGACAGAAGAAGTTAGAATATGTAGCAAAAGTTTTTACACTAACTATGTGGTCCTGGTCCACAGTTCGTTTGACCTCAGTAGTCCCTATAGAGCCTGCCTGGTCTATGTCCCATCCAGGTGTTACAAATCTTGGCACTAACTCCAACTCTGTCTGCCGACACTTCCAATATTTTCTTCAGTCTTTATAACTGTATTAAACGGTGCTGGAAATCTGTGCGTCCCATTTGTCAGCCCTTTTTACTGGAGGCTCCTGACACTCCAGTCCACAGATCACGAACCCAATTAAAGCAGGCAATTTGTGTTAAATTTATTATGCCAAAGCTGCGCTGCCATTGGCTCAGAGCTCATCAGGCCCCACCTTTATCACCCTTACTAGTGCAGTCTGGTCCCTGAGAGGTCTCTGGTCATTTTTGTTATTGTTCCTTTGATTTATTTCCCTCATAGCACCGAAACTGGCCAGAGACTGCCCCCACTGCCCACTGAGAGTAAAATAAACTACTGCTCCATTATGAGCTCTCTTATCCTCTGATGACAGTATTATGAAGGAGGAAGATATACTGACTCATTCAACTGTAGAAACCTGCTCTATGCTCATCTGATCGCAAAATTTATCATTTAAGAAAGACACCTGATACACGATAAATTTTTACCTCAGTTACCATAAAATATAAGATACTACCATTAATATCTCAGCCATTAAATATTTATTCCATTATAACTTTACCATGTATTCTCACAAAGTATACATTAATCACACTGCACGTGTCTGCATTTATTTTACTCATAACTTCACATGTAATGGGCCAGTGTTTTGGTCTGAAATGAACACATTAACAGCAATTTTTCACATTCCCTTTGATTGCCATAGGATAGCTTGAGAGGCAGTGCTTGCAAGCAATCTCATGAATACAAGAGTTATTTAACAAATACTAAACCAGTCTGCAGCCCAGGAGGGGAGGAGACTCTGGTATTGTTCCATTTCAAGCCTGTCAGTCTGACTGATGACTTGTGGGCCTCACATCATTCCTCTCTTTCTTTTCATTGTATTTATGATTTGAAGTAGAGGAATTACAACACAGAAGGTCTGCAGAGTCTCCGGCATTTATTTTAAATCCTCCTTTGACTGTCAGCTGCAGGTAGTTACTTTTTCCTCTGAAGGACATATGCATTGAAATAATATAAAAACAGATGAAAAAGCTATACAAGTGCTTGTGTGTTTTAATCAATTTTTGTATTCATGTATGCTTTGTGTAACTTCCTAACATTTTCCACAGTGTAGTGCAGTGTTTTCGATCTGTTCTTTATCCTTCAGGCAGCTATTCATGCTTTTTATGCATTTCAGTAAACGTACCGTATGAAAATCAAACACTTGAAACTTGCTTGAGATAGCTATATCCATCACAATGAACTTAATTTATGGTGTTGTTTTCCTCAAAGCTCCTTTATCTTAGTGTTTCCATGCACTGATTTGAGCGGTGAATTCACATTCCTGTATGTTCTGATATCTCAGAACTGGCTGCTGAACTGCATTGTGTTTATGAGCTATGGTGACTCAGAATGACAAGAACTAATCAAGTTGGAGTGATTAAAGAGGATTTAAAAGGTATAATATAAATAGTAGGAGTATTTACATAACAGTGACGCATTGTGTTGACAGACCTTTCTCAACAATCTTTCATCTGCATTTTCCTAAAAACATACAAAGTACATTGGGCCTCATGCAAGAACATTTTCATATTCTCATCTTAACTTTTTTCATACAGTGGGCTCATGCAAGTGTGTTACATCAGATTAAAAATGCTCCTAATTTGAGGTAACTGTGTAAGTGATTCGCCTGTGTGTGTTCATAAGAATTATAACTAATAAACACCCCAATAATACCATATAAGGCTATGCGCCCTGTCCATATGAAAATGGCTTTGAAAAATTTAAAAACGTCTCACCACAGCAAGACAATCAGTAACCGACTGGAGGAGGGGTCGAAGGGGAAAACTCCATTACATAGAGGGAATGACAGAGTATTACAACATCAGGCATTGCAACAGAGGAAGTTCCCCTGGACAGAGACTTAAAAATGCATTTGGATCATTGTAAACAACAGCCAATAGACCTGACAGTAACTGTGATAGCCAATTTTAATTAATGTTGATATCGTTAGGCTATATGAATAATTTAGATTATTACTTAAATTGCAGAGTCAAACAGGATAATGTCAATATAACTATGAAGTTTTATTTATGCTGTTGGATTTTCAAACTCAAAATTGCTTCAAAGTAATAAAATAAACAATCCATCAGTGAAAAACTTTGGTTTGGATAACAGCAGATGTGATTTCTACAACCAGTGTGGATCACTCATAAATGGTGTTTGTCCCTCAGAGCAAATTCAAAATATGAAAAAACTGGTGAATGCAGCAGGTTCTCCTAAGTCACTTGTACAAACTTCTACAAATCTGTTTGTACAAGTGGTTCTTGCATGAGGCCCATTGCTCAGTGCAATGGATTACCAAACTCAAATGAGTTTCAGCAAGTTAATTTTCTCACTGTAAAGAAATTAATTGATGCCAAGGGCAGATTGGAATGTTGGAACAGTGCATTAATCGATCAAAACATTGTGGTATGCCATAGGAAATTGGATATTGCATATGTAATTTCATATACAGTAAATGTGCTAAAATACTGGTCCTTCTTGTCCTTAGAGTACCATGCAGAAAATAATTTCATGCATTTATTCTTTGCCTTTTATCATCAGTCACACCTCCTCTATCCCCAAAGTCAGTCTGTCCCATGACAGAAACATGGCACATTCTGCTGTTCTCTTTAATTTATCCCCAGACAGCATTAATGGGATGTGATGGTCCATCGGGTTCTTGTCCTTCTAATTGTCACCTCTCTGGTCCCTCCTTCTTCAAGCCAAACTGTCTGTCATTTATTCTTCAGAGGGGGGAGGCCTGGAGGTATCCATTCAAGGAGTGATTAATTGGTTCAAGGCCTGGGTCTTCAACAGAGGGTCTGCAACACCCAGGGGGTCGTCAGAGTTACTGCAGGGGGGCTGCCAAATTATTGTTTGATAATTTTTAAAATGTTTTGGCAGACAATCTTTTAAAATTATTATATGTACATACAACATACAATGTACAATATGCAATGTACAATATGTACAAAATGTAAGTTCTGCGCTAGGAGTCTCTCTTATATAAAAAAAAACAAAACAAAAGACATAGTTTGATGTTGTGAAGAAGAGTGGGATCATGTGAGCTGTTATTCATAGTTAAACAACCACCATAGCTGCTGAAAATCTGTCTCATGTGACATGAAGCAGAAATCATGTTCACAGACAAGGCGATATTAAAGTTTTATTCATGCTACGTTTAGTCACATTCGGCAACTTCCTTTCTCACTCTCTGACATAATCTGTGTTTTCCCGGAAGTTATAGCAACTAGCTAAAAATGGCTAGCAGGAAATGCAACATTACCTTCAATAAAAAATGGATTTCTCTGTGTTTGAACATTGTTGGAAATATTTGGGATAATACAAGAACACAACTCAACAAAATACAAACCACAAATCTAACGTGTTTAGACATTTTAATGTTGGAATGTTTTGAAATGTCACATTTTATAGCTTAAATGTGAATAGCAAAATTCCAAGACATTTAATTCACAAACATCAACAAAAAGTTACCGATGAAGCCTTGTGCAATAATTTGAGCTAGCCAGCTAGCTAAACTTCTAAATCACTGTGGACACAAGTTAGCAACATATTATTGAAACATATTGGCCATAAACTGTATTATTATTCCAATTTATACATGTTATTATTATTAAGTGTACAGACATTCTGGTAAGTCACAATGAGTTGTTTTGTAACTTTATGAGCAAGAGACTCCGACAAACCCTCTGTGAGGCTAACGCAGCTAACATTAGCCATGCTAAAACTGCCGCTGACTTAGCAGCTATGGATAAGTGCAAATGAGAGAAGACTTGAAAATATTTAATGTAATATACAGCAGGGAGTTCCTCCTCCATTCTCTATCAGCTAAGAGGTCCATGGTCTGAAAAATATTCAAGACTCCTGAAAGAACTTTGTATGCTCAACTAATATAAATTTATAAAGAAAATAAGCCACCAGCCAGATAAAATACTGCAGGCCATGATGTTCACAATTTCAGTATTTTTCTCTGAAGCAGTTTTCACCCACAGAAATGTATTCAGCAAGCAGAATTAGAGCAATCCCCAAAGTCACAGAGGAAGCATGTATTCTATACAGAGCTGTCAAATGAATGATCACACATGAGCACACACATTTACTTTTTTATTGGCAAAATAAATAGAAGATGTTAAGTCATTTTTACATACACAAACACACACACACACGCACGCGCATCAACACCAACATGTGTGTGCACCCACCCATTCACACACACGCAGACTGAGGCATTGCATTAAGGCAGAGACCCATCTGGTAGCTCATGCAAGTGTAGCACTCAGCGGACCCTGATTTCATTATCTCAGCGTGTTCTCCGTGACCCGGAGAAAAGTGACATCTGATTTACCTCAAGATCAATTTGTATGTAAATCAGTGAGAAACTGGAGGGCAATAGAGGGGTGGCATAACAAAAGCTGTTTTTGAGTCTGTGAGCAGGTTTGTGAGTTCGCTTGACGCAGTGGTCCCCACAGAGACACTAATAGAGCTCATTTAAGTAATAGGACCCTTTGGTCCACAGGGCAGAGTCTCTACAGAGCGCCCTGCACAAACCATGCTGTCACATTACATTGCAGACCAGCAAGTTAGTGTAAAATTCATGTTATTTGCCATTTAATGCCCACATAATGGACCCTTTGCAAGGACTCCCATGTCAGTACATTAGTAGAAGCCACTGTGTGGCCTCTGAAAGTGCAGAAACTGATAATATTGTGACCTTATAAAAACGGGAGGCATCCTGGAGAGGTCACATGCTAATCACGCCAACTGGTTGTCTTGTTACTGTGAACCAGACTTTGTTGACAGTAAAGTCCCTCTGTGCAGCTGTAAAATATTACAGCCATATTGTGAGAACACATTTTTATCTTTGGGTGATGAATGCCTCTGCCTCACAGATATTTTGGTCAATTTCCTCCTCCTTGATTTGAGACCCAAGCAGGCTCCTCCTGAACTTTAATAGATCACATCAGAAGTGTCAGCCGTTGCCTGGAGGCTTCGCCTCTTCTCTGCCACCTGCAGACAGAGCTGGCATTAGCTTATATTTTCATTACCGGTCCATACTGATGTGACGCTGTAATGTGACCGTATCATTTTACGACATTTTAATGGCATCAAATCTGTGGCAGATATAACTTGACAGAGTAGGTGCTTGCATGCTTGTTTATTTCTCCTTTTTCTTCATCTCTGTGAAGACTAGAATCATATCTTATCCTGTTTTTACACCAAAATTAGCAAATATATGGGCTTAAAAAAACACAAGTAGAAAAATTGGTGATTTACTCCTTTCCTATTGCCAGTAGATTAGTTGGCCTTTGTGTTTTTTCCTATTGTGTCACATTCAATGTCATAAACACAATAAAAAACAAAGTGAACAGTAGAAAACAGCATGGAGGCCAGTGAGAATGTTACTTATTGTGTTTTACTTGAGTCTCTCTTTCTAATTTGAATGATATTCATGCACTTCTTGAACAGAAATGGATGGAATTTGTGGCAAAGAGTTGCAGAGGTTACCAACAG
Source organism: Lutjanus argentimaculatus (assembly GCA_034769285.1). Classification (NCBI taxonomy): domain Eukaryota; kingdom Metazoa; phylum Chordata; class Actinopteri; order Lutjaniformes; family Lutjanidae; genus Lutjanus; species Lutjanus argentimaculatus. The sequence continues at coordinate 1,238,634 of JAWZSL010000021.1, read as the reverse complement.
AGGCGACAAGCTTATAGCATCATGCCGGAAAAAGGGGGAAAATTAGCATTTACACCCATGTATCATGTTTCCATCACTGCTGATCAGAGGTGGAAACAGTAAATACCTGTGACGACTGCAGAGTCATTTTGACCTGGGAATAAATGTAGATTGTACTCTGTCCCACTGAAGACAAAAGCCACATCTTAGTGGGTATTAGTGGGGTTTTTTTGTCCAGTGTATAAAGGACTATACTGTCATTTCTTTGAAATTCGTCACTTGCAGCCACAAGTAATGTTAAATTTTTTTTTTTTTTTCAATTTCTTGAGTAGGTAATGTGTAAGTGATCTCTGTTGACTGCCTGTATAACACAGTAGGACATTGGTTTCTAGCTTCGGGGTCTCGACCCCCACTGAGAGTCGCTTTATGGGGGGTTGCAAGGCCTTCTTGATCTTAAGTGTATGAGAAAAACTTAAAAAAAATATATATAGTACACCAATATCTCAGTATTTGAGAAATTTCTGTGAAGAAAACTTTATGATCTTGTTATTTTTAGCATTTTAGTTGAGATTAGATGTAAAAACTTCACAAAATAAGGGCATGGTGCAGACCTGAACACAGCCTACTCTCTTCACGCTCTGCTAAACAGCCTCATCCTGCATTAGAAAAGTAGATCTAATTGAGACAACAGAACAATGGCAATTTGGCAGGTAGTAAAAAACACTTTTTTTTTTTTTTTAAGAGTCCCTAAACACATCAGGAAACTCATCTTGGATGCAATATTCACAAGAAATAATCTACTCAAAATTCAACCAAATGGCTCATTTTACACAAACTTCCTGCAGTTATTGCATTCAGTATTTGGGTGAAATGTACAGTTTTCAGTTGTTCTGTACTGCTATTGTTATACAGTGAATATAAAATGAAATATCAATAAAATATGTTATTTAGTCAGGGGTCGTCAGTTTACTCAATGAAAGAAAAGGGGTTCCTTAAGAAAAAAGGTTGGAAACCACTACAATAGGAGACAATAACTGCAGCAATTCAACAAGGAGAATTTGTTTAAGTGTGTGTAGCTGTTATAGTAGTAAAATTTCATAATCTGTGTTCAGACAGGTCATCTGAGGTTCAACCTGCTCAGTGTCTCACAGATCATGACTTTCAAAAATCTTACATATTATGAAATGGCTTAAAATATAATTTCTGTATTTATTGCACTTTTACACGTGGACACACACACACACACACACGCACACACACACACACACACACACACACACACACACACCTAACACTCAAATTGTCATATCAAATATGAGCTCAGGACTGTCCCACAAAATTGCATCTATAAATTATGTTGAAGGTAGTTTCATTTTTATCTGCAAAGCGAAATGGTCTTGCAAGCCAATCAAAGTCTGCCAATCCCAGGGACACAGTCATATAAAAGCTCTTTCTATTATTAAATGGGTATATCATCTCTGGCTGACACTGTCATGACAGTTTAGATGACAATGGCTGCATTACTCACAAAACACTGTTAATTTCTATGTGAAGAAGAGTTGACTTGCTGTCTCTTACAGTGATGGAGCTCTGTGATGATTTCAGAATGGACTTTGGTTGGTCTCAGCAACCAAGCTGTCGATGGTTTTAGGTAACATTACAGTTTTTTCCGATTGCTTACACACTAACATTTGAAATAACACACAGTTAGTGAAATCTTACACCCAAGGAGCAAAACCTCAGCCCTGATCTTCAAAACTATAAGCACATTCTCAGCCTCACACTTTTTGCCAAGCACTAAACATAGTGTTTTTCAGATCACTAAACACACTTCTCTACATTAGACACAGAAATCTAATATCATGTCACTTCTTTGCCCTTTCAAACGCTGCCTTTCAAAATAAGACAGTTTAAACAGTGGCTCAAACAAAGCCATCAGGTGTTCAGACACTTAGCTGCTTAACTCTAAACTCTCCAGTCAGACATGAGAGCTATAAAAAGGTAGCACGTGAGTTTACCTGTACCAGATTTATCAAATGTGCACCATTGGATGACCATGTTGTAAACTTTAGGTTGATAATGAGAGAGACTGGACAGAGAGTTCAGCTCAACCTCAACAGTACAATGTAGGTCAATTCATACTTTCTGTTTTGTCTCTACACATGTTGCTGCTGCTGCTGTGTGTGTGTGTGTGTGTGTGTGTGTGTGTGTGTGTGTGTGTGTGTGTGTGCTCTATTCTATTTAGAATGTTCTGTTCTGATTTTCATGGCAAAATGCAAACTTTGGATATGCATGGATGAATTGTCTGATTTCACAATATGGAGACAAATAATATTTTCAGCAGCGTGCAGCATTGTTATGTGTTGTGTTTGATCCATATATTCATGTACTTTACCCTCACACAGTGGTTCCCAAACTCGGGGGCAGAGCCACTGCAGGGGGGCTCAGAAGACCAGGGGAGAAATATAGAGTGAAACAAAGTTGAATGAATATGATTTATGCAGGGGAAATAAACAAATAAAAGTTTCCTGATTCTATCCTTCTAAACTTTCAATCCTTTTTTAGCAGTTCCACCACCATTTTTGTTAATGATTGATAAAAATTGTGAGGTGGGGGGCGCAAACTTTGTTCGGCTTATGAAAGGGGGGCAATGCCAAAAAAAAGTTTGGGAACCACTGCCGTCACAATATCTCTAAAAACCCAGACTTTTCATTAAAAAAACAACAAAACAGAAATGTTAAACGTGTTTCAGATTAAGCTCAGCAGTGTCTAACTGGTTCAAACAAAGTCAGATCATATGAGGCATGTGTGTGCTTATGGTGACAAAGTTGGGTTTTTACTCATTTTTGTATAGTTTTGAATGAAGTGTTGCATTTTGCAAAAGGTCTGTGGTGTTCTGCTACTTGTGTGTGTGGTTGTGTAAATTGTGTGTAGTGTTTTGACAAAATGAGCCCTGTTTTCAAAATCGTGCTTAAGCAATTGAAAAAAACTGTAAGAGTAAATGAGCATTATTCTCTGAGTTAAAGTATCATTAAATTTGAACAAAACCAAATGTATGTTGCTGTGAAATTGTAAAATAAGCCTTTGTGGATCATAAAAAAAAAATTATGATCCACAATGCTATTATAGAGTAAACAGAGTATATAGACTCAGAGTGTGGAGTAAATAAATTTCTAGGTGTGTTATTAAACCACAAAATCTGCTGGAAACCTCATATGAGATATGCACAAGCAAAGTTGGCATGGGGCATGGCATCCTACATTTTGTATTGTTCACGTATGACAGTATTTATCAGTGAAGAGGTATGGGGCAACACTTACAAAAGCACCCTACAACCATTATACAAACTGCAAAAAAGAGCCATAACGACAGTAAACAACATGGGACATTGGGAACATAGTGTGTTCCCAATGTCCCACATTGTTTACTGTCCAATTGTTTACTGTCAAACAGAATGATAGTGTGTTCAACACACTAACATTTTGTTTTTAAAGTCACATGTGTTGAAACTCGGGGTTCTGGTGGAATGATAAAGTCATAATATGCAACATTTTCCTAAGAGAAAAACTATGTATAGACTCATATAAACACAATCCCTTTCAGTCATCACTTGTGGCCCAGCAGAGATGTGTGGTTGTGTCTATTTAATCAACTGTCTTTCTGGTGCGTTTATGAACAGCTTGGACAAATTCTGCTGTTTTACTTTTAAGACTACACAAACAATATATAAAGCAAGAAATAATTTACTTCCTGACAACATACAAAAAATGTGTTTGGACAGACAGGGGCCTTATAATGCTTTTGCATCACTCTTATAAGTATGTGCACATCAGTTTGCAGGGTGATTTTGAGGAATCAAACAAAGTAAAAACATCAGACAGTTTAAAAAGATGTACAAAGAAATTATTATTGTGATGTATAGAAATGAGGGGAATGTTAAGCATGGTAATGATGACACTGTTGTTATTGGATTTCCTTTGCTTTTAACATTCTTGTTTTTCCAGTGCTGTTGATTAGGTATGAAAAGGACGAACATAGTGATTTTGCTGTGGGATGGACACTGGGGAGGTGAGGGGGTTTATGTGATTGATTGTTTATTGATGGATTAGTGGGTAGGACTAGACAAGCATGTTGCTCCTACTCCTTTTTGGACAAAAAATGTCAATGCTTTGGTTTTGTTTTGTTTTTTCGCTACATATATATTTTATTTTTTTAAACTTTTTTAAATGTTTACAGTAATTCAGATCAAAGTGTCTTCTACATACTATGGTACTGTATGCAGCCAACTTACAGTACAGCAGCTGTGAACAGGGAGAATGTGAGGGAGGATAAAGAGGCTGTTAAGGGAATAAAGTTTAGGTTGAGTGATTTTTTTTTACATCTCATTTTCTTCATCTCAAAGCTTTCTGATGCACATCTGCTTCATCTGAATATTCACTGTATCATATATATATATATATAATATATATACTGCAGTACACCTCAGATGTGATGACTATAGCTACACTACACACATTTTCAGGCTATAAATGAAGTCCACCCCCTCCCCTACCATTGTAATAGGCTGTTCCATAGAGCTTCACAGAATACAGGCATGGTGGACCGTGTCCTCCTCAGGCCATTTAACTCCTCAGGTACCACTCACTCTCCTCGGCCCAGGGGAGGTACCAGTGCTCCATGGCTGCCCTCAGCTGAAAGGAAGCATACGGTAGTACACACACACACACACGCACACACACTAACAATGAAAGGGCTGAAAGCTGATGATGACCTATTTCGCTTTATATCTTCCATAAATTACTCCATTAACATCTTCTCCATAACAGCACCAGTAAAGGCAGAGCATTCGACATCTCAGGACTGACAGAGTGCTCAGGTTTTGGCCCATCACACAAGAGCGACCAGGTCTACCCCCAGTTTATTATCTGCTCCCTGGTTGAGAGAATGGACTCTGAACTGAAGTTGCTTTAGAGAGAAATGAAATGATTCTCCATCTGAAATGAATGGGCATTATTAATACAAAACCAAATAGAGGAAACAGAGTTTAACAGAGATGGGTTTCTGTCTGGTTTGCACCATAAAAGTCACACACTGTACTTATGTAAAAGTAATTTACTGAGAGTCAGTTCGTAGCAAGATGAAATGGGTTTAGAAGTGAAGAGAAATGTGATGATCAGTATCAATATACAAGACAAAGAGTTGACAGAGGTTGCTGTATGGAGGAAATGTTTGAAAATCTAATTATGGGATTCGTTGATACTTTCAGAAATCATTTTAAATGAAGCACAGGGCATTTTCAGAGCTCTACCTGTGAAATTCATTATCATGTCCTATAGTAAATAAATACTTTCAATGTAGTGGAAACAACATCACAGTACTATACAGGTTCTGCCTTCAGCTTTGAAAATGCTGTCATCATCTAATAATTAAGTTAAGACCAAGCTTTAATGGTAGCTACACAGACCAATCGCTAACAATTGGCACAAAGACTAACCATTAATATTAGCTATACAGGCCAACCATAGATATATTATAATGAACTAGATAGTGAATGCAAATATGGCCACACAGTCCAATGAGAGTTGCTCGCCAAGAGCAAAAGCCGAGAACGTTTTCTAGTACTCCTACTACTACTACTACTTCTGAAAAATATTTTAGGGCTGCAAGTGGTGATGCTTGTGATGAGTGTGTGTTGATAAAAACACAAGCAGCAGCATAAGTTTATGTCAGTTTGAGTGTTAAGTGTGAATAGCATACATAACAATTTACCTTTAAATGTACATAATTAGTGCTGTTAATCACAGAAGGAAGGTGTAGCTGGACAAACAATGCATAAACCTAACACCAAACATAAAATATTATATTAATTACATTAATTTCACCATATTTGGTACTGAGATGATCCAAAAGTAACGAATGGTTATTAGATTAAATTACTTTGATATTTTGATACTTGAGGTTACTGACTACATTGTTTATAAGGTAATTAATAAATGTATCAGAGTACATTTTTTAAAGTGACCCATCACAACTTGACAATAAAGGGAATTCATTCTTCATTATTATTCATTATGTTGACAATAATATATTTAGCATGCATGCATCCAATATTTACATGTTTTATTCATTTTGATTATTATATGCAGTACATTACTGTAAAATGCTTTATTGTGCATGTGTTTCATTTCATTTAGGAAAAGGTAGAACAAAGAACAAAGGAGAGAAACAAAAGTAGAGCCAGCCTATACATTTTTCTCCTTGACACTCCAAAGAATTAATCTCTCAAACTGTTTTGACAAGTGACCCTGTGGGGGGCTGCTAATGTTATGGCAAGGGACCCTATTTAAGTAGCCCACATCTCTGCTTTTTTTCTCTCCAAACTGAGTGATCTAATTATTGCATGTTAAATGGGCATCTGGTAAATGGTGCATATAATGATGCGCTTCCACAGAATTAAGTGCCTGCCTGCCCTGCTGCTGGGGCTAACACACAAATTGGCCTTCTTCTGTTCTCGCCTCCTTTTTTTTTTTTTCCTCCTCCCATCCCTCATTTGAGTTCTGGGGGTAACCTCTTGCAGAGACATGCCTCAGGTTCTTCCTGGATTAATGGCAACAGACTGAGGTGAGTTTGTGTCTCCAACCCCCTGTCACTATGACCTGGGTAGTGGAAGAAAAGTCCATGCAAGAGCTGAGAGTATTGTATCAAGTATAAAAGTAAATTTACCAGCTTTTTTTTCATTTTAGAAAAGGACTGCTACTGACTGCTGCATTGTTTTTGTTTTGCAATTCTACATACATAATTCAAACATTCATTCCAAAGTCGATTCATGACAATTTAAGGCAATTTAAGTGAAAAGGAAAAACAAATTTGTTATGATCAAAAAATGCTGTACACATCAGATTTATTATTGAATAAAGGACATTTTTCTTTGTCACAATATCACAATTATCACAATAATTTTACATTTTTATCACGGTATTATTGTACCTTGAGATTTTGATATTGTTACATCCCTTCTATTTATCCATCTAGCTTATTTTTGGGTGAGTTGCAGAGTTTCAGAGATATCAGCCGAAGACTATTTGATTTCAGTCAAATATAGTGGAACTAGGTGACACTGGGCTTGTGGTGCTCAAAGTGCCAAAAAATACATTTGAAAAGATTTTCAACATATTTTTGTACGACAAATGTATTTTGTGCGACAACAATGTCCCTTTCCAGAAATCATGTCCGAACCACACCTGCCAGTAGGTTGACCAGGCGTCTCAATTTCTGTGGGACTGCACAGCCTTTTCATCCCACATATTGAGATCACGTCCCAGTTTTCAAAAGTTTTCAAAAGTCAAAGCGCTGCAGGACAGAGCTTTCTGTGAAGAAAGCAGGGAAGGCTGCCATCACGGGGCTGCGTTTGATGTCTGTCAAACTGCACACAGGAAGGTCAAGTGCTGGTTAACCTGTCACTGTCTTTGCTACTCTACGTCCAACAGAGAAAGTGCGAGTCACCACAAAGACACAAACTATGCAGATTTATATGATGGAAACTCGCAAAAAGAAAAGGAAATGCAGCTACAACAAAAACATGGAAAAAGTATTATGTTATGCGTGGTACTGAATCAACCAAATGGGGCAGAATAGTAATGTTAGCAAGCCCCTACTCTTGAGTTGGAGTCTGTGAAACAGCGCTCATTTTCAAATATATGCTGAGTGAAACTCTGCGAAACCTCTATTTAGTGTTTTTACATTTTGGCGCTTTTGAAGCTCCACTAGAGTGCAAAAGTAAGGCTGTGGTGCACTGACACAACTCCACAGATGCACAGAAACACACACACACACCAGAGAGAACAGCCTTTCTGCAGCCTCTCTGAGCCACTAGTGCTGGTTAGTTAGTAGCTCGATTAGCGACAACACAGGTACAACACAGAAACTTTTTCAAAAAGGGAGACAAATATGCTTCTAGTGCCTGTCAAGGCTCCAACAGTCTCTATATCACCAGCACTTCTCTGTGTTTCCAGTGTTTCTCCACAGATATGGAGAGTATCCAGCAGCTGCTCATAGTTCATTAACTCTGATCACCAGTTGAGTGGCGATCACTCTCTCTGGTTACTATTGTAGCCACGCCTCCTACAGCGGTTGTCCTGTGGAGTCCCGAGCTGGGGTGCACTTACATTTTAATGTTTACATCCTGCGCTATCACAAGCATGAGCCTTTCATCCATGAGACGCACGCTTCCTTCTGCATGGTGCAGTTGGTGTAGTTTGGGCGGGAGTAGAAAAGGCAGACATCTCTACAGCCGATATCTCCAAAGCTCAGCAACTTACAACAAAACAATCAAGATAAATAAATAGCACTATAGGCCAGAGGAAAAATATGTATTTTTGATATTGGAGTGAACTGTCCCTTTAGCAAGTTAGGTTAGTTAGTTAGTTAGTAGCCAAAAGAAGCAGACTTTTATAATATATTGTGATAGCACTTGGATTCCGATCATCTTGATTGACATATGAGGAGATTACTCTGTTTGTTTCTGGTATCAAAATCCTCACTGGACAAGAATTACCATGAGAACTGATTCTGTCAGCAGGCTATTTCTTCCCCCATCCTTCAGATTCAGCTCTGCTGTGTAAATATCAGCAGCGAGCATCATGTCTGCTCTGTTTCAGTAAAGCCTCGGCTACGCTGCTGACATTTATCTATATCTGCTGCCAGAGAATAACCTTTCTGAGTTATGAGAGGCTGTCCAGGCCTGCCTGTTTAAATGTCGTAACACATAAGTTCATTATCAGAGCTCTGGGGACGAGGCTTAAGGGCCCAATCTGTGATTCAAACGTAAATAAAAGGGTAGCTCCCATCACCAACATTCAAAACACAGGACTGGAATCTACTTTTGCCAACAAGCAGATTGGACAATAACAATATTTATGTTGTTAAAGGATCAGATCACCAGGATCACAAAGAATATGTTTTCACACTTATCCCTTGTGGTAATTTTGGCACCAGATTAATGGGCACACAGCTGTTTGAGCTCATAATACTCAGTGAGTGGGTGTGCTGCGCTGTGGCTTTGTGTGCAGACACGCTTTGTCTTTTTGATGTAGATTCATAATTCATCTTTGTGCCTTCAGGAGGTGCTATTTTACCCATTACGATGTTGTGTGGCTCAAAATTCTGCCCGTCCACCCCCTGATCTCCACAGTAAAGGCAAGAGGTGGCTGATAGTCAGACACAACATTTGACAAACCTACTGTTTTTCTCACAATAAAACTGTTTATAAATGTGACTAAATTCCCTCCTATGAGAAAGTTCCTCACCTCCCCGATCACTGGACTATTGTACAATAAATCTGCAGCGTTTCCTCTTGCCTGCATGTCCTGTCTTTTAGTTTTTCAGAATAATATCACATGACCTTGGTCTTTATGATTGATGACAGACACTGAGGGATATTGCGTATGCTTATTGTCTCATTAGCGGACACGACCATTTGTCATAAGTCACATGCTCAAATTAGACATTAACTATGGCAAGATATATGATAAAAAGAGGTTTTGTAATAGTGTAAAAGAGCATTTATAAACATGTATAAAACACATACAGCATGTGTTTTCTGTGTGTGTGTGTGTGAAAGTTAATGTGATGTGTACAGGTTTCAGTTACATATGCATATTTTTGATGTGTAAATGTCATAATCATCACATCAGCATCCCAAAGAAATATCAACAGCACTTGTCTGCTCAGCAGGGAACTGCAGCTGGAAAGCCAATTTAGCACAAAATCTGTGAAAACTAAGATCCAGTGGTATTTTTCAAATGTAAAGTTCACTGGTAAGCCAACTGGTCATCTGCTAAGTTTGAATACCACTATGTTTTATACAAGATATGACCAAATCCTTGCTGTGAAATCAACGTAAAAACAGTTGCTTGACTGAAATACTGTTGATTTGCAATGAAAACTATTTTTAATACTGTTTTTTAGCCAGTTTTACAACTTTAGCTGATGGTATTACATTTGAGACTGACATCTGCTTCAGTTATAACATTGGACAGTGTCCACTTTCTGTTTAATTCCTGATTACTTGTTTTTCTCTATTGAAAAACTTTAAATGGTTTATGATGGATGAAGTAAAATGATTGAAAAAGTGAAAAGTGAAATGTTGCAATTTTATGGTGTCTCTCTTCTGTTTGATCCTCGTAACAAGTATAAAAGAGGAGCAAATATTTCAAGTATATAACCAAGCAATTAATTTGTTTCAATAAGAGTTTCATACATATCAGCAAATTCAAGCACTTACAACTGTGCCCATGGCAGATGGGCAATAAAACCTCCCATAAAACACTAAGCATACTATAAATGTTTCACAGTTGTGTTTCTTAACCCCCAGTATGTGTAGTTACCATCTTGGTGGTCTCATTTCCAAAAAAGGTTCCAGACTTTATGGAATAATTGTTGCCTTGACCCAACAGCATAAAACCAACTTGTCAATTATTTTTTACTGTATGAAACCATTGAAATATAACATAATTTTAAAGATTATTAAGAAAAGTGTTATGAGGTACGGTAAATAGCTTAATTTTTGAGCAAGAGCAAGAACAGATTTAGTTTTTGAACAAAAACAAGAGCTGGGTGACCAAGCCTATGTCGTGCGGTGCTCGTCCTCTGTCTTGTGCCATGTCTAGCTTGGTTGGCGGGCCCGGGAGCGACTGGGAAACGAGTGGGGCCGAGGAGCAGCAGACTGGAGCTGTACACTCCAGTGCCTCTGCATGCTGAGGACAGCTGACACACGCTGGTATTAAGACAGACACATCAACGGTCCAAAGTTACAGAGAGGTGAGGCTGCTCCAAAAACCTGCCTGTCCCCGCTACATGTCTCACCTGTCTCCCATGTCTGCAGCCAAGTCCCCTGGCAACATGCTCCATATGAACATGCATTAGTGCACAAAGACAAAAGGATATATACGAGGACATAGTATAGCTGCAGACAAGGCAGGGAGGCAGACCAACACACGCACACAAAGAAGAAAAAGTGAGGCACACACCAAACCAAGCCTATCACAGAGTCTGTTAGTCATGGTCCAACAGAACTGTTGTCCTGACCACATGTTCTGACCACATGTATTGACCATATCTGCTGACCTGAAGTGCTGCTTGCATGGGGTTCACCGACTGTGCTGCCACGCTGGAATGGATTAGCAGACAGCAGGCCTAACAGCTTGCTTTGGTGCTATCCTGCATGGCTGCCATCCTGCCTTGAGCACTGCAGATGCCACCTCACTAGTGGGCACTGGGAATGTGTTGTGAAAGGTGATGATACTTCGCTGCTAGCAGACCCAAGCTTTAAAAATAAAATTTAACTGGTCACAATAGCCTTTTATGATGATTGTAAATTTTTTATCATATCCATGGAAGCACATCTCGGCCAGTAAAAGAAAAAATATCCCTATGGGATGTCATAACTATGAGATAAAACGTAATTATTAGGAAATGAACAGTCAGTATTAGGAGATGAAAAGTTAAAATTATGAGATAAAAAGTCAGAATGATCAGATAACAAGTGATAATTCTAAAATAAAAAGTAGAAACTATGAGACAGAAGTCAGAATATGAGATAAAAAGTTGAGATAATGAGATAAAAAGTCATAAATGAGATAAGAAGTCGTAAATATGAGATAAGAAGTCATAATTATGGCATAAAAAGTTATAATTACAAGATAAGAAGTTAGAATTATAAGAAAAAATTATGACTTTTCACCTCATGATTTTGACTTTTTTATCTCATAATTATGACTTTTTTCAGAATCTCAAATCAATTTTTTTCTCTTAATTGGGGGATACTGGGGATATTTTTTCTTTTACTGGCAGAATGAGCTTCCATACAATGCAAAGATGCTGTGAAACATGTTTTATGATGTCACAGCTCAATTAGATCTCACGCAAAAAAACAGTGAACAATGTTTTTACTGGTCCAGTAGATATTACACAGGCATTATAGCCCACCGGGGAGCATCTTATGGAGGAATTCGTAGCTCAAGGTCGCTCAGGTTTACAGCAACACAACAATAACCCACAACAAACAAACAAGTCTGACATGGAAACCGATGCTCCCGCCGCCTTTGATAGTTCCTCATGGGAGTCTGTATGTTTGCACGCACGACCGGTAAAGATGCCTTAGCTGTGAAGGTCACCTTCAGTGGCTTCCCCAGGTTTTTACCTGCACTCCACTAGCGAACATGAAATCCATCACCTGGCACCACCATGGTAATAGACTCATTTTTTTCTGGCGGCTGGTTGTCGGGGAGATTCACGAGGGACACAGGTGTAGTTCCCGCGCAGTGAATAATTGACCCTATGCCAAGGGGGGGACGTGGAGGTCATCGCTGCCAATGACAAAGAGGACGCCCCTGAGCCGGGACCTGAAATGTTGTTGTGAATGGGAGGTAGAGACAAGAGGGCATGGGGCAATGAAGCTGAAGGAGACAGACGGATCATTAACACTGGAGGTGCCGGAATTCCATAACTAGGGCCGCCTCAAGCGGCCATTTTGAACATTTGAAGTCCAAACTCTACAGTCTCTCATTATATATACCCAATTAAGAAATTAATGCATTTGTTCTGTAAGGTTACCTTTTAAAAATAAAATAACCCCCAAATGTACACTTTGTAAACTTTAATTATGCTTTTATCAAAATGCATGCCATTAAACCGTAATGATGGCATATATTCACAGCAGTATTTCTCTAAGGGTAAAAAAAAAAAATCAGAGATCCCATTCAAATTTAAGATTGATTTAGAATTACTCAGAATGAGAAACAAACAGTTAAATGTATTTTCTAAAATTAGACTGTAAAAATAAACTGTTTACAACCTAAAAGTAATTGTTTTAACTTAAAAAAGTTAGTGTCCTGGCTGACTTGAAATTCTAAGAATTTGAAAAGACAAGTTGAGTCACTTTTGTAATGAGTCAAAACAAATAAACTTTTCTACAACTTGATAGTAATTCAGTTGTACTTGATAAAACAGATTCAGTAAGCAACCACTGTCACACTGACGACATTACAAACAAATTTAATTTCCCTTTTCGCAGTTTGAAAGGTTAGTTTAAAATTACCTTGAAATGTATTAGAGACGCACACAGAAAGGTTTCCATGTCCTCTTCAATCTATTTAGAAGAAGGGTTTCAGGACAATTTTAGCTCTCACAAGTCTGGTTATATGCTGATCTTGTTTTTCTAGAAACTTAATTTAATGAGTTGATTGAACTCTGTACAGTATTCTTGATTTCAAGTTAAAAGACTTGAAGTTAGAGGAACTGCTGTTGCTGTTTTTTAAGTTCTTAAGTGTTCTGAAACTAAGTACTAAAAATGTTAGGTTTAATTAACTTGAACGAATAAATTTTGCATATTTATGTTAATGAGAAAGTTTATGAGAAAGGATTCAACAATTCCACAAAATTTTTGTGTAATTTTTTTTACCATGTATTAAACATTTTTAACATTCATAAGAAACTTCCTCCTAGAACGCCACAGAAAATAATCACAATCAGTGGGAAATAATGAGAAAAGGCTGGGAACAAGCTGAACTAAATCATAAAATCACATAGAAGCATACAATATAATTAAATATGAAAATTAATATAATATAGTATGATAATATAATATGTCCAGCAGGTTTTGGAGGATTTTGCTCTGCTTACATCCTCTCTGAACCTGGCACTGCCTCTGTTTTGGTGTATGCAGCTGCAGTGGTTGCTTCTGCTGCTATTTGTTAATTTTGTAATTTTTTTTTACACTTTGCATTAAAACTGTTTTTAAAAGTAGGCACATTAAAGGAACTTGAGACCAAAGTTTGAGGCAAAGTTTCTTTTACAGAGACAAGGATTGTTGCCTAGCAACCAAGATGCACCTCCAACCGCATTAAAAAAGTAACAATATAGGCTAACAGCAGCAATTTCTGTGCAGTCAATATATCTTTGCCATTTCTGTAATTTGTATAAAAACATTTTAAATGAAAATACAGACACTTTAAGGAAAACTCAGGTATCATCAGCATTGTATTTTTTCAAAGCTGTTTTACATATACATTTGAAAACAGTTCTAGTGTTTAAGTTTGTGAGGAGGGAGAAAGAGAGTCAGAGGAACTGCACATCAATAGTGGAGGTTATTTGGTGGAAAAAAGGAATGGGAGTAGACATATCATAAAACAGGCAGAGTAGGAGAGTGGAGAAAATAGGCAGAAATGGCCATGATTTTTTATTTGATTGTTATTATAGTCAGCTGACTGCAAAATCCCAAGCCTGTTAAATTTGGGGTTATTTTGGGTATTTAAATTTGCCAGCGTGTATAAAGACAGAAGGCAGAATGACTTGCCAAGCAGCATTACTTCATAACTGCTGCCACTGAAAATAAACAGAACCTCATACATCATTTATTTTATTCAGCACATTGCACAGAATTGCAAAAGTTGTGTCTCTGTTTAGAATCTGAAATATTAAAACTTTAATCAGTTCAGCTATTCTTTTTAGCCCACCAGTGATTAAACATAAAGATCGTGAAATCTAGTGTTGTGGTGGTATTTTTTGTAACAGTATACAACAGTTAAACTCACACAGTAAAGAAAAAGAGCACAAATTCATAGCCAATTCAAAAATGGAGAGTCAACAGTCTTCTTTTCCCAGTAGAGCAGAGAGCAGATATTACTCAATGTGTTGTGGATATTTACGTGCAGTCTGGTCTTACAGTGTATTTACCCACAGGGCACGGGGTCCTTGCATCTACACATGTGATGTTTGAGCTCCAGGGCCAGACAGAAATCTGTGCATGGCAGCAGAGCTGGCACACCATCTGAAAATGATGTCAGAGTCATGGTGCTGTCCTGCTGTTCACATACCATACAAATATACCCTTTCCTTTATTTCTTTCCCTTTCCATTCCATTTTGTCTTTCTTTCTTTCTTTCTTTCTTTCAAATAATGAAGTCCTGATTTTCTCAAGAAGGTTTTAAATAGATACGTCCCTGTGCTGTATACTCCAGATCAGTCTCAAGGTCACCGTCTCGTCTTGGAATCAACTGCATTTTTAGTCTTGTCTTGGTCTCAGACAAACAGGACTGGGGATTTTATTTCAAGATAAGTCAAGACAACTGCAGGAATATAACTAAATAACCTGTCTTTTTTTTTTTTTTTTTTTTTTTTGTTAACATTATTGTTGTTATTGCATTAAAACTTCTTGTGTTTTTTTGTTACTGTTAATGGCTGTCAGCGCTCCCCACCCATGCACTCCCAGAAAATGAATGTGGGAGACAGGAGAAGAAGCTGTTTGGGAGGATACATCTGTAACAATCATAATTAGCTTATAAAACCACAAAGTATTCACATACAAAACAGTGTCCAAAAGAAATCATACAGCAGTATATAAATTCTGCAATGCAACACTTACTGAGACATCTGGGACCATGTCAAACTTTTATTGGAAGCATAAAAAAAGGCAAGCTTAGTGTAAGTGACACTAGCAAAGCTAGCTAGCTACCATTAGCAATCTGCCTCTGTACTAAATATCTTTACCCCTCAGATCAGCAAATACTAATTATACATATTAGCAACTTATACTTAGTGTTTCAGGGTGCAACTTTCAGTTGCTTGCCAACTATTTGCCACCTAGCACCTAACTTCCCTTTTAGCGCTGATGTCATGATTATGTTACTGTGTTAGCTGGAAGCAAAACAAAGGAAAAAGGGGAGGAAAACACAAATGACCACAGAGTAATTGGCCACACAACCAAGCGAAAGTGTCATCTTGACGTGCTGTTGGGTGCCAGAATTAAATTAGTAATGGCTCAGACTTTAAGTTCTATTGCACACCAGATGCCACTGCCAAAAAAAAAGAATTAACCAAAAAAAAAAAACCCAAAAACAATAAGATGAAAACTTGGAGGCGTGTGTGAGCCATGACAAAATGGACAAAATGAATTTACCCAGTGTCAAGAAAAGATATATTCTCACTCTTCTTTTCCATATTAAACAGAAAAATACATCACTCCCTAAATTCAAGTTTCTATCTTTTACAAAACTAAGACGAGCTTTAATTGCCCTACTAACTCTGTAAAACTTCACTTCTTTTAAACTCGACAGAAACAAAATAAAACTCACTAAAACCATCTTGGTCAGTCTTTTCACTAACATTAAAACAATCACCAACTCTGGTTGGTCAGAAATACATCTTCAATTCACAGTCTTAGCAGTGAAAATAGTCTCTACAGGCTGTTTAACTCTCACTTGTCCTCTGGCTTAGTGCACCACCCTCCAGCCAGTGGGTGTGTACCGTGCTACTGAGTGTGACATGGAGCAGCACCTGACACTTGTGCAAACTACTGACCAAGCAAAATAAAATGACAAAAGAGTGAGTGATGTATATATTCAGAAAAACTTGTATTTTCTTCAGCCATAATAAAAACAAACTAGCTAGTGTTAGCTAACGTGTTTAGGGAATAGTTTTGCCTCTACCTATGCTTTGCCCACAAAAAGACATAGTTTTCACCAACAGAACAGAGGTCTAAATTGAAGGATGTGTGTAGTGTTAACTTTATGAAAGTTTGAGGGGACAGAGAAAATGGTGACAAACTGTTCCTAAGTCATGATTTTTCTTGTGATATTAAACTTACTTTATATCAGTCTTAACTAATGTCAGCTCCGACATAAACGCGACACCGGTCCCGGTGAGAGACCTAGAGATATGACAGCACTTGGTCTTGTCTTGGTCTCAATACACTCTAGTCTTGGGCATGACTTGGTCTCAGTGTAAGTGGTCTTGACTACAACAGTGTGTCTCTGTGACTTTTATTCAGATAAAATTGGCCATATTAGAGAAAACTCCTTACTCCTCTCAGACCGTTCACCTATTTCATACACAGAAATTGTGACTTTTCAGAAGCCAGCGTCATTGGAGAGCAAAGTTTATGATGACACAGTTATAATTATTTTGTAGGTTCATTGTCTTTGAGGATATTTGTTACAGTAGCTGTTTATCTAAGTCAGCAGGCACCTTCTGCCCTTTCTCTAAATCCACCACCTGAGCTGCTTCAGTGTGCACTCCAGCTACTGTAAGTAGATAACTGCTCTCTGCAAAAGGGCTTTGGGGAAAAATAGAAACTGTTCAAAAATAATGATAGCAATATTCTAAAAATTATTTGAGCCCAGAATTGCCCCTCTTGATTTAAGACCCACAATAAAACCTGTGATTAACTGCGCTCCTAAACCCGTCTAGATTTTAAGTATTCCGTGACTATTAATCAGTCTAAGAGCCAAATAAAGAGCTTCTCTTCCTTGTTGATCTACACCTTCTGCTGCTGTTCCCAAAGGTGTTATAAACTAATTTGTTGTCCTGGGTCTAAATTTTCCTCTGAGTATTTTGTAATATGCTGTTGCTGGAGGGTTTTTCCTCTCTTGATTAAAATACCAGGTACATCCCTGCACTGGCTGTGTTCCCTCACACTGTTATATAACATGTTGCCCTAGGTAACTGAAACATCCCAGGTACATAATTGCCTTTGATAAGGAACTTGCCTCGTCAGGTCAGGTGTTGGACATGATAATGAAGTGTTATTAGAGAATTACTGCGGAGGCTCAGAGAGACTCATCTTGATACAGAGGAAAAGCCTGTTTTATCCTGCACCAGAAGTCTTTGGTTACAAATTGTGAGTCAGTTGCAAGTCCTTCAGGTATCTGCATTTCAGTGATCAAACTGACCCTGCGTTTGGACATTTTCTTTTCAAAGCTGTGTTTGCAACCAAGGTCTTTCAATGCAGAGGTGTCATATTCAAGTCTTTGAGGTGTGTGGCTGTGCTAGGTCCACTCGTCTCTTTATAATTTATCTCATTGTTACAGTACTTCACCAGGTCAAAACTTGAGACTTGAATGTTTTTTCCCTGTAATTGCTTAAGTCTAAAGGCTTATATCTCATATACTATGTATGATGATTCTGCATGGATATCTCCTAGAGCTCCGCCATTTCACAGATCAGTTCATACAATCTGTTACATGTAGGATGCTGAGAATATGAACTAACTGAATGGCATCAAATCTTCTCAGCAAGCTGAGAAGAAATGACTATAAAGTAGCAAAAAACATGATTTATTCAGATAGTGAAAGATCTTTACCATAAAATCAATGCCAACTATGTAAAATCAAAGATGGCACAGTAATTTATTGAATAGTTAACAGTAGTCAAGATATTTCACCTAAACCACAATTTGAGACCGTCCAGTGAGTTTGTATTTTCAGCATCCTTCCCATACCAAATTTTATGAACGTGACTGAGTTCCAGGGGGTTATCCATGCAGAACCGTGAACTGCCCATTGTTCTGATGGTTCTTTATTACGAAACCCCAATAGTCTGAAAAATGTTCCGCTGTTCCAAAAGCCCATTTGTCTGACAGCCCATTATCCTGAAAACAGACTCACAAATAAGTCTCTAAACGTTCCACTCATTAGAGACTGAGGACAATCTCCCTGCTTTTGCAGTAAAACACTGGGAAGGAACAGTTTTGAGAGTTAAAAAAATAAATAATTCCTGCATTGCAAAACCAATTGAAAGTCTTTAGGGCAGCCCTTCAATTTTGGACAGTGACATGCAGAAGTCACATGCTTACTGAAGAGGAGAACTAAGTGAGAGCATTATTTCCAGTAAAGCAAGTCATTAAAAAATGGAGTGTGGGATTGTTAGTAGCTGTACTCATCGCTGTTCAAACAACAACCTTGCTTTTACAAATCCCCAGATGACTGGTAGGGGGAGAAATCTGCAATTGCCTGGTATCAGACTATTCCAAAAATGTCCATTGTTCTAAAGGCCCATTGCTCCAGAAATACACATGCTCTGTGCAGTTGTTAGTTTAGTAACTGCTGGCCCTGTCCATGGACTGTCCATCTTGGCCGTTCCAACAAAATCAAACATGTTTAATATTAGTTATTAGGTATTATGGATAGGGTTAGATGGCCTAATAGGGGCAACATACCAGTAGATTCAGCACCATGGACAGGGACAGCAGTCACTGAACTTACAGCTGCATATTAATGGGCCTTAGGGGCAATGGGTGATGGACTTCTTTTTCAAATATTTGGGGTTTCGGAATAATGGGCCATCAGAACAATGTCATGGCACCACAAAGCCATGATATGCAGCATTCAGTCCTGGGTTAGGGCTAAGCAGTTACAATATGTCCAAGTTAAGTCTGAAGTCCTAACCTTTTCATTTGAGGGTCTTCAACTATGCAGGATTTTCCCAAAAAACAGTGTATAGACTTATACCAAAAGTATGTTGTAGCCCCTGCATCTGCAGAGACCACCCTTTAACTCCTTACTTTCATGCTTTACCAACCTAACATGTTGGAATTTGACATCAATGAAACTCAACAATCAATTATCTTTATGGTGGTTTACAGCAACTGACAAATCCTATTTATTCTACCTTTAAGTGTGACTCAAGGCCAAGTTTGATGTTCACAGATCTGTCAGGCATTAATTACCATATTTAAAACCATTAAAGCAGCTCTGAGTATCATAGAAATAAAACAAATGCATTATTGAAAATTTTAAATTATAATAGTCATTTAACTTTTATATTGATTATTAAAGAAAGAATAATGGTTCAAAGGATGCTGAACAGTTTTATAGTAATCTTTATTGAATATAATAAACCTTATCATGTCCAGCTGTCTGTATACCACAATCTGCACAGATGTGTTGTAACACACATTTGGCTCCTCTTGTGTGCAGAGCTGCTGGAGGGACCCCACACTGAGCCAGCGTATGAAGAGCACCATCTTAGCTCATCATTCCACTGAGCCACCAGCTGCAGAAATGAGTGAGGGAGGCTCTTCACAATGGGGTTATTCCACAAGATTCTGCCAATCCCGGCCTGATAGTAATGAAAGCTTTTTTTTTTTTTAAAGAGGAGGACGCTGAGCTGCTGCTCCGTGGATATGCAGCTCACACGGGACGGACAGAACTGGCGCACTGTAAATTGGCCTGATCCTGGCTGCAGCTTTATCACATTTGGCCACAAAAGCCGATTAGTGGATTTCACCCCAGTCTGGTGGAGCAGGGACAGTGTGGCTGTCTTAGCCCTGTCTCCCCAAAGAACTTTCCAGAGGAATCCAAAGACCCAGCACTCTGCGAAGGAATGGGAACATGTGTAGTATCAGGGAGAAACGATGAGTGAGGGAAATGAATCATTTCAACCAAACGGATGAAAGTGTTAGTCCTTTAAAGAGCTCACACTGAACTACTGCCACTACTGACTACTGAAAAATAATCTAATTTTAATAAAATTCAAAAAATGTTAAGATGCAGACATGCCCCATTACACTGGGCAAGGAACAGCTTCTGGACAAATGTGTGATTTTAAGACAAAGAAGATGAGTGTCTTTATGGCTCTATCCACAGTTTCATGTTTACTATCTCAAGATTTTAATCTATTAATAACCTTAAGTAAAAATAGAAAAATATCAGCGTTAAAATATGTTTAAAGTGCAGAGAGTAGAAGAATAATATATAATACTGGATTATAATTAATGCATTGTATGTGTTCATCACTTTAAACATACTACAAAGAGATTGTAACTTGCTATGAAACTTGAAATTTTGATTTTATATTTTCTGGTTATTATGGCAGAAACACTACTTCTTTTGTCCACAATGGCCTCAGAAATCAACACAATATGAAAGTTCTTTGTAGCTGTAATGTTGCAGCGGGAAACAGTGATGCTCATTTTAATTACTTTATATATTGCTGGGTGGTTTAATCTATAATAACCTCATAATTTATCAGTTTATTTATATTTTATATCAATAATCTGAATCTAGTAAGTAAAGTTACTGTGTCAAATAAATTTAGTGGAGTAAAAAGTGTAGTGGAGTAGAAGTATAAAGAGGCAGAAAATAAATGGAAATATGTGAGTAAAGTAAAAGTACCTCAAATTTTACAAGTACAGTACTTGAGTAAATGTACATAGCTACATTTCACTACTGCAGGCAGCCAAATGTCTCTCTACACATTCAAATCTTTAGTGACTTGAAACTTGATTGTGACAGGTAATCATCACAGTAAACGTCATAATTGCCTCCACCACCGTTACATTACTGCAGTGTAATGATGCACTATGCACTTTTCACATCAGTCTATATTTTTCAACTGCGTTGCCATGTAATTTTAACCAACCATCCAACAAAGAACAGAGTAAATATATCCTCAGTTTCATGTTTGCAGAGGCTGACTGTAAATTTCTAATGTAAATAATGGAAATTAATGGAAATGAATAGCTGCCCGTGGGGGAGTAAAACACTGCAGCTCTTGGAAAATAATCAGCAGTATTGTAAAGCATGCACAGTATATGCACGTCATAGGAAATGGGCTACATCATGCAAAAATCCTGTTATAGTCCTTTAAGATGCTGGGCCATTTCCTCATCATTAGCATGTAGACCACACACACCACACACACACACACACACACACATACACTTAACTCCCCAACTGGCGCCTCAGCACTTGCTTAAAACCATACTTAATGGAAAAAGGAAATAATATAATTCATTAGTAAACTTTGTGAAATAGAGGTCATAAAAGACTGTCATAAAATCACTATTGATTTGCATCTTACTGGTATGTTAACAGCTTGTCTATTTTTAACAGGTCCAAATATACTGATCTTTATGGCTACTCTCTGGCTCCAAACTCATCTCAAACTGTTAGATAATGCTGTGTTTGCATGCTGCCTCTGCCCATGCATTGTAAGTCCACCTTATAATGAAATTGTGGGTTGCTTATTACTGATTATGCATGTGCTTAAATGGTCTTGCCTTGGTCTAAATTTTAATGGTGGAAGTGGACAGTCTGAATGGTCTTTGAGCTGTCTGTCTGTAAGAAGCTTTATAAGAAGCTATTGTGACTCAGGCTAGTATAGCATATCTATATGCATGAACAAATATTTCCCGAAATGTATAAAATTGTGTTGTTTCAGTCAAATGGCAGAAAGATAGATACAAAGTTCTCTCAACCATATTGTGCATAATTCTATGAAACAATGATGCTGTATACATGATTAGACATCTTATTGGGTGGTATTATATGTTGTGTACATCATGAGACCTGTCTGCCCTGCAGATTCTAATAGTAATTAAAAGGATAATTTTCTGACTTTACACAGCTGTATTCCCATCTGCTTGTGCTCCCCAAAGAGAGGCTGATAATTGATAAATACAATAAACACATTAGCTATTCAGACAGCAGTGGCCCAGCTCATCTGCATAAACAGGCAATAGGGATGTATCTTTTTTTTACCTTTAGGTTTTTCTGTTTGTTTTTTATTTTTTTCCTTTTTCCCATTCTATTATCTTTTTGATTTAATTTAATTTATTTTCCTCACTGTCCTGTACAAAATCTGATGGATTAAAACAACCATTTTCACTGCTGTGACTGTCCTTGCATATTTTTCTTAAGGCTTAAGAGCATGTCAGTGCAGTCAAGATAAACATCCAGCTTTTGTATGTCAACCATGCTGACAGATCTTTACTGCCCACCGAGGCCCGTTCTTTACACAATTCTTCTGCCAACAAGTAGACCTTTAGTGGAGCTTGTGAGCATCACTTACGGTTTCACTCCACTCATCTGCCTGTCACATCACTATCATATAAATAATACCGTCTGTCTTCCTCCTACTCTGAAGAACAGGCCACTGTAATGGTGCTACAACAGAATCTCAACTATTCTCTTCATCAATGAAATGAACGAAAGCATTCACAGTGAGATGGATGATTTAAGTGTAACTCAGATAATGTGAGGCTCACAAAGATTATCTCCTGTCACAATGATGTATATGAAATGGTTATATAATCTTTACAGGTTCATAATTATATTTATTTGTGACATAGGCTGCGCTCAAAGTGAGCCAGTAGTCACCAGTATGCTGTACCAGCACTTCTACATTTTACACTTTGGTATACCGTGACTTTTTCTTGCACACTTCTTGCAAACTGCCAGTTTTCTTTTCTAACCTCTCTATATCAGGTTCTCTGGGTGATTCATAATGGCCCTAAATAAAATGCATTACCCAGAGGACACTATGTGACGCTCACCTGCTCCCATTCTCATCTGCCTGCTTTTCTCTGTCAGCGGCTGGCCTTAGTAATGTTGCATTAGTACACTGGACATAGAGCATGATGATGCAGAGGTGCTTTGTGTGTCATACTAAAAGTAGAGAGAAGAGAAAGTATCCAGAGATTTCACCAGGAATACAAGGAACGAGGGGAATCCTGGCCTGATATCTTTGTTGCACCACACACTAAAGCTAGGACTAGTGTACATAGTCAAATTGACCCTAATAATTGAAAATGTTGTCCAATTTGTTTAATAAATTATGTTAAGAACGTTGGCAATATCTCCCAGTATCCTTTATTCACTGTAGAAATCCAGAATGTAATACTGTGTAAGAATGATTTTGGTATTGATAATTGGTCCATACACACACACCAACATGAAAATAAAGGTGAGTACTAGGCACCTTTTTTTTTCCACTTCTAGCACTGGGTATAGGCAAGTTATTCCTTTTCTTTGGTAAGGAATAAAAGTTTATTTGTCATATTGGAAATAGTATTTTACAGAATAATTACAACTCAAGGTCCACTTACTAGCTTTTTCTGGGGCTTTCACTGCATCTTTCTGCACATATAGGTCAGATGGGGCCCAAAGCTTTGGAAAATGCTGGATCTTCAGTTAAGATAATCTACCAGGCTTTTTTGTTGCAACAAAGAGAAAATTTCCCCATCCCATGATAACTGGCTACTATCATGTCAGTACCAACATGCTAGAAAGATGGCCCTAGAGATGTCAAAGTCAATCTTTCAGTCCAACCTTTTGGTCCAGGCTGAAATATCTCAACAATTATTGAACAGATTACCATGAAATTTTACACCTCCATTCATGGTGCCCAGAGGATGAATCCAACTGATTTTGGTGACCTGTTGGCATTTTGTTAAGTGCCACCATGCAGTTTACATTTGAAGTGAAATATCTTGACAAATAGTTAATGGATTGCTGTGAAATTTCCTAAAGATATTGTATTGAATGTTCCCTGAGGATAAATTCTTATTATTTTGTTGTTGTCTCTTCAAGCACCACCAGCAGATCAATTTTTTTCCCCTTTATTTAGTAAAATATCTCAACAACTACTAAATGGATTGGCATTGATCTTTGTTCAAACTTTCATGATGCCCAGAGGTTGCACAGTATTCTAATGGTTTAATTGTTATTATTACAATCTTGTTATCACAACATAGCAATTTATTTTATATTATACCAAAAGACTGTTAACAATATATAGGCTTTTTACAAAATAAGCTGTTCATACTGCATTCTACAACAACAAGAAAAAGATTCAGTCAAAGCCAAAAGTGTGTGTAATGTGCTGAGTGTGTTTGGTGCAAAAGGAGCACATAATTTTTACAACTAAAGAAATATACACAGCATTTTATCATCAATTTATCTTCTATAAAATTAAAAACAGGCATGTAGCTTTTAAAGCTTTTACCTGTTAATGAATTACATTTGTGTTCAGTAAATAAAGAGAGCTATGGACTATGAAGACGATCTATGTGCATATGTGTGTGGTTCAGAGGCACTCACTAATTTGTTTTTGTTTTGGTATTGATTTTTTCCTACTTTTTCATCTATTAAAGAGATTTACAGAGCAGTAAATGCTTTTATAGAGCCTTGGTGGGCAGCACGCAACAATGCATCATATGACGGCCGTTCAGCATTTTGTCATTAACTGGAAATAAACAGTCGCACTTTTTCAAATTCGTATACAGTTAGAGTGAATTACTTCAAACACTGATGCAGAGAGAATCACGGAGGTGATTGAGTGTTTCAGCATTGACATGTCCTTGTGCGTCCATCATAGTTCATTATGTTGGGTTTCGGTGAGTGTGCAGATGGCTGAACAGACCAAAATGGGCCTGAAATCCTCTGTGACACTGGACAGATCAGAGAGGATGTAGAGCTCTGAGGTGCAGACAGAAGTAATTTTTTTGCAGATTTGTGCTGCTGCTTCATCAACACAGCCCAAGAGCTTTTCCAGCTCTTAGATTGGCATGTTCCACCAACATGGAACCAAAAAACAGTAAGTATTCCTTGGGAAGCAAAGTAATTGTGTCATATTCTACCAGTTGTTGTGCATTGTGCATCACCCTCTGTTGGTGACATCCCTGATTACAATGGTTCCACTCAGAAATGGTGGAAATGCAGGCTGACCCACCAGACAGCTAATCTGACACGCCAACATTGTTTGTTCCACAGAACCATCTAGGAAGTCATCCTTAGAAACTGTTTGGAGAAGGGCAGGCGCTTTCAAAAAGGTGATTGGATAAACTATCTGTCTATCAGGTCTAACATGGGCTAACTTCAACAAATCAGATCAAACTCTTGCTGAAGCTGGTCGGGAGAAGAGCAAAAACATCTTTTCGATTAAGGAAAGCCTTCGATGCCATTTTTGCTCTTCTTTCAATGAAGAAATACTCTCCTTTTGTGATATATCTGATGCTGTTGTAGCATCTATTTGAACCTCTGCCATTATTTCTTTGAGAGCAGTTGCCTCCATGTATGCTTCTTGCTGTCGTCACACCTAAAACCACGCCTGTAGCTGCCAGCAGTCCCTCCTAGGAGGCTGATTGGCTGCACAGATTTTGGTGTGGACACAAACGGATAACTTGAAACTTGACAAGAAGGATTCTCAGCCCACGGAGGACTAAACTTTCCTGGACTTTTCTTCTCTGGACAGGTCGGTCCTGAGCTAGGGGTTCCTAGCTTTTAAGGTCAAATCCAAAGCTCTTCAAGAAGGCTTTCAGGTTGTTGTGCTTTTTGGGGCCACTCTGTGCTTGACTGCCATTTTTCAGTTCACCAGAAAAGACTTGTTTTGGCAGTACAGGACATTCTGCTCACATGCCCAGTCAATCCTTCACAGGCAGGGTGGAGATGCTGTGAGAATTGGCCTTACCACTTGATCCTCAGCAGTTTTGTCAGACAGCTCAGGTGGAGATGGTAGATCTTCAGTTTTGTTTTCTGCTTGATGCCACTTCCTTCCCATACCAAGCCACATCAATGTCCAACAACTGTACTGGCCTTGACAACCCTGATGTCAGCTTCATCATCTATGTGCACAGCCCAGGACAGAGTGCTTTCAAGGTAAGTAAACTTGTCAACAGCTGAGAGCTTTTGGTTGGACACAAAGATGGTGGGCTCAGTGTTAGGTTTCCCAGGAGCAGGTTGGTACATGACTTCAGTCTTCTTTGTGCTGATTGTAAGGCCAAAGTTGTTGTAAGCTGTTGAGAAATGGTCCATACTAGCCTGTAGTTCTTCATTTGAGCCTGCAGCAAGAGCACAGTCATCGGCAAATAAATGTTCTCGAACAGTGACTTCCTCCGCTCTGGTTTTGGCTTGCATCCTCTGCAGATTGAATAGTGCGCTGTCAAAATGGTAGATGAAGCTAATCCCAGTGTTGTTGCTCTGGAATGAGTCTTGCAGCATGGCAACTCCTCAGGTTTTGCACACAGCCAGGTGTCTTGTGTGACTCTGAGTCTCTGCTGGACCACTTTGCAAATGTTGAGGAAGTTTTCTTTAAATTTGAGCTGCTGACATTCAGGTACCCTTTATGCAGGCAATGTTTTTTAGATGATTGAGTGTTTCAGCATTGACATGTCCTTGAATTTCTGCAAGGCATCGTGGTTTGTTATAAAGTATTAAATTGTTATTTTTTTCTATCAATTTTTCAATGCCAAAGTTAAATTTGTTGAAGTTTTCTACATCACAGAACAGTCCAGAACTGAGTATAATGCTCAATGTAGAGTATTCATTGAAGAGATTGGATCTTCTGTACCATCTACATGGGTTAAAAGAGCAGAATCCAATTAAATGCATTTAATTTGTTTAAAAAAGTCAGACATTCTTGCAACAGTGCCTTCTATTTAGACATTTCCTCATAATGACATCAAATGTAAGGTTCTTTTTATTACACCTGTTTAATTTGGTAAAATGAGGAATGTGTCTGGAATTTTCAAGATATAAATCAATGAATCAATGTCAGTAGATAAACTGATATGCTATTTAAAATGAGAAGTTTGTTATTACAAAAATAGTGGTATGTCTTACTTTGTCTCCATTCAGTTCTTGTATTTTCCACCTACGCACACTGTTACATGTACATTTTTTTCTCAATGTTCTGTCTTTTTTATTTCTTTTATATAAACCTGTTATACAATGAGACATATCTGGTTCTGCTGAACTTCTGCTTCTTGTCCTTGTAATATCATAGAAATATGACATTAATTAAAATAGTTAGTATGCTGAAATAAAGACAATGTCATTATACATTAATGTATCTTATAATAGAAACATAATCACTCTATCCTCCGTGCCTTTCTAGTCCAATGTCACATTACTGCCAGTTTCTGCCATGTCACCTCCATCAAATCATTTCATCACAGCAGAATTAGCTTTTCATGCAGAGTACAGCTACTTGTTGTACACTGTGGCAGTGTGTGTGGGTGTGTGTGCATGTTAAAGATTCTTGACACTGATTAGAATAGAGATACAACTCCATCTGATCGCCTTTATTTTTTTTCCTCACTGACAATTTCCAGGGAATATTCCAATCCCTCCTCTCTAAATCTACTCCATCCCAGCTGCCATTCAAACGTATGGGCCACTAATTGATTCTCTCTTGCTTGCTGGTTCCCATATCAGGCTGACTGTCAGCATGGGAGATGGGAAGCATTGAGAGGTACACTGCTGCTTCAGCAGATCTGATGGATAGCACAAACTGTATCATCTTCTCCCATGCAGACGTGCAGAAGAGGAGAGTATCTTTGTCAAGGAACTTTTTCTCACACTGTGCAATATTGTGTTACTCACAGAATGGCTTATTGGGTCTAGTATTTCAGTCTACATCGTCTTGTGTTCATGTAGTTCCATCTGTAATGTAGCCTGCAGTTGAACCCATCTCGCTATGTTGACACAGACGCACACAATGTTTACTATGGAGAGGAGAAAGCAACTTTGTAATAGTGTGACTTTTCTGACCATATTACTGTGACCTTTCTGACCTTATTACTGTGATGTTTCTGACCATATTATGGTGACTTATCTGACAATATTACTGTGACTTATCCGGCCATTTACTGTGACTTTCTTACCATATTAGTGTGCGTAGAAAGAAAAGCAGCAGCATCAAAGCAATTACTACAATTAATTTTGACTGATTTTTCCATGAGTTGTTCATGAGTTCATTACATCATAGGTGCATTATGAAACAGTGGTCCCCCTAGGACGTCCATACATGCAATTAACGCCAACAGCATATTAACTAGGAGCCCTGCAAAGTCCTACAGATAAACTGGGGGATAAACTTTCACTTGTATTATGATGGTTTCTTTCATCCAACATCTCCAAAGTGAATGTTTTGGCTAGTCCTTCAGTTTTTCAATAGGATTTTTGGGACTCTGTTGCTGACATGAATGATAAGACCTTTGAAATGCAACAGAAAGATGCCTGTGTGACTTCACACAGGGGCTCTGGCTTATGGGCCTCCTGAGCCTTGGAGCCTTGGTGATCCACCCATGAGTTACGTGAGCTGTTCTGTGAGCTTTCTACATTTGTTTTAGTGGTTTTGTGAATAGCATCATTGCATTATGCAACATCTAGCATAACAAAATAAGTGAAGTCTATATATTATTGAGATTTTGAATTGTGGAAATGGTAAATTTGCATTACTACTGTGTTCATAAATCGTTTCAATTATTTAGTTTTGCACATTCACTTTTTGCCATGTTATCACATTACATGGATTTTTGTGGGTACATTTATGACCTTTTTTTCTAGGGTATTTATTTATATGTTATGCAGCTGCTTTGACTCATTTAATAAGTTAAAACATGTCATCATGGAAAAACAACAGCCATAATTCTGAAATTATGTACTGCTTCCTTCTTGGCTGGGGACAGTTAATTTTCCCTTTAAAAAGCACAGATTATCTAGTGTGGTTTGTTAAATGGTACTAAAATAAACAAGGAAATAAGCAGTAATAAATAAACAGAATTAGTACAGTGCATAGGAAGGAAAAGTTGTTGCAGAAAAGTAACAGGAAGGCAGTTGGGTGGCTCTTTCACCACCTGAAGTTATTGTGCAGTATCACTTCTTATGTTTTATTTTATATCTCCTTAAATTTTTTGTGGACAGGTGATCCACAGCAACGGCTAGCACCAGCTCTTCATTGTCGCACACTTCCTGAGCCTTCACACTGCAGCTGATGCACTGCAGGCGTCATCAGAGTCTGCAGATATAAAACTACAGCAGAAACAATACAGTAAAGTTTCTATGCGGTGAGCCAAATGTATTCTCATCCTTTCTTTGAGCTATAGAGCAATAAGCATCTTCAGAAGGCTTTACTGTACAGCCCTGTTGGCAGTACATAAATTAGCAACAGAACGCAGTGTTCACTTTAGGATATTATGCAGAGAAGGCGTCATGGGCTGTCTCTACCGCCACTGCAGCAACATTACCGTGATTAATGCTGCGTTTCACCCATCCCAAAGAAGAAAAGTCCTGAAACTGCCTCTTGTCCTTCTGCTAATGCACCAGCCAGTTTGACCTAATTGTGGCTCATCTCATGCTAGA
Organism: Lutjanus argentimaculatus; assembly: GCA_034769285.1. Classification (NCBI taxonomy): domain Eukaryota; kingdom Metazoa; phylum Chordata; class Actinopteri; order Lutjaniformes; family Lutjanidae; genus Lutjanus; species Lutjanus argentimaculatus. The sequence continues at coordinate 1,208,957 of JAWZSL010000021.1, read as the reverse complement.
AAGCTGCTCACTGAGACAGTTATTAACTATCCCATTCCCCTGTCATGAAATCGCAATTGCATCAGAGCATTTAATGTTTAATACTTCTATAAATTTGCCAGCATGTGTCCCATTCAGTTGGAGGCTGAGCTGTCGATGCATTTCCAGTGTCTCTAACTGTGACATACAGCCAGCCGTCTCCCATCAGCCCTCACTGTGTCTGGTACAGAGGAGAGTGCAGTACATATATAGTGCATGATGCAGCAGGTTCTCTTTGTCTTCTTATGGCCAGAGCCATAACAAGCAAAGTCACTGAGTTATTAAAGTTGGGAATTTATTCCCCTCCAAAGGCTTTGGTATTTAAAGGTCCTGCCATATTCATCCTAACTTAATTCACCTATTCTAATGTTTTACTCCAAAATATTGAAAAAAATGCTGTTTCTGTGATGAAGAAATCAAAATTATTTGGAATATAGTGTGACCCTCACTTCATGATGAAGATGTGTGCAGTCGTTTTCTCAACATTTTCAGATGTCTGAGACTTCATCAGATATGACAAAATAAATTTAAGTACATCTGTAAACCTCAAGGTGGCAGCCCAGCCACTGCCTTACTTCCCACTGAGAACATCTCATAAACAGTCAATTCTCTATCTGCCAACACACCTGAATCACTGCTCTTAATAAGACAGCTTGGTTGAGTACATGTGTACATCCTGACCAAGTCTGTTTTTCTTGCTTTTTTGGAACAACAGTATGTCCTTGAGCATCAAGTAGATTAGCTGTTCTCCATGCTCCACACTGGGAATCAGTGGTCAAGTGAAATGGCAAGTGTCTTATTTTTGGACACTTCCCTCCCACATCTGAGTTCTCTTCAATGCCACACTCCCGGCCAAAAAACATGGCTGGTCCCAGTCTGTGGCCAAATGCAGTCCAGCTGCCTGTGTCTCCTGCACTGTTGTAAAAGGTTATTGAAAAGGTCCAGAACCCATGATGAACAGAACAACCTACATGGAAATGTACTTTTAAGATAGTTTAAGAATCAGCTTAATCAAGTCTTTGAACCATAAAGGCCTGCTGTGTAATGACGAATGTGTTCTGTTTTCTAATTGGGGAACTGGAAATGGAAATCTTTAGGACAATATAGAATAATTATATTTTTAATGTTTATTTGATTCTTGTGCTTCACACTGAACAAAGAGTGTCTGACGTGGATCTCTTTCAACCTGCAGCTGTGTCTGAAATTATGTTTATATACAACTAATTTGCAACAGCAGATACTTTTTGACTGTTGGGGTCCAGACCTTCAACCTACCAGACCAACTTTATTTTACTGTTAAAAACATTCAAATAATGTTTCTATGTTTTATAAACCATTTATTAAGCATTTGTAAAGGTTTAAAAACAACAAAACTACTTGGATGGTAATAGGGAAAAAAAAACATATCTTGGGTTAAAATATGATACAAATATAATTTATAAACTAATTATGTCATATTACACAAATTAATGGTAAAACAACAATTATAACATTATAAATAATTGCAAAACATCATTATCATTTCATTGTTTGTGAACAGTAAAATAACTACAAACTGAAGTTCAATCAATTGTCAAATTACAATTTGTTAATTATGGTTGTTTCAAAGTGTTACTGAAATGTTTTCCACCAAAACAGGCAATCTTGCAATACAATATCCAGTCATAGTGACTACAGCATTACTCAACAGTCAGCAGTGACTTGAAACATACTGTAGGATCTATTTACTCATATTTAACTGAAATGATAATCTTTTTCAAAACCTTACCCAAAATGCATTTATAGACTAAACCGAGGGTCTTCAAAAGGGGGTTGCAACCCAGAGGGAGGCATCAGATTTTCTGCGGGGGCGGCCAAACTATTGTTTGATAGTTTTTTGTAAGTTTTTGTTTTTCAAAAATGAAAATGCCGGGAAATACACCTTAACATGAATCCTACATATTATTAGCAAAGATAAATTGGCCTATTTATAAAAAAAGAAAACATTTAATTTACACATTTACAAAAGGCTAGCTCACGTACTAAATCACTGTGCAGCACCCATCCATAACAGCTGTCCTAACAACTAGTCAGGTACATATTATTAACACTTGTTGGCCAGTTAGCTGTTTATTATCCCAAGTGTACAGACACTCTCATGAGCTACAATGGATCGTTGTAACGTCACAAAAAAAGAGCATGTCTTCCACCTCAGAAACCACCAGCAAAAGTGCAGAGGGTGAGAATAACAGCCCCTAACATCAGCCATGCTATACCTGCTGCTGACTCAGCAGCTATGGGTAAGTGCAAAGAGAGAAGACCTGAACATATTCATGCAGTGTAGTTAGAGGGTCCCTGCTCCATTTCTCTATCAGCTAGCAGGTCCACGGCCTGGAAGAACGTTGAAGACCCTGGCCAAACCTGCCCGAAGCACTTTTGTTTCAGGAGTGTGGACATGAACCCCGGACTGTGGTGTCAAAGAACTGTATTTTCTATGCCTGTCATCCACCCCAACCGACTCCTTGCAAATCCAGCACTTTATATAAATGTATATTTATTCATATATATTTCATAGAAATGCTGTCTGTGAACACAATTCAGTGAGGAATTACACTGACATCTAATTATGAAAACAATTCAGTAATATTCAAATGATATAGCACAGCAGTAGCTACACATAAAATGAAGCAAATCATTTAAATATGCTTATGTAACCATCAAACTGCCTCTTTCAAATGAGTATCTGAATGTTTTCACAATCATTTCGTCATTTTTCTCACTGACAATACCAAATCACAGCTCCACAATAACAATACGGTGTCTGCCGTCAGTGACTGCACATCCAATCCAATACAGAAGGTGACAGATAGGCAATACACACACTCCAAGAAATTTCACACTTTTTTTCTCCCCAGAAAATCCAAGCTGCTCTCTCATCTCAATATTCAGTAGGGTCAGACTGCCAAAAAATAGAAGAACACACAATGTGCCATCTGGTAAATCATAGTCCTCTCATCAGCCCTGTCCAATCTGGAGTCTCTCAAAGAATGACATCAATAAGCTACTTTGACCAGAGGGTAAGATCTTAAAGTGATGCTGAACAGATTGTAAAATAAATAAGTCAATAGAATAAAAAATGGTACAATATTTTTCAGAATTATTTATTCCATGTTGTCTTTTTGTTTTGTTGTCATTTCTGAAAATACAAGGGAAGCACTCTATTAAATACTCTCATAGGAAACACAAAATAATTAAATATTTGAAAATAGCTCGGTGAACATGCAGCCGGTGTTCATGCAGGAGAAATGGTGTCTGCTGATGTGTGAAAAGGGGAGATCACAGCCACGCTTGGCTTCACTCCAACGCTCAGATATCCACACACTGCTTGTGTCTGTCTATCTGTCTGCATTAGCTGGCCACCATCCTGGATTCCTCTGTTCTTGTTTTAGGGTTGGGAGATTCAAACATGACCTGTAATTGAATGCAAAGGGTCCAGGAACCCCGATGACTGAGCAGGAGGACCAGACAAACGAGGGGAGGGGGTCTTCTCAGCTCACCAGCGTCCACAAGATGGAAAGAGTGGGAGTATACTGCGGATGGAGCTGATTTACATTTAGAGCATTTAATTGCCTACTTTTGAGTCCTATTACTGGAGTTTTGTACCTGTTTATGTTGCCAGCCCCGTATGTTCCACTAGGATTTGAAATTCATGTACCGTCTCAATCGTCAATCATACTGACAGCTCGAGAGAGGGCTCCAGCTGCCATGGAGGCCAAATGCTTTATAGATATAACTCTAAAAATTGCTTAAATTATCATTAATAGTAAGCTTATGATCAATGTAAATAAGCACATGAAGGAAAAAATAGTGTTTTTGTGCTGTTATTTCAGTTGTATTCCTAGCATTGGTATAGGATTTCCCAAAACAAGATTAAATACACAAACATATACAGACATACATAAAATATGCTCACCTGATCCCAAACCTTTGTAGCTGTGCCATCAAGTGTTGCGTTTACTGTCACTCTTTCATGTCCCCAGACTCACCTTAAATCTCCACTGATGGTCTGAACATGCTCTGACATGAAATACACAGTATTCTGGGCTTGGAATAAAAAAAATCACGATATTATCCGCATGCTTCACTTTCTAGCTCTGTGGCCTCTTTGTTGTGGATGCTGAATGAAAATACTCCCCCTCTTCTCTATTAAAAATGACTGAGAGGATTGAATGATCACTATCCAGATTCACAAAGGCAAGCTGTACTGTGTTTACTTTTAATAGGTGATGTTTTGCATCAGCCGCAGCTTTACGTTCAGCACTCAGTCTGTGATGAATGCAGAACACAATAATTAACTCTGTGGGGCACTTACTAGCTCAATTATTCTGTGAACATGTTCATGTTTTTGATCAAAGACCTAACTATATAAGATGTATATAATATTTAAAACTGTACTATTTAATGCAGAGATTCGTGCCTTAATGTAACTTTGGCAGGAAGCAAAGATCCAGCTGCTGCTATATTCTTACAGAATTAAAAATGTTAGGTTTTGATCAATTCACTAGATTTGTTACTCTGAAACTCACATGCATAAATGCCTAAATAACCAGGCTGCTCAGTGACCTGATAGTTCCTCTCAGGGTTTTAGCCATGGGCAGCTCCAGGGTCGGGGGCCACAGGGGCATTAGCTCAAATGAAATTTGATTTGTCTTTGATGTGCCCCAGTTGGGTTTACAGCACCTCATTAGCTGAATTTTAAAAACTGAATTTTGTATATGTCTGTATGTATTTTATACTGAAGGGTACAATGCATTAAAATTAAATATCTTTATTTATTTGTCCACTTGAATTTTGTGTTCACCTTTTCTATTCTAGTTTGATTTGCTGTTGAGCAGGTTTTGTGGTTATGCATAAAGAGTCCACATAATGCAGGAAATTAAGTGTCTGATACTCAGATTTTTTGGGGGGAGGATCCTCAGAAAAAAAATAAACACATAAACATAGTACCTGGCTTGGTTGTGTTAAGTATGTGGGCCCTGGTTTCAAGCTCAGTAACACTGGGTATGTCTAATGGGAATTATAAGGTGTCCTTTCACAAATCCTCCTTTGGATAGATGTTGTTTTTCCTGTTCTGGGGATCAATGTGTGCAGGTCCTTGCCCACAGAACTCAAAACTGGGATCTGACAGGGATCATCTTAAAGGTAGAATATGCAGGACTGTCTGTAAATGCACCATCCAAAGTTGGCTCCTCCTCCCTAACTCAATGAACAAGAGAGGTGGAGAATAAATGAAGTGAGGCTACAGCGTTAGCAAGAACAAAGCAATGAATCACAGAAATAAAACCTTATTTTCTGATGTTTCACAGCAGTTATGATCGGTATCTGAAGACAGTTGTATAAAACCTTTTGTGGCTCCAAACTGGCTCAAGTCATGTCACTTTGAGGCCACTGTTGACTAAAACATTAGTTGTGGCTGAGGAGTATAAGTTTGAAACTGAAAAAAAATCTATAGGGTTTGGCATTAGGAAGAAATAAACTTACCAGTCTGCTCCTCTTCCTGCTTGAGGCTAGTGACTCAAGCTACATTAGCCGCTACTACAAGCATAACACATCCAAATCTCTGATTGAACCGTGGCGGTCAAGTTGCACTTTGGGAAATGTAAGCACAAAGTTTTGACAAGAAGGAAGAATATAATACAAAAGTAAATATTTTTTTGTTCTGCTGCACCAGTTTTGATCCACTGCCTTTAAAAAACAATCCATCTGAGTCTGACAATTTTATCGCAGTGCAATGCTTTATCATGAAGCACTATTTTAAAGAGGGCTCAATCATGCATGAATTACCTTTTTTATATCAGCCATATTGATATGAAATAGTAGTGTAAACACTGGTGTTGCTAATATTACATATTGAGATTCTGTTCCATTTAGTGTAGCAGGCCATTTCCAGTGAGCTAACATGCACAAAAGCAGTACTCTGACTCTGTTTGACCTGAATGGGATGCAACCTTAATAAATGTCATTGGTAACACCTGTGTTTACTCTCTATTTTATTTCAAAATGGCTGCTGTGATAAAGGTCTTTTGAACAGTCATTGGATTTTATGGTAACTTTATTGTGTCATTGCGTGAGTTTTTGTATGTTTTCTGGGTGTGATGATGGGACTTCCTCTCTCATATGGTCAAAGGATCAGTTCTGCATTCTGTATGTCAGTGGTATAACTGCCAGCGACATGCACAGGCATGTATGCACACCCACAATTCCAGTGTTTCACTAAAGAGCATTGTTCTTTCACACCTAAAACAAAACAGGAATATAAAAAAAGCTTTTTCACCAAGTTGAGGTTAAACTTCTGGGCAGCTCTCATAACATGACTGATGTCTCTACACTGAACAGCATGAAGGGCTTGGTGACTTTGGAGGTGGTTGTACACATTGAATGACATACAGCAGATGAAGGGAAAATGTGACTGAACAGCGTTTCCCCCAGGACTTAACATCAAAGCCTCACCAACAGGAAACATAGTTAATCTCCCTCGTCTTCCTCCCCAGTGGGGTACTTGCAGCACAATGAGGAAAAATGGGCCAAGTGCACGAGGCCTATAGAAGGATAAACACACGTGCACAAACAAAAGTGCACACTAGTGAATCCAAACCCTCACACACACACACACACACACACACACACACACACACACACAGACCAACACACACCAACCAAAACACAGTATAGTCTTTAATACATGGATTGTGTTTACAGTGACGACAGCTGCAGACCAAGCCTTTCATATCACTGCCTACTTTTTCTTTTGAAATTTCTACTTCAAAATGCTTGTCTCAATCCTCCGGGATTGTAGATCTCAGACAAACTCTTGTGGAGTGTTTACAGGCACCGTGAAGGAGAGGAATAAATTTCACCTTTCCATATATCAGAGCTGAATCCAGGCATGACACAGTGCTCCACACTGCACTGAGAGGAGAGGAGAATGAGGGACCCAACCCAGCTTAATGGCCTTCCTCCCCTGAAAGGAAGCTATAATTAAAGTTAAGTGAGCAGATGCTGAAAGAAAAGCCTTTTTTGTGATAATAAATGTGGTTTTGAATTTAACACCTCAGGCTAGAGGAACCCTATCTAAATGACCCTGAGGCCCCTGCCACTTCTACAGTAAGCCATAATGCTGTAAAGTGTGGTGACAACACCCTCCTCCACTTCCACTCAGCTCTCCTCCCCTCCCAGCCCGCTGGCTAAGGTTGAAACCCTTCTGTTTCAGAGGGGATCTGGTTACTGCACTTAAGTGTAGCAACAATGTCGATGAAATTGAGACCAGCAGTGTTTGCATTGTACCTACAAGATAGCTAACCCCAACAGTAGAAAGACGTGTGAGGAGAAAAATGAAGGATCTTTTCTCCAAGTGCGAGACTATCAGAATGCAAATAATTTACTTGAGATACTTGGCAAACAAGCATATATTTGCATCTTTTTGCAGAAAAATGACACATTTTCAGAATTTGTGCTTTCAAATGGAAATAACGAATCTCTAAATAAAGTGATGGAAAAAAAGTGGCTGTGAGATTACTTCCACCATTATTATTACAGCATGACAAATGTCATCAGAGCACAGGAATTTTGTGATTTGATACAGAATCCTAGAGTTGTACAAAGTAGTACAGTATGTGTCTGTTGTATGACAAAAACACAGTTAAGAATGTAATTAAAGCAGAAATGGGAACAAATATATCAAAAAGTATCTTGTTACAAATTACAAATACTTGTTCATCAAATGTATTTATACTAAAATATAAAATACTGACATGAGAAATGTATAAGATTAAAATAAAAGTAGTTTGTAAGTTGCAAATACAAAATATCTTCTATACAAACTAATAATATGACATTTTAAACACTTAGTAGCCACAATATGGGTGTGGAGCAATGTAATTTTAGGTACAACTCAGAGGATGTCTTCAGTCCTTGTCAGGCCACGTTCACTGAAACGCCTGCTGAATCTACTAGCAAATGGCAGCTACACATTAGCTGCTATACTTAGCAGCCACAGGTAGCAGTAGTTAGCAATTACTTGCGCAATATGCTAAAACTGAGATGGTACTTTTAATGGTATTTCAACTTTATTCTCAACATTTCAACTTTATTTCTGACAATGTTTATTCTCAAAATGCAAAATTAAAATAAATCTTCCTGCTTTGATTTTTTTGTCATGCCTGTAACTAGTGCATGCGAATACTAATGAAAGTTCAACTTTACTCTTGACTTTTCCACTTTATTCTCAAAATGCAAAATGAACAAATTCCTTCCTCCTCTCATTTTTTCCCCTTATACTTGGTCCTAATGCTGTTCTGTCCCAATAAATGATGAATAAATAGATATAATTCTCATATCAGTGCATGAGGTGGTACACATTTTGGATGAAATCCACATTTTCAAACAACTCCCTTCAGTAATCTTTGCTGTCTATTTCAGGGCTGCTTGATGACTGTTTGATTTCAGCATATCTTTAATTGAGGTTCATCCACAGGGTAAGGAGACCCTTCAGGGACTGGAAGGGGACGACCCCCTGCTATAACCACTGTAACCTGGAGCAGAAACAGAGCAGGGGTCCTGGGATATCACCCGCCCCTCTGCCCAAAAGGGACCCTGCCATCGGATCCTGTCTCCCCTGTTCTGTTCTGAGCCTGAAGTGAAGTCTGCCTCCTGAAAGCCGCGGCTCTCCCACCACCACAGCCCAGCTCAGCAGGGGTCCGATGGAAAAAGCTCTCCGGGCTCCAATCTGGTGCAGAGAAACAACAAGAAAACTGGAATTATAAAGCCTTTCTTTTGTTTTTTCATCAACACCCACTCAGTGTCTGGTTGCTACTACTGGGCAACCTGATCGATAACATGATCTTCTGTAGTAGCTTTTCATTTTTATACAACTGGTTTGTGTTCAATAAACAGAGCAAGGAATAAACAGGTGCAATTTGTCTGCAGGCTTTTTAAATATGCTGTTCTAAAACTAATTGTTTCACACAAATGAGATTTAGGAACATTTGCTTTTTACTTTTTGTGGTGTTTTTTTTTTATTTGTTAATTCCCCTGTAAACATAAGCATAGTGTTTACACATTGCCTTGCATTAAAGCTTAGTGCTAAAACAGATTTGTGAAATAATATACTCCATGTACAAGGTACAAAAATAAATCCTTGCCTTGTACACAAAATCTTCTATTAACATTTACTTACTTTTACATGAATGGAGCTGCACAAACACACCAAAAAATACGATTAAGTGAGTCTTGTGTCTCTGTTAGTAGCTCACGTTTATTTACCAATTAAAATCCTTACCTATCAGGAATGTAAGTGCTTTATGACTGAATAATTGAACGCACTGTGACTGTGAGTGTGTGTGACCATGGAAGGCGGGGGGAGAAAATATTTTGATTTACATTTTTCCTGCTTGGTTTGCATATTGTTACCCTAAGGCAACAAGCTATTAATGAGACAAGCAGGTCATTCCCAGAAAAGGATGCTTACCATGCGACTACACATGAAGAGACACAAGCTTTTTGCCCTCTTTTGTGTTGAGTGCGCCCACACACAACTGTGCAAAAGGCACACACATGCAGAGATGCACTTCAACTTTCTCTTGGCTCATTCCTGACCCCCAGGGAGTCCAAAGTAAATCAGCTGTTCTTCGATTGATTTGACCTTGTGCTGATGGTTTGCTTCACGTTGCAGCAGTAGCAGTAATGACGTCCACTTTTTGCAACAAACCCAGCTCTCCATGTTCACCCCCTTCTCCCTGAGTTCCTCAATCTTTGTGTTTACATGTTACCCCCTCTGCTCTGCAGCTGTGCAGATCAGATGGCTGATACATTAATGGGACCTGTGAGCTGAGTAATGGGGCAGGATTGGCGTTTGACACACTGACCCCACCCATCAGTGCTGCTGGCCACCAGGAACCTCACAGGATGCTCGCTGGGAAATGTCTCTACTGCTTATTGGAATTTCTTTGATGAGTCTGAGTGTCGGGTTACAGAAGAACATGATCCACATCTTCCAGCAGATTCAAGGTCTATCCTGTTGGTCTGAACATCGTGATGCAGATTTTAAATTGTACAATGGCTCAAAAACACTTTATAACTTGCAAAAATACATTTATTTTCAGTGCTAGACTCTCATCAGGAAAATGGATTGTGACAATGAGAAGCTTAAATATGAAATGGTTGTAAGTCTGCAACTAACCACATGTGCAATAGGAAGGCATAACACAAAATATCAATTTACTATATGACCAACTACAATATCATACATAGAAAAGTAAAACATTTATGTTAAATGGGTAGATCATTATAAAATGAATGCTTAAAGCCCCAAGGGCTGAACTACATTGTCAAAAAAATTCATTCTCAAATATTGCAGGTTACATTTGTAAATGAACCTGTAGGGATACATTTAAAAGGCAAGTGAAAAACAGCATCAATAAATAAATAACTTACATAGAATCCTTCATAATAAATACAACAAAGCCTGACAAATTTCCAGTGGGCAAACGCTACATCAATGTATGTTATGTAGCAAAAAACACCAGAAAAACAAAGCATCAGTGAGCACAAAAGCACAATATGCAGAAAAGATCAGGATTATCACATAGCTGTGCATTTCAATGACATGTCTTCATTATGTTTCTGTGGCGAGGAACAGGTCACCCTGGTGGTGTCCATGACAAACTATTCAAACAGCGTGAGGATAACTGGATTCATACTCTTCAAACATCGGCTCCTTCAGGGACTGAATGATGAATTAAACTGAGCATTTTCCTGTGATCTCGTATAACGCATTTGTTCTGAATATTTTCTCTGGATTTTTCTCTATATGTCTTTTTTAACTTAAGATTATTCTAAGGTCGTTCTCATCCAGGTTCAGACAGTCCTGGATACATATGAATATGTAAATACATTATCAGGTTCACTTACCAATATGTGACCTGTTGATTGTGTCCTTTTCTGTATGTATGTATTGATGCTGCATGAAAGTTTAAGGCCTTAATGTCGTTTATATTCATATATTCTGTTCAGTATTGTTGAGGGTTCTAAATAAGTTTATTATTGGTGTCCACTCTTTCAATTTGCTATGTTAGGTTCATCCACAAATGTAACATGCAAAATGTGTGCATTATTTTGAATTGCCCCATGGAACCAGGGTTTATTTATATGGACCCACTTAATTTACCAATTTGTAAAAAAAAAAACTGAACTTTTAATCATGGCAATGAAAGAATAATCCCTTTAAAAAATCATAATAATTTATTTTATGCATTCTAGCATGAATCATACTGATTCAGTTGATTAGTAGTATTGTTTGTTTGGCCAAAACTATAAAAAACTGAACTTTAGCTTAATGCTAACTCAATAGTGTATAAATTGATTACAAAATAATAATACAACATATTGTGTTCAGGCTATTTATTACAAAATGTGGCAGATTATTACAAAATGCGGGTGTTATTACATAATGAAATCAAAATTTATTACATTTTGATCCGCTGTTATTGCATAATGTGTTGTTACACATATTCTTATTGAGACTTTTTATATGCGTATATGTCTTGCTATTTGTTTTTATGCTTTCTTGTCTGGACCCCAGAAAGACTAGCTGCTACCTTAGTGGCCAATAAAGAATAAAGAATATTTTCCTGGATTTCCTCTTTTACCTTGAGGCAGCTCACTTACATGGCCAGGATTTGTCAGTGGAGCAATGTTTCCCTGAAATGTTTAAATGAAGTATTTTGGCCCTTTGTTGCCCTGGAATGAGACCGTTTCTCATGCAATATCATAGGAGTGGAATGTGAAAAGGTGTAATGGATTCTTGTGTGAGCCTTCATTAGGTGTGTTTACAGTAGCTTTCCCAGTCTGACTGCATTACCGCAACCCGGCATTGCTCCCCCCTCGAGCGTTCATAAATCATTGTTAACAGACAATCCTGACATCCTGCTCATACATCACCACGCAGCCCTTTACTCCTCAGTAATTCAGACGCTGGATGTACAAACATCCCTGGCTGTGTCATGTCAGTTCAAAACATAGCTGAAACTCACACCCTAACAAAGGACAACAGGCCTGACTTTCACACTAGTGAGATGAAAGTATCTGAGAGAAAGTGGAGAGCCTTCATGCCTCCGAACATTATGCTGCCCTTTCTTCTCTCATCTACCAGGAATTTGGATTTTTGTATGATCCTGCCAAGATGAGACTGCCAAATGAGAGTGATTCAGACTGCTGTGAAACTATTAATTAGATGGTTTTTGAATAGGAAGAGACAGAAAAATAATTATTAGAATAAACAGCCCAAAACTTCTCTTTGTGAAAATTGTGGTGAAAACCATTTTTTAATTTATTTATGTAGTTTTGAATACTGTAATTCTATGCAATCATATTCATTGTTAATCATATGCAGTCATACACTCCAGTGGCTTACTTCCAGCATGACTTTTGTTCTGTGTAAAACATTAGAGAAATTTAAAAAGCTGAAAACATAAAATGTTCAAACTGTTTGACAGCTTTGTGGAGTTTCAGATTATTGAAGACTAGAAAGAGATAAATTTAAGTATGAAATCTGCTTTCCCCCTCCTTCCCTATTACACTCGAACACCAGCCATCTGGCCGATTGGAATCAGAGAGTTCCTCCTGCTTTGCCAAGACTCCAGTTGTTGCCCAACTGTCACTTCACCTAAAGCAAAGGACCTTTAATGCTGCTTACTTCCACAGCGCCTTAGCAGCAAAACAAATATTCTTGTGATATGTGATCTAATGACGTACACATTTCATAACCAGATCAATATATATCAACACAAGCGTGTGTGTTATCGAGGCTGGATCATATGAATCAGTTTGAAATGTGTCCAGCAGCACTTGTACTGAGGACGTTTGGGCACAGTTCTTTACAAGTTCCATCAATACAGTTGATTATTGTCAACCATACTGCCAGACAAGAAATATTAACTTATAGGAATATTTTACAGCTTGTTGAAAAGCTGACACTAAACTGAATTGTGGTTTAATGATAGCAATAATGTAGGAGAGATATGACATGTTTTAATGTTTGTTGAAAGGCTAGCTCTAAACTGAATTGCTGCTCAATAATACCAGCGATGTAGCAATGATGTGGAATATTTTAATACTTGCTGCAAACCTGACGCTAAACTGAATTGCTGGCCTGAAAGGTTGAACAATATCCAAAAAGTATGAATAGTGTGGAATATCTTAAAGCTCTAATATGCTTAACTTTGTTAACCCCTAAACCATATTTTTCCATAGAGGGTTTCAACAGAGGGACAATGATGTGTGTAAGTGAAGTGGAAGTGGATCATATGAATCAGTTTGAAATGTGTCCAATAGCACTTGTACTGAGGACATTTGGGGGCAGTTCTTTACGAGTTTCCGTCAATACGGTTGATTATTGTCCACCATACTGCCATCATGACGCAAACAGACAGGGAAGTCTCCTCATTGATCACTTACTAGCTGCTTTTAAACCATCAATACCCTTTACAGCACCACTTAAGATGAGGAACATATGTCTCCCTGCTGTCTAGCTGAGTGCCATGGCTGTAACAAGCTGAAGTGAAGCAGACTCTACAGTGCAATAGACTCCTGAAAATTAACCTTAACAAACAACAAACAATACACAATGTAATAAATGACATTTAAATGATAGGTGAGTGTCTCTGAATTCTAAAGATTGGATTGAATTTGAGGCAGTCTGAGTTATACAGCTAAGTGGGAATCTTTTCAAGTTACACTCTTTTTGGCATGATATTGTTCCTTGTGAAAAATCCTTGCACCACAGCCCAACAAGGAAACATACAAACACAATACAACGAGGGAAAATCATACTACAATAATTTTGGAAGAAACAATCTTCATTTTCCTAACCCAGCCAGACTACTGAAGCCACATATTGTCACAATGTTTAAGCAGGATGCAGCAAAACAAGAAATTGGACCTAAATACAGACTTCAGAGGCAGAACTCGTGCAGTTCAGTTTAATTAATGCACAAATATAAAAAGGTAGACACATTAGGAAATACGTTTTCAGCGTAAAATCGTTTGTAACTTAACTAAAAGCCAAAACTATGACACATATAACATTCAACTGAATTTTAGAATGCATTTTTGCAGTGGATTTTGTCCCCTGTCACTTACACTGGAGTTACACTAGAAAGTCATCTCTTCAGAGCCAGTAGGTATTGCATGAATGATTGCTGTGACCAAAGATGCTTGCAATGTATATATAAGCGTACAATGGCAGAAAAAAACAAGACATCTTCCATAAATATATTATGATAAATTATATATAAAAGATTATAAGCCTTAACTCACCTCAAAATTGTGCTATAGGAAAGGTTAAAGCATCACCAGAGTTACTCAGTCCAAGATGGAAATGAATGTTAAAACTTGAGGGGAATCTATCCAATAGTTGTCAAGACTTTTCAAAATTGAAATATTAAAGTGGCACAAGAGGAAAAGTCAAGGATTATCAAAGTCAGTAGGATTCATCCTCTGGGGGGCTTGTGTGTCTGTTTTTTTTTTTTATTTTATGGCAACCCATCAAATCTTAGTGGGGTCCAAACTGGTGGACCAACTGACTGACAGTGCAATCGAAAGAGCCACATTGCTAGTATGGCTAAAAACTCACCCACCTGAAAGTAAAATCTTTATTTTGGAAAAAGATGGGACAAAATACTTTTCCATTTCTAAATGTTTATTGGTAGATGAGATCATTCGTTCAGCCAGAGAAATAAATTCATTTGCAAAGAGCCTCTCTAGCCTTAGTTTGAAGAAAAATTACAGTGCAGGAACATCCTTTTATGTCATTTTATCAGGGTTTATGAAGCAGTACTCATCTTTAATTATTTAAGTGGTTTTCTTTGTTAACATTAGCAACATCAACAATGATAAAAAAGTGGGAGGAACGAAAATTGCTGCGGTAGTTTTGCACTGAGGTACTTCCAGGGATCACTGAAAAATCAGCCACTATTATCTGTAATGCGACATGTTTTTCTCTGGATTCTCTGCTGATTAAAACTGAATTTCTGTTCCTAAAAGTCTATTCTATGCCATTCTAGACCTCCATGAATAATTCTCACAAAGCTGTTTTTGAGCTGGATAATACTGTGTTGCATACAGTAAGATGGTTGGCAAACATCATGGATTCTAATTAAATAGCAGCGGATCAGAATGTGGTCATTTAGCTCTATCTCTGTGCCTCAAGGTATCATAAAACATGTCATGAGTATACTAAAACTAATTAGCCGTGATTGCTAATGTAAGATGGGATTTATTCTTGTGAAGATGTATTCAGTTGATTACCTTATTTTTCTCTGTTCATTATTTTGAGTCTACATAATTTAATTAATGGTAACTACATTATACATTGTATTCTGCTCTTTAATTTAGTGGAACTATATAATATGGCGCACATTACATGCATGTAATGTGAGTTATGATTAAGATTGGTGGAGTGATATATGGGAAGTGAGATGCCACTTTTGTTGTTGGTGTTCAGTTGTCCTATGTTTCCATTTGGACATTAAAGTGGATCAAAGCTGTTTTCATGCTCTTGCTTTACACAGAGCCTATAGTCGTTTAATTCAGTGACAAGTAAGTTTACGCTTAAGGCAGAGAGATCCCTGCCTCACACTAATCTCACTGATAGCTTGTCAATGTTAGAATATACTTGATTTCATAAACGCTAACCCTTATTTTCGATTGAAGGTTCAATAGAGGGAGAATGATGTATGTAAAATGCTATACTTTTGAGTGAAGTACCATTAGATGAAAAACAGTGTTACATTAGTACTTTACAAACTATGAGATAATTTCTGAAGAAACAGAGTTTTAACGCTGGATGTGGAAAACAAGTCTGCATTGCTGTTTTAGTTGAATAATATCAATAATGTAGGAATGATGTGAAACATTTAAGTATTTGTTGAAAACTTGCCACTAAACTGAATTACTGGCTTGAAAAGTTGAATGATACCCAAACTGAATGAACGATGTGGAATATTGTGAGGTTTGTTGAAAAGGTTATGCTAAACTGAATTGCTGATTTTAATACATATGAGGAAGCAGATGAAAGAGTATTAATAGTTGAAGAGTAGGGAAGGGATGAAGGATGCTGAACATAGTGTAAACTGAGAGCTAAACAGCTCTGCTTCACTGATGGCTGGGAGCTAAAGTGGCTTTAAAATTTGAATTATACCAATATTGTATGAAAGTTGTGAAATATTTTATGATCTGTTGAAAAACTGGCATTAAACTGAGTTGTTGTTGAATAATACCAATATTTTTTGTTTCTTGAAACACTGCTGTTGAACTGAATTGTTGGCTTGAAAAGCTGAATAATGCAGAAACTGAATGAAGTGGAATATTTTAAGGTTTTTTGAAAATATGGCGCTAAACTGATTTGTTGGTTTTAATTTGTATGAAGAGGTAAGTGAAGGAGTATAAATAGTTCAATAATACCGAATGATATGAAATATTTTCATGATTGTTGAAAGGCTAATGTTTAATTGAATTGCTGTTGAATAATACCAGTAATGTAGGAATGATGCAGAATATGATCATGTTTATTGAAAAGCTGACACTGAACTTAATTGTTAGCTTGAAAAGTTATAATAAACTTATTTGCTTATATACTTCATTAACCTCTAAAACATATTTTTCAATAGAGGTTTCAATAGAGGGACAATGACATGTGTAAGTGAAGTGTGTTATTAAGGCTGGATCATATGAATCTGATTGAAATGTGTCTTGTAGTGAGGACGCTGGGCACAGTTCTTTCCGTCAACACGGCTACAGATACAGTTATGAAAGTGAAATATTTTAAGGTAAGAATATAACTGACTTTATAAACCCCTAAGCACATATTTTTCAATAGAGCTGTATTGTATTATGTGTATGTATTATATATATATGTGATAAAAAGTTAGTAAGAAAAGCACTTTAAATGTGGTCACTTGTGAAGAACAAGTAATTATAATTCAAATGGTACTGCCATTCATGGTTCATAAACTGTGTTAGATTGTGATTGTGTTATTCATCTGTCTTAGAAATAATGATGAGCACAGAGCATGAAAAACTAAGAAATCATAAATATTTGTCCTCATTTTCATGATTGGGGGTTTACATTATTGTGAAGCTATATCCATAAACTTTCTGCTATGGGTAGATTTTGTGATAAATATCAGAGATTTGAAATGTCAAAGAATACAAAATAATACCACATCTACATCTTAATTTTGTTGGCAGAAGTGAAAGTAAATAGTGGATCTTTTTCTGACATTTACCAGGCAAAGCGTGTTTTTTTCTACTCTCTCTCATATTCATGACAGATCACTCATTAATTTATGCTTATCCACATGTGTGAACTGCTTGTATCTGTAAAAAGGGGAAGCAAAAGATGAAACAAAGAATTTTCTGTCAGCCCACTGCTCTAGTTTACAGCAGCATGTTTCACCCAGAGCCCACCTCCTCCTCTCACTGTCCTTGACACACTTACCCAAGGTGGACACGCTGACCCCATCAGCTGGTGCTGTACACTTCCCATAGGGGGCCATAACACCCCGCACCCCTACAGCATCTATCTCCTGGTCCCATGTGCCTCTGTGTGGCCCCCTTCAAATGCCTTGGGCTGTCCCCCCGACGATTTCTCTTCAAGGAGTGATTAATGCCTGTTTACTTCAGAAAGGCCAAGCCATTTCCCCGGATGGGAGGTGGGGACTGAAGAGAAGGAAAAAGAACGAGCAGGAATGAGGAAATGAAAGGGGATGAAACAGATGTATGGATGGCCAACTGCAAGATGCTGCAGCGCTCTATATGTCACGAGAGTCTGGCCTATGAGCCGAGGTGAGTGAGAGATAATCAGAGGCTTTTATATAGTTAGCAAAGCCCATGCAGGAACCTCTGCGGATTTGAGTCACAGCATGCTGTGGAAAGAGGGTAAATACTTTTCTTCAAGGATGTACTCAGTGTTTATTAAACAATGAATCACAGACATCCTGTATCTGCCTTGTGGATATTGTTGTGCTGCTCCCCTCCTGAAATGCCACCAATCCAGGCTGCTATTTAAGTGTTGACTTCTTTGAGTGACCATAATCTAAAGAGGTTTAATGAGCTTCAGTCTCTCAATAAAACTAACAACAGGATCGGAAACACTAGGCACGGAGGAACAAAAACGAATGCATCCTGCTGTATATAAACATTTAGTTCCATGGAAAATGGAGAAAACAGATGAAAACCATCTAATTTATTTTTATTTCTGCAGGAATGAACTTTGCACCAGCATTTCTTCACTACAATGTAAGTAATTTGGCTGTGCATATTTATGAGCGGGTGGCTTGTGTATGACCTGCTTATATTTGGTGCTGCATCTTATGGTGCTTTTGATGTTTTTGTGATAAAGAAATGTGCCCAACAGGGACTAATGAAGTACTACTATTACTATTACTACTACTACTACTACTACTACTACTACTACACTATTAGAAAAAAGTGCCAACCAGAACCATAGAGGGTTCTTCAGGTTGTCCCCATAGGAGTTCCTGGTAGAACCTTTTATAAAGCTGCACTGGGAACCCTTTGTACCTAAAACCAGACACAAAAAGTTATACCTAAAACCATCTGTGTAATGGTTCCACCCAGAACCTTTTCTGGTGTTTCTGTCCTGTATGTTTCCACTCTCTAAGGAGGCTAACAAGAAGCCGCTCAGGGTGTTGTACGAAGAACCTTTTATATTCCAAGGGTTCCATTTAGAACCCAGCCAGGGTGTTCTACTGAGAATCCTGTTAAATTCCAAGGGCTTCATCTAGAAGCCTTGAATAAAGAAGGAAAAAATCCACAGACCAAAAAAGCTCCCATTCAAAACATTTGTTTGCGTGATGCTCATGCTGCTCATGCTTCATCTAGAAGCCACCTTCAATCCTTGAAGAACTTTTTCTTTAAAAAAGGGTTCTTTGGATGAAAAGGGCTCTTAGTCTTACAAACAAACCTTGATGAACCCTTTCTTCAAAAAAGGGCTCTTCAGAAGCAAATGGTTCTGGGTAGAACCTCAGCCCCACAGAAAGACCCTTTGGAACCCTTATTTCTAAGATTGTACAACTAGTCTTACTGCTCTTAAATCAGTAGCTGTGTATGTTTGAGTCATATTTCTGCTCAGATTGGGATGTCTGCTTGGCTCGTATCATATCTGATCTAAGAAGGTTTGGACAGATACTAAACAGAGTGGAGCTTGAAGCTTTGATCCAGAGGCACACGGCGCAGTCAAACCTGGCCAGTGGAGAAGATATGAGGTGTTGAGGGAGGGGGGATATCTGGTCTGTGGCACAGCGGGGCTCTCACCTTCCTCCAGGCTGAGCGTTCAATGAGAGGTCTGAACTATCAGTGGCTTGTGCACAGGGTCACGGTCTGGCTTGCGTCAGCAGTCACAGTGGAGCAACCCTGGTGGTCTAAGGAGCTGCAGCGCGCCAACATAATCAAAGGCAGTACTCTTAGTACTGTATACAGTATGTACAAGTACAAACAGCATTGATGAACCTTCTTGAGGCTGCTCTCATGGAGCTCCACAGAAATTTAGTTTCAAGTAAAAACTGTTCAACATTCAGGTGTACTGTGTTTAATTTCCATTTTTTGCCCAGAACCATTCTCACAGTAAGATATGCCCAATGTAAAATATTTAAAACCCCATGCCTTGCTCTGAACACTATCTGAAACAAAAAAGAATGAATAAATGATACACTCCCCATGTTGACATGTTCACTGGTTGTGTTAACTCATTTTATAATGCCAGCAAATTATTTCAGAGAGTTTCTTTGAAACCAAGAAATGAATTTTTTGTCCGGATGACATAAAAAACTAGTCTGGCATTGCCTCACTTAATTTTTGATTTCCAAGGTGCGCAGACCAAAATGTCTCTGGATGGAACTGGGTAGACCTAGAAACAATCAGAGCAACAAAACGTGTGATATAGTGCTGGGTGACACAGGCAAGTTGTCTCAAATTACAGCTAAACAGTAAAAGATATTTCTGAAAACATTTAAGGGGAGAGGTTTGCGTCTCTGCTTTTTTTTCTGTTGTGCAGGGAGAAAGGCTTTTTTAAAAGTCTGTGTGTGTGTTCAACTCTCAGTACTTTTGTATCTTCTAACTGAATCTCTGTGCTTTCAGTTGCTGGTGTTTGCACTTTCAGGTATCTGCTTTATTTCACTGTTTCATGTTTACTCTCAGCTGTGCAGGAGTCTTGTTAAGTTACTGCTGATGAAAGCCCACCATTTCTTGATTTTACTGCTTCATAATAAAAGCTTTTAGATATCAAAATATTGGGGTGTGACTCAAGATGAGCATGTATTAGTTAAATACTCATCCTCAGGTGGGTGCAAATTCCACTGTGTTGGGCTGATGCACCATGTCAAACTGAGTCAAGCCAAGCGACACATGTATGAAAAAGGATTGAAGGAGTAGTCACTGACAAAGGCGGTGAGCCCCCATAGGTGCCCAGAAGGGGTGAAAATTAATGTGGCCACAATGGTGTCATGTTTACATCACTCCTGTTCAGAGCTGGAGCCAAATACCCGTGACTACTACACAGTCATTTGACCCGGGAGTGAATGCTGATTGCACCCTTTCCCATTGAAGACAAAAGCCAGATGTTAGTGCGTGTTACTGTTTTTTTTTTGTGCAGTATAAAAGGGGCTTCAGTCATTGTATCAAACCCGCCCATATTAAATAAATGGTTGTTTATTTGAATGGTTGATCAAGGATGGGTGGAAATCTCTCTCAATGGGAGGGCGGCCAGACGTTTCGCCTGGTTCCCAGTCTAACAAAAAACAAAAAATATGACCCCCCCCCCCAAAAAAAAACAGCTAATAAGACTCATTATTCAATCATTTTATATAAAACAATTGCAAATATAATTCATTTCTTATTTTACTATCATTACATTACATAATTGCAGGGACAACCGCCCTCCCCAAAAATCAGCTTATGCACTGATTGTAACTGTCGTGTTGAAACACACTCGTGGTGGCAGCAGTGTCTTTGGCTTTGTGTGCTTTACAGGGTGACTCACAGCCGTGATGGACAGGCAAATCGATATTTTGACTTTGGCCACTGGTTTTTCTCTTACAGGAGGAGCAACGGTAATGGAAGAGGACTGTAAATAAGTGGAAGGTTCTTGACAAATGAATCCATTAACATTTGCCTGTGTCGCCTGGCGAGCAGATTTGCTGTTTTATGGAGCAGGAAAAAAGAGCTAGTAAATCTGAGGGCGCTGTAAGGGTGAGGAGCTGAGAGCAGGCTGGGGAACACATCTCCCATGATGCAGCACTTTATCTCCCTCCCAAATGGCATCTTTATCTGCCTAAATTAAGTTTTGATTCCTTGCCACATACGGAGCTGCAAATCACTTTTAATACTGATATCAAGAGCAGCAGTAAAGTGTGCCCAAAGCGATGGAAAGCAGCTTTATTGTGTGGCACACACTGCCGACACCACCATTCACTGTGTCTCTGTGGCTCACAGTTGTAAAAAAAAAAAACCCAGCCCCAAACCAATGCTTTGTGTGCAAATCATATTATGCCATTTGTCATCATTCAGATTCCTCTCTATCCTGCAGCTCTGCACAGGTTACTTTTGCTATCTACCTGTAACTCTGTGGATGAGGAAGAAGGATACCCCCAAAGGTGACTTAATTTATAGCTGTGATTAATTTCCAATTCCATTTTCACTCAGTGATGTTTATCTTCAAAATTAGAAAGAAGCTGAGGCCTATTTGTGTGTATGTGTGTGGTGGTGGGAGGGGGGATGGGCTAGGGTTGGGGAATGGGTACCACATACAAACTGCATTACACTGCCTCTGCATTATCATCAGTCTGCCTGCATATCTCTCTGTTTGTTTGTCTGCCTATCAATCTGTCTGACTGTCTGTCGCTCAGTCTAATTGATCAACAGCCTGCCGGGAGAGACAGGGGTCTTGTGAGCGCTCAGCAGGAATACGGGATGTCTGACATGTGCAGTGCTGAGAAACATTTCCCTCGACAGGGGGTGAAGAGTATATGTGGTAACAAGACTAGGAATCTACAGCAAAGATTTTTAAAGTGCGGTCTGTGGGCCATTGGGAGCCCCTGAACCTGACATGAAATGCATGCATTATATTTTAATCATCCCATTTCACTACCTTTACTTTCAATAGCTTACATTCATTATACTACTTGGCTACTGCACTAACTGAGTTCCCATGACAAGCACCTGATGAGTTAGGAGTGACAATTTGTGGAAGGCACCTTGTGAGTGTTGCAGGAATTACGTTTTGTCATCAATGCTGGTGCTGTATTTTGGTAGACAACTTGGCAGTTTAATCAGTTCCCCCAGGATTTTGCTTGCTTTTGGGGGGATTGTTGTGCCCTAAAAAATGCCTGATTTCACAGTAGCTTTTCACAAAACAAAACCAAAAAAAAGTTACAGAGGTTGTTGTTTTGGGTTTTTTTTTTTTTGTTTTGTTTGTTTGTTTGTTTGTTTGTTTGTTTTTTTTGCAAGCCCTGGTCTACAGCCATGCTAGTGGCTATATCAGGCTGCACTTTGACACAGCGGTGCACTGAGCTACATGATAACTTCAGCATGCTAACATGCTCACAATAACAAGCAGATTTTTAGCAAGTATAGTGTTAACCACCTTGTCTTACCATATTAGCATAACATTTGCTAATAGGTTGCTGCAGAGATGAAGTATTTTTGTAAGCCAAACTGGAAGTTGGCATTACTCGACAAAAATAGATTATTGCAGAAAATAACCTTTGTGACAAACAAAAGTTTATGATACTTACATGTTTTGTTCACCAACATGATCTTCACATTTTTGAAGCGTAAATGCAATCAATAGTAGTATAAAGCTAATGTTAGGCTATAAATGAACTACACCACAGTTGCATGATTTCAACATCACCACCACAAGTGTTGACTAGTGTTTTTGTCATGATGGCGTTTAATGTCCCTGACAACCACTGTAATCTCCTCAGCCACTAGTTAGCAACTACCTTTTTAAAGCACATAAAACCTTCAAAATTTACTTTTGGGGTATTTACCGGTATATTTTATGTCATAGAACAAAACATGAAAATCTAAGCTTGTGCTAACCACAGACCCTATTTCAAGGATCTAACCTAAAAGCCCAGTCAAAAACCAACTGACTTTGAGACAAAGAAACTGGAGGTGCAAATGCTAACTCATATCTGGGTTTTAGGACTCATTCCTGCAGCACTCCATTACCACACAAAGTACAGCTGAGGCTGGTGTTTTGCAGGTAGTTGGTGAGAAACCAAAGTAATGGATAATTTAAGATTTAGACCTGATCCACCCTTACAGGGACATGGATGCCTGTACCAAATTTCATGGCAATCCATCCAAAGGTTGTTGAGACATTTCACTGAAATACCGAAATGTCAACCTCCTAGTGGCATTACAGGAAAAACCAGGTGATTGTGAGGGTAGAATTCATTGTCTGGGAGCCATGACTATCCATACAGAATTTGATCCATCAAGTAGATGTTGAGACAGTTATCAGGTTAGGTGACTGCTAGTGGCTCTTATTAAAAGCAAGGTGGACACCAAAGTCAGTAGGTTTGAACATGAATGTTTAAAAACAAATTTTCATGGCAAACTATTTATTGGTTGTTGTTATATTTCAGTTTGGACCAAAGTAGTGGACCAGTGAACAGACATTGCCATCCATATAGCCATATGGCTGAAAACAGTGAAGCTAAATCAGAAGAGATTCATGCAGAAAAGCTAATATATCATTGTCTCCCACATGAACTATTCTGATGAATGTCATTAAAGGTTACTAAGTGTAAAATCCCTCTGACTTCTGAAGAGGACGAAGCTATTTTACATCCTTGTAGATGTCCTGCTTGGCCACCACAACACACCTTCCCATTCAACTAACAGCCACTGATAACATTAAATCAACATGTTTACTTAAAAAAGACTAAATGTGACACATAATATTGTGCTTTTCACACATAATATAATCTAAATTAGTTGAACTTTTCACGCTTCCCTTTTTGGAGGCAATAAAGATGAAACACGGAGACTCAGTATCCATTCTTCTGAGGTACCCTCCAATTTAAGCAAACAGCAAAGTGACTCAGACAGTGAGTCACGCGTAAATAAAGCATAAAGCATGCAGATAAAGTTCAAGGGTTCAGTTGCTCTTACATTGAAAGCTAAAATGGACAAGATGTTTGATTCAAGTGACTTTTAGCTTGCTGCGGTTGTTTGCTCCAGACACTCCACTTTGAGCGTCTCAGACATGGCTGCCCTCCTGGGGTTCTCCTGCACTACAGTGTCAAGTTTCCTGCAAGACTAAAACATCCATCTAGCAGCAGTCCTCTGGGCAAAAAATGCTTCTTTATTTGCTGAAAGGGGCATGTTAACAATCTGGAGGGCATTTACGCCTCAGTATTTTTTGTGATATCCAGGCTTTTCACTCCTGGCTGGCACACATGACATATCCCTTCTCAAAAGCTTACACAGGTCAGTGGTAAGTCTTTTAGGTTGCATGAATGTTTTCCTCTTTCATCCCTTTTTCTCCTATTCATTCTGTACAGAAAAACATCTATCACTCCTTTGGACTAGATACAGTAATTGCCAAATATAATGCAGCTCAGCTGAATTGAGAGGCAGTTAATAAGAAATGTAAACACAATTTTAAACCTTGACCTAACAGCTTTAGACCCAAACAAGAGACAGCATTGAATACAAGTGTGCAAACTGTTAAATAAAGTGTTTTGATTGAATTCTATGGGATAAAGTTTTTAAAGTTCCTATGAAGCGAAAGCCGATGTCCAGGTGTTTTTAATCACATATGCGTTGCGCTATCATCAACTACACACAATGGTGAAAGGTCATTTTGTAGTATCGTCAGATATTTTAAATGGTATTTCTGAGTTTATCTTTTCCTGGAAAATGATTAAAAACCTGTGATGACTCATCCAGGACTTGAAGACACTGCAGAGCATGTTTACCCGAGCCAATGTGAGTGTCTCTGAGGTACAGGCCTCACTGTACAAAAGCATAACTTTATAAATTTATTCACTACTTAGGAGAAAATGTTTTCTGGTCTCCCCACTGATTCCTCTTCTTCCTTTCCTGATGCTTCAACAAACTAGCTGACCTTGCTGAGCAACAGAACCGGGCTAAGCAGCCTCCCAGTGAGCCTCGCCGGGATGAACATGGCCTCTGAGAACAGCAGGCAATACAGTATTGAGGTTGTTTACAAAGTTTCCTGATGTAAAGATGGCTTCACATGGTGCTAAAGTAAATCAGCTGCTAACAGCTGTTAGCACAGTTAGCCGGGACTCAGCCCCATGGTGATTACTATTTCATAAAATAAACTGCATTTTTTAATGGGCTAAACATACTCAAGAACTTGTGAAAATTGGCACATGCATCAGAAGTGGCAAAAGTTTATATTTGATATGGGTCCATGAGCGTGGCTGCACTCTCGCCCCCTACAAAAATTCAATGAAGTAGCCCTCACAGTATGTTTCACCTACAAGTACGAAAACTGGTACGCACATATATCAGGTCCAGACTTACAAAAAAGCCCCAGAAGAACCACACCCTAAACCTTTTGCCATTTTCAGGCAATGTATTTCAATGAACGTCTCCTAGAGAATTAAACAGATCAACTTCATATTGGGTCATTGCAACCTAAAGACTTTCACAGTAAAAACTGTTTAAATTTTGTGTTTTTATTGAGCAGTGTGTCTGGGGCGTGGTGTTAAATTTCAGTGTTTTACCATGAAAGCTGTTGTAACTTACATGATCAAATTTGCCCCAAATGTCACGTGTGATAAGAGTTCTGGTCTGAATCTACTACAATATTCAGTCATAGTCACAGTATTTGATATGCTGAGCAGTTCACAACAAAATGAGACAGAAACAATGAAAAGAATATTTCAGCTGAGATCTCAAGATGTCACTTGCTGCTTTCAGAATCAGCACCTCGGTGGCTCATGAGAGAAGTCAGAGGAGAATGGCAAAACTTGTTCAAGTTAACAGACCACAAAATAAATGACAGCTCAGTACAACAGCAGCATGTAGAAGGACATTTCAGAAAGCACACATCATTTAACCTTGAATTGGATGGGCAGCAGCAGCAGAGGGCTGTGCTTCTCTCCACTCCAGTCAGCAAAGACTAACTAAATGAAGCTATGTGAGCCATCAGCACAACTGCATCACTGAAGAGCTGAAAAATAAAGTGTGATCTTTGGAAATCCCAGTGTGCCATTTGACATACGTGGTGTTGGTGTCAGGATGTGGCCTTCATGGTCACAGTGTAGGATTCAAATGGACACATGCAGCCAGATACGATGCCATTTCACATGCTCACATCGCTGTAAGATGGGGACATGACAGTGACCTCAGTTTCCCTCCTGTGGCTTCTGCTTTCTTCGTATCTCGGCCAAACAGAGCACCTCTGGGATGATGTGGAATGCGTTGATAGCAGAATGAATGCATCACTGTGGAGTCAGCATGAACCAAACCTCCCCAAGGAGTGTTTACAGCACCTTGTTGAATGAATGCTTCCATGAAATGAGTGTCTCATTAGTGCATTATGTGGCCTATACAACATGTAATATACTTTTGGTGACCCAAACTGCGGGTATCGCTCCCATCTTAGTCAAGAATAAAAGCAATTCCTGCATATATCCTTCCTGAAATTGAAATGCCAGCAAGATGACAGCTGCCCATTGACATCAGCGTACATTAAAAAAATGGTGTTGGAGGGGAGGAGAATACCATGCTTCTTAAATTAGATTCGTATTTTAAAAGTTATCACGTTTCATTTTTGCTGCAGAGATAGTGTCAAGCTCATATTTCACATTAATCACAAAGTATCGGGGCATTGCCTCGACATCTGTCATGCATATGTAATTACCCATCAGCCTTTTATCGGAATCACTGGAACAAGTTTCTTCCAGCAAAGCAAAAGTCGTGTGTGTGTGGGTCTGTGTGTGTGTTCAGGCGTGTGTCTGTTAGGCTGAGATCATTATTGATCAGGTTTTGTGACATGCTATTACTACTTCTAAATATCAATTAGAGTGGCAGAAACAAGGGCGAGTGCAGGGCCCAGTCAGATAAATTATGTCTTCCTGTTGCAGTGCCTGTGCTAAATTAATGAGGATTTATGTTCTCAAAATACACACAGAAAGACCAGAAAACGGAAGCACCTGTTTGCAATACACAGGGGTTAAATGGAAGTACATTTACTCTAGTACTGTACTTAAGTACAATTTTCAGGTATTACATTTAGTATAGTATAGTATTTCCATTTTCTGGTACTTCTGGAGTTTGAAATATGAGCTATGGGCAGCTCAGCTCCTCAGAAAGCCTCATTTTAGTAATTTAGGGGGTGTTCTAAAATATTGTAATACTTGGTGCCACCGTTTTTTTTCTAGATACATATTTTCCTGCATATTGAATTTCCTGAAATAAATAATAGGCTGATAGTACAGCACTTGTCAATGTGCCTGTTTATTTGTGCATAACCATTTCCAGCAATTTGTATCTAATTAACACAATGCTGTTTATTCCTGTGGACAGTCATGTGTGGGGGTGTACTCAACACGTTACACACTGTATGATGTCTTTCGAGTGAATGTGTTCTGGCTAGTAAGTGAATGCTATGATGAGTCCCACGTGAGTGAGAAACTTTAGTAAAGTAGCAGTTTAAAGTATAAAGACGTAGTTTATGGTCTCTTAGTTTTATAACATAATGTATATTGATAGTATACTTTTGCATGTAGGTGGGTGCATTCATATTCATATTCATGCATATACGCCTCACCCCAGAAAAATAGTCTCTGCAAAAACCATAGAGTAAATTGAACATTGGCAGGAAACCAGTATGTAGCGGCCATAGTTGCTGATTATTTTGTCTTGCTACTATTTATTGAAAAGCGGTGTCTAGTTGCTGTCATGTTTCAGATGTTTGTGAGTTCATAACAGTACCAATATAAAATCTCGAGCTGCAACAATTACCGACTTTTTTAGTAAAAGGTTTGTTGTTTCAGTCATTCTTCAAGCAAAAACATCAAAGATTTGCTGGTTCCAGTTTCTTAAGGATTTGCTGCTTTTCTTTGTCATTTATGATAGCAGATGAGGATTCTTTGGGTTTTGCTCTGTGAGTTAGACAAATGAAACGATTAGAAGACACTTTGGAGAAATTGTGATGAGCATTTTTCACAATTTTGACATTTCACTGACTAAACAATTTTGAAAATAATAATTACATTCATGGATATTGAAAATAAGTTAGTTGCAGCCCTAGATCTGATCCCTACATGTATGTTGGAAACCACAAGGCTAAACCATCCAGCTTCAAATCAATCAGTTATAACCATAAAATTATACAATTCTATTGAATAACATGGATGCATCAGTAGACATGATATAATAATCTCATATATAATAAGAAATCAGTCAGAGGGGATGTTTTACTGCAAAGGGAATATATATTTTTACATTTTGGTATTAGAACTTTACTTAGGCTCTGAGTACTTCCTCCATCACTAGCAATAAAACAGGTCTGCAATAAATACAATAACTGCCTGCATTCTTCCTGTTGACACTGCTTTCTTTTTTATGTTGACGGGTTTTTTTGTCTCTATTTACAGCAGTTATGTTAACATTCACAATAGTGTATATTTACACCTACAACATAACTCACCTATAACTATTATACTGACCTACCTCTTGTAATTTTGCACAGTTTACATTGTTTACATTATTTATTTGTTTGTCTCAACTATTTACACAGTTTTTAAAGTATTCAACTGTTTTTTAACTTTGAACGGTCTTGGCAATTTTTTGCACTCTTAGTACTCTTCTGATACTCTTTATAGCCTCTACCCCTTTTCCTCAAGAGGCTCTTGCCTTTTGCGAGGCTGCTTAATGATTTACCTGTTCAAATAAAAGTAAGATTCAATAAAACATAGTTACACTATCTGTCAAAATATCTTTGGGCCCAGTTTGTGACCCAGACCTGCAGAACCCACTGGAACCAACCAAACATTTTACATGGTTGCACATGTACACTTCAGGTTGTGTAGGTTAATGTACGTTTATGTAGTCAAGTATAAGTCTGTGTGGTCTTAGTTGGTCTAGGTAAGGTCTCTTGTGTTGTAGAACTGCTGTATATGGCTGACATGACAATAAAAGACTACAGTCTACAGTCTTAATTGTTGATTTATTTATTTAGTTATTTATTTTGACTGTGTCATAAATGGTTTCAGAAATATTTTTCAGTTAATGTACAATAAAGAGACCAAATGAAATAAAATGTTAAAGTATTATGATTTTTTCTTAAATCCTCAGAGGACTTGTTACTTGCTACTTTAGTGCTGCAAGCATCACTGACTTCAATGGCTGGCGTGCGCATTGTATTCAAGGCTTCCATTAATCATGTGTTTGATAGATCCATCCATTCCTCGCTGCTGTCCGGACCAGGTTTTGATGCAGCGCCGCCACTTGCCGGAGCACTTGGATTGGCTGAAGGAGCAGGTAGCCCGCAGAGACGCTCCTTCCCTCCTTCCCTCCTCCGGTTCAGTCCCGTCACACACACTTCACACACACACACTCCGCCTGCACGCGTGGAAGGTGCGACAGAGAGCACAGAGAGGGGACTCACCGGAGAGGACTTTGATTTCGGTGTGGGACTAACCGGAGCATGAATTTGCCATCAGGACATCGATCCGCATCTGTAGACAAACCAAGTGAAGCTTTGAGGAGGAAAACACACGGAGACAGATTTTAATGCAACATCCTCACTGACGGAGGGCGATGCACCCGCCTCTTGTTCCTTAATAAACTGTCACAGTTTTATTGTATGACTGCGAAAAAAAAACCGCACAGCGCTGGATTTATTCTCTGCAAAGCATTTTCTTATGTGCTCGGGGTTTTGAGGGGTGAGATTTCGCCTGCAGCGCACAACAACGAGCGTGTTTGTTGAGCGCAATTTCTCTCAGTGACTCGGACTTGCTGCCTCAGAGCGGAGTTTGACTCCTCATCATGGGGTACGGTGCACAAACTGATAGAGAAGGAGGAAGATTGTCGAGATCCTCTCCTGAGATGCTGCTCACCGTGTCCTGGCTTTTGATTTTTCTCCTGGTGGATATCGGAGTGGCTCAAGGTAAAGTTAAAAACGGGTTCTTGACCTGTGAACTTTGCTTTGCTCTCGGTAAAAGTTCTGTAAACTTGCAGCAGGGGTGTGGTGGACACGAGGAACCACCTGAATTTAGTTTACGCTCACTTTTAATGGAAAAAATGTAGTTTATCCAGCTTTTGGCGCTGCGTTATTTAAGAGGTTAAAAGTATAAATTCAGCCTATAGACTGTTTAAAGTAGGCCTACAATCATAAGGTCCTTATAATTTAGGTTGAATATGAAGATATGACAAACCACTAACGCTTCTCTGGAAAAATATGATGAAAAAAACGGTGACCGAATCACCACACTTTCACTCAAGAGACTGAATAATGCTTATTTCAGTTGCCTAAACCACATCTGGCACTTGTAAACAGAAACACATCTGTTTCTCCAAGAAAAGAAACCAAGACGTGCTGTTGTGCTTCAACAGAGCTTCCCAGATAACATCAGAAATGAAATCGAACGCTTATTTTGGCTGCTGTTTTACAGCTCCACAAATTGATCCTTTAGGATTGTCCTGCAGGAATAGATTTACCAGAATAAAAATGGCATTGAATGAAAACTCAAAAAATGAATGTAATCTCTTCTGAGTCATACAAGAGGTAACATGTAGACTATTCTTTACTGTATTCATTATAAAGTGCATTAGATCCAAATTGTGACTCATGCCCAGTTTCATGTGAAAACCTTTGAGATGTGATGATCATTCATTTGCTCTTTTCTGAGTTGTTTGATTCCCAGTAATTCAAAAATATTATTTTCTGGAAATCTTGGTCTCACATGCTGTTCATATAAATAGCTTCCTTCCAAAACAAGATGTCCTTTTTTGAAGCAAGCACAGTGTCTAATAATGATTGCTATTAGAGTCCAGTGATGCTATCAAAGCTATTAAATGGTCTTGACCTCTGATATTTATTAGGAATAATCTGTATTAGAGCTGCAACTAGATTATTGTTATTATTCATTAATCTGTCAGTCATTTTCTCGATTAATTGATTAGTTGTTTGGTCCGTAAAATATCAGAAAATGTAGAAAAATGTTGATCACTGTTTCCCAGAACTCAAGGTCCTCAAATGTCTTGTTTTGTCCACAATCCAGAGATAATCAGTTTACTGTCAAAAACAGT
Organism: Lutjanus argentimaculatus; assembly: GCA_034769285.1. Taxonomy (NCBI): domain Eukaryota; kingdom Metazoa; phylum Chordata; class Actinopteri; order Lutjaniformes; family Lutjanidae; genus Lutjanus; species Lutjanus argentimaculatus. Next base: position 1,177,580 of record JAWZSL010000021.1, on the reverse strand, counting down.
TAAAGAAACTGAAAAATATTCATATTTGAGAGGCTGGAATCAGAGAATATTTACTTTTTTTTTCCAAACAATAACTCAAACAGATAAATCAATTATCAAAATCAGTGGGGATTAGTTTAATAGTTGACTACAACTCTGATCTTTATTTTTGAAAATACGTAATGGTGAAGTTTGGGAGGCAATTTTCATTTCCAACAGAACGCCTCCCATGCAATCAGTTATAACTTCAGCCCGTAAGCATATTTTTAATCTTCAGTGTGTCTTTTTCCTTCAGAGTAGAGTGCAGCTGTCTGCTGAAAGATGTTTTCTGTAAACCATAGTAGCTGTCAGTTATGAAGTGCGCTGAGATAATGCCACAACACCTGAAGCCATTTACTTAATCTGCTCTCTCCTGAGTGGGATTGTCTGTCAAACAAAGGGAGCTAGGAGGAACCCATGTGTGTATGAGGGGTGAACGTTCAGTATGTGTTTGTGCGTGTTGTGTACACCTCTTGAATTAAGGTAGGTGGTCTGTTTGCTCTTGCTGGAATGAAAATGGCTGATGAGATGCGGGGAAATGAGCAGATTTACAGACTTCTGCAAGGAAACACCTACAGTAGCAGATTTTCCAGTGGCCTAATATATTTTTTTCAATAGTTAAGGCTTTGCTGTTCATGCAAGAGCAACACAAGCTCAAATTGGAGGTCCGAGCACATATCCTAGACGGGGATGAGGGTCTGCAAGCAACCTTATCTAGCTGTTCCAGACCTTCATCTCACTCCTACATAGTTAATGAGCAAAAGAGGGCGAGAGGAAGAATGAAAAAACAGCACAGGTCTGGTTTCTGAAGGGCAGGGTGAGATGACATAATACCCATCCCAAAACCCCTGAGAGCACCATGTCATTGACTAGATGGGAATACGAACAAGGTCCTTCTCTGTCCATTAAGAAGTCGATACACCCGGAGAACATTGTTTGAGACTAATTAATGGGCCCCGCTATTTTTGGGTGCTGATGAGCTCTACACATTTCCAAATCGCTGGAGAGTCACTTCTTCAGTGTAAAACTACTGGTGATTAAAGTGGCTCACTTACCCAAGGCGCTCTTCGTAACACCACCCCCTTTCCCCTGCATATTTTGTTTTGAAGTCATTAGAACATATCTTCAATAGTTGTATACTTTACATTTCATCTGACTCTTGCGGTTTATTTTTACTCCCTGACTTTGCCTTTGAGAGGACTTGCTCTCATCCCATCTACAGGCAGAAGAAGGAGAAGTGTGTGCTGGGAAATGAGAGTGCTCATTAACCTGCTGAACTCTTGACAAAGGAGACAGGTTGAGACAGATATAAGCTGGGAGCTGCCAGAAAGGTAGCTGAGAGCTCTGTGACAGTAGCTTGATTGGAAACCCTTGGTGCAAGAACAGATGTACTTCTGGTATTTCCAGCACAGCGGCAGAGCTGGACCGTACGTGCAGTGTCCGTGTCCGTGTGTGTGTTGTTTTAAAAGTTGATGGAGGGTGTCAAGTTGTTATGGGAATATATGGAAAACTTCCTCATGATAATATGTTCAGGAAAAAAGACTACAGTTTTTCCTTTTCTGGTGCACTGCCTTTTTTTTTTAGTTCTAATGTGTGAATCTGAAATTTAAAAGACTGACCAGTGAATTTTTCTTTATTGATTCAACATATTAATTCTGCTTCGGGAGGGGGGAGTAGTTGAAGAGAAGGGGAGATGTGTTTAAGGAGGATTTTAAAACCTTCAGCAAATTGAGACATGGATTACACCTCAGAGCTTCTCTTCAGTCTTTAAAAATCATTCAGATGCTTTGTCTGTTAAGGGTAGATTAAGTAGGATTTGTCAGTTGTTGTTTGTAAATGCAACAGAAAGAAGCTGATTGTTAAGTCTCATTCCCAGGACATCAAATACCAACGTTTTTTGGGTTGGTGAAGCGTGGAGGGCAGGGTCTCTGCGGATGCAGTCGCCGCCACACACTTCTGGTGGGTCTTGGGTGATGACCGAGTGGGATTATTTTTGCATGAGTGGATGCATTGCTTTTTGGGATCCTGCATAGTTTGCTTTTAAATGTATGATGAGAGATAAAATCACATTAAAGTTTTTTGTTTGTTTATTTATTTTTATTTTCAGAGCTGACATACTGTATAATAACCTTAAAGCTGCAGTCGTCAATTTGCAAAACCATCCGACTCCCTGCAGCCTGCTTTCACTCTGCTAAGCCCCTCCCACCGAATGACTACACCGAACATGCTCAGGCTTGAAGCGAACATTGTTTGACAACCGTTGTACCTAAAGACACTAACATTTATTCTTTTCTAGTGCTGCAACTAACAGTGATTTTCATCATTGATTAATCATTAATCTGCCAATTATTTCACAATTAATTTATCATTATTTGTTTAGTCTATTAAATGTCAGAAAAAAAAAATTGAAAAATGACTCAGTGTAATTTCACAGAGCCCAAAGTGACGGCTTTAAATTGCTTCTTTTGTCCAACCAACAGTCCAAAACGGAAAGACTCTTCATTTACTGTCATAAAGGACAAAGAAAAGCAGCAAATTCTTACATTTAAGTAGCTGGAACCAACAAATGTTTGACATTTTTGATTGAAAAATGACTGAAATGATTAATAGATTATCAAAATAGTTGGCAACTAATATTCTTCTGATCAATTAATTGATTAATTGGCTAATCATTGCAGCTCTATTCTGCTTGGCTAATTATGTCCTACTCAGGGGTCAGAAGGACACTAAGACAGTTGCTGTAATTGGCTGGTTATGTGCTACCTGACTGGTTGTGTGATTCAAACCAGGTCCAGTTTTTAAAAAGACTAAATCAAAGGGATGGGAGCTCACATTTTTCACCCACGTTTTAAGCACATTTTTCAAAGGAATCCTTGCATTGCAATGGTCAGAATTTGTTATTTCAACCCAAGTTTATGAGATAATGCCTTCTGCAGCTTTGATGATGTCATGATGTAATGTGGGATCATGGTAGTTTTATTAGTTAGTTTATTAGTTTTATTTTTTAACAACCACCATAGCTGGTGAAGATTTATCTGACCTGACTCAGACAGAAATCATGTTCAGGGAGGAGGTATTATTAAAGTTGTGTTATAGAAACTAGTTACCTTGAGTAAATTACGAATTTCTCTGGGTTTGATCATTGCTGGAAACATTTGGGATAATGTCAGCACACAACTCAACAAAATATATTAACACATTTTAATGCAGAAATGTTACATATTATAGCTTTAACGCTGACATTTACATGCTGTGTCTCTTTGTTGGGCAGTGGATAGTGGAGTGGAGTGGATAGTTTGGACATAAAGTCCAGCCCATGGGTGCTGGCCTTCCTGGGATTAGTTCAGTTTTTCCACAATGCTTCTCTTATGTCTCTCTCTTCCTCTCTTACTCACACTGCGTGTTCCTGTCTCTGCCGTTTCTCGACTTTCTGATGATGTGTCCTCTGAGGATTGTTTTTAGAGAGAAAAGTTAAATCTTTATTATATATGGTTTCTAAAATGTCGTGACTCATTGCATGGTAAGACGTTGCTATTTTCCACACGCGACACTCCCTCTCAGACCGATCTTAGCCCTGCTTTAAGAATGCAGGTAGAAGTGAATGTTTTTTCTATCATTATTATTCTAACAAGCTTCCCTGTGGCCTGACAACCGGCTCCGTGGGGGCCACTAACATTACAACCACTGCGGTCATTCTATAAACAGGGCCTGTATGCACAATGAGCACATTGTGCGTAAGGAGCAGTACTTATACATTACCTCCTATCATAGACTCTCGCCAACGCCCGTGAGCTGGCAATATGACACAGTTACAGTCAAGCAATTTAATGTAATTGAAGGAAATTAAGATTCAGTTACACACTCCCCTAGGCGCAGGTGAAGGAAGAGGGCAAAGTAAACAGTGTGTACAGTACGGTCTGACAGTGCTGAGAGGGGTCAGAGGTGCATGCTGGTTGCTAGCTGAGCCACAGACGGAGGGTGGTTGTGAGTGATAATTACTGTGAAAAGTGGCTGCTGAGTTTGCTTCCCTGCTCCACTTGATGTCATATACTATTGTTATGATGGCAAAAAATGTACATGGAGCTATTTTGGGGCTGGGAACAGTTCTGCAGTCATCTGGTGGGTGACATCTTTTGTTGTGCTGGTGCAGGTGAATACTGTTACTGTCACTGTAGCCAGGTATTTTAGGAACACTGAGGTCAAGAGTCCAAATTCCTCTTTACCTCAGCCCCTCCCTCAGCAGATATGTTCAGCCAGCCACCAAACAAGCCTTTCAAATTTTCTGATTAATTTAGATTTTTATTTTGTGACATCTGACATTGAGGTTGTAGGTTGCCTCACCTCATCCTCCCCTTTCAAGCATAGAGGAGGAATTACACTGGCTGCAAAAGGCCCTCTCTAGAGCCAGTATTTGGTTTGTTCGTTCTGGGATACTGTAGGAACATGGTGGTTCAACATGATGGTCTCCGTGGAAAAGGACCCACTCTCTTTGTAAAAATTACTGACTCATCCCAAGGTATCGAAAACACGTTTTTCCCTCAAGATTGGCCCTCTCTACTGTGCTGTGCTTGGCTGTGAGTGTGACTGTAGTTATCAGCAGAACTTTAAAAGGGAAGTGGTGGTGAATGAATGGATCAAACAGCAGTCTGGGGTTTATGTCCCTTGTGAAACTAAATGTCACTGTCATCTTATTTTAGACTTAGTTGACTTATTGTTTTCAGTTTTTTAAATTCTGTTCCATTTTCAGTTGCATTTTGGTTAGTTTTGGTTTGACAAGGAAGGTACTTGCTTAGGTTCCAGCACAAAAAGTATTTGAAGAGGTTAAGAAACAAAAAAAATATTTGGGTAGGTTTGGCAAAAGACTACGTTTTGGGTTAAAAAAGACCATCTCACAAGTTAGAAAGGCTTTCTGGTAATCACAAGGACTTGTCGTCGAGGCAACGGCAGTCTTGGGGATTTAAAAAAATGCAACAAAAACATAACAGTTCTTACTTGCAGGTGATTGTAATGAAAAGATGCTGTATATTATGTAGATCCCCCTAAATCTCATACTGGTGCTTTAACATTTCATTTATCTCCCTTTGTAATGGACTAAATAATGTCTCAAACCTTTCCCCACACTGTTATGCTGTAATTCTGGTGGAGAAATTCTAAATTTATTTTATCTGAGTCTAATTTAATGTATTTAGCCTAAAATCAGTGAAATTTATACGGAATTAGCATAATCAGTCTTAAAAGCCCACAATGTTTGATTTGTGTATCGTAACAAAATGTGAACTTGTCCTCAAGTTGTTAAAAGCAATCAAATTCCTGGGAACAGCACACAGAACATAACCTCAGTGTCAACAATGCTCCGGATGTTTAGGTGCCTTGCTAACAATGCCCTTGCACCAGACATGAGTGGTTTACCCAGGTAATTTTAGTGTTTACTCCGTGTATTTATGCTTTCTGACCAGCCTGGTGGAAGGATGCCTCTTCCAGTAAAGCAAAGCTTTTTCCTCTCAAAATGAGGATTCTCTGAAGTTTTCCTCACCAGTTCTATTAGATGCTCTCATATTGTAGTCATTGTGAAGCCATTTGAAACTAGAGCTTTGCAAAATAAACTCAACTGCTGGGGAGTGTTATAATGATTTCAGATTCATGTGTCTACTCTATCATCTTCCCTCCTTCCAGACAGGAAAAGAGGGGAGATGGTTAAGAGTGAGAAGAGGGTGATCGCAAGGACACAAAAGAGGCAAAGAGGTGGTGAGGAGTGGAGAAGGGAAGGAAGCTAGAGAGGTAGAGAGAGGTGAAAGCGAGATGAGGAGCGAGGACAGACAGGGACGGACAGGGGAGGAGAGGAGAGTGTGTCATTAATCACCCTGTGTGACACTCTCAACTACAGGGGAGCTTCACAGCGCAACATTCACTTCTATTAGCAGTCCATTAGCAGAGCTCGGCACAAGTAGCAGCACTTGACAGGCAGGCCTGTGCCAGAAAGGCTGACCTGTGTCTCGACACAATGTATACTGCACCACCTAGATAGTGTGTGTGTGTGTGTGTTTGCTGAGAGTTTTTGTGAGAGTAGGGTAAGTCAAAGTGCACCACAGGGCTTAAATTAGTGCGACATACTGTGGCAAGTTTTGCTTTTTAGGCTTTGGGTGGCAAATGAAAATAATTGTATAAAAGGTCCCACTTTCAATTACGCTCCTGGATGAGATTGGGCATAATGATTGTAAAGATGATGATGGTAGTGCTGGTGACCTGATTTCCCACCTGTGATATCCCCTCTGCCAGAAAATGGCTCTTCAAAGTTGAGATGGCTGATGCATTAGAGGTACAGTCATTTCTCATTCAAAGGCTTGTTGGCCTCTTACCTTAGCCGAGAGCCCTGTGATTACAGGATCTCAGCCAAGGGGGGAAGGGGGTGTGGACCACTGTCCCTGCTCTTGATCTACAGTTCATTTATGATTAGAGATCAGAGCCGACAGTCAGAAAATCAGAGGTTGAGGTGGGGGTTGCAGAGAGGAGGAGGACAGAGCCAAAGGGGGAGAGAGAAGTGATTACGAGTTAAGTGGCCCTTCTCATGCCATTATAAGCAGCAGGGCTGACAGAGCACATCATGAGTGAGTATAAGTACACACTCCACTCCTGCCCTTTAATTTGGTATCATGGCCTCCCCCCCCGGTGCTCAACCACTAATGTCCTTCTGCATTTTTGTGTTCATGGCAGGAAATTAGTCAAGGACGTGTCATTACGAACACAGGTAAATATGTGTAACTAAAAAATAGTAGATGGAAGGAGCTTTAATCCATACTTGCCAACCTTGAGACCTGAAAAATAGTGAGGATTTTGAAACGGGGGTGTGACATGGGGGGCCTGGGTGTCCTCCCCCAGAAAAAGGTGATAAGAGTGAAAAGAGTTTCAGAAACTTTGTTTTCCTCATTTGGGTGACTTTTAAAGGGTCCCCGAAATCAAAAATACCTGGTCTGTAAAGCTATTTATCCATCTAGATGTTTTTGTTGTGAGTTGCAGAGTTTTGGAGATACCGGACATGGAGATGTCTGCCTTCACTCCAGTATAATGGAAAAAGACGGCACTCAGTTTGTGGTGCGCCAAACACCAAAAAAAAAAATACATCTGTGAATCTCGAAAGTAGTGTCTCTTCCCAAAAATCATGACCCAGTTGCTCAAGATAATCCACAAGCTTTGATGTGACCAGTTTCAGGTAGAAACTTTCTTTCTGTTCCGATAGATTCTAAAGTAGTTTCAGTGGATTCTACTGCAGAGAGAAAGTAGAAGTAAAATCTATTTTTTAGGCAATTTGAGCACCACAGGACTAGTGCCATCTAGTTCCATTATATTGGAGAGAAGGCAGACATTTCTAGGGCCAGTATCTCCAAAACACACTGCAACTCACACGAAAACAGTGTAGATGGATAAATAGCACTATAGGCCAGAAGTACACTGCGACTGCATTTTATGCTTTTTATTTTCCTTTTAGTTCTCAGGAAAGAATACCGAATAATTCACCCCTCTGGCATTGACAAATATTCATCAGTTTTCATTGATTCATTTTTTGCCTCTGTCTCTTTAAGAAAATTGATGTAGAAGATTTTATAAAATGCATACCCCTTTCCTTTCAAACTTTCTGTAAGAAAAATGGAATTCCTCTTTCCAGGATATCTGAAATTGCTTTTCTGTCTTTCTCTTAGTACTGTGCATTTCTGTCTCTGTCTCTCACTCACCGTAGAGGACGAGGAGTAGCTATGTTGTTTGTGTGTGTGAGTGTAAAAACTTATAAATCGGAAGAAATACAGAAGAATTGTGACCCCGGGAGGAAAATGGGAGTCTCAGGAAAGTTGGGAGTGTTGACAAGAAAGCTTTAATCTTGATATTTATTGCTATACTTTTGTTTTACATTTATGTTTTTTAATTCAGTCATCCTGATAATTTAGTAGGGGAGAGCCGTGATGAAAGTAAGATGAGAAACTTCTTTGTATTTCCAACTTTATACTGAGATGCATTTGTTTAGAGTAACTATATTTTATTGTGAATAACACACATGTTTTTTTTTTAAATTGGATAAATAAGCCAGATGCAGTCAGACAGTCATTGACACTGTGCATGGTTACTTTTGCCCCTCTCTGTTGGGCGAAAGAAACACAGGCGCAGGACAAAGTACAATTGATAATTACCAAACAAGAAAATTAATTTACTTTAATTCCATTAATGCTTCCTTAGTCCTCCAAAAAATGTCCATTTTACTTTCAAATCAATTTATTTTTATATTTTTCAATTTATCTATTTATTTATTTCTTGCAAATATAATGAGCAAAGAAATATATCTTTGATAACAGCACAACAGAGGTAGCACCATGTTACTTACTTACCTCCTTGTCTTTGTCAACTTTATCCTGGCTAGCACCAAAGATGGCATGTTAAATTCAACCATCACTGATACTTAGACTATGCATAGTTCTAACAGATGATATATATTTCAACAAAGAAACATTGTACTTCCTTTTTGTATTTTTTACTTTTGAAGTAAAAAATGATTTTTTCTACTGTAACTGGAAAATTTGATCGGGTTGATTTTTGGCTGCAGACTTAAGAACGAGGTGTTCTTTGTGTGGACTTCATTGAATGGTCCAGACTTTCGTGATGAAAGACAAAAGGTCTGTGTTGCAACCACCCCCCAATACTTTCGTCCCTGCTCTCCCCTAACATAGCCCATATCCATATAGTTGTGTGATAATCATCAGCATTTCACCATAATTTAGCCGATGTAATCATCTGTGGCCACAGCAAAAAACTGAATGTCCTGTACTGCTGCCATACATGCTATTTTACCTAGCAAAGAGGATTAGGACACAAAATAGACAGAGTTAGGGGGGGATTTGAGAGAGGAATGCTGGTACTCTTATGTATGCACACAGACACTATAAAAAGCTCAAAGTGCTGATGAGTAGTAAAAGGCAGAGTCAGTGGGAATGCTGTTATTTCCCCAATGTCCTTTAACAGTGTGAACTCCCAGCAGTCTTGGTTCCCCGGCCCAGCGTGGAGTGTGGAACGGCTACTACATAGCAAGCACTCTCATAACATGGCACAGCAAGATGAGAGAAGCGCCGATAGTAGGCCGAAAATTTAGGCCAAACATGCCCTGCATGCAGGTGTGAGATAATCCTGGCTTAGCACAGTAGTCGCATGTCTATGGGGCCAAGAAGCAGCACTGCTCAAAGTTAGGGAAATATACCTTTAAATACCTGCCAAAATTGAGGGCTGGTCCTAAAGGTTAAAGGAAAATTTCCACATTTTGGGCTTATTTGCTTTCTTTCTGATACCACTCTCAGTTCTGAATGCTAAAATATGAAGCTACTGCCAGCAGTGGTTAGCTTAGCACAAAGACTGGAAACAGTTGGCCTGGCTCTGTCTAAAAGCAACTAAATAGAGCTAATTAGTTAGCTTAAGAGGTGCTGGTAGGTGAATTTTGTACTTCCAGAATGGTGTTTGTCAGAATTTTGTGTGTAAATTTGAAAAAAAGAAATGGCAAAAAATTCAAACACAGGTGTAGTGTAACATATTTCCATACCTTCAGCTAGAGCTGCTGATTACGGTTGGCTGCCGAACTCGACAACTCAGCAACTCAACTCATTTCAAGACAAAAGACTTCAAGTTAGAAGAACTCATGTTTATAGATTTTGAAGTATTGTGAAAACGAATGCTAGAAATTTTAAGTTTAATTAACTTGAATAAATAAAACATATATATTCAAGATAATGAGTTAAAATTAGTTGATTCCATTAAATTCTGGTACAATTTTGTGTACCTACCTACATATATACGTGGCTAAGTCACACACCTTCAAACTGCACACAGAGGCATGAAAATAGCATCCAGAATTTGTTGTTAAGTAGTAAAAATGCCATATAACACCATCACTTTCATTAAATGGAGACATTGTAACTTTATTAGCTGATGGGCTCATTCAAAGACAGTGCTTTAAAGCCAGTCTGGAGCATGAATATCATCATCTCAAGGTGCTCTTTCAATCCTCTGCTCTGCCGTCGTCGGGCACCTTTGATGTTAAAACCAGGCTATATGTTCAGGTCTGATGAGAACGGCCAACGTACCACTGAGGCGGTAATGAGTGAGATGATATCAATGGTGACTCATAACACCTGAGTCACACAAGCGGCGTGGAGGCTTTGGCAATCACCTGAATTTTCATGTCTCTATGGAAATCCAGCCCCGTCTCTCCAGAATGGAAATACAGCTGCTATCTTTCCCTCTGTTCTGACTCTGATTGACAAAGCTAAACCCTTAATCCTGGCTTTGCCCTGTCTTGTGCTCAGAGCCGGAGCCTCACGAGTGGAATGGGACTAAAGCAAATATATAAAAGCCCTCCTGAAGAATAGGAAGAGTATTTATCTGTAATAAGTCATTTGCCAAGCTGGTGTATATTTTGTCAAGTGGATACATCCATATAGACATTTTATGTAGCTGCAGACTGAAACGTTTGCTTCGTTTTGTTGTTGAATGTGTCACATCTCTGCATTGTGAGGAGGGGTGGTGGTTTCCAGACGCTGCACTAATGTCTGGTTGGGGAGGGTTGTGGTCTATGTATGTCAGCAGAACAGAGGGAGGGGGTGAAGAGGGAGGGGAGGAGAGGAGGGGGGCAGGTATGGGACCACTGAAACATGAGTGCAGGAGACCCACGCTCCCCATTTCCTGTCTCCACTTTATCAGCATCTTGCTCTCTGTTATTTCTGCGCTCTTAAAGCATCCGATGAAAGCCTTGCCACAGATAAATGTTTGTGCCTCCTTGTTTTTTATGGGCCTCAAATGAGGGACTTTATCCGCCCGCCCCCCCCTTCCTTCATCCCCCTTTCTTTTGCTCCATTCCTGTGTCTGCTTTGAGATGCCACAAGAGAAGTTACAGCCTCTGGTTTACATTATGGTTCCTTAGAGATGGGCTTGGGACGCCTAAAAGGACAATGCGTGTTCTTGTTCCTCTAAAGGAATAGGAAGGCCAGGGGCAATTGTAACTTTTTTACATTTTCATTCATAACTCACAGATTGCTTCAAAGACACGAGTCATCTGTCGATATAGGAAACATATATATGTGCACTAATTGATAATACATTTGATATGTTTTCAATAGTAAGGACAAGACTGTGACATTTAATTTAATGCCCCCAATCTGAAAAACTAAGTAATATTTAACCCACTGCATCTAAAATAACTGGGACTACGGATGGAAAAATATCTTCTTTATCTTAAGCATTATTGTTTGTTTACGCCGTTTATGTACCACTGTTGTATATTATTATTACATATTCTTTTATATCATATTTTTACATGCTTCCTATTTCTATTTATTATAATTTCTATATGCTTATTTAAACTTTTGTTCTTGAATATGAGTAACTGTAATGCGACCAATTTTCCCATATTTTCAGCAATGTTTATTAATGTGCATCGTCCCTGTGAAATAATCCAATAAATGAAATAAGAAAGAAAAAAGAACAACATTCATGCATTCAAAACAAAAGTCCTTTTCTACTTTTGCTGATGATTAGACAGCTGTTCTAGTGGTAACTATATTTTAATTATTTGAATTGCAGTAAAAGTAAGTTAACGTTTAAATTTAGTGAACAGAAAAAATGTTAACACAGACAAACAAGGTGCTTACATTGGGTCATGTGGTTTATAACCACCAACAAAAGATGGAGGCTGCAGCTCTTCATCCATCTACAAAATAACCTCTTGCCTCAAATCAGTTTTTTATAATGATCCTGCTCCTTTTCCTCAGGCAGAGAGAGAGTCTTACTGAGTGTGTGCAGAGTAAGTTTCATCGCTCTAGCTTGTTTCTTATTGTCAGCATTAAGTGTGTTACAATTGCCCCCTGTTATAATTGCCCCTAGTTTTTTACTTTTTATTTCTTTAAGAAAAAGGCAAGAGCAAAGGTGAATTATTCAATGATCTTAATAATTATTTGCTTCATTCAGTTAGATCTGGGGAGCGAGAGATGATTTTTGAAAAGAAACTCGTAGTTGTGTCCTTAACAGTCCGCACTCTTTCACCTCTTATCACCTCATGCAATATTTTCCCTCTGACTCACATAATTCAGTGGGCTTCTGTTTTCTTAGCTTTCTGTGTGAGAGCAGAGCGTTGTGTGTCTATGTGTGTGTCTTTGTGTGCACATGTTCTTGTTTGTCTGCATATGGTGGCAGAGTGTGTGTGCATGCGGGCGCGCGTGTGTTTATTCAATAATAACAGAGTCCGAGAAAGTCTGTTTCAGATAAATCTGTGTGAATACCAGACCATTCATCCCCAGGAAATCAATCTTTCTCATAATTCCCCTCATTTTTCTTCCATCTGTTATCTACAGAGCTGCCAAACAGACTTTTAAACAGAGCAGACCATTACCAGAGGGCAGAATTAAATGTGTGTCAGAATGCCAGCCTGTAAAGTTGTTGTTTTTACTGAGTTAAATGAGGTGCTAAATTAAAGCTTCACAATTGGTATGCACTGTGTGATTAATCCCCCACCCTGCACCCTCCATGTACTCCTGTTGACAAGAGCTGAGAAGAGTCAAAATGTGTGTTAAGAGTCAGGGATGTTTTAAAAAAATTATGCCATTGAAATCATGCTTGACTGTGATGAATGGCTGTTTTTGTCTGTTTTCGTGTAATTACTCTGTACAAGTCTCAGCAAACACTGTGGAATTCATCAGCAGCATCTTGGAAAACATTTTGTTTTAGGCCTGAAAGCAAAAAGAAGAGTTTCAGAGCGGAGTTAACCGCCCAACCCCACCATCAACCCAAACACCCTACTGCGTGACCTCTTTTCTTCATTTTGGGCTTTGTTACTGCGAGTCCAGTAATGGTTTGCAACTCGAGATTGCTGTTGGGTGTCAGCACTTTCCTGTGTTTGTACAGCGTGTGTTTGTGAGTGTGTGTGTGTGCCGTATCTCTATGATCAGTCCCCGGTGACCTAAGTACTGGCAGACAGTGTTTAACTGGGGCAGGCTCAATGGGTCTCATTTAAATGGGGCCCAGACAGAAGCCCCACGGTGAAGGGTTACTTTATGACTCCTTACATGTAAAGTACACTGTCGTGGCTGCTACAATTTGCGTGCATGCCCGAGACTGCACTGTATTCTTCTTCTTCTTCAGGAATCTGTCAGGGAACCGAAAGGCGCTGCTAACGTTTAGAATCTGGCAAATTATGGGGTTCCACATGGAGAATAAGTGGCTGCGTTGTCTTTGATTTGTATGCATTCTTCAGTTAATGAATACTATGGAGATGAGGTTGATTATGACAGAAAGCAGTGCGCCCAGCCCTGAAAGTTCACCGCTGTAAATGTCAGAATTATTAATGAGCTCAAAGTGTCAGTCCCTCCGTGTCCTACATGATGTTCTAACATAAAAGGATTGAACAAAGTCAAGTATAGCTGCCCTCAAATCCACAATATTTCTGTTATGCAGTGCATGTATGTCATCATCAGCTGAGCGAGTTCTCACTTTAATACACTAAGAATTATGTATCGTACAATAAAAGCACATCTTGAAGTTGTGTAGGGAGGGATTGGCAGTGGAGGAGGGCTTCCAGCTGTGCATTTGCCCCTTTCAAGGAGCTAACCAAACAGTAGGCAGAGGGTGAATAATGGATGTTGTTGTGATGATTGCTCTGAAATGCAGAGAGGGAGAGGGAGAGAAAAAATGCAGGAGGTTTTTCGCTAAACCAGGTCAAATGTCTGAATTGGCCCTACTTTGTATACAGATGAGCATCCTTGCCTCGAAAATTCCCACAGTAAACACAACTCTTGTTTGCTTTATAACATCCACAGGCCCCAAATCTGTTCAGGCATGGAACCCAAAATATTGGTACAGACAGTTCCCGTGGTATGTGTGCTATTATCAGACCTCACTGAGCTACAAACCCTCAGTGCTATCACGACATGAAGGATCGATTTCTGCATTTACAAATACCTTTTCACAACAACTGATACATGGCTGTTATTATTAGTACCATTATTAATAGGGATCATAATAGAGCCTGACAGATACTGGAATTTTGGAACTGATATTAAGGAGTAAAACAAATTCCAATATTGATATATCGGCCTTTATTTATGTATATGTGTATATATAAAAAAGGATAAAATATGTATAAAATACTGCCTAAGACAATCTGCATTATGTTTTGTTAAAAAAAAAAAAAGAAGCAAACATATCTTATCTTATATACTGTATGCCCAAACTGATACGGACCAATATAGCTGTGACAGGCCAATATTAGGGTTAAGTATTGTTTTGTTTTGTCTTTTTTTTATGATAACCACTGCTAAAACTATACAGTGTTTGAACTGATACTGATACTATAGAAAAGAAGCACAAAATGACAGTCAATGACATTACAGGATGGCTTTTTTCATTGCTAAGGCAAGTTTGGACTTGAAATTGAAGAACATATTAGGTGTTAACAGCTTAAATATATAAATAAATACAAAACACTTATATTTACAAAATAAATTCACATAATAAATAAAATCAGCAATAAAGTAGTTTACTGAATAACAGTTACAGTTTGGAACTGTGCAATACTGTATTTTTGCTTCCCATGCTGATACCGATATTAGGGAGTAAAAACATTCCAGTATCAATATATCAGCTGATATTCTTTACACAGAATAGAATATACATAATATAGAATATATACATAAAGCACATGATCCCTCAAAAGGGTTACCACTGACAAAGATTTGTCATGAAGGCAGGATTTTTTTCAATAAACCTTATTGCATATATAATAATTATACAAAACTATAAATGAAATAGAGCACAAACACACAAAAACACAAATAGAGCAAAACATATGTGTATATTAAACCTGAATTTAAAAAAGATAAAATATACACAAAATGTTGCCAATAAAGTTAATAAATAAAATGATGTATTTTTTTTTTTATTTGTAGGTATTTATATTTATTAGAATTGAAAGTGTACTGTTTCAGTGCCCTGATATATTTTTATATATATAGTTGTTTTTTTTAAACTCCCTAATATTATTATTGGCATTGGATGTCAGCCATATATCGGATACAGGCCAATATTATACCAATATTGGCTGACAATATCGGCTGAGTGATATATTGGTCAGGCTCTAGATCATAATAAATGATTAATATTTGTGGATATGTTATATTTTTATTAGTAGTATGAGGAGTTTATTGGGATAATGTCAGCTTAACCATGAGTTTGTTGGGGAGTACTGCTCAGCTGAAGGTTTTGTTGAACTACTCTCCCCCAAATCAACTTGATGGAGAAATGAGATCTCGGTTTGGAAAAAATGACCGAGCTTAGCGAGATGACAGGCTTGTTTCTCTAATTCCAGACCTCTATAAACTATGACCCCATACAGTACACCAGCTGCACTGGAGTCAGCACACCAACTGTAAACTGATACACCATAATGGCTTGCTGCAGATATGCTGGAGCATGTGCAGCGGAAACCGATAATTCAGTGGTGACACACTATGCATAGGGGTTCCCATGGTTTTTAGGCTGACGTGAGGTAAGCTGATCTGTCAGGTAAAAGCAGAAGGGGGTTACACCGGAGAGACGTGGAGGGGGGGAGGGCTACGCAGGGTAACCTCTGCTGTGTAAAGGAAGGAGCAGTACACTGGTAAATCATACCTCCCGATGAGTTACCCTCAGTAGCTGCTTGTTTAAATTCTACTGCACGCATTCCTCGCCCCTCGCATTTAGAGAGCTGCGCATTACTAAATCATGGTAGTTTTGTTTTTACAAGTCTGCGAAGTCTTATAGCCTTCTGCAAACCACATTTTTTGTTATCACTGTTTTTTCCATGCCAAATGTTTTATTTAGCAGCCTGCTCCGGCACGAGACCCCGCCAACCAAAGCAGTGATACCGGCCAAAGGAAGAGTAGGAGAGGAGGTGGTGGGAACAAGGAGACAGAGATAGTGTAACCACTCCTAAGCTGCATGGTTTCTAACCACAGAATGAACAGCCTGAGAGCATCCAGGACTCAGGCAAATTAACCCACAGCTATTCCGGGCTGCTTTGTGTGGCTTTTTGTTCGTGGAAAAGAGGCAAAAATCTGGTAAACAAATGCAACAATGTTGAACAAACCAATGTGTTGTGAGGACTGAGCAGCTCACATATATGCATATGTCCCCCCTGCAATTTCTTGGGAAATTTGGCGGGGTAATCTGAACCTTATTGTGTTGCTTTTCTGTGAAACACCAGATACCGGCGCAACCTGGTTTTGGTTTTGCCTGCCATTTTTCTTGTTGGCAGTTTGTTTCCACATTGATTGAATTTGAGGGAGAAAGCATGAGAAACTCAAGCTGGAATATTTACACTGTAGCTTCCATTTTCGGTCTTTCGCCGTAGTTTGTTTTAATAAGAGCTTGACAGAATCCAGTAGACTGTCTAAGGAATTTCGACGGGGCATGTCAAATCCAAGGAGTGTCAGCGGTCACTCCGTTAACACGCTGGCTCTGTCTGAAGTCGGCGGTCATGGAGTCAGATGGATTGGTCAAAGCAGTTGTGACACACACAGAGACGTAACAAGGCTTGGACGAGTAGGAGGACAAAAGTGATCAGCGCTTTGATGGATGTGTCACAATGAGGGGATGTAGCTGTCTAACATCTATCAGTGGTTAAAGGTTTTCCCTCCTCAGTCTGTCACATCCAACTCTACTCTCCATTTCTATTCGTCTTTCCCTTTGGCTCTCTCCTCTTTACTCTCTTAGAAGTAGCTGGGTGTCACATGGAAAAAGAAATAATGCCAGAGCCTTTAAAGAGAGTTTTTGTACACTCTTAGAAATAAGGGTTCCAAAATGGTTCCTCCTGAAGGCTTGAGATTCTACCCAGAACCATTTTCTTTCACCATGAGTAGAACCCCTTTGGTAGATTCTAGATAAAACCCACTGGCATATTAAATGGGTTCTTGGTAGAACTCTCTGTGTGGGTTATACATAAAACCATTGGAATACGAAAGGGTTCTCGACAGAACCCCCTGGGTGGATTCTAGATAAAGCCCATGGAATATAAGATGGTTTTTGGCAGAATGGCCTGGATAGGTTCTTGATAAAGCCCTTGGAATGTAAAAGAATTCTTAATAGAACTCCTTGCATGGGTTCTAGATAAAACCAATTGTAATATAAAATGGGTTCTTGGTAGAGCCCCCTTGGTGGGTTCTAGATAAAGCCCTTGGAATATAAAAGGGTTCTCAGTGTAACTGCCTCGGTGGGTTGTAGATAATACCCTATGGAATATAAAATGGATTCTTTGCAGAATTCTCTGCGTGGGTTCTACATAAAACCACTGGAAATAAAGGGTTCTCAGTTGAACCCCCTGGGTGAGCCCTGGTTAAAACCCATGGAATATAAATGGGTTCTCGTTAGAACTCATGGATGGGTTCTTGTTGGGAACCGTACAAGGTAGAAAGGTTCTGGACAGAAACCCTAGAGATGGTTCTGGGTTACACCATAGAAGGTTTCTCTGTAGAACCACCCACAGGGGGATTTGGGTGAAACAGATGGTTCTAAGTATAACCCTTCATGTTGGGTTCTTGGTAGAACTCCCTGAATGTGTTCCAAGAGAAACCTTTATGAAAGCTTCTACCAAGAACCAAAAAGGGTTCTTCCATGGAAAAAGCTGAAGAACCTTTTATGATTCCAGCGAGTACCTTTATTTCTAAGAGTGTAAAGGCGTACCCTCTGTTACATGCAGACAGTCCATGTCCTTTGTATCAGGGTGGTCTCTCGGGAGTGAAGCAGACATTTTAATTCAATCAGCTGCGAACAGAAATAATGCTATCCCCCTCCTAAAACTCTACTCATCTCACTTCAGTGATACAATTACGAGCTGAGCTGCACTGGCCATCTTGTTGTGATTTTATGTGTTTACATGGGCGGGAGGTGTTTACTGTGGAAACTGAGGCCCCCTCCTGCTGCCCATTTAGCTACTGGAGGAAAAAGAGCTGCTGTGAGATTTAATTTATTTATCGTCCCTGGAAGAGAGTTATAATGATTCTCTAACTAGCATTACAATTGTCTCTTCCCGAGTCCCGTTCCCTTGAGATGAGCGGCTCCGGCTTCAGCGAAAAGACAGCTATAATGTCTCTAAATAGACGCAAAGATACATGGATGAATGTTCATGAGTGAGGAGAAATCTATAGCACGGACTCTCCAGCAATAACTGAAATACAGTGTGTACTCATTTTATTTTGCTTTTTAGAACTGATGCTTTGTAAAATGACATAAATATAAGCTATATACAGATTTATATTTGATCCATGGTATGTTGAAAGTTTCAGCCTTACCATAGCTTTCTTATTCTCCAAAAAACTTTAAATTGTTTAAAATGTGATCATTAATTATATATCTATTTTATATAATATGCGGTATTGCCACAGTGATTTTAGCAACAGAGATAAAGTCTAATCTTCAAAAGATGGAGACAAATATTTGAAGATAGAACTAGAGATGATCAGATACCATTTTTTCCTTCCCAATACTGATTCTAATACCTGAACTAAAAGTAAGAATACTGATGATTAAAAAAAAATAGTTAAAGCATTAAGTATTCTTCTGAACAACTACTCAGAGTGTTAGTTACTGGAACTGTTGATAATGGATAATCAATAGCAGGCATTCAATTGAAGGGGGTTTTTGTTGCTCCAGATCCTCAGTCTAAGTATGGTGGGCACTGGTCATGGTCACTTCTCCAAACCTGTGCCTGCTGCAGAGGTTTTATGTGTACGTCATGGTTTTCATTGATAAGATAGACTTATTGGGTACAAATATGCAGATAATTATTATTAATTATTATTATTAATTATTATTTTTGAACAGCTGTTAACTTCTTTTTATGGATATGACATGATTGGTGTTTGGGTTAAAATGAGTACCTTTATCATGGTTGTATGGCCTGGCTCAGGTCAAACCCTTTGTAAAACATTAACAGCTGACAACCTTCCTAAGTCCTGCTCCTTTTTGCTCTGTGCTCTAATTGGGCAAGCTTGGTACTGAGCAAACTGTCAAATTTTGAACAAAGTAAATTGTGTAAGATTTATGGGTTTTTATCAGCAGAATTTGGCTATGTTCTCAACCAGCTGACTAACAATGATGTAGATTAGCTAGGCAGTTAGCTAGTGTTTTGCAAACATTAGCTAACTTAAAATGTCACTATATGAATGGTGCTTTTACAGCTCAGCAACATCTTTTATTAATCTTTTATCAAAATTTGGTTTTCTTTTCAACATGATGAGACAGCACATATCTTATCTTAGCACAAGAAACAGGAAAGGAGGAACTCATTAAACTAGGTCAGATAAATGAGGAATAACACATAATTTAAATCCTATGGCTTTGTTTCCTTAGTTCTGATTACTCTTAAAAGAATTAATTATAAATATTTTATGGTAGTTACAAACTCACAAATTAATAACTTAAAAATGTTTTACTTTATTTATTTTTCATGACCTCTCACTTTTGGGAATCACTGCTATAGAACATGATTTTTCCTTCCTTGGTGGGAAAAAAGGTGTACTGGACACTGCTGGGAAGAAGCAGGATCCTATTTCAGGGTTAATAAATTACGTAGTATCGGATCACTACATAGACTAGTGTGTTTGCCAATACCAGCATTCTACGCAGTACAGGAAGCAATTTCCAATACTGGTATTGGAACCCTAAATATAACAAAAGAGCTCTTCATATATAGAAGGAAGTACTATAAGTATACTTGCTGTATACTATGATAGAGTATAAATTAATTATATGGTCTTATTTCCTTTTTATGTAGCACAGTCCAATCCATAAAGAGAGAAGAGGGTTAAGTAGTTTTTGAGTGATTGCATCCACAATCAGTCTCTTGAATTGCACGAGACTTTTCAAAAGAGCAAAATCGAATAATTTGTTTACCCATTTCATATTTTTAAGTACCCCTGAACCACTGGCCTCGTATGGTCCCATTACTGCAGCCTCCTTGTGATAATACTGCCCGACTGACTAATCTCACTGATGGTCACATTGCCTTTTCAGGCCGCAGCACTCTGTTTTATTGGTGTAGCATTACGCACAGTGTTGTGACCATTGTTTACTGCACAACATGCCACTTGTTATCTTCTGCAGCAAATGGCCATGTCTTTACCAATCTCGTCTGGCTTTTGTCTACTTCCCTTTTTCCATTGGATGCGCAGCCATTTAGTGCAAGGGTCAGGGTTGTAATTGACAGCCACCACTAAACAAATCTGCCTGGCTCGGCGGTAGACCAACCCCACCTCCCCGTCCCCTCCCGCCACTCTAATCTAACTAATGCACCCATGTGTGTGCTGGAAAGTGAATTAAGCATAGAAAACTCAATACCTGATCCATATGACAGAGCTGCCTGCGTGCACATTAGCAGTTTCTCTGCAGCCTCTGTAATTGTATTACACAAGTTGGCCGCTCTAACGATCAGGCCTTACACACACTTACACACTTATACACACTCTCCCTGTTGTCGTTAATCGCTGCCTTCGCTGGCCCCGGAGGCGTGCAGCGGGCCAAGAACAGAGCGATCGAGAAGGAGGATGATGAGGCGAGGAGTTCAGCCCTCCCTCAAGGCTGACATGAAATGAAATCATAGTCTGTGTCTCTGCGTGTGTGTGCATGTGTGCTCTGAAATTGGTGTATTGCGCGGCATCTTTTGTTTTTTAAAGCTCTGTTGTCGGACTCTCTGTGTCTGCCTCTTTGCCTTCTAATCAGTGCCTCTCTGGGTGCTCCCGCTGTGTGGCCCTGTTTGTGTTTGTGCCTCTTGCATATCCCCACTGCCTGCTATCTGTGTACTGTCAGCAGTCCTGCCTCTTGCCAGAGACCACGGTGTGATAAGATGAGTTTACACTCTCCTCCTCTTCTCCACGACTAACCTCCCTTGACCTGTAGAGACCTATGCAAGGTTAGAGAAATATATCTCTGTGAAGTATTTCACCATTATACAACAGCTAAAGGGTGGGGACACGGGAGATGTAGATGTAATGAGCTATATATTTGATCTCATCATGTAGTAAACTCATACCTGTGATGAGTTATGTGAGGCACTCATTGATGGTCAGTGTATTACCTACGGCTGATGCCAGTTAACATGCCCCCAGTTTGGAGAATGGTATTTTTGCCAGTAAAGGTCCACCTAAAAAAATCTATATGAGTTTAAGCATATGCTATATTCACACTTTACTCTACCATCAGACAGTCTTGTCCTGATGGGAAACCGCGTTATACATGTAGGTTCCAGCATTAGTGGGTTTTTTTGTCACTTGCGACAGTCGGGCAAGTCAGTCAGAAATCTGCTTGCCCAAAGTGAATTTTTACTTGTCCATTTAGAAGGTGTTTTATTTATTAGCGGTTATCATCTATAAAATGTCAGAAAATAGTGAAAAATGTCCTTCCTTCCATCTTTTTTTTGTCAGTCCATTACAAAAGATATTCAGTTATCCAAAGGGAAAAATGGGAAATCTCCATATTTGAGAGGCTGAAAACAGCATTTTTTTTTTTTTTTGCATGAAAGACAAATTTAATCATTAATTTAATGAGTCTTTAAAAGCTGTCAACATTTAGTAGCCCAACATAGCATTTCACTTGCCCCAGGCAAGCAGGCAGTCCTTATTGTTGAGCCCTGATAATATAACCAAATTACATGGGTAAGGACCTGTATTTTTGCCTTGCTTCAATCTGTTAGTTTGTTTGTATTATTGTGTGACTTCTGTGAATCCGAACTTTCCTTTTAAAACACTGAAATCACACAATAACACAAACAAAGGCTGCAGCAGACCAGCAGCTGTTTTGAAAAGTAAAATGACTGTTGAATTAATGTTTTTTTCACATCGAGTCCAGTTGCTGAAAAGAGAGTGATAATTAGCTTATATGACGGCAGGTTTCTGACAGCAAAGTAAAGCAGTGAAAATATTCTAAATATAACATATATTTAAACTGATATTGACTTTTCTTAGGTGGACCTTTTTTAAGTGGCTAAAATCTGTTTTGCTGCTGATCGTGTCCACATCAGTTCATTGCTTAGCTTCTGTGCTGGTACTCCTCTCTGCTTCTCCAAACTGGGTGTGTGTGGCCAGCATGGACTGTGCCGAATAGACGATCTCAACCCCACTTCAAAAAATCCAAACAATCCCTTTAAAGACATTTTTATTGGACTTAATCTTTGAGGCCTCAGAGCGATGAGGAGGATAGGAAGCCGAACAAAAGGACGGAGCGAGTGATTAAAGGGGTTGTTGTGTTGATTTGCTGTGTGTTGCCATGCAAGCAACCATTTGCTCTGGCCTCACTAATGGAGACTTCAGTCTGAATCCAGGGAGAAGCTCTTTAAAATTTTATTCCTTCTAACAGGCTGATTTATAATGATGAGCCCCAGACTCTTTCCACCACAGCAGGACATCACAAAGAACCCTGGGAAGCGAGGGGAACTATATATAGCGAAACCATGAAGGGACTTGCTACAGGCATGGGAGAATCCAGCAGATAGATGGTGAAAGATGACCTCCTCGTGCAGCCCAGCTCAAGGCTGACGATGTATAGATGCACTGTGTTGTCCGAGAGACCTCTGTGACCCCTATATAGCCGCTAAGGTCAGCCCCCCATATTCCCACCTCCCAGGGTCCAGTGATACCCTACCTGCCAGATGACATGACACCCCATGATCCTACGCCTGAGAAGAGGACTAGTTTCTGTGCGTGTGTGTGTGCATGTGTGAAAATCCCTCAGGGAGGACTTGTCAGAGAGCAGGTCATCAGATATGCCCGTGCGTGTGCTCACCTCCATGTGCGTGCGTGCGTGCTCATGTTTGTGTGTGTGAGTGCACATGACAGAGGAGGAAGAGGGAAGAGCCGGGATGGGCAGCTTTATCATGCTTATCTGAAAGGTCACTCCGTCATTGTTGGACTGCACTTTGCAGAACCTTCCTGTGGTCACCGCGGGGAAAACTGATCCTGGAGGGACAGAAGAAGGAAAGAGATCAGGTTAGCCCTGAAATATTGGACTAGTCTGAAGAAAATTCTCAAAATTTGGTGAAAAAAATGCAAATCAAAGTGTATTCCCAACAACTACTTTGATTTGAAACAGAATTACATTCTCAAAATAACACCAGTAACCAGAGGTGTGGACTCAGTAAAGTCAATAAAGACTTGCAATTCGACTAGGACTTTAACACCAACGACTTGTGACTCCACTTGGACTTGAAAGTTCTTGATGTCTTTCCTCAAGACCAAAGGTTTAAAAGTATGTTATTTAAAAAGTGTGCCAGGAATCAAATCATTTCCCTTCATTTCATGAATCAACAAACGGGGTCCAAAATGAACACCCACCAAGTGCCATATGTGAGTAGATTTTCTGTTTGGTGAGTAAATCTCACAAAGCACTGTTGGGTAAATGTTTGTTTGTACCAAAATAGTAATGTAATAAGAACTATGGTGAGAGTTTCTACCATGGTTTGGTGTCAGGCAATGTTGTTCCTGTCATCTGCTCTGTGATGCATTCAGGTGAATGAATGGCTGTGGACACTTTGTTTTAAAATGGGGAACGTTTCCTTTCTTTCTTATTTTCCTTTCTTGAAATACATAGGTCTACATCTGTAATTACTTTCTTGTTCTTTTACTACAGCATTTATAATAATTTGATGCTAAAATCATAACAGTATTGCATTAATTTATACATGAGCTTTTTAAAGTTCTATTAAAAAGAGGCAGATTTTGTTGTTGAAGTGACACTAGATTGAGTGAAGAGCACATTGTGACTTGTTTAGGTCTTGAAACTCAAAGTCTAGGGCTTGGAATTTGACTCGGGACTCGCCTGTCAATTCATTTCAGTTCAATAGGCTTAACTGACATTGCATTTCACATGTGTTACAATCACAAGACAATAGTGTCATCAATTAGTCAATCAATTCAACTGTCTTGAATCAGGACTCGAGTGCAAACACTTGAGACTTACTTGTGATTTGCAAAACAATAACTTGGTCCCACCTCTGCCTTTAACTCTTCTGTATCTCTTCTGTGACTCTTATTTCATCTTCATTGTGTTTTGCTTCCTAATTAGGCATTTATGAAACTGTATCTCCATGTATAGCGTGTTACCATCCATTTTCAATTTAACATTCAGTCGGAATGCTGGAATGTGATGGTGGGTGGCAGGAATATAACGCTCCTTTCCCCCTCATCTATACCAACATGCCTCTATACTGTTGAAAACAAGAAATGTAAGTAGAAGCATGTTTTCTTTAAAAGCTCCCCATGTAGTTTTTTTTTTTATTATTTATATTTTTCACAATTTATGCAAAGACGAGTCAGTAAAAAATCCCATTATCTGAAAATGCGGAAAGGGAAAAGAAATTCAGGAGCAATGTCAAAAAAATAAGTGTGAGTCTATGAAGGGGTTAATTATGTTTGGAAGCACAATTATCACTGGAGTGAAAAAGGTGTGGAGGTAGGGACTCTTGCATCTACTGAGCACAAGCCAAATCTCTGAGCGACACTAATCCTACTGGTTCTGCTGGTTATCCCTCCTCCTCCCATCATCCCTCAGCAGGTATTCCTCCACTGCCAAAGGTCTCTCTCTGACATCCATCCCCTGTTTTTCTTCCCATTCATCCCACCTCATCCCCTGCTCGCCCGCCTTTCCTCCAGCACTCTGTTTGTTTTCACTGTTGTGTCTCAGTGACATTAGCCACAGTAATCCAATTGAAAGCTCCTCAGACCCGAGCCGGGTTCTGTGGGGTTGAGGCGTTTCCATGGGGATCGCATGGATTCCTAATTAAGCTCATTAAAGCTTGTTATTAAAGCTCGTTAAATCTCATCCTGACACGGTGGCGCAGCTCCTGGTGTCTAACTTTTCTAAATCATACACTAATACCCCCATACACACGCACACACACACACGCACACTCACACACAGAAGTCACCAATATAAAGCACTTTGGTGGGTGTAATTAAAGCTCAGTAAACCCTGGGGTTTTCCCTACTTCTTGGTTTGAGTGGAATGGTGAGGTGTGCATAAGGATTTTGTGAACAATATCTTTTACAGACCCAAACACAACCATTAGTGCCTCTGTACTGTTGATGTGAGGTTAGTCAGGGACAGACGCTAATATTTTTAAGTACCAGCCTCACAGGCCACCAATCACCTAAATTTGGTGGCTAAAGTACTGACATATCAGTAGCTAGCTGGTCAGCTGTTTCAGAATGTTGAAATAAAAGGTGCAAAGGAGTCTGGATGTTTGTGGAACTGTAACACTGTGTTGAGATAAAACTTGGTGGCTACAGCGGGCCAATATTTGGTGGCCACAGCACAGAGTAACTTTTAGTGGTCATAGGGCCATGGTTTATGTTGAACCTTGTTAGTGGGTCATTTCTAGTAGGAAACCCAAGATTAGTGAAGCTCTTGCATGATTTGTGTGTTGTGTGTGTTGTTTCTTCATTGTGCATGTTATATAGTTATGATTCATAATATGACAGTGCTGTGGCTAAGATCTGGGTAGAGTTGGGGACAAGAAAAAAACTTTGCTAGGGTGACGGAAGGATCATGGTTTGAGTTAAAATGGTCACTCTTGCGAGATCTTTCCCGGGTCTGGGGTTCCCTTCTAGACACAACCCTGTTAGTGTGAGTGAAAAAGTAGAACGGTTCCCGAACATTACCAGAGACAACATATCATTCATGAATGATGCGTTTGAGTCAAGTGGAGGTCAGGGGAATAAGGAATAACTCACTTTTCTTCGCACTCTCACACACAGTGAACCATGTTACTGGGTGCCCCTTGACCTCACTCTGAGTTTACACGTCCACTCCAAATATTGTTCTTTGGCTGCAAGGAGGAACAGTAAACCATGATGTTTTTTGGGGTCTTCAGGGGGTTGAGCTGAAAAGTGTGTGAGTGTGAGTGCGTCTGTGTGTGTGTGTGTAGAGAGAGAGAGAGAGAGGGAGGGAGACGCCTCTCACAACCTGAATCAGCCCTTTGATGCTGACTGGCCTTGACATCAACAATGTGGCCTTTCACAGCCCTCACCCACCTCTGAGAGCTTACCAAGAACACACACACACACACACACACACACACATATACAGTCTCTCTCTCTCTCTCTGTCTGTCACTCTCTCTTTAGTTTCCAGTGTTTGTTTTGTGTTGCTTTTTGTGCCCATTCACAAAGAAAGGGCACTTTACCTGGAAAGAAAAGAAGATGTAAAAGGAAGAGAAGGGAGGTGTTAAGCTGGTTTCACACTGTGCGATTTTGGATACCAGACGAAAGATGACCAAAGTTAAAGAAATGTGACAATATCTTTGGTCATGGCTCCAAAACAGTGGGCCTATGTCACACTGTGAGAGAGACATACAGCCGTTCTCACAGTCGTACAACCAAAGTTAGATAGATAGGGACAAAAGTCTGACAGTGTCAGAAATTTATGATGACTATCTCACAGTGTCACTGCTGCTATGACCTACATCTACTAACCAACCAACAGGACTGCACAAAAGTATGTTTATGGATGCTGTGTAAGCATGCTAAGCATTAGGGGTGTCGCAATTTTAATATTGAATAAAAAAATCTATCGAAATGAGCTTTCAATTTCAATCATCAAAATCAAAGAGAGAATTCTGTGATTTTCCCAGTATTTTTTTCTCCAACCCCACCTAATTGCAGCATCCAGCACATGTCTGAAGAAAAAAACAACACTTCAAGGGTGACACTGCGTAGCTTACTTGCCATTATATCACACTTGATACTATATATATCTTTTTAAAGAAGATTTTGAAATTGTGAATGACACTTGTCAGGGTATAAAACCAGTGGTCTACTGATCTTCACAAGTCAGATCAAGACCCGATAGTTTAATGATGGCATAGTGTTGGCATGGTGTTCCGAGTTGGCGTCTTTTCCCTCATCAGGACCCAGTCCACATTCTTCTTCTCCTCTTCTTTGCATTTCTTTCTATACACATAATTACCACTATCGCAAGTCCTTGATTCTTGCCTAGCTTCATTGTTTACCACTACAGTGGTGCAGATGGATGATGCAAGCTGATGACATATGCTGACGATGTTTTCTTGTATACTGACTTGCGTCAAAACCTATGATTCAGTAGGTGTGATCCTTGTTCAGTCTATATACCAACATACTTAATGTCGTGCCCTAGTTATCTGATCCCTGTCGCACAGTGTGGCTTGCAGTAAACTAGGGGTGCACTGATATCGATATCAGTACCAGGTATTCGGTACTGTGCTCATGTACTCATACTCATATTCATAAAACTAATCTGATACCACCACACCTGATACCACTTTACAAGCAGTTTGACTGAACTTCTTAAGAACTGACACAACGCAGAGTTCAAGGAGTTTTCTATGGTCGCAGCAGGAAACAGCAACAACAATTTGTCACATTTAGAAAGTGAGGAACTGATGAAAATAAAACATGTTTCTTAAAGTCAGAACTGTAATGGCATTGTTAAATACTCAGATCAGAATTTCATATCAGCAAGTACCCAAATGTAAGTACTTCTACTTGTACTCGGTCTGAAAAAAAGCGGTATCTGTGCATCCTTACAATAAACATGTAAGATTGCTAAAATCTTACAGTCTGTCAGAGGCTTTACACAGATGGAGTAAAAAATAGAGTGTCAGTTTCTGGGAGAGACCCAAAGATTATTCTGCTTTTTCCCAGCAGAACCAATGAAGCTCAAAGATCTTGTTAAGTCGTCTGCAGAAATTACATTGTAAACACCAGAGAAATGAAAGGATATTGGGCTGAGCATAGTGAAGAGTGTAATCGGTCGGGGGCCACAGGGACACATAAGACACTGGATTTCTGAAGTGCCCTTCATACGTTTTTGTTTTTTCATTTGTTCCCATAAAATATGTCCTTCTTTTGCTCCACCACTCTTTCATTCATCCTTCTGACATGAAAGGGATTTCAGCCCGTAGAGTCTTTTAAACGTATCCTGTGTCACAATGCCTGTGGTTAAGCAGTTGGTCTATAAATGAAGTCCATTCCAGATGAACGCTGAACACTCACAGTCCTCTGAAGGGAGGCTCTGAAGTACAGCCTGCAGAGGGACATCCATCATTGACATCACGGCTAATTTTGGTGACATATTCAGCAAAACATGCCCAGCTGTGTGTGAAAAGAAATACATGAAGTCAGTGTTTCCATCTCCTTACTTTTCAACAGCTTACAAAAGCAGACGCTTATATCAAACATGTGTTTCCTCAGCGTTCTTATGTGTGAAAAGAATTGACTGTGATTATGCTGACAAATGATGTTTCCAGATGTACTGTATGTCAGTACAGAACAGAAATTCTCAGAACTTAATCTTTGTTTACTATAGGGCAGGCTTTGATGGACCGGCTAGCATTAATTAGCATTAGCCCTCTAATAATGCAGTGACATTATCCCATTGTGTGCAGAGAGACGTTTATAGAGGTTGACACAACTAGACAGAGGTGAAGATCTGTCCCCAGGGCTGTGGCCTTGTGCGCTCTATAATGAGATAATATGAGTGCAATGATGACACTGACCCAGCGTATGTGCTTCTCAATCATAAAACAGTTTTCTAAATGGAGATACTTATCGAAATGTAGCTGGGTGCTATAAAATCATGTAAAAAAGACAGCGAAACTCTTTCCAGTTTTTTGTTTCCACTGACTTCTCATCAAAACCAACAAGAGGCTCGTGGTTAGGACATTAGCTCTGTCTCCTCTGACGCTCTCAAGTTAAACACTCCTCGCAGAGCATGCTATTTCCTGAAGATGAATAGTACTCTGTGATGAGGAGAGCTAAATGCATCCAGTCATTTCCCCTGGAGCACGAGGCTGTGTTTAGGTGATGGGTCGAACTAAGGATGTGGGCAGTCGCAGTATGGCTGCTTTGGTGCCTCGCTGCCTGCTTCCTCGGCCTCTTTGCCACGTGGACGCTGGGCCATTAAAGCAGTTGTTTGTCTTTTCTCCTCAAAGAGTGACTTGTGTGGTCAAATGACGAACCTGAAGATTGACTGGAGCCGGACGAAGAGTGATACCTATTGAACTGGAGTTTAGAGAGGAGGCTCTTAGCCTGATAAAGAAATTCTACGTCTCCTTGATGACGTTCTGCAATTCCACCTTTTTTTGACAACCATACTTTGCCACCCTACATACCTGCCTTTCATTATATCCATCTCTTGCCAGCTGCCTTGTTTTTCGTTGTTTTGCACATCGAAATTTGATTGGTTTTGGAGGAGACACTGAGACAGGCCACATTTCTATGGCAGGAACTTTCCCCAGGTACTACGAACCTTTGAAAGAATTTTTAAAAATCTGCAGCCACGAACCTTTTTTGATCGTTGTACTTCAACACATCAACATGGAGTATCTTGGTAGATGTTTACACCATGATGAAAATGCAGACAATGGTCTGAAGGAATCTTTTAGTTCCTTGAAAGGTAGTTCTTGGAACTAAAAGTTCCAGGGTGGTGGTGGTAACACAGCTATGGAGTTACGGAATAGAGCAACCCAAAACGAGGACCTCCTCCATGCTTACTGTTGTTGCAGTGTTGCACAAATAATGCTGCCTGTCGCTTTGTATGGTATCATCCTTGTTGTATAGTTGATGTGTCTAAAACAGATAAAACACAGACAACAGCAGGCTGAAGGAATCTTTTAGTTCCTTAAAAAGTAGTTCCTGGGACTTATAGTTGCTTGTTCTTTGGGAGGAAACATGGCCATAGATTTGTTTCCTAGATATGATAAGAAGCTCCAGAAAGAGCATTGGAGATCATTATTTTGTAACTTTTTAGGGGATTTTACAGCAAGAGTGAATCTGAACAAGACTTTGAAAGTCAGGGATGGATCTGATCAAAAACAGAATTCCTAGAATGTCATTAAATGCTCTTAGTACCATTACCCTAACTTACTTTTCATGAACAGCATTCAGTTGTTCAAAAATGTTGTATTATATTTATAAATATAAAAGGTATGTGGCAAAAATACTAAAGACGCATTGATTGATCAGCTGGTGACCAGAATAGGCCAGTTTTATGCTTGATTGGCCGTAACCAATGACCGGCTGATCAGTGTCAGTTATATCTGATTCTGTGTCGGTCAAATTTACACACGATTGTTTACGTCATGCGCACAGTGACACAGACAGTAATGACACAGCCATATGCAACGGCACTGGTCACAGCCGCACATGCGCGCATGCTGGCATGTTGTCGGCATTGAGAAGAGTGATAGACTCCAAGAAGAGGATAAAAAAAAGGGGTTAGGATAAGAAGAAATGAATATAGAGGGCAAGAAATATGAGAGAGGACAGGAGGAGAGAAGAGGGAAGAAGAAAGGTTGGAAAAAGTAAAAGGTGGAAAGGACAATATAAAAGAGGAAAGCAGTGCAAGGTAATAACCTGGAGCACTTTTGGAGAGAATATGGAGTTATTTAATAATCAATTTTTTATTATGAATATGCAATTTAATTTTTACAACTAAGAAAACTGCAATTGGTGCATCTCTACGTGGTACATAAAAAGCAATAGTCTTGACAAAATTTGTGGGAAAAAAATGCCCCGAAATTTTAATTTCCCAGCGTATAATCAATTATTGCCAGGGTGATTATTAGGTTAGTTAAAGCCATTTCCCACTTAAAGTATAGTGATTACAGTAATGGCTACAGTGGACATACAATCTGCCTGCCGCTCACTGATGATGTGGGGAATCTTGTTTTCTCAGCCTGTAAGCGCTGGGTCAAGTCAGCTGCTGTCAGGGAGCCTTTGAGCTCTGCCCAGCTGCTGCCTGCCTGCCTGCATCCACAGCTTCAGTGGTCAGAGGCTCATATTCCAGTCTTTCTGACCGGGGTGGTTTGCTTTGATAGTCAGGCCTGTTTACCGCTCCATGTCCTGGGGCCTAACTGGGCTCAGATCACCCTCAAATGAACTGAGGAGTGAGGGAAATATTCAACACAGCTGTGCTTATTCTGAGGGCTGGGGCCAGGAGAGACATGCTGCTACACTTTCAGGTACAGGGGCAGGTCTCGCCTCTGAAGCTGTCTTCAGAGAGCCTGTTTGCATTTATAAAAATGTTTGCTTGGATACGAAAATAAAGATTTCCCCAATGGCGAGGGATGGGAACGTAAAGAGAGAAAGTGAGCTGGATGGAGATAAAAGATTTTTTTTACCAGGTAGAAAAGCAGCTAACCCAGCGGCTGCTAGGGAATATAGCAGCATCTCCACAGCAAATCAAAGCTAGTGGTAGACTGAAGACTCTAGTGGGCAAACTATCCTTGAGTAAATCTAGCCAGTCTCTCCCTAGAAGCTTAGATTAAGAAAAATGATGTTGCGAATGTCGATACTGTACTTTTTTCTTGCCTCAGCCATATGTCTTTTGCAGGCTTGATGCACAGTCCCAGTTGAATAACATTCTCTTATCCTGGATGTCTTCGTCTTTCACTTTAAGATTCATGTGTGATGGGGAAACATTCAGCTTCTGCTCTTTTCTCACTCTGTCAAGATTCCTCTCAGCCCACTTTGTTGCTTTGACCAATTTACCATCTCCATGTGTCTACACAACAGACCCAAGGCTGGCAGCAGCTATGTGAGTGGCACAGGGAGGACTGCCGTGTAATGAATAGAGGGCATGGCTCGCTATTTGGCAGGAGTGGCTGGGAGGGGATCACATATGCTGTTAATTTGGGCAGAGTCAAGAATTATGACAGGTAGTATGGAAAACAACTTTGGCCTGCCAATAATCATCATGTTGTCTGAGCAGTTCTGGTTTAGTATTAACTCTCATGTGTGTTTGTGCTGTATGACCACGCGCTGGCCACTCTAATTATCAACCTATTCCTAATTCATGAGTGTGGCCTCGCAGATTAATGCATATGCGTGCATGCCCAATGTTTGTTTGCCCAATTAAGGATTCATAATGTGGCTTCATGGTGTGCCTCCTCTACTCCTGTCCTCTTTTCCCTACTTCTGTCTTACAGGCAGACACGCAAACCTTAACGTGTTGCACCAAATGGAAAAATGTATGTAATTTATGCATCTATGGCACTGCACTCTTAGAAATAAGGGTTCCAAAATGGTTCTCTCTGAAGAGAGAACCATCTGCTTCTGAAGAACCCTTTTTTGAAGGATTTGTCAATGGTTGTAAGACTAAGGGTTCTATTAAGACATCATTCAAAGACCCCTCTTAGAACCCTAGAAATCTGAAACTTTCCACAGATTGCTCTAGATATAATTCTTTCTGTTTGGTTCTAGGTAAAGCTCTTTGAAACTGTTCCAAATGGAACCTTTATAAAAAGGCTCTAACGGGTACCAAAAGGGTTCTCCTATGCAGACAAACTGAAGAACCCTTTTTGGTTCTAGTTAGCACCTCTATTTTTAAGAGTGTACACGAGAGGCTTTTGGCGTACAGTATGCTCCTGAGTTACCACCATAATGCATTTGCATGTTTTACATTTTGTCTAATTAATGCAAAACACATTGTACAAATGCAAATTTCCTGAATTGGATTTACTCCATTTTTTTCTGAGCTTTCCAAATTTTAACGCCTAGTAGACTATGGAACAACTGTTGTCAAGAGAAGTGGAAAGTCATGAGCAAGCAGTGAGCAAAAACATGTTGTGTGTGTATCCATACTGCCCACTGTGTCGCTGGCGCCCGGGCTGGCCCCCCGTTTGCGTGTGCATCCTGCACCCCTCCGCTTCACCGGCCCTCCCCACGTTTCTCCATATTTCCACTAGTTCTCTCTGTCCAAGCTTTGCCTGGTGTGAGTTCTGGCATGCCGGCCCTACCCTGCCCCTCTCCGCTCTGCTCCACTTCCTCCCCCTGGCTCGGTGGCCTGGCTGCCCGGCGGGGGCAGCCTGCTCACCTCCGGGGCAGCTGGCATGCCTGATGGCCCCATTCATCAGACCTGAGGGCGAGGGTTGGGGGGCCCACGGTGGAAAAGGGAGGGGTTGCATCGTGGGCCGCTTGTTGTTGACTTTATTGGGATAGTTATTAAATAAGCCATGATGACAGGGGAGGCAGAGGAATGCTTTCAACTCCCTCTGCAGGAGATGTCCTACACAAACCCAGGGAATGGGATGGATGTCGGCAAGGACGGAAGGAGGGAGGGACAGAGCTAGCAAACAGTAATTTTGTGAGCCTAAAACGCAGAAGGGGGGAAAAAAAACAGGCAGAGAGATATATTTACCAAGACAGTGACTTTCAGAACATGAACTGGGGACTGGAGCCAGACCGATATATCGGTTGGCCCGAGATTAGCCTCGCACAGCTGTATCGCTGTATAACTGCCTGTCTTACTGCCTGCCAGACTCCTTCAACATATTGCTCAATTTAACTGTTATAAACATCTGCTCCTACTGAAAGATTATGAATGATTTCTTATAACTCATAAACAGACACTTACTCGTTTGGTGAACATTCTGCATTAATTTGAACTGTAACTGATGTGACACAGGCAAACTAAAACAGTTATTTTGGCCTGTTATAGAAATTTCTAAGGAGGACATCACAGCTGTAGTGTTGTTTCCTTTATCTCTGTGGCATCATAGTCATTTTATCATAAATTACGGTAAATGTATTACAGAGTTCTCCTTTAATGTGGAAATATTACATATTATAGCTTTAATCCAAGTTTTTCTGTTTTTGAGTTGTAGTTTAGTTTTTTATAATTGTTAAAAATACCAGTGAAAGTCTACTGTTTCATTGCTCTGATGTAATTTTGGATTTTATATAGCTAAAGAATATTGGCTGATATATCTATATCGGAATTTCTTCACTTCCAGATATTGGTAGCAACCAGAAAAATGCAGTATAGATCATGCTCTTCCAGAGGACTTGAAGAAAAACTGAGCATTAGCAGAGATTTTAGGGTTGAGGGATCGCAGTTTGTCTTTTAAAGACAGATGACTTGCCCTGGGCAAGGAGCTGGCGGCCCGCAATGTTGAGGCTGGTGGCTGAATGGCTGATGCCTGAATGACAGAACCCCTCCTGAGATTGGCCATTAACACACACAGCACACACACACACAGAGAGTCCATTGAGTGTCCCAGCAGGGGAGAGGACACAGCCTCTGGGCCAGGGGCCAGGGGCCAGGGGAGGGATCCAAAGGGCAGCGGAGGTCTCCCCACAGCTTCAAATACAGCCAGCAGTTAACTATTGGCATGGGAAAATCCAGCCCTGTGCCTCCACACCCTCAGCTGCATTCAGGCCTAACAGTAGCACATCCTAGTGTGTATGTGTGTGTGTGCGTGTGTGTGTGAGATTCCCTTGACCCTAACCCTGCTCCACAGCTGTTGAACAAGGGAGGAAGAAAGCCGTAGCAGCAGAAAGAAAGAGTGGGACACAGAGAGAATGGACGCCAGAGATGAGAAAGCTTGAATGTAGTCCCAGGGGGCAAAATGAATGACTCACTGACATCCTCTTGGCTAGACTCTGAAGTCTGGTTGTTCCGAACAATGCTTGAAAAAAGTTTCATTCTGCTACATTTATTGCCACATTTATCATTCAGCTCTTTGTACTAGACTTTTATGCTAATTCTCTGAGGACCTTCTTGTGTACAACATTACCTGAGCTTTACAGTAATATCTCTTGGTATTTTTAGGGACCAGTGAGTATGTGTTTTGCAGAAGATAAACACCACTTATCTTTGAAATGCAGAACAGGTCCACAGACTCTTTCAAAGATGGCACCAAACACCACAAAATCGTGTTAAAAATTTGTGAAATAACTAAAGAGAGAATCTCAATCTCAAGTGTTCCAATGGAAAAATATTCAATAAAGCACAACCTCCCGTCACCATCCCTATTATTTACTTGTCTATTTGGAGGAGACCTGTCAGCTCATCATAGGGCCTGTAACTGTCAATCATCATAAAATAATTCACGGCGATTAAACCACAAGTTGTTGAAATGACGCTACCTGTCAGGTGCCATGTAGGAAAATCAAAGGCAGCAAGGATGCACAAGCCCTAATTAAAGTTGATCTAATATTATGGTGCTAAAGACAAATGCGCTGAGTGTGAAAACTTATAATCATCTTGCAAACTTCTAATCTTCTTACAAAAGAGTTTGATAGCTGTGTAGCTATTATATGCAACATCACTGAAGTAATAAGTCTTAAACAATGGTAAGCCTTCATCAGTGCTGCTGATCAAAGGACTCTACCACATGGACATATGTATGTGGGGGCTGTTTTAAGCTTCATCCAGTGAAATGTTCTCTGGAACAACATATGACTGTGGCTGGTCAACAATAAAAGACGCAAAAGACCCAAAATTCTCCATCAATTTTATGCTACTTCATAAAAACTGACAATTGCAGTAGAACATCGTTTGTATTGTAATATATTACAGTGGATAAGGGCTGCACAGTTGATCAAATTGATCATGATTTTGGCTTCCCACAATTAAATGAACATGATCAACTGTGATATTGATGTGCCCTACAGCTGGTCACCCTGCAGCAGCAGCCTGTGCAAAATTTCCTGGATGTTGCGGCAGCAGTCCAGAGTAGAAGAGTAATATACAACAGAGCAGACAGTCAAAATGAAAATCAAAATGTCTGGAGCAGAAGTGGAACAGCTAGTCCCTCGAAATGGATGAAGCATCCATCGTACGGAAGTATTTGAGATTGAGGGCAAATGATGTTAAGCAAGAACAAATCATTTGCAAAGAGTGCATGAGACTAACATATACAACTAACTTGTTAACCACTGGGAGTGGGAATCACCAGAGGCCCCACGATTCAATATTATCACAATACTTAAGACACAATACGATACCATTGCAATTTTAAAAATCTTGCAATATGGCCAGTATTGCAGTAACATAAATTGCGACCTATTTTTTCAACTGCAACTATGTTCCCAAAGGAAAACTTTGTCAACATCTACTTTATCTAATAAGTTTTCAGTCTGTTCATCTTGCATCAGTCTTTTCTACTGCAGCAAAATGGGATTGTCAAGCATTCTTACTGATCAACCAATCCTTGTGATCTCTGCAGACCTCACTGGGAATCTGCATTATCTAAAAAAGCAATTAATTGTAATATTCTGGTACCAAAATCATATTTGCAATTTTAACTATTTCTATAATAAAAGACTGATAATAAAAGACTTGGCATCCATGTATCAATATATTATTGACACACAAAATACTGTATCATAATACTATACTGTAGCAATTGTTTTCCCACCAAACTGTAGTACAATGAATGCGTAAAGCCAAGAAGAATAGTGTCGCTAACATTACCTCGCTGAATGTCCATCCTTGCCCAGCATCAAGTCAGACGTCCATAATGCAGCACGTCATCGTTCGAATGTAGCACAGCGTGAAAGTGAAAGCAGTGTTCTGTTGATTTGATTTTGGCTAAAATGGTTTGGCATGATTTTATTTATATGCTACCTCTAGGACATGTACTGTACTGCAGCCTTACAGTGGATGCAGTTACTGAAATCAGTTATCATATGCTATTATTTTATTTCTTGAATATAAAATGCATAATTGGAATATCTTGCAGGCTTCTTTTATATGGCACTGGCAGCATGCACTAACAAACAACTTGACATTTGTTTTTGCTCTCGTCATCTGATTATGTTCTCACAACGTTTTTGTGAAACAATTTGGCTAGCCGGGCCACTGTGTTGGAGACTGCTGGCATGTTTGTTGGGGAATAAAAGCGAAAGTAGCTCGATTGCAGCCAAGTTTCCCATGGAAAAAAAAAAAACCCATGTAGTTGCTCATTACCAATAAACAAATACAGCTGCCAGCATAATGAATTGCACTTTAAAACACGTGCACATGTTCAAGAGCCCATCTAGCCTCACACTTACAGACATGCGTGTGCCCCTGACTGCAGGATTTCATCCTTCGCCTCCGTCTTGTAATTATCTTGTCAATTAACCTGGAGGTGGAAGGATAAATGACACACTTGTCTCCTTCACCGTTTGCACTGATGCCTCCTGTTTTCTTCTGGTTTCAAATCGATGCACAGTGGAGTGAGCAGAGAGGAAGACTGATGTTGTGTGTTTTTAGAATCAGGAGGTATTTAAATTTGACTTTGCTGATAATTTCAAGGTTGCTCTTCCCCGCTGAGCTGTCTGAGTTTCTTTGATTCCTTCATGATGTGCTGTTGGTCTTTTTGCTTGATTTCAAACCTCAGATTTTTCAACATCTTAGCAGAAAAATTAGTAGAAAGTTTCTTTTTCAGTTAAATCAGGCTATTTATCACAGAGCTGTTAATATAAACTAATGTTCTCTCTCAAAAATAAAATATGATTCCATCTCCAAAACATATTTCACCTCCCTTCCACTTCTCATGTTTTACACCTTGATGGAAGCAGACACCAAAATGCTTGTTTCATCCAGTTCAGTGAATCAGCCAAATGAATATAGACTTTTCACCCCCATTTACTGTAAGTTATGTTTGCTTTGTGCTCGATCTGCAGCAGTCCATGTCACATCTGCATAGGCTCAGCAGTGTAGGCTGAGTAAATGAGTCCGTCTGTGCTTCATTGTATTCAGGGGAATGGGGACAGTAAGCAGTCACATCTGAGCAAGCAAACCACGGTGATTGTTGGACCCGTGCACGAGCCAGCCCTCGTAGTTTTCCTCTGCAGAATTCCTAACCTCAGCAACAATGACAACCTTCTTATTGAAAACCTAGAAATAGTGTGACAAGAGAGGAATAGCTGAACAATCTTTCATTTTTAACAACACATGTGATGTGAAATGAAATGGCATACAGCTTGGGGATTTGAAAAAAAGCAGCTCAGATAGAGCTTTGAATGATGAATGCCACATTTTATGCACCTGTGTCCAAGACGTCAAGAAAATCTGAAATTTGAAAATTTTCCACAGGTACCCCAAGGACATCCTGAATGCAGCAAACCTAAAACTTGAAATTGAACGTTTCAAGTGCGGTTGCATTTTTATTCCCTCTTGTGCTTCAGAAGACACATTCTTTGAGATATTCTGCAGAGATAATCTTATGTTTACTAACTGTTTCTAAGAGAAGTCTTTGAATAGAGATGGACAAAAGTGCTTGTACGGTCAGTGCAGGCAGATAGTCAATAAGGGAAGATGGGGCTTGGCAGCTTGTTTTTTTTCTCCCCTGCTAACTGACTCATTATTCTGTATCAACTCATTGGATCTCTGCTGTCAAAACATGTTTGTTTACAGACAAGCCACTGCTGACAGATGTGAGAGGCATTTAATAAGCAATCTAGTCGTCAAAGTTATTCCATCAAGGATAAAGCAAGAAGCACAATACAATCCTTAACTCATATTTACTGTTTTAAAATGACATAACCTGTACTGTATATGGTTGAAAAAGTAAACTAAAGGCATTGTTTTGGTTCTTAGCAAATTTAGGTTGAATTGTTAGTACATCAGGC
Organism: Lutjanus argentimaculatus; assembly: GCA_034769285.1. Classification (NCBI taxonomy): domain Eukaryota; kingdom Metazoa; phylum Chordata; class Actinopteri; order Lutjaniformes; family Lutjanidae; genus Lutjanus; species Lutjanus argentimaculatus. The sequence goes on along the minus strand of JAWZSL010000021.1, from coordinate 1,139,140 downwards.
TGCTCAGGTTCTACCTAAGGACATAATTTCCATTTGGGGATGAGAAGGATTTGAAAAAATTAAGTGTGACCCAACCGTGACGGCACCCATAGGGTTTCTTGAAGCCTTGAGTTTGGCATTATGGAGGACACCATCTTTCTCATATTACAGCTAAACAGTACACTAAAATATATTTTTGAAAACATTTTAGGTTAGAAATAAGCAATGTAGTAACAAAATATGAATCCATAATTGACAAACACTGCATATTTTAACAGTCTGATCTAAGTTTCGAGAGGCTCAGCTGGAAACTGGACACACAATGGCTTTAACTTAGTCGCAATCTTTCTTGTATTACAGCTGAACAGTACACTAAAACATGTTTCTAAAACATTTTATGTGAGAAATATCACCCATTTTACCGTAAATGGGACCATAATTTAATAAATGAACATCATGCTCTATAGAATAAGACTTGAAACTCGTGAATGAGACTATAAACTCATTAGGAAACTGTTTACTGAGGTAATGAATCAAGTGAGGAGTAGGGTCATTTTACATACAGACCTCTTTGCAATCAGTGGTGTCCCCTGCTGGCATTAGAAGGAAGGCAGGTTTAAAGCACTTCCGCATTGGCTTCACTTTTCACAGCCAGAAGCTCCATCCACTATTTAATATACGGTCTTTGAAAAAGATAGATAGAATAGATTTTGTATGCATATATTTTTTCACGTTCACCTCACTTTTCAAAACCCTATATTTTGTTATGGCATGATAACCATTTTGATCATGTGTGTATCATTTGCTAGACTGATATAAATATACATAAGGCAGGAAATATCATTCACGTAAGGGTTTTCTTGTAGAAGAACCACTTACTCCCTGAGCCTCCTCCTTTTGTAACCAAGCCACTGCCATACTAAGACTCTGTAAGTGGCATTCCAACACTTCAGAGATGAAGTACCGACACCATGTCCCCATGACCCTGCATAACAACACCTACTGTATACCACACCCTTCACTAAGCATGATCGCTGCTGGACATGTGTGGATGAAGACCTGGAGAAAAAGAAAGAGAAAACAGAGAGAAAGAGGGATGATCTGTCCATCAGCAGCGGCATTGTTGGTGAATCTGTCCTGTTAGTGTGTATCTGCAGCTGTTCACTCCACTGAGCGCTCAATCACTGGGAATGGTTTGTGCGAATTTTTGTGTCTGACTTTGAACAAGAGGAATGAAACCGTGTGTCAATACGTGTGTCGCTGGGTTACCCATGCGGAAGCTGATCAACACAGCGAATGCATTAACACCAGCGTTGTGTGTGAGTGTGTGTGTGTGTGCGCGTGCCCATCCATACTACACTCTTCTCACAAATCCTCCAGGCCATGCCACTTGTGCTTGGAGTGAAGCTTTCGTGAGCTCAAGCTTTTAATTTTTCAGAAGCTCGTATGCCTGTTAACTTAACCTCTGGGTGACCTCGCTGATGTCAGTATTCCCAGACCGCCAAGCTCCGCCCCTTATCTTCTTCTGTTCTTCTCATCCAGCCCACAAAATGTCTCCGTGATGGATTCAATGATAGGAATGGGACTTAATTAGAGAAGCAACATGAAAGGCTTCAGTCTTTGCATAGCACGGTAGTCCCAGCAGGGCAGATTAATGTGATAGGGATGGTTTGGATAATGTATTGTGCTGCGTGAGCTATCCTGGTCTCCAGGGATACCTTTTAACATGTTAACAAGCCGGTAAATATTTTTTAATTTTAAACAATATTCCTTCTATAATTAACATAGATTAGTAATTAGGCTGAGGTTTGTTGAAATTAACGGTACACTTGTAGAAATAAAGGTCCTTATTAGAACTACAAAGCGTTCTTTGGCTTGTTTCTGTAGGAGAACCCTTTTTGTTTCCTGGTAGAAAACTTGATAAAGGTTCCACTTAGCACCCTTTCAGAGAGTTCTACTGAGAACCCAACATAAATATATTCCAAGGATTTTATCTAGAATCTACCCTTTTACATTATGGTACAAAGCACTCTTGACGAAAGACCTCCTCAAGGATTTCAACTGTCCCTTAAGAACTATGTCTCTCAAAAAGGGTTCTTTGGATGAAAAGGGTTCTGAACTAACTAACTAACTAACTAACTAGCTCTTTCTTCAAAACACTCAGGGAGTTCTACTGAAAACACACTCTCATATTTTAAGGGTTTTATCTAGAACCCAGCCAAGGGGTACTACCAAGAACCTTTCTATATCCCAAAGGTTTTATCTAGAGCTCATCCAGGGGATTTTACTGAGAACCTTTTTATATTATAGTGCAAAGAACCCTTGATGAAAGATTTTTTCAAGGATTTCAACAATCCCTGAAGAACTCTGTCTTCCAAAAAGGATTCTTTGGATGCAATTCTTATTGGAACCCCTAGTCTTACAGAGAACCATCGACTAATTCTTTCTTCAAAAAACCCTACTGCTACTGAGAACCCTTTATATTCCAAGGGATTTATCTAGAACCCACCCAGGGGGCTCTACTGAGAACCCTTTTATATTCTAAGACCTACAGATCATCATTGGGGTTCTACCAAGAACCCTTTTGTATTTCAAGTGTTTTATGTAGAACCCACCTACAGCGTTCTACCAAGAACCTTTTTATATTATGGTACAAAGAACCTTTGGGGATCCCTTGATGAAAAAGTTAATCAAGGGTTTCACAATCCTTGAAGAACTCCTTCCAAAAAGGGTTCTTTGGATAAAAATGGTTCACAATCGACCCCTTAATTTTAAGAAGAACCCTTTTGACTAACCCTGTCTTTAGAAGCAAATTGTGTAGAACCTTAGTCCCTCAAGACAAATGGTTTTGGAACCCTTATTTCTAAAAAGGTCTGCAGCACATCCTATCTCTTTCCTCTCTTTCTTCTCTCTCTTCTCTCTTCTCCCTTTTGTTGGATGTTGCAAATGCATAGATAGATGGAGAGCGACAGGGAAGGAGCGAGGAATAACAGCAGGACCGGCTAATGTAAATGCAGATGAAAAGGATCGTACGTTCATATAAACAGAGAACACACGCTGAGACTGTGGCTCCTGGATCTTGTCTCTGTGGAGAGCCAGCTACAGCACCCCCCATGAACACTTCACGTCGTACCGGATCAGAGCAAAAAGGGAGAGGAAGGCAGAGGGAAGAAGGAGGAGTGCAGGGATTGCATTTGACATTCAGCCCCCCTCTTCCCCCCAGTCATCCATTTAACCCTGCCACCGCGGCTGGTGCAATATTAATGCCCTTAAACGCAGATGAGGTGAAAATGTGTCTGAAGGAGTGGATCCCTGTAGGGAGGGCAGCTGCATGCATGCACAGGGTTATGAACACACGCACACACACACACTCGAACACACACGCACGCACAGATACACACTGCACATGTAGATTTAAATCTGGATATTTTAACACACTGTCCACATGCACAAGTAATACTAATTCATTTTTGAGACATTTACATTCAGATGGTCTTTTCAGTCACATGTATGGACGTGTAGAGTCTCTATACAATACATGATCTATTCAGCAGCCGGCCTGCCTAAGTGTTTGAGCAGGCTCTTTTCCTGCTGTTTGAAACTGAAACAGGCTTAGCGGAGATTTAGGGATCAAGGTGTGTTTATGTGAAATCCTAAACCAGCTCAAATGTGGGCTATTCCGCCAAATACCCCTGAATACTTGCTCGTGTGGCCAGGCCCTCTGCACTCTGTGGGGAATGTTGATCTGAGAGGAAGAGGAGGCAGGTGAGAGGTGAGGGGGTGAGGGCAGGAAATCGATTAAGTCCCATGTTACCTGAATAATGAATAAGGTGCTGTGTCCAGAGGTTGGAGGGCTAAAGCTGGATAGTGTGGAGAGAGATAGTTATAAAAATGTGGGTTTTTTGGTCTGCACATGCTTTTGTGTCTTTTCAATTTGTGCTTAAAAACATCTCAGTCGTGTTAGCGACTCTATGAGGATGCACTGAGACTTTGTTGTTTTCCTCTTCTACGTTGATATGCTATGTGCTTGGTTTGTCTATGTTGAAAAGAAAACTTTGAAAAGAAAATTTTGAAGATATCTATTTTATTTTATTTTATTGTTCTTTGTACATTCTTGAAGTTTTAATAATGATACTAATAATAATAATAATACTATAAAAAAGTCAGGCTACATATGATAGCTAAAACTCACAAAATGCTAGCTAACTAGCTAGCTAATCTATATCAGTCATGAGCTAGCTAGTTAGCATCTGTTAACTTTACTCAACAATTAGTCAACACAGAACAAAAGAGGGCAGGACTTAGGAAGGGCGAGACTTGGGTTATGTTTACACAAGTATTATACTATATATATAGTAGAAATTTATAGAACATGTATCTGAGTCAACTACTCTCAGTCAATCTAACATGCAGTCATTTCTGAGTCTTACCCACTAAGTGGAAGGTAGGGTAAGGACGAATTAGTCTCATGAGTTAGTATAATGGGCCAACACCAGCGAACGAGAACAAGACTTTTCCCACTAGTCTCATTATCCTCTTTTGTCAAACAGCAACTGTTGCAATCTCAGCCGACATGGAGTTGAGAGATTTTTTAATCTCTTCCATCTCCTCATGAGGGAGTGTGGCGGCTTTGTTTGGCATTTTGTCGTGCAGTTGTATGTTTACAGAGTGTGAAGTTTTGATATTAAGCAACAAAAGCAGCAACAAGAGCAGAAACAAAGAGCTTCCGAGTTCTTCAGGTGAGCTTTGTGGAAGTAACATTTTAATGGAAGCTTAACTATAATCAGGTTTACATGACCTTTCTAGCACAGTACTTTAGGGAGCAGCATAACACAGTGCCTCTGTCAAAGTGGGCCACACCTTTCAGCCCCGTGGCAACCCTGAACCTTTACCTCATCTCACCCCGAGCACACTGAGTAAGAGAGAGTCCCATACTGCTTTTGAAGCTGGACAAAGTGGCCACAAGCCGCCCACTGGATGAGCTTTCTGTGTTTTCCAAACCCAATTCAGCTGCTCGGGTAACAGCAAATGCTCCCAGCAATTTAATATTCTGCTTTATTCTGTGAAAAAGTGTGTTTGAGGCGTCCCGGGGATTGATGGAAGTAGTTGTGGTGGTGTTGGTGAGGCGAGAGGGGAAGTGCCAAACAAGAGAGGAGAGGGCTTTGGGGGGTTGAGCTCAAGACAAGTCTGCAACGCTCTGCAACCTTCACTGTCACTGCAGACAGAGCAAAAAGTTATTCTGTCTGTACCCCCAAATACTTACCATTAAGTCCCTCTGAACCTTGTGGGAGCATTCTGCTGTCACCACCACCCTCGGCTGGCTTTTAGGGGTGTTTTTGCTTCGATGTTTTATTGACATGAGGGTTAAAATAGTAGCACATTCAATCGTGCGAGTGAAATGTGACAGATTTGAACTTCTGACACTTCTGGAGTGTGATGGGAGAGTGTGGAAACACTTTCAGATGGGTGGGGTCACCAGTGTTGGTCATGCCACTGTACTGAATGAGGTCACCTCTGTAGTCTTGGTGCTGCCCACACCACCTCTTCCCACACTGAGAGCTGAAACCACATAGTGCAAATATTCACTTTCGAAACCCTTCTTCAACCCCAACTCCCAACAAAAATGAGGAGTGCCTTTTTTTTAAGCGATGCCCTGCGAGTGACCTCTCCATTTTCACAGCTACTGTACCCACACATGCTTCTGTCACAATTACTTTCACACCACAAGACACACAAAAACACGTGCATGCACACATACATGCGCTCTCATGAGGATGTTTCCGGCCCACGCCGGCAATGGTGATGGGGTGACAAAGACAGGGCTAATATTGGCTCTTAATATTTGATGTGCTGAGAGGAGCTTAGTGTGTGTTTTTCATCAGGATGTTCTCTCTTTCTCTGCCTCTCTTTGCTGCGTCTCAGGTCAGAGATTGTCAAGAGACTTTAGACTGCTTAAAGAAATAAACGGTAGCACGCAATCTACTTATATCATTGATTCATCTTTTTATCCAATTGTGTTTCCTTTTGTAACCTTACCCCAGGCTATATCTCTTCATAGACAGAAGAAGCAGCCTCTTAAATGTTTATCGACAAAGTCTCTACATATTCAATTTAAAGTCAGTAGGTACAGGTATCACAATGAATTGTATTGCTTGCTAGGTTTGAATTTGCTGCTACTGAACCCCCTTTTACTACGGCTCCCCCCTTTTCATGGAAAGTTGTCAAAAATTCAAAGATTGTTTTTTTTTTCTTTCAAAGATCCCAGAAGACACAGTATTTGATGTCATTGTTTGTTGCAGGAAGGAAAGCAGTGTGTGCTGTAGCCCAAATAATTGGTGGAGGATTCTCAGCAGGGGAAGGTAAACTGAAAGTGACACCAGGGTGGAAAGCTCGGCATGATGCCTTCTTCCTTTCAGCACTTCAGCTAAAACTACAGACCCCTCTACAGTTCCACGAGTGAGAGCTCCCTGACTGGAGGAGCACATTGCAGCTTTTGGCAGACCCGAACGCTGATTCCCCCCGCTCTTCACATTAATCTTTTATATCCAGGGCTAAATATGAGCCGAGTTGATGTGACGCTGTGTCTGTGTTGGGGGCAGACTGAGTAAGGGGGGTAGGCCTGTTGAGGTTAAGTGCTCTGGTGTGTGCGACTCAGGGGAAATGGGGAGAAGAAAGAAGGAGGTGTGTGTGTTCTTGGGGAAATTGAGGGTGGTAGAAGAGGAGACGGAGGACAACTGAAAGATCATCCCGTGAGGGGAGACCTCAAAGCCGGGTAAGGTTTTATGAGATTGGCCTCGCAGTGCTGCACGTGTGCATGGGCCTGCTCATATACAGGTGGTGAGCCTCAAAGAAAAGCTTGCCTAATCCAAACAGCTCTCATGTTTCTGTTTCTAAAGATCCCCGGGCTCCCCTCAGATAGGGGGTACAGGAATAATATTCAGGCTATTGTAATCCAAGAGAAGTTTGTACATTTTTAAAATTCTCACAGCAGAGGTTTTGATTTTTAGGCTACTGCAGATCTTCATGGGGTGCTTCTACAGCTCTTCTGCAGCGTTTTCAAAGCTCTGTATTATTCTATTGTTGGTGAAATTTTGAAGGGAGTGCTGGGAATGCACTGGAGCGTACAGTAATTCTTGCTGTCTCTTACTTTGTCTCCCTGCTCTGCACCTCTGCGCGCACACAACTCAAAAAGTCCCTGCTGTGATGCTAGATTATATGTTACTAGATGCAGATTGAAGCCTGTGTCTGTCTCTCCTCCTTGTGTGTATGAGTGGGTGCACATCAAGGCAGCAGAACACACCCTGATCATCATATCAAAACAATAATGAGAAGAAAAGTCAACATTGTTCTCCACCACGCTCCATTAACAACAGCAGAATCCATAATCGTATTCATTTTCAAGCAGCTTTATTTAATAAAGCGGAATAAGGCCTGGTACCTCCATTACCATAATGCTACTTAACATTAATCTTGGTCATTAAAGTAGACTGACACAGTCCCCAGGCTTCCAAGCCGCAGGAATTAGGGATGAACTAAGGGAATAGAAGAAGCGCTTATAACTGTAATAATGTGTTTGCCCCTGTTTTTCAAAAAGGGACTCGCTGCAGAAAATCTAAAAGATTCTTAATGTATCTGAAAGTATTGATGCTGCCAACCATGACTTGGAGGTGAGGTTTTGATCTGCTGCTGTGGATGTAAACAACTCATTAGGAAGAGTTCAGGATGCCTGCTGACTGGCAGGGACAGCAGGGGTGCCGGGGATAGCTGGGAACATGTTAACTATCTCACTATCACTATCTCTTCTTGCTTGCTCCTTCCGCTCCACTTTCATCGCTCATCAGCCACCAAAGGCTTACTTTGGAGATGTGGGGGTATAATTGTGTCTTACTTACAATACCCACTCATTCTTTCTCCTCTCGCCTTTACCTGCTGATTGAGTCTGAACTAGCTTTCAACTCCCCTTGTTGCGCCTCCTCTTGCCTTTTAGTCATCCTTTTCATCCCACCTTCTTACCTCTACCTTTTTCTCCCGTGCTGGGCTGCCTCCTCTCACGCATTCTTGCTCTCTTAATCAATAACCAGCAGCTCCTTCTCAGCATTCTGCATTTCCTCCTGCTCCCTGTGTCTCACTTCTCCTTTGAAGAGGGTGTCAGACAGCATTTCCTTGCACGGAGCCATTTTCATTCGGCTCCATCACTCCAGAGACGTGACCTCTGCTCGTACCTCTTTTTTTTCCTCTCCACCTACGATATCTCTTCATCACCCTTGTACTCCCCAATTCTCAACTGAGTCACATCTCCTTCTTACGAGCTTAATAACAGAGAAATAGCGTGGTCATCTAATTTTCTTGTCTCGGCCAGGGATCAGTAAACAACTATTGTTTGAGGACTTTGATTACTGTGAAAGGTTATGAATTTTTCATTGTGGTTTAGTGCAACATATGTAACATCCCAGGCAGTCCTTGAGAAAATGAATTTAACCTTACACCAGAGGAACATGGTCTTTTTATGGTTTAATACTGCAGTTCTTTCAGTTTAGGCCACTAAAAGCATAGTTATGAGTAACATGCTGCTTCAGCTGAGGAAAACTTAAAAATCCATTTTGATTTTCACTTTGATCAATAATTAGTCAAGGCAAGGCAGTTTTATTTATATAACATTCTTTTCAAACACAGATGCAATTCAAAGTGCTTTACATAGGCAAAGAAAAGGATTAGAATGACACTCAAAAACAATAAGCAATATAAAACAATAATAGAATAAAAAGTCAAATAAAATACATAAAATGAAATGAAAAAAATATTTAAAAAATAATCTGAAATAGTTATGGTGCACAGTACCATTCCCCCAAATTCAACAAAGAAAATAAGTGCAGTAGAGAAACCAACAGCAGCTGACAGCTGAGTTTTTATTTTAGATTTGAAAGTGACTAAAGTTTGCATTGGTGAAGGATAGTACTGAAAAGCAGCTTCATGCTTTTGGTTCTGACTCGAGGTACTACTACTAAAGATCCAAAGGACTTACTGGATTTATATTCTTAAGGCAGAGGTTTTCGAAGTGGGAGGCGGGCCTCCCCAGGGCGGCTGCAAACAGTTTCAGTGGAGACTCAGTGAATGGAAGTAGAAATTTATTGCATTGGTTATCAACAGGAGATCACATAGAATAGTGTAAATGTGTGTGATCTAGTTGAAGTCATAGTTCAGAGATTAGAGTATCTGGGAATTTTTCTGTTTTTCCCAGGGTCAGAAACTAATAAATGCTCTTTGACAGATCTTTTTTTTATGTATTTGGCATTGTCTGAAGTTATGTAAAACAGCACTATCAGGCTATCTTGGCTCAATTGTTGAGTCTATGGGATCAAATAACATAATCATGATCCCATAGACATCCAGGAACTAAGCAAGTAAACTACGGGGGAGGGGGTGAGCCTTTTTCCAAGCTTTGTCTTGGGGGAGTCCCACAGTCTCAGACTTCCTTTAAGGAGATTAGAAATGTATTTTGGCTAGAGATCACTGAGTCATTCATAAACTAGCAGAAGCACTTTAAAATATATTCCACAAGTATCTGAAAGCCAGTGTAAAGATTCAAGAACAAGAGTAATGTGCTCAGTTCTTTTCATTCTCCCTAGAAATCTTCTGGTCTTCCCAAAAGACAAGAGACCATTGAAATAGTCCACTCTGCTTGAAATTAAAACATGAATGAGTTTCTCTAAATTGTCTGACCATGAGGCCTCTAATTTTTGCTATCTGTTTGAGATAATAAAAGGCTGATAGCTACTGCCTTGATGTGGCTGCTAAAACCCATATCTGAGTCTATTAAAACACTGAGATTTCTAACTTTTTGTCTTTATAGCTCTGGAATTAGGCTGACCAAGAACTTTCATTCTTTCCCCTTTGTTGATAAATGCAATGATTTCCATATTGTCTTTATTTGATTTAAGAAAATATAATCACATTGAGATATCTACTTGCTCTTAGCATTAATAGAGGGAGTCTAAGGGACCATAGTCATTTGGTGAGAGAGTTAAGTAAATCTGAGTGTCATCTGCGTAGCTACAGGTTAAATAATAGCTGCCCAAGAATCAAACACTGATGTTTTACCTCAATCAGTATTCAGATTAATATCATCAGCAACAGCATCAGTGTGGTCTCAGTGCTGTGATGTTTGAAATCTGTCCCACAAGACCATTTACTGTACATTTTAAAAGTTGCTGAGCTGACTCAAAATATCAATAATATTTTTTTTTTTCCCCCAAAAAGGGAATTAGAGATGGGCCTGTAATTATTTAATGTTGAAGGATACAGGTTGCCCTTCTTTAGAGGAGATTTAACAACTGCGGTTTTCAGTGATTTTGGAAAAATGCCCAATAATTAGTGCTCTCACCAAGCAGAAAGTGTTGCCATTGGTGAAATATATTGATTGGAAATAATAGTTCATGCATGCTAATGAGTCATCTGATCCATAAAAGAGGAGCTTTTAAATCTGAGTTTTACGATGAGGACGTCAATACTGATATCTGGGCTGCCCAAGGAAAAGGAAAGGAGATAGGACTCAAAAATGGATTTTAAGGTTGCTTTCTGCGTTTGTATCAAAACATGCATCGTTCCTCTTTGCTAATCATTAAGTGTTAACTGGACTCAACAATGACAACTACTGTGCTTTTTAATTCTTGTTCTTTTTTACTTTGATCTATATTTTTTCAACATGCTAGATCCTCTTTTCATTCAGCAGTATGTTTAGTCAAGTTGTCTTCTGTTTTCACTACCTCCAGCCAGTCAGTTAAACTGGGATTAGTGTCTCTTTGTCCCCCTGACTGGCAGTGTGGAGTCTGTGACAGACCTGAGAGGCACCGGAGTCCCATCAGATCAACCATGCTAATTAACTTGTTTAAACAAACTGGGAGCGAGAGTCAGGAGAAAAGCTTTCAGACCCCTTCAAAAAAGCCATTAAAAAGAAAGAGGGAGGGGAACTAAGTGACACAAGAGGGGTGGTGTGCAGTTTTATCGATGGCCTGGAACCCTGGAATCTTTTGTGTATATATGTACGTGTATTTACGTGGCGGGGCAAGAAGATTATGTGTTTATGGTGCAGGTCAGTCGGGAATGAGGAGCCCTCTGAAGAATCCCAGACGTGAGCAACTTAACCTTTGACCTCTGTGTGCTGAGCTCAATCAGAGATCGCAAACACAGATTCTAGAAGGAAAGAATACAGAGAATACAGGGAGGATCAAGGGAAAAGTCCTGGACCACTGACCTTCATTCACACCCAGTGAACCAGCCGTTCAGTTTCCATTGAATGAGTTTACTTTTTGAGGCTGTGCACACAGGGATATAACATGATTGTCACATAGCAAGCCTCATCTAATGCAGTCACTGGTGTTGCAATAGTGATTAGCTCTGGATATCTGATTGAAGCATCTCTTTAACGTGTCATCCACATTGTCACAGCCTGCACTAATGAGCTCAGCTTACCAAACGCACACACACAGAGAGCTTCATAGAGTTGTGCATAGGATGCGAATAACCTTGTACTTCCTCCTTCTCTGTGCAGTGTGTGTGCGTGTGCGTGTCTGTGTGTTTGTGATTGCTGGCATTGTAATTAGACGAAGGGCTATTATCCAGTAAAGATGTTTTCCCTCACAGACCAGTGGAACACTCGCCTTGAGGATTTTAGCGGTGCTGAGAGTTAATAATAGAAACGTTCAGGTTGAGTAGAGGCGGCATTTCCACAGGGCTTCGTTTAGTAATAAAAAGCCCCCGTCAGTGTGTGTAGTGGACAATCACACACACATACTGGCTCTCACACAGAGAGACAACATTGCATACCCTGTCAGAAAACTGCAGAGTTGTGTCTTTTGCTTTGACATCCTCAGCTGCAAAAACTGTACTTCTTTAAGTTCCCATGAAGTCAAAATCAGTGGTTAAGTGTTTTACCACATATGTATTGCACCATACGTCACCAAAATGCCAGTATTTGTTCCAACAATAACAAAAAAGTCCTTTTTTTATATTCATGTGTATTTTTGATGGTATTTCAGAGTTTGTCTTTTCTTGGAAGACCATTCAAAACACTTGATGACTCATCCTGCACTTAAAGGCATTACTAAATTTGTGTCCAATGAAAAGCTTTCTCGCTTATGATGCAGCAGAGCATGGAAGGAAAATACATCCATTCACCAGAGCAGACTGAATTGTTTCTGGGGAAATGGCCGCACTGTACAAAAGCACAACTTTCTAACTTTATTTACTGATTTGGTTGAAGCTGGACCACATTTTATGGAGAAAATATTTTCTGGTTTTCCCTCTGATGCTCTCTGGCTGCTTGGCTTTATCTCTTGTTTATTTAATGACAGACGGATGGATTGATGGATGGATTGATAGTGCTGGCTTTTTGCTAAAATAACTTAGCTAACTGCTAATTCCTGATAGCTCGGTTAGCCGTGAGTCAGCCTTGGGGTGTTGGAAGCCAAACCCAGCAAGAAAACCATCTAAGTAGCTTATTCTTGTCCCAGTTATCAAACTAGCCTCTGTTGGTCCAGGAAGTTGTTTTGGTACTGGTCTCAGTATGGATAGAGTGAGCTAATAGGGCTGCTTCCTTTTCTTATATCCATGGATATCTCACATCTACACGTAAAACCTTCCCTCCTTATTTCTTTACAAAACTCTGAATCTTATTATGCATCATGTACTATAAATGACCATATGGTATTTATGGCTGCAAAGCAAATGCACACAGACACAGAGCAGAGACAAAGCCATGTTAGAGTCGCAGGGATGCCTCAGTGTGATGTATGATCTTCATCCCTCCTCCCCACGGGCCATCTCCAGCTCAGCATCAGCCATAAGACAGACAGAGGAAATGAACGCTGGGGAATTTATCTCCCATGCTGGCATTGTTTCTGCCTGGTGAGCTCTGAATTAACACATTTATTAAAGTGCCGGGTTGAGACCTCCACTTATTACAGGGCAGAACTGCTGAGCAGGGATTGTGTGTTATGTGTTTTGTAAAAGCACAAATTGAAATGAAAGCTGTAGATTAGCGAATTAAAAGATTGGAAAATTAAAAGGGAGGCTATCATCATAACTTGTATCATCCACGTATTTACACCGGGGGCTGGAGAGACCATTGAAACACCCACACACAGAAATTAAATGTGAAATTATACATATGTGTTGACTAATTTTAATACTGTTTGCATGTCTCAGCATACAGATATATGTAACTCCTGATTTGGGCAAACAGTTTACCATCTCTCTGTATATGTATTTTATGTCTATTTGCAAAGTCACACAGGAAGTCACTGCTGTCAACATTTGTCACTTCAAAGAAAGTCGCACTAAAAGACACACGCTAGAGGGGATAGAAGAGGTCTTAGCTTACAGGATTGTGTATGCATGGACTATTTTTTGTCATTTTTTTGTCTTTTTTTTGCACAAGCTTTTGTTTCCCAGCTACATGATGGTTTAGTCAAGCTCCATTTGAAACTGACAACTTCCCTGTAATTTTTAGCAGAACTTGGCACAAAGGAGGAATAATAAATAACAAGTCAGTCCAGTTTGGGCTGTGTGAATATATTAGATAATCTCCTGGCAGGTTTGTGTGCATGTGTTAGAGTTAAAAGGATAGTTTGGATCATTTGATGAAGGGTTGCATGAGGTACTTATCTATAGTTAGTGTATTATCTATAGTATAATGTCCAACAAAAAATCTACATAAGCATACACTATATTTAGAGTATTTTCAGTGCTTTATGTTGCCATCAGACAGCATTTTCTAATGGGAAACTGCTCTCTCCAAACCAACGAAACTCCATAGGCAAAATCAATAATTTTACATTGCAGAACAGAGGAGGTGCAGATCTATGGCTGCCTCCATGTGTTAGTTTGTTTGTGTTATTAAGTGACTTCAGTGAATCCAAACTACCCCTTTAAAACACAGAAGTCACATGATAACACAAACAAACTAATAGATTGAGGCAGCAGTAGACCAGCAACTCCTGGGTTTTGCAATGTAAAATTACAGATTTTGTCCATGGGGTTTGGTTAATTTGGAGATTTGGCTTGTATTTGGCTTATATAATGGCAGCTTCCTGTCAGAAAAGGCTGTCTGACATGAAAGTAAAGCGCTGATAAATAAGATAAATAAAGTGTACAATTAAACTGATATTGTTTTACTTAGGTGGACTTTTTTAAGTGGCTAAAATACATTTTGCTACTGACCCTGTCTGCAGCAGTACATTGCTTAGCTTCTGAGCAGGGGCCCCTCTCTGCTTCACCATAATGGGCATCTCCATACACCTCCTCATCAAATAATCTGAACTATCCCTTTACATGCTAACTGTTGTAGAGGAAACTTGCGCAAAGTAGGTCTGAAGACATGGGTGCAGGTTAAACCCTCAGGCACCTTTGGCCAATCACAATCACCAGCGCACACAGGCAACTAATTTAGGGCCCCTGACACAACATTAAATCCACTTTATAAACATCCATTCTTTAGCTGGATAGGAGAATCCCTCAGTAGCTCCTTACCAAGCAAATGTCAACATCCAGTCAAGTTTTAGAGAGGGAACAGAGCAGGAAATATCCCTGATTAATGATTGGACCGGCTCATAAACTCAGACAGCACATTTGCCAGCAGTTGAATGCCAACTGCACTGATTCTTGATCAGACTCAGATGTGCAGACTGTGAAGCTGCGTAGGCCCAGTGGTATGAAACCCCTTCTTGGTCTCTCTCTCATTTCCTGTGGTGTTTCCTGCTCTCTTCCTAGCGACTGTGCAGTTTCTGTCTCGAGGCTAGAAGGTAAAGCAGTAGCTTTGATTTGATGCCTGAGCAGCAGTCTTTAACTTTACCCTCCAGCCCTCTTTTTCTCCTCTGCTGTGGACTGATGTCTCAGGGGCACTTCATCTCCTGTCTCTCCCACTCCTTCATCCACCCTGCCTCCACCTCTACCCCTACGGCTGCTGTAGTCAGCCGGGCTAATGGAGCCACTTACTGCCCCTTTAAATCTTAACGGTGCTGGTTAACCCTTTATTGATGTTCCTAGACCCCTCAGCTGCCTGCAGGCTGACCAGACTGTAAATCTACTACCTGGGCTTGATCAGCTGCTCACAGGGAGGCTTTGACTGAAGGCAGGCTCAGTCATTAGACAAAACGGAAAAAAAAAACCAAAAAAAACTAACTATAACCATTTGTCAAAAACTGAACAGTGATGTGTTTTTCCCTGCAAGCCCTTTGTTCTTTAGCCTTTTGATTCCTGCCACCACCAGAGATGGGACATACTGAACGTTTTGTGGTTTGCCAATTTTCACAATGGCACAAAAGTTAAAGGGGTATTTTGGATTATTTGAAGTGGGGTTGTATGAGGTACTTATAGTAGATGCTGGTGGCCACGCCCAGTTAGCAGAAGTAGAGAGTGCCACCAGCATGGAGGCTATACAATGAACTGCTGTGGATAAAAGGTATTTTAGCCACTTAGAAAAACAGGTCCACCTAAAAAAAAAACAATAACCAGATTAAGTGTACACTATATTTAAAATATTTTCATAGCTTTACTTTGCCGTCAGACTTTTGCGCCGGGAAACCTCCATGATATAAGCCAAATATCATTTTCTAACCAAACTCCATAGGCAAAATCAGTCATTTTACCTTGCAGAACACGAGGGTTGCCGGTATTCCACTGCCTTGATCTGTTAGTTTCTTTGTGTTATTGTGTGACTTTGGTGTTGTAAATGGATAATTAGGATTTACTAAAGTCATGCAATTACACAAACTAAAACATCAAGGCTGAGGTAGACCAGCGACTTCCATGTTCAACTGATATTGATTTTTTTAAGGTGGAGGTTTTTGTAATTGGCTGAAATACCTTTTGTTTCTGACCCCTTCCTTGCTTAGCTTTCTTTCTGGTACTCCTCCTTGCTTCTCCAAACTGGGGGCATGCCGACTGACGTCTACTGTCAGTAATACATCCAAACTATCCCTTTAAAGTGAGTGGAAGCATGTGACTCAGCTGTTGTACCCTTATATCTGTATCTAATTTGTTGTTAGCCTGAGGCACATTTTGTGTATTTTTTTTTACAAAGATGCTTTCCATGACAAGCTTGCAATGATACGTGACAGCTGAATTCAGCCCTTGTGTCTCTCCGCATCAAATGGATCAGCCTCAGTGGTGATGGGTAATCTGATCACAAAGCTAAGATGTATACACATTAGCTGTAATCTTATGAGTCCCATTCACGGCAGTATGAGTGAGAGTTAAATGGGAAAAAATGAGAAAAGAGGGAGAAAAGTGTGTAAGAGCGGTCGTTGCAAGTGAACAATGACAGGCATCTAGATCATGCTTCTCGGATCATTTCCCCTTCCATATTGGAGTTTATGGTTTGTAGATTCTACTGCAGTAAAGAACGCATTTTCAGAGGCAGATGTTAGCTTTGATTGATTTCTTCTTCACCATAGAATATCTCACAGATGCTCACAGATGCTCACTCTGTGTTCGTTGACTGTTTGTAATACAGAGACAGACTAAAGCCTTAAAACCATCAGCAGATCTCCCCCGAGGCACATAGAGCTTTATGTAGTCTGGAGTGCTTGTCCAAATATCTAATAACCCATCTTTGGTTTTAAGGCTACATCCCACCCTCATCCTGCTCATCTCTTCTTCCCCCCTGAGGCCTTAATGGAAGGAAATGTGTTTACCCAAGGGGAAATATGCTGGGTCACATGCAATATCGCAGCCGACCACCTCCATTGGTATTCACAAATACCCTGCAAGTATATCCACACGACAGGTGGCCTCAACTGCAGCCCAATAAACTCCACAAGACTGCTTCTCCTCCTTTTTTCTCCTGCTTCCAAGCCCGCCCTCCGCTCCAAAGGCCAGCCGTATCCTTTTACCTCAGGCAAAGCTGGACTGATGGTCTGGGACATGTTAGCCAGCTGCCAAATGAAAGGGGATAAATCACGCAAATGAAAACAAATAGAACCAGGTCTGCTTAACTCTAATTAAAGCCGGTCCCTCCGCTCTGTAAACTCTGCCGTGTTCGACATACTTGACGGTGCACCCGGAAACATGTGTTCCTCCTGAATTCCTCCATCTCTGAAACAGAGCCATGTGTGGCTGCACGGGGGGCAGGAGTATGACTTTCAGGGGCACTCACCGTGTTTTTTTTGTCCTTCATCAAATGCTCTACTCTGTTCGTGTTCTGTAGAAACAGTCTCCCCAGCGTACGACCAAGATATCATCGCCATTTACTCTGTGTGTGTGTGTGTGTGTGTGTGTGTGTGTGTGTGTGTGTGTGTGTGTGTGTGTGTGTGTTCGCATCATTTTAAAGGAATAACTCATCCCCAAATGAAAAATGCATACTTTTCCTCTTACCTGCTGTTTGTCCATCAAGTTTGTTTTGTTGTGAGTTGCTGAGTTTTGGAGATATCAGCTGTAGAGATCTCTGCATTCTCTTGAATATAATGGGAGTAGATGCCACTCGGCTTGGGGCTAAAAAAAACAACAACACAACAGCAGTGTCTTTTTCCATAAATCATGACGTCGTTACTCAGGATAATCCACAGACCTTGATGTGAACAGTTTCATGTTGGAGCTATTTTCTTTATACCAAAACTTCCTGTTTCCTTTTGTTTGATAAATTATTTGTTCTCTTCTAGTCACTCATTAAAGCTCCATTAAAGCTTTTTACCACCCTGTTGTGTTGCTGTCCCCCCGTCATCTTCATCATTTTGTGAAAATGGAAAAATTATTAAGTTAGCAAAATGTTTTGTCTTGGTTTTTTTTTTATAAACATGTTAGGGCCAAATAGTATTGTTTGAAAGTTTGACAAGATATCTTTGTTGTTAGCAGAGTTAGAATTTCATCATTTTAGATACAAGGCCACTTGGGCTTTGCTGTTTTGAGGGCACAAAGGACAAATGCCAGGGCTGTAGGGTTAAAGATGATTTTAAATATTTATTTATTATTTTGATAAACTAACTCATTATTTTTTTTTAAAAAGTTGCCAGACTGTTAACAGAGACGCCAGTCTGCAGTTTAAACCACCGAATTGTTGAGTAACATTAGACTTCATGAAAGTCCTAAGATCAAGTTTAGATCACGTAGACACTTTTGTCCATGTTCGGACGCACCCTTACTTTCACTCGTCCTGAGTGCTCTATTTTCTCTGTTGTTCTCTCTGTCACACTTAAATAGACTCTGTTTTTCCAATGGTTCAGAGCAGGTTCCAAATCTAACCCAACACTGGTTATGTATGCATTGTTTGACTTGATTTTGCGCAATCTGCATTGCAACAAAAGACACTGGTGTCTAAAAACCGTACTGACAGGAAAAAGGCAGAGGAGAAAACAGCTAAATCAGCTGGGGCAGTGTGGGCAGGACATCAAGGCCAATGTGGCTGCAAGACAGACCTTTTTTGAGGGGCATAAGGCCAAACTGAGGGGGCACGACCACCGTGAAATTCCTGCCCTGGCTGTTAGATAGAAGAAAGAAGAAATGAAGAAGTAGAAATGAAAGTGCAACTATTGCAGATATTATGTGCAAATAAATATTTAACAGTAATCTCATTATTACTATTATTATTATTATTATTATTATCATTATTATATAAGACTCTTTCCATTAAATGAAATATATTTCTGAGAAAAATGTATTTACTCTGCTTTGAATTTGTCTACAACACGGTGGACATATTTTGTGGTTTGCTTGTACATTATCTGCTTACAGTTAATTTATAAAAAAGTGCTGGAGTTTAACCAACAGTTATGTCTAATAGCCTTATGACTGCTTAATACAATGAATATTAAGTTATGTCTCAAAGGCACTTTTTGGTGATATTGACCCATAATGTTTTACAGTTGTAATTACTGCAGTTTGTTTGTATGCAGTTTGAACATTTACACTCATGCTAATGTATATTTCTCTCTCTCTTTTTCTCTTCCACCCTACCGTGCATCTGGTGACTCCACTGCATATAGGTAAGCATATTCTTAAATATGTATTTTTACTACATTATTCCTCATCTGTATAGTTCGAATCGTCTGGAGCACTTGTATGAGCAGTACTTGTATGAATTAAACATGCATGCACCAAAAGTCGTTGCTTTGGTGGTTGAACTTACATAACTGGAGAGACAGACTAATGAGCGCTGGCTGGCTACTAACTTAATGAGATGTAGGGATCGTCCTACATGCACCTGTCCCTGCATGGCATGTGTCACTCTGCATCGCTCACTCTTTCTCATTTATATTATAATGTCTGTGTCAGGGACATTGTATCTGTGATGGGTCGATTCAGGGAGATGGGAGTGCTAGCTGTGACTGTGTGTGTGTGGAGCAATAGATGAAGGATTTTTTCCATTTCCCTCATGTGCCCAGTGAGGGAGACATACATGAAGCTATATGGCTCTGGTGATAGATATATAGATGTCTGTTCACCAGCAGCAAATCCTTATCTGTAGCCCACTGGTTAGCCGAAAGAAAATAACAAGTTGCCACTCATCCACCTCCCATATCCGCCTCATCGCAGGGCTCAGAGGTTCCTCTCCAGTTTACTGTACAGCCTAAAGAGTAGCTCAGTTGTCGTACAGTGGGAGGCAGAAGTGCCCTCCAGCAACGACGATATCTGCTCTGCCAGAATGTATCTGTACACTCCTGCACAGGGAAAACAGGAAGGCTCACTGACCCATGGACTAGTTCAATTAGCATTCGCCAACGACACCTGCTCTCACCAGCAGCACACAGCTCTAGTGTGTGCGTGCATGTGTGTGTTTCGCTGGTATTACTGCACATCTCCATTAAATATTAAACCATAAGGCTGGGAGTGCACTGGGGTAGACCTCCTGTTCCCCTCTCTCATCAAAAATAAAAGGACAGCAACTGTAAAATATTTGGGAGATGGAAAAAGGAGAGGCGAGGTAAGAGAAAGGATTTTACAATAGCTAGAGAGAAAACCGCAGGGAGGGATATGGGCAAAACACTAGCAAAACAAGTGAATCATTAAAAGAAAAGATTAAAGTAATTAAAAAGGAAAAAGACTGTGGAGAAATGATGTAGCTTTTAGCTACTTTTTTTTAGAATAATAACTGTAGACTTAATAACACCTGCTGCCACATCAGTTTTAAGTCCAAGTGTTGCGGAGAGAAGACAGATAGAGTGTAGTGAAGGGAAGGTCAAAGGTCAGAAAGTGGAGCCACCCAGCTCGTAATGACTTTAACCTTTGACTCTCAGCCGTGTCCTGAGTCGTCTCTTAATGCAGCATGACTAACAGCTCGGCATCGCTTCACATTCTTATGTCTGTGTCTACAGAAGACAGAAGAGAAACTCAGACTGATGTAAATTTAAACTCCAGATTAAAAGAAAAACACTGAGAAACACTCCATTCACCACATTCACACGGCGGCCATTTTCCTCTGGAAAATCACTATTATTTCACCACTTCCTCATTGATCAGCGACTGAAAAGACAATGGATAGCAAAAATCTGGAGGGACATGTGGTATTTCAAGCTAAAACAACATATCTGGTAACTCATTAACTACTGTGTGACAGCTGACATTAGCATTCATATACTTTCTAGCCAGCATTACCATGTGATTGATTGTTGGATGTAATCTGTATGAACATTACAGTGAGCACATTGTCACATAACGTTACTGACTGAACTGGAACATTTCTGAGGTTGAGTGAAGAGACAGCAAGACAGCTAACGTTAGCTTTAGCCTACATTAATCAAGCTTGATTACATCCAGTGCATTTTACTTCCAGGCTTAGCGTTAAATAAATGTGTCCAAGATGTGTGTTGATATTTCAGAACTAATTTACACTTTTCCTGTTGTGTTGTAGAACACGATCAAAGAGTACTGTCAGCTAGGAAGTGGAAGAATGCTAATTATTAGCTGCTATCTCACAGCAGCTAAAAGAGAGCCTCATGTGGCTGTGTCCAAGATAAGTGTTGATCTTTCAGAATTAACACATTTATTTACTTTCCCATTGTATCGCATAACACTATAAAACTGTAGCAATGTCCCTCCAGGTTTTCCCTTTTCATTTTCTTTTCAGTTGCTTATGAATTAGGAAGCAATGAAATATTAACGATTTGTCAGATTCCGATTTACAAGCTGAAACACAGCAGCAGCATTTGAGCTCCCCGTCCTGAGTGTGACATCAGAGGAAAATGGCGGCTGTGCGAATATGCTGAATAGGATGAATGCATTCTAATTTTACTGGAACCCTTGTGCTTTATGCCTCTTCCCACAATCTTATGATGTAAAATGCATTGTCACCATGATGCAAAATGCTGAAAGTTTATTTCCAGGAAGCCCCCTACTGTAGCATGGCATTTGTGCTTCCTTGGAGCCAACAGTCCCAGCTTTGTCTCTAATGGAACAGAGGACTTCAAACGTGACTAATTGTTATCTGTTTGTTTGTTAATGTGCCTCTTGTTTGGTGCTGTTGGGAACAGATGTGCCTGATGAGCTTTGTGAAGTGGTGGAGATATGCAGTGGGACGAGCCTAATCAGTAGCGCAATTATAAGTTGTGGAGTACATCATCTGCATGAGCTGAGGAGGAAAATAAAGTTGTTGTTGTTGTTGTTGTTTTTGATTCGCTGTACATGCTGCATCATGAGCGTGCCTCCTTCACAGCTAGAGATCTGCCAAGTCCTCAATAGAGGGAGATGAAGGAGAGACCAGGCTCTCCAGAGGAAACATTAAGAATAACTGATGTGGAAGTGTTAGAGAACAGCTGGCCTATACCCTGACCAGCCCGCAAAAAAACTGACGGGAGAGGAAGAAGGACAGGTAGTGTAGAGAGATGTGATTGAAATGAGGATAGATCTGTTGTTGAGGGATGAAGGGAGGTGCCATACTCCCTGACCTCTTACCTGACCCTGTGTGGTGATGCCTGAAGACTTCTCTAAAGGCCACAACCTCAGAACTCAGTGTGATGGATGCCTCAGGTTTCACTAGGATGGTCTGTGAACACCTACTGAGTCTATCTAGTGCAGTGTGGATGTTCCAATCATGAGGCTTAGTTTTTATGAAGAAATAAATGTTTTGTAGATTACACACCAAATCAAGTATGGAGCTCCAGATTTTGATTTTTGTCAGTTGTCTTAAAAAGCTGTTAAATTAGACAAGTGTATATTTTAGGCATACTTGCCAACCTTCCAGATTTTCCTGAGTGACTCATGTTTTTCATTGCCCTCTCCAGGTTTCCTCCTGGGGTCACAATTCTCATGTATTTCTAACAATTTCTGATATATCTTCACACCTTTTTTCCCTTTTCATTATCACAACCTTTTTCTGGCACTGTACAGCATATTTATTGTCTGCAGTTTACACCCAGACAACAATACAGTTGCACGCGACACAGAAGTGCATCCAGTTCTCCTTATAACATCCATGCTTGAATACTACAACAAAGAAATAACCAAGTGAATTTCAGACATTCTGTGAAAAAGAATTCTGGTTTCTTCCAGAACGTTTTAAGTGAGAGGTACACATTTTTTTCTAAGAGCAGCCTAACTAATATACCTGTAGAAAAACATTTGTAAAATATTCATTTCCTGTGTTTGATTTTGGATCAGGTGAGGCTAAATGTGGTCCCGTTGTGTTTTCCAGCTAATACATGTCAGTTATAGGTCATCTGCAGGTATCTTTTTGCAAAAAACAAATATACTCATTATTTTTATATTTTCATTCATTGAAAGTCACCAGAATGCAGGAAACAAAGTCTATGAAATTTTTCTGTGGGAGGACCCCAAGACTGGAGCCTGACCGAGGCTGGATTTTTGGGTCTGATTCTGATATCAATGTTAGGGAGTAAAAAAAATTCTAATATCGATTTATGGGCCAATATTCTTCATTCAAAATCCCAAATGACATCAGGGCACTGAAATACTTAATAATTATAAATAACCATAAATTAAAAAAAATAGAACAACGTGAATGAAAAAGGATCAGATATACATTAAATGCTGCCTACAAAACTAAAAAGAATGTAAAAAAAAAATGCATACACACTCATACCAATATAGCTGTTCTAGTCCAATATCAGGCCGATAATATTAGACCACCGATTTATTAACATTTACCCCAGACTCCCCACTTTGGTTTTGAAATCCTAACTATTTTTGAGGCCTCAACGTTGGCACGTATGTTTGTAGGTGGCTAAGTTAAATAACTGCACATCGATTTGAAATTCACAGGAAAGCATTTCTTTCATTTTATTTCCTTGGTGACCTCACATTAGACCTTTGGCTAATTATTTTGTTAAGAATATGTTATAAATAAATACAGTCTTCCTTAAAAAGATGTTCGTCATGTTCGCAGCAGATTGCAGATGTGATCATGCTCAGGGGAAGCAGTTTGTGTGTGTGAGTTTAGACTCCTGTCTAGCAGATCACACAGATTTTTTTTTCCCCTCTGAGCTCTGTGGCCTTTGGCAAACCGCGGTCTGGCAGCGGGTCCTGGATGGCACCTGAAACGCGTGGGGTCTTGAGGTTACGTTAGAGCGGCGCACAGCTTGGCAGTAGAGGACACAACCTCCTCTGTCACTGCTGCCGCATAGAGACATATTAAGATGTGAGGTCTCAAATGGAAAATAACATTCCACATAACATCAGGATTAACATAATCAACAATATTTGTCACATACATCTCCTCAGAAGCATTATTGCATTGGTATATCCAGGTGGAGTTGCATTATTAACATGATATGAGATGCATGTTCTTGCTCAGCTACTTCCCCAGTGATTATCTAGTGCTTCTGTCTTTTCCTGAAAAGGGTAAACTCACCACTTTATGCCTCAGCTCCTGTGTGGTTAAGTGAATGCTTATTTGCTTTTTTAAGTTCCTCCCCTTACAAATGTAATGCTAAAAGAAAAAAACAGCCAGGATTTATGTGGATTTGTGTGCTACTGTGTCTTTCCTGAGAATCCTTCCTTTGCTTCCCTCCCCCTCCACCTTCACTCTCTTTAGCTTATGTTTTGTAACACCAACCCTCCATTCTTACCTCCTTATCCCCTATTAACCTCTGAGAAGGAGAGAGTCTTAACTGCTTATAAAGGCAGAGTCACACATTTATGTCGATGCCTACCTTTTATGCTGCAATGGCAAACGCCAAAGTGTCTAAACAGACCGGGGTCACCGTGACAGTGTCAAGTTTTATCCCAGTCGGTGATGAAGTTAAAGCTCACTGACCAACATTTCAGGTGATGCGTGCAGTTTGGTTAAGTTTAGGCGACACCAGTTCTCCCTTAAAACAATCAACGCTCACAATTGGTTCCCCGTGTGAAACTAGGCTAAACTAACACTTTTCCTGAATAAGTTCTACCAGGACAAACATTTAACACACATGACGGATCAGCTGTTTCCGGTCTTGTTGCAGCCTCTTCCTCTGCTATGATATAGCCTAATGGTTTTCCAACTTAAGAACTGGCGACACCAATTTCTTATGTCCTTTTACCAACTCCTAATAAACTAGCATTCACTCACATTTTCTTTTGTAATTGTATAACGATATTGGATGGAAATAATTCACTCGAAGAATTTTTTGTAATCATATAATGGTAGAAGATGGAAATATTCACTTGCATTTTCTTTTGCCGATTTACTCAAACTTTGGTTCAAATTTGCAATACAATTATATGGAAACATGGCTACTAAGACCTGTAGTGTCCTGTAGTGGATCAACTGGTCTATTACACGCTTTGGCGTGAGACTGGGCTGTAGGGATGAAACGATAATCAGTTTCACGATAAACAGTGAAATTATTCCTGACGATTAATGTTACAGTTTCAAATTTTAATTTCAATTGCTGTGTTTCATTGCCATGCTTTGAATGCATGCACAGCGGCAACGAGAAGTTTGTTTTGCGTCACTGAAAATTAATCAAATCAAATTGTTCAGAGGTTTTCAAAATAAAACTTGGTGAAATGATTTCAGTTTGTGTATCGATAGTTCTTGAACATTTGCAGCAGTATTTTAACATTACTGTAATAATAATAACCATGATCATTTTGGTCACTATAGTCATGATATTTGATATCATGATACCAGGCTGCAACATAAGCAATGCCTTCCATAAAATTAGACATATAGGGCCTTTGCATGCTACAACAAGTTTTTATTTGTCTGCCTCTTCTTTGTTATATTTTCTTGATAGAAGAGTTTATAGTTTTTCTCTTTCAGGGTTTTTAGCTAAATTCACTTTTGCTTATCTATAAAAGTAATTTCCAGTGCAAACCTTGTCTGTCTCAGTTATTGTTACCACTGTGTCTCAACAAGTGAAAGAATGTACATGCTATTACTTTGAGCTTCTTTCAAGAAATGAGCACTTCAATTTAGTTGGAATTTTGACAATAAAAGGATGAAGGCTACCCACAGCTATAAATCTTTTGCTACTCTTTTTGCACCTACAGCATAGCTGTGGTGACACCTCAATACAGAGGCGCAATTCAGGTTTAAAATGAGGCTTTCCGTATGTAAGGAGATTGTGCATGTTCTCCCTCTCCCTACTGTGATTAGAGTAATGGAAAACCCAAACTGAACCTCAGCAGAGACCAAATCCAGATTCCTCCAATGAAACACAAATCTGTCGGCAGGCTGTCTGGAAAGGCCGCACATCTAAATTGCATTTTTACCGCACAACACATCGGAGCCCGGCACACTTCACACCACTTCTGGGCTCTGAATGCAGCGGAGGCCCTCGTGTATGTGATGGAGATTTCAATGTGTGTTTGTCATGTGTTGCTCTCTTGTTTGTGTATAGATGTGTGTTCATTGTGTGCATGTTTTTGCATTCATGTCCACATAGTGTGAAGAGCTCTCTTCGTGGAGTGCAATATGCTGAGTGTTTCCCCAGCAGTGTGTAGGAGATAATAGCAGCAGACAGAGGCTAATGTACAGTCCTATAAACAGTAATGGATCCTGTGGGGATACAGAGCTGATATGAAACTTGGGCCACTCTCATGGTATATTGCCTTTAATATGGCACTGTTGACACACTGCACAGCACATGATAGGCACGAATGTTTAGAAGAACAGCAGGAATATGACATGACTATATTAAAAAGACATTAGGAAAATACAACCTGGGCGATGGGAGAGGCTCAGTGCTGAGCTGCAGTCCCCTTCAGTATGTGTAAGATCATTTTTGGATTTTAATAGTTTTAGATTATTCCAGTGTGTAGGAGATAGGATGTGATGGGATGCTGATTGTATCAGTCTTCCCTCCAGATATCTGTCATTAATCTGAGCACACATTCTTTATTCCTCCTGTTATTAACACAATGACAGACAAATAGACAAAATAAAACGCCTCTGGTAACAACATTCATTTTCTGTTTCATGGAGGACACTGAGCTCAGTGATTATGGCAAAAAAAAAAAAGTTATGATAATGTTTAGTGTAGTCAGGGACAGTGGTGCTCGCATCACCAGATACACCATTAATCATTCTGTCGAGAGTGGAGGGAGGCAGGGCTGGAGAGGGGGATGGTTTGGAGGGGGGTCCTGCGCAGGGGGCAGTGACAGTTTGGCAAGGTGATGTGAGCTGAACTACTAGCCTGTGGAGAAGTCCCCCCACCCCTCATCTCCCCCCATATCACACCATCTCCCCTGCTGGAGCTACCACTCTCTTTCTCTCTGTCACCTTCTTCTCTCTTACCAGCCATGTTTTCATCCCCACTATTAAGGCACAGTGTTTACCCCCCGGTGTGGATCTCCTGGGCCTGACTGTCGCTCACACTACTGAGTGTTAGACCGCACGTCATGTGGAGATAGGATATATTGAATTTTGAGATGTTGTGTGTGTGTGTGTGTGTGTGTGTGTGTGTGTGTGTGTGTGTTGTGTAACAATTGATATGTCCGTGCAGTATATGCACACAATATATTCAATATATGCAGGCCATGTGGGAAGGGCAATAATCCAAATGTATTAAATTACAGGTATTATGGATCTCTTACTAACCTAAATGTGCTAATAGCAATTTTAATAAATGTCTATAAACCAATCAGCCAATAGTGCAATATCTTTGAATGAATTTCTGTAATAAAACAAGAGTCAGAATCCATGGTAACGGCTCTGTGAGACTGCACTGAGACACAGCTGCACTTTAAGCTAAATGCTAACATCACTGTGCTAACATACACACATTGACAATGCTGTCATGCTGATGTTTAGCAGTTAATTTTTTTTTACCTTTTTTGCTAATTAACACTGAACACAATGTACAGCTGAGGCACAGGACACCAGACGACCACTAAAGGGGGCGTGGCTTGATGGCTATGAAGTGTGTGACAGGGGAGGTTAGGAGACACAAACCAGAGTGAGCGACTGACCAGCGCTCAGTGAAGCAGGAACAGCAGACAACAGAGCTAGTAGTCAGAGCTAAAAAGTCATGACCAGCTGCTATCAGACTTTCCATCTCCAGGCTCGAAACGCAGAGACTCGCTTTCAAATCATTGCCCATTGTAAAACTTTCTGTTACCTGTGTCGTGGCTGAGCTAGCGGGCGGCTCAGAGAGGCTGAGAGGCTTCCTGGTGTGTGTGTCTGTGTTGGAATGTCAGTATGATATCAGTATGATTTAAAACAGTTGATGGCCAGTTTTTCAAGCCATGAAATTCAGATATTTATAAATTTGTTAACCAAAGTCAACACCATGTTTCATCGCAGTACAGTCATAATTAAGTTCACATCTAAAAAAAAACTTGTTTATATGTGCAGTACCGCTTTCAATAGTTGTTGAGGTATTTCAGTCTCCAACGTGGTGGACTGACTGACCTGTCAACATCCTAATGAACTGCTTGAGTGGCTAAAAATAATTATTGTTATATCTGTAATGTTTTAGGTAAATGTAAGCTTGATACTGATTATTAACTAGAATTAAATATGACTGTTTATGTATTTGTGTGCAGTGAGTTCACTTTGTAGTCAGACTTTGTGCTTTTCTAGTGATTACTGACTAATATGATCCGACAGAAAATGTCACTGAAGCAGCTCTTCATCTTATAGCTGTTGAGTGAAAAACCTTTCATGTTTTAAATTCGGTTCGAGGATTACATGCTCTCTAATGGGATGAGAAAAACGTACACACCCTTGATTCATAAAACCGTTTCAAAACCTATTAGAAAAATGCAAAAACACATGGTCATCAAACTAAAAATGACTAAAAGCAAAGACTGTAAAGTGCAACTCACGCCTTACATGAGGAGTTTCGTGTAATTACTTACGCCTCTGACAGCTGAAAACAATAGAAATGTATTTTTGAAATGATTTCTTTCTTTGGCAAAGCTGCTTTTAATATCAAGTGCACTGCATGTAGCTCACACAGGCCTGGAAAAAAACACCCCACCATGATCTGTGGAATCCTGATATGAACTGGAAACAGCAGTGGTCATTCCTTAACACAACCGCAGGGATAATTGGTTCGTAGGAAAACATCCTTTGGTAGATTTTCAAACGTTCTCAAAGGTTCATCCCCGTATGTGTACTCTTTGATCTGTCAGCTTGATTTCCCTGTGAAGTTTCTTAGTGTATTTGTGCATCTGCATTAGTGTGAGCCATTGAGTACACGCTCCTGGGTGGGCATGCATGTGCAGTGTATGCATGTGTGTATTATTTTATGACTGAAGGCCATGTGTGTAGGAGTGTGTAACAGTGACATCAAGGGCTCGCCATAGACAGGAACCCCAGGGAGTTGCATCAGCGTGGTAGCTAGACGTGCCGCTATCTGATGTGGTTGTCATGTCTAATTTAACCTTTGAGCCTCGTCTGATTTATAGAATTAAATATATAAAATGCCCAACAGTATGGCATGAGAAAATTCTTAAATATTTCTTTTTGCCTTTTTTTATTTTTCTCTCCTCATTGCTCCCTCTCACTCTGCCTTTCTCTTGCTCTGGTTTAGTAGTGAGGCTTCTGTGTCAGTTGTGTTTTAAACACCTGCTTTGAGAACAGAGATCAGTCGCGTGGAAAAGCCCAACAGAAGCCTTCAAGGGCTGCGGATCACAGGCAAAGTCAAATATTTGGGTATGGAACGGCGGGGAGGTGCACAGAAGAAATCTTTTCATCCCTCCTCCCCAGATGAGGATTTCTGCAGCTGTCAGAATGCATCTTAGGGTTTTGGGGAATGAGTCCCAGCAGGTGACAGGGTGAGATACATACACCAAAGAAGCTGATTACAATATCCCTCGGTTAGGCCAAGCAACTCACCATTCTTGTCGTAAAAAGAAATATCAATGAATTTTAAGCTTCAGTTATGATATTCCTTCTGTATATCCTACTGTAAGAATGTTTACTTTGTATCAGCAAACATCTCTCTCCCTTCTGTCGGTACCAAAGAGTGAATTAGTGTACCAGCACAGAAGCTAAGCATCGTATTGCTGTGGATGGGGTCAGCAACAAAAGATATTTTAGCCACTTAAAAAAGGCCCATTTAAAAACATCAATATCAGTTTAAGAGTATGCTATATTTTGAATATTTTCACTGCTTTACTTTGCCATTGACAGCCTTTTCTGATGGGAAACTGCTGTTCTAGAAGCCAAATTCCAAACAAACCAAACTCTATAAAAAATCACTAATTTTACTTAGCAGAACATCTGTAAGTTTGTTGGTGTTATTCTGTGGCTTCAGTGAATCCAAACTATGCTTTAACAACACTGAAGTCACACAATAACCCACACAAATGAACTGATTGAGGCAGTGGTAGATCAGCAACTCCTGTGTTCTGCAAGAAAAAGTGCAGATTTTGCCTATGTTTGGTTGGTTTTGAGAGAGCAATATTTGGCTTATATAACAAAGGTTGTCTGTCAAAAAAAAGGCTTTGTGACAGCAAGGTAAAGTGGTGAAAATATTCTAAATATAGTGTACACTTGGACTGATATTGATTTTTTTTAGGTGGACCTTTTATAAGTAGCTAAAACACCTTTTGTTTCTGACCCAATGCACAGCAGTACATTCCTTTGCTTCCATGCTGGTACTCCTCCCTGCTTCTTCAAACTGGGGGCATGCTGTCCAGCATCTACTGAAGGTTAAGTGTGGTACCCCACTTCAAATAACTATCCCCTTAACAACAACAATTGTAGGATGTTTTGATCCCAAATCCACTTTTTAGTGTTTGAGAAGTCTGTGAAAACAAAACCTGCCACTGTCAAGTTTGCTCTGACTTTGAGTTCACTGATAAGAAAACCATAGGCCTGGGATTAAAACCGTGTGAAAGTGAAAACGATAGCTTCAAAATGTCTTCCCGAGGGCCTGGCAGATGATTTTTTGGGGACTGAGTCAAAGCACTCCAATTTTCATTATGATACTTTAGCGCAATTGCCTTTAATGCAGACAATTTAAAAGCGGCACAGGTGGAAGATACAATAACTGTGAGAACCGAAGCCACACTGCAGCGGAAAAACAAGAATATCTTCTGTTGAAGGCAGCATTTCTAACTGCACTTTAACCCAAGTGCCGGTGCCTGAAGTAGGAATCTTGAAGTCTTATTGATCGGTGCGAGTGAGAAACATTGCAAGACTGGAACTTTGGCACCAACAACGAGAAAACCATAACAGATTGTTGTGTTGAAGAAGAGAGAGCTAAACTTTAGGAACGGTCATGAGCATATGATCTCTGTCTCTTACTGGGGTCCTGAGAAAAGATTTGGCATGAAAAAGACTGGAAAACACAGAGGGCTTTTGTAACCAATAAAATTACATTAGGAAGAACTTGAGAACTAATCACTGGCACCATTTCCAAATGGACAGCCAATTGAATGGGCTGCAGCAGGATTTACAAGCTCACTTTATCTCACTTTTTTACCTCCCTGAACTTGACGAGACTGAGCTTTTGCCAAAAGAGCACTTTGGGGATTTTTCAGGAAGAGCTGCATAGATATGCTGGGAAAAGGACATCAGGGCAGCTTGAGAAAGAATGGATAGATGCATTTTAGCTCTCATTACCATAGTATATGTTAAATGCTGACAAATAGAAGGTATGAAAGGGAACAATCTGCATTGCTACCCCATGGAGGAATCTCATTTCAGCTGCTTGTATCTGCAGCAGAGTTCGGTATGAAACCAGGATAATTGGCTGAGTTTCTTTATGTCTGTTGCCTGCTGTCATCTCTCTGCTCTAGTATTTTAGATATCTGCCACTGGGGAGTGTCAAAGAGATGAATGCGGTGGAGATGAGACGGGGCAGCCTCTACTTTTTAGACTGTGGAGCTATCGCTATCTCTGGCTATTTATCTGCATTTCCCTGTGGGTGACAGGGAATGTGGCTGAGCTCGGCTCTGGCTGAGCTCCGTCCTTGGAAGTGGGTGAGCAGCGGACAGGCTGGGAGTCAGACGGGTGCCCTCAGCTTACCACAGATCATTAATGCATGAGGAAGATGGAGATGGGCAGTATCCTGTTCCACTGGAGAAAAGGTCACAGCCAGTGGAGACTGCAGAGGAAAGACAACATGAGTTGAGAATGCAGGAAGATGCAAAGGATAGAAGTAAGATAAGTAGAAGGGTGGGAGGATAGAAAACTGGACTATGAGAAAGAATTGTGAAGTTGATGGTATGTGTTGTATATATTTTAGTATTCGACATGAGTATAGAAGATAAGCAGCATATCTGATTAACTCTTTGAATCAATAACTACTATTTACATGGACTGCAGGAACCAATGTATTGACTTTCTTCTAAGCAAGACAGTTTTTTAATAAAGCTGTTTACATCAGTTGTTAATAGAACTACTCCATTCTCATTCCCATTTACATGCTATGGAACAGAGCCAAATCAATGACAACAGCTGGTCCCCCCACTCCAGCGCTCAACCTCAAACCTCTGTTGTTTTGCTCCTTCGGTTTATGCTTGAATGCAAATTTTGCAAAAACACAAAAGCTTTGAGAAGTTCTTTTAAAAGATATACATGAGAGTCAAGTTTGATGATGAAGCATCACAAAGGTGATTCCCCTGGGAAGAACACCATGAACACACAGGGAGTTTCTCCTTAAGAGTGCTCGTAAATGATGAAACAATGGATGAGACACAGAATCGCGTGTCTTACTGGAAGATATTTTTTGGCATGCATTGTCAAGATGCCAGATCCTCTATCTGGCATCTTGTCATGGTATCTTGTCTTGTCTACTTGGTTTGATAATGGTGTATACATGTCTAAAATGCCATTAATGGTTAGGTTAAAAAACTACTCCATGATTGGAATACCAATACTGGTACTGATACCTTGGCTTTGGTCCTGAACAGTACTTTTTTTGGTAACAATTTTGTAAAATCCATTTTAACAACAACAGCAACAACAAAATACATTGCACATTGAGTACAACTGATACTGTTTTGACTCTGAGCACTTTATTCAACCTGGATAAGTAGACTAATATGAAGAAACGGATGAAATATCTGTGCTTTGGATGATGTAAAAATATGAATAACTATAGAAACTCCTTAGCCATTAAAATTTGTATTAAATGACAAGACATTTTTTGATATTCGATAGTATTAATTTTGTTCTGTACCTTAAACCTATTGAAGTTCGGTACCCAACCCTGGTTGTGTCAGATTACTTTGAAATGTAGTCAGTTACCGAATACAAGTTTTTGTAATGAGCCACATAATCCACTGGATTACAAAAAAATTGAATCTAATTGAAAGTATTTTTCGATTATTTTAAAATCAAACACTGAAAATATTGCACAGCATGTAAAAAAAAAATAGACGCAACAACAAAATTTGGCGTTCTGCAAATATTTTTTGTGTTTTTCTCTTTATACATCTCAGAACATTTCCGATCTTTACAAAATACAATTTTTCATAGGGTGCTTTTTTTCCCACTTGCTCTGTCACAAAATGGACCACTTGTCTAAGAAATGTCACACATGCTTTTCATGAATTAATAGAGTATTGGTTGATTGGTCATCAGTCATGAAAAAAAAAAAAATTAAATTGCCATATATTAAAGACATAACCAAAAATGTAATCAAGTAATCCCTGACAATGTAACTATAATCTAATTATACCTTTTTGCAAGTTTAATCTGAGCTGATATTAGTTGCTTTTTTTAATAATCTGATTACATAATCTGGATTACACATAATCCATTACTACCCAACTCTGCTAGCGATTTAGTTCAAAATGAATGCAGCCGAGGCCAGAATGTTCTGACTGTGCTCCAAAAGCATTGGAACCTACACTTCCCATAATGCAACTCAGAAGTGTCTTTTGTTAGACTCTTACTGCCTATAAATCTGGGCTGCAGACCGCAAGTAGAAGCTGAGATACCTTTGTGATGTTACTTGAGTAATTTTCTCTGACTTGATGAAGACATTATGCAACTGTTTCTATAGGCTATGTATCACTTCCTTTGACTATCACATGTCTAGTGTGTAACATTTACTGGGATTTATTGACAGAATATGGCAGAAATAGAATACTTCACAAATTAGCTTTCCATGCAAAATTGGTAGTGTCCCTTTAATGTTGCAAAGTTGCAGCATATTTCTTAGCTTGCCACTACCTCTCTCCTCCTCCATCTCATGCTCGCTGGGAGAGTGACAGTGATGAACCATTTTGTGATTGCAAACAGTTCCACACAATACACACAATATCCATTATTAAATTTTTCCAATTTTCCCCTCCTCATTTAATTTTGCAGACATGGAGCATTTTAAGCTGTTGTTGGTGCAAATTTGTCTTGTGATTGTGAACATTCCATACGAGACGCTGGAATCTGCTCTGTTCAAGCGTGGCTGTGTAAATGGCTGTTGTGGCTGGGAGGTCGGGATGTTGTGGCTGGATGTGCCTGTTTCTCCGCAGCCAGCCTCCGTGTGTCCACGGGGGGCCATAGCTTGCTTTCTCTTGCTGGACGGTGGAGGTAGCGGGTGGGGTAGGGCAGAGGGACAGGGTGGAGAGGGGTGG
Organism: Lutjanus argentimaculatus; assembly: GCA_034769285.1. Classification (NCBI taxonomy): domain Eukaryota; kingdom Metazoa; phylum Chordata; class Actinopteri; order Lutjaniformes; family Lutjanidae; genus Lutjanus; species Lutjanus argentimaculatus. The sequence goes on along the minus strand of JAWZSL010000021.1, from coordinate 1,105,255 downwards.
GGTGGGACATACTTGCTCCTCATTGCCCCTGCATTATATGTGGTTGACCTATTTCAGCAGTGAGCAGCAGAGGAGGGGAGAGAGCTGGGAGGGGTAACAGGGTAAAATCACAGGCTGACAGAAGTCCCCTGGTGAGTGGAGCTGGGTGTGTGATTCCCTAATGCAGTCACCCCCCACACTCACCACTCACACAAAACAAACACACCCACTAACTGCCCTCCATCTAACCAAGTGTTTTTGCCTTTTAACACGTCCATTAACAGGTGTGAGGTCTATGCATGCTGTATGTGTGTTTGTTTCTCCGTGTCTCTTAGGTGTTGGACAATGGATCAATAAGACAATTTTGTGTATTTACATTATATGTATATATTTTAATAGGTTTCTTATGGTACATTGACACCAGTCTATTGATACTTTCTCTAATTGCATTGTATTGTAAAGTGGGTGACATTATGTTATTAGTGTTAAGGCCATCCACAAGACACCAAAAGGTATTTTTTCATTTGGTGTAGTCCAAAATCTCCCATAGGTAAATATCAGGTAACACTTTACTGGAAGGAGTGTGCATAAGACGAAAATGACACTGTCATAACCGTGCCATGACCTGTCATGAACATGAAGGAGTCTTTACAGATAGAGTTATTTGCTCAATAATTTCATTTTTAATGCGAAGCTGGCATTGTTTGAGATGTGTCTGTTATGAAAACCTGACATTAATAAGGTCAATAATGTCTTTAGTTGAGGACAGGGGAATTTGAGAGTGTAATAATGCTTACTGACATCTTTATGACAAGTTCAAAATGTACCACTTTGTTTGAGATCAAGGGAGTAATTTGTGCCAGTTATAAAAGCATTTGACGGTGTAATAATACTTAATTACAAATTTATGACAAATCCAAAATCTATCACTTCAGTTTCAATTAAGGAAAATATTCATGACACATTTATAATGGTCTCATAACAGTCAATGACAAACCAACCACAGATGGCAGTATAATGTAATATTAATACATAAAGCTAAACAGTTTGATGATGTCAAGTTGTCATAAGAAAGACATTGTTGTCTTGGTTAATGTCAAGTTGTCATAACAAATAAATTTACAGCTTATGTCATCTCAGTTAATGTCAAGTTGTTATAACAAATATATTATTGGCTTGATTAATGTCAGGTTGTCATAACAAAAACATTGACAGGTTATGTTGTCTTGGTTAATGTCAATTTATCATAACTAGGACATTTTTGTCTTGGCTAATGTCAACTTGTCATGACAAAGACATTTCAAACAGTGTCAATTTTGCATTAAAAAATAACGTAGGCGAGCGGATGTTTGGCTCGGTTGGTGGAGCGTCAGGCCCATGTGTGGAGGCAGCTGGTTCAGCTCCCGCCTGCGGCCCTTTGCTGCGTGTCATCCCCTCTCTCTGTGCCCTGTTTCCTGTCTGCTCTCCAGCTGTCCTCTTAAGTAAAGGCACAGATGCTAAAAAAATAACATAGGCAGCCAAATGAACCTAAATGACAACAGTCATAAACATTCATAAATACTTAATGTTCATGACAGGTGTCATGACATGGTTATGACAGTGTAATGACAGTCTTAGGCTCACCCTTCAAAAAAAGTACCTCTGAATAAAATTTTCATGCTCATATGTGGCCTTCTCACATGGAGACATCTCTCAATGCAAATACGAATGCTCCCAAAAATGTAATAAAAACATGTCAGATCTGTCGCTCAGGCCTCATTCTGATGTGGTTAGAGATTCATGAGACCACATATAAAGAACAGTCTCATCCTTGCAGCATTTGTACAGCAAGACAAAGCTCCCAAACACAAAAACAAAAATCTTAACCGGAGGCAAGTTTCCATCTTGTGTCTGCCTCTCTCTGTTACTCTCATTTGTAACAGCATACTTTAGTTTTCAACTTTTTCTTCTGGTTTTTGAGTGTTTTTTTTGTGTGTGTTGGGTAGTTTAAACCAGTTTACAGATTTTTCTCTCTCTGAAAGAAAATAAAAAGGTGAGCATGGTAGAGGAATCTGATCCTACATGGTCACTCATGATATATCTGAGATGCACTCTAGTTCCAGGTGTGAACTGCCGGATATAGAAAAAGTCCGGATATATCTGATGCTCTGATACCATGTTTCAGTGGGGTCACATTGACAATATCTGTGTTTATGTCCCTGTGTAGGCATGCCTCCATATGTCCACTTTTGACAGCGTTTATTATACCATAAAGAAGCAGCACAATTACTGTACATGTGTCCGTACAGCTCTTTTCTGGAAAGCTCTCCTCCCATTCATATAACCACGCATGGGAGCCGAAGGCGGGCAGGGCAGTGATATCAGCGAGAGGCGGCCATTTGGCTTAGCAAGGATGCGATCGATCATCCAAGCTGGATATGGTGTGGTGCACTGTGTAAGAGCCAATGTGAATATGATACCCTACCCAATGTGTAATGGCAGCTATGTTGTCATTCCTCTGCAGGCCAATATTACAAGGGAGAGGAACTGTGTGAAATGGGCTGAGACAACAGCTTTTTTTGTTGTTCCCATTGAAACCAGTGTAACAACATGATATGCCAAATGCCTGATTTGCCAAAGCCGATGCACAGTATTGTGAGGTGCAGGATCTGTGATTTTGTTAGGGATATCATTTCTATGACGTGAAAAAGGGAGGCCCCCAGATGACACAAGTGCATGCAGACTCCATTGTCAAGACCTCAGTTAGCAGCCAACACCCCATTGCAATTGTGCATGTACCTACTGCAGCCTCTGTACAGCAACCAGCATGTTGCAGTTCCCTTGAACGCTTACAAAGCCCTTGCCTTTTAGGCATAAGTCCATTAAGCATTCCGGTACCCTTGAATAAACATGCAGAAAGAAACAGTAGTGGTATGGAAATACAAGGCAAAAATTCTTCACCACAAACCTATTGTGAGGCAGCCAAACATGTTGCAATTCCAGCTAAATTCTCATTTCAGTGAACTCAGCAAATGCATGTGACAGAAACAGTATCTCACAGTTACAAGGATGCAAGCCGGATGAGATGTATTTTTTATAATTGTGAATGTGAACTGAATATGAAATGTTCTCAGGGGCGCAGATTCAATATGAGGAGCTGCATTAATTACTGTTTTAATTCATGGGAAAATATGATGACTCTTATGAGTGGTCGAATGGAACTGTAAGTACATTTACTCAGGTATTGCTAATTCAATGTACTTCTACTCTGCTTCAGTATTTCCATCTACGTATTTACTTTTGCCTGACAGCTGTATTGACTAATTATTTTTCAGACTTCAATTTTTCATACCCTTCCTGTCCAGTGAAAGTCACACATCTCCAAATATGTTGATTTTGAATGTTTCTGACAAACTGAAAGGTTAAAGGTTCCTTTCTTCTAACTCTTAAGCTAATTAAACTATTTAAAAACTTTCTTGGATCAGATGGAAAATGCATCATCACAAAGCTGAAAACAGGGCTGTTTATCTGAGTGTTTTATCCAGCAACTCCTGGTGCTTTTATTGGCTGAGAGGTGAAACAACAAACAAGACCTGTTGCTCATATGATTACATCCAAGTACGGAAACACACAGGTGTTGTAGCTACAGCAGCTAACGTTAGCTTTTGAAAGGAGAAAGTTAAGACATCACTTACTTGACTTCAGAATGTGTAGTCTTTTTTTATTACTCACAGTCTTACTTCAAATTTAAAGTACGTTTTTTGATGGGTGAAATTAAATTTTAAATTGACAAACATCATATGTGTAATTTGTGGTATAATTCAAATAGGTAAATTGACTACTGTACATATTTTTTCCAAAGTAAGGTCCCGTGGTGATCCACTGGAAGGGGTGGTACTTTGCCTCTTTGTTAGTTTCTGACTTTGAGAAAGTGGAAAAACTGTAAAATTCCCCAATATTGTATCTCAGCACTATCCCTTTAACCAAATAACACACATTTAGATTATTCTATGTGATCTATTTTTAATGTCATTTTTAAAACTTTCATTCACAAAACCTACACTGAAAGTGTTTGGAGCTCCCCTGGGAGGCCTTCCTCCCACTTTGAAAACCTCAGTGGACAATTAAACTACCCAACAGTATATGAAGTGGTTAAAAATAAGCACAACCTGAAACATCTATACCAGTGAAATACAACATTAAGAGTAACAATATTAAAGCAACAGTAGTTTTACTTTTGATACTTCTGGTGCATTTTTCTGATGATACTTACTTAGGCCTACTTTTACTTGGTCAGGTTTTAAATGCAAGGTATGTAGTGGAGTATTTTCTCAGTGTGGTATTAGCGTTTAAACTTAAGTAAAGGACCTGAGCACTTCTTCCACCACTTACATCTCTTCACTGAGATAAAAGCATTATAATGTGTTTACCAAATCCATCCATAGGAATCCATAGACATAATAATAATAATGTTGTTGCAAAACATGTTGAAAAAAAGAGGTGAATGTAGGTGGATCAGTTTTATAGTAATATAATATCAGTCAGGTCTGTTCGAGCACAATAAAATCCCCCAAAAAACTGAACCAGTTGAGCATTTATAGTAAAAGACCATCTGATCTGATAGGGACAGCTGTCAGAGTTTGCTGAGCAGTCTGTTGAGCAAATCTGATCACTGATCTGCTGGTCAGAGTGATTTTGACAGCGAGGCTTGTTAGAACCGACAGCCAGCTTCGTCTGTGTTTTTGCTACTCAACAGAAAGGCTGTCATGTTTTTTTCAGCGCCCCATGCAATGCTCTGTACACAGTAAGTAAAGAATTAGCATGTTGTACAACAGCGCGCTTGTGTAACAGTATTAAGATTTTAACAGCATTACAGCCATATCTAACACTTAAGCTGTCGGGCTCAAAGCAGCATAATAAATTGCTGGAAAAGGGGATAGAGTTTGTGTTTTTGTGTGTATTTGTGTGTCTGCAGTGCCACATGCATGTGTGTTTATATATGTGTGTGTGTGTGCATGTCATAACCCTCAGGGCCAGATATAGAGTCATGTCTATTAGCTGGCTATTGCGGCTGGGGTCTTGTTTTTATTATCAGCATCGTAACGGTGGTGTGTGTGTGTGGGTGTGTGTCTGTGTGTGTGCGTGCCCTTTAATATATCACCTCCTGCTCTCCCTCTGCTGATCCTGAGGCTAAGATTTATGATTTTACATTACATCTGCCTTGTCACATTAATTCATCCATCACGCACAGACACATGTACACACACGCAAACACACAGTTACACCATCAAAGCCTGCATTAGGGCATACACCCATGTTCGGTGTATTACAGCGTACAGTAAATCCTGATCTTCTCATTTTCAGTCCCATCTGAGGTCTTTAGTAGATGGCTGCAGGTACCTTTATTCAGCTCGGCAACATAGTTGGGGACACAGGAGAGGATGCAGCTCTACACTCTTAAAAAGTAAAGGTGCTAAGGTTCTACATAGAACTTCTCTATGGTGTGAGGGTTTCTCTGAGAATCCTCTTTGGGGGTCCTATCAAGAACCTTTCTACCTTCTAAGGATGCTAACAGAATCCACCCAGGGAGTTCTATTGAGTACCATTTTATATTTCAAGAGTTTTATCTTGAACCCACCCAGGTGGGTTCTACTGAGAATCTTATTATATTCTTAAGGACTTTTCCAGAACCCTTGCTGTGGTGTTCTACTGAGAACCCTTTTATATTCCGAGGATTTTATCTAGAACCCAGCCAAGGGCTTCTACCAAGAACCCTAGAACCCACCCAAGTTTTTCTTCCAAGAACCTTTTTACTGAATATGCCAAAGGTTTAATATAGAACCTACATAGAGAGTTCTACTGAGAACCCTTTTATATTCCAAGGGTTTTATCTTGAACCCTCCTAGAAGGTCCTACTAAGAACCATTCTACATTTCAAGGGTTTTACCCAAGACCCACCTAGGGGGTTCTACGGAGAACCCTTTTATATTCCAAAGGTTTTATCTAGAACCTACCCAGGGGATTTTACCAAGAACCTTTTCTATTCAAAGAACCCTTTATGAAAGAGTTCTTCAAGGATTTCAACAAATCTTGAAGATCTCTTTTTTCCAAAAAGGGTTCTTTGGATGAAAAGGGTTCTTTGTGGAACCCTTAGTTTTACAAAGGACCCCTGAAAAACCTTTTCTTTCAAAAAGATTCGAATGGTTCTGGGTAGAACTTCAGCCCCTCAGGAAGAACTGTTTTGGAACCTTCATTTCTAAAAGTGAAGAGAGAATAGATTTAAAGAAAAAGGAGAACCTTTATAAAAGCACTTTACACCTTTTCATGGTTTCTCACGTTGCAATTTTATTGACGAGATTGTGAGAATGTGATTTAGGTGGTTGATGTGTGTATGGAGGTTGTCTATGTAAGTGTGTGTGTGTCTTAGGGGAATAACAAGGCAACCAGATTCAGCAGCAGACATGGAGAATAGACTGTGCTCTGGGGACTGTGTCTCACACATTCTGACACACTTCCAGTCTGTAGTGTCCTTCAGATAAAGTGCTGCCAGGGATTTTTTTTTTGTGTGAGGAGGGTTGGACATTTGAGTGCTTCAGGATATATATGTATGAGGTGTGTGGGGGGGCTGGTACATACTCTTCTGCATAATGTCAGTCTTGTATTGAGGACACACTATGTGAAGGAATGATTGATTTAATTGCCTTTCTATGCTGTCATTTGGCTTAAAACATATTATTGTCATCATGTATCCTCCAGCTTTGCCTTGGTGTATGAAAATTGGTCATTTAATCACATTGGTTTCTGCCTCTGCTGGTGTCACAGCTTTCTGCATCAAGAAACCAATATTTATAAAAGAACAGGCCTTCTATATAATCTTAACTTGAATAAAAATATCAGTATCATAATAAAAAAAATGGTCCTTTAAATTCAGTTAGTAAAAGTAAATGTATTGCAATGAAACTCATGAAGAATGGCTGTTTACACCACGTTACAGATTGAACCAGCTGCATGTTTTCTTAGTACAGTACAGTGCAAGAGCAATTCAACTCTAAGAATAAAGTTGCAGATGAAACATGCTGTATAAGTTCAGATTGATATGATTTGCGTGCTGTTTGTTTGTGGCAAACCTTTTTTGTCACTGCATCCATTAGAGTAATGTTGAGTGTAAGGACAATATACACTGTGCACAATGGAAATACTTAAGTAAAGCACTTTCCACTTGCACTGTGAACCTCTGCAGCTTTGTGTTAATAAGACTGATGAACTAATTGTAGTTAATTTTCTTGGATATTTAGCCCTTTTCTAGTTTGCAAAATGCTCACAGTGGTGGTGAATGACATGATGACTGGTGAGAGATTTTTCCCGCTGTCTCTTTGAATCTATTTCTTTGTTTCTTTCAGCACTGGTTCAGATCATGCAGACATGTTTCAATGTAACACTCATGCTAAAACAGGTGTGCAGGTGAACTAGGGAGCTAGAATGGTGACTTTAAAGGTCCATTGTGTAAAATTTAGGGATTTGGCAGAACATGGCAAAATTCATGAGTATGTTTTCATTAGTATATAATCACCTGAAAATATGAATTGTTGTGTTTTCATTACCTTAGAATGAGCTGTTTATGTCTATAGAGGGTGCGGGTCCTCTTCCATGGAGTCTGCCGTGTTGCAGAATCATGTTTCTGCAGTAGCCCAGAGTGAATAAAATACAGCCTTTAGCATTTTGCATGAGTTTCATGGCCACTGTAGGTTCTCCTACACGCTTGGATGAGGAGGGTGAGATGAGGTCTCTACAAGCTTGCTGCTAGATGCCATTCAATCCTACTCACTGGTCTTTCAAATTTTGGCACTGAAAATAAAACTTGGCATTGAAAAAAAAACTGAAGCATGAAAAAAACCCCAGAAAATTGTCATGGAAAAACACATCAAAATACAAAAAAAAAAAAAAAAAAAAAAAGAAATTAATTTTTTTTTTCATGCCAAAGTGAAGTTTTTTCAGTGCCATCACAAGTTTTTCCGATAAAAGTGTTTCAGTACCAATGTTTACTTTTTCAGTCAGGTTTTGTTTTTAATGCCAAATTTTATTTTCAGTGCCAAAATTTTAAGTCACTGTTCCAGCTCCACAGTAAATGAGTTTTTGGTTCATCATATAATTCTTCCATTTTGATTTTCTCCCAGGAGATGTGATATTGATGTAGATATGAGATGTTAAAATAGTCTTTTCTGGGACTTCTGTTACTGTATGATATCAAGTTTTAAAAGAATGTGAAATATCCTGTCAAATAGTTACATACAGACACTTCTTAACAATCACAATTGTTTATCTAGAGTTTATTTTGCTGGTATAATAGCAATATAGCCTATAGTGACACGATGATCCTGTGCTCCTGTTGTCACCCTCTGCTTGTATGTTTTGCATTCCGCTCCTTTGGCCTTTCACTGGTGGCAGAATGAGGCTGCCCCGCTGCTCTGGGCCAATTAGCCAAAGTAGAGGCATCGCATCAAGCTATTGGGCACAGTGAGGGGTCAGAGAGTGCGACACGTCTCCTCTGACAAGAAACGCTCCACTCCACAGCCCACCGGTCGGTATGGGGTAGGGTGATGGCCCTGTCTGGCTTTGGGCACCCAGGGGTGTGACATGTGACAAGTGAATGGGCATGCCAGTTTGTGCTAAAAGGACCGGTCGTTATGACTGCAAGTGAAGTCAAGCAAGAGGCCTATGTATGCAATGGCTGCTTTAAAACTGTATTAAAGTGTTTGTGCATCAGTGAATGTGTGTGTTTTCAGGCAGTGGGTGGGCGGGGACGCACAGGAGCGTGACACATATTCATATTGACACCTGTCATTGAGGCCTTGAAGCATAAAGACAGCAAACACCAAACCTGCATGAAGTTAATTGGGGTTTCCTATTGGGACAGCATGTTTGAAGGCCTGTTCTACCTCTTTTGAAGGTGTTAGGTCGGACTCCCCGCTCCCTCCTTACACCCCTTTTCCTCCCTTGTCTCTCCCGCGGACTCTACTCAGAGAGCGATGTCTGTTCCGTACTGCACCGCACCGTAAATTAGTCCGGTGGTGCATGGTGCTTGCTGGTAATTGACAATGGGCGTTGAACAGCTACCATCACAGCTACAGCGCCCCGGAGCCACTACTCTCCTGAGCTTTCTCTTTCTCTCCTTGCGCTCTCCTCTCCTCCTCGTGCTGTGGAGTGACTCCTAGTAGCAGCATCATTCTCAATCAACCACCAAATGGCTTCATCAGGGGGAGCAAGTGGGGGGAGGTGGAATAACAGCAAGACGCTGAAAAACCATAACTGCTGTGAGAGTCAGCAGAGATACTTCGCATAAGCACGAGAGAAACAGAGATTGGAATTTGATGTGAATTAGAGCGTTAACAAATAAATGAGAATAAAGATAAGGATTTACTTAGTCATGCTTAAAAGGCTTTCATAATACCCACTTTAGGAAAACAGCTAACCAGCCTCCACATCTCTCCCAAAATACTAAATTAAAGAACAAAACATTAATGCTTGTAATTGCCAGTGATAAATTATTTGTTTGTGCATCAAAGAAATGGACCTTTCTATCAGAGATGAAAGACTTAAATGGCTTGTCAAATGTTAACTGCTACGCCTATTTTTAATTGAAGAGAATCCTAATTGTGCATTTTCAAAAATTGCTCATGCAGCTCATAGTCATCCAACCTCTCTGGAACTTCCTCTTACTCTGTAATCATGACCTCCAGTATTCCATGTACACAATCTGGTTGGAACTTGTTAAGTGCCTATACACATTTACTTCATCTGCGCCAGGGAATTTCAAACTAAAACAAATGCAATGCTTCGTTTACTCACTAAAGTTGGGGGAAAAAAGTGTCATCTGAACACACACTGTTCAAAAAACTCAGAATAAACTGACAAACTAAAAAGTGCTGAGAAAATAAATGAATCAGCATTATATTGCTGCATTTCCTATTTCTTACCAAATTGTTTTCGGAAACATATTTTCATGTAATGTTTAGCTGAAACACAAGAAATATTGTGACCAGGGAGCCACCATTTTGGCTCTGGTTTCTGAAGAACACTCTCAAAACTCAGATGAAACTATGAAGTAGGCAGTGCTGATAAAATGCGAATCTAGATCATGTTACCACGTTGCCTGTTTCTTCGCTAAAGTGTTTTCAGAAACATATTTTAGTGTAACAATTAGTTGTAGTACAAGAAATATGGCAACCACTTGGCAGCCATTTTGGGTCTGCTTTCCAAAGAAAAGTCCCGAAACTCAGATGAAACTTTGAAACTAAGCAGTACTGATATGGATCAAGATGATGTTACTACATTGCTTATTTCCCTCGTAAGATATTTTCAGAAACATATTTTAATGTACTGTTTAGAAATAATATGAGATATATTGTGACCAGACGGCTGCCATTTTGGCTCTGGTTTCCAAAGGAGGCCCCCAAAACTCTGATCAAACTAAGCAACGTTGATCGGAGATGGCTCACAGTTCTGTTGCTGCCTTGCCTATTTCTCATCTGAAATGACATATTTTAGTATACCGTTTAGCTGTAATATGTGAAACTTATGCTCACTAGGCTGCCATGTTGAAAATGGATGCAGGGAAGATTGAGCACGATCTATACCACATTAAACAAAGAAGCTTGGATAACAACACATAAACAGGAGTGTACGTATTTTCTCTAATTTTCTCTCCTTTCAATTACCCAAAGAAATGTCCGACCAGTCTTTGTTTGCAAGGGAACCTTTATTACTGGGACGAACATTAAGTTCTTGGAGCAGGAAAGACAGCAAGATTTAGGTATGTGGTGACACAAGTTTAATTTAAACTCCTATTTTATAATTAGAATAGAAATATTTGGGGGGTTTAAAAAAAAGAGAAGAAAATGATGAGCCTTAATTGTCATGATGCTTTGACCTTGCCTTTCCTGGCGCTGTGATGGGACTGGACAGACAGTGGCCAAGGCCTAGCATGACCCTGGCAACCACCAGCTGCCTCCTGCCAGAGAGCAGCCAGAGAGGACCCATGAAGGTCAGACATAAGCACCAGAGAGAACATGTAAACACCCCCAATGAGAAAGACATGAAAGGGTGTGCAAAGACAGCAAGAGAGAAATGATACTGCGCTCTGAAATTGATTGCACAAGTTAGTGACTGCTCTTACCATATGTTATTTTTATATGAGATTATCCTCTTTCCTGTGCACCTAATAACCAATATGGTCACCATGGGAGAGGGATAAAAGGGGGAAGGGAAAACACAGGGTACGCTTTATTGCGTGAATGTCTATTTCTTAGTATAGATTTTAAATTCTTATCTCCAGGCCCACTCCTCAGTGCTACAACTGCTTTCTGTTTACACTTTACCGCAGTGGGCAAGATCAATTTGTGCAGATTCATTTTTCCAATTACATCACATACGCTGGTAAAGATAAGACCCATGAATTGGACCGCTCTATAATGCCCTGATTGAATTATTCATTTGGTTTATTTGGCGGCTTTACTGAGCACGGGTCATTGTGATTCTTCCGGGCTTGCGATGGAATGACCATAAGCTGTGAACTGATTGGGAGGTTAACGTCAGCGCCACCTGACTTTTAACTTTAGAGAATCTCTGCTTGTTCGTCTTGACTTCTCCTCCCCTGCTAGGTTGTGTGATGGCAGGATTCCCCAGAGATGAAATATGAGTGTGCTTAGCACGTCCCAACAGAGAGGCTGAGATAGGACAGGGCGAGGGAGGGGTCACTGGGCCCTAACAGTAATCAATAAATACCTGCTGCAGCCAAGCGTTAGATGGGGCCCCGTGGACAATGTGTGTAGACACATTAGTGTGTATAAAGCACTTGGCTGGAAAGAGACATTAGAGTGGAAGGAAGCCTGTTTCTCATGGAGCTTCTGAAGGATTTTGCTTTTAAAACAACAGCCATACATATTGATTTAAACCACTGGGATGTATGGGGCCAATACTAACAAGTATTGACTAAAGGAAGTCGTTACCATTGATTAATGTTCACTCAATATAATAGGTAGGTGTGCTCAAAGCACATTTATAGGTAGATCTGATTGACAGTCTATTTATCCTGCTTCAATTGACATGACAGCTGAGTGGTTTATTATTCTGCTTGACCACTCAGCTGAAAACCACCGCTTGTCCTCCATCGTGGCGTAGCAAAACATCACCTAGTAAAACTCCCCGTTGTCTACCTATCTAGATAACCACTTACCAATCTCTTTCACTATCTGTAGCGGGAATGTATACGTGATGAGAAGGATGAGTGGAAGGAAAGGTGAAAGGGAGAAGGCACAAGGGAAAGAGAGGGGGGTGAAGAGGACAAATAGGAATAAAACAGGGATGAAGAGGGAGAAGATTTATGCCAGCGTTCATCCTTGTTCAGCTTGACTCTCCCTGATTGAAGGGAAACATTGGCCCCACTGATACAGTTGCTTTCCTTGGGACAATAAATCTGCACGAGCACAGATAGAAGAGAGAGAGAGCTTATCTTGCACAGAGCCCAGCATTCAAAAGCTGTTATCGCAGACACTCACATACAATATATGATACAAGAAATCTTACAAATATTCAGCATATGTGCACAGCACGGGAAGACAGGTGATAGATCCACTATAGAGCTGTGTATGTAATATATACAGCATACGGAGTGTATAATCTGTATGTATTTGTTGGAGGATGATGAAGGTGTTAAAACGTTAAGCTCTTGGTTTTTACATAATAATAAATACATAATGCATCTTTGAAACTGTATTTACTGTATATCAATGTAGCTACAAACCTTTAGACACAGTTGTAAATAACAAAACCATAGGTGAGATAAATTATAATTATAATTAGAAACAAATTATATGTTTACTTTTTTTGCCATCAGCCCTTGAAGAGTTAATATATAACATTTCTGTATTAAAATGTCTAAAAATGCTAGACATATATTTTCTTGAGCTGGGTACTTACATTGTTCCATATGTTTCCAACAATGTTTAGATATAGAGAAATCTGTAATTTATTCATTCAAGGTAACGTTGCATTTCCTACTAGCCACTGCTAGCTAGTTGCTGTAACTTCTGTGAAAACACGATATATGTCAGACACGTCAGAGTGAGGAAGGAAGTCACCATCACAAATGTAACATGAATAAAACTTACATGAGCGTGATTTCTGCTCGAGTCATGTTAGATAGATGGTAAAGATAACAACTCCCATGATCCCATGCTGTGTCATGACTTCATCAAACTACATCTTTTGCTATTGTTTTAATGTGAGAGACCCCTAGCAGCATATTGTGCATGTAAACTACACAGTTGACTCTGTCATGTAAGCATTTGAAGTCACTGAAATCTAAAATCGAGATGAAAAAGGCCTTTTTGCCATTTATGATCACATCCCCAGTCGTGCACATATTTAACAATATATTCCCCAAAAAAGCATTATTATATCAAAATACGATCATGCTCCTTTATGGTAAAATAAAATTTGATGTGTGTTTACCTAGTAGGCTTGAACCAATCAGTTTTAGCCAATAATATCATGATACCCATTCCATTCATCAGTCTTCAACTTTTAGTGGGACAGAGCTAAGATTCATTAATTAATTAGCTAGCTAGTAACAGCGTGGTACGTCAGTTATATGCACTCTTTTCAATGTTCAAATCAAATATCTCCCAGTGATATGTCGTGCCTGACAACATATTCTATTTGTTTTTATTATGATATTCATTGTTGCAATACATTATCTATTTATAGCAACTGAACCATGAGACAGGGTTGCATATATAATATAGGTTCACTGTACATCTCCAATGCACCTTCAGTGATCCAACACCAACATCAGTAAAACTAAGTAAAACTTACAGTATGTATTTAAAGTTTCTCACATGTGAATTGTGGCAGAAATAACTTCATAAGCATGATGTAATACGTTTTGTTTTGATAGATTTGAATAATTGCTCCCCGGATGGGAGACCCTATCTCCAGTATAACAACACAGATGGACTCATTGTTGGTGACTCAGTACATAATAATCTTGTGTGTGGTGTGCTCTGCCTCGAAATGCTATTTCTGCTTACTCCAGAGAAATCTACAGAAATTCTTCTAGGTCTTGACTTGGCAAATGTCCAGAGCATCTTTCATGGAAAATCGACTTTGGCTCCTGTTTACACATGATGTCAACGTGTAAAATTACCGGAGCATTTGCGGTCTGAACTACATTTGTGAAAGAAAAGGCGATAGATGAGCAGCTGAAGTCCAGGACAAAGTCATTGCTGCCTGGACTGGACCCTGACTCGATATCCAAAGTGTTGTGGATGTTCTGTCATCAGTTTTCACTGTTCTCAGCACAACAGACCTCATTAATGTGACTAATGTATTAATGGACCTGTAATAGTAGTATGCTGAGTGCAGACTGAGGAGTAAAAATGCTTTCTGAGATATTACTGCTTATTGAAAGGTATATTTGAACTGCATTTGCTGGATGATTCTTTATATAGTCATCCATTCTGTGCTCATTCCTTATGGAATCTGCTAGTCATTAGGCCCTGTTGTGTCTAAGATTTAGCGAGATGATGGTCACCCAGACAATGTTAAGGAAAATACAGTCAATACAATTCAAGATATCAGTTTTTGCCTTCTAAAGAATTCCACATCGTGAACAAATGTTACACTGTATGCTAGCTGTCTAAAAAGTTAAAACTTTGCACTGATTGCTAGCTTTTAAAAAGTTAACAAAACAACATGTTTCTAGCTACAAATTAAAAGCTTTACATATTTGCTATATCCAAAGTTGACAAAACTTACATTGTTTGCTAACTATCTAAAAATTTAGCAAAATATACAGCGACCAACAGCAGTACTGAAAAACAATTCTTCATGTGGTCACCAGTGTTGATACCACCAATTTCTACTCTGTGTGTCTCACTTGTACTTTTTTGTGTTTTGTATGTTTGGAAAACATTCAATAAAATAATATTAAAAACATACAAAGGTAACAAAATGTTACATTGTTTGCTAGCTACTGCAGCTAAAAAGTTAACAAAACATCGCATTAATGTAATCATCTCTTAATATTGCTCCATTCCTACAGCTAAAGCTACTGCAAGGAGTTTTTAACTGGTTATGAAACAATTTATTACTGATACCTGGATGTGACCTACATAAGTTAACAAGACCATCCAGATGAACATCGGCTATTTTCTGGACAGTTGTCCTGTTCTCAGAATAATCTGGGAATGGACAATTTCCATGTGGAGTAATAGCAGTATTTTCATTCCAGAGGTGAGGAGTAATAATGACTCAGGAGGTATTACTGTAGCTCATTTCAGGGAATACTTGACCTGCATTTACTGCATTATTCTTTATACAGCCGTCCGCCCAGTGTTCATTTCTGATGGAAACTGCTGGTCGTTAGGCCTTGTTGTGTCTAATAACCAGTGAGATGATGGTCACCCAGACAACGTTAAAGGAAAATACTGTCAATACAAACTTGTAGAGGAAACGAGGAGCATAGGAAACTTGGACTGTGGCCAACTGGACAGGTCATTTGGGTCTTGGCGAGCTGTTTACCACTTATTGAATAGCTCAAACTGCTACAGGCTGCAAACTCTAACCTCATACATTTGATGTGAATTTCTGTTTGTGTCTGGTGTGGGTGTTGGCACTTCTCTATGTAACAGTTTATGTATTTATGTAACTCAGATATTCTTTTTTTAGCTCAAGATGTGCCTCTTTGTGTGCACATTTCTCTTAGAACTTGGTTTATGTCTTATCTCTGAGACTGCGCTTGAATATGTAGCTGTGCCAGTGCTATGGTTTGACTTTGATTTGTCCAAAATGTAATCATCTCTTAATATTGCTCCACTCCCACAGCTATTGGAGTCGACTCAAGCCAAAGAGGAGCTGGCTGCCAAGACCCTCTCATACCTCTCCTCACTCCCACTTGCTAAGCTCGGATTAATTTGATTCATTCTTATCCGTCCTTAAATTGCTTTTTACAGACCATTTTGCCCTCTACCTGATGAATTCATTGACAATGCGGGGAGGCAAATTGCATTCATTCATTAACTTTATTTTGAGGGCAATATGCAGCTAATTTATCTTCAAAACTTTTTGTAGTTGGGATGTGAAGCTGATATAAAATTCAACTAATATTCAATTTGAGTCGTAAAATATTCACTAATAAGACTTACAATGTGAATTAGGAAAACTCACCCAATTACAGAGCAAAATACAATTTGAATAAAAGTGCTGCGAGGACATATTTCATTAAAATTTAAACACTCAATATGGAGGCAATTTCTGATTAAAATCAAGCCACAGAATTACAACTGCTTGGAAAAATCCATATTGCATATCAAACAAGTGGAGTCATGCCATATTAATACTCCTATTAAAGGGATATGACGCTAAAACAGAGGGGAAAAGAGCATATGTAATGCATAGATGTATGGTAATAAGTTGTGCACTTGTTGAGTATTAGGTTTGAGATAATACACACTACAGCTGTGTGCATCCACAAAGATTGCATCATCTTGAACATGGCAGTGCTGAAACCTCTAAACTATCTTATCATGAACTGTCTTCTCATTGCATATGAATGAAAGCAGAGGGAGGGGAAGCCAGAAAAAAGTAATGTTTCTCTTTGAGCTTCTTGTTGCTCTCTGTATTCTGCTCACCAGGGAGGGAGGAGGGAGGTGTTGGGATGCTGGGTGTTGGGTTTGTTGGGGGGGCAGCGTGATTGGTAAGAGTCAGGGTCTTTCATTTTGTCATGTGGTGTCTTTTTTCATTTCTGGGCTGATTTTTCACTGGAGGGCTAGTTCCATTCACTCGAATTTATTATTTCTTGCACTGAGGAAGTTGATGAATTCGAATATCTGTGAGTGAGTTTGTGTGTGCCTCTGCACGCATTAATGCTTGCGCGGGTGTATGTGCATGAGCGTATGAGGCGAGCGTCTCTCTGTGTGTGTGTGCAAGGCAGCGACGCTTTCATGGCTGTTTCAGATCTCTCTACCTCACAGTTCGACAGAGCGAGGGAGCCAGGAGGGAGAGAGAGATGGAGAGATAATGGGAATGGAGGGTGAAAGAAGGCTAACACAATCTTTAATGAGTTTCCTTGGCTCTCTTTGCCTGTTTCTGGGTCAGGGTCCCCTGGCTGAGGATGTGGGTGGACTGAGGACTATGGAACAGAAAAGAACAGACGATGCCAAGGTCTACTGAAATAGACTTCTACATTAAAGAGTCATCACCTACATAAAGACATAAAGGATGAAAAGCTCAACCAAGTTTTTTTTTTCTTGTTTAGATAAGGAAGAAGATGAAAGCTGATCAAAATAGCGAATGATCTTGTTCCAGCTCTTCATTGCAGCCACACAAACACAAACTGTGAAAGTGGGCAGTTACTCTTAAATGTCAGAGGTCACCTGAGACTTTATTGCTGCTACTCAATTAGCAACAGAATAGCAGCCAAGAAAGGAGTGAAGCCAGTTGGAACTTTTTTCTGATGAAAGTCAGACTCACAAACACACTAAGACAGGGTTGGACCAACAGAGATGAATCCAATCTAACATTAGTTCTAATTTGACATTGTCTACTAGCTAGCTGAAAAGTTAACACAGTGTTTCCTTCATAAGCCACTATTATAAAAGAGACATCTATAAAACTGCTGACAGGACACCTATAACTGCAAAAAAAGCTAAATTGTGACTCTTTCTATTATGAATTTTTGATCCATGGAGGTTTTATATTTGTAAAATTTTCTTAGAGCTGAGAAAAGTGAGTAAAAAATCTGTGATTTCAGCAGAATGTAAATTATATGGGCCGAACAGCAACACACACGGGGCAAGGGGGAAGCACTACTGCGCATATTCAATGGGGCGTATGTCCAGGCAGAGAACCCAGCTTATGCACCAGGCTAGCAATTGTCATTGGACTGAATAGGCACCATCTTTGTGTCCTGTATCTAGTTCATTCTAATGCATCTGTGCTAAAAGTGAACAAAGTATGGTATGGCTTACTAGCTAGCGAAAAAGTTAACAGAATGTTGCATTGTTTGCTGGCTAGCTAAAAAGTTAGGTAGCCTAGTTAGCCTACTTATGAGGCTTGTCAGAAAAGCTCTACTTTCTCCTCTTTGACAAAAACTTTTTGGCTGAATTAATGGAGCAAAATGGCCAAATAATAGAAAATTTAAAAACAGCACAGTACTGAAAAAAGAGGCTGCATCGCATTGGCCGACCGTTGCAGTGGGTTGAGTCTGTCCCTCAACTTTCTTTGAGGAGCTTGATTATTTTGCTTAATTGGAGTATAAAGTTTTGGTGCAACAGAATTGAATTTAATCTAAGTTTCTAAGAGATTTAATCTTCTTTAATTCTAAAATAATCTAGTAGTTTGGGGAAACCATGATTTATTCTATAAAAATTAATCTTTGTTGGTGCAACTCTAAACATACTAAAACAGCTTTACCCAGCATGTTACATACCCCCACACACAGCACACAAACACTTTCATAACAGTGCTCAGACAAACCTCTCCTCTGCCGCTGGTGAGGATGGCTTTGGTCATTTTCTGATTGGCTCCCCCTGCCCTTTCATTTCCTAGCAATCAACTTCAATCTGTGGCAGGTATGGAGGAAGAGATAACATTAGAGAGACATCGTGGGGAGATATCTGCTCAGCCGAGACATTATTTAGTGCTCCTGAAGCATCCAGGAGGCAACCTCTGTCAGACAACAAGGCTCCAGCGTGTCCACACAGGACAGGGAGGCGGGTAGATAGAAGGACATGGAAGAATTACTGATGGGCTGATAAACTCTTTTGTTATCCGAACAGTCTGCCTTCCTGTTTCTGTCCTCCCGTGCTATGTTTCTGTCCATCTGCCCAACTCCATTTCGATGTCTCAATCTATGTCTGTCTGGCTGAGTTACTTTCACCGTCTCCTCTCCGTTCTCCCTCCCCTCTGTTTCCCACTGTATCTCTGTCTCTATTACTCTGCCTTCTTTCTTTCACACTTGTGAATAATTGATGTCTACCGGTTCGATGGTAAGAATAGAACAGTTCTGGAGGTGACAAATGGGGTGGCGAATAGGCTTCATCCTCCTCTCTTCAAAGAGTTAGAAAGTTAGCCGTGCTCGCTCTGGGTGTGTGTGTGTGCCCATATATTTGTGTGCTTGTGATGTTTTGTGAGCACTTGTTCATGTTTGTGTGCAAGTAAGTGCACACACACACACATGGAGTTGTGTGTATGTGATTTAAGACAGGGAGATGAAAGGGAGTTGTAATTACAGGGAAGCGTATCTGTCTACTGCAGAAGTATCCGAGGAATGGCACAAACTGGGCCAAAAGCCTGAGGTCATTAGATCTGGTGCATGTGTGTGTGCATGCATGTGTCTATAAGCTTTGTGTGTGTGTGTGTGTGTGAGTGAGTGTGTTTGAGAGAGACAAAAGCAAAGAGAAAGAGAGAGAGCAAGAGAGAAAATGGGAGACAGAGAAAGATCAGCTTATAACTTCAGTTCCTCAGAGTCAACCTCTGAACTCTGCTTCTCATTATTGGCTCTGCCTCTCTCTGGTTTCTCAGCAGTAGCTGGTTGTGGTTAGACCGAGCAAGGCCCGGTTTCTGTAAATCCATGCAGCCTTATTGCCTGAGAGGAATCCCAGAATTTCCTGCGCTCTAAAATACACTTGTGTAAACATTCCAAAATATCAAATGATAGGGATTTCACTGTGTGCTGTGCGAATGGATAATCCCATGCAAAGACTGTGGTTATAATACACTGTCCCACTGTCTCTTGTCTGCTTTCCTTTCTCTCCCAACCCATCTTTTCTCTCTTTTTCTGGGCTTTCTTTCTCTGTTCTCAACTTCTCCCTCCCCTCATCTTTCCTTTCATCTCTTCCTCCGTCCCTCCCTTCTTTCATCTTGTTGGCATCTCTCTCTTCTTCACAGTTGATGATGACTTCATTGGTCTCGGTGATCTGCCGGAAACCTTCCCATCAGACCCCCCTGAGCCGCTGCCTGTGTTTCTGATGGAGCCAGAGGAGGCCTACATAGTCAAGAACAAGCCGGTCAACCTGTACTGCAAGGCCACTCCGGCCACCCAGATCTACTTCAAGTGCAACAGCGAGTGGGTTCACCAGAAGGAGCACACTGTGGAGGAGCGGGTTGACGAGAACTCTGGTCAGTAAACGGATCAGCTGCATACACATTCAAGTGTGCATCTAAATCAACCCTGTCTCCTAAACATGCTGTTCATATATAACAAATTTACATTGGCAAATGTGTTTTCAGAGACATTATGCAGCACAGATTGTTTTTGTGGTGCCACTAGCACCCAGGTGTCTGCAGCCAACAATAGTTTTGGCACCCGGGTGTATATAGCCCAGCATATCAGAGACAAGCACTTTGGTCCCAAAAATGCTATTTGCACCCGCAATTTAAATAGCTAATGCAGCTATTTATATCCTGGGTGCAAATAGCCCTACACATGTCAATAGCTGGTGTGGTTACTTACACACTCATGGCAGAGACCGTCACAGAGTGTTATAAGTAACATTGTTAAAACTGGGAGGCTTCTGATCGATCGCTGGCCTCCAGTTTTGGTGCTCATTCTCGTGATGTCTACTCCCCACTGGCAGCATTTCCCCACCCCAGGGCCCGAAAACTTCTTCTTCCCAGCGGTTCAAAGCTACTGTGCCAGTAGTTAGTAGTGTAATTATACATCAGTCTGGATTGCTATGACAATTCAGTGTTCAGCAATCCAATATTATTGATGCAAAGTTAAAATATTGTTGTTATCTTAAGGATGCACCTTTATTTTAACATTCCCATGACATGTCTGTATCACACATCTCTGGAAGAGTTTAGTCACAAAAATGTCGAATCACAATTTAGTTGCCTTTTGTGAGTTGACATTAATGTAACCAATTGTGTTAAATGGACATATGATATTGTCTAATATTAATTGCAGACCCCTAAATCAAATTGAAATCGAGTCATGGCAGACTTTGTGATACTGTTTAATATCATATCGTTATCAAAGAATTGATATAATATCATATAAAGATAAAACTTGTGACTTACACCCCTATTAGCAGTGTAAACACACGCACACTCTCCCACTATGGACCACTAACTAACTAATGACAGCTCGTAACAGTCCCTAATAGTCGACTAATGGTTTAGTCCACTGCTAAGAGGCAGATCTAACAGCCTGTTGGATGTAGGATGAAAAGTCTTGTGTTTTGTACAGTATACCCAAACATTTACCCCAGTTTCCACCCTATGATTTCTGTCCACATTCTTTCCAGACATAATAATTCAGGTAGAAAATTAGTTGCATAATCAGATATTTTAGGAGGTAAGGTTGATCAAGCACACACTTATCAATCTTACAAGTCAGTTTATTTGATCAACTAGTGGCATCAACCTTATCTACAGAGATGTGCATGGAACAACTCATCTTTTTCTTTGTTTATACCACCACCACTTGTGTGGTCTGTGTGTGTGCAGGTGTGTCTTTATGTACATGTTTGTAAGCATCTAGAGGAAGTAAAGGTAGTGAAGCTCCAGCAGGGTTGTTTTCGACAGAATTCAGCCCCCAAAGGCACCAGAGCCATTACACACAACAGCCCAGCACTGATTGGCTGCATTCAGCTGCTGTATTGGAAATTGAGTTCTTTCTGTCGCCCACAGGTACCAATCACATCGCATTTACCCTTTTCATCCCGCTGTTTTGCCACACACACAGCTGCATGCTCACACACGGACAGCTGCTCCTTCTCTTAAATGTGAATGTTTAGGCATGCACTTACATACACTACAATGATCGGCATTCTCTTGCATTTTGTATCTTAGGTATTAAATAAATATGCCTCCCAAATGCTGTTTCATTGAACTATATGAAAAACAAGGCATTCTTGCAGCAAGGCTAAGAAGAAGATACAAAAAGAGTGTTGCAGCCAGCACAAATATAAAAGCAGCATTGAAAAAACAACCTGAATCCCAAGCTGAAGTCCTTTCATTTTGACCCAGTGTACTTTAGGAGGAATACACAGATCTGAGGATGTGTTTCATAGTTATGATTATGACAAAGAAGAGGTTGAAGGTAGCAGTGGCTCTTAGCCTTTTGTGTCAGAAGGTTTTGTGCTAAAAGCATCAACATGGAAAACAACCCACACATCATACACGCACCCACTCTCCACAGCCATGTCCACAGGCTATTTACTGCACAGATATTCATTCATTTATGCTCTCGCACCCCACACACGCACACACACACACACCACCACCACCACCAAAGCCCAGTGGATGCGAGTAGCCTTTCTCAACCCACTCCATTGCTCTCTGATTTCCCCAGATTGACAGAAAAGGAACACCGATAGAAACTGGCCAGCCTGGTCAATACCACTGATAGTGTAGCTTGAAGAAATTGGATCTCTCCCTACCCTCCTGCCCCCACCCCTGTATTTCTCTTTTTCTCTCTTGTCCTATCTCTATGTCTCACTTTCATGTTGGCGAGAACTTATGATCTTATGAAAGTAAGACGAAATGAGAGATAATGAGATTAATAGAGTGAAAGAGACTGAGAAAGAGTGAAGGCAGGCTACATCCACTGCATCTTTATCCAGATGTTTGACACACATGTATGACAATTAAGGTGTTGCCCATTTAATGCCAGGTGTGAACCAACCATCAGGTCACCCACTGGTTTGTACACTATTATTTTGAAGCCATGAGTATGATAAACGGTAAACAAACATATGTTTCTGAAAACATTTTAGCAAAAAATGGGCAATGTAGTAACAGAATTGTGATCCATATTTGATCAGCACTGCCAAGTTTGACAGTTTGATTTGAATTGTGTGAGCCCTGTGTAGCCCTGCCCTAAAGCACACCCTGCTTTATAGTCTATTTTATTCTAAATGGGATCATAAGGTACAAAGTAACATCATGCTGTATGAAGGAGGCTTGAAATTAGCAATTGAGACCATAAACTCATTAGAAAACTTTTTACTGGGGTCATAAATCAAGTGAGAAGTAGGGTCAATTTCCCATGAGAGTACATAAAATCAGACTTCTATTTTCAACCAGTAGAGTTGCTCCCTGCTGGTCAAAAAAAAGAATGCAGGTTCAAGGCACGTCCACATTGGTTTCACTCTTCAGACCCAGAAGCTCTGTGCACTAATTAATACACATCTATGCTTCATACACATACACAGGGACAACACTGTAGGGTTGTTTGTGTGTATTGTGCATGTTTGCCCCTTGAAATAAGAGTAATAGTTTTGAAAGGTTTGACAACAGTAGAGTTGGGTCATGGGTTTTTCCATTTTGTGCCTGGAGACAGTATTTTCTTCTCATCAAGAGTGAAATACAGTGGCAATAAAAAAGTATTCACCCCCCTTGGAAGTTATCATGTTTTATTGTATTACACCACTGAATCAAAGCAGATTTAATGTGGCTTTTCCAACTGAAAAAAAACCCTCTTTAATGTCAAAGTGAAAACAGATCTCTACAAAGTGATATGCTTGTATCTGGAACAACTTTTGGTGAGTCACTATTTTGGCAAAACACAGTGTCCAGATGTGAAAAGCATCTGCTAAATACTGACTTGAAGGGGGTGAGTATTTATCCAAACAAGTATTTTATATTTGTAATTAATTTTAATTGTTTTATAGGGATCTGTTTTCACTTTAAAGGGTCTTTTTCTGTTGTCAGACAAGCTGCATTGAGCTACAATAAAACATGGACATTTTCAGAGAGGGTGAACACTTTTTATTGGCACTGTATGACGCAAATAACAGTAGGCTGATTAAGATATTTGCGTCATAAAAACAATTATCTGCTAAAAGCACAATTTGTGCAGCCTCAGTAACTACCATCTAATCATCAATATGGGGCTTGATTGATTCACTGATGGCCTTTTTCCTGCACAATGTTCTTCACAGCATGAGAGAACTCACCTGCAGCTCTTGCAGGAGCTCACGCAGGTATGTTCTATGGAAAGGCTTTTTGATTCAGTGGATGTGGCACGCAGTTGGTCACGTAGAGCCCATGTGGCACAAAAACACGTGACACAAAACCCCACAAAAGTACAATGCATACAGTACATAAAACTGATTACCATCTCAAGTGGTGTAATTGGACATAATTGTTTTGTAAGGAGCAGGTGATTGCATGTAGAAAATAATAGACCATTTGATTGCATGTGATTATTCTGAGAGCAGCAGCCAGTTAACACAATGACACAGCAGAGAACATATTTCTTGTTCAAAAAGAAACAACAAAAAAAAAAAGAAACAAAGCTACAGTGTATTTACACAGTTGAAAGAATTGTTGTTGCACCTGTGTATAAGGTTGTTGTTTTGTTGTTTAAATCCAGCTGAGGAGCAGTAGGGAAGTGAACATGTAACCACAGACCACTCTGATGTGAACTGAGACCCATTTTGCATTTGAAATAATGGAGACACATGAAAAGAAACCACACTGTAAAATTCCATACAGGAATTAAGTGGAATCAAACAATCTTTTCTCATTAACTTAAATATACAAATTTTATTTATTCAAGTTAATTAAACTTAAAATCTTTAGATATCTTTATGATAAAAAATATGTACATAAACACACTTTTTTTTCCCCAGTGAGAAATTGGTTAAAACTTGTGACAAAGAGATGTAATAGAGGCTGGCTATTTTACAACTTAAAAGTAAACTCTATTGTCCAAAATGACATCAGAACTTTTACTGGTATTTTTAATAATCAGAAATAAGAGCAAAATATATGTGTATATTAGTAATTTTTAATAATATTAATATATTATACTAAAAATATCAAATATACATAAAATGCTGCCTATAAAGCTATTAATTAAAAACAAGCTAAGCATTATGTTCAGTAAAAAAGGTTTCATACAGACGTATATTGGACAATATATATGCAGATATCAATATACACCAATATTGCTGTCAAAATTGGGCTGATGATATCGGTTGACTGATAAATTAGTTGGGCTCTATTACACTTTAAAATAAGTCTTAGTTGTTGTTTTATAATGGTAACATTGCAGACATTTTTTTTTTCCAAGTACAGCAAAAAAAAAAAAGTTTATTTTCAAAGTGCATAGATTCAGATCACATACCCACTGTTCTTCAGCAGGAGGTAAGAATGAAAAAGTGGCATGAAGGAGCAAACCGTGATGGCAATTCTTATAAATGGCCTCCTCCACAGTGATGATTTTGATTTAGATAGTCACCCTGCTGTCACCTGAACACTGCAGCGTTTACCTTTCAGCAGCATTGAGGCCAGGTTGTAGTCTGCTGCGAGCAGAAAGGAGCATTGATCTGAACAAATGAGCAGCAAATTAATTATAAGTAGGCACAGCTAGTGTAATATCCACTGGAGACAGCTTGTCACTCTCTCTGAGATATGAGTTAGAAGATCAAACAGGAGCGCTCTTCATCTGGCCAGATAATCAGAGCACTTACCCTCCTTCCTCCTTCAGTTCTCCTTCAATGACCAATGCCTCCTCTTCTGCCTTGACTGGTCTGATCAATAACGTTAGCCAGTGCTAAGACTAAGGAGCTAGGCTAGCTCACTTTAATGACCACATTAATAATGAATCATCTCCAATGAGGCGCCCTACTTCAGCCAGCTATTAATGGGACCTATTGTAGAATCATTTCTGCCGCTAATGGCCACATCGACAGGTGTGAAGTAGCCCCTCACTGCTGGTCCTGATGTGGGGCACACTTGCTTCACAGCTCTTGATTGTAAATTGAGTGAAAGTCGGTGTCTGTTTTGTTTTGTTGTTACCACTGTAATGCTATACAGTGTACAAACAGCTGTGATCTGAGCAAACATACAGTATGAAGTCACTGGATGAGGTCAGCAGGCTCACTTCAGAGCCCCACTCTTCTGCTAGAGTGATCCTTCTGATGTGTTTCAAGTGCAACACGTCAGGAAGAGTTTAATCCTGATTTAGTAATAGACATGAAGTCACGAGTGACTCTTAGAGTAGAATTAGAGCTGGTTGTCATCATCACTTTAGGCTGTCTTACGGTGCAGAGGGCTTATTCTCACCACATCAGACCACCTCTACACTCTTAGAAAGACAAGTTCCACAAGAGTTCTTTCTAAAGAGCTGTGGTTCTACCCAGAACCAGTGTTTAAAAAAAGCTGTGACAACTCAAAGTAGTAGATTTTTGAGTTTTGAGCCCAATTCAAACTCTTTGCTGACCCATAAATTTTAGTTGAGATGATTTACTTTTCTTTTTTTCTTTAACTGTGAATCTTTGAGTTTCTGAAACTAAAAAAGATCTGTTTCAAAGATTGTTCACAGTGAGCTGCGGACCTTATTTGTTATTGTTTTGGTGCCTGCAAATGAAATTATTTTAACTGAAAAAATTAAAATATTAACCATTATTCGCTTCCACTCCAATGAGTTGACTCAATAATTTTTAAAATACATTTTTGGGGTTGTCTAAAACTTGAAGATTCAGTAGTATCTAAAAAGAAATGTAAATTATCTCAACAAAAGATCAATAGTTGGTAAAACCTTTTCAAAAATTTGAGTTGGCCTCAAAACTCAAAAATCTGTTGCAGTAAGTTATCTTAAAATTTTCAGTTTTCTCAGCTTTTTCATTTTTACAGTGCATTTACGCTTTTTTGAGGAAGGATTCCTCAAGTGTCCTTCTAAGGTTTCTATCTAGGAGCCTTTTCATCCAAAGAACTGATTGACCTATAGACTTTGACATACCCACTTTGGTTCTCAAAAAAAAAAACATTCTGGGTTCCATTCTGGTGGAAGGCCTAAGAGATGGTTCTGGGGGGAACCATAACATCATAGAAGGGTTCTCCGTAGAACCTCTCATAGGTGGTTCTGGGTGAAGCCTTTCACAGATGGTTCCAGGTATAACTCTTTGTGTGGGCTCTAGATAGGACTCTCTGAAAGGGTTTGAAGTGGAACATAAAAGGTTTAACCAGGAAATCAAAAAGGGTTCTCCTATGGGAACAAGCCAAAGAGCCCTTTATGGTTCTAGTAAGCACCTTTATTTCTAAGGGTGTGTAGAACTTTCTTCAGAAACAGTCTGGAGCGCAGACAGAAAAAAATTAACCAATTCTGGCACATGTTTTACACCCTTTGAGAATTCATATCTACTTATTGTTTCCACTATTGATTTTGCCTCTGCTGCTCAGTGTGTGATGTTCTTACATCCATCACATCCATCCTTGACATTCTCAATCCAGCAACACACATCCTGTCAGACAAAGACATTGGCGCACCGTACAGACAACCACAGACGATCACCCATGGACACACACATACACACAGAAGCATAATGCACACACAACAGACGTGGTGGTTCGTCTGCCTGTCGGCACACTGTGTAAATTTTACATGAGAGCTAAGCTGGTGTGTGGGATGCCGCTGTGCTTGGTGTGTGTGCCAGAACAAGGAGGCCGTGTGAATGCACTGAACCTGAAGTAAAATGGCATGTTCATTTTTTAACCATCCAGTCTCTTTGCATCTTTTATTCGGGCCAGATATTCAGACACCTCATGGATAAATCTACTCCGACTGCAGAACAGATCGTGAACCTTTGTACAAATTGTGGTCATCCAGACAGGAGTATAAACGTGATGGTTATTAAGATACACAGAGTGAGACCAATATAATTGAGAACTAAGGTACCATCAATCTATGTGGACAGAGATTTTGTATCAATAATTGTTCCATTGCAGCAGTATCTTGTAACAGCAATTATAATGATTTATATGCTTTGTTATGCACTCTTACTTGTCACAATGTCTGTTTTTTTGTTTGTTTTCCAAATTTCGATTACTGGCAAAGGTTCTCACTGTGTCTCAAATTGGTCCATTTTATCTCTGCTTCAGTAGGTAGTGAATCACTGTAATGAATTAGATTTCAGGCAGAGATTAAGTTAGCCTACTGATTGAATGAGTCAAAGATCTGATGAAATGATGTCACATAAACAACACATGGTATCTCTTAGGTAAGCTCACTTTAAAGGAAATGAATAACATGAATATGTTATATAATCAGCATAAGAACACAGTTGTATCTAAGAGAAACAATGAGGAAAGTTGATTAAGTTTAACACGAACAATAGACTAACAGTATTATTGAAGTTGTGTTGCCCCTCTTGTGGCATTGTGAAAACATGCTCTTTCTCTGATCTGGGACAAGGTTCAGTAATCTGTGACAGACGCAAAGATCACACCCACTGGAAAGAAAGAGAATTAATCCTCCTATGATTAGCAGCTGAAAGTTTCTGATGTTGTGAGTAATGTTATGAAAATAATTCACCACTTTAACCTTTCACATGTTAGCGAGCTAGTGATTAGTCTTAACATTGTTTTTGTGATAACTGTAGTTCTCTAAAGCTTCCTGCTCTCTTATATTGAAAACTGGAGGAATACGTATAAGGATGCTTAAATAAAGGCAAATTGAGTTGTTTGGCTAACAATCTATCAATACCTAGGTAACACCAATTTAGTACTTATGGTCTTTTGACAATACAGAAGACCGCATCATTAATTCCACTGCTGTTCCCCGTTGAGGTAAATTGAAGTGTTTTGTGTTTTTAATTGTCTCATGATGCTTTAAATATGCTGAATATTTCAAAATAATTCACTATGTCAACCTTTGGCAACATATTAGCTAGTTAGTGATTTGTGCTAACATTGTTTTTGTGGTATCTTTAGGTGTCTAAAGCTTCCTCCTTCTCACATTTATTTTCTAATATAAAAACTGGAGGAATATAAGGACGTACCATGTTAGAGGCTAGTTGATTAGTTGGTTGGCTAACTATCAGAACCTAAGAGTAGTGTAACTTATCTGTCTATCTATAAGCTATCTAGTGTAAGTTTAATACAACAAGTACTTAGAACTTTTTGCCTCTTGACAACACTACTACATCATTAATTCCACAGCTGTCCCCTGTTTGAATTGGCATGCACTCTGTGCAGGCCTTTTAATTTGTGTCTTGTCAAGAGACACTGGTCTCACAACTCTTTTTGATTTAGCAGGCAATGACATGAACTAAGTGCAGAGTGTTGGGGATGTTGGAGAAAACTATATATAAAACCATTTTAGCCATTGGATTGTGCAAAAAACACAGTGTCTAATATGTGTAACAGATGCACACATCCCTGTTTATGTAAACAGACTGACAATGACTCAATGCTGTTTGATACATTCAGACAGGAGCAGATCTTGTGGGAAGAAATGTCAAAAATTGCAACATTTGGTCAATATTGTAGGCTGACTATGTAACTATACACATAACTGCTCAGTACAAGAGTGCTGTGCACAACTCATTAAACTTTGAATTGGGTGTACTACAACTGCAACAGAAGGCTCCCAGTTTCTGTCATTGTGTCAGCTAACAATGAAAAACAGCTACAGAACAAGTCATCACCAAAACTGGGTAACTAAAGAGTGGGGAGAAAAAGCTGCCAGGTCTGACAAGTAGTGGCTTGCAATGCTGATGACAGCATTTGAATTTGGTAGAGAAACAACATAAATCTGTGGATGCATCCGTCCTAGTGGTAATGTTACAGTACAGGCTGGTGACAGAATAGAGAATGTTTCTGAGGCACACAAAAGGCTCTTTAGTCGCAACTGGGCATAATTTGAATGTCACAGTCCACTTTCACATTATTGCTGACCAGATACATGAGCATGACAGTTCCAGAAAAATGACAGTGGGCCATATTTAAACCTAATCGAGCAGAACTTGGGGAATGAGGTGGCATGGGATATCCACAGCATGAATTTTCCTCTGAAAAATCCGCAGAACTGTTGAAGCACCACTGAGCCAAGTAAAGTGTTTCCAACATGAATCCATCCAACATGAATCCAAATTCATATTGTTCTGGAGTCCAGCAGTGTCCACCTGGAACAATAGAGACTCTCTTAACACATACAGAATAGAGTAATTATCTTCTTTTAGTAGCTCACGTTGGGTTTAGATAAAGAGATAAATGGCAGTGTTAATTATCTTTTTTTCAAATAAACCCTGCTCATGTTGGGTTCAGATATTCAAGAGGTAAATTGAAGTGCTAATTGTCTCATAATGTCTAAAGTAGGCAATCTGTCTGAAAGTCGTACAGTCATAAGGACTTCATGATCCAACATTGTCTTCCCTAATATCCCATTTAATCAAAAAAGGATGATGGTTTAAGCTGGAATAAGGCATGATCTTGCATCGAAGCATCTGTAGCTGCAATGAATGCTCTCACCCCACATAATCATCCATACATGCATGTGCTCCATTCGTATGCTCTCACACATACTCATATGCAGACGTATATGTGTACACGCACTGAAGGAGTGGCATAAGCTGCTCTAGAGGGGCAGCTGTGGGTAGAGGCATTTGTTTTGGAGATGATTTGTTTGTTTGGGTCCTGGCACCCAGATGAGCAGTAATCAGAGGAGTTAGCAAACAGGATTGTGTTAGCCATGACGCAGAGAATCCTCCCCCACAGGGCCCAGACCCAAACAGCTCAACGCTTTGGCTCCAGAATCGATGCCAGACTGACACACACACACGCGCACAATCACAAATATCCAGTGTCAAAGCATGTGATATGACTGAAGTTATACTGGTTCGTTTGCTGGGATCTCGTACCGATGTTAGCATCAACTTCTCCCAAGCGAGAGAATACAATATTTCGATGTGTGTTCAGATTTATTTATGAAGATAAACCCCTTGAGATGTACCATCTCGTTTTCAGCAGTTCCCAACATATATCACAACCACTACATAACAACAGAGGAGTAACTAAAAACAAATACACTGATCAAAATGACAACATACAGACAGACAACAGAAAACATAACAAAATGAAGAGAGACATACAGTACCACATACATGAATAAATCATTTCAACTGCAAGGTGGCACTGAGCAGAGTGCCTAACTTGATCATTTGAAGTAAAAGCTACAAGATACTGAAGGCTAACTGAAATGAATACATTTAAATATAAGTTGCAGCTAGTCAGTGTATCTTCTTACATTTAGAAATGGTCATCATACATTTTGATGAGTGAGAAAAGGACATCTAAACATAAATCTGCAGTCTATTATATGCTGTGTTAAGTGGAACAATATCTGATTTTAAAGCATTTTCATAGACAACATCACAATAATTTGTAGTATAAGTCGAGAGGCAGGTTTCTTATGAACACTACTTACGAAGGGCATGATCAGTGTGCAATTTGTGTTGGAGTTTAGTTCATGTCAGGCCATACACCAAGATATTTAATATTGTCAACTTCATGCACAGGATTGCTTCCATTCCAGGTTATTACAGAAGAACTTGGTTTGTATTTGAGTTTTTTGTCTGGTACCAAAGATTTGGTTGAGCAGTAGTTTATTATGTGAGAGCCAATCCTGTAAGATGTTGAAATCAGACTACAGAGAAGCTTGAATTTGTGGTAGATCAGGTTTAGTAGACAGAGTCATCAGCATGAAGTTGAGAGCAACAGTTGTTGAAAACTGATGGTAAATTGCTTATAAATATAGAGAAAAGAAGTGGTCCCAATGTTAAACCCTGGGGCACACCTCCTGAATCAAAATATCAGATTTATTCCCATGTAAAACAACACATTGTTTTCTGTTATGAAGGTATGAATTGAACCACAGAACTGTGAGTAGTGTGTGGATATTGTGAAGGTGATATGATATCAACTAATTATTTTTGCCTGTTTTAGTTCCTGATTTTCACTTGTTCTCCATGTTTTCAGTTGATATGTACTAATGCTTTCTTCTCCCATTTCTTTCCCTTATTTCCTCCCTGTTTCTTTCTTTACACACCTCATATTTCCATCCTTGTCCCATCTACTTCCATGCTTACTCTATATCTCCCTCCCTTTCACTCCTGTCTGTCTGTCCTCACAGGTCTCGTAGTGAGAGAGGCCAGTATAGAGATCACTCGGCAGCAGGTGGAGGAGCTCTTCGGGCCAGAGGACTTCTGGTGTCAGTGTGTGGCCTGGAGCTCTGCGGGGACCACCAAGAGCCGCAAAGCCCATGTCCGCATCGCCTGTGAGTATCTCATCCCGCTCTTCATCCCATTACTCAGTCTTTATCTTCCCTCTCATCGTTGCATTCCTCTCCAAACAAAATCTCTCTGCTGCCAAGGAAATGCGTCTCACAGACGGACTTGTGTATCATGACAGATTTATAGATTCAGGAGATAGAGGCAGTGAAGAAAAGGTTTTACTAACATGGGACTCAAGTGTCCCTTTGAACTTGAGTTGGTAAAAAGCCTCAAGAATCAGAATCAGTTTCTTTGTCTACAGTACAAACCTGGAGAAGCAGCACAGAGGAAGGGAAAGAGCTGCAGAAGTGTATACACAGCAGAGAGGCTTTACGGCACATGTTTATGCCAGCGTTCCCTCTTTTTTCCTGTAGGTGGTCCTCATTTGTTCTCTGCCTGTGTGTTTGTCCTCCTACTGAAAAGCAGAACACGATTGTTTCCAAGTAATGAGAAACATTCTTTTGCCTCTAAAGTTTGGGCTCATTTTAACTGTTCCCCAATGGATCTGCCAATCAAAAAATCTGACAAAAAATAATGAAACCCCAGAGAACACGGTGGGGAAGTTGTAAGAGTATAGCTGTGACATCAAGGCAATGCTTCTGCAACACAACACATATTACATAACATAAGTGCTTACACATTGTTGTCAAAATTCCACCTGAAGGGGATTCTTTTATAGTATCAGCTAGATCATCACTTCCAACTTCTCTCAAAGTCATTTCATGGCAGTGTGACTGACACATCCCACCCAGCTCTGTTTTGACTTGTGGCAAACAAACAAAAAAAGCAACACCCACTTGCTTTGTAGTCTGCATCAAATATAAAGCTATCACTGCTGGATAGAGTTGAATAGGGGCACTTGGGGACCCAACAGGGAGGGCAGAGGGGGAATGCAGCAAAAGTGGCCCTGTATAGAGTACCCCTCCAGTGGAGTTAACATGATAAGTGCCTTTTAGAGTTGCCCAGTGTCCGAGACAACATGTTACAGTGCCCTCTAAAGTTCCTTCCAGTGGATAAAACATGATAAAACCATCTTGAGTGCCCTTTCAGTGGAGAAAACTTGATAAAGTGCCCTCTAGAGTGCCCTTCCCATCAAGACAACATGATAAAGTGCCTCTAGAGTGGCACAAAGTCCAAGACAAATGATAAAAGTTTCCTCTAGGGTTCCGTTCAAGTGGACAAAACATGATTAAGTTCCCTCTATGGTGCTCTTCCAGCGGATAAAACATGATAAAGTGCATCGCAACTTTTGGCGTGCTGGTTCTCCAACGCATAGAGCTTGAGAGCTAGAGCTTTTTGTCCTTACCCCTCAGACGGCCTGAGCTTGCTGCTGTTAGGGATATCGCTTGAGCTTAATGTTTGGCTGGCAACTCAGTGCCACTGTCAGATTTCATCTCTGCGATACATTACAGTGGAGTAACACCGTACGGAGTCAATATCCATGCCTTTCACCTGATCTACTCCATTTAGAGGCACTTAGCAATCATATATCTGTCCCTCTCAATTTTTATCCCTCTGAATTCTCATTTTCTTTCGCTGCATCTTGATATTGCTGTCTCTCTATAACTCACTGGTTTCCCATGTTTTCTGTACAGTTTCTCTTTGAATTCAGTGTATGCCCTCTTTTTCAAACAGCAGTGGCTCCTCTCATTACCGCCTCTGTTATACTAGCCTGGTGAATCAGACTCATGCCTCTCAGTCTCCCACCGAGCCCACTCCCGCTGCTCCACCTCCTATAATCACCCATGATGAGCAGCCTTCCAGCACTAACCTATCCCTCAAATCACAATGGACCCCTCTTCCCCTCCCATTAGCTTCTGCTGAATGGATTAGCTCCTCTGCTGGGCTCTCTCTTCAGGCAGGCTTCTTGTCAGAGCCAGACTCGATCCCGTTAGGCTAATGGAAACTGGGCTTGTTTTCCTCTCCTCTCCCATCATCTAAACATATACAGTTTAATCAGGCAGTGAGTCAGAGCCAGCACTGGCGAGTTAAGAGGTTGTTGTGTTGAAGAACTGGCTTTCAGACTTGCAAAAAGGATGGCCAGGCTAAAGTATTGTCAGAGTTTCTGTGTGAATCCTGTGTGATTGCCTTTTTCTTCATGAGACCTCAAATAAAAAATGTTTTTATTGGCTTCTGTATTTGGGGACCAGTAGTGGCTTGCCAAAGAGAGGCAATACAAGTATGTGCACAGAAACAAATTAAATAAATGAATCAAATCAACTGGAATGCCTTTCAAAGGATTGTTGGAGGGTAGTGTTTACTGAGAAAGCGGGAAATTGATTTTCTTGTTTGTTTGTGGCCTTGTAATTTTTACAAGTACAACACAATAAGTAAAACCTCAACTTTATGACTAGTGACTACTAATGATGAAAAATCAAACTTGGTGAGTCATTCCTGATCTAGATTTGCACCGATACCTAATGATTTACTAAGCAAGGAAGAAACTATAAGGCTGGTGTAATTTAGCATGACAAGAGGCTAAACATATCCACTTAAGGTAATGGTTGTCATATGTGTGTTTGTCTGCTGAGGAGGGAATGGTGTGACTCCCACAGGAATGTCGACTCAGCTGGTCCCACACCCTTCAGGGTCCCACAGAGGACCGTTCAGGGTTATAAGAAGTGAGGAAAGGAGAGACTCCAGAGGGGAAGCATAATTTCAACCCACATCCAATAAAATATACAGTGCGGTATAATCACTTGCATGCTACTTACTGTGCTTCACCAAGACTAATGCCAAAATTTTGCAAATCATGATGAAAAAAAGAAAGAAACAATACAAGCACTGGGTATTTAATTTTAGTTTAACAAGCTGTATGTGTTACAACAAGTATGAGTAATAAAAGCATGAATATTTCAGATGAACTCGCAAACACTGGACTATGCCATTAATACTACTAGTGTAATTCAGGCTATTATGTTCTGTCCCACAATGCATCCACTTGGCGGTTGTTGTGGCAGTGACGGGCTCTAATTTGGACCCAGAAGAATAAAAAAAACAGAGACACAAACAGAAAAACAAATTTATTATTTTGCATTTTCTGATCCTCTGCATATAATTTTTTGTTCCTATTGCTGGTTTTAAGGAGGTTATGGGGCTCTAAAGCCTTCGAACAGCTCATAAAGAACTACTCTCAAGGTATTAATGACCCCACAAGAGGTTAAATGCCTGGAACCTCCTATTACTGAGTTAGAACTGAAGAAGCCTTTTGGATGAGATGTGAAACATCTTCAAGATTCTCAAGCAAGTCCAGTTGTCTTCATACATCTCTCATCTGGCTTCTAGGTGTTATGGTCCTTTCTAAACCACCAAATGGCATGCTGAAATCCTGTTCACTGAGCGGCCAGGCCAGTACCCAGTGAAGACCAGGGGTGTAGACTTGAGTCACATGACTTGGACTTAAGTGAAACTTGACTGACAAATTTGATGACTTGCCAAAATCAAAAAGACTTACGATTTAACTTGGACTTTAACACCAATGACTCATGACTTCACTTGGACGATTCAATTTATTTCCCCTCATTTTCTGAATCTGAACACTGTTTATTCCAACCTCTTACTAGAAAAAGTACAATGGAACGGCACTCAAAGTTCTTACATGTGAACTCTTCAGGAATATAGGTTTCCCCATCTTCATGAAGAAACAGTTGTCTGATCTCTCACAACAATGGCAGCACCCATGGAAGCCTAAATTAGTACATACTATCACACCATGCATAGCTTTTCCTCCCCTGTGTTGTTTATGCAAGAAGGGTGCACTGCTGAGGGTTCAGTTGTGTGTGCACTTGCCAAAGAAACTCATCAATTCGTCATGGGCGGCCATGCTTTTTTGTTTCTTTTTGTCATGCGTACCTGGAATGCTTTAAAGCCAAAAGCTGGAAATTTCGACTGAGAAATTCTGATCTCCAATGGTATCTGCAATGCAGCATCAATTCCCCAGATCCACTTTGTCTGAACCAATCCGACAGCATCCAATCATGTCGCAGGAGAGTACCATGAAGAACAACTGTTACGTTACGGAGCTCCAGTTAGAAATAATCAGACCAAAGATAATTTCATTTGTGCACACAAACAGTGGTCACCAAAAAAACAATTTGCAGTATGCAAAACATACAGGGAGGTGCATAAACTTCCAGCTTCATTCGACATCTGAAGTTGCACAAAAAAAAGTAAGCCCTGTCGTTAAAATGGCATTACATTTAGTGAAAAGCAAGACTCAAAGTTAACTACTTCAGATTTGAGTTAGGACTTGAGTGCAAAGACTTGAAACTTATGTCCGACTCACAAAACAATGACTTGGTCCCACCATGCAAACACAACAATAAAGGGGTAGGACTAGATAAGTTTTATTAACTTCATCCTACACCCTTTCGAACAAGGTATGATTATCTATGTTGTTATAGAATTGTCTCTTTAATTGTTTTTCTGCCAAAGCACACTGTATATTTAATTTTATTTATTTTTGTTTTTCTTTTAACCTGTTCGAATAAATAAAATTTAAAAATAAATAAATAAAAAAAATAATAAAGTGTGTCACAGTGTGTGACTCTTGCCTCACCTGTCACATATCTTCTTTTATCTTTTGGAGGCATTTTGAACTCGGATGCCTCTCTACATTGTAGTTCTGACATCAGAGCAACAGGATAATGATTCTTACAACTTCAAACGACAGTTCTCTCTTGAGACATAGTTTTGCAACCTTCTTTTCCCTTTCCTTTCCTTTCCTTTCCTGTGCTCTCCTTTCCTTTCCATCTTAAGAAAAACTGTTTGTCCTTGGATCAAATTCCATAACGCTTTGTCCCAGAATATACCCCTCCAGTCATTCCCTCTTTTAATTTCATACCAGACTTTTACGGAAATTGCTTTCAATTCAACACTCACCCTTTCAGCTTTTATAATACATAGAAATTTGTGGAATTATGGCATATTCCCCTGAAGACACACATATTCTTTCAGGTTGAATTGGGACAAGGGCTCTCATTGAATTTGTTATTTTAAAGTTCATTTTTCCAAGTAAGAAATGAACCTTAAAATGACTATAGGTATTCTTTGGGGCTTCCGGGTGTAGTCTGATCATGTATTCTGTAATAAGAACATGATCTAGTTTCTCCTGGAGGGGATCCTGGAACAGTTAGCTGAACAGAAATGTCTCTGTTTCACTGTAATGTGTCCTCGTGTAATATCTATTGAACAAAACGAAAGCAAGTGATGAGTAAATTGAATCTCTATCTTGATCAGGTTTTGGGGATGCATCTTTTTATTGCTCATGATTCCTACGAGAAACCAAAGTGAAAATGCTCTGTCCTTATATATCCATTCAAACACAAACTTAAATCTCCCCAGACAATGAAGAACATTTATTTATTTTAATAGATGTGGGTGCATCCTATTAACACTTCCACAACCACTATACTCAAGAGAAATAGACTTCTTAAGTATGAATTCTGCCATACAAACTGCATCAGCCACATCTGGGGGCTTTTATGCCTTTAATTTAGAGTAGAGGTGAAGATATGACAGGAGAGGGGGAGAGAGAGTAGAGGAATGACATGCAGCAAAGGGCCGTAGCTGGGAGTCAAACCTACTGCCGCTGCAGGGGACTAAGCTTCAGTACATGGGGTGAATGCTCTACCAACTGAGCTACCTGGCCACCCACCAATGTGCTTTTTTGTGTTTGCACATAATGTCAATAGCAGTCCATATATTTACAACTTTCTGTGAAGAAGAATAACCATATCCTATGCACAGATTGAATCACTGAACCATGGTCATTTCTGGGTTTGTTTCCATGGACACACTGTGGTGTAGTTAGAAAAAACTGATGGCTTCTGGCACTGCTGCAGCAGGTTTGCAGTTTTGTTAGAGCTGACTGATTAAAAGCAATACTGCCTTATCTCACGCATTCTTTTAGCATGCCTAGTTCTTTCTTTTTTCAAGTCTTGAACCTCTTCTCTTCTCAAAGGTTTGAGCTTGACTTTAAGGTTCACTATAACCTCTCATCTTGTATTTATAGCAGTGATATGATTTTCAACTTGGTTTGTCTACTTCCTGAGTCATTCTTGCCTTTGTAAGCAGGACTGGCTTGGTTTAATGGTAGCATAAGCCATGTTTCCATTGCAGGAACTTTCCCCAGGGACTGGGAACCTTTGGGGGTTTTGCAACTGCAAACCAGTTTGTTTTTGTTCATTGTGCTTCTACACATCAACATGGAATTACAGAAGAGGCGGAAAAGCGGCCATAGTTGCAGGGTTCAGTTCATGTCAGATTTCATATAATCTTCTCAAAGATTGCAGACTGGAAGAGAGGTTGTGTTTGTACACACGTCCCTTGAAAAATAAATTCATATGTATGTAAAATCGTTGTATAGGAAAACATGTTATTTTAGAGCATGCTGTAGTGGATGTGGTTACTGCTTTAGATGAACTGTATCAGTAAAAAGGCTCAAGAGTGTGTTTGCCAGGAATAGTGCGAAGGCTGTGGAAATGGAATCAGTGAAGTTTGGAGGTTTTATTGTAGATTAGACGCTTCAAAACCTCCAAAGTTCCAAAGTAGTACCGTAACTTCCCATTAAGTCCTCTTCTCTCCTCTCCTCCACTCATCTGTTGTTGTGTATGATGCCCGCTGCCACTTCTGTCTCAGTCTGTGCAGCAGGTGATGATATATGTCTAATGGGCTTCGGGTTCCAGTGTAGCATGACACCTTCAGTAATCCTGCCCCCGTCAGCTCCTGCCCTGCGCTACTCTATCAGTCCTTTCACATCACGAAAATATTGTTTTTTTCATTGGAGGGCGACTGATCCCCTTCCCCCTATCTTCCTTCCATCAACTTCAGGCGAGTTTATCTGTGTGCTGAAAGTAAGGGGGAGTTGAAAAGAAAGCATAAATCTCAGTTACTGTTTATGGCATTTAAATACACCCTGTTGTGCATTGCTTTTGCACCGAGGCAGTTATTATTGATGAGCTACGCTGCTTTTTCTTTTGATGATTTATTGTGAGTATACCAGTTATTGATCGACTCAGCCTTTAATCTTAAACATAGCTCCCAAAACAGCCCTCAGATATAGGTAAATATTGATACACAGTGTGCTTCTGTCTGTTCATTGTAGATTTGAGGAAGACATTTGACCAGGAACCTCTTGGCAAGGAAGTGTCACTCGAACAGGAAGTGTTGCTCCAATGTCGCCCACCTGAAGGCATCCCAGCTGCTGAGGTAAGCTTCAAAAGGCATATCACTGAGCCAGTGCACTATCATTTTTAGGATAATCAGATTATTTATTTGAAAAAAGACAGGCTCTAATATGCACCTGTACATGTTTCTGATAGAAATGCAGGCAGTTGTGATTATCCATACTAATCCGAAAAGTTCTCACCTTAAATCCAATAAATTGACTGCTCTGAGAAGAGGTTTATGTGAAGAGCCTCACTGACTTTCTGGGACTTGTTTCTGCTGAAATATCACCTTCCTTTCTGGAGTGATTTTTTTGTTGCCCTCATTGCTATATAATTTAGAGAATATTTAAGATCCAGGACGAGACTCTCAAAAGGGTTGACAGAGAGAAAACTGTGCGATTGACCCTTCCAAAGTCCCACCTCTTTTTGCTCTGCGGCCAAGCTTGGTACCTTTCTTGTTTCCTAGATATGCTGTGTGCTAGGCTTGTCTATGTTGAAAAGAAAACCAAATTTTGAAGATGGTTAAAAGATGTTGCTAGGGGGGACCTGTAGACCCGTAGAATGCTGATGTAGATTAATGAATAATGTTGATTAGCTAGCTACTTAGCTAGGTGACTACCAAGGTGACAACCGATAGTAGATTAGCTTCTAGTTAGCTGGGCTTTTGCTAACATTAGCTAACTTAAGATGTGACAATATTTGTCATTTTATTTTGGTCCCCCAGCAACCAATTTGGTTACTTTTTAACTTAGATGAGCCTAGCACAGTACAGACAATAGGAATAAGTTAACTGAGGTTTACATTCAGGCTACTTGAAACTATCGAGACATAAGCTATAAACTACCCCTTTTCCTGCTACATACTCTTTAGCTCTCTCACAGTCCAACAGCTAACTAGCTAGCAAGATCAAATCTACTGACAGGAAGAAAGTGATAAAGTAGTACAGCCCGCCCCCTGCTTGATTTGATTGGGTGCTGGGCTGAATGTGACACAGGCACGTCGAACAACAGGAAAACAATGGTTTTGATGGTTTCTAGGAACGCATCTCAGTGTGATCGCCCCTTTAGGCTACTAATATTTCAGAGCCATGGTGGGGGCCATAGACACAAACTCATAAGGTCATGATCAGACAGATAAGACTAACATGTTTAACTGAACAAACCCTCTGCCCCTGCACTCTCTGTTACTAGGGTGGTGGAGAGGGGAGTTGGCAGGTTTAGAAGTAGGGATGCATTTTGGTCATTTTGCTAACAAAGGAGATGCAATCCCCCCGCATCACCCCGAAATCGCTGCTAGCTAAAATGTCAGACTCCAACGTAATTGTATATTTACCATATGTATTTATTTGCTGTATTATATTTGTGGCTAATGTTTGTCATTGGTTCTGTTCTTTTATGCCACATAAACATGTGGAAACTGTGTTGATTGCCTCAGTTTTGAACTCTGTTCTTTTCAGAAGTTGTAAAAAAAAATAATACTGAATAAATCTGACACAGTCCAGCACACAGATAAGGACATTTTTTCCACCACGGCCTGGGCTATTTAAGCTGTTTGGGTGTTTCCTGAACATCGGCCAGTCGCTGCAATTTGGTCAGCGGAGAGAAAATGTAATTGTAATTATCTGCTGCGGGGAAAAAGAATAAAACCAGTTGTGTCCCTGCATTACCTTATAGTTCAGCCAGTATCCCCTCCCTGCTCCACTTCCTCCCTGCCCTACAGTAGAACACACTGTTACAGCTGCATTTGAAAAGGCTCAGCCGAGATTGCAGGAACATAAATAGAGGATGAAAGGGTGGTTTGATAGGTGGGGGAGCTTTGGTGTGGTGTTTTTTTTTTTTTAGTTGGGGGTGTTGGGACTGAACTCTGTAAAGGCTTGTGATTGACCTGGAAAAGCCGAGTTAAGTGAGTGGAACTGCACAGCATTTATCCGCACTGAAAGTGCTGACAGGCTAAATGGAGTAAAGTTTGGGCGACTGGCACTCGGCAGACTCTCCTTATACAATCCAGGCTTCAGTCTGATCGTGTTGCTGTAACAGCCATATAGGATTGGTGATTCTGCCCGCCTGTCTGTGGTCCCTCTGTCAATCCTGGATTGGCTCAGTGCAACGATTAAAGTCTCAGCTGGGGTCCAATCATGACACATCTATGCTTTCTGACATATAGAGTTG
This sequence comes from Lutjanus argentimaculatus, assembly GCA_034769285.1. NCBI lineage: Eukaryota > Metazoa > Chordata > Actinopteri > Lutjaniformes > Lutjanidae > Lutjanus > Lutjanus argentimaculatus. Next base: position 1,063,897 of record JAWZSL010000021.1, on the reverse strand, counting down.
CTGTGGCAACCCAGATGTACAGTGAAGGGTAAATAGGAGACTTGTCAACACTAATGGCATTTTCAGTCTGGGCAAAAGTGTGCATTTGAGTGTGGTCAAGTAGAATCAGCACTGTTTGTGGTAGTTAACCATCACAAAACAAGTCATCTATTCACCAAATGAGAAAACAACATTAGGAATAAAAGTTCTTGTTGACTCAAAGGGTTCTTTGCATCGTCCCATAGGAGAGCCCTTTCTGGTTCCAGGTAGAACCTTTACAAAGGTCCCACTTGGACCCCTTTTCAGAGGGTTTCTTCCTAGAATCCAACTTTAAAGGGTTATACCTAGAACCATCTATGAAAGGTTCCCCCCAGAAGCCCCTTTTCCACCAACATGTAACCAGCCACATTCTGATTCAGCACCTAATTTCAAACAGGATTTCCACCAAAAAGAAATTGGTTCTGAACCAGAACTGTGTGTTCTCAGCTGGAATCAAAAAATAGCAGGTTTTCCTTGGGAACCAAAGTTGGGATGTCATATTCTTCAGGTTGTTGTGCACTGTGCAACGCCCTCCCTCAAAACTGGTTTAACAGTGAGCTGGTTTCACTTGGTAGAACTAGTTCTACCTAGAACTTTACATAGAAGGTCATAGAAGCATCTGTGAAACGGTCCATCCAGAACCTCCTATGAACCTCATAGATCCTAAAGGAGAACCTCTCTATGGTATAAGTGGTTCCACCCAGAACCTACCCTAGTAGTTCTATCCTTTCCACTTTTCAAGGGTGCTAACAAGAACCTACCCATGGGTTTCTGCCAAGAATCCTTTTCTATATTCCAAAGGTTTAATCTAGAGCCCATATTATATAAGGGTTTCACCAATAACCCTTTTGTCTTCCAAGGGTTCTATGAAGAACCGTATTTTATTCCACAGATGAGACAAAATATTGTATAATGTAGTCATCCATCATTTTAACAAACGTTGTCATTGTCATTGTTTAAATTGAGAAAACATCTTTTAATACCCACTCTTTCAATAATCCTTGAATAACTCTTTTTTCCAAAATTGATCCTTTGGATGAAAAGGCTTCTTAATGAAACCCCTACAATGAACCCTTGATGAACCCTTTCTTCCATAAAAGGTTAATCAGGGAAGGTTCTCAGTAGAACCTTTGCCCTTCAGGAAGAACCCTTTTCAAATGCTTTTTAAGAATACAGTTACCAATCACTGAATGAGCCATGTATTCAACAAATGAGAGAAAAATAATGTTTGGCTACTACAAGGATAAGTGAATTCAGGAGATGATGTGTTGCATTTGTAGCATTCACCTTCTCTAAAAGTAAAAGCATCAACAGATTGTTCACAGTTCTCTCTGCCTGCATCATTTTCTACATTCTGACTCAGAGAAGCGATTGTTTTCTCTGTTTACTTTTCCTTCTATGATCGCGTTGAATTTTGTGTTTGCACAGAGGCACTTTTTCAGCTTCTTTAATTACTCACACTTACCTCATGGCTACAAAAAAAAAAGACAACAGTTCCATTCCACAAGTTGTTTTTTTCCTCCTCTCCTTTTTTTCTGCACTCAAACACAGCTGCCTCAGTGGGAAAAAGGACAAAACTGAATGCTTCTTTTTCATCTGTGTTTGTCAGGCCTTTTCTCACACAAGCCAGAGAGAAAAACCTTGGAAAAAGCAGATGGGCTAAGTCTGTGGTTACATATGAATCTGCAGAAATATGTAGCAGCCGTTGTGAAGGAAAGATCTGTCATATTTCACCCACTCTGAGACAAAAAAAAAAATGTAGAGAGGATGAGAGAGGCTGAAGGCAGAGGGAGAAGAGCTGTTGAGGTTTGTCGGGGCTGGATCCAGTGGGTTGTTGTCAGGCCTCCAGTGGGCTGTCAGTTCACTCTGTGGTTCCTTTACAGGCCCTTTGCCTGGTGAGGGAGGGAGAGGCTGGCAGGATGGCAGGCTGTGGCTGAGCCATAAAACCCATGCTCTTACAGCACTTTTGTTAAATCATGTGGACTGCATGTGATGGACATTGCAGAGTTCCAGAGCTGTTCTCTCTGTAAAAGACATACTGCACTGACTGGCTGATAAATGTCACATGTACCAGTAAGGACATTTAACACGTCTGCATGCAACAGCACACATGATAACATGCTGCCAACAACTCAACTGTGCACTGAAAGCCTATTCATCTATTCTATAGAGTGAACAGTGTGATTGTGGCTGACCAACTGGCAGAAAAAGATGCCACTGCTGATGATCTGGAAGAAGGACTTTGTGGTTCCTCTTTTCAAACTAGAATGAAATAGTTTTATGAGGAAAATCATCTGTCATTCAGATTGATCACAGCTATAGCCATCTTCTGTTGTCAGTGTTGATGGTAAAAAAATGTCATTTTATTGTTAGGGTGGGTTTACAGGAGCCTTTTACCCCCTTGGTGTGGTTTGTTTGGGTTGGTGTGAACAACTAACCAAACAAGCGCTTTCTGGGTCACATCGAAGGGGTGGTCTCAAACTGCTGTCAAGTGGTTCATTTTTGATGTGAGTATCATTCCGACTAATCAAGGAAGCATGTCATTCATTTTATGGTCATTTAATCTGTTAAAAAAATGTTTTATCTTATTGTTTTGTTGACTGGTGAACTAGTAGCATGTTTGAGGATAAAACTGGAGTCTCGACAAAGTGAGAAATTTCTGCATTGTTAAATTATTTAATAATTGCTGTCTTATGAGACATTCATATGCACAGTCCTCTTAAGTCTGCTGATGTGCACTCCAGATCAATACCAATTTGAACAGAGCCTGATGGTGCTCCAGCCCTAATGATATCCACATCGAAATTGGGCTGTTTGTTTTGCCTTTTTACTCATGACTATATGACCAATAATCCAACAACATTTCCACCGTATGACTTTTGGTTACAATTTCAGTTGACCTTTTGAGTTTTGCCTTTGTGAATGCAATCTGGACCGGCTGGAAAATTAAAACGATGTATCATCCTCGCATTTGTTCGATTGAGAAACAGAACGTTTACGTGTGAACCCACCCTTAGTATAGCTTCCCAGCAGTTAAAGGGTTGCATCCACTGACATTATAGTATGATGTTTTTAATGTTTTCTTTTCAGTTTAAAAGGTATGATATGTAACATTTCTGCATTAAAATATCTAAAAACGACTAGAAATCCATAATTGTATTCAAGGTTAAGTTATCTGGTCTCCTGTCAATGGCGTCATATCTCCTTTACCCCCTCTAGTTGCCATATCTTCCAGGGAAGCATGGGACACATCTGGCAAACGTGGCTAAATGTAACCTGAATAAAAGTTTAATACATTATCTCGTCTGTGAGCATGATTTCTGCTTGAGTCATGCCAAATAAATTTTCATCAGCATGGTGGCTGTTAAACAATGAAGACAACAACTCCCATGATACCATGCTATTTCACAACATCATCAAATGATATCTTTTGTTACTGTCTTGATGTGAGAGAGACCATTAGCGACAGGGGTTACAAACTGTGCGTTCAGGGAAGTTATTTTGTTTGGATCAGCTGTAATGCCAGTTTCTTTGTGACTGTTTTAAACAATGAGTTGTCAAAGCAGCTCACCCACACACACAGATACATCCTCAGAGCTACGAAGCCCACGTTCCAGAGAATCAAAGCAAGTCAATCACAATTAGTTTTGATCTCAGATTACAAAGTGGAACTGCACTATTTGATGTTATCCAGTATGACTCTTGTTTTCCCTCTTTGTCTTTCCAGTTTTCAGATGATTTACATTATAGGTTTAACGATGGTTTACCACAGTAATGACGTTCTGTGATTCTATTTAAGTGGTTTTGAGTCTTTGCTGGCGTTCTGCGGGGGCCGCTGCCCTGAAAAACAAAACATTTTGCTGAATAATCAGGATCGCTCCTGTGATGAGGCAGCAACTTTTCATAACAGAACATATGAAACATTTCCCGTCAGCCATCTCAGAGGTTTTCGTATTTGGGAGTTGAGTCAGAGGTATCCTAGCTCTTACTTTTTTGACAGGTTATTCACACTTGATACATTGATTTTCTGGGGTACAGATAGACTGAGTTGTGGTGTACACACACACACACAATCGCACACACACAAAGAAAACAAGCAGCAGGCATTTATTTTGGCTCTCCTCGCGACCATTACCAATGGAACTTTGGCCTTGGAGGACTGAAATACTGCGAGTGAGGTTTCTGAAATAGCACAAGGATTCAGTCATCTGAGCGTCTTGTACGGTCTGAATACATTAGACACTCGCCAGGCTCCCTAAAAGTCATTGTTACACGTTTCCACAGCCATGAATATTTGATATACACTTAATCAAGAGCAGAAGGAAAATGTAACTGTTGAGGCTATTCTAGGAAGGAAGGCAGAGGGAGTGATTTGGCAGGACAGGCTTGGTTTCTGTGCTACGTGGGCTTTCTTGCTGAGTGCTATGCATAGATACAGCAATAAAGGTGAAGATGGGGATGGAGGACTTTCCATCAGCTCAACGCAGATCCTTCTTTTTGAATACCTCCATGAAGCTCTTTCATCACCATCTAAAGGGCCTCTGCAGACGTAACAGTGGGCCTCTTTTCACACTGATGAATATGTGGCAGGCTCATAAAATGGACTTAAATCTCCTTTGTGAAAGAATGCAGCTTTATTGTTCCTTTCTCTTTTCTTCTGCCATGCCCTCCATCTCCATCTCCACTTCAGAGCACTTGTCACAGCCCCTGAGAGAAAAAGACTCTAGAGTTCAGAGGTGATGCAGCACCGTGAGCTGCTGAGCCTGTTTCCATGGAAGCAGGGTTTTAATTCAGGCATCTCCTCAGTCAGCCGGGGTCCTGCCGTGTTATCATGGGTAACGAGTCATTGATGCTCTGCAGGGAAGAGGCCCCGCTGCCATGATTAAGTCCATTGGCTTTACTAAGAAGAAAAGCCAAGAAACACAAAGATCTTTGCTTCACACTCCTTCATCCAGAGAAGTGAGAAAAACTGAGTCAGATGAGTTTAGACAGCTGGGACAGCAGCCAGAGACGAACTTGAATGTTTCACATGTAGTTCTGGCAGTCCACAAGGACAGTAGACTTTGTTATTAAAGAGAAACGATGGATTACTTATCCATCATCAGTGCATGACTTACAGTAGATGGCGGTTGTCATGCCCGCAGTCTGGAGAAGCAGCAGCAGCAGTACCAAAATAGAAGCAATGTACTGCTGTGGACAGGGTCAGCAGTGAACCATCTTTTTTAGCCACCTAAAAAATACCCACCAACAAAATCAGTATTAGTTAAAGTGATGTTTAAAATATTTGTGCAGGTTAACTTGGGTCTTAGACAGCCTTTTTGTTGCACCTGGTTTTCCAGTTAGCACCTGGTCTCTACCAGTTTCAAATGGGGGCATCAGTTTCAGTTAAGTTTACTTTCAGTAGCTGACACCCATTAACCGGCAACTAACCAGATGAAAAATGCAAAATAACGTGAAATACAAGAGACAGTGTACTCTGGTGCTCTCGCCTCAATGAACTTTGGCACTGCATTTCAAAGCGCTATCCTTTTAGAGGTGCTTTTTCTGTTGGCTTTGTTGAAGTTTATTCACCAACTTCATGCAGCATAGCAGCACAATAGTAGTACAATAGTTAGGATCGTGCTGTGCTCTGCAACGGGCTAATCCTGCACCTGGAGCAGAGAAACTGTCAGAATGTCTCTCCTCTGCACACAGAAACGAGAGGATCAAGGCTATTAAATAAACAAATTGTTCCAAATGTGTTCCTTATTGTTGAATAGCAACAAAACAACTATTAAAGACATGAACTCTTTTCTCCCTCTCATTCTCTCACGCTTTTCCCCTTCAAATAGTAACAGTGAATTTTAATAGAATAGTAGTCCACATCTGTAGGCTTATACTGTATTTTTTAACCTGGTGTTTGGCTGCACTTTTTATAAAAAATATTGAATCCACAGTGTCAGGATTTAGTTTTGTTGCACTCTGAGCATCCATCCGCTGAGCTGAAAGTGTGCTGCGCACTGCATGCGCTGCCATGCACACCACTGCAGCAGCATGTGTGTGTTTGAGAGAGAGAGGACAGACAGACAAAGGGAGGGAGAGGTAAAAGATTGACTATTGCACACAATGTTTCTGGAAGGTATGAATAACTTATTATGATTGCTGCTTTGTTACTTGATCTGCCCGAGCCTGTGGTATTTTCCAATAAGTCCTGCACCCTAGCCAACCCGCACATCACTAACAAAACACTTTAACTGTCCAATTTAATATGGAAAAGCAACAGATTTTAAATAGTTTTAAATGAAGTAGGTTGCACTCTGATTGCACCTAATCTTATTTAGTTGTTAAGTTGTTAAGACATGCACAATAAAAAACAAGGCATACAAATTTGCAAATCTAGGGTTCCCATTTACACAGGAGCAGAGAGAGAGAGAGAGCAAGGGAGAGTGAGAGAGGGAGAGAGAGAGTGTGTGTGGTGTGTGTGTGTGTGTGTGTGTGTGTGCGCGTGCATGTATGCAAATTAACCAACATGGATTAAATACATTCTCGGTAGTTAAACGATTAACGGTTAACCATTAACATCCCTATCTTCAAATCATCTGGACCATCCCAAGTTCAAATTATGTTTTCTCACTCTGTCATTATATAAATGTACCAATAATGAGTCTCAGTCTTAAGTGTTGCATTATAAAATCTAATCTAGCTCGAATATCTTGACTGCAGCCCTTTATGGAGATCCTATCCACCTTTCCACGCATCAAACCATGTAAATGTCAGCGATTACTGTTGATTTTAGGCCCAGTTCCAGTTAACAGGCGAAGTGAAGGCATAGTGCATACAGCAGCTCGTCAGGTCACCTTGTCAAGAAATAGCTGAGTGCTTCCTCCCAGTCAAAATGGTGCATGGTGCGGTTATGAGGGAGGGGGTGCAGGAATGTCAAGAGTAACACTCCAGTGCCCAGTGAAACAGGAAGTGTTTTTATATTAAGGTTACCCATGGGAGAGAAGGTGTCAAGAGGCCAGACCGAATCCCTGTGGCAACCAACCAAAGATTGCCCTTCAGGCACTCACCTGTCAATCACTGGAGTTTTCACTGTGCGAAGGCTGTGATTTACTCTAATGGCCCAACATTTGTGAGCTCTGCTGTCCTCTGTAAGTCACTACCCTTTCTGCTGTTACCTCTATTGGGTTAGGCTTTAACATTTACATGTAAAATCTTAGACCTGAGGGAGTTTTGGTGCATATATTCCCTCAGACCACCTATGAGACAGGAAAGAAAATATTGTTCATTATGACACACAGATGAAAAGTGCTGCTTCGGGCTCTGGAGGGATACAAGGTTTTAAAGTGATACTAAAAGAAAACCAACTGATGTATAAGAAAACTGACCTCCCACACTAGGAGACTGTTGTTTGCATGAACCATTTTAAATCTAAAATGACAACCATAACAGCTAAATCAGTTATTCTTTCTGCAACAGAAAGCAAAGGCTTGTGTTTTTTTTGTGTCATCATGTTATATGCTCATAGTGACATCATTAGGTTATATTATGTGTGCTACAAAACGTGGTGATAACACAGGGTGGCGCTGTGAGGTGGTGCCAGCAGAGGAGCAGAGAGGCAGGTCAAAAGTTAATGTCAGAGAGAGAATGAGAGAAATAGGACTGAGTCCGTAGTTTAGGATTATTAATTGTTTCGAATAATCTGGGAAATTACGTCACATTGAGTTAAAATACGAATATGGGTACTAGAGAAATATTTCTATTGCAGATTACAGTTCAAATACCTCATAGAGTGTGAAGAAATTTTTCTTCATGATTCTACGTTTAGAAATCACTTGATTTGCTGGGTTGTGTGTTTATTTAGCAAAACTTGTTTAAAATAATGAAATAAAAATGAAAATAGATTTTATTTTTCATTGGTGGCACAGTTTCAATACCTTAGTCAGTTTGTCACCACATTTGCTTGTACATACAGTTTGCAACACTGGTGCTGCACATAGTCATCCTCACATAGATCATCCCTGATGATGGGCCCCAAATATCTTACTTCGTTCACCATGTTTAGCAATAGGTCTGCTGTTAAGAATGAAGGAAAATTAAGCCTCTGATGATTCTTGGTTTTAGCAATCCCAACAACACTCTTTTTATGGTTTAATTTAATGTCGAACACTTGAGCAGACTCTTGATCAGGGGCTGTAAGTAAGCACTATAAGAAGACAGGACGACTAAATCAGCATACATCAGATGGTTAATAAGACTATCCTCCACCATACAACCAGTTTTACAATCTTTTAACATACAATTTAAGCTTAGGTTGTACAGCTTTTAGGGATATGACGCATTTGAAACATTCCAAAAATGACATCTCAGTAATCAAAAATGTATTATAGTAGCACTGGGGGACCATTTCTATTGCGGAGTTCAATAGGAACAAATTTGCTCTCTGCCATGTTTTGAATCATAGGTTCACAAGACATCACAACTTTCTCCAAAGCCCTTGAGGTAACAGTTTTTTTAAAATCTTTATAAATCCTAAAAATCACATTTCTCCACACAACCTGGAATCATAAGGAAGGTGAATTGTTGGATGCCAGGTGGTATTTTCATTTAACATGGGAATGAGACGTAAATGAGAGAGTTCTCCTTCTGGGTGTAAACTCATTCTTTATCACTTTAAAATGATTTCTAAGCTTTTGCACTGAACTTGTGAATCGATTCCAGCATTTTTATCCTTGGTCCTGAAGGTTGCATTGTATACCGAGAGAGTTCTGACCTCTATCAGTGCAAAAAAACCTGGAGTTATCAACTAAGCTTTTCTGAAAGGCCAGAGGAGACTCAGGGAGACCAAGGACTGCATGCACACAGTGTATTGCTCAGTTATCCAGCTTGCAAAGCTGCAGCCTTAGTAATAGTTTATACTCGCTTATTATTTAATATTTCACATAAAATAGCATCTCTCTACTGCAGCCAACTTTTACTTGTCCACCCACACATGAATGTATCAAAAATTTGGCTTGAAAACAGAATTTACACTGTAATGGCAGAAATCCCAAACTCACATCATCACCATCAAAATATTATTATCTTTTTTTGGATGTCTCCCGAACCAGCAGACAAAAAGAGAATGGTGAAAACATAAACTAGCCCAAACTTTCAGTCAGTTGTACTGTAGGCGATGAGTGATTCTGGGAGTCATATTTTAAGAGGCGTAAGAACTGTGCAAGAGAAAACAGAGAGAGTTGTGTTGCGGCAGTGGAGTGTTTGGACATCCTTGGAGCAGGTTTAAGAAATGGCTATTCAACACACTGTGGAGTTGTTAGGCTGAGGACTGAGCCGGAGGACGTCATTACTCCTGGCTCAAGTCTCAAGTGATCCGTCTTCTGCACGGACACCTGCGGTCATAACGAGTCCGCCTCTGTTACCTACACTCTGAGACATAAGGGTTCCTCCTGAAGGGCTGAGGTTCTACCCAGAACCATTTGCTGCTGAAGAACCCTATTTTGAAGAAACAGTTTGTCAAGAAGTAAAGAGTAAAGAGTGCTTTTCATCTAAAGTACCCTTTTTGGAAGAAAGAGGTCTTCAAGGACTGTTGAAGAACTTGAAGAACTCTTTTGTCAAGGGTTGTTTGTACTATAATATAAAAGGGTTCTCAGTAAAACCCCCAAGACAGGTTCCAAATAACCGTTGGGGTGTTCTGGGTTCTAAATAAAAACCCTTGGAATGTGAAGATGCTTTCGGCAGAACTCACTGGCTGGCTTCTAGATAAAACTCTTGAAGGCTTTACAGTAGAACCCTAGGATGGATTCTTGACAGCACCCTTGGAAGGTGGAAAGGTTCTGGATAGAACCCCCAGAGAGGGTTCTGGGTGGAACCATTGGAAGGGTTCATCTGTAGAACCTCTCATGGGGGGGTGGACCCTTTCACATGGTTCTAGGTATAACCCTCTAAGTTGGGTTCTAGTTCTGTCTGAAAGGGCTCCAATTGGAACCTTTATAAAAGATTCTACCAGGAACCAAAAAGGGCTCTCCGGTGATGGCAAGACAAAGTTCTAGTGAACACCTTTATTTCTAAGAGTGTAACCTCACCCTCCCTCCTCCGCCCATTCCAGCTCCTCCACACACCCTCACAAGCAGACATACATATATAGATACAAGCCAGTAAAACAGGCATACACACACATACAAACATTTTTCCCATCACATCTCAAGACATCACACCTTACTGCTTTTCAGCTTGTTAATATTTATACAGCTCACATTTCCATACTTGTCATACAGGCAGATGCGGAGCATATGGCTTGTTGTCTCGTAGTGAATGATTGAATAATCAGTTTGTAACCTTTTGTGGCTCATTCTCCAGGTGTGTCATTCAAGCCTGCAGCGGATATATGCTGCGAAAAAGGGAAATGAATAAATTACACTGGATAGATAGTTAGACTTCATGTGGAGAAGCAGGAGAGCTCATAATGACTTCTCTGTAGAGGGAGTCTCACACATTTCTGTGGAACATTTTTTTCCTCCCCGTTCTTTCTTTTCACACCCCTCTCCGCCCCCACACTCGGCTGTACGTTCTATTTCTGACACAACAGCAATGAGTAATGAATGGTTTTGCCTTGCACTGGTTCTTAACAAGTAAGTGGATTGTATACAGTGTGTTCTGTATATTGGGCTAATTAGTGTTATGCTGGCACACCCTGGCAGAGCACAGAAACATCCCACTCAGTGGATACTCCTACGTCACTGCTGCTGCAGCCAGGTCCGCAGCCAGTTATGTTTGCTAGTGGGAGAAGAAGTGACAGTGGAAAGGCACTGAAGCTGTGTCCTAATTCAGGACCTCGATAAGGATGTAGACCACTATGAAGGGTCCCTCAAAAGACCCATGGGCTAAATGTGTGCCTTGTGTTTATCACAAGTCAGTTGCCCTGATACCTGTTTGTAGTCCAAGGTGTGTTATAAGACATATGCTGCAGGCATATAGGCAAGTGCCAAATATTACCTTCTTTTTACCTTCTTCTTTTATCATTATTCTGCCATGCTCGGGACACTTCAGCAACCCAAAATGTTGGAAGTTAACATCTTTGGAACAAGACTTAACAATCAACTTACTTTCAGATGTGTTTACAAGCAGCAACTGTATCCTGCGTGTTATACCTTTAATAGACTAAAATGTAAATTTCAGTGGTTCTAGCCTCTAAAATGGGGTCTAGTTTCAGTCTTGGTAAAAGGCAATGCCACCCATGAGTCACTCCAGCTAAAATAACAGATGTTGACAGCTGACCTCTGGCCTCCTCTGTCTGGTTAACCACTTATATTGATCAGGTCATCTATGTGCAGTGTGTTTGTATGCTTGTACTATATGTGCGCACGCTTCAACACTACACATATACTGTACACACATGTTGTATTTGTCACTTTGAACATCCCTGATTTCCTTCTCCCACACTGTACATCTCCTCCTTTGACATCTCCCTTTTCGAACCTGTCTTTATTATTTCTCTCAGTTCTATCCCATATATCCTGCTCTGTGAATTTTCCAAAGCTCAAGAGATGAAAAAGCTGTCTTTTCTCAGTCGGATCTCTTTCTTCTCTGTTTACTTCTTGCTTTAGTTTTTCCCTTTCCCTTCTCACTGATTCAGAGACTTCACCCCTTCAAGACAAAGTCACCTCTTTGTAACCTTTTTCCTCCATCTCCCTGTCTTTATTCTGTCTTGTCCATCCTCGCCTCTCAGTGATGATGGATGCATCGTGTATATTTTGGCACCTCCTGCACGTGCACCTGCTCTCCTTCTCACTCATCTATCTCCTCCTCGCCGTCTCACACCTACCTGTCTGTCTTTTTGTCTGTCTCCTTGTCTTCCTTTAGGTTTCCATCTGTCTGTCTTCTCTCTCTCTCTCCGTCACTTCTTGGCTGCGTCCTACCAGACAGGAAGACTCCCTCTCTTTATGACAGCTGACATGTGGCAATTTCCCTTCGTTAATGACAAGAAATGTGCCAATTACCTCTCCGGATGTTTCGCTGCCAATCAGACACTAACGAGCTGCGAGTGTGCGTGTGTGTGTGGCTGTGTTTGCATGTGTGTGTCTCTGTCTGTGTGTATGTTTGAGTCTGCTGGCATGAGAGAAAGTTGGACAAGTGCTATATGAGATGTAGTCTTCTCTGCTGAATTTTAATCATTTGAAATCTTTTCACAAGTGTGGTGTAGAAATTGGCTTACCTTTTCATCTCTGGTTTTATTAATGAGTCCCAATTATAGTCCGTACAGAATAAATGATGGGTGAACTGTTGCTCACTTTTGCTCCCTCGCACACACACACGTTCCCGCTCCTGACATGAGTTTCTACCACTTTCTATCCCTCGTCACTCCGTCTCCCTCCCACCTCTCCATCTGCACTGAAAAGCTCTTTTGTTCAATTTTTAATTACCTTCTCATATAAAAGTGCTCTTGACATCTGAATGCAGCACGTTTGGAGAGGCTGCCTCTGTGATTGGTGCAAAATTGGATAACCACCTCTTTGTATGTCGATGTCAATCTCCATTTGAAGAACAGACCTTTTTACTTGCTAATGCCCCCTGCTCGGCACACACTGATGTGAGCGCTTGACGACAAAATATTTATCATGTCAACAAAAAGCCATCCTTTCTCTTGTTTGCATCATCTTTATTTGTTTTATTGGACTTGTGTTCCCTCACTTTTCATCATGACACAGGGAACAAAGGACATACAACATGGCAATCGGATCACTGTCAAATCTTTGTTCTCCAAACATAAAGGTTCTTCACTCTGGTCATGTTTGTCATATTTATTAGTTTCATTATGTATTAAAGATTGATGGTGATACTGTAACACAAACACATGCGCACATGCACTCTTAGAAATAAAGGTGCTTACTATAACCATAAAGAGTTCTTCAGCTTGTCTCCATATGAGAACCCTTTTTGGTTTTTGGTAGAACCATTTATAAAGGTTCCACTTGGAGCCCTTTCAGAGTGTTCTGCCTAGAGCCCAGTGTAAAAGGTTAATGAAAGGGTCCACCAAGAACCCCCTATGAGTGGTTCAACAACAACCCCGGTGGTTTTCTTTGGAACCCACCCAGGGGGTTCTGCTGAGAACCTTTTTATATTCCAGTGGTTTTATTTGGAACCCACCTAGAGGGTTCTACTGTGAACCTTTTTATATTCCAAGGGTTTCATCCAGAAACCACACATGAGGTTCTACCAAGAATCCTTTCATATTATGGTAAAAAAGAACCCTTGAGTTCTTCAAGGGTTTAACAGACCTTGAAGAACTCGTTCTTCCAAAGAGTGTTTTTTTGGATGAAAACCATTCAGGAGGAATCCTTTTAGAACCCTTGTGTCTGAGAGTCAACACATCTATGTAATCTCTATTGAATAAAAACCTTGATGCATTCCGCTGTAATCATTGTAGCCTCCTTATAATCTATATTAATGGAGTGGTAATAATGCATCATGCATAATGCACAGGAGTTATTTATTGTATTTGTGTGCGAATATGATAAAAGGAACTTAATAAAAGCTATTTGAAATGTTGAAATGTCAGGGAAAAAATGTCTCTGCTCTCACCAGAAGCTACAGTTTAGTGAGTTATTCTTGAATTCTTCTGGAGCTCCAATTCTGAAAGTCATGACAGATGTCTAACTGCCACCTCAGCAGCTGTCACAACAGATTAGCTGCAATAAAATTAAAGCAGAAGCCAATTAAACAGCACAACGCTGAAATGTTTAATTATATACACCTATCATATATGCACATGGACCGCTATAAATTCCTCGAGTTGAATCATGTTCTTAAACTGAGACTGAAGCATTATTTGCTCCATCATTCTTACTGAATGTGTTTTTACCTCTGCAGGTTTAAGTTCACAGACACTGACACTGTCAACTGAATGACAATGACAATTGTCAATTTTGTGCAATTTTCTCACTGCCTAAATGGCATTAAGGCAGCAACTCCAACGCATCTGCCATTAACTCAGATGAGATATTTGTTTTTTGTGTCTTCACTCTGCAGTTCTCATTGACTTGTGTAATAATGAAGCTGCGTTCATTACTCGTCTAGTTATAAATTAAATTAAATCATCAACGGCTAATAGGAAAACACGCTTTTCTTTTTGTGCAGCAAGAGATACTCATAATGCTGTAGCATCATGTTGAGAGGAATGAAGATGATGTCTGAGTGACTGACAGCGCAGCTTACGTCACGCAGCGCTTTATTGCATTATGCTTGTGTGCGAGAGAGGTTTAATTTCAGCCAGTAGACAGATTCTGAGGGGAATCCTATCCTTCCTGGCTCCATGAGATTGATTCAGACGACACATGTTTATGGAGAAAAACACTCATAAGCACCAAATCAGCAGAGAATATACATCACGCTCACAGAGGTTTACTGTAAGGCTCTGCTGATATTAAGTTTGCATCCAGTGTTTGTTCAGATGTAAGTCTGTCATGGGGATAAGTGTCTTATGAGCTGCACAATGCAAGTGTTATATGCATTGATTTGAAGGAAGGCAGGGTTGGGACATAATTGTGTGCAGTGGAAATATTTACATCCATTGTTTTCAATTAGGTTATTTTTTAACACACCACATCTCAAGTTAGTTCACACAGTTTTGCTTGTTTTTTTGTTTCTTATGTATGCAGGTCTACCTACAAATAATGATGTTTTGTTTTGTTTTTTTACATCCAAGTTGCTCTCTAAACAATGTTAAAGCCGCCCTCCTCTCACATATATGTTTTTCTTCTTCTTACTACCGTTGAATGTTTGAGCTCCACTTTACAGAAGGAGGTATGTGCAGAGTTTGACACCAGAAGGCTGTTTTCACATTCATCTGCTGAAAGTGGAAAGTTTCGCAGTGCTCATGGTAAAACTGATATTAGGGGACGGGCCTTTGAGCATGATTTGTGACTTCGCAAATAGTTTGCAAGCCAGTCCTCATCCAATTTACAAGTTGTACAAGTGTGATTTAGAAACTTGAAGCCACCAGCGCACATACACAAAAATTAACAAACTTTGCATATTCATAGATTCTCAAATTTTTAACGGAGTTAGAAGGAGTAGATGCCTTTTAAACGTTTTAATTTGGTAATGTCTACACCTCTTTTCAGAAAAAAAAACATATCAGACACACATTATTGTTCCAAGCAGACTATTTGTATTTGTCGTAATACAGGGGTTCTCAAAGTGAGGCCCGCATGCCCATGGCAACCCTTAGAAACATTTTGTGGGCCCTCTGAATGTGTATGAAACGAATCGCATTATATTTTAATCATTCCATTTCAATAATTTCACTTTCAGGCTACATTATACACACCACTCAGCTACTGCGTCAACAACGTGTACAAAGCAACTGCATGCGTGGCAACTTTGACAAATCGAACCCTTTTGGAACCCTTATTTCTATGTGTGTGCAAATTTATGCAACCTTTATTAATTGATGCATTCACCATGATAACTGTAGACTCCCTGTAATCTATAATGACGAGGTGATTCTTGTCAGGTTAGGAATGGCAACTTGTAGAAAGCTACCAGTTGCATAGCAACTAGTGGCACTTCACAAGTGTTGCATTAATTACATTTTGCTCTCAGTGTTAGTGCTATTAGTTATAGTTAGCAATTATGGTGTACATGTGGATGACATGGAAAAACAAAGATGGAAAAAGCACTGTATGGATGAGGAGAAAATGAGCAGGATCCAATCTTACTTTGACTTCAGATAAAGATCTGCCTTATCTGCAAATATGTGAATTGCTAAAGGAATTTAATGTTAAAGCCATTATCAGTCCTAATTACAAATCCTACAACAAGTTCATGGGTTTTCTGTGTGCCCCTGTGAAACAACTGGAAATGATATCTTTGTTGAAATGACATAGAGTTGATATTTAAGTATTTAAGCACGACTGGTGTCAGTCAGTAATATAAGTTAAACTGACAGTTATAACTAGGTTCATTCTCCCCTCTCTGCCCTTGGGTATTTCAAGACACTGTTTCTGACACATGACCTTGTGCGGGGTTCCCAGGCTAGTGGCACAGCCCTCTGCCTCCTTGTCTTTTCCCCTTTTTTTCTTGGTCTTGTTTTGTTTTGTGTGGAAGTTGGTTCTTTCCCTCTCCAATGTGTTCCCGCTGGATAAGAGAGCAGCCATTCTTGCTGAGGTGTGACGCTGATGGCATCTTTGATATCTGACATCTTAAGCTAACAGGCACAAGTGAAGGTGGTGATGCATGTAACTCAGTGCAAGTCACAATCAGCCCATCTCCTCTTTTGAGAAACTTCTAACAAATGCTGCTTTTCCAACAATGGCCAAGTGTGGTACATATCAGCATCACTACATGCTGTCTCTGTGTTGTTTTTTAAGAAATCCAACAACAACAGTGAGCCCACACAGTGTTTTGTCTTGGCAGGCTTTATATACAGGTTATTGCCCCACTTTTTTGAGATACTTTATCTCTCCTGAGAAAGACTCTTTATAAACATCCCACTTATCTTTGCCTGTACTGCTCCTTAGTGTCTTATCTCTTATCAGGCCCTGCTCCTCGTGGGATACCACAATACACAGGAAGTTAGTTATTTTCCAGGCCTTCTCATCACTGGACAGCTTCTCTGAAGAAAACCAGAGAACCAGGAAACATTCTGAATCAAAGAGGCTTTAGAGTGTGGGGCGTCACGCGTTACTCTTTTCCAAACCTTTACACCTCTCGAAAAGAAAAAGGATCTTGGTGATTTACAGCCAAATAAAGGTTCTAAACGGTCCCCCGTTCTGTGATAGTGCCAGGAGTTCAATATCAGTATCATTTGGAGAAATGAAACTCATAAGGAAAGGTCAGAGAACCTCTCAGCTTCAGGAATTGTGGAGAGTTTTCTTTTCTCCGCTGCCTGGCAATGCTGCTGCTGTAGTGCTTTTGTTCTAGGGGGAGAATAAAAAGAGCATGATAGATATTGACTTTTTGTAGCAGGACCTCAGAGACATAAACAATTGTGCCTCTAATCCTGGCACTCGCTGCTATTTGAGAGGTTAGGCGGAGACAAGAAAAACTATAGCTGTTTAAACACTTTGCTGTGATTTCTCTGCAATTTAATGAGGTCAGCCTGTCTTATATCTTCTCTTACAGCTTCTGTTTGAAATTGTCTCTGTCTGTCTTTTCTCATTTTTTCATGTTGTGCTCCCTTCTTTTTCTTCTCCTTCTCAGGTGGAGTGGTTGAAGAATGAGGAGGTTATTGATCCTGCAGATGACAGAAACTTCTACATCACCATTGACCACAACCTGATCATCAAACAGGCCCGCCTCTCTGACACAGCCAACTACACCTGTGTGGCTAAGAACATTGTGGCCAAGAGGCGCAGCACCACCGCCACCGTTATCGTCTATGGTAAACGACATCAGAGCAGACACAGCCAATTAGATCCAATATTTGTCTCGCATCTTCTCCAAACAGTTGTCCTTCTTTCTGTACTTAAAAGGTCCTTTTAATCCAGAGTTTCAGCTGGGAGATATGTGCAAACAGTGAGTTTGTTAGGCTACATACATTCGCTATGTTCAATAAATACAAGCAATGCAAAATAACAAAATAAACTTTGTCAAGAAAGGGATGCCCCTGTAGCTCAGTTGGTAGAGTATGCGCCCCATGTACTGAGACTATCAGTCCTCTGCAGCGGCTGCCGGTTTGACTCCCACCTGCATCCCATTTTCTGCGTGTCATCCCCTCTCTCTCTGCTCCCTTCCCTGTCATATCTTCAGCTGTCTCTATCAAAAAAAGAGAAAAAAGCTAAAAAAAAAAAAATCTCTCTCTTTAACCGAACTAAGACCTACTAAACACTTACAATTAAGTTTACTTACTAAACTTAGTTGCTTTGTTAACTCATCGTAAAATGCATGTTTCGTTCAAACTTGACAAACTCCACGTTTGTCTATGTTAAAAAGAAAACCAAATTTTGACAGTGGTTAAAAGATGTTGCGGAGAACCTGAAAAACTGACATGTTTTGCTAATGCAGTACTAGATATTAAAGCTATTGTAGGGACCATTCATATTTTACCTGATTTTGGAGGCATCTGTGGACAGAAGTGGTAGTGTTTCCACAACCACCACAAAATATAAGAAAATCTAAATAAAACTACTTCTGCTTCTTTTTAACTGGCTAACATACGACTCACTGTTATTTTGCCAGGGGAAATATAAATACAGGCTTGTTGCATCTGATTTCACAGAGAATCCAACCTAGTGGCAGGCATTAAGAACAACCATACAGAAATAGCCAGTCATCTCGCAGATTTTCTCTTGAAATTATGTAGGTCAAGAAGACACATCAATTTTAAATTGGGACTGTTTCATAACCAGGTAAAAACTCCTTGTGGTAGCTGTTACTGTAACAGCAAACAATTGATGTAGATTAGCTAGCTATTTGCTCTATTTTAAGATGTGACTATATACAGTATATGCCCCCGCAACATCTTTAACCATCTGCAAAATTTGTTTGTCTTTTTGGCATAAACAAGTACAGTAGCACATAGCATAGTTAAGTACTAACAGGAAACAAGAAAGGTGACTGAGGTTCCAAAAGGTGCGGGACTTAGGAATGGTCAATTGTCTTGTTAACTCAGACAGAAACAAAATCACTGAAATATCTTGGTTAGTGACTCCACTGTTTCACCAATAAATCATTAATTCACTGAGTTTGATATGACTTTTTTTTCTCTCACTTGTTTTTCAGTTCAGTCTGTGTGTACTGTGCAGCTGAAAGAGAGTCTGTCGCTTAGCAGTGGCCCTCATTCATTTTACAGAGGAAGACCATTAAATTAGCAAAATAAAAAGACAAAAATCGCCCAAAACAGGCAGAACAGCTATGGACTCACCACGCCAATCACTGATAGCCAATTTGTCAAATTGCCCTACCCTCTATTACTGGCCACATGGCAGATCACTAAAGTCAGCTACGAGTGCACAGAAAAGGTGCTGGATCCCTGTAAGAAGCCAGCTCAACCCAAAATAAAACAAATTTTAAAGTCACTCTGCATAAAACAAACCCCTCTCTCACCCGCGGCGTGTAACACTCACTCATTTTGTTGCTGCCGGAAGGTGTGCAAAGACTGGAAGATTTGTGATTTTCTGAACTGTGAGCAAGGTGCTGATGTGGCTGAGCCATACTTAAAGAGACCCCCGCTGTGGTTTCACACAGATTCACCCACTGTCTCCCTAACATCAACCAACATGACTGTTATTGCACAGCAAGGCTGCAAAGTTGAACTTCAACACCTGCTCGAGGCGATGCAAATTCAGACTGAATGAAAAGGCATGCATGTGGAAGGATACACACACAAGACCAAAGTGAGCAGATGCTTGAAACTGATACTTTCACCAGGGTTAAAGGGATAGTTCCGATTATTTGGAGTGGAGTTGCATTAAGTACTATTCAATAGTTAGTGTATTATCTACAGTAGATGGCAGTCGGCACACCTCCAGTTCAGATATTGACGTTTTATTGTTGTCTCACATCCCTTCGGGGTGACTGTCCACCAAACATCCCTATACTGGTTTAAAAGGGTCTTCGTCTATGCACCACATGTCCATAACTTAGTTGTGTTTAGCTAGCTGAAGTTAGCTGGCTAGCTATACTGAGAACGCTAAGCTAAGAAAATCACACAAATAACAATAGCACAACTGAAAATCAAAGATGGCATTGTCCACCAGGTCTAACGTATTTTAGCCACCAAAAAAGGCCCACCCAAAAAAAAATCAGTTTAAGTGCACACTATAGTTTTAAATTGTAAATCCAAGAGAGCAGAGTTCAGAGTGAAGGGTTGCTTTGATGTCTGCTCATCCTTGAGAGAAAGCACAACAAGCCTCATCATCAGCTTGTGTCCTTCATCCAGATGCTCACACACTTATGCACAGTTAGCTGTATGTGTAGACGCAGATGCTTCCCTATAGAGTATTATGAGAAACCCAATGGATAAGGGAGAGCTATGTCTGATACTAGTGATAAAAAAATGAGAAGGACAGGCAGTATGTTTTTAGCCCAGAGGTTTCCAGCCCAACACGCTACAAGGACACTGGAAACAGGAGTACAAGCTGGCAACAAAGGAGAAAAAAAACTGGGAAGAGACTGCGAGAAAGAGGGAGAGAGAAGATAGGTCCATAATCCATGGAGGAAAGAAAGCAGACAGTAAAGAAATGTGGGGCTTTGGCAGTCTGCCCCCCAGAGTCCAATATTTTGGGCTTCACTCATAAGCATGTCACATTTGAAAGTCGGAGGCTCCGAGGGGCCGAGTTGCACCATCTCAAATGCCACAGACTTGTTCTCAGCCACAAGCCCTGGTGTCACTGTGCACTGGATTTAGTCGCTGACAGAGATGGATGAGAGAGGGAAGAGAGGCATTAAGAGGAATCAGTGAATGGAAAATGCAGCAATCTGACCAGAATTTACTGTCTGGCTGAGAGGCAAAGTAACGACCCGAGACTCAGGGTCAAAACACAAAAAGTCTGTGTATACATTTTACAATGGGGCAGATGACCGGGCACTGAATGTCCAAAACCAAAGGGATTCCAGTTCATGATGGACTGATAAGCAAGGATGGAAGTAACAAATTACAACTCAAGTTACTGAAATTAAGTCATTTTTGGGATGTACTACTTTTACTGAGAGTTTTTTCCAAGTTTGTAATTGTACTTTTACTACTTACTTTAATATACTTAGTTACTTTTAAAATCATAATTGAGTACTGCATTTTTGTAGCCAATATAGCTTAATGAAAACTATAACATATGGACAAAAAACACTCATCAGCACTCTTCTTACTTGTAGTTGAGTAATATTTAGTAATGTCCCAGTATTTCTACTTAAGTACAGATTTTCAGTACTCTCACCACCACTGCTGCTCATTTGGTGGGAAAATTTGTGTTTTATTTAATCACATTTTTGTTTCTTTTTGTAAATGCATTTTAATTTTTTTTAATTGCTATATAAATTACCATTTTGTAAGAAATTAGTTATATTTCAGTGAGTGATATTTTGACACATTTTATTACCATGTGTTCCAGTGAACGGGGGATGGTCGACATGGACAGAGTGGTCAGTGTGCAACAGCCGCTGTGGCCGTGGTTACCAGAAACGCACACGCAGCTGCACCAACCCCGCCCCACTCAACGGCGGTGCCATCTGTGAAGGGCAAGGCATCCAGAAGCTGGCATGTAATCCTCTCTGCCCAGGTATGGCATAAAAATTACAATCCACCCACTTAGAAGTGGGTGGAGAGGGTATAGGTGCACAAAAACGAAGTACATAAAATATGATACAACTCTGTGTTTGCATATTTCGCTCTGTTTGTGCCTCCACCCTTACGTGTGTGTCTCTCTCCCACATATCTCCCGCTGTCTCGAATCCACTCACCCACTCATGCACTCGTTTGTCTTCATCTTCTCATTTTGCCATTTTCATTCACTCTACCCTCGTCCGTCCTTGTCTGTTGTGTGGCAGTGGATGGCCTGTGGACAGAGTGGAGTAAGTGGTCCACCTGTGGGACAGAGTGCACCCACTGGAGGAGGAGAGAATGCAGCGCTCCGGCACCCAAAAACGGGGGAAAGGACTGTGAGGGCATGGTGCTGCAGTCCAAGAACTGCACGGATGGGCTGTGCATGCAGAGTGAGTACCCGACTAATCCTCTGCTACTCTCTCTGACCTGCCAACCAGAGACATCTCTTCACCCTTTGACCATGAGTTTCACTCTGCTCTCTCATCACCACGCTGTGTTTCACATCGCCACATAACACACCCGCCCTGTTGCCCGCTCACGCTGTTCCACTTTCGCTCATACATAAACAAAAAGACATGCTAAAGCGCCTTTCTCTCTGTCTTTATTTACTTGCACATGCATAATACACAAAAGCTGTTGGATAAAAGTGACATAAAAGCAGAAAACCACTGCACATCTTTTCCTGTGTCAGCTGAAATATAAGTATATGTTAAAAGAGGACTTGGCCACATGGGGAGGAACTCTGAGTAATTATCCTTGTCACAGGCTGAGCATTTGGGAGTTATATTTAAAATAATAATAAGTGATTATATTGTAATTACATAAGGGGGGTCACGGCTACCAGGCTGCTTTGATTGCTACCTTAATTTAAAAACTCTGGATTCCTCAGGTCCAATGAGAGGAAACACGAGGCCACAAAGTGCTGGCAATTACATGTGTTGGAATGTGAGCAACTATTCTACATAATACTGCAATAATTTCAAAGTACACAAAAGCCTCCAGGATGCACCAGCGTTTTCCTTTCCATAAATCACAATTCTCCTATTGGTTTTACTGTCTTGTTTCTAACAAAAAGGCCAAAGCCAGTTTGTGGTGCAGCCAGATATTTCTCTACAGGCAGCAAATTGTTTTCTGCTTCTCTTTCTTCCAGCAAGTTAAAAACAGCCACCAGTTTGTTTGAGCCAAAACTCCTGCTCCCTCTCCTTTATAATACATTCACAGATTGGAATCATGCTGCAGTTCCTCTGATGCACATTTGTATGTGTGTGTGTGTGTGTGTGTTGTAGTGCGCACAATGGAGGTGAGTGTCTTCCAGATATTCACCACCCTGCAGAACTGGCTTCTCAATCTCGCTACTATGTGGAATTCCACAAAAGCTGAATAAAAGTTTGCAGAGACTCCTCCGGATCTGTGGACCAGCTTTCTTACCACCTTATAGTCAAAGATTGTAGCTTGTTAGACTATATCTTCTGAATAAATGACTGTTGTTTAACCTTATACCACTTATTAGTTAAAAACTGTGAAGTAGTCAATAATGTCATGTTAAAAAGTTGAAGGATCTGCTGAAATAGGTGTTGGTTAAATCATGTGTTTTCTCAAATGTTTATATAACTACTGCTATGCCATTTTATGTTAATTGCGTGACCATAGTGATGTGTTGAAGTGTGTGTCAATTAAATCCAGTCAAGGAGATATGAACTGTCATTTTAGGAGTAAGTTCCAAACAAAGGAATAGAATTTTCGGTGCAAAATGCCTTCCTCCACCCAAAACTCTGCCTGCTTTGGCTAGCTGACTGACATTTTGCCTTCAGGCTGGTCCTCACTTAAGCTGTTTTAGTTTATCTTAGTTTCTCCACGTCTTTCTCTAAATTTTTTTTTAGTTTTTCCTAGATCCTAGTTGAAGTTTTCATCTGTCCAACTGACTTGCTCAAGACTAGTTAGTATAGCCAGATTCGTTTTATTCAGCATTCAGCCACAATATCACTTGGCCTTGGCCAGGACAGCACTAAAACAAGACTACAAGACCAACTAAGAGGTCCTACTGCTTGGCAACCAACTGCTTCAATGGAGTCGCCTGGTAGCGTAGCGGCCTGGAGGGTTCTTCATGGTGTAGTCATGGGCAGACTGGCCAATAGGCCGTAGACTCAACACTGAACAAAAACTTCAGCATTGCCAGGTGAAATGTCTCATCTCTGCAATGCAACATCAACAAGTGGAAAAAATCCACTTCCTTTCCATGATTAAAGCCACTTTTCCACCACATGGTATGGCTCAGCTCTACTCCTTTTTGGTTTTCCATTGTGAATAGTACTGTTACTTTTTTGTTATCACCCCAGGCAAGGTTCCAAACAAGCTGAGACAATATTATGTAAAAGGTGATGTGAAGACACTGCCGACCACTCATTGGTCAGAGGGAATCATCACTAAAATCATCACTCGACCATCTTTTTGCTATCCACCGTTATAAGAAGGGCATAGCTCCTTTAAGGAACAGGGCAGTGTGTAAAGTGTGTGTCGGTGAGGCGAGCAGCAGGGAGTGATGTGAATGCCAGCAGAGCAGAGAAATAAGGTTTGTAGTGAAGTCAGTTTAGCAGTAACTGTACAGTGTGGGTTACAGTTTGTCAGTGAATAAAGGTTGCAGCTTCTCAAGAAAGCAAAAAGCAGAGCTCCCATCTGTTGTTTGCCAACTGCTAGAAGGAAAGAGGTTAACGCGTTGTCGTGTTGCAGATGATGTCAGTCAGTTTCACATGGTGTCACTATGGCGATCAGCTAAGAATCCCGCCTACATTGCAGGAGTACTATTTAGTGATGGGCACAGCAGTTCTTCTCAGTGTACTGAATCATTAGAATTTAAAAAGATTTGCTCAAAGATTTGCATTTGCAGAGTCAGGCAGAGTAGATATTTTTTTTTTCCATTCTCTCTGCTGGTCAGGGGGTGGCTGGTTAACAAAGGGGTTGCATTTTGGTCATTTTGCTAACAACAGGGTTGGTATCTCTCCTCAAATCACCTTAATTACCCAAACATTGGTATCTTGCCGTTTTTGTTTTGATAACTAAATCACATACCTCACCTCACTATCGTTCACTGACTTTTATCTTACTATTCAAGATATTTTATTCATTTATTCAATCATTTTCTTTTTTTTTAAATTCCTTATTAATCCTTCATTTACTCAGTTATTAGCAGACATTTAGCGATAAATAAATGTCCTCATTTATAAGCAAGACGTTGTCTGTGTGTGTTCTTTGACGCAGAAGACAAAGGTCATTGTATCAGGAAGAAAATCCAATTCATTCTTATGACATCAGTCAACTTAATGATTATTTTGGCTTATTTATTTTTCTTCAAATTAGGGTAATGCCCCAACTTTAATGAGGGTAAAGATTTAATTTTAAAGTAGTTATTCCCCTAAAGTGTTTACTGCAGTATTAAGCTACAGAGTATTTAATACTTTGAACTTCATCTACTAAAACCTTCTTTGCCCTCTTTTCTGTGCCTGTAATAACTTATGAAAGAGGGTGAGAAGGAGATAGCTGGAAAGACTGCACAGTAACCGAGTTAAACTCTGTGTCGAGTTTAACAGAAATCCTCTCCAATAAACATCTTTGAAGGTGTTAGGCTGCACGCTGTCACAGATGCCTCCATCAGGCGTATAACCTACTACAGATGGTGATTGTGACACTAATAATATAACAGAGGCTCGGCTGCTGGATGTCTAGAATTTGGTACAGCTGGCCGTCACTGTGTGCAGCTGATGTGAGATTTTGCTGCACCATGGGGTTGTAAACTGCTACCTGCAGTGTGGTGTCGACATGATGTACTATAGGTTATGGTTGACATCACATTGGCGGTCAGTATGCATCTTTAGACGCAGCTGGCTGATGAATTTGCATGTCTACGTCCAAAGTAAACTGTACTGTATGTCCATATGTACTGAAGATTGACAGGAAACTATGACTTCAGTGTTCAGTGATTTCATTCAGTGTCAGAGGAATGCATTAGCTGATATTATAACCAAGGTCATGAGTCTGCAGTGTGTAGCAACATCAGGGAGCAATCTGCAAGGAAACTGGCTCTTATTTGTCTTATTCATCTTCTTTTATTTCCCTCTGCAGCACTACATACGTTCACCCCACTGCACGCCCTCTGCGACTCCTATCTCCAAAGCATTAGTTCTCAGTGGATTGATGGCCAGTTTGCAAAGAATATAAAGCCATAATGATATAGATTTAGGATCATTTCAGGGATTGATTTTTTTGGAAGCTAAGAGGGTGAAGCCACTTATGTCAATGCTAATGACCATTTCCACTAGCATTTAGGAGAGCGGCCCATTATCTAAAAGCTCACATTATGGCAAATATGATTGGGAATGGAAGTTGTGTGCAATCTGAACTCACCTCGGACCGCTGATCTGCTCCCTCCAGTGCAGGGCTGGGATCTGAGCAAACATGTGTCTCTGGATTCCATTGCAGCTTGATCTTATTTTCGGTTGTTTGAATTTATTTAAATCATTTCAATTGCAATCCATCGCTGAAATCTGACAAAGGAATTCGATACAGCCAGAGCTGGAAATAGAACCCCTGATGCTCAGCCCTCCATTGCTGCGCCCTGTGAAAACACAACTGACCCGAGTCAAAAAGGAAAAAGTTGTGTTATAATTTACTTTAGAGCTTGTTTATCACATTTGGACTGCCTGGGAGTTTGGGGGTTGGATGTAACAAAGTTAAGCACCTACAGATTGATCTGGAGAGGCTGCACTCTGCCTGCTCAGATAGAACTTCCCAACTCTAACACAAGTGTATAGTTTTCACAGTTCACTGAGGCTGACCTGACTAAATCTCTGCTTTGCGCTCCCTCTGTGGTCTGTCTGCCTGGATTCTGACGTTGTTTTCCAAGCCTTTGGTAACCCCACTCTCAGACATGACATTTTCTTGACATATTGATGTAGAGAAAGGGGAGCGCCTACTCCAGCAAGGGCAAATGCTTTATTGCAATCGGACAACAGAGACTGGAGAATCACGACTCTAAGGTTCACTTCAGCCTCACAATAACGCAAGGTTATTTACACTACATTTATAAGTGGAATAAAAGTTTGATCAAATGGAATTATACCATGGACTGGGTGAATACTTGATTTTGATGGCTGCAGGGTGTCCAATAATTCTGGATAATGGATAACTACTAAGTAGTTCTAGTGAAACTGTGTGTTCAGCGTTCTGGCACGGTAGCTGCAGCCTGTATCTGAGATGAGTAAGAGCAAAAGGGACACAGGATGGCGACTGTAAAACAAAGTGCAGTACACTACCCCTCTGAACATACTGATACTTTGTATCATAATAGCAATGTCTCCCAACCTACTTGCTATTTAACTTGCGCGGCCGACAGTACACATGGCATATAATGTGAATATCTTTGTATTGATTTAGGGACAGTGATGTGCCTGGATAGCTAACTCGTCTTGTTGGTAAACATATTGTCAAATCATAGTTATTCATGTTATTGACTTCTATTGAATCTTGCTAGCATAACCTTAGCATTCTGGCTCATAGCTGCGTCAGCGTTCTATGAGTTGAGTAGGCTACAAATATCTACTGTTGCCAAGTCGTATCTAAGGTTTGTCCTAGTCTCGGGCAGTATATTATGGTATACCTTGGTGTTAAGAAATTCAGACATTATGATTTTCAGTACCATCAAAAATACATATTGAGGTGATGTATCGTAGTGCACAGCATGTACCACCAGAGGTCAGTCTTTATACTGGTGACAAGGCAAAGCAGCTGAGCCGAGAGACATGGTGTCTGGAGGATAAAGCAACAGGACTAACCAGTGAAGAAAAAAAGCGTCTGCCCATTTGAAGTATTTTGGGTTTTTGTCCCGATGATAAAAGTGAGCAAGCAAACACTGCAGACTACTGATTGGTCAGAGTAGTGTAACATGTAACTTTAACTGAGTGAGTGTGAGAGGGAGCGAGTGGCAGAGATTGATGGTGAATGTGCGATGAGTAAAGGAAAATGTGAGTGGTGAAGTTGTCTGTCTTGCAGTAGGCTTGATGTACAGTGTCGTTTGAGTTTGTCAGTGAATAAAGGCTGCAGCTTCTCAAGACCACAGCAAAACTCCTGAGTGTGTGTGTTATTGACAACAGATACCACTAATTTGTCCTCTATACTGGAATTGTGAACAATGTTTCCATTTCATTAGAACCTTAATCGGATAGTAATTTTTGTTCTAGGTATCAGTCAAAATAGATTAAATTTGATTTCAAAACACATGAAAAAAAATGAACCTTTGGCTACTTTAATGATGACATCTCTTTTTCTAGACAACAGTATCGTTCTCTGTTGGTTGGAAATCTGCCATGTTCAAGGAAGTAATGGCTGAAACACAGACAATGATTTCCTGTCCCCCTGCCTCCTCAGCCCCACGTTGTCAGGAAAGAATAATCTTTGTCTGTCTGGGGCTCTGAGGTTTCCCTCTGGAGCCCACCCACCGAAGCATGCTTTTACTCTGGCTATACCGTGCGCAGACGGACGGATGAATAGAAACTCTACAGGATGGGTTCAAACGGGCCATCAGTTAGACCGACCCTGACAGTCACCTCCCCCTGCTCAGGCCCGGCCTCCCCCTTGCCTGATTACATGTACACACCAGCCCCATCTATCACGCCATTGATTTTCCTGTCGGTCCACTTGTCTGCTCGTGGCTCTCTCCCTCTCCAATAAGGACTTCATTGTTTGTATAGTTGTTTATGGATGTCCCAGGGAGACTGAATATTATGTGTACTAGAGCACTATCCCTGTCTGCCATTCTATGCTACTTTCTGCTTCCACTTCAACACATAACCTGCATACCCAAATCCTAGTTGAAGTCAAAAAACATGTAGAATTTTTCTCCAAATCTCTGTCCTTCAACCCTTTTTTTTCCATTTCCTGCTTTCCAAACATAATCGTTCCTTTCATCCCATGCACCACCCTCTCCATCCACCTTCCAGTGACAGATGCAAGGCTGTTGGTTCTATTGACTCTGTTGGAGCCCACACTTTATCAGCCCCTCCATTCCCCCTCACCTGCCAGCATCAGTCCTGCTGCTGGCTGAGGCACTAAGCCAAGTTGATGGATCATGCCACTCCCTCACAGAACCTGCATGCCCCCCCACCCCTACTCCTCTCATCCATCTCTATACTCTATACACAGATCTGGAGGAGGAGGGGCCAAATCAAGAAAGATCACTTCCCCGTGTCATCACTCCTACTCATGAGTTTGTTGCTGTCTCATTTGTTGAGTTTGTTTTTCTGTTGGCTTAAATTTGATTTTCATCATCCCTCTCCCATCATCCCCTCCCTACTCTCCCTCCCATCCACAATCCCCTCCTCTCTTCAAGGTTCCTTATATCAGAAGTCCTCTGAGGCAAAAGACAAGAGTGATTTTGGAAATTCATGTGAGTTATTGTTTTTTTTATCATTTTGTTTTTACATTATTTCTGCATTCATTCTATGTCTGTCTTTGTCTCTAATCTTTATTGACAATATGTACAAAAGGAGTTTGCAGTCACTCATAGTCCCAGATAAATCATTAGAAAATATTACTCTTTTGCAAACAGAAAATGGTATTTTTGCCTAAGTAACACCTTATGGTAAGGGTACATGAATTATCATAACTTCATACACAACAAGAATTAACATTATCTCATGCATGAATTAATGCAACAACTAAGGTGTTTCAATCATGATTTCTGAGTTAATGAGTCTGTGATTAAAGGACAGAGCAAAAAATCTGAAGAGCCACAGCAGTAACCATGTTGTATCATGATTAACTACTTCTTCATTAATTCATCATGTTTGTGGCCTCTCAAATAAAGTGGTGAACTATCTATCTATAACACTGACAAATAACATGTTATTATTTGTGCCATAATCAGTCCCTCCAGGATTTTGGGGATTGTTGTGGCTCAAAATGCTTTTTTTCCCTATTATTTTTCATTAAAAATCAAAGGCAGCTTGTTCCAGGGAGAATAAAATCTCACTTTTCCAAGTAACCTCACCTAAAAGGCCCAGGATCACAAAAATCTAATAAAATGTCCTTTATTTGTAAATGAAGAAGTGCACCTGGGGGGTATAACAAAGAAACAAAATCTGTTTGAAGCTCAAACTCAGTCAAAACAGCAGCACAAAATTATAAAAAGAGCATTGATAAATGTCAATAATAATGAGAAATGATGATGTTCTTTTCAGTACCCCCAAAAATAAAAATAACAATAATAAATAAATAAATAATAATAAATGATATAACGCAGACATACATGTATGATGTTTGTGTGGGGAATTGCTAAGATTGGTGGAACTCACCGGAAGCTACGATTATTGGTCAGATTTGTGGAAAAGTTGCAGTGATTGGACAAAATTACAAGGTGGTGCAGAATTCACAAAGATTTGTTGAATTTGCATTCATTGTTGCAATCATATGTATTAACCAATTATTGCTAATACATCCTAGATATGTATAAATTTGTTTTTCCTAACTAAATAACTGATGATTGAAATGGGCTCTAAAATATGACGTAATTTACATTTCTTCTCAAATATATAATGTCTAGATACAAACGAGGACTGGCTTTATTTTAAGGGCAGCAAACTTGATGAAGTCATGAAGAAATAATGCTTAGTTCATCATGATTACAACACTCAACAGAATGCATGTGCACTGCTGTGACTGGTCAGTATTTTTGTCCCTGTCCCTTTTTGCCTGGCAGACTATGAAGAAGACATGAACAGCATTAATAACCCAGAAAGCATGATTGAAATACCATAATGAACATTAGCATTAGTTAACATATTGTTCTTGCATTAAGTCTGAATTCATGATAATTCATGTACCCTTACTATAAAGTGTTACAAACAAAACAAGAAAATGTTAGACATTGTTCTTTCATATGCATCTGTTTCATTACTGCTATTCTCTGTTTTTTTTTTTTTTTTTTCACAGATAATCCTTTCAGGGCATTTCCTCTTTAGATTTCTCTTCTGTCCTCTTTCGTATTGTACCTCTGCTAGCCAGCTGCCTGTTCACAGCCATGTTACCACTGTCTAACTCAGTGCTGACACTGCCCTTTACCCTCTTGCTCCTGATGAACTTCAGCCTGACACTTTGCCTCGCCTCTAGCTCAGGCAAAGAATTTGAACCCACTGTTGCGCTCTCTTTATCTCTCTCTACTATTTTTCTCTTTCTGTATCTTACCCTGCCTCTGTAAATCTCTGCATCCTCGTGGAGAATAGAGTGTTCAATAATCCCTTTCATTTCCATTTCTTGTACTTTTCCCTTCCCGACAATGGCTCATGTTCAAAGGGATGTATTAATCTAAGTGATACATTTTAATGCGTACACTTAGCAGGTTGCTGCCTTTATCATCAAAGCGTGGATGGAAGATTGTTCGACTGAGGGGATATATGTTAAATAACTGCGGGGAAGCTTGGCAGCGGAAGGCACAGTGAAATTACATTTTCAGACTTTCATCATTGGCCCCCTGCTCTGTTTTCCGTTCATGTCTGCTAGAGGAAGGATTAGAGGCCGAACATATATGAGGATACATCTTGACATTCCTCTTTAATGTGATGTCTCAGTTAAGGTTGAATAGAGAAGGCCGGGCCACACATGTCCTTCCTTTGGGACTGAGGGAAATAGAGTCTTTGAAATAACTACGGTGTGACATCCCTCTGCCTATTTAAATGCAGCCATTCAGTACAGCTAAAGAAAGGAACAACTTTTCTCTTGTTACTACAATGTTTATATTGCGAGTGAAAAGGGATGTCCTGGTGAAGGTCATACTGTACCGAATTTCATTTCAATTTTAAATGGTCTGAACAGACAAACTGAATGGTGTACATGTTTAATTAAATTTAAAAACCTATTTCTCCCTATCAATAAGTTGTAACTATGGAAAAATGAGGCTACGCACTTTTACCCTTGAAAACCAAGGATGTGATTAAAAAAAAAAAAAAAAAAAAAAAACACAGACACACACAACTTGTAGCTTTCAGTTGTCACAAACAACTCCCTTCTCTTGGTTTTCTCCCTCTACTCCTTTCTCCTCCATTGTGCAGGAGAACACAAGAGACACAGATTGAGTGCCATCTGCATCCCTGAGACACATGAGGCTAATTTACACAAATCCTTGCCCATCATGCATGCCCTGACACTGCTGTGTATGGATCTGTGGCTGATGCTGCCATCTACTGGTGCACAGACTGCTCCATTTGCATATTCAAAATGAAACTTATCTCTTATCTAAATAACTTTATTCTTTAATTAAAGAATGTGTTTCTATCCCTGGTACAGTGTTGCCTCTGGATAACATGCCCATTTTTGTCCTTGTACACTCACACAATGCATCCTCAATTATGATGCAATTTTAAAAAAGAGGCAGGCCACTAAGGAAACTAGTAGCAGAATTTAATTTGCCCTGTGACTCTCATGTTGAATCCCTTTTTTGCGGCCTTTCTCACATGGTTCAGCTCCATCATCTCTCCCCACAAAAATGGTCTGAGTATATCTTCTGTCATTTTACAATCTGGGGAAAAATACATTCGCAATAATAAATGAGCAAAGTTTAATTTTTATTGTTCTTTAGTTGATAATTATTACACAGCTTTGTTAAATACTCAATTCTGATTGGTCAGTTACAGCATAAGGTCTATTATTTCTGTATAGCAGACCGGTGTTATGTACAACAGACTGTTGCTATGAAGAACAGACCGTTGCTATGGACACACTTCTGATCATAGACTCTGGTGGAGCAATAAAGTCATCTTTAAATCTACAATCCATAATCATTTTAAATTAATGTTTTGTATCAAATTATTGTTTTTTGTAAATAACCATGTAATAAGCAGGATAATGTACAGTCATTGTTGCAAAATAATGACCTGCTCACTGTACATTATTCCTTACTTACAAAATGGAAAACCGTTAAAATGTAAATATTGTCTTGAAGTAACACTGTGCCATTATGGCTTCCCACCATGGCGATTTTTTTTTTTTTGTGATGTTTATTTAGGTTTACATACTGTTCAAAAGCATAACAGTCATCATAATTTTCTTTTTAACTATTTTATTTTGTTTTCAGTCGTAAGTGGTGAGCCAACAGTACAACAAATGGCTGCAACATATTGTGTGTGTCAGGAAAGACACACAACAGGAAACTGAAAATGAGCATTTAAATGTAACACAAATGATCAAATACTGAAATGTGACTCATTATCTTGTGTTGATGAGGGTAGATAGTTTGGTCTGAGTGTTGATGTAAAGTTTGCTGAATATGCTTACACTGTTTAAAGGAGGAATCTGTAATTTACTTTATTTATCATAAAATAACCATAATATGTCATCAGAGATAAAGACACATACCAAGTTGAAATACTGTATTCAAATTTCTATGTATTTCCTCTTTTCTTTAGTTTACTTGGACTCCTTTATGACAAAATGACTATTTTTGTAATCTTTCTGCAGAGCCCCTGACATGTATGTACAGTGTGTATTCACACATAGAACAATGCACACACGCAGGCTCACACATGCCTCCTGGCATTTAACCACCTCTAAAAAGAAGAGTTTCTCCCCATTTGTCAACTTGGTGACAGTGAAGGACGTTCTTTACCAAACACTACAGAGAGTTCAGACTGTCAGTAGGCATCCATTAGAAGGTCTGATCTGTAATGCGTGTCTGTCTGAGTCTGCGTTTCCATGCCAGGCCTACTAATCACAGAGGTTTCTCCAGCTGGAAAGTGGACAGAAAGACTCTGGGAGGGAGACAGAGATAAAAGACAATTTGAGAAATGCAAGCTATGTCTAGATCTTATCTTCAGTGTGTAAGAACAAAGACCGAGACAGACTCTGAACTCCAACACAGAGCACAGTAATTTGAAGATGAAAACATCTATATCTCCGTCTTCACAACTTTTGATCTCGCTTCTGAGCCTGCTTGTTAGGACAGTGTGTCATTGGGTTGCACTGGAGCAGCCGTCCCTATTAATTGCGTCGTTGTTCACAGAGTTCATCATCATTATCTTTACGTTCTTAGCTTCTTATTATCTTTACGATGCAAGGTATACAAACACCCTCCCACACACAACACAACAAGGTTTCATGCAAGAAATATGACTTTGTAAAAGACCCACTGTTGTGCATCACTCTCAGTTCTCTATGGTGCTGCACATGCATCATTATCCCTTTTCACTTTTAACAATTAAGAGTGTCCTATATTATTTCATCAACACCCAGACGGGATATACTCTACGCATTTATTTCCCAGTAGATGGTTATTAATATCCGGCTCAATCTCAAACCAGGATATTAGTCTGCTGATAATGGCTTCATCACAACTCCTGCATATTGAGAAAGAAAGCTTAACACTGTTGATGTGAACTTATGAGATCCTAAAAGACTATTCTTCTTTCTGTCTTTTGTTCCTTTTCTCCAACCCCTCCCTTCTCCCTCCTCCAGTGGCCCCCAGTACAGACAGTGTAGCTCTGTATGTGGGTATTGTCATAGCGGTGATCATGTGCATGGTCATCTCCGTCGCCGTGACGCTCTTCATCTACAGGAAGAATCACCGCGACTTTGACTCCGACATCATCGATACTTCCGCCCTCAACGGAGGCTTCCAGCCAGTCAGCATCAAGACTGCCCGCAAAGGTGGGCAAACAAACAAACACACACATGATTCCTTGACTTTCACACCACCTACAGATACCAAAATGTAGCTTTTGTCATTACCTTACTAAACACTGGAAGTGCCAGAATTCCAGAACTACTAGAATGGCCATAAATGGTCTTTTTGACCTGAGATTAATGCGTTTATTCTGTCTTTTTAAAAATGAAGCAACACCAAAATGTACATTTTGTAGAGATTTATGTAGTAAATGGTAATGACTACATATATTCACAGCCAGTATTTTTCTGTTGGATAATAACCATCAGTGATCCACTTCAAATTTTAGATTAATATATAATTACTCAGGGCAACAAACAGTTAAATGTATTTTGTAAGATTACAAACATGTTATTTTAACATTTATAATAACACATTTTGACCTAGAACCATTACAAAAAATAATTATAGGCTGGAAATGAGAACAAAAACAAGGCCAAAAAAAAGCTTTTTAATTAAGTCTAATTAGTTGATTATTTGTATTTTAATGTTGGGACCACTTGTGAAGTTCTATTGACAGAGACAATAGTAGTTGCTAAGCAACCAAGATGCATCGCCAACCACCAAAACAGGCAAACATTATCATATTTTCTTTGCCTTTTGTGGGATTTATCTAAAAAACATTTTAAGTGAAAATACAGACACTTTTAGGAGAAGTCAGGTACTAATTCAACAAAGTTATTGCACATATAAATTTGAAAACTGTCAAAATGACTGCCTTGGCTGTTCTATTGTTAAAGGCATATTCTGCTGGATTTTCCCATCAAACAATGCATAGACTCATTCAAAATAATCACTCACGACCCGCCAGAAGTGTGCGGCAGTGCCTGGATCCACAGAGAACCCACCCTCTGCCTGTACCTTTCCATTTCCTTATTATTTTGCTGTGCTCGGGATGCCTTACCAACCCAAGAAACAACCATCATAGGACAATGTTCTTTCTTATAACATTGTTAGGTTGAGAAATTATTGTGTGGAATTCCTACCTATTGAACTACCTATTGAAACTGGATCCTGATCCAGATAATTATAATGACTGAATTTTCATTTAAACATAAGTTAATAAGAAAACAAATCAGACCAGACATCACATCCTAACTTTTAGTACTTCAGTTGGTGCCACAAAAAAGTACTGAAGTTCAGTCACCTGCTCTTGATGTTACACCTGTGTTGTCAGTGATTGGGAGTCTCGTGCTTTAGCAGCCCACAGTATTAACCTGCTGAGATGTGTTTGACTCAGCTGCTCTGGCAGCAGATGTGTCTTTGTGATGACGTGAATGTAAATGCCATTTTGACTGCAGATGAGCTTGTGAGAGAAACACAGACAGCAGACAGACACCATGCTTGTGCAGGCGAGGTGATGAAACTATTAAAATGCTTGTCGCTGTGATGGGAGGCCAAACTATGCCCCTTCATTAAGGCATAATAAGGCCAGTCTGTATGTTGCATATTAAGCTGTAATTAGATTTGGACTGGTGACGCAGGACTTCAAAGTAAGACCACAGGGATGAGGACAGGTGGCAGCGAGCTGGACAAAAAGACAGCAGGGAAACAGATACATCAGAGTAATTGTGTTGTAAACAGTCAGTTGGAGATTTTGGGAACGGGGAAAAAAAAAACTAGGAAAAAAGAGAAAACGACAACTGAAGCAGACAGTAGAGATAGGAAAATATGATTTTAATTCTGTTCAATTCAGAGCCACAAATATTTGCTTGAGTAGCAAATGTCCAGCTTGTATCAATGGCTAAATGTGGTCTTTCTGTCAGTGTCGTTATCAATGTGACAGTCGATCACATCAAAAATATCTGCTAATCCAGCACCAAACCAATGAGAAACACATGTGCAAGCAACAGGCACTTAGATTTCAAAATTCACCTAATTAAAAAAATAAAAAAGTAAATCATAATGTAGGGCCACACCAATCAATTATTTTTATTATTGATTGATTTGTTATCATTTTCTTGATTAATCGACTTGTTGTCCATAAAATGTCAGAAATGGTGAAAAATGTTGATCACTGTTTCCCAAAGCTCAAGGTGATGATGCCCACAAATGTCTTGTTTTGTCCACAACTCAAAGATATTCTGTTTATTGTCATAGAGAACTAAAAAACACAAAAGAGAGAGAAAGAGAGACACCTGCACACTGTCCTCACTTTTTCATGAAGAGTTTTTTTAATACACAACATTTCAGTCAAGGACCTTCTTCAGGTACGAGACATATAAATGAAGCCAAACAGTTTCTAAAAGTTTGATAATGTCAAGTTGTCATAACAAAGACATCTCAAACAATGTCAACTTTATATCAAAAATTACATAATGGGCCAAATGACACATAATGACAGCAGTTATAAACATTCATAAAAAATCCTTCATGCTCATGATGGTGTAATGACGATCTTATGAACACCCCTTTGAATAAAGTACTACCAATTATGAAGTAATTGTTAGAAAAAACACCAGCACTGCTACTACTACAACTACTGTACTACTACTAAATATTTTTTTTTTTCCAGCCATCGACTTTTGTGACTTTCACTGACATTTGTATCATTTATAAAGTTTGTGGAGGAGCTGGAGGACAGAGAGCTCCCACTGCCATCGCTCCACCCACTCAGCCCAGCTATCGAACATTCATCCTTGTACCTACCGGGTAAACTGAGTGTTAGTGATGCCATCTGTTAGTCATGAATCACAGCTGCGCCTTTAACTTCTCTGACTGAGTAATGTTTCTTGGTGGTGAAGTGGACTTCCCTAATGAGTGAGAAACAAATGAGTAAAACCAGGCAGCAGTCCTGCTGATTGCTGCCAACACTTCGTCTCTTCATGGATATTTTGGTTTCAAGTTACCAGTTCTCCACACTCACGGTTGGAAATGACCACAATACTTCTCCTAAGACCCTGCTATCCTGATGTCACTTTATTTTCTCTTCTAGCTGATCTTCTAACAGCGCCCCCTGACCTGACCTCAGCGGCCGCTATGTACCGCGGCCCCGTCTACGCCCTCCATGATGTGGCTGACAAAATCCCTATGACCAATTCCCCTCTGCTGGACCCTCTCCCCAACCTGAAGATTAAGGTGTACAACTCCTCAGGCTTAGTGACTCCACAGGATGACCTGGGAGGGGAATTTTCCTCCAAACTCTCACCGAAGCTGCCGCACTGTCTCCTGGACAACAGTGACAGCACGATGGGCCGTCGCACACAGACCCAGACGCTGCTCCGCACCAGGGATCCATCCTGCACCGCGCTGGGCTCCTTCAGCTCCCAGGGGGGACACCTAATCGTGCCCAACTCAGGTACTGTACCAAACAATGAGAGGAAGTGTTTATCACATGTGTGAGTGATTCGGTGCATATTCATATTTTCAAATGCAGCAAAATCTGATGAGTATTTAAAAATATGCAGAGAAGAAAGTTGGATAACAAAGGAGTAAATGAGTTCTAATTGACTGGAGAGAGAGAGCCGCTACTTCAAGCAAAGTTGTCAAAGTTCATCTTAAAAGACATTTGTTGTCTTTTATCTATTTTGATTGGAGCTGGTGTGTTTATTCGCACAGTGGCTCTCCTTTCAGATGCTTTATGAGCTCTCTGTTTGTGTGGATCTTCATGTGAGAACGTGTATCTGTGTGTGCACGTGTGTGTAGTGAAAAGATAAACTCCTCTCCACTGTGTAGCCTGAAAAGGAGAACAGATCCATCAGCTCTTCCCATGTGCTTCGAAGGGGCAACTCTTCATGCATTCATAGTAGGCTGGAGATGATATTCTCAGCCCACAATGTTTCCCTTAAAGGGTGACTCCATCTTTTCCGGGGTTTTCAAATGGAAACTCCTACTCAGCTGTTAGCAAAAAGCAGTGAGTTTATGTAGCTTACTGTGCTTTTACCCTCCCCCCTATTATCCTAAGGGGATAATATCCATCATGCAGAAACTTACATCAGGTCACATGGGAAAATGTTTTTAGTTGGACCTGGAAAAATAGCATTTTGACACTAAATTGTTGTTCAGAATTTAATACATATGGGAAAAAGGCTGACACTGCTGGAAAGCTACAGAATGATATAAAACCTAAAAATAAACTTAAAAATAATGGATCCACCCTTTAAGATCTCATGTAATAAGCACTTGAAAGTCCAAACTATCATTTTATTTTTTACACTGGTTTTCACTGTATATATAATGTAGATGGAGCCTCCAGGACATCACCTATAGGTTTCTGAAGAGCCATTTTTTGAAGCTCAGAGTTTGGTGGTTCGGCCGTCACCAGCTTGGCAGTGCCTGACTCGGCTAAGTTTGAGCTGAGGGGGCCGAATGAAGCAACTGCCTAGCAGCTAGACATCTGTGACAGTACTCACCCATCACTTAAATGGATAGCTCACCTAAAAATGAAAATTCTGTCATTATCTATTCAACCTCATGCCAATTGAAGGTTGGGTTTAGTTTTTTAGTCCACAAAACACTGCGAGATTCTGCATTACTGTTTTCCTGTGAAACTACAGCAAACAACTGAAGTAAATGGTGACCAGTTTTCAAACATACAAAACAACCTAAAAAAAAACATAAAATGCCTCCATTCTTCTCGGCGATGTCATTTACACCACGTTTTTTGGCCTTAATCTTCACTCCTTAGCTTGGAGCCACATGCACGTGCACACTGTCTGAACTGTGTGTGGTTTGATGTAGTTTGAAAACTACATCTTTTGTCATTGTTTTAATGTGAGAGAGGCAGAATTTACATATTGTGTGTTCAATTAAAAGTTTAAGTCATAATATAATTTAAGCTTAATCTGCTGTACAGTTGTCATGAATGGGCAAGACCAAAACCGTTTTTTGAACCAGGCTGAAAACAAGTTTGCTTCTGCCGTAAAGATGGGCATTTTAATACAGGCGTCGATGGGGACTGGCTGACTTTCAGAGCCAGCCTCAACTGGCCATTCAAGGAACTGCAGTTTTTGGCACTTCTTGGCAGAACTTTTTCAGACCCAGAGGTTGCTTCTTATTTTTAAATATAGATTAAACAAATGAAATACAAAACATTTATAAATGAGCTTTAGAGGTGCTGCAGGAAAGCAAATAATCAAATTTCCCCAAAATGTCTTAAAGATACAATAAGTAAGATTTGTCCAAGCTGTTTGTAAATACACCAGAAAGATGGTTGATTGTTGGGGTTGGTAACGTCTCTCGAGCACAGCAAAATAATGAGAAAAAAGGAAATTCAGGCAGAGGGCAGGGTCTGTGCAGATGCAGACACCACCACACACCTCCAGTGTGTCATGAGTGAAGATTGAAAGGGATTAGGTTTATATGTGTCTATAGATTGTTTTTTTTTTTTGTTTTTTTTTTTTGTTTTTTTTGTCTTGTTTTGTCGGAAAATGTTGTTTATTATGTCTTTAACTATCACTTAAAGATTGACCCCTCAACAGAAAATACATCTCATTAAGGAGGTAATGATACCACTTCATGGGACCTTTAAAGTGAAAATCCACCTTAACAGCAAGCATTCATAAAGGGATTTGTGGGCCTAGTGACATGGAAAAAAGGTTGCACTGCTAAGAATAAGACAAGTTATGGGTGGAGAAAGTCACTTTATAGACTTGCTCTGTAAGTCAGTAAATAATAGAGATGTGGGAACATTAAAACTTACTTACTTATTAATAAATAAATTAATAAAATGAAAAACCCCTATTAGATATCGAATCTCAAACAAACATGTATAATAGCAGCTACTGTTGGTATGTTTTTTTTAACTTTAAGAGAGTGTTACAGTATAAACCCAATTTTATGTATAAATACAGTAAAAATTGTGTTGTAGTTATATGAGATATGAGCTATAATACCTGACCATCTTTACCAGGATTACCTTTACAGACAGAGACATGACTTTGAAATATTATGTTAAACCATATGTAACTTATCAGCTTATCCACTCCACACAGTGTGACAAGGGCTGACGGATACCTGAGGTGCGCCAGACGTACTGACGTAGAGGTGTACTGTTTCAGGCAGCTTACATTAGCCGTGCTGTCCTCACTTCAAACACATGTGGGCTGTTTGTAACATGCCACAGATGCATGTTGACAGGCTTAGACAAACTAGCAGAGACATTAAAGGATACAGGGCTTCTCAAGTTTCTTAAGTTTTTCTTTTTTCATTTTGATTCCTGTAAAAATGTTCTCAGCTGCTACTTGCGCTTAGCCACCTCATCATGTTACATAGGCAGAGGGAGAGGGAAAGAGCACATTTGATATTTGATCTGTTCGTGCGTCTGGGTAATGAAATATTTTGTGGCACTGTCAGTGTGGCTGTTTGGTATTTTGCATCTTAAAATGCATTTCCCATCTCTTTGAAGCTTTGCTATGAGGGAGAGTGGCAGTGTGCGAGACGTCCCCGTGGCAGAGTTGTGATTGCCTCGCTAGCTAGCAAGAGAAGCTGTCTGTCACCTTTTGAAAAGTTCAGTACAAGGACATGGGAAATCAATGAGCTATCTGAGAAACCCCCTCCAGAGAGAAAAACAGTGTATGTGTGTTAGTCTGTGTGTGTGTGTGTGTGTGTGCATGAGGGAGTGCGGGGGGTAGGGTCCTAAAAAACACATCGGACAGGACATCATATCAAATCAATCTGAGATGGAAAAATGTAAATCATGCTGGCTGGAGCAATATGAGAATGTTATGAAGAGTGGAGAGATCATTGATTTTAGAAATGAAATGTCACATCATTTCCTGATGCCATAGGAGAAGGCAGCAAAGTGTCATAGTTTTTATATGTGGGGATGAGAGGAATTGAGATTATTACTATACTTCTGTAAGAAAAATAATTATCATGTTTCAATGGGCCTTTAACTCCTCTTTACTGGTGCAGTAATGGCAGTAATGCATTAAGATATCCATTACTAGAAGAGCACACTCAGTAGAGTGCAGATCCTGCCAGGCAACCGATGGTGAAGCACCTACTGCAATGCCAACACAACTGCCAGATGCAACCAGCAAAGATTTGCAAAGTTCCACCAACATAATCATGAACCCCACATACGCTGTGTCTAGCTGAAACAAGATTAGAAACTGAAACAGTTGTTGTCAGTGTGTCACTTGCTACAGCCAAGACCAAGAAAAATCTTGCCTGTTATTTCCCAACTGCTGGAAAGCTAATTCTAACACTAGCATTGTCTCTTTACAAGGTTGGCTCCGGTGTGATCGTATCCCTTTCAGAAAATTTGTAATCCAGCCGTGAGCCTCTGTGTCTTCTTGGAGATGTAAAATTAACCCTATAATGATGAATCCAAAATTTAATATCCTCTATGATTATTTATCCATTTTATCATCTTGAAAACTTTGCATTTTTAGCATGTAGTAGTTATTGTTGTTATTAGCATTTTTTTTAGTTGTCCTCTGACAATCACAAGATGCCTTAGGTTGAGTCTGTCAGCGAATCAGATATGGTTTTCCTCACTTGTCAACCAATCAGAGGCTGTGTTGTGGGGCGAGACTTATACATTAGTAATGTGTACCAGAGTAGGTTTGTAGCTGAGATTCACCTCGTAAATATACATGTACATCCTCTTCCTCTGCCCATACAATTTTTTTTTTTTTTTGTATGCTGGTCTGATATCCCTGTCTGTGCTCTCACTGACTTTATATTTAGCAATGGAAACATATTCAACATAATCATGACAGCCATTGGCAGCACAAATAGTTGTAAAGACTCCTCTGTTCTACCTGACAACTCATAACTCTTACATATTCCTGTTTGTTTGTGTGTCTGGCTGTTTTTGTGCTCTCCAGGGGTGAGTCTGCTCATTCCGGCAGGGGCCATTCCTCAGGGCAGAGTGTACGAGATGTACGTGACGGTTCAGAGGAAGGACAACATGAGGTACGCAGCGCCGCCTGCCACATCAAATGCCCCAGAGCTGTGTTTACCCCTGTCAGCTCCGCCATGTCACCCATACAGCGAGACTGCTGTCACATCGCCACTAAACAGAGTGTTTGTGTGTCCTTGTGTGTGTGTGTTTCTCTCGCTGCACCTCCAGGCCCTCGGTGGACGATGGCCAAACAGTGCTGGGCCCTGTGGTGAGCTGCGGGCCCCCCGGGGCATTGTTGACTCGGCCCGTCATCATCACCATGCACCACTGTGCCGTGTGTGATGGCCAACAGGATTGGCTGATCCAGCTCAAGAACCACTCGCAGCAGAATCAGTGGGAGGTGAGATGTGTGGGTGGTGCAACGGATGGCTGTAATGTCTGTCACTGTGGTCAACTTTGAAAATGTGCCCTCTTCGGCTTACTCAAAGTGTTAAAATGATAATGTTTGCCACTTAAAATAAGATGCACATATGCAGGCTTGGGAAGTAATGGATTACAGGATTACATAATTAAGGTACCATAAGTAACCATATTTGATATTGTGGTTTTCTCAAAAGTAATGGAAAATAATCAAGTTGTGTTACTTTAATACTGTGATACTTGGAATAAGTTACTGACTATATTTTCAACAATTAATTAGTAATTCTATCAGAATGCATTTTTGAAGTAAACTTCCCAACCCTGCACAT
Organism: Lutjanus argentimaculatus; assembly: GCA_034769285.1. NCBI lineage: Eukaryota > Metazoa > Chordata > Actinopteri > Lutjaniformes > Lutjanidae > Lutjanus > Lutjanus argentimaculatus. Next base: position 1,021,397 of record JAWZSL010000021.1, on the reverse strand, counting down.
ATGTGATTTTTCCATCCCGCATTTGGTTGATTGAAAATTCTGCTTGGCAAAGATCAAAGGGGAAAGATTGTGGAAAACAAAATGATGAAATGGCAAGGGATGATAGATAAGAGGGAGGAGGTGAAGGGGATCAACTCTCTGCTTTGTCTGTGCAGCTAAGCACTCAGAGCAAGCCCCTGTTGCAACCAGGTGCTGAAATAGTAAACCTCTGATAGCAGGGATCGGGCTGGGACTGTTTTTTCCCCAGACTGTTTTCGTCTACCTTTATGAATGCCTATTTTTGTTTGTGTGTGTGTGTGTGTGTGTGTGTGTGTATGTGTGTGTGTCTGTGCTGTGTTTGTGATTTTGGAAAAGCCCCGTGCCTGTGAGCTCCGTCATTAAGAGTGCTGATGATGATAAGTTGGGTTGCTGAGGGCAGCAGTGTGAATTCTGCCTATCCCCTTCTCTCCTTCTCTTCATCACTTTCTCTCTGTCACACACACTCACACACACGGAAAAAGTCCAATTATCACAAAGACAACATTTGTAGAGAAACCATGCTTCTAACCTCATCACAAAGTGCTTTAAACGTGTAAGAAATGGTCCAGTTATCATCACTCTCCACAAAATCTCTATCAGTAGTACACCTCAGGTAATAATACCACAGACCTGGTTGTAAGCGGTTATTAGTGTCTTTTTCTTACCTGTCAAGAGAACCATTTTGGGTAAGTTTTCCTTCCATGTGTTTTTAATGAACTCTTACAGGCAGGAGAGTTCTACGACCTTTTTAAAGGTGAAGGTGCTGAAAGTATAAAAACGAACCATTAGCATTTGTGTAGCAGCAGGGCAAGCAAAATGAAAAGCAGCAGAAAGATGATACAGAAATCTACGCAGACATACTGCACAGGCCAGTCACATATTGAAAATCCACCTCCTTAGCAACAGCCTATATCCAATATATGTCCCTCTGCCAGCTCATCGTTGAGTCCTGGCCTGAATAACATCATTTTCAGGAAGTCTTTGCACAATCTCCACTGCTGATGTGATGATATGACTTATGGAGCAGAAAGAAACTGCCAGACTGGCCCCACATGCCTTTGTGACAGTGATGAATTACTCGGGGGCAGCCAATAAAGCTCAGTGTAAACTGAGTATAACTATTGATCAAGGGAGAAATCTTCAGTCAGACATTGGGGTCGGGCGAAGTGTGTAGGGGTGAGGACACATATTATGTATATAAATGTTTATATATAAGCAGACTATGAGAGAGAAAAGAGGAATTACACAAAGAGGTCGTAATATGTCTGTCCAGGTCAAATTGATCACTGCAAGGTGATGATTATTATAACCAGATATTTTCTTTTTCTTCATTTCCGATGCAGATTACATTTAATTGACATTTGTATATTTATTAAATGAATATAAAGTAATGAAACAGACAGCTTCACTATTTACTGAATTTTGTGGACCGTTTGACAATAAAGAACAGCTGTTTCAAACGCTTTTCAAATTACTGTGAAATTAAATTACTGTGCTGTGTATAATTCAAATACACTCTAGTACAGTCATACTGTTTACTAAATAAAGCTTACTACAGTTTCGTTAATGCATCTTGTTTTTGGAAGTTTGTCAAAGCTTCAAGGAGATGACATTTTTCATTGGATATATGCGTATGTGATGTATACACATTTATATGGTGCACATGTGTGTGCACATAGACCACAAAATCTGATTGATATCATTTGATAAATTGTAATAAGGTGAGACAAACCTCAGCTGTGAACTGTGGACAGTGTAATAAATATCTCTGAACACCAAAATGCTGGAGCTACTGTAGGTTAGTGTAACAGTTAGCTTGTTACTAAAGATTGGAGACAACCTGCACAAACTATCTTATGAAGTTATAGTATTATTATTTTTTTAAATCAAAACATTGTTTTAGAAAAATATCAGAGCAATTTTCATTCTGTTAGTAAACCTGCCAGTCGCATTATCTGTCTTCTGACCTATTCTGCTCCCCACCTCGCCATCCTATCACTCTGCCATCTGTGCTGGTGACAAGTGACTGACGTCAGTGATCTGCTACAGCTTTTAAGGAAACCTAGTAAAAGAAAAATGGCAACCGTATGAAAGTTCTGATTCCACAAGTTCTTACATCACTTCATTTAGGCCTTTATGGTCAACAGCTACTAAGAAAACATTGTTTTAATTATTAAGACCAAGAAAAGTGTAAAAATATATATGCTGTTGAAGGTGGGCAAAGTTAAGTGTCCCCTGATGACATGTATGTGACTTTGGAAGCAGTTTAATACTGAATACTGAGGGGGCTTTCTTTCAGTTTCTAGACGATCTGATGATGTGTCTGGTTATTACAAATATGGGGGGAGGGGTCAAATTTCCACATCTCATACATCGGAGGAGATGTAGATCCCTGTGCTCCGAGGCAATTACCCGTTTGCTATTGATTACATCTCTGACCTGTCAGAAATGCAGATGGTGATATCCAAGGTGATGGCAGCTTCCTCTATATGAGCTTCTCTTCCCACTGAGGCCGGCCTCCATGCTGCTGTGTGAAATATTGCTCTATATGACACGCTCTGTCAAAATGTGTATTCATCACTGCAGCAGAAACAGGAGAGATGAGCTCCTCCTGAAGAAGTAATTCCTGGATATATGTAGATATAGTCATCACCGCCCAGTAAAAGATAATCAGCTCAATTGGCATCCAGAATGCCGCACCCCTCCCCCGTCAATGCAAACGCACACAAATGCACACACATCGTCACAGAGGAAACATGGTGTTGTGATGATGATGAAGACAGCAGGTCATATAATGAGGAGCATGTGGGGCTTTCTGCTTCAGTAACTCTCCTACAAAGATTCATCCTCCCACGCCTCTGAAGAAGAAAAAGAAAAAATCTCTGCTCGTGATGTCAAATATTAGTGAATAAATTATGCTGTGTGAATATGTGAATGTGTTTGCATGTTTGATTGTTTGTGCCCACACTCATATATGAAGCCTACTTTTCCACTGTGTGTTCTAATTATCCCCCAATAAGGAGCCCCAGTGCCATCCCCCAGGAGCAGTTAAAGAGTCTAATGATCAGCCATAATACTGCTGTTAAACGGCCTAGCTCACAATAAAATACTGTAATTCTTCTTCTGTCTCTCATAATAGGCTGAATTAATGCCAATGTGCTGCTCACAGGAGTGTTTGGATTAGAGAGAGAAAGAGAAAGCAAGATCAAGAGAGATCAACAAAGGGGGAGAAAGACAGAGAGAGAGAAAGAAGGCTGCAGAGCAGACAGTCTTAATGAAAGAGAAATATGTCCTGGCATTAGTGCGATCACAGGGGTCAGCTGCAAATGTCTGGATACTCACTCTTCCATTACCTCACACACATAATGGCAGGGTGTCAGACATTAGTAATACACACTCGCTGAGTGTAATATCTGAAGGACACGGCTTATTTGAAGCAGCCATGACCCTCGATTGTACTTTCCTCCTCCTTAAAATGACATTTAAATTCAGTTTAGTTTCAATTAAATGAATACATGAATTTAGCACGAAACTAGACAAGCCACTTCTTCAAATCTCTGCTTCCAACTTAGTGATCAACTTACAATATGACAACAAAAATGTATGTCATTCAAATGAAAGTAGAGAGTGAGAACGTTGTGGAAGTTAAGGATTTTGTCTGTGTTCTTACTGAACATCATGCCACAGGCAAGTTCCTCTAAACAATTTCATAATTAGAAATGTGACAAATGAAGTTGAAGTGCACTGTTTTGTACAAACAAACAAATGCACCACATCAATTTTGTCACCATAACAAAAACAGAGGAAACTTGTGAATGTAAATTAGGGAACAAACTGTGACAGTTTTTATGCTTGATGTGTATTGCTATATTTATTACTTACAAAAATAAAAGTAAAAGGAGATTATTCAAATGACTAAGTAAAACTAGTGTACAAATTGAGCTCAACTTGCTCTGCCTGACTGTCTCCACTGAACAGTTGAATACATTGAAAATGTATTTTGTAGCACTTTAGACTGAAATAATCCAAATATTACAGGGTAACTTGTATTTTCAACCTTTTCCAACCTTCCCATGTTTTGTGTCTAAGTCACTAATGGGACCAACAATTTATGAAATTGGTCCGGTATTGAGGCGAGCGCTGCAGCCAGCAGAAGTGAAACTGTGCTACAATGCGCACCATCAAATTGCTTGTTTTTCTCACTGACAGGCTCAGATTGTTACTCTGAGTGTCTCACAACAGTATGCAAGGGATCTCTTCAAAGACAGAAAGATCCTACTCTTTTTTTGCTTAACCAGAAACAGACAATTTATTACTCTTGCCAAAGTCATCAGACTCCCTTTGCAAAAGTATAATTTTAACATTGTCATTGTCATCTTCATTCAAACTCAACAGAAATAAAATAACACTCACCAAAAACATCTTGGCTCATCTTTTCACTGCTCCAACAATGAAATAAACTCTTCATTCACATTCCTTTAATATTCTGGCTGTGAACACCATTTCTCTCCACTGCTTGTCTGATGTCCAGCCTCTCTCTTGCTCCTATCTTAATATTTTCACATCTTCCTTGGTGAACAAAGGGTTTATTTTAACCAAACCAGAGCTGGTGATGTTTGCAACAGTGCAAAGACGACCCAAGATGTTTTTGGTGTGTTTTATTTTGTTTCTCTCGAGTCTGAATGAAGATGATGATGATGATGTAAAAATGACAAAAGGGAGTCTGAATAGTTTGATGAGACCAATAACACAGTTGTTTCTGCTTAAACAAAACATATCTTAATATTTCTAGGGGTCCTTGCAATAATGTTGTCAGACATATAGAATAACATTCTGAGCCTGTGCATGACAAAAACAAGCACCTTTAGTGAATTTTCTTTGGCATTGCGCAGTTTCCTGGATGGATTACGTTGTAGCTTAGTTTTGCCTCTGCTGGCTGTCCCCATTAGTCACTTTGACACAAAAAACGTGGGTATAATGGGGTCCAGGTTTTAAAATACTAAAGTTACCCCTTAAATTAGATTTAGAAGAAAAATAGTTTGATAATGTGTCTAGGAGACACAGCAAGCAATATTTTTTTTCTCAACTATTAATAGATATATTTTGACCTTATGTGCCAACAAAAGAAAACTTACAGTATGTAGGAGGGACAGAAATGTTATCATGTGTTCTTTTGTTCTCATCTTTCTCTACTTGATAATGGTATTTTTCCAACTGCAAACGCTACCACATGTGACTATTTCTCCTTATTTTTTATATTTAGCTTATTATCTCCCACACTTGTGTCACTTTTTCTTTCTTCCTGTCCACGCCGTAGGATGTGGTGGTGGTAGGAGAGGAAAATTTCACCACGCCGTGCTATATCCAAATGGATGACGAGGCCTGCCACATCCTGACAGAGACTCTGGGCACCTACTGCCTCGTGGGCCAATCACTCAGCGCTTCAACCACCAAGCGCCTCAAACTAGCCATTTTCGGCCCTGTCACCTGCCCTGCCATGGAGTATCACATCAGAGTCTACTGCCTGGATGACACGCAGGACGCACTCAAGGTAAATACACACCAGGTGTCATTCTGTTTTTGCAAAAGGTTATGTTGCAGCGATTAAATGTGTTTTTTAGGCATTAATGATGCCATTTGACTGAATTGTTAATGTTTGTGTGTGTAGGCATAGCCAGCAGCTGAGATGTGGGAGGCAGAATGAGAAATCTTTTCACTGGTTTGTCACAATAGTGTCGCTGCTCCCAAAAAGATGTAGCTGCTGCCCCAACACAAAATAAGCCACATTTATCCCCTGACTCTGCTGTTGTCTCCTTCTGTTTAATACCTCCATCTACCTACACGGAGGAAAGATAAGGAAGGATTATTATACTGCGCAGGGATATTAAACACGGTTATTAAGTTTGGGAATGGGGTAATGAGAAGTGATAGTGATCCTGCTGCAAGGACATTGAAGTTGGTTTCAGATGGCAGGTCCAGATTCAGCTTCATAAAGCCCTGAGGGAATGTGATGAATATACTATAAAAAACATTTCATTTGCAAATGGACTTTTTGCAAGAAACTGCTGAAGCAAACAGGAAATAACAACAGTTTACAACTGCACAAAAGAAGACAAATTTGTTTTCATATACTAAACAAGTGTGTGTTTGTGTGTTCAGGAAGTCCTACAGATGGAGAAGCAAATGGGTGGGAAGTTGTTGGACGAACCAAAGACTCTCAACTTTAAAGACAGCACCCACAACCTGAGACTTTCCATCCATGATGTCCCGCACACGTTGTGGAAGAGCAAACTTCTAGCCAAGTATCAGGTAAGCTTGCTCGTACAGTCCTCTCAGAGAAAGAACGTAAACATTTTCATCTGACAGCTGAGTGAATCCTCTGCCGTCTTCGTCTCTCTGCAGGAGCTCTCCTTTCAGCAAGTGTGGAGTGGCTCACAGAGGAACCTCCACTGTTGCTTCACCCTGGAGCGGTTCTCTGCCAGCACTGTGGACCTGGCCTGTAAGATATGCGTGCGCCAAGTGGAGGGAGAAGGACAGATTTTTCAGCTTGACACTACGCTGTCAGAGGTAAGGTCAGGTCAACAGATTCCTGAATGCAGCCTAAAACTTCAGCCTAAAACTCTGGCCGTTTAACTCCATTTTATTCAAAATGTCTTAAGGGTGGGTTCATACCTAAAGGCTCTGTTCCTGAATCAAACGGGTCCAAAAACAGTCCAGGAACTGTAAACACAAGTCATGTGGTGGAAATGTTGTTCAGTTATTGGTCATATATTCAGCAGGTAAAACAAACAATTTGTAAACTCTCCAGGGTTCAGTTCAACTGGACTAAACAAGGCTGACGTGAACCTGCTCTATAAGATCTTTCTTACAGGGCATGTTGGATGAGGTGTAAATTGGGCAGAATTGGCCAGTTGATCGAATATGTACCCACTGTCTCTACATTCTGGGAATTTGGATACAATACACTCTTAGAAGTGCCTCTATCCTCCTCTTGAACCTTCACCTGTTGCTTCCTCAGCGAGAATATGTGCCGTTTTAACTCTCTTAGCAAGGCACTTGATATTGCTGAACTGGTTCTCCCCCAATGCATTCATTATGGATACCAAATGTGCTTCACTTCTTGAAATAGAAAATATTAAACACACCCTACGTGGGACCATTACCAAAGTGGCAGCCTTTCATTACGTATATTGAAGACTTGGAGCTTCACCCTCCAACCCGTCCTCTAACTGTCTAAACTTAGTGACGGATCCACAGATACTTTTGTCTTTATGAGCCATACTACTCATATCATATGAACTTATACCTCAGTCGATATCTGTATACAAGCAGAGTAATGTTGCTCCCCCTGTTTTTATTATGGTATGCTTTGTATAATTATTACTTATTATTTTGTTTGTTTGTTGTTGTTGTTTTATTTTTATTTTCTTTCTATATCCTTGCATTTAGCTTTTTTGTGTTTAATGAGAAAATGTTATAAATACGTTGTTAAAAAAATCAAAAGATCTTTAAAGATCAGTGTAACCTCTTGAACTCCCTTTTGTATGATTTTTGCTCTCAGACATGATGCATTTTCTCCACCACTTTGCACTCCTGGCCAAAATACATTCTGATGATTTTTTGCTTTTACAGTTTCCAGCTGTGATTCAGAAGGAAAATCTGCAGAGTTTAGAGGATTGTTTTCTTCTTTATTTGCTGAGACAGTGATAGACAATAGTCATTAAAGACAACAGAGCCTAAAATTACCTTTAAATTACTTTGAACTTACTACCTAAATGCAAATTCAATTGTGGAGCAGAAAGAGACTAAATTAATTTGCAAAACCATTAACCATTAATCATTCAATCATTCAAGATCCTTGAGTACATTTTAAGTTTCACAAGCAGCATCTCTATGTGTTTAAAATCTGCAGAAAATCTGCGGTGGTGTCGTTGCAATTCTGCGGGAGCAGATGGAAGAATTTATCCTCTTTCCCATGTCCTCTTCCGTCTTTTTGCAACATTCATAGAGACTGACAGAGTGCAAGACAGGAAGTCTCGACCCTGTGGCCTTCATACAGTCCTGTGTATGACAGGCCAATGCAGAGCAGAGAGGGAATAATCACCCTGTAGTCGTGCTGTACTTGCTTCACAAAGGCCATCTGGCTAGGAGAATAGAGCTTGAGGGATGGAGGACTACACAGGCTTTGTGCTCAGTAATGAGATGAATTACAGTACATGCAGTGCAGAGCTGTGTCCCTGCCTGGCCTTGGCTCATTTGTCTCTGGGTCTCGGACTGGTTTCTTTAGCCAGACCCCTGGCACTTAATCCTCCAGATGCGATATATTTGAAAGTCACTCAGCATGCATCAATAAACGGATGGCAATAAAATGAATAATTTCCACTTCTTATACAACCCAGAGACAGAAATTTTCTCTGCTACAAATCCATTTGAGCAACATTATGTTTGGTTTTGTGAGATGGTGTTAAATTATGCACATGCAGCCTGCTACAGCCTGTGTCTCTGTCTTTTCCTGCAGGATTCCCAGAGTATTGACACGTCTCTGCTGGACCCCGCCAGCAACATCACCACACTGGTGGGGCCCAACGCCTTCCGCATCCCCGTCTCCATCCGACAGAAGTTGTGTGGCAGCCTGGACGCGCCGCAGACCAGGGGGAATGACTGGAGGATGTTGGCTCACAAACTTAACCTTGACAGGTGGGTGGAGGCACTGGGCTGTCTGAGAGGGAAAAGGATTGAGACAGTGACTCAGATTTAGGCCCATAGTGGTTCCAGTCTGGCCACAGAAACAGACTGCCAACAGGCTTTGCTCATTTTGTTAAAGGGATATTTTGGATTATTCAGTGTAGTCTTGTATGAGGTACTTATAGTCAGTGTATAACCTTCTGTTTAACAGGCTTTACCTTTCCATCTGACACCATTATATAAGTCAAATATTGCTCTCTTCAAAGCAACAAAAGTCCATAAGCAAAATCAGTAATTTTACCTCGCAGAACGCAGGAGTTCCTGGTCAACTCCTTGATCTGTTAGGTTTTCTGTGTTATTGTGCGATTTCAGTGAATCTGAAGTAACCTTTTGCAATTCCAAAGTCAAACAGTAACACAAACAAACTAACAGATTGAGGCAGTGGTAGTCCAGCAACTCCCATCTTCTGCCAGGTAAAATGACTGATTTCGCCTATGGAGTTTGTTTGGTTTGGAGAGATTTTTTTGCTTATTTAACAGCAGATTCCCATCAGGAGATGCTGTCTGACGGCAAAGTAAAGCAGTGAAAATATTATAAATATGGTGTACACTTCAACTGATTTTAATTTTCTTCGGTGGACCTCTTTTAAGTGGCTAAAATACCTTTTGTTGCTGACCCCGTTGTTGCAAAAAGTTGTCAATGTGCACTTTTAGATGTCATCCTTTATTTCATTAGAAGTCCATATCAAGATCACAGAGGGAATAAAACTGTAGATAACAATTTTGTTTTTATTTGATTTTGGTTGTTCTGTGGGAATGTGACTCATACTGATAAACAATCTGTTGAATTGAGATTAATTGAACCAGGCTGGACTGAGACAGACACAGAGAGAGACAAAGATAGCATGACGCTGCTCTTTTCAAAACACCACCCATGTGTCTTTGATAGTCTCGTACGCGGGTGTTTGCGAGTGTGTGTGTGATGGAGGTACCGTGTGTGTCCATTTATAAGGTCCCAGCTCAGCAGGGCGGCCTTATCACAGGCAGCAGCTGCAGATTGACGAGACCACTGACAGAGTGTGGCATGAAGGAGGGAAGGAAGGAGAGTGCAGGGGAGAGACTTGAACCAGCCTCTCTTTCACAGCCCACAGTGATGACACACACAGTGTGTACTGGGGCTCATTAGTTTTAATTTCAAATTTAAAAAAATCCAGGAATGTAAGTGTGTTTATTTTGAATATCTAAAACTGGGTGACAACTGGATTAAATAAAGAAACATCTGTGTGTAAAGTGGGATTTTAAAAATATCCTTTCCAATAAAATGCTCTGGAAGTTAACCTTTTCTTAACTTACTTATTTAAAAGGGACTCTGGCGCCTAATCAGCTGCTTATTTGCATATTTTCCCACTTCATTTTAAATAAAGTAGATATTTTTTCCTGCGCTGTGGTTGTCACAAAAAAATTAATTTACTATTAACTACAAAAACTAGCACTTTCTTTCCAGCAAGAATCATGAAATCAAAATAGAAACTAGATATAAACCAACTGGCTCCTTACAAAATCTATTTTGAAAAATATTTTTACATTGCCAACACATATAGGCATATACTGCACATCAAAACCCATAAACACATGCAGTGTCTATGTTAACTAATAATAAATCCCCTGTATGGGAGACTGGGGACAGTTGCAACACTTTTCACTCAGTTATTCAGATGCTATTTGGACTTGACCAACCAAATCTTTATATATTAAAACTTACATCTGTCTGCTAATTACCCATACCATTTACAGATGATTATATTGACATATTGTTCACAGTGTTTATTTGAATTGTTTTGAACTGTCTCCAACTCTGGGGAAATAACCTTTTCTTTTTTTCCTTTCCTTTTTAATATCGCTACACATATTTCTGACTTTCTATCATGGTATTATTATACCTTTTGGGATTGTTCAAATTTTTGGCATGGTTACGTCCCCACAGCTACAGATGTTGAATGTGTCTTGTCTGAGAGGGTCTAACTCAGGATGTGCAGTATGAGTGTCATCACTCTAGCATTTTTCTATTTGGAAGAATAAGACTTCTTGCAACCATTCCCTGATGCAACCATCCCAAGTCTGCCCTACCAATGATGAAGCTAAAAATTAAAATCATTTTTCAAACCATGTCAGCACACCAGCCAAGTCCTGACTTCTAATTCTAGTTAACCACTCACCTCCGTTTTCTAACCACTGTTTTGCCACAATCTTTCACTCAGGTATCTTAACTACTTTGCTACCAAATCCAGTCCCACGGGAGTAATCCTGGACTTGTGGGAGGCCCAGCATTTTCCTGACGGCAACCTCAGTCGCTTGGCCCAGGTACTGGAGGAGATGGGACGCCATGACAGCCTTGTTCCTGCAGTGACTGAACACTGACACCTGCCCACCCGGGAGTGTGACATTCCAGGGAGGAAGAAGACGTAAAAAAAAGAAAATAAGAGAGGGGGACGCCCCAAAAGCAGGAGAGTCATTTGGCATCACAATGACAAACAGCGTGTGTGTGTGTGTGTGTGTGCACGCACTCAGAAGAAAGGACTATAGAAGGTCTACTCAGCCATGACCCAGTTAAACATTGGCAACAAAGGGTGTAAAAACTTGGAGGGTAAACAAGAATCTCTGCCAGTCATTTCTCCCTGGCTGTTCCTCTCCTTCTCTCTATCTCTCTCTGGTAAAAACGACTTGATATTTTTGTCTCTAGTTTCCTTGGAAACAGCTGTCTGGTTATTTGGATGGACTGTGCGGATATGAGGATGATGCCCTTGCCATAGACATAACAGTGTGAGTCGTGAGACACTTTCAGAGGTCAAAAGGATCAAAAGGAGCAAACCTCGGAACAGAGGAAGCATCTCTCATGCTCCAAAATCAGTCTCCATAGCAACTCCATGGACGAGTATGTGTTCTGTGATAACATAGTATTTAATAATATGCCTATTTATACATATCTTTTTTGTTTGTATTTTATGCTGCCTGTTATGGAATCCTTTGCAGTGTCCTCACATTTTTTTGTTTCTTTTTTTCATTATGTTTGACTGTATCATAGCACCCCCTGGTGGACACTTGCAGTAATGACTCATCCTGTCAGCCACATTTTCATGTACAGAAGGAAATCAATGATGTAATCATTTTACAGTTTTAGTGTTGCTGTCTAACTACTATTAATAATACTTTTTATTCATGTTATGTATGCCTATTGGTTTTCAATTATGTGAGCTTGTTTTACATGATTTTTTAAGTCTTAAAAATATTTTTGATAAGTTGCATTGGTTGTTTTTTTTTTTTTTTACTTTCTTTTATTTTGCATGTTTTCAAGATCATTTGGCTAAGTCTATTACCTCTTAAGGGGACAGTTCACTGCAAAATGTAAAAAAAAGAAAGAAGAATGATCAATATAAGCGGTTTTAATGTATGAACTATTTGTCTATCTACTGTCATAAACTTGTCATTAAATGTTATGTCAGTTTACAGTACAGAGTACTGTACTTGATTAATTTCAAGTTGTTATAACAAAGATATCTCAAACAGTGTCAACTTTGCATTAAAAATGACATAACTGACCAAACGACACTTAAAGTCATAAAGCCTCCTTCATCTACATGACAGGTGTCGTGACATGGTTATGACAGTGTAATGACAGTCCTCTGCACACCCCTTCAAATGAAGTGTACTTTTCAATTGTATTTGAGAGAAGGCAGACATCTGATGGCCAATATCTCCAAAACTCAACACCAAAACAATCTAGATAGATAAATAGCACTACAAGCCAGAGGGCAAATATGGATTGTTTTTTTTATTTTTTTATTTTGGGGTGAGCTGTCCCTTTATATAGAGTGATCAAGACTATTTGCCAAAACTGAATAAAGTTCATGATGAATGCTGATGATTTGTATGTTGTTAAAGATGATATCATCCACGTTAAAGAGACCAGGCAGAGAAGAGAGGTAGATAGAAAAGGGAATCAAAGAGGTATATTTTTATATCACCAATGCAACTGAACAAAACCGCTTTTTACCAAATAATTGACATACAGTGTATGAGGTTAAATTTAATACAGGAGAAGATGATCATCTAAATATCAAGTGTCATTTCAAAACGAATCATTTCATTTCTTGTGCTCAGAGCTGAATGACATTCATCATGTGATTCTGGAGGAGATTTTGGGAGATTTTAACTCAGACTTCTGTGTTTGTACATTAATGACAGAAGCCATCAATGTTACGATGACACCGACTCTGTGCATAAAAAATTGTGATAGTTGTAAATGCAACATTCCTTTGATGCAGCAGCACTTGTGACTATTCAAGTGTTTTTGGTTGGTTCTTGATTTTTTTGTTTATTTTTATGGCAGTTGTCCCAGTTTTTTTGTAAAGCCGTCTATGCAAACTTTGCATCTTTCTGAAACAATCTTTACATTCTCAGTGGGCTAGCCTTTGCATTCCCTAGTTGTTCTTCAGCTTCAGATTATTATTGTGTATAGTGAGAATGTAGCCTGTCTGTTTCTGGCACTCATGATGTTCCTCTTCGCAACTGCTTGCATTTCATCTGTCAAGTTATTGTACAAAGTGTAAGAAAGAATTTTTAAGACTAATAATAAATTATATTTATATGCAACATTGAACACGGAGAACAAGGATCTTATTTGTTTGAATAGTGGAATTAAAAACATAACTCTTACAGCAGTGTTTGACATAAGTAGACATAGCCTTCAAGACAAATAGTTTTAATAGGGGAATGTTATCCAGATCCACTCATACACTCTCAATCACATATGTACAGATTAAATAAGGCACATGCCATAGTGGTAGAGTGGACGGGATGTATTCTGTACACAGATAAATCAGCAAAAACACATTTCAACATCCAGCAAGGCAATAATTATAAGATTTCAGCTCAGCTATGTACACTTGAATTGTGAGTGGAAAGAAGAGATAATGAGGCCTTAATCTCAGCTCAGAAAGGCCTGAAGGATGACCAGAATTCACAAATTCATCAGTGACATAAGGGTTTTACCCAGAAGTCATCTTTTATTATTGAAATAAAATGAACATAGTAATACTATATTGAAAAAATCTTTATCTTTTTATCTTTCTGCTGGACATATGTTTTTTAAATTAACTTTGTCTTACTTTTCTTTGTTCTGCAATAATAATAATAATAATAATAATAATAATAATAGTCATTGACAATGAGGTCACTGAGCATGAATTAGACATTAACACTTTATACAAACCCCAGTTCCAAAAAAAAGGATGTTGTGAAAAATAAAAACAGAATTCAATGATTTGCAAATTCTTTTTCACTAGTATTCAAGTGAATACAGTATAGTACAGACATTTAATATTAAATTGATAAACTTTATTATTTTTTGTAAATATTCACTCTGAATTTGAATTTGATGCCTGCAACACATTTCAAAAACCTTGGGACAGGTGCAACAACAAACTGGAAATGCTGTGGAATGTCCAAAAAACATTTCACAAGTAAACATGTTAATTGGTGACAGGTGATAGTGATAGCCATATATCAACAACATCTGTAACATCACCAACTTCTTCGGGCCCGAGCTCATCTGAGATGGACTGACGGAAAGTGGAAAGGTGTGCTTTGGCCTGATGAGTCAGAAATCATGGACATTATGTCATCTGGGCTATGGAGGAAAAGGACCACCCAGATTTTTACCAGCACAAAGTTCAAAAGCAAGCATCTGTGATGGTATGGGGGTGTGTTAGTGCTCATGGCATCATGGGTAACTTGCAAATCTGTCAAGGCTCCATGGTGAAAGGTACATATAGGTTTTTGGAGCAGCATATGCTGCCATCCAGACGATGTCTTCAGAGATGCACCTGCTTATTTCAGCAAAACAATGCCAAGACACATTTTGCATGTGTTACAACAGTGCAGCTTAGTAGTAAAAGACTGGCCTGCCTGCAGTCCAGACCTATCTCCCATTGAAAGTGTGTGGCGCATTATGAAGCACAAAATATGACAAATGAGACACCAGACTGTTGAGCACCTCAAGTGTCCTCAGTTCCCAAACACTTACAGAGTGTTGTTAAAAGAGAAGGTGATGTATCACAGTGGTAAACATGCACCTGTCACAACATTTTTGCAATGTGCTGCAGACATCAAATTCAAAATCAGTGTATATTTACAAAAAAAAACAATAAAGTTAATATATCTTGTCTTTGTACTATATTCAGTTGAATATGGGTCAAAAAGTATTTATGTGTCACACAGTATCCCAACTTTTTTAGAATTGGGGTTCGTAATAACCATCATTAATAAATGGTAAATTGGCAGTTAATTAAATTTTAGTTAATAGTTATTTTACTAGGAACTATTAAACAATAATTAATAATTTTACTGATTACTAGCAATGCTGTCATTTGCAATCTTTACTAATGTAATCAGAATGTAATTGTTATCTTCTCTTATCAGCTATGATACAATATTCAGTTTATAAACAAATTATTTTATATTGCACAAACTAATGATAAAATAATATACAATATAGCATTAGTTACCTTAACTAACATTTACTTAATCATCAATTGACCATATATTAATGATGGTTATAAAGTGTTACCAATCAGACATTTCTTTGGATGGATGACAGTCACTGTGGTTGGAGTTGACAGTGACTGAGTCAAAATAAAGGAACATGAATGCAGCTGTGACAGTACAAAAGACTGCAGACAGAATACTGCTTTATGGCTTTAAAAAGGGTGAGCAGGAGCTTCCTCTGTTTACAGCTCATCAGAGGGATTTTAGTTCTCCTCTCCTGCAACAAGGGTCCCCGTCCGCCTGCCCATCTGGACAGTCTGGACCCAACAAACTGCTCAGCTTTCACAGAAAGCACAACCTGAACACTTGTTCTGAGGCAGAGGTGGCTCAGACAATCTCCCCTGACATAATAAATCTTTTCGCCTCTCATTTTTCTGGCTTCCAGTCGACCATTATCTCTATCACTCATCCTCCCTGTCAGTTTCCTTTGTCCTATCATTCACAGTCTCTTTTTTCCCTTTCTTCTATTGGCCAGTGTAAGTGGCTCCGTGCCAGTGGCAGTGACAAGTCTCTGCTGATGAGAGCATCCCTCTTCACTCTCTGTCACAGTTTGATGTCTTGGGACTCTAACATCTTCGCCAGGGTCTTCTTCACCCTCAGGGCTGTGAGGCGAGAGGCCGGGTTGTGAGCCCAGCACTCTGACATCAGCTTTCCTATCTGCCGTAGACACTGTAGACACACATGGACATATACATAAGAATACAATAATACTTTTTTCTAAGGGGTTTGCAAGTTGTGATAAATTTATTAATGATTAATAATTAGTTTAAGGCCATTTTTAAGAACAACTCTGAGGTTTGCAGGCTGTGAAAAATCCCACTGGCAGATGTGTATCCTCCAGTATAACTCGTCCTTTTTATCCAGCTCTGTAATTAACCAGAAACCCCGTCCAATGGGCATTCAACCATTGAAATTAATTTATTAACCACTTGTTATCATTTAAACATAATCAAATAGTAGCACAACAAAAACCGTGACACCAGGGGTCACTAAAAAGTGAACATGGCTGGGACATGTTTGCTGTTGCCTTAGTTATGCAGTTATTGAATTACATGCATATATACATTTATATGTATGTATATACATATACATAAATGCCTGGGGATTCCAGATGTCAGCCAGTGGTCAGGGGTACTGACTGGAGAATTTAACATACATGTTTTTTTAATAAATGTAGAATATACACCATCCAAATAGACTTTTTCCCAACCTAAAAAAACCCAGATGTTCTTTATAATGGCCTATTACTGCTCTATAAAACATGAATACATTCTTTATTAACTGTTAATAAAGTAATTTACAACATATTAAGTCTTTTAGAGCTATGCATTGTTAGAAAGTGGTATCAAAAACATCTAGAATACCTCATCACTGCTCCAGCGATTAGCAAATGAAGGTCTTTGTTTCTTAATGCAGACGACTTCTCTCATGTCCTCATAGGATGGATCAGTGGGCACAAGGTCGTAATAGGGCAGCTGATACTCCTCCACAATGCCTTCAGAATAAAACATATATACGTGGGAATCAGTATTATAATTCAGAAAACACCTACACATGTATTGATCAAGTTGTTTTCTGACCTCCAGAGATGCAACGTCGTGCCATCTCCCAAACAATGAGACCAAAACTATACATGTCGGCCATTATAAAAGACTGGAAGTAGGTCCTGTTCAGGGTTTCATCCAACACTTCAGGTGGCATGTAGCGCTTCGTACCAACTCGTAGGTTGGGAGGGATATCCACCTCATTAGTGTCACTGAGACAGAAAGGAGAAACAGAAACGATTAAAGATATTTTAGGAAATGGCCCAGATACTCCTAAACTGTATTCAAATGAGTGTCTAAAATGTATGTTGTACCTGTTAAACTTGACAGCCAGTCCGAGATCTGCTATACAGCAGGACCCGTTCTTTTTTACCAGGATGTTTTTGCTCTTCAGGTCTCTGTGTGCGATGGCCGGTTTGCCCTGTGTGCCGTAGATCTCAGTGTGCAAGTGACACAGGCCTGATATGGAGGAATAGGCCAGTTTCAGCAGAGCCTTCACATCTAAGGTGTTGGATTTGAGGTAGTCGTATAACGATCCATTCTCATGGTAGTCTGTGATCAGGTAGAGCTGAGTCCAAGAGCCAGTTCCTTTAATGTCTGCTGCTATGAATCCTGGAATTTGGAATGAAGAGATGACAGGAATGAGAAATGCACATAGAAAATAACACAAACACAAATGATTTGGGTCACTTGTCAGACAACTTAACACTTAAGTAAGTCATTTGTTTTTTTCCCCCTCTTCATTTATATGACCTTACCCAGTATATTGTCATGTCTCATCAGGAAGGTCTGATATATCTCAGTCTCTCTGAACCAGCTCTCCTCCTCTGTGGTGAAGAAAACTTTAACAGCCACTCTCTCTCCTCTCCACTTGCCCATCCAGACTTCTCCGTATCGACCTTTTCCAATCTGCTTCACCATCTGAATCTGCTTGGCGATGGTGCGCTGCACCTGGAAACAGGTAATTTAGTAATTTAGTATTATCAGTATTTCAAGGCAATCATATTTTGTTATTGCTTTACAAAAATTTTACAAAATCTACAAAACTATTCTGGACAAATGGTCATTAAAAATGTAATGAAGAGTTTATTTAAAGCTACTACAAGGACCATTCACATTTAGTTGATTTTGGCGACCCCTTTGGACAAAATGTAACATCAAAAATAAAATTATCCACATAAAAATTTCTTCCTGTGTCATTTTAACTTGGCTAACATACTACCCACAGTAACTTTGCCTGGGAAAATGCTAACATAGGCCGGAGGTCTGCAACCTTTATTCCCAAAAGACCCATTGGGGGCCAAAAAAATAAATATAAAAATAAATCTCTCTGTAGCCGCAATCTTTAAATTCTTTTTTTTCCTCTGAGACTTATCTTTTTTTGGATTTGGCATCCATAGCTAGCCTAGGGAGGCTCAAGAATAGTAACCAGAAAAATTCAGAGGAAAAGGTGCTGGGACCATAAATGTAGACTATGATGCACATTTTAGATGAGAAAATAAAACTTTTTTGAATTCATGATATAGGCTACATATTTTTACAATTGGAGAATGTAAGAATCACTGTAAGCCTAGATGCTGAGGCAGATGTGCACTGATGTTTTCTTACCAGCAGAGGGAGTCCTGACCCAGAGCCTGACCCGATGCTGCGGGAGTGCTCTATCAAGTCCTTCAGGGACTCCCCAGGGGGAATGTAGGTCTCCTCCTGCTCCAGATCGATACTGTAACGTGGTCGTGACTCCTGGCGCTTATATCTGCCACAGAAAGGTAACGCAGTGTTTACTAACTGCACACCAGGAAGCGTGATACATGCATGAGTCGTCTTCAGGATTCTTACCTGAAGTAGCAGAAGACGAGGATGAGACCGAGGATGATGCTGCAGACTGTGATCGAAATGAAGAGAGCCATGTACTGGATGCTGCTGTCAACATAGTCTAAAAAAAATAAAGATGTATTTTATATTATTAATATCATTTTCAGGTCATTTTTTATTATTTTACCACCCTTACACGTGAATAATCATGTCCTGAGTAAGATAGAAAGTGTAAAATTAGAGCTGATGAATGAGTGGTGACAGTCATTTGTTCATTGTTATCTTCTCCAACATCTCTCTGATTTTCATTGGCAGGGACAAGCTCCTCTTCCCCTTCCTCCCTCTAACCCTTCCTTGCACCCCCGTCTCACAGCGTGGATCGATCGCATCCCCTTCCTGAATCCCACAGATCAGCTGTCACTCTGACATCGCTACAGAAGCCCCAGAGGCCTGAAGCAGCTCTGGGGCTCTAGCCTTTCTGCTGCGCTCCTGCCAGTCAGACACACACACACACGTGAACACAACGGATGCTCCATGGTGTGCACAGAACCGCGCACACGCACAGTAAGAAGATGCAGTGGACAAAGAAAAACTGCATGAATAGCAAAATGTCCTATGAACTCCCTGTGAGTTCATAGAGTTAAATCGTCACTCTGGCTTGAGCCAGTTTTTTTTTTGGAAGAAAAACCAAAGAGGAGTAGTCAAATTATTACCAAAACTCTGCTATAAACAACTATAAAACAGTAGCTCTTCATTATGTGCATTGTCCCTTGTGCAATGAGGGATTATCATCAACATTTCAGATGCATTCTCTTTCAGTTTCACTTCTGGTTTGTTGGTCAGTTGGTTGCTCTGACCAAATTCTCATTGGCTGGCTGGTTGCTGGTGTTATTTTTTATGACAATATGGGGCATATTTTGCTCGATCAGACTGCTTTATCAATGAGGATGCCAGAAACTTTTCAAGCTCAATGATAGATTGACATCAGCTGTTCATGACCTGACTTAAAAATTGAAAGCTGTAAGTTTAGCCATGTTTTTGTTGTATTAGTGTTTATTTTGTAGCTTATCCTGTTGAATTTGGTATTACCACGTTGTGTGGCTAATGTGGCCACAAGCTGGGATGATGTTGGACTAGTGTTGTAACATTGAGGTACATTTAAAAGAAACTGTTTTCACATTAAGCTTCATTTGAACCCAGTAAGGAGGTGATGAGTCATGTTTCAGGTCCAGGGGAAAATATGTGCCAGAATACCATTTTAAATTAAATATTGTTGTGCTGCAGAGATGTGCTGGCCTACACATCAAATTCTACAGACTTAAGAAAAAAATCTTTGTTTGGTACAGATCTCTGCAAAATTCACACCATAATCATGTTAATATGTCTTTATACGAAAATGAGAATAATAATATAAACATTATCAACCCTTGTAATTTCACAAATAATACCACAATATGTATGATATGGCTGATTTTATTTTATCTAGAGATGACATACAGATTTTCCATTGACCAATCAATTGGTTGAAGAGTAGGTAGAACTTAAGTTCACCAAGATTTTCATTGGTTGACAATGGCCCTAATATTCTGGCTAAACTGTTGTTTTAAAACTCATCTGATGGCCACAGCTTTTTTCATGCCCCGTCTGACTTTATTGTAACAATGTTGTAACGTTCTCAGATCTCAGTGATTGGTCTGGTGAGTACACTGTTATCACAGCTGACAGAGATGATGGCCAAAACTATGAAAACAAGACAGAGGAAATGGAATTATCCTTTATTTTGCTCCAACTGAGCTGACATATCAGTTTGTCACTGTTTGTTTGAAGGTCAAACTGAAGAGTGTGAGCCTGTGTGAAAGTGTGAGTTTGTGTGACAAACAGGGAGCAAGAGAGAGAGAAAGAATGTGTATGTGTGTGCGTGTATGTGGGGTTGCGGAGTAACAGATGGACAGATATCTCGCATCCGTCCCGAGGCAAGAAACTCAAGCAGGCCCCGGGGAGAGGCTGTCCTTTTCATTAGAGGGTGAGAGAACAAGCCGAGGCTGCAGGCTCTGTTTCACCTGCCTCTCTCCCCCTTCTGTTTCCCCTCCTCCTCCTCCCCCCACCTGGAGCAGCATGTGCCACTTCACTCCAGCACCACACTGTGGTTTGTAACAGTTTAAACTGTCACTACCCATCACCACCCGGCGTGGCCTGAATGAGCCCGTGCTAGAAGCCACTCGTACTTTAAAGTGGGGCAGGATTTCAGTGTGTGAAAACCTGTGTGAACTGGTGTGTGTGTGTGTGTGTGCGCGCGTGTGTGTGTCTCACCTGACGTCACAAGTGGAGGAAGAGTCGGATGCAAGTCTCTGTTGCAGTAGTCCTGATCTGTGCAACACTCCAGAGCTCTCCTCGAACGTGCATTCCACGTGTCCTAACACACGCAAGTCACAAGTCACATATATTCCTACATTAACACTAATAAAGACACAAGAGTAACGAGTATTTACAGCCACACTTATTCCTAATGAGAACATTTCACAGTAAACTAAAGGTTTTTTTTCCACTGAGTGTAAAGATAGTGGGGCTGGACAAGTCTGATTTAAATAGGTCTCATAAAGAGCTGCAGTGAGTCAGGGAAAGCTCGTAAAGACTTAACAACGGCTCGTGAAGGGGGACACACATACACAGGCAAGTGCACACATTCATCCAGGCAGATATACACACACATACAGCTGACTTACTCTGCACTGGAACTCGGAGCCGGCGAGACCCAAACAACCTGCGGTGAGCACTGCCAGACCCCCCTCCTCTTCCTCCACCATGGTGAAGCAGTAACCATCAGTCCTACCAAAATGCACACACAGCATCATATGAGTACACATGGCCTGAGTGTCCTTTCTATTAATGTCTTCATCATCATCATAGGTGCTGGGGCTGTGTTTCATTTTATTGAATCTAAATCAAGTATTGAAACTGCCTATTGAGACAAAATCCTTTTAGAATCTTTTTCAAAACTATTTATCTTTCAACTATTATCAATGAATACCGTAAATATTCAAGAACTGAAACTCAAATATATTTTGTGGATAGATAGATGATGAAGGCAGAGCTTAAATGAGTACTCCACTGATTTAGCATTGTACCCCTACTCTATAACACTGGTGGACGCACAATGGACTTTTTTTTTAAAAAGACTTAAAGATTGATGCAGTAAACAGATATTGTCTTGGGAGACGACAATGTCACCACCATACTGGTCTGGGTAAGATTAGCCTGTGAACAAACACAAACAGGGAGCTGCCATTTTTCAGGATATAAAGAACTGTAATGTTTACATTTCTTAACCGATTTCAGTGAATGTGACGAGAATTTATAATCTACATGACAAGTTTTGTTTTTCAAACTTACTCCACGTACATCCTGAACCATTGACTATAAAAAGGACTTTTTGAAATAGATATGAGAAATGTTTCAGTGCTATTTATCCAGACAAACTGCAGCTCCCCTTTGTATTTGTTTACAGGCCAGTCTTACAATCCCAAGGCCAATGTGGCGTCTACATATATATGTCTATGGTGCTGCATAAGTGTTAGAATATGGCAGCTGAGAGGGCCATTCTTTGTGTTGTTTTTGAAGAATTTGATGTTGCAGTTACTGCCCCTGCTGTACATAATAGCAGAGAATATCCCAATCAAGTGAAGGGGTATGTGGAAACTGGTTCCTATTTATAGTGATCCAACATGTGCCTCCCATTTCAGGATGACAAGGATAATCCACTTCTTACCTTTGAGACTGTGTTTCAGTCTATATAAGGTCATTATTTTCAGCCTATCATCATTGCTGATCTCTGTTGTTTTATGTTGCTGTTCATATACACACAAGGTGCTGACTGAGTAACATCTCTGAAACATGTCATTCAAACTGTAGTAAAAATGATGCACACTATCTTCAGAAAGATCACACTTCCTGTGCCTTGATCTCTCAAAATGCAAATCAGTTTGATTCACCTGAATGCACAGGTATGCTATGCTAGTAGAGGCTAATGTAGCCTCAAGTCGCTACCCTTCTTTCTAACTTTGCATATCCAGATTGTACTTCATTTTCTAACTTGTAGTCTTCAATCCCATCCAACTCCACAGTTGATCAGATTTCATGAAGCTCCACCTGAAGCCACAAAAGACCTCATACAACTTTATTCACATGTAGTTCTCCAAAGACTGTAAACTTTGATGCGAGTTCCCCTTTAATAAATTAAGGTATAACCTGGAACTGGATCCAAGATGCTTGGAGATACAGTATAGTTGTAGTGATTAATTGATGAGCTAGTCAACACAATTTTTTAATATATTCATCTTCATCAATCTTGAACATCTGCTTATTAAATCTGGAGTCAAGTGTTAAGTGTGAAGATTTTCTGCTTTTCTGTGTTTTATATCTCTGTAAATATGAATATATGGGGGGTTTTGGACTGTTGGTTAGGCAAAACAAGCAATTTAAAGACCTTGTGACATTTCATATACAAACCACTACCGGAAAAAAAATATTTCAAGGATAAGTGATAATGAAAAGTCATTAGTTGCCGCCTTAGAACACAGCATCAGATCCCTCTAATAATGACTCTTCAACATTAACATAATAATATAATATTCATATCTTTATTATGTACCTACATTTGCTTGAGTATTAATCTCTCTGATGAAAGTAAGCTGTGTGTCAAGAGGTTTGGGAAATCTCATTAAAGAATGTAGCTAAAGTAAAGTTTGTGTACCATATATACACAAATCAGGTAATTAGAGATAGCTTATGCAATTACTTGTGTTGTCTTTTAATAGCCTTGATATAGAGACTTATTTTTACAGTCTGCGTGTGTGTATCTGTGTGTGGATATGGTTCTGTGTGCACTTTAACATACATGCAGGTATTGTTGACGGAGTCTTCGGGGCAGTGGTGGTAGCAGTGACACCAAAGCATGTTCTGAGCTGAAACTGTGGCCGTGCTGCTGCTCTCTTCCGCCCTTCGCTCTGATCCGCCCTTCCGTCCGTTCTTCAGCAGCATGGCGTCCAACAAGTTAGCTGTAAAACACACACACACACACACAGAAAAACCGGACTATAAGTACCACCACAGACCAAAACATCTGGCCCTGCTGGAGCCAGAGGCGTAAAACTTAAGTACACATACCTCAGGAAAATTAAAGATGGAATAAATCAATGCACCCAAACACCATTTCTGCTAATTTCAAATGGGCCTTTTGAATTACACGTATGAAAAAAGCATCAGAGTTTTGCCTGCCTTGGCATCGTTACCATGGCAATGCAATCCACAGAAAGTGTGAATATGTGCTGCTGAAAGCGACCCTGCTGTTCTGGACTGGACTCAATGTACCTGCATGAAGTCTGGAACCAGAATAACACCACTCACCAGAAAGAAGTCTTTGTGCTGTGTGTGCGTGTGTGTGAGTGTGTGTGTGTGTGCAAGCCCACAAGTGGCTGTGTATTTAGTGTGAGTATGAAGAGTGGCATAGTGTGTTTTATGTGTTTGTGATTTTGCAGTACATTACTGAAATATTTAAGAGAATCAATCTTCCTTTTTTTTGGCACTGATACAAAACATGGTTTATTCATGTTAATCTCTTTCTGCAATAACTTAATTCTGCAAACCAACAGTAGAATTTATTGTCAACAAAACTCATTATCAAGTTAGAAATGCTGAAATAAACTTGCTGAATGTTGAATTGGTCAATGATGAGACTATAGATAGTGTTCACTCTATTAAACAGACAGAATATACTCACAGTAACAATCACAAATCATCTTTTATACACCTGATCGCACAACAGCAATCATTCCATCCCAGAATCATTCACCAAATGTCACAAGACAGTTGACAGACATCATTATTTTGCTGTCAAAACTACTCAAAAAACATTATTGTGAGTATATACAGTTGTTGGTTACTGGATCTATGAGATGATTTAGTGTTTATCTTCTGAGAGGAGGAATAACATTTCCAGCTGGTAACAGTTACAATGAACTCCGCTAGCAAAACATACACAATTGAGTCAAGCCAAGTGCAGTAATACAGCACAGGTGTTTTCACAGTAGGATAAATATTGTTGCTCTGGACTTGTTCATCCTTTAAAGTGTTAACTTTCACAGCTGCCACTGAACATTGAATCAATCCAAGGTCGACCTTTGAATAAAAAAGGAATTCCATCTTTAGTAATTTAGTTGTCAGCCAGGAGCAAGGCTGACATTATCAACTGGAACTTCATTAAATGTTGCTTATGAAGGAAAGACTGAAAAAGCAATTTAGTCTGAAAAGAATCAATCCTCAAATGAAGAATTGGTTTCTTGTATACAGTACTACTCAATATTTCACTTTACAACTATAAAAAAAAATGCAACAAACAGGTATTATCATTTTCAATAGTGAAAAATACATTTTAAAATTTATACATGTGATCATATGTTTATATTATTTTTCAAGCTTTGATCATGATGGCCAAGAAATCATCTTCCAAGGTTCAGTGAAGACCAAAAATCAAGTACATATTTGATACACTGTTTTAAGTTGGCACCAACAACTAATATCAATATTCTGAAGGAGATAACAGTGTCTTTCCTAATGGGGAGACACTTCACTCCTATTTCCCACCTGTGACCCACCCGCTGTTAATCAAAATGAAATGATTTTTATGAATCTGCCCACATGATGTGCAGATTAACTGCAGTGCCTGTGAGTTTTACGGCCACGCCACAAAAGGCTGTATCTAGAGGTTTGTCCATTCAGGGCTACAGTAGAAACATGGCAGCCTCCGTGGAAGAGGACACAAACTAAATAGTTCATTCTAAGGTAACAAAAACAAATCGAAATCTATTTTTTTCAATGGTCCCCTGTACATCTTACACAATTAATTCATAATAAGACTCATTTCTGGTACATTAGACAAATACATGTTATTTGATTAAATATGTACATAATATATAAAGAAATGGCAACTGTTAAATAGTTATATTATTTGTTAAGAATAATAGTTAATATATTGTGCAACCTTTTCTCTCCTCGCTATCAAGTAACTGGAGGTGCACACGTTCATCAGTGGAGAATAAAACAGTTCAGACAGCAGCTCGTCCCTGAAGACCTCTGTGGTCAGGGAGCTGAGCAGTGTTGTACCACATTAGATAGATGTCTTCCTCTCACTCTCGCTCTTCCTTTCCTCTTCTGTTCTCTTAATTATAATATTTATATTATCAAACTGTAGGTTTTCAAAAGGGCTTCACAATTAATCAAAACATTTAAATTGCAATTTGGCCAAGTGCAATAGCCAAATCTCAAAAGCTGTAATTTCTGCAAATAATTGCATTATATTTATATATATATATATATATATATATATTAATATATATATATATATATATATATGTATATTTTTTTTATTTTTTTTTTTTTTACCATATCGTGCAGCCATAGTTTTCCTGAGCTGTAAAACTGAGTTACTTAGTAATTCATTTGCAATGGAAATACATTGCATGACAATAAACATTCACAACTATAAACTATGAAAGTTGAGACATCAAGACATCACAGGTGGACATCCCCACATCACGTCCTCCTATCCATAAAATCCAAGAATAGCCTCCTCATACTGTTGATGGGTTTCATTATAGTAGGTGTTAGTAGATCTAAGCAGTGCAACAGTCTGAAAGCCAAGCAGCCTTTGAAAAAGGGAACATGAGTAATCCTCCAGAGGACGACGTGATGAAAAGGCTGAGTGTGGTCTATAAACACACTGACTGTTGTTTAAGTGGTACTCTGTGTCCTTCCAACCTAATCTGTGTTACTGTTCCTGTCAGAGGGGACGTGTGCGGAGGTGTTTTGATCCTCCCTCTCTTTGGTTTGTCTATCACAGCTGCTTTACAAGTGTGCAAAAAAACAAAATAAAACACAAGATAGGGATGCTTCATAAATTTGTCGGGCTTTCAGATACATCAGCTCTGTACTTTGTAAAGACAGCGAAGCAAAAAAAGCAGGTCACTGCAGGGTGAAATGTTACAGCAGCTGACGTCAGGGAAGGAGTATAAAACGAATACAGTGTGTAAATCTACGGCCTTGAGGAGGTGTCACACTAAAACTTTGATGAGCAACAGCTGACCTGTAAAACAAGCTAAAACTGGATCGAGGAACGCTGGGATGTAAATCACAAGTTTCATCAGGATACATATTACATTAATTCTTTTGTCAATGATACAATATTTGCTGAGATCACAAAGTCTGACATGATACGATTTCATTTCAATACAGGGGCCAATGATCAATATCAGACGATATCATATGTCCATTTAACACATTCAGTTACACTGATGTCAACTCACAAAAAGCAACTAAATTATGACTTGGCAATTTTATGGCTGACTTTCAGACATCGTACTGGATCATGGAACATTAAATCGATGCTGTATATCGATCCAAATCAATGAATCATTACCCCCCTACAGAAAAGTATTTCCTGTCCAGATTATCATCGTTGTTTTCCTATTTGAAGTAAGATGTGATGATGTAACAATCATTTTTAAAAAACAATGCCAATAATGCCAAAATGCACCTAATTGTGTTTTCTCTTCTGTTAAACTTGTTCAAACCATGTGATGCACAGTTTAACACACAGTATGCAATGTGGCAGCACATATCTGGTTGCACAACATGCTTTACAACAACATGCTCTCCTCCTACACATAATAACCATTTAATGTTGCCCTCACATACATTGGATTCTTGAAGTGTAGTGCAGTCTGAGACTTGATACTGCACTCTGGCTTTAAATGCATTTTATCCCAGCACGCCTCACTCTAATCACAGTTACTGTAACCTGTGCTCAGCACACAACTTGTACCTAGCATTGGCATGAGGAGCTTACGTTCAAGTTAGCAGAGGATGCATTTTGTAAATGTAGAGTAATTTCTCTTGAACTTTAGGAAGCATAAGACTGCTTTGTTGTCCAAGATGTGTGTGTGTGTAGGGGGTGGGGGGTCATGCTTGGTATGTAAGAGTAGGTCACTGTGTGTTCAGCAGACTATTAAAGAGGCTATAGGATGTAAAGCCAGCAGGAGACTTAAGGGAGAGGCCATCTTTGTTACACTTACTACAGGTTCTACTAACAGAGAGCTTTTCTTCCTGAACTAAAAAAAAAAACACATTGATACAGACAAAAAATCCCCCAAACATCCAAGTATAAAATCACCTAATTTTAACTTTTAATAGTGGGCAGATGGTCCTGCAAGCAAAAAGACTCAAAACACAACTTAATAGATTCAGGTACACTGAAGCAAAGCTGCTGCATTGAACATCAGCACAGCTGTGATTTTATCATAGGCACGAGTGTGATATTGCTTTTATGCAACAGTTCCACAAGCACAACTTATTAGTTCATCAGAAATAAGCGACAACACATTATGATTTATTTATTTTTGTTTGATCATTTATCTGACTCTGCTAACACAAATAGTTCTACAACAGGACTGGCACTGGACTGTTGACAAGCAACACATAAACATGTTCCTGCACACTAACCTTGGCTTCTAGCTACTATTGTAGGCGACTGGCAAGTAACTCCTTATTTGTCCAGTGAGGTCCATAAACTGCCTCAAGTGATATTCACTTTTTTTAATGGATCATAAAGTCATTTTCTATATATTTTTTCATGGCCTCATCGATCCAATTATATTGAACTAACAGGTGTGTAGAGTATTTTCACCTGTGTGGACCCAATCAACCAACGAGACCACTGAAAAGGAAGGTCTCGGTCCACTTCCAGTCACTGTGGTGTGGGGTTGTTTGTTTGTTGTTGTTTGTAGAGTTTGTAAGTTATTTCAACATGATTTCAAAAGCTAAACTGCTGGAATAGATATTATAATCAATCTCTATAAGAAATTAATATATTTATCAAAATGTCATTACAGTTATTTCCATACACAAAGCAATGTAAGCTGTTTTTTCTGATTAATCTGTGTGAAAGTTATCCAATGTATAAAAGCCACGAAGCATTACTATACAAGACGCCTCCTTTTGGTCCTGTCTCTACCTGTTCATCATTGTAACGTTAATGCAGAGTGATACAACAATGTTGTTAAAAGTCCCAGTGCTGTGGTACTCTATATCAGCACTCATGAAAAACAGCTTGTCCAATTAAATTACTTTGTTGGAACTAACTGCTGTATAATACTGAATAAAAGGTCGACTTATCATCATTAATATACCACACTAGTCCTTTGTTCTCATACATGTTAGCAAATAATTGCACACACTTCATTTTCTCTTTGTCTTTGTGTTACACTCACACACAAACACACACATACACCACAACACACACACACACACACACCCCACACATTCACACATACAACAAACAGACTTGCTGTGTCAGCTACGGGGCATACTCAAGGTCACCCCGAAATCTGATCTGCATCCCCCGCACATTCCACAGGCTGTTCCTCAAACTACACACACACACACACGTTCACACTGAGAGTCACAACACACACACACACTTGAAGCAATTAGTAGTTACACATAGTGAATAAGTCCAGCTGGACAACCTTCAGACGCAGCCCGTCACAATCAGTAGGCTCTGTGTCTTTGGACACTTCCGCGCTCCCTTCAGCTTCTCCAAATCTTTCTGCATTAGAGAGACAGTTCATCTGTTCTCTTCATGACTGAGTTTGTCATCTCTTTTCATGCTGCGGCTGAACACTATCAGCGTGGTCCGCAACACTTACTCCTTCTTCACTTAATGCCAAGTTTTCTGTGGTGACAGAGAGAGCATGACTGTGGACTCAAAGTGTCATTCTGATGTGTGAGGAAAGGACAAACACACTTGAACTGTCATGAACTGACTGAGTTTTTATATATATGATATTTTATATATATATACTTGCTTGTTTGCTTGTTCTGATTTTTTGCAAGAGTGCACGTACTCTGCTCAGACACTGCACAAGCTACAACAACACACTGTAGTTCACATATATTGAATAAGACAGAGATGAGCAATGTCACTTGCACACAAGAATGATTAACTGCTAGAATACAACCACTCATATTACACAAATGCATCCTACAGCATGTGTACGACAAACATGCTGGCCTTCCTGTGACCTTGATGCAAAAAACACCCCAAATAAATGAAGATATTAAAAAAGTCTCATATGGGGCAAGTGAGCCTCGACCTCGAGAAATGCCCCAAAGCATTTACTTTAGAACATAATTTTTTTGCCATGAAGAAGAAGTGGGAACAATATTTGCAATTCTGCTTTTCTTTCTAATGAGGCAGATATCTCAGCAGCACATACTTTTCCTGCAACCTTTGAACAAGGGAAGTGCAAGAGGACGTTTACAGCTCATCAAGAATGGTACGGTGCCTCTTCCTCCATTCACGTCACTAATGTTACTCCCACGTGGTGTAGACATGCACAGAAAGAATATATTTATTCCAGACAGAGAGAAACGATCGGATTAAGCGTTCACATGGTAATTAGGCTCCAACATTTTCCTATTAAACGGATTATCAAAGTTATACACCACCCCTCTCAACCTGATTGAAAATCCCTTCTGATCAGGCCAGTCTCTCCCAACTGATGTGGTTACATGAGGGATTTTTATTCTGATTGCAGTATTATTCCGATTATTAGTGGAATATTAGCTTACACATTTGCCAGGAGATTATGACCACTAGTAAGAGGTAGCAAAATGTTAAATTTAATTTGAAATATTAGACTGTTTTTAAGACACAAATCCGCTACTCCCAGTCAGCTGCTATTTCCAGTCAAGCAGTTGGCTGCATAAACAGACGCTAGAGCACTGGAAAGACATTAATGATTTATGCTTTCTTATCTTGCATATGAACACTTAATACCAGTTCAAGAATGACGATGAGGGTGATAATCAGGCTTCAACAATTCCTGAGTCTTAAACTAAGCTACACTTTCTTGGATGATCAGTGTAAGGTAACAGATAGAGAATAAGAAAGAATAAGTTGTTGTGGCTATCAGTAATGAGTCAGGTTGGGCATTTCAGCAAACAGGTCATGTGACCTTGACAGTTATTAAATTAAAAACTAAATTCAATTTCTTTCTTTCATTTATCACGTAATATCTGTGTGTATACTACTGTGCACTGTGGAAGCATTTATCTCAAATTGTGTCCCATTAAAACAAAAATTCAGTTAACCCAACTAAAGTTGTAATCTAGACAGACACTGGCAATCAATAAATATACTGTTATGATATTGGGTTTTGTTTTTCCATCAAGACTAGGCTAATGGAAATCAATGCAAAACAGAATTACAGCTATTATCAGAGATAAATTAGAGGAGAAATGTTGACAGGGGAATTTAATGTCTAGGAAAATGGAAAAAGAAATCTCTGCATAAACTGTTCCAATTAACACGGTTGTTTCACCAGAGCTGACTTCACAGCAGTGCAGCCATTTAATCTGCGAGCTGAGACCTTCATCACAAGCAGAGAGGAGCACATGAGAGAAACGGGAGATAAGTTACTCCAGGTGGCCACGATAAATCACCTCCTCAAAGCAGGCATCTTCCCCAGAGTCTCCAGAGTGCACTCTGACCCCGAGGGGGTCACAACCAACCTGCAAAGGGGCCATACATCCTCCTCCACCCTTGCACCATCCCTCTTAACCCCCTACAGGCTTCAAAGGCCTCTGCCACACGAGACACTCAACATATGCACATATCATACACGCACACACAAAGAACACGTCTGAAGAGCACATTCCACCCTCTCTACTCCTCCTCTGCTGCTACACCTACATCAAGTCATCTGTTTCCACCGTGCAGCTTCCAGCAACCTGTTCTGTGTTTACCAGGCGTGACCAGAGCAGCCTTTGTGGAGGCCTTTGTGGAGGGATCACCACCCACAGCAATAACGCTAGAACAAATATATGTAGTGGGAACCCTCTGCCAAAGACCCTGCACTAGGCCGAGGAAATAAAACAATGTTGATATTGACAAGCACTCCTTCATTAGCAATAGGAAAATTGTTTAATAAAATGTTCAACAGTTTTACTTAAATGCATTTAATGCAAACCGCCATGAGAGCTCACAAACAGCCTATCACATCCCTTATTAATGAAGTGTGCTACAAGTGACACACAAACAGACAGTCCTTTAACATGTGATGTTCAGTTGCACTATTGACATGTGACGCAACAACAGAAACAGCCTGAAGTGAGAAAATGAGTGAAGATGGTGAGGAAATTGTTAATAAAAAAGGACAGGTTAGCTTGCCAGTGTGGCAGTTTTTTTGTTTTTTCAAAGGAGCAGGATGTAATAATTGCTCACTCAAAAATGGGTATTACGCTGCAAAGAGAAAGTTGGAGCCACCGCCCCCTCCTCTCCAGAGTCAAACTCTGAGTATGAGATGAGTCCAACATTATAATCTGACAATGACAAACAACGACGAGTCCTACGTGTAAGTTAATCAGCTGTTTTTAAGTGTCAAATATCTGTCCATGTAAAGCTTGTTATCCTGAAAACAAAAGCCCACTGCTCTGAAAATACACACTCTGGAGTTAAAAGTTGAGTGGCAGTCTGTCTTCTACCTGCCAGATTCCATTAACATATTGTTCAATTTAACCGATACAAACATCTAGTTCTTCTAAAAGATTTAGCCCAGATACAATTCATAAACAGACACTAACTCATTCAGCATGATTTATTACAAAGTTTTTAAGTCTATAACCTGTGTGCTTTGATAAATAGAGTGGTTATATTCAAAATAATGTGCTTAATTTAATCCTTATTTTCTTAAATATTTTTCAGCTATATCGCCCAGTCCCGCTCTGCTCCACATTACACTCCAACCCCACCTTCAGAAAAACTAGCTCAGCTGTCAGGGATTCGCACTGGTTACACAGAGAAAACTTTCCACAGGGGTGTGAATGCAGCAGAGAGCTGCTATATCCACAACAACATACTCAAACACACAGAGGCCCATACACAGCAGACATGGAGACAAACTGACTTCTGCTGAAGTCCAGTGAACCACAAGAGCAGAGACAGAGAGACAGACGCACACTTGCATTATAAAAGGAAAAAATCAATTCAGTTTTATTTATACAGCATCAAATCATGAACAGAAGTTATCCCAGGGCACTTTTCATATAGATCAGGTCTAGACTGTTCTATTTATAGTCTTTATTGTTCTCTTTATAGTACCCTTAAATCTGGTTCTGTTTATATTATGTAAGTTGTTCCTATTTTTTATAGTTCCTCTTTAAAATAGTTTAAATGGTTCCTATTTCCTCTTGTTCATATTGCTTGTTTACTTATTAGTTATTTTTATTGGTGCTTCTTTCTATTTTGCTATCCCCTTTACTGTTGTAACACTGCAAATTTTCTCATTTTGGGACTAATAAAGCATTGTCTTCTCTTGTCTTGTCTTGTCTTGTCTTGTCTAAAATATCAATAAGGTCCAGAACAGCTGATTTTTCAATATATATTTATGTAATGTTGCATAAGCAGACAGGACAAACGTCATGTCTTTATTTTTAGCCCAAAATTATGCTGAGTAGTATTGATAAAGCAAAGTGTATCGGTATTAATAAAATACCATCAATAAATCACAGAGAATGCTATAAAAAAGCATGCATCTCTCAGATAAATTAAATTGTGCTGTACCTTTAATTTTTGCAGACAAACAGACACATGCACACACAAACTCTCATACACAGGCTGATAGACAGAACAGGTGTAGATGCTGGCATGTTCTGAAACCAAGGCTTTGTACTGACCACACATGTGTGCATATGTGTGGCACTCATCCCAAAGAACCATCTCAACCCTATCGTCTTTTTTATTCCCACTACTCTGAAGTTCAAGATATATTTTTTTAAACATCATCTATCCACCATGCTCATCTCACTGCTCGTCTATCTGTCCATGTGGTCGAGACTTACTGGAAAAAGCCACAAGCCACTGACTAATGCTGGGCTCCATTACAGACATATTGAGAGAGCACAGCCACAGCGCCACCACAATATGTCATTTTACCCCACAATATAACTGTACCTCTGCCAAAAAAAAGTCAAGCTTCTGTTTTTACTCAAGGTTGTTCAAGGTCCCTATAAAATTTAAAACCAGATATACTTAAAATGAATGAGCCAATTTGACCTAACCCAAGGACTGAACTGTTTTAGTGTTGATATTATCTTGAATTTACAGCACTATGTGGTTTTTCTTTTAACCAAAACTATTAAAGTTATTAATAGAGTATTAGTATAAGTTCTTATTCAGGTGCTGCAATGTCTGAAGTTGAGATGTGGAGGACATTTGCACTCTAGTGAACTCGCAAAAAGTAGTCCCAAGCTTCCAATTCTCTCTAGGCAGATATGTTCATGCGGTGCACATGAACAGCTATTACACAAACACACTGTATTTGCTCCCATGCCTGACCGCTGGAGCAGCACATCTGCCTGGGGATCAAATTCAGTGTGGGGGAACCGTATCCACATCCTGACAGGAAGCAGAGCACAGAAGGCTGGAGGAGCCCGGTCCTGCCGAGGACCAACTGCTGCTGTTTTGTACTTCTGGACCAGCGCTCCACAACTACACCCTGACCTTATTCCACAACACTCAGCTCTAAACAGATGTCTTCCAAAGAGCGTGCAATGTAGTACAGTCAACTAAACACTATCTTTATACTGTATCTTTGCAAACTGTTAAGGAAACCTTTGTATATGTAGTTAAAGGCAGAGTATGCAGAATTTGTCAGTTGCTGCTTGTAAACACACCATAAAGATACTTGATTGCTGAGTCTCATTTCCAGGACGTCAAATACAGTCGCTTCGGGTTGAACAGCAAAATACTGAGAAAATAAGGAAAGGCAGGGTCTCTGCAGATACAGACACCACCACACACTTCTAGAGGGTCATAAGCACCCGTGTCCACATAGTGTTTTTTTTTTTTTTTTTTCTGGCAGAAAAGTGCTGGCAGAGCATTGGGGAGTGCTGGGATGAAGCATATGTGCAGTGAGAGAAAGAAAATCACTGTGCATGGATCTGACATTATGATTGACAGTAGCTATGAAGCTTTCTTAATGCTACGTTAACAGAGGATTGATTACACAGATAACAACAAGCTGACAATGTGTGGGATGATAAAAGCACAACACATCACAAGCCCAGCAACATTTAATGCCATTAAATGTCGATCTGCTCCCACAAAAGGGCTTTTCTGTCTCTGTTATGAGTTTATGTCAGACACGGACAGAACAATCTTCTCATACATTTTCTTCAGGTTGATGAGTCCCCATCTAATATATGATTGGTTGACTGAAGAAAGCAACACCAGCACAAACAGTGCCTTTCTGAAAAGTTTGCATGGAAAAAGTAGAGCACTCTATAAAAAGACACCTTTTCTCTAGGTTGCTGCATACTGCCACAAACACTGTCTCCTCATTGGGAACAACTGAAAAAAGATGCTTAGTGAATTCGTTTGAACTGCTCCACATTCATGCAACCAAAGCAGAGCTTCAGAAAATGAATAGTTGTTAATCAAGACTAAACTAATACCCCCTCTGAATGCTCTGACAGAGACACACTCCTACAGAGACACCCTGACATTTTCAGATATTTGAAGATCGCCGTGAATGAAAACACTACACAGTGTGCTTGAGAAACGGCTCCTCAGAGAGTCATGTTGATTATACATGGCTGTCCAGAAGACCACACGATGGCTTTAGTGGTAAAGTGGACTTGTTGTTGGCCTTCTAGAAGGATTTGTAGCTCTGAAGTGTACATCAGTGTTAAAAGTGATGGACCACTATCATATTAGCAGCTATTGCTGAGACACACAGAGTTTTCATGGTCACAGAGCGGCTTTGTGTTACAAACATGGGACAAAGTGAAACCAAAAAGTGCTTGGAGGAAATGAGCCAAAACTAATAGAATTTTACGACATTTAATCTCAATAAAAGGCATTATCGTCATATAACCACACTGAATTTTTTCATATTTCCACTGCAGTGCCAACGGAAGAACAAGGCTGAGGTTCATCTACCCTCTGTGAACCTCACCAGCCTGTAGAAACAGGTGGCAAATTGACCATGCTGCTTAGATTTATGGGCAACCTCCCACATGTTTTACTCATTTGGGAGACCTTTAAAAAGATCAGATCACAGAGGAAACTGAAAAAGCAACTGGTGGCTCAAGTATTAGTGAAAGAAAGCAGGCAGAAGGAGGAAAAACAGAGGAAGCCAAAGAGCTTTAGTATGAAATCTCTCCATGAGGGCTCACAACTTCATTTCACCTCCCATTTGTCAGTCTGTGCTGACAGGAACAAGCAGAAACTTTGCCTCCTGTCAGTTTATAGTAGAACGAGAATCAATATTTCTTCAGAGATGATTCTGTCTGAATTTCATTCTGTCTTCCCACATCCTTCATATCTGTGCTGCTACTGACCCTCAAACTCACTGCACTAACATTGGATAAGAAGTTAAACACTTAGCTCAGTCTGCACAGATAAGAATAAAAGAGATTCTCTTCATCAGCAGCTGAGGTATTTCAGGACCAACTGCGAAAGTTACAGCTAACTCTGAACCACTCAGTCAGTCTGGGAGTTTACAGCTGGTCTTTATTTTTGACACATTTTCAGTGAAGAATCTCTTTGTACCAGGATTCAAATCAAAACCCCTTTGTGTTCTAATGTCAAGTTGAATCCATTTCAATATTTATCTGACTTTTTCAAAATCACATTGCTTATAATGGCTTGTTATTTCTGCTGTTACAGCTTTCACATTTACTAAGAACATTCAAAAAATGTATAAATGACAATTCTGTAGAGCTGAAGTGATTAGTCAGTCTATATCAAACATGGTGATGAAGATGATGGTTCCAGCTTCCTAAATGTAAGGATTTGCTGCATTTCTTTGTCTTTTTTTTTATAGTAAGTGAAAAATATTTGGGTTTTGGACGCTTGGTTGGATAAAAGAAGAAATCTGAAGAAGACACTTTGAGCTCTGGGAAATTGTGATGAGCATTTCACTCAATCTTTTAACATGTTTCAAACTAAACAGTTCATTGAAAATAATTAATTGCAGCCCTACAATTCTATAAATATACTGTTATGGCTTTGGTCTTTGGTCAGTGTATCATACACTGTGAGTATTCTAACTAAAATATATTACGAAGAGGCCATGACAGCATCAGGAGAGCATAAATAAGTGACTAAATTAAAGAACCAGACACACCATCCATCATTTCAGGGAAAACCAGTTGCAGCAAAGAGTCAGATGGTGACATTTTCCAGACCGTCTCCTAATGCCAATATTTACAAACACTGTGCGTGTGTGTGTGCACGCATGCATGCACCCAAATGCTGGCTTTACAGCCTGACACCCAACTATATTCTTAATAAGTGTTTGACAAAGCATTTCTGCAAAGGTTAGGCTTGGCTATATGAATCATTTAAAGATGGGCTAAATATATTTATCTGTGCATTACTTCTCTATTGATCAATTAAATCTGGAGTACGCAGTTTATTTTTGGTGTCAATGGGCAAGAGTTCCATAATAACCTTTGAGCATAATGTAATTCAAGTGGTCTGAGAGAAAACTAGACTTCTGCTCCTCCTCTTGGCTCTGTTTTCAGGCTTGAGAAAATCTAACCTGTGGCCAGAGACTCTGGCCAATCACAGGTCAGTAAGATTGACTGTTGAGTCTCATTCCCAAAACAAAAGTATTTGATGACCTGGGAATGTGACCCAACGGTCAACTATCTTTCTCCAGAATTGCTTACTGTCCCCTTAACCAACAGATCTATAAAGTTTCATAAAATTGTGAAAAACATCCTAAAGTGACATCTTCATATAGCATATGGTATTGTTCAACCAACAGTCTGATACCCAGGGATATACAGTTTACTGTTATATTAGAGAAAAAAATGACCTAAATGATCTAGGGCTGTAACAACCAATTGATTATTAATAACATTAAATTAATCACCAGATATTTTTGAAAACTGAATAATTGTTTTGTTTGATTAATTAGTCATTTTTTAACCAAAAAAAAAAAAAAAAAACAACCAAAAAAAAAAAAAAAAAATGTCCAGATTCTGATTTCAGCTCCTAAAATGTGAATATTAACTGGTGTCTTTAGTCCTCTGAAACAGTAAACAGAATGTATTTGGGTTGTGGTTAAATCAAGACATTTGAGGATGTTTTGGAAACATGGATCAACATTTTTCACATTTTTTTTTTTTTTTTTACTTTTTATGGACTGAACAACTAATGAGTTAATTTAAAAAAATATCTACATCTATCTAATAATCCAAATAATCAATCTAATGAATCTGTCTTCTTGTCGACGGACTAATAAATACATTTTTTACAGCTCTCATAAAAAGCCACACTTGGAGACTTCAAGATCATGAAAGAAAAGAATTTATGTGTCATTTTAAAGAAACTGTGTGCCGATATTCATGCAAAAACCCAAACGATACTCATACTGATGCTAACATTGAGCAACAATGTCTCTGTCTCCCTGTCTGTGATCAAAAACAGAACAAATGCACAAGTGTCATCTTCTTGAGGCTGGGAGCGCGTCGACCCTCCCCGCCTGTCACAACCTTACGGGGCACCGCAACACTGTTGGCATTCATCGTAAAAGACAACTGGCTGTCCATCTTCAAACAATTCAAAACATGAACAGAGAGGGGGTGCAGGCGTGGGGGTGGGGGTCGGTCGTTGGGAGGGGAGAGGACAGGGCAGATAAATGCACACCCATTTCTCATGGTAGCCCCTGCAGAGATCATAATAGCTTTTTGCTCGTCATAAATACCACAGGGTTAAAAAATAGACAGCTCGCACGATCAACCTGAAACCTAACAATACACACCTAAAAATGTGGAAAACATGCTTCTGACTTCAGAAACATAAAGTGCTTTTAATCATTTCTACACCCTAAAGCACAAATACACATGCAGATATACAAAATATGCAAAAAGTTAAAAACAAAATCTTTGTTTAAATTTGTTTCTTGCAGCTTTGTTAACTGTTCAACGGCATGCTGTGCAGGATTTTCCTTAAAAAAATGTATTTTACCAACCAAAAGCATCAGTATTTTGACGACCTGGGAATGAGACTAAACAATCGTTTCTCATGGTAGCCCCCTGCGGAGATCACAGTAGCTCATCATAAATACCACTGGGGTAAAAAAATGAAGTGATCAGGTGATCGGCCCATTTTTCACAGCTAGCAGAATCACACAAAAAATGCACAAACCTAAAAACAAATTCTGTCTCTCACTTTGCTTCTTGCAACTTACTATTCTAGTTTAAAGGCATAATACGCAGGATTTTCCTAAAAAATGTACAGACTTGTATAAAAATAATCCCTCTCAATCATCACTTTTGTGATCCACCAGAAGTGTGGCAGTGTCTGTATCTGCAGAGAGCCTGCCCTCTGCAACAATTAATCGGTTATGAATTGATTATGAATTGATTATAAAATGAATTTCTCTCTATTTTCATAATCAATTAATTTGAGTAATTTTGGACTGAAGAAAAAGTCAAACCTTTCTGATTCCAGCTTCTTATATGTGAATATGTTGGGGTTTTTTTTACTTCTCTATGACAGTAAACTGAATATCTTTGGGTTGTGGACAAAACGAGACATTTGAAGACAAAATCTTGAGCTTTCGGAAACACTGATCTACAGTTTTCACCATTTTCTGACATTTTATAGATCAAACAACTAATCGATTAATTGAGAAAAGAATCAACAGATTAATCCCAGATGAAAACAACTGTTAGTTGCATCGCTAATTTTCTTACTTTTCCATTATTTCGCTGTGTTCAAAAACACTTACCAACCAAAAGTGTCAGTATTTGACAACCTGGGCATGAAACTCAGCAATCAATTGTCTTTCTGGTGCAATTACAAACAGAAGCTGACGAATCCTGCATATTCAACCTTTAACCAGTGAGTGACAAACTAAAAGCAATCACATGAAGGCCTCGGCCTCAAAACCACACAGCAGTAAGAGTACAGTACTCACCATCAGACCTCCGGCTCAGTGATGCCAGCCCGGTCACCAGGAGAACAGCCTGCCAGGCCCACTCCTGAGGCAGCCACACCACCACCATCACGCCAACCCGCCTCCGTCAAATCCCTGAGGTGCTGCCACAACGAACACGCCCGTGCAGAGACGTGGGGGTGTGAGATTGCGTTTTATATCCTTTCTGTGAAAGAGCGCCAGTCCGGTCTCTCTGTACAAGTGCGTCTCTATATGAGTGAGTGACTGCCACTCTGCCTCAGGAACTTCCCACAGCACACAGCAGCCTCCAGCAGCTCTACTCCACACTGACAGCCTGGGAGACACAGACACAGAGAGAGGAGAGAGGGGGGAGGACAGAGGGGGGAGGAGGGTGTTACTAGTCGCTCTCTCGCTGTGCTATTTGTCCAGCCCTTTCTGTGACCGGTTCACTACAGAGGGAACAGCTGAGTATATCTGAATCCACACATACAGCCCCTCTTCTCACACAGACATACACATTACAGATTCTCACATCACTCATGCACAGAGAGGACAGACAGCAGAATAGAGAGGGGGCAACAGGGTGTAAACATGGGCCATGGATGTGAGCTGGGGCTGAATGAGGTGTGAAAGGCAGCAGTGAAAGCATTATGACTTATTGCCACAGGCATACAAACACACAGCATGCCAAGAGGGACACAGAAACTGCAGTCTGAACTAATGCGTACAAACTTACAGCGGGGCATGTACATATACTTTGGTAAAACCACCTGGTATCAAATCCTGCAAGGCAGAGCAAGTCAAAGCTCAGACTTGTTTTAACCCTGAACAAAACTTGTGTTTGGGGTTGGTGTGAACGGGTCAACACAGCTCAGCTTTGGGGTGAAAGAAACTGCAGAGTTCCTCAAGCATATTCTGTCAGACATAGATTCTACATTACTCAACTACTGTGTTTAAAAGTGAATTTAGACTGGGGACGTCAATGACTGATCATTCATTGAAAATTTTATTGAAAAATGTATGTTTGTGTACCATTTCTCCAGAGCTCACAGGTTTTCTCACAATTTGATTTGGTCTGCCTTGTTGGTCTAGAAATGGCAGTCTAAGAAAACAATGACATCTTCAACTATCAGTTAGGAAATAGCACGAAAAGTGTGCATTTATTGTGAATGTGCGCATGTTTTTGGTTAATGTGAACTGAAAATATCTGTTTGCAACTAATGAACATGAACATGAGCATCCTTAACTCAAGAGTTAACAACACTCACACAGTGTTTTTAGGCTTGTACACGGCTAGTACAACTGGCATTTCAGGCACAGCTACAGTACTGCTGAAGCCAGTTCATGTTAATACTTGAAGAAGTTTTATAGGCAAAAAATCTCAAATTCTGTCAGGTCTTAAAAGACAAGTTAGCGGCATCGTCAACGAACTTGAAACAATACATCAAGTTGAAGACAAGTTGGGAATATCTGCAAGTGA
Source organism: Lutjanus argentimaculatus (assembly GCA_034769285.1). Lineage (NCBI taxonomy): Eukaryota > Metazoa > Chordata > Actinopteri > Lutjaniformes > Lutjanidae > Lutjanus > Lutjanus argentimaculatus. The sequence continues at coordinate 980,230 of JAWZSL010000021.1, read as the reverse complement.
ATGATGATCACAAGAAATCAGTAAAAAAGGTTAAGACCACAAGTCAACAGTCACAAACTACATGTTTTCTTTTGTCTTTATAAAGGATGACTTTGTTTTTCCAACAAGTAGACAGACTTGCACTAGACTTTGTAGGAGGAAACAGAAGAAATCAACTACTTAATTTTTGGGGACAAAAAAGGATCAAGGTAAATCTGCAACTACAAAAAAGTCCAAAAAGACTTAACAAAATAAAAGTCCTCCAATTGACCAAAACCATTCATCTGTCTGACAGTCCAAAAAAAGAACAAAACTAAAACTAAAACAACAGAAAAAGTAACCAACCTCTCGACATTCCCACTGTAATGTGTATAGAACTACAGTACAGCTACAGGCACAGGTGTTGTGTGAATGGCATCGAGTGGGGCATTAATCTGTAACCAAGAGTCTGGTATTAAAGTTCCGACGTAGGCTGAATCGCGTCAAGTTCCTCATGTGAGTTCGTGTGTGAAAGGGGTGAAAACACAAACACTTGTAGAGCCGCGGGGATCAGGCCATCACACGTCAGGTGATTAGAGGTGATTAGAGCTCACACCTCCAGGCACCGCCACAACTTTGCAACTTCACCCTAATCCAGCGCACACAGACACACATGCAAACATGCAATGCCACAGAGGGGAAAAAAATATGATAACAATAGGGACACATTCCAGCGATGAAAGATTTTTGTGGGTTACAAGTTAAGAGGATTAAGTGAGCTATTAGACAGATTACATCAAGCCTACTACAGCACCTACACAAATCATAAACATGTCAGAGATGGACGAACTTCCACAATCACACATTTAAGATCCTTGGGTAACATTTTACAATAAGGGTACATTAATTACCATTAATTAATGCAATAACAAGCATTAATTAACAGTTAATTAAGAGTTTACTAAGAGTCTGGTAATCATTTACTAATGGTGTTAGTCATGTTAAAAGTACAAGATCTTGGGGTCTCTCTCATATTAAAACAATAACAAAAGGGATGACATCATGAAGTCGCATGGGATCGGACTTATTTCCAGATGTTACAGCAACTAGCAACTAGCTAGCAACAGCTTATTTAAGTACAGCATTTTTAGACGTTTTAATGCAGAAATGTTACATATCATAGCTTTAACTCGGGTATTTATGCATACATTAGTCTGCTATTAACATTAGCTAATATAGTAAGAAGCATCGTTGTGCACTTACTTGTCCATCCCCCAACTAATGACTTATTTTTGGTAAGTTTTGGTATCTTAAGATGAGTGGACACAATCCATGGTCTTCATGCAGAGGTTTGCTCAGTCCTTTATCTTTGTGTAGATGTTCTTTAAAAGCCTAATCTATAAATGTTTGTGGATGTTATAAAAGTATTACTTAATCATTATATTACATAATATTGTTATTGTGACCCTTATTGTAAAGTTAAAATCAAGTATCCCTTCAGTAACACTTGCAACTTGTAACTGCTAGACAAGAGACATTTGTTAATTGCTACTTAATGTTTATTACTGTAATAATAAACTGTTATTTAATGCTTATTACTGTATTAACTATACTGTCAATAGCATATTCACAATTAAAACTATTAAACAATGCATAACTTAATACCTAGATGATGACTAAACATATTAGTTAGCAATTATAACAGTCAATGCTTATTATTGCACTAACAAATGTTTATTAATGGACCTTTATTGTAAGTGATCTGGGTGTTTCCTTGACGAGAGAGATCCATTCCAAATGGCTGGAGGGAGGCAAAAAAACACACAAAGTAGGTCCTGGTGGTGTTAAAACAGTGATGGAGGAGGGCAAAACAACATCAACAGCCAAATGGGTTCTCCACCCCACACCTGTCCCCTCTTAAAGTCTGACTGGGTGGGAACAGCAGCTCCCAGAAGCCACTTCTCCTCCAGTGCTCCACTGGTCCTCAAGCTGTCACTCCTGATTTGTGGATTGCTGAGTATTACATGTGATAAGTCAGCCTATTCTGGAGCACGAGTGCATGGGGAGCGATGTGAAGGGGTCAGTGCACCTCACACACCCTTCTGCGCTCCATCAAACGCCCAGCATGGAGCCTCCCTGTATTCTCAGACAGCCCACTCAGCCCACAGGGATGGGGGGTCCAGGGGAGTGAGCTCAGCTCTGTAGGTGGGGGTCACTCCACCACATAAAGGGGTTGAAAGTGGGGCAGACCGGTTGGAAGACCTGCTCTGAGTGAAATTAACTCTTCACTTCCCCTCCTTTTTCTACCCCTCCCCTCTCTTAGTTAGGATTTTAACTGCAGAAACCATCTGTCATCGCACACATAGTTACAGCGATGATTAATACTGCCGGAGAAATCGTTCTGTCAGCACCTCGATCATTCTGTAAAACCACAATGTTTGTTGCAACTGGAAGGAGAAACAGTCTCATGCAAGCAGCAGAATACAATTCAAAAGCTGCATGAAAGGAGCCCTCCACCGATCTGACATATTAAGTATAACTTCAGTATTAAATAACAGACGAAAATGGATTTGTGGTTGACAAATAGCTATAATACCACTGATCACACAAGAAAAAAAGTGAAGAAGAAAACAAAAACAAAGAAAACTGTCACCCTCAGGAAGAATACAGACGCTGTACAGATTGTAAAGCCCCCTGAGGTAAATTGTGATTTGTAATTTTGGACTACATTGTATAACTAAAATTTGACTTGACTTGAATTTCTTCCGTAGCTCTTGGCCTGACAATGTCAGCTGTGTTAATCTGGTGTGGATTTGAACGGAAAGCCGGTGCAACAAACTGGGGGCATCCCATTCAACAGTTAAGGGAATTTACCAGGCAGGGAAAGTCTAATGAAATGTGCTGTTGAGTTGTAATATGGGAAATGTAGGAGCCAGTGATTTTTCAAGCTTGACTAACTATCACTCTTCTCCTTTTCCATCACAGGTGGTTTTGTTGTTTTTGGTGCTTTTGAGACTCGGTTTGTGAAGTTTACAGCCTGCCACGCTGTGCTATTGCTCTGTCGACAAGGACGCAGCTAAAATGTTCTCCCTGTGCATTTTTGTACGTTTTTATCTGATTTATCCTATTACTGTAATGCACACTGATTTAAAAAAAAAAAAAACAAAAGAAAAGAGAACTGCTGGTCTTGAAGAATCTCAGTCGACTGAGGGGTCTCCAACTGATGATTCAAATCTTAAACTTTCAGGAGGCAGCCCAAATCGAACATTTACAAGAGCAACTGAACTCAAATTACAGGTCATAACAGTACACATACAGTATCTTGAATTAGTGTTGTACTTGAACTAAGAGTTAGGTACAGTCGCTAGCAAAGTGACATGGTGGTGAGATTAGCAAGGAGGAAAGTGTAAATCAGAGTATTTTACAAAGTAGTATGATTGTGCAATTATACGTAGAATTGTCTGTATTAATATCAAGATATGGTGTACCAGTACTGCAGTTTATCAATATAACAATAAAATAAAAGTTCTCATGCTAGTTCTGCTCCATGTTACAAAAGATATCTGTGTTTCTTTGAACTTAATGAGAGCAAGCAAATCTTTGTCTAGCTGGATGATGAAGATGGTGTCCCAATTTCTCGACTCTTGCACCCCAGTTGGACCATCTGGGGCAGACAGCTGTGTTGCCACGGTAATAAACTGCTTTCCAGGATTCTATGACAGCCGTTTTAACACTGAGCTGCTGAAAATCCTCCTAATTTCACAGAGCTGAGGGTCAGTTTGGCCCCGGCTGGAACATCGCTCATGATACGCATTCCATCTCTGCCCAAAGTAATTTCATCATCTGTGTTCTGCCACGGCTTTTTGTTTCACAGGTTAGCGGTGATTTTTCACAGTTATCCATCCCGTTCCTCTCGCTGCGCGATGAAAGGTGTGTTTGCTCCCTTAAAGTCCTTTTCTGAAATAAAAAACGTGGCTCGTTTTCATGGTGCGTTGTAGCACCAGTGCTAGTATTATTGTAAAGTCTCTATTTCATAAGAAAATGTTGGCCTCGTGAAATGGAGACAGATTATTACAAACAACCAAGCTGCATTAATTGATGCCTGACTGCTGGAAGGCAGAGTGTGGGGGATACAGAGTCTGCAAAACAAATTGAAAATAATCTCACAGCTAAACTACTCCCCACACCTCCTTCCCAGTCGCTCCCAAATCAAAACCAAACACCCACTCTGCTAAGAGGTCAAAGCCAGAAGTGGAGTTCTGTTGATGAAAATATAATGCCAGCAGAAAGGTTATCTTTACACGTTCCACAGTGACAAGTGAAGACCTACTTTATTTATTAAAATTTACATTGTGTGCAATAATTCCTGACTGTGTTTGTGTGGGTGGAGAAAAGTATATTTCACAGATTACATTCAATGAGAAAAGGCAATATGTTTTCTCAGATAGTGTTTACAGTGATCTCGCAGGACGTTTTCTGTTTTTGTAGCACACTCTGCCAAAAAAGTGATATCTGTCAGCACAGCTCTGCACAGGTATTATGACAATTATATGAATCTCTTGGTTTTGTCGGATGGACCTTGAGTTTCTTAAGTTGGAGGAGGGCTTGTTTGGGTCAGAACAGATGAGATGCGATCAGGAGCACAAAAACTTGAAGAGTTTAATCGTTAGATGTATTATTGATTTCATATACTTCTTTTTTAAAGTTTTTTTCATTAATCTGTACTTATTTCTGTCTTTGTGCAGCTGTAACACCCAAATTTATCATCTTATCTGTTTGTCATCTTAATGGATCATTTGATTTTAATCATAGTCTGATGAGAAAAAAAAGGGAAAACTGTCCATCTAAATTTCCAAAAAAACTGAAGTGAGATCTTTGTTTTGCATGTTTTTCTCCAAACAATAGTCCACAATCCAAGGCTATTACTGGTAAACTATTACTCAATTAACAGTTGTTGGTACTACTTTACAGTGAGGCTACCCTTATAAATAATCTATATATGGTTTATAATTAGGTTGTTGATTAGGTTGTAAAGATGTTGTAAAACATTAACAAACATTATAAACATGTTATAACAGTTTTCATGCATTGATATGGGTTCACTATTTGGCAAGATCCAATTACTGCTACTACTTACTTACGACTAATCAATCTTACTAATAATTACTAACCTTTATAATTGGCAAAAGGAGCCTAACTGTAAAGTGCAAAACAGTGCATGCTGAAAATCAAGGTAAACTATTGCCAAAGCCTTATTTTATGAATCTGGTGATTTGATGTGTTAATTTGATGCTAAAGGAAACTTTTCAACTATTAATATATGCTGACAGTGCTTAAATGCTGGTAACTAATTAAACAAATATTTGATGAAGCTGACAGGTGCACATGCTGCTGATGGAGAAAACAAAGTAAGCAATGAGATCTGAAGCTTAACAGTACAGATAAATGTGCTCTCACTATTTACAAGCAACAGGTCACTGCAGTCCTTTTAATATATTGTGTTGTAGCATCTTATTAATGATTTATAGTGTTTACAGTCTAGTTAATGACCTTATTTAACATTTATAAATCATTCATAAGGATAGTCTTAAGTGGCACCAACTTGTTCAAATATAAAAGGAACACAATGGGAAAGGGAGTGCAAGGGAAGTCTGATGTGTCCCACTTAACTTACTGGAGAGTATGAATCCATGTCCAGTCTAGACACCCATGTTCCCACAAGATATCAGACAATATATCTATATCCACCCCTGTGATACATATAATGTCAATATATTGTGAGATCCCTGCAGAGCTCCAGCAGAGTCTCAGCCCTCAAGGCGAAGAAAGACCCTGATGAATATTCAAGATTCACACAATAGCAGAGCCAAATCACTCTGCTGAGATTGACGCTTTGAAGTCCCAAAGAATGCTGAGGGGGAAGAAAAACGTCATTCATAAGGAGTGAAAAGGCTGTCACAGCAAGATTTCACTTCCCTCTGTCTGTCACGCTGTCTCATTCTCTCACTCTGTCTGTCTCCTTCTTTCATGATGTGACGACGTAGTGAGATATTGAGAAACACTGAAACATGATCACTTCTGTCGGATCATTTTTTTTCTGCCAATATTCATGTTGTTAGCCAGTAGCATCTGGAAATATGCAGGAAAACCAGCAGTGCTATCAGGTTTGAAGAATTATGTTATGACTGCACATCATTTATTTGAAAATGAAGAAAAGATCATGCATCACTGTTTTGTGTGACTCATAACTCATAACTTTGTGTTCCAGGCAACAAGGAGGGAACATGATGTATCCACATACTTGACTTTACAACATTCAGACATGCTAAAAGATGCACAGAGTGCAGGTAATAATTATGTTTGTTGCAACAGCACAGTTTCTGTGAAGGCGACTGTCTACATCAGGTAGTAAATGTCAAAACTTTTGTGATACTCATAAACATTTCACTTAACAGTGCTTCAAACCAGTCAAGCAACGAAAGCCAGAGATAACATGTAAAACTGTCACATTGTATTGAGAAACATAATCTGATGAAATTGATATGTCTTTTTTTGTTAATCCAGTGAATTAAACACCTGACAAATGAAAGTACTTCATCACATTATGCAAAAATCCTGTAAATCCAATAATGTCTTAAAGTAATCCAGCCCACAACCTGAGACATTACAAGGGATTAACAAATCTCTACCAGTAGACAAATCCTCTCACAATATGCATCAATCCATCCTCCACTGGCTCCCTCTGCCATGCGGAGTCAGTTCATTCTCTGGCTCCCTCTGCTCACTTATAAAGCCCACCATATTCCACCACAGGCCAGCTCCTACCTAACCAACCATCTCCATCACCACATTCCTTCCAGTATGTTAAACACATTACATGGACATTGAATCTTGGTTAAATCAACAATGCTTAAAATACGGGCCATAAAAAAAGAGGAGGTTGGGGTGCTACTAGCTGCAGTGGCAAATGACGTTAGCGTGAGCGTATGAGTAGAATAACCTGTCAGGTTATAGAGTGCTGCAGGAATGAGTCGTGAAAGTCATTAGCATATTAGCACTTCCGGTTCCCTCGTCTCAAAGTGTTTTTTGAATGAGTTTTTGTTGGATGTCTGAAAGGAGGTCTGTGGTTAACACAAGCTTCAGAGAGAGAATTTTTGTTCAATAACATAAAATACAGTCAATACATCACCCCATTCATGACTTTTGAAGCTTTTACATGTTTTAAAATTGTGGCTGCTAACAACAGATTACAGTCATAAAATGTCATCAGGCCAAACACTAATCACTGAGTGGTGGTGACGTTGAGTCATTCAACTGTAGTGTAGTTTATTTTTAGCCTAATGTTGTTTTTTTTGCTTCTGGGGGTTGCAGTTACACTGAAAAAATCATAAAAGTGGTGTTGATTTGTGAAGATTATGTAGCTTAACAAAGCATCATTCAGTCAGTCAGTAAACTATTTTTCTAACACTATGCTGTCTTATGTAAAGCATCTTTAAGTATCTATAAATGCACAATATACACACATACAAAACCCAGACCACATATATACATCAGCTTGTCTGAGTATCTGCCCCATTATTCAGCATGTTTACAGTTATCACAATTGGGGTTTTGTTTATCCGAATGTCAATAAAATTAATTAGTTGAAAAATGTGCTACTTTGACTTCAATGCAGCCGCCTCTCCCTGTCTGTAGTCTCGCTCAATGTACGGCCTACAATACTATCTGACTGCTAATTAGAGTACGTTATATACTCCTGGGTAGCTTAATCTATAATACATCATAATTGTTTATGAAGTCATAGTTCTATTTTGCATTAATAATCAATCATTTGAATCTGAAAGTAACTAACTAAAGTCATCAAATAGCCTAGTGGAGTAAAAAGTATAATATCTGCCTCCAAAAGGTAGTGGAGTGGAAGTATAAAGTGCCAAAAATTAGTCTAAATTTTGACATGAGTGACTGCAAATGTATATCCGTTCCAAGTATCAGTCATCCGTCTCCTTGATTTCTAATACCCTATATCAGTATTGATTCTGAAAAAGAAAAAGCTCTAGTTCAAACCAGAAGTTGAACCAGCACAATTTGTAACTTGAAGCTACCTTGAGGGGACTGGGGAACTTTCTGGGTGAGGCAGTAGGTCCATCCCTCATGGGCCTACAGTCTGCAGTGTTAATATTGTAATATGCAAGCAAACCCTGCCATTGTAAACTGATTTGGTGTGGCTCAGACTGATAAATATAACATTTCTCAGAGCACTACACAGGCTTTGTTTCTTTTTTCGTGCTCACAAAAATGTCTCAAACTGCGTTATGGTTATTTTTCAGAGATCAGACAGACCCATTGCTTTGCAAATCACTGAGACAACATGGTATTAGATTTTATACTGTAATTACACAGCAGTTAAGCGGACTGTTTTGAAAGACAGCAGTTTGCTTGTCATTTATTTTTTATTTGTTTCATCTGTAAGACAATATGCTGCTTCTAACAATTGTGCAGATACAGTGTTGTACATTTTTTACATGATCCTGCTCTGTTGTTGCAAGTTTGCTGAAATAACCCTGAAGTGATTCTTTGATTCCACTGAGTATTGTATTGAATAACTACAGCTGTGGTAAATCAAAACAAAGTGGAAGCTAAAATATCAGGTTGGCTGCCAAGAACCTGATCAGATTTCCTCATAAAATATCCACTTCTTTTTTCCCCCACTCATGTAGCTTCTTCATGAGGGCCTTATCAAATACCTTTGAGCGACAATATTGTAATCTCTTTATATTTGACTACTAACACTGAAGCTACCTGAAAGGCTGCCATTACAACAATGCACAACAAGGCCCTTTCTGTGGACCAACTGGTGGCTGCACCTGAAACACACCTGTGGCTCAGGTTTCACAGTGGTTACAACACAGCCACACAACCTTACAGATGGATTCCATGTAAAGAAAGTGTCTGTCTGGCTCTGAAGGTGACGTTAAGAAAGTCTTCTGTGATTTTCCATGGCCGGGGCAATGACGCACACCAGCCAAGAACAGCAGAATGAAATCCTTCCCCTCTCGGTCTCAGTCTCTGTACCACTGGAGGTCACTGGGCCAGGTCTTACTGGATCTCTCCTGTGTAAGCCTCCTTGTTTTTGTCGGCAGGCCTGGCTGCCAGGGAGCTGTACTTAAGTTAATTCCCTTGCAGCTCCATTCCCATTCATTTTCTGGCCACTTGATCACTCTACTCTGGCATCTTACATAATAGTAATGTACTCACATTGCACACATACACCAACCAAAGGCAACATTTTGTTGAAATAACACTGTGCAGCAGCGTGTAAACATATAATTAATCATTCTAAATTGCTGCACTGACAAAGAAAATAATTTGGAGGAGAAAAAGCATGTAAGCAATGTTTTTTAGCATTGACATAGGTTAATGTACTGTGCTATACAACACAGAACTATACTAAATAGTTCAAAGATTTGTTCATAAATGCTGCAGAGCTTTTTTTGCATGCCTATTCTGCTTAAACTCAGTGCTTCTGCACAGTTGCAGATAAGGATAAGGCCACTTTATGATATGTCAGACAGAATCATAACAGAGACAAAAAAGTAATGAATGAGAAGGGGAAAAAATGCAGAGGGTTGTCAGATTCAGATAGAATCAGGCATTGTGGAGAAATCACCACTTATCTCGTTCATTTTAAAAGGGGGTAGTCTGTTAGGGCTGTGTCGATGGGTGCTGTAGGGGATGCTGACAAAAAAATACAGCAGCATGCAGCAGAAAAGTTGAAACAAAGTCAACTGTGGGAGAAGTGCAACTCGATAACACGCTGTGGTGGCCAATCTCATAACTCGGCAATCAGACCGCTCCACAGTCAGTCTGAAATATCTCTAAAACTGGGGCCTACTCAGGTGGAGTTCATGGACCAAATGATGATACTCTCCTAGTTGTATCCTTGGTTATTTTATTTTGTGTTCCCAGCTTCAACATCTGTGTGCAGGTTAAGCTGCAAACTAGCGACACCAAGAAGCTTCCTTTGGTTTTTATCTATTTTTTAGAGAGAGACAGAGAGACAGCGCAGCTGTGGCCATGCAAGGTAGAGACTGAATGGAGAGAAGGACCGATGGCAACAACAAAACCAGTGAAACGGACAAATAAAATGTTTTTCTTGATTGTTTCACAGTTGTTATGTTCTAAGCACAAATAAACACCCCACACAACACCGCACAAACCTGCGGCTAATCGCCACAATGCCTGTTTATGTCTGAATACAGCCTTGTGGTCACCCTGTCTTCTATGTCCTCATCTCTGTGTGTGTAACTGAGACACACAAACACATACACACACAGTGTACAGCAGGTACAGCAGACAGTCAACCAGGCGAAGTGAAGGTAACATTGAGATGCTGACAACTCGAGTAAAAAGTAGAGAAAGTAGAAAAAGCAGAAAAGCAACATTTCCACCTATTTTGTCCACAGTTGCTGTTGTTTTACACAACCGCTGCATACTTGATAAGCAAATAGCAAGTGTTAGAAATTGTCAAGATATTGTTGTCATGGAAGGAAAACCCACGCAGTGTTTTTTTTTCTCTTACCACACTTCATTCCAGCACTCCACCAGAACTTTTCTGCCAGAGAAAAACAAGGTAGGGACACAAGCCCTAAACATATTTAATGCAATTAATCAATTTATTCAAACTGAGGATTTTGTTCAAAGATTTTTTTTTTATTGAATATAATGACAGACATTCTGAGCATCATTCGAAAACCTCAACCTCCGTGTGATGCAGAGCTAATAACAACAGTCACTTCCAGGTAGACAACTGACAGCATGAACACAAACACAGAATGAGACGGAAAATCAGTTCAGGCACAGGCAAAGTGTGCGGTCGTCAAGGACAAAGTCTGACAATAAAAACAGGCAGCAATAAAATTTTAAAAAGTTCAAACCCTCCATAGCAACTTGGTGAATCAGAATATTCCACTAAATAGGGATTACACGCCGTCATTTCTGAGTAATGGAAAAAAAGGAACAGGTGCTCACAATTCAAAGTGAAAAATTAGAGGAGATTTTCTTAACGTGGCCTTTGTGCAGCAGGAATTGTGGAAACCGAGGCTCTTCTTGCCAAGTCAACCAGGAGCATTTAATGAAGGGATTGTTGCCGAGTGTCTGCTGGGCTGCGTCGGGCAGACACTGCAAACCAAAGGGTCTAATTAAGGGGTTCCTCTGACGGTCAGACAAAGCAGACAGCAGGGGTCAAGACGCTGGCCCACAAACTGGCTGTGACCCTCACACCTGCCTGGTTGCATTATACTGCAACATGTCTGTTCACAGTGGACACACTCACACCGACACATCATTACTGAGCTGGGGCCTTACCACACACACACTGACACAGAAACAGGGAAAGAGACAGAGAGAGACAAGTGGATGTATATGCAAGTGATCATGCTGGGATGTGAGATAATGCTCATTTGAATAAATGCAGTAAGAAAAATGCAATTTTAAGTCATGTGTCAGTGCAGAGGAGTATCATCTTACATTTAAAGTAATAGTTCATAGGGTATTTCAGCCATTTAAAAAGGCCCACCTAAATAAAATCAATATCAGTTTACATGTACACTGTTTACAATATTTTCACCACTTTACCTTGGTGTCTGACAGCCTTTTCTGACAGGAAACCACTGTTAGACAAGTCAAATATTGCTGTCTCCAAACCAACCAAACTCCATAAAAATCAGTCATTTAACATAACAGAACACAGGAGTTGTTGGTCTACTGCTGCCTCAAGCTGTTAGTTTGTGTAATTGTGTGATTATGTGTTTTAAGATGGTAGTTCTGATTCACTAAAGTCACACAAACAAGCTAACAGATTGAAGCAGGGGCAGACAACACTTAAACTGATATAGATTTGTTCAGGCAAACCTTTTTTAAATGGACAAAATACCTTTTGTCCACACCAGTACATACTTGGACTCCTACACTGGGACTCCTCTCTGCTTCTCCAAACTGGAGCGTGTTCTCCATCATCTACTGTCACTAGTACACTGACTATCGATAAGAACCTTATGCGACCCCCCTTCAGATAAATCATACTGTCCCTTTAAAATCTGTATGGACACATGCACAGAAAAAAAGAAATTTAAAGGAGAGCTATACAACCTTTTAAAAAAGTAAAAGTAGCATGAATTTCTTATTTTTCTTAAAGCACATTCATGGAGAGAAGTGTTTTGACTTAGTTGCTGATGTTACATGGAGAGCCTTGACATTAACTACAATAAGTGAAGCCTGGCAGGCAGCTAAGGGGCCCCTTATGTGAGTGTGTCAAAAGTTCATGCCCTCCTTCCAGTGTTCACGCTGCAAAAACAAAAAGATTGCCTAGTGTGAGCTGTAGCCCTGCCACTAACAAGACTGATTGCTACAGAGTGGCTCCACCTGTCTCCTGCTCCAATTAGTCCTGCTAGCCACTGAAGTGCTAAATAACCAGCAGAGAGGGAAGTGACGGGACAACAGAAAATAAGGTCACAGAAATGGGGAAAAAAATGCAAGAAAAGCAGGGAATGCTTTGTGTGGGGACAACGGGGGATGAGCAGTGACAATAATTTTTCTTTTGTTTAAGTTTGAGTTTTAAAAAGAGCATTTTTAGAGCACAGGAGGAAGCATTACATTTAGAGGAAACTTAAGATCTCAAAGACATGAAGCTAGTCACCCAGAGCACTTGCCTCGTCTAAGGTTCACAGGAGGCTGTAATTATGGGAAAATGGTGGTGTATTTACCATATCACATGCTCTTTAACAAGCACTAATTGTGTGTGTGCACTGAGCGCATGTAGGAATGTCGTCCCAAAGCTGCAGGAAATGTTTAATGAAGAGAGCAGCTCGGACGACATGGTTTGTGTCAAATCTGTCAAAAACAATATAAACTGGGGAGTGTGAACCTGAGGTGACTGGGACACACTGAGAAATGAAGGAGAGAGGAGCTGCATGACATACTGTACAGTGTGGTCACTAAATAGTCAACTTTCAATTCTTCGTGAGAAAATGTAGGACAAGATTTGAGGAGAAAAATCAAGTATCAGTTTGTGAGTATGCAACTTCTTAGTTTTGAAATTATGATATTGACTATTTACCCATTTTAAGGAAAAATACAGATTTCAAATGGTTACAATTGTTGCTATCCAAATTGTATTTTACATGTATCAAGAAGTTGTTCCATTTCCAGCTGCAAGAGGACACTGTTCACTTCATTTTACTGCAGACAAGAATGCTTCTGATAAAATAAAGATGTGAGAAAATGAGGAGAAAACACAATAAGAGCTGCTCATCGTACTGCTGAATACTATGAAACCTCACAAGTAAAAACAACTACAAAGGTGTTCACATTCATATTATGGTGTATTTTCATCTGAACGTAACCAATAAATTCTTGTTCTTTTCCTCACTTTTAAGCACTACATGCGCCTAAACGACAGGACTTTCAGCCTCTGGACATCTTCAGAACAGGACAGTAACTACACAATATTAAAACACACTGATCACAGTCACAGCATCAACAATCTGATTATTAACATGGGCAACCAGGTGATGGGTTCAAAAAATCAGTCACCCATTTAACCAGCCGCAACATTTTCCTCAGTGCAGATTAATGCTGGTCAACAATAATATACAACATAAATAATCTGTAAGATCACATTGAGAATAAGTTAAGTATTCACGGTTAGAGTGTTTTGGGAGCAAATACTGTTATCTAATGCTGTGCCAACACTCTGTATGTTACCTTCACCCTTGATGTTTTACTTTCTGATGACACTAAGGGGGGTAACCCACAAAGCAGTTGTGTAATGGGTAAAAAATATGTTGCTGTAAATTAATAGGTATGGTAAAATGAACTAATTGTGGATGGGCAGCACTTGAGAGCAATATTATAACACAAAACAATAATATTTTCTTCCTGGGGAAATCAAAAATGAAAATGATTGTGCAATATCAAACCCACAAACAATATCAAGCCTAATCAGCCAAATCACCAGAATTTTATTTTATTGTGAGAGCCTAGGACATGACCTTTGACCCCACTACCAGCCAAACAATGGGACGTCACTGATCTGCTGGCTAAAATGAATGACATAAAGGCAAAAACAGCCAGTAGAGCAGTACTAAACTGTGGGCAATACATCATTGAAGGGCAACTCGGCCGTTTGGGAGAAATGCGGTGTGATCAGAGACTGTGAGAGAAAATGTTGTCAGTGACTTTCCTGCTTTAAACAACAAAATATCTCCCCCAAATTTTATAAAGTAAAAATAACTTAAACTAAAACTTAAATTTGTATTGAAATTTGTATTGGAATGCCCTTAAGCATGCTTATTAAAAACTGCACTTTTTAAAATTGATTTATCCTAATGATTATGATAATCGTAACAAAAATCAGCCAGGTCAGTAAAGAGTCAATCCCTATCACAAAAGTAAAGTGACTCTAAACAACATCATTATACTTTATAATCAGTGTTATTATTTTCATTTGATTAATATATTAGCTCAAACTGCACAAGAAACAATCAGAACAATTAGCTTCATGTCGCGACAGCATATCTTAAGGAATAAAAAGCCTACTTGATTCATCAGGACCTTTTGCACACTGGATCCTTTTCAACATGCCCTGTCCCTGGCTGTTTTAGTGCATGAAGGAATGGATACAACCCAACTCTTGGAAAAGCTATTGGACTTCATTTATTCACCCCTCTACGGCCCAGTTGACACAGACAGGTGGGGTTTAAATGGCAAATTAACTGCTCGTAGATGCCCCCAGAAAGAATCTGTTCATTAAAACAGACGCTTCTAGCCATTGTGATTAATGGTGTTTGGACAAATTTAGTTTTACTGCTTTATAATTCAGAGCGAATTAATAGAAGGGGCCGGTCCGCCGCCTCTGGTCAAACTACCTGCTCTGTGTTGTTAGAGTGTGATTGAGAGGGAGTGCAGGGCGAGAGCAGGAGGAGGGGGGGAAGTCCTCTGTGCATATTTTCCATGTGCACCCACACCCCTCCCAACCCTGGCTGTAGTGCTGAAAGCTCTTTTGTGTGTTTGTGAGTAGTGTGAAGGCTGCAGCAATGCAGCGTACACCTCAGTTCTTTGACGGCATGGTCACTAACAAGATTTTGAGAGCAAATTCATCTTAATCTGATAGCTTCTTTGTCTATCTTAAGTTTAAAGGCTTAAACTTATTTGACATTTCAAAAAAATGCCAACACCAGCATTAGCCTGTAGGTCCTTTAAAGGGATAGTTAAAATAATTTGAGGTGGGGTTATATGAGGTTACTGATAGTCAGTGTATTCACTATAGTAGATGGTGGTTGGCAGGTACCCAGTTTGGGGATCATGCTGATCAGCTGAACTGTTGTCGACATGATCAGCAACAAAACATATTTTAGCCACTTTAAAAAGGTCCAACCAAAAAAATCAATATCAATTTAGTGCATATTATAGTTAGAATATTTTCACCACTTACCTTGCTTTTATGCAGGCTTTTCTGACAGGAAACTGCATTTAAGCCAAATATCTCTCTCCAAAGCAACCAAACTCCATTGGGAACAACAGCAATTTTTCTTCATAGAACACAGGAGTTGTTGGTCTACCACTGCATCGACTGTTTAGTTTGCTTGTGTTGTTGTGTGAGTTTGCTGAATCTGAACTAACCTTTTGTAAAACCAAAGTCAATAACAATAACACAAACAAACTAACCTATAGAGGCAGCAGTAGATCCAGCAACTCCTATGTTCTGCGATGTAAAATTACTGATTTTGCCTATGGGGTTTGGTAGGTGTGGAGAGAGCAATATTTGGTTTATATAATGGCGGTTTCCCCTGAGGAACGGCTGTCTGATGTTAAGGAAAAGGGGTGAAAATATTCAAAATACAGCAGATGATTAACCTGATTTTGATATGGGCCTTTTTTTTAAGTGTCTCAAATACAATTGCTGCTGACCCCGTCCACAGCAGTACATTGTTTAGTTATCATTGGTGTCCCTTTAAACAATTTCCTGCATAAACCTACTTAGTCCTTAACTTTATGAAAATGAAAACCTGTCAGTGTAAACTCGTGTTACCCTGGACAGGCTTCTCATCCATCCAAACCTTTCAGCCTCATTATCAGTCATAAAGATACTTGATGATAAAGATCAACCTCAGTTAAACTGAGGATGCATTTAGAGGCTATTTGCACTCACTCAGCAATTGAATACAATGGAACAAGGAGAGAGATGTTAAAAGATACAATTACCATAATTGCCCCCTTTGCACATGACTACCACTTATTGAATTAAGTAAACACCTAAATGAGTAAATGAAATGAGGTGTTAGTTTTCTGGACAGACACACAGGACACACAGTAGTGGTAATGTGGGAATCTCACAGCTGTTGATACTTAAGGTCCTATTTCCATGCTGGAGCAAATCAAGCACACTGACCTTTTTGCAGAAGTGGATTATTTTCCATCTGTAACAGCAAATGCCACATTGAGCTGGAAGCAGGCTAGAAGTACAAATTGGGTGTCACACTGTAATTTTGGAATCTTGAAACACATCTGAACCCACAGTATGCTTTTTCAGGGCAAGGACACAGCGCAGATAAAAAAACAAATTTGTGCTACTTACATGGCTATAGTTTTGTTTCTTTTGATAGAAGCTTCCTAAATACAAATAAAATGTTAAATTATTTTGGTAAAGAAATGATCAAGTAAAAATGCTCTGCACCGAGCTGCATTAACAGGTGATTCTTATCTGTCAGCCAAAACTCTTATATGATTTATAAGAGGTTTCCATTTTAGTTGATTAAATCCACAAAGCATTGCTTCAGGGGATGTGCTGCACTTTTCAGAACCACTGCAAAATTGCTAAATGACCTCTTCCAAGGTGAATAACTTGGTTAAATCTTGTGGAATCAGTGTAACGAAAAAAATGTACTTGAAGTTCTGTAATTTTCATATACAAGGTTACACATAACAGATGTGGTGTTTATAGAGCGTAAATCATGAGCAGTGCAATAAAATTGGATGGTTGTACATCATCCTGAAGATACACTTGATGCAAAAGTTCTTCTTCACAGCAGCCATATTGATAGAAAATATTAATGGTAAACACAAGTGTTATCAATGATCCAAATTAAGGTCCGGTTCCATTTAGTGTATCAGAGCCTTTCCAGTGTGCCACCAAGCATAATAGCAGCACTCTGACTGTGTCTGACCTGAATGGAACTGAACCTGAATTAGTATCACTTATACACCTTCAAGTCAAAATGGCTGCTGTTTTATTCAAATGTCCCCATCAGTGTGACAGAAAGCCAACAATCACAGTACCAGCACCCCAAAACTGAATCAGCTAAATGGATTCATTTGATTGTTTACACCTGTGCTTTTCCCTGCTGCGACACGTCAAAATGTCTTCTGTGAAAAAGGCCTGTTTACAAAGGTAGCACTTAGGCAGAGCCATTTCAAATGTGTTGCACAGCCACACAGGTGTTTTCACTTATGCAGCTGATTGGACCTTTGCTCAGGTTAATGCAGGGCGGAGTTGGTGTCACCAAACTGATGTACTAATAAGTATGTGAAAGGACTGGTCACACCAGAATTTATGAGATCAAAACAAACACACGAAACCAGAATTTTTATTATTGCAGCTCCATTATAGAACAAAAAGAACTTAATTTCACAAAGTAGATGACAGATATCTGGTTAAGTTAAATAAAAAATCTAATGACTGTTACAGAGCCTAAGGAGACAGACACCCTGCTGACTAGACTCTTCTACACTGTCACAATTTATCACTCACGTCTCATCTTCATACTCTCCAGCCACATTTTACTCTTCTTTATGACCTGATATCCCTTATTACTAAGCTTCTCTGTTTCTGAATGATAAATGATGAATACAGATTGCTTAAATCTAAACTGATGTCTCTGCTGCTCCTGTCAACAAAAATCACACACACACATCCTTTATAAGACTGTATTTCTTCAGGATTTCCCCCAACTCAGGATGAATCCTGTTCAGGACAGACGGATTTGCAGACGCCAACAAAGATATCCACATTCATCTGTCGCTTTGCTCATCTTAAAGAGAAACACGGTTAATTATCTGTGTTTATGATAATCATTGTAAACACAGATACGCAAATAAACACAAAATGCAAAATGCATTGTTGATTTTAAACAGCAGCCCAACAGAAGGAGCCAACACAATGGGGCAAACGGACACTATGTTTTTTACACAAAGAAAGAAGTAACTTAGAGTATAACATTTGCCGAATTTACAAGAAGGCCCAAACAATTAAGAATTTGTCATAGACAGCATTTCAGAAAGTTTCTGAAGTTTCTTTCTCACTCAACAAATCTCAAAATTGCATGTTTTTTCAAAATCTGGATGTGATTACTAGTGTGTTGAGAGAGGCCCAGACCACCTCCAGATGTGATCTAAGGGATCAAATCTCAAATGTGTCCTCATTCTGTTGTGCATAGTTGCTCACAGTTTATAAGTCGGTAATCTGGAGTTAAGCATGAAGCCAAGTGAAGGTCAAGTCTGAGCTGTAACTCGAGTGCAAAATCAAATCTCCATCCCATGCATTTAGTCTACAAGCTCAGAAATTATCCACTGACCGGACAAGAAAATCAATCAATAGCAACGATCGGCGAACAACAAATTCCATTTATTATTTTCTCTACACTGATCCAACTTGTTGCTTTGCCACCTGACACTTGAGGGGGCGTCCCTATAATTCCTCAGCTCTAACAAAAGCAGATGAGACGTCCCTGTTTTCCTCCATGTTTAGTTTGAGCGAATGTTAAACCATCTGCTCCCCAAACTGATGGGAAACCCAGGGGCCTTGCAGTCTTGGCAGGGAAACCCTGTCTCTGGTTGGCTGGCTGACCCAGAGCTCATTTGTCAATCAGGCGCCTTTTCCCTTAATGAGGAGAAACAGTCCAACAGCTTGGATTGAGACTCCGCAGAAACATGGGAAAAGCAAGTTGGTTTACACTTCTCTGCTTCTCTATCCACACTCCCTCTCATTTGTTAAACACCACACAATACACACTTACTGGAAACACTGACACCTGTTCTTTGGCTTTATGATGAAAATTGTCTAAGCAGCTTTGAAACAAATGTTCAACAAAAATTTCACTGACTGAACCCTTTGATGTTGTATTACATATTTCACAGTCCTGCTCTGCAGATGAAAATTAACGTATCTGTAGCAGGATATTTATTATTCTAGGCACCACCACATTTGTTTTTGTGGTAAAAGAATGTAAAAAAAAATATTATGAGGCTAACATAATTTGAATTATTCATGTCCTCAACATGGGAATAACAAAAGACATGTTTGTGATAGACTGTCTGAGAGGGAGGGAGTGCCACATGTGACACACAATAGTTTGTCTTAATAGTTCACATCTGTGTGAAATTATGGAATCCTTTGGATGTTATTCATGTGGTTGTGTGGAAGTTACCACAAGATTCATGGACAGTCCACGCACATGTTGAGACATCGTACATCAGAGTCTACTGTTGTTAGCTTCAACTAATCAAATTATTGAATTACTGATTAACAAACTATTATATTGAAAAACACACACATTAATTTATATATATAGGTGTATACTCTACCATACACATTAACAAAGCCAATGAATTTCATCCAGAATTTTATTACTGCAGATATAAATGTCTTATCTCATTAAGCACAAATCACATACAAGTGTATACTAATCCTTTAACCACTCACACACCTACTTACACTATAAAATGACACAATGATTTTAAACTCTATAAAATTGTCAGAAGAATTAAAGGAACAATTTGTGATTCAAATGTAATCATAAGTGTAGCTTCACCCAAAGCTGCTGACATGAGGATAACTCCATGTTAGTTGTTCCAGGCCCAGGATCAAGGCAGAGTCCAAAAGGACCTCTAAGCCTTAAGGATTTATCTGAGCTGTTAGTAAACACATCAGGATGTCAAATACCAACATTTCATGTCGGTGAAATGTCCCAGGCATAGTAAGACAATGAGAAAAAATAAAGAAATATAGGCAAGGGCAGGGTCTCCCCTTAAAACAATCTACACTGACCCTAGGTCTCACACGGGAACTTAACCCTGTGAACAATCTGTCTTTCATGACTATCTCACAAACTGCCGTGATACTGGGCTATCAAATGTGAACCAATAACTACTTTTGTGTAATAAATGTGTGTTTTGTTCAATATAATTGTGTTGTGTGAAAGTTTAGTGAAAATATTACTGCTCTCATTCCATCAGATTCATATTCAGCAAATCCAGACATACATTATTAGGTGTTCTAGTACATGTAAATCTGTTTCCCTGGAGATGCAAGCGCATTAGATACGGAGCTATCAGTAGCCTTTCCCCCTGACGTTGTTGTTTGCTCTCTTCCAATGATAGCACAATGAAAACACAGGAAGCAGCTCAGAGAGCGATGGGGCTGCGATCGATGCCCCTGTGTCCAACTATGTGCTAGGTGATGTCTTAACGTCTGCCCTCCTCACTTCTCGACCCCCTCTCCTCAACCCCTCCGACAGGCTGTCAAGTCTCCCTCTACCGCTAATGTATCTGAATGCAGTGTCATCCAGGGCCGCCGCACAGCAGTCGATAAATACTGGAAATGCTATCCATCTCTGAAACATCACTCCTTCACTTACTGTAAGTGTGCATCACTGTGGGCACCATCCCCACACTGCTGACAGGGAGGAAGACAACACCAGGCGGCCCGGCTATGAGCGAGCATCATCAGACGCAACCACAGACACAGTTTTCACTGCTAAAATTGCAGAGAACAGACTGCGTGTCTGAATTGGGCTATGGTTCGTAAAATATGAGCTGCTATTTCAAACTGTTCCAGGAGTAAGAATAACCTACAAAAAGCAGTCCTTATGGATGAAATAAAATGCTGTTTTCTCCTCATATCCTCTAAATTTCAACATATTTTGGCTTCAGTGTTTGTATTTATTTCTTATGAACAACTGACTAATCCATCAGAGCGATCCACTGGCAACGAGAGGTAATTTTAGTCCTCCAGTTTTAGATAAGACTCCTACTGGAGTACATGGATAAACACCAAGTGAAGGAGACTTTGAGTCACGCATGATGTCAAGAGCAACACCTCCAAATGTTCAGTCTTTAATTAGTTTCTTAACCTCTTAACCATTTCAAATGAAAATTGAATTATAATATAATATAGTAGATCAGAACAGATTTTATCATTCAATATTATTAATAACAATGTCAGTCTTGTCTGTCATGGATGAGTCTTAATTAACTGATCTGAGATGGAGGGATTGAAGGAAGTAAACACAAGGCCTCAGAGCTGGACCAATAAATCAGGCTGGTCAATAACCTATATCCCTGGGTATTATCTTATTGCAGATATATTGGTACATGTGTATGCTTGCCAATAACTGAAAGGAAAATGCAGCACATAAATGCCAAAGTTGTATTTGAGGTCATGTAGAAACAGTGTTTTATATTGTTTGTCTATCAGGAAGCACTGCCACTGACATCGGTCAAAATTCTCTGATAACAAAATGTAAAGGAATGTCTATGTAGTGTGTTTACACTAAATTTATATATTATTGGCTATTATATATAATTATTGTATTTTTTAAACTCTCAAATATCGACAAAAAAGGCAAGTCAAACAGAAGTGAGGGAACATACCGCACCGTGTAACGTTTATGTCAGAGCTGACATTAGTTAACATGGACAGAATGTAACCATAGATGTTATTATATGAACTAGAGAGAGCATGCAAAGATTACAATGAGAATGGCTCGCCTGCTGCAAACTCCCAAAAAATGTTGTAGCTTTTAGTTTTACTTCCGTGGTTACATTGTGACAACAAAACAGATTTTTGCAATACTGCAAGTGACCACTGGGAAAAATGAGAAGTAAGGCTGAGCGGCAATGGCTAATCTAGCTTCTATTATATGTCTATGAATGTAACTATATATACATTAGCTACATAGCTTCATGTGGCCCGTCTTGTCATTGTTTATCTTTGCTATCATCACTTACACATTACTTAACGTTAGCTTTCTTTATGCTGTCTTTCTAAGTGCTAATAAAAGTTTGACGAGCTCCCAGAAGTCTCAGTGAGTGTTGCAATACAGAATATACAGATGAACTCTTTGTGGTGTAATTAGTCAAATTTTATTACTTAAGATATGGCTAACATCTCCTCTCAGACAGCCACAGCTTCTTCTCCTGTCTCCTGCATTAACGTTCAACAGCCCTCTTTGTCTGAGACCGAGTAAAAATGCTGTCGATTCCGAGAAGAGACGAAGATCTCCAAAAAGCGACTATAGCACAATGACTCTAATGTACAGCCTCAATTGTGACCGACAATTCTACGGTCTTACTTTGGTTGGTTTGGCACGAGGAAGAGCATCAGCAACAGTCTTGGAATTCACTGCTTTGAGACTTTATTTTCGAGACTGTAATTTATACTGTAAAATATCCAGATTTGTCAGTAAGTCTGTGTGGTAGACTTAATGAAAAACATTTGCTGTGAGAAACCTGCATGACTCATAATATTTCTCAGTAACACTGAAGAGAAAGTATCTTGGATCAATCTATGAGTCACACATCATGATTCACCAATTCTGCGGTCTTGTTAAAATTCCTAAATACACACGGTGAAATGTCAGTTTCTGTACCTGATTTACAAAAGAACTACCTGCACCACCATCTAATCCTTAAAACCATCCATCAAACTTCCCTTTATTTTATCGGCGATCAACAAGTTGTCTCACAACAAGAGAATGCCAGCAGTCAGCACACACGCACACACACACACTAGTAAAATCTACTCTGACTCCATGGAAAAGTGTTGATTTTCACAAAATAATTGTATTTTGTTGTCTTCTGCTCTCTTGACTCCTGACTGTTGGCTGTGAAGGCTGGAAACTTGTTGGCAGAAGCATCTCATTAGACCGTTTCCACCTTCAAACCTTCTACTTTTCACAAGGTTATGAGACATCTGTACACTTCTGGAATATACAACAGCAATTACAAGCGCTGGTTATTGTGATCATGATTGTGCCGTCTAAGCTGGGCTTGAGTTGGAGTGCAGGAAAGTATTATGCACATAAAGGTGCATGCAGAACTAAAACATGTGGAAACAGAGTGTGAAGAAAATTTAAAAGCCAAGTCAACCATGTCGTAGCTGTACAGAGGATGCATTATTGCTGGTGTAAATTCAGTGTATAGTGCTCTATTCAAGTTTAGAGCAAAAATACCCCAAATTTACACCCAATGTGTTTTAATTCACAATGTTTACATTGGGTGAAAATACTAGACAGGATATTAGGACATTTCTTTAGCCCATTTAATCTTAAAAATGTATCAAGAAGATGACATAAGTGATCGGCACTGGCTCGAAAATGTCTTTAATTGTATTTTTGTGTGTAAAATCCTGTAAAAATCACAGTATGCTGGCTGTAAACTGGCTACACACAAACTATTTCTTCAACTCAGCAGGGAGTTCCACGTTCCTCGTCAAAGTTGGCTAAATCATGCTTCAAACATTGGCTGAATTTTCAAGAGTTATCTGAAGGAAAATAGGTTTTATGTGAGTCTCCCATCAACAGACATGCCAACTTTATGCTAAGCACATTCAGTTTTTTAGCCATTTCATTGTAGTAAGACCATTTTTTGAAACCTGACTTCAGTGTATAAAATGGTCATTTTGTGACTTGTAGAATAATCAGAGCCTCATGAAACTGGGGAATTCAGAGGATGGATGGCTTTCCTAGGTGTACTGACAATAAGGGGGCCTCTGACAGCTTGATTCCACCAGGCTTAGCTGTGTCACATTATGGTTGCGCCACGTCTGTCATTGATATATCTGATGGATGCCATGTCAAGCTGCACAGAGCTGACTGAGCAGGCAAGAAGCCAGACAACAGCAAAGAAAATCTGATCAATTTTCAAAACAAAAGACCATGTGAAGGCTAACAATCATAAAAACAGAGAAAAGCACTGGTATTGGCAAGCTACTAGAAACACAAAAAACAAGGCTCTACTGCTAACACCTCTGAAAAACTGCTGGTGGGGCATGACGCCATGTAGTGGATGAATCAATACCATGCCACAGACGTGATGTGCTCAACGGAATCAAAGGGTGAGCAATAGCCAGAACAGAAGTGCTCACTATCCAGTCACCGAAAAATCTCTTACAGATCTCTTACAGAGATCTCCAAAATGTTTCAAAGTTTTTGATACCAGATCACAACAGAATTTTTACTATGGTTACAATGTTTCTTGACAATTTTTATCAATTTTTCAGTGTTCAAAAATGATTAAATTGTGCATGAAATCCATGAAATAAACAGCATCATCCCTTTCTTTGCAATAAAATGAGCTCTACAATTGTATAAATTTCATTATTGTATTTGTGACTACTTGTGAGTGATTTATACCTGATTGCTAATTGAGCTGACTCCAACTGACAAGCACAATAAATTAGTGCATTTTCCAATGATATTTGGAGTTCACTGCAGCCTCCACAGTCAGCGTAATTAATGGCGCCAGGGGTCCTGCGAAAGTGGGACCAGCTGTGTGTTATGTCTTGTCACCAGTCCCACTCTGTTTGACACCTTCGGCCACGTCCCTCTCTTCCGATGCCAAGAATACTGGTGGAGTAGTGCTCAGTCTGAGGACTCTTTGTGCCCACCCTCAGAGAACAAACACTATTAAGACTCAACAACGTGCCCCCTTGCCCATCCCCAGAGTGCAGCCAGTGCCAGCGTCTGTAACTGGAGAACAGAGAGCAAAACAGCTGCTCCCAGTCTATCCTGCATCTGCCACAACTGTGATCTCATGGAACAAAGCGAGAATGCAACCACACGTTTCGACTGGCTGTTCAGTCACACTCCAGCCATTGTCCCTTCATTTCGTCTCTACCTTTTCTTCCTCTGTCTCTCTGTCACACTGATACACTCCAAGATGCACAGCACTGATAATTATCACTTTTTTGAATTTATATCAGTCATTCACTTTTTCCTTTGTCCACCTACTCTCTGTTATATATTTAACTTCACTGTGTTGTAGACCTGGAATCCTTAATGCCCCCCTTCATGCATTTAGCTGTAAAGCAGTGGTGCACCCCAGTTGGTCACCAAAGCCACTGGCTGAGTTCTTCCAACTGATTGATGGGGATTTGATGTCCTGCAGACAGGTGCATCAGGCAAGCGGGCTGCATCTACTATTCGAACTGTGACTGCCTGTTTACTATCAGTAGAACGTTTACTGTTACTACATTTATTAACAAGGTAGTCATTTAGATTCATCAAGGTGGGAGACTTGCAATACAGTAAGGGTCAGCCTCTACAACTGCAAGATCCTTCACTCCCCATAAAGGAATAAAAGATGCCACTGAGCTGACAGGTAAAGAATAATTGGTAAATGACAGCACCTTTAAACTCCACGTCCCCCAGTTTTTAATGCAGAAGGGTCGTACAAAACATAATTTTTCAAATCAGCAGTAAGATTGCAACAAACAAATGCCAATATGACAATATGATGAATTTTTGTGACACTTGTGAGACCATTTTAATGCGAATATCAAGATTGTGGTTGCATTAAACCAGTCTTTGGGCATAATATTACAACATTATTACATAAAACTCCAGGGTCTTTAAGCCAACTAATGACCAGTGTTTTGCTTTTTACATCCAGTAGCTGACATCAGGTCTACTTGGACAAAGATCATTTGTCCAGAAAGCTGTAAAAAAGCAACTTTTTCAGTCATATACAGATCCCTAGCAGCATTTCTGTGTCTCTAGATGATTCTCTGCCAAATACAGTTTTATTCCGTTCATTCCTTAACTCAAAGCTTATACAGTGTGTGTGATGTCTGGAAATGACAACCAAAGATTTCTACCTCAAATGGACTCACTCTAATTCTCATTCACAGATTCTTCAATGCTCTTTGACACTTTCTCAACGAGGCACTGACAGCTGCTTTTGACAGCACACCTGAGCACCCATCCCTGCAAGGCTGCAGCTTTTTACTGCACAAGGGAGCGGAAGTTATCAAGAAATCATTCAGTACTCTGGCACACATCAAAATTGCAGCACTTATTCATACTGTATCTTGGAAGTAACACTTTTCCATCACCAACCTGAAGCAAAACAGTCAGTGCATTATGGGAGGGTGTCACATACTAATCACATTGGAATTATATTAAAATATTTCCTAAACTTTATTTTTCAGACAAGAAGATTAGCAGCCTTCATCCAGCATTATTTGGCCTGAAATCATTTATCTGTTAAAGGATGCAAATTGTGATTTTTTTGTTTTCAAAAGTAGTAAGCTACTACTGGCAACTACTTTTTGAAGCAATTATATTGACAGTCCAGGCCCTCAGGTGAAGTGGGAACCTTCTATGTGGACCCACGGCTAATGGTGACTACAGCAATACCAATGAAAAAACCAAACAAAAAAAAACAACCAAAGTAGACCAAGCTCTGTGAGGCTGTATCACATCCACAGGCATGGATGTATTACACACAAGATATCAGACACAGTCCAATGACAAATTTTCCAATGACACTTGGCACATATGCCAAAAAAGTTTTAGGGTGGCCCATTGAATATGCTTGTTCATGTTTTTTTCCCACTGGGCCTTGCTTGCAGTTTGAGGTGTTCTGTCGGCAGTTTTACAGTTATATCCTTTATAATGGTGGCTTATGGGAAGCTGCAGATTTTCTTTTTTTGCAATACCACTGGGAAAAACTGGAAGTAAGACTAAGTGGCAACGCCCTATCTACCTGTAGCTCACAGTGGCTAATGTTAACATACTGATGATTAGCAGGTATACTGTTTACTATGTTCACAATCATGTTAGCATGCTAACATTTTCTAATTGGCACTAAACACAAAGCACAGCTGAAGCTCATATTTTGCAGGCAGTTGGCAGAATTTAATAAATGAAAAAGTTGTGGACCAACCAACCAACCGACTGTAAAAAAGCTTCTTTTTTTCTTGCAGAAAAGAAAATTTCTATCAGAAAAAAACATTTATAAACCACATAAATCTCTAACTTGTTTCATTTTAGCTTATCAAATTAATTTAGCCTCGTGCACAGCAGAGGTATGATTGACTTTTCGAAACACAACTGTTTGAAGAGTTCTGCCGTAGTCGTGTGGTTCCATTATGATTGTCAGTCACACTGTTGGATTTCTTGGCAATAGACAAACATTACAGATTGATTTACCACATCTGAGCCACTTACTTGTGGACTGATGATGACTGGTTTACAGAGCACTAATACTTCTATCATTCTTGTGACAAACTTTGTGAGAAAATATACATCAGACAACAACAGCTTGAGCTTACTTATAGAGACTCCTCCAAACTCTGAACCTTGGCTGGCTACTTCTTCTAATGCAGCTGACTTCTCCCTCTGGTGCAGTTTGATCAGGAGAAATGGTGCAGTGTCTTACTCAGCAGCAGTCAAACTTCCACAACACAAAGGCTTTACATACAACAAGCTAATAATGTAGAAATTTCTGGGACTGACATTTAAACTGGAAAACAAAATGGCCAATTCTGCCATTCTCGACCCAACATAACGACGCCTCTATGAGCCATTAAATCTGCCACAAATTGGCCTCGGCTTGTATTCGCTTCTATAGTTAGATGTGGTTAAGGCACGCAGCCAGTGTGGCTGTGCGCCTGTAGGTATGGCAGAGTGTCAGTCCACCAGACAGCCTGTCTAGGAAGGATCAATACAGGATTACGGACAAATCCTTCCCTTCAGACCTTGTCTGTAAGTGTGCACAATCCTAAAGTGTTAAAGGTTTTCCCTCATGAAGCCAGGTGATTTCACAACTTTCCAGTGTGCCTGTCAGCAGACAAAAACACAAACCTTCTGCTCATATCCATCATAGAGACAAAACAACCACATTAAGTTTTGAAAGTCAGCACTTCCTTGAGGATGCATTAGTTTTGGATGTGTGTGTGTGTGTGTGTGTGTGCGCACGCTTGCATGTGTGTGTTCTCAGCTGATCCAGTGGGTGCCATTGCCAGGTGTGTCCATGCAGGGAGTGGAAAAATGAAATGGAGGAACAGAGGAAAGCTGGCCCACGCTGCTTATTTGACATCACAGTGGAAGAGGTTGACTTTGCAGGCTCCAGTGACTTTAAATAACCAAAACAGATGATTGACAGAATGACTGACACCTACCGAGGTGAGCTGGGAGAGAGTGCCTGGGAAAAGATCCATAAGACCAGCCCACGATAAGTTATATGGTCATATATTTTATGTGATTCTGCACTGGTGGTCTTTAAATGGTCACAAAGCAAATATGGGCATTGGCTTCTGACTTTTGTTTGGAATGACTGTTCTGCAGAGATGAAGTGACTTTTAAAGCGTTTAAAGGAACAGATCTCATAATTTGATGTGGGGTTGTATGAGGTAGTCCTCAATAGTCAGTGTTTTAACTACAGTAGATAGATGTATGCACACCCCCAGTTAAGAGAAGCAGAGATGTACACCAGCATGTAAGCTATGCATTTAACTGCTATGGACAGGATCCTTTTAGAGTGGCTAAAAGGTATTTTAGCCACTTTAAAAGGGTCCACCTAAAAAAAAAAAAATACCAGTATAAGTGTACGCTATATTTGGAATATTTTCACCACTTTACCTTGCTGTCAGACAGCTGGTGCCCCTCTCTGTGACTTCAAACCGGGGGCGTGCTGATTGCCATCTACTGTAGGTAATACACTGACTATCTAGTGCCTCATAAAACCCCACTTCAAATAATTTGAAATATTCCTTTAATGTGGCTCTGGTCCCTGCATTTACTCAAAATCAGACAGAAAATGCAAACCTTACATGCAATAATATATACAGCATGTGATCTGTCTTCCAGAGGGAACTGTTCGCCCCCTCTCCTGAAAACAAAGGGAAATAAAAATGTGAGCAGACCCACACACACTGCATACATCAAAATAAAACTCACACACAGACACTTAGGATAGACAAAACAGAATTTCTTAATTGACCTCACAGAAACCATCCAACCAGATCACCATGAAGCCAAATGATTGTCTTTACTCAGCTAATTCCAGAGCTTTTCAACTTTAAAAACAACACCGACAAACTATCTCTGAGAGAGGAACACACATCTGCCTCATCTGTCAACACATCATAACTGAGCCAATAACAAACTCTGAGCTCAGAGGGAGGTGGCGGAGAGGTCAGTCTGCTGTGTATGTGTGTGTCTGAGCATAAGAAGGAGGGAACAGAGAGGGAACGAGTGTCTATACACAGCATGGATCCGCTCTGCAGGTCTACGCTCAGGCTCCCCCTCAGACCCCCTGGGAACCGAAGCCACAGTGGGCAACCTGAAACCCATGATGTCATCCTCAGAGAGCACGGGCTACCGGCAGTCAGTGAGAAAGTGTACAAGACCCAAAGTCAACATCACACAATTACTGGGGTTAATTGTATTTACAGTTGTGCAGCTGTGCTGGATTAAGGGGCTTGCCGATAAAGTGTGGTACATGTGTAAGGAGAGGCACGGAGTCCTTGCTAGGGAGGTTTATTAGAGGAAAGTCTTGACAACGATTCTTCATTAGACTAAAATTTCCACAATGGCCCTTCCATTTAAAGTGCTATTTATCCATCTAGATTGCTTTGGTGTGAGTTACCAAGTTTTGGACATATCAGCTGTAGAGATGTCTGCCTTCTCTCAAATATAATGAAACTAGGTGGCACCCAGTTTGTTTGGCGCCAAAAAACTACATTTGAAAAACTCAACAGCAACGTCTCTTTCCAGAAATCATGACCTGGTTACCTAAGATCTATAACTCAATCTAGTCTCAATCTAATTTTTTGATTAGAACAATTTCGAACAGTTTCATGTAGGAACACTGTCTTTCATCTGAACTACACCTGCCAACTGTATCATAACCAAGGAGGATCACAATATTGTTTAAATCCCACGCTGTCCTGAGCAGAGGATGTGAGTGGAGTGAGTGGAAGAGAGTGGGGGACGGTTGAACAGAGCGCAGAACGGCTTTTTTAAAAGGACGGAGTGTCGCCTTATCTCCCACTCCATCCCGCTCCAATTTCGCTCAGGTACTGCGCCACGAGTCTGACGTATGCCCAAGTGCACATTGCACAGACACCCACACTATTTTGAAATGTCCTGTTGATGAACTGTCCAGAGCTGTCTCTCTCTCTTCATCTCCTTGGTGTGTGTTGTTGTTTAGTTTGCTGTCTGCTGTGGTCTAAAACATCCTCACTGATGTAAACTGAGTGAAACTGATTTAAATGATCCTGCTGCCTTAATACAAAAACATGAATATCGTGCACCATTATATAGACTGAGCTGAAAAAAGATGAAGATACTATTAACAATAATAACAGTGAAGAAATAAATATATACATATCTATAGTGACCTTTTCCTAAAATACTGCTGGTTCTGTGGTGTTGGCCTGCAGTGCGCCATACAAGCTTCAACTGATGCGTGTACATTGAAGCTTTTAATGCGTCTGGCCTACAGGCTACGGTTTAAACTAAAGCTGAATTACAATGCAGATTTTTCTTTTTTGGAGCGATTTAAGCAAAATCTGAGGTGAGAGTGGAGCGTGGTGCAGAAGGCAGAAAGAATGTAGCTCCTACATGACACTGCAACTCACACCAAAACAAAACAGGCAGATGGATGAATAGCACTACAGGTAAGAGGAAAAATATTTATTTTTGATTCTGGGATGAACTGAGTCTGCAGGTTTTAATTCTAACCTGCAATTAGACTTGGGTTTGTGTTGAACACCTGCACATTCTCAGCTTTCTACTGCACATGATTGCCTATCACAGTGGTTCCCAAACTTTTTGTGGCATGCCCCCATTTGGATGCCAAAAAAGTTTGCACCACCCAAAACAAAACAATAATTGGGGATGGAACTGCTAAAAAAGGATTCATATGCTGATTTTTTGTGAAATAAAGGTTAGCAGGATAGAATAACCAAACTCTTCTTTGTTTATTTCCCCTACAGAGACACATATTCATTCAAATTTGTTTCATTCTTTTTGTCTCCCCTGGTCTTCCATGACCTCCCTGCAGTGGCTCTGTCCCCCCTCCAGGGGGGCCGCCTGGCCCCCCAGTTTGGGAACCACTGTTTTCAGTGACACTCTGTGGATAAGTAAATTCTCTTTGCTCATTTTAAAGGGAGATAAAAGTTTTTGCTAGGCTGCAGAGGAGTGGACACGGAGGTGGTGGAGACTGACTGTTCCTCAAGGAAGTACTGAGAGGCCTCAGTACATTTTTGTAATTATATGTATTTTGGATCTGAGCCAATAGAGAGCCTTGCAGAAACTCATATTGCTGAAAAGTTTTCATTTATTAGATGCTGTCAAAAGCAAATCAGATGAGCACATCGATTTGTATGAGTCTGTATCTAGAAAAACAGCACGTTTTTCAATAGAGTTACAGAAAAACCCTCCATTTTACTCCAAATTTAGTCAGTGGCCAATGCATACAGTATGTCACTGATCTATACTCAGCCTAATTGAGGATTTTCTCAAGGTCAATGTAAAAAGTCAATGTAAAATACAGAAAGAAAAGGTAATCTCTTTTTTTCCCTCTCCATGCTGAGACATGCTGTATAGTAATTAAAGCCACTAAATGAGGAAAAAATGTGATCTGAGGTGAAGCACTGGCAGCCAGACTTTATACATTTTGTGTGTGTGTGGAGAAGAGAGAGAGGACACAGGGTCAGACATGTCATCACATGCTGTCCGTGATGGATGGTTATTTCCTCCTACTCTACAGGTTCTTATAGAGGAACACTGTTCCTGTTAAATTTTGTCTTACTGTCTTACTCCTAGTGTGCAGGGCTGATTCAAGGTTTCACCTGTTGGACCCACAGAGGCCTGAACCCTGGATCCTTAAAGTAGCAGCTCTATGAGTATCACCTCGTGGTATGATTAGTTTACTGCCATGCCAAATGATGTTCTTTGCTGTGCTGCAACTGGCTGCTGTGTAGAGATCAACCAATGTTTCTTCCAGGGCCAATACAGATACAATTATTAGAAATCAAGGAGACAGAAAAACAATTTATTGGAACTGATATACAAAAAAATATATAAAAATATTAATGCCAAATTTTAAAATAACCATTTTCTGCAAATTTATACTTCCACTCCACTACAATATTGTCTTTTTTTCTCTACTTTTACTATTAATTCAAAATATTAATCAACTATTATGAATAATTATGATGTATTTACATTAAGCTATCCAGACATATATAAAGTAGCAAAATTAACAGTTTAGATACACTGTAAAAAAAAAAGGTAAGAAAAATCATAATTTCAGTTTTGAATCAAACTAATCAAAACTAAAAGCTTTGTCATACTATAATGATTTGAGATAATTTTCTTTTGTTCTTGGGAAAATTAAAATCTTTTTAAAAACAGAAGTGAAGAATTTTCAATTGCAACTATTTAATTTTCTGCATCTAAATAATGACAAATCCCGTTCACAGCTCACTGAACAATTTTTGAAGCACAATTTTTGGAGGTTTCTAAAACTCAGAGATTCTGGTTTACTTGAAGACAAAAAGATTTTTCTTTTTCAAAACTTAAGAGTTTGAGGTTGACTTAACACTCAAAAACTTAGTGAAGACAGCTGCTTTGAAATTATGAAGTATTTCTTCTGTTTGATCAAAAGTAAAATCAGCAGAGTATTACTGTATGTAATAAGCATTCATGATCACTGGGTTACATTTTATCTATGATGAGGTCACTACAGCTTTGGTGCTGCTTATGTTCCTATGCGTTGCTTTGAATATGTTTTTTTTTTCTGTTCTGTTCTGTTGCATCACTCTGTATTAATGTTTTGACTAAAAGCCTTAAAGCCAAATATCAAACACTGAACCAGAGCAGCCAAATCAGATCAACCCTGACAGCACAACCTAAAATGAGCTTTGAAATATAACCATGTGACCCAACATATGTTCATCATTAATTCGAGGAGGCTGCGAGAGGATTGCTTTGGATGCTGACTACTTCCCAAACTGTTCTGGGCTGACTGAGAACTGGGTTAAGTGTCAGTGAAATGTCAGGATGATCTTGTGCAGTATGTTTATCATCTTTTTAGCGGATGTTAATCAGCAGTTTTGACTCTCTTATGATCTGCTGAGCTTCGAACTGAAGGCTCTGTGTGGAAGAATGTAAACAGCCATGGCAAGCAATTATAGTCTCATTATATTTGTTTACAACAGTCATCTGTGGTTCTGGGCCTTCAAGATGGTGTTATAATTGTTCATTTGTTCTTTGTGTTTCACAGCAGGAAATTGTGTTCTTGTGTTTGATTGACAATTGACCACTGGAGGCAATTTTACAGTTGCCTCACTGACAAAGCACATTCACGCTCCACTGTCTAGATGATAAATTTTGTGCATTTGCGTCACACATAACCCATTCTTCAGTTTAAGATGAGTGTGTCATGTTTTCCTCTTCACACAGCGCCTTAACCCTGCACCCTCACAGGACAGGCCTGTGATCAAAGCCTGCCAAATTCCTGGGTGATGATTCCCCTTTTGGGTCCGATGTCAGGATCAGAGACTGGAGCAGGGAGACAGCATACTCAGTCAAACAAGCCACATAACATTAATTTGCCATGCCTGATCCATTGCAAAGGCACACATGCATCCTTGTGCATGCACACAATGACCAAAAAGACGAGGCGCGGAGACAGCTGTCCTGTCACCCTGTGTCTAACATGGACAGACAGTGGGTGAAGAAACGATTGGATGCAGTGAGACATCCATTCAACTCATGGGAGGTTGAGAACATTAGGATGATGATGAACTCAGTTTGTTCTGTGTCCACAGTATTAACTTGTCCGTGGACAGGAGAAATACAGCCTGCTTAAGTTTCTGTAAATGAAACAATAGAACCAGAACATGTCAAGAACTGTATCTTCAAAGTCTACCCAAAAGTCTAATTTATGATTTTAAAGACAGACAGTGGTTGCATTTACATGCACACCAATACAACATTAAATCATGGCATGACTTAAGAAAATACTTCAACAGTTTGGATAATACACGCATTTGCTTTCTTGCTGGTAGTTAGATAAGAGGATCAACACCACTTTCGTGAGGACTCAACAAATTTGATTAATAATGACTCGAAACTTCACTTCGACTTGAGGCCTTTGACTTCCCCCAAGCCCACAGATTGAAAAGTATCCTATTTTTAAAAAAAGTGTCACTAATAAATAAAATTCCCTTCATTTCCTGAGCCAGCAAAGTTAACGATATTCATTATCAATACAATCACCAAATCCACTCTGTTTGAACCAATCCAACGGCATCCAATCAATTTGCAGGACAGAACCATGTTGTAAAAATGATCCCAAAGAAGTTGTACAAAGAGCGCAATGTCAAGGCTAATATTACCACAGTTAGCAAGCTAAAGCTGAGCTAACACTAGCTTAACAGCTGACTTTGTAAAACAATGAGGCTGGAAACTAACTGTTACATTATGACTTGTTTAGGATTCATAACTCAAAGTTTAGGACTCAAGACTTGGGACTCTTGTCCTGGAACTGCAAAGACAAGACTTAGCCTACTTGTGACTTGCAAAACAATGACTGTCAATATCACTTTCATGTCTGTACCATTAACCATTGACAAAAAATAAAGATGGATAATGTGTCTCCACTTCCTCCCACTGCAAAAAAATTAAGCCATAACGTCCCGGATACAAGCGCTTCCATCTTGACATCATTTAGAAGCAGAGCCTGTGCCAAAGTGACCAGTGGAGGAGCTGTGCTTTTGAGTTCCCACCCACAAACCTGGTGGACTCAATTACAAGCAGAGCTTAGCTGTCATTTATGGCATGAAACCCTAGCCTCAAATAACTAATTAAAACCAAACTGATCAGAAATTTAAGACTTGAACATACATCAGTGTGACACAACTACCTAAAAGGACAGAAACCATGTTTCAAGAAAAATTTGTTTGATATTTACTTTGATGTTTTAGTTTGACCCACATCCTATCTATTAACATTGGGGAGGCAGGATTTATAACTTATACTGCAGCCAGCCACCAGGGGGCTATCAAGATGTTCTGGCTTTACTTCATCTCTCTCATGTTGTCTATTTCTTTATATGTCAATGGTCTATATGCTAAAATGAAGTTGAAGCCAGGAGACAGTTGGCTTAACTTAGCATTAAGACTGGACGCAGAGTCCAGCAATTCTCTGAACATGATATATGATGTGTTAATAAGTGAGTTTTAGAGGTGTTAGTAAGCAGGTTCTTAAACTTTGGACAGAGGCAGGCTGGCTGTACTCCACAGGCTTCACATGTAGTACACTTGACACACACACACACACACACATGCATTGAGTGTGTCATTCCAGACATGTTTATACAGATGAAAGTTAGATCTCAGAGTGGAAACCCTCAGGGCTTTGTCTTTGCAAGGGGATCCCCTGGCCCCCACCTTCTATCCCTACATCCCTCGATCCCCCTGTGTCCTTCTGAACCCTGGTGAGGGTTCAATTTTAGGGACTAAACTCCTGCTTGGCCCCTCAGGACTGTCTGTCTCTCTATGATCTGTTTTGCTTGGTTTAGGCCAATTTACTGCCTGCAGTTATACTGTTACCACAGTAGACTGTCAAGCCACCATGAGAATATTCCCACAACAGACTCACATAGATGGTTTTCATGATCCGCAGCTTACACCGACACTGAAACCTAGAAAAACAACAACACTGAGGAGGACCTGTATGAACACTGCCAACAGGATTTATTGACAGGTGAAGACCATTAGCTTTATTCTGCTGTTGATTTTGGTTTGATGCGATGCCTCGTGGTCAGTCAGACTTGAACAGCCTTGGATGAGTCCCAGCCAAACCTAACTGGGAACACAGCCGCCACCGGCCCATCCACACACAAAGAGCAGCCAAAAAACTCCTCCTCTTTTCTGTCCGAGCCTGTCAGCGAGACTGAGGGCCTCCTGTCTGTGATTGATGACCAGGGTTCTGCATATTTCTGAACTCGACACGTGTTGTTGGCTCTGTTGGCTGGGATTCGTCTCTGCTCTATTTAGTTAACATTATTCTTATTATTTCTCTGACCAGCCCAGCTGTTCACTACATGTATGTGTATGTGTGTGCACATGTGCGCACACAGGGAGGGGTTTTTCCATGCCCTCAGCTGTCCAGGTATGTGTAATGAAATCTTTGAGTTCTGTTTTGAAAACCCTTGGAGTTCCAGCCATTTTCACATTTGAGGTTTTTCTCTCAGCTCCCTTCTTCTCACCCACGTGTACTCCCATGGAACAGTCCACCCAGGGTTACTTACTGCCTAATTTGCAGCACTTTCAAAAAGTAAAACAAACACAGGTTTTAAAAGGTGGGGAACACCCACCAGCTTCACCACTTTGTGTCCACAAGCAGAAAACAGTTCATAATTGTCGAAAAAGCTGCGTATGTGTGTCTGTGTGTGTGTTTAAATCAAGCATTTCCAGCTCAAACTTGAATCAGGAAACCAATAAAGCCACAACATGTTGGCACTTGAGACAAAAGTCGCTTATCTTCCTGTTTCTTGCCAGTGGGAGTCGTGTGCCCAAAGCTCTGCGATCATTAATTGAACTTGATCTTTACAAAACGTACAAGGGAGCTACTGTTGTGTTGTTCAAAGCTGCATTACACAGGTGGAGGAAAGGAGGAGCAGCTGTTCTTGGACACAAATGCAAGCACTATCATAAAAATACACACACACACCTCATAAAATTTATAGGAGTGAGCACAAACTCCAAAACAGAGACAAACTTGTGATAAACGGCTGTTCAAAAACACAAACCACTGTGGCTGGCTTAAAATGCAGAATAAATATTGTTGACATGATTCAACATGATGATAGTGTGTATGTTATCTCAAGTATAACATACACACTAGTCACTCAATTTAACAGCTGCTCATTCAGCTTTTTTCCTCAAATTGAATTGAGTGACAGTGAATACTTGTTATCCTCTCCATGCTGTCTCAGCATATGATGATGTGATTGAGGTGTGTTGACAAGCCGAGCAGCTCTCTGTCAGACAGACTCAGATGAGCTACACCAGGAATGAGCGCTCCAGTATTTGTCTCTTATCTTGTGTCTTTGTCTGATACTCATCTAATGCTGATGAAATGATGGACAGAATTCCATGTCCATCCATCTAGCTGCAATCTAATTTACTGAAACTACTTTATACAAGTAACTATATTCATTTAGTTTAGTTTATTAAATTTATTTAAAAACTCATTCATTTCAAAAACGAGAGAAGATGCTTTTGATCACTTGCAGGTGATGTGAGAGTGAGAAGTCACATGTCAATGGTTGTATAAAACAAAGCAGTCAAAAAATAGAATTACTGCCTCACAGTTGTGTGTCAGTCAAGTTGCAGTTTACATCCATGTCTGTCATATAATGTATGACTTGAAGGAATTTATAAATAAAACGCATTAAGTGTATTTTTTGGCAAAATTTCTCACTATACATGTGTGATTCCACTGAATAATTTCCAGTGAGAAACATGTTGTCTTCACTTAGAGTCTATTTTTACAGAGGAGCACAGAGGTCTGATAGAGAGCTGAACATCATGATGTCACAGTGAAGTTGACCCGCTGCGGAAAAGGAAGCACAGGGGGAGTCACGCAAGCAAACACATGCACAACTCATTCAAGCACTCATGCTCACACACAGACCGATCGCATGATCTCCCCCAGGTACACTTGGCGGAGATAATGACACACAAGACAATACACCCTTTGAGTGCCAACGTCATGGTTACATCGCGGTGTTATCCTGAGGCAAAACAAAGGAGAAACAGAGTAGTTGGCCACAAGTGAAAATGTTATCCTGGTGTGTTGTTGGGTGCCAGAATCGAAGTAGTAATGGCTCAAAATTGAAGTGTCATCAGATACCAGCTGCCACTGCCAATCAAAAATTAAAAAGCACATTTTTCAGATTATACACACTCAGTGCTCTGTGAGCAGATGAGGTTGACCGACTGAGCCTTCCTCAAACATGCATGTAGCAAAAACGCCAAAGTAAATACAAGATTCGACAACTAGAGGATTCTACAAACCAAGAAGGCAATTTATCCCCTGACACTATCTGATCCTTAAATCCTAATCTGTGTATTCTGGCATGCCAACATGCACTTGTACATGGCCACTCATGTGTGACTGCACCTCCACGTGTAGAGCTGCGTAGTGCTAATTAACAGCTGTGTCTGCTCTTGAACACCTGCAATAACAATCCAGGCTGTAACAGGTTAGCTAGCTGCTACTCTCTCCCTCTTTCTTTTTATTGTAACCCGATCCAGCCTCCTCCTCTGCTACGTGAAGCTCTCAGAGCCACCGAAGAGGCCAGACTTGGAAAGACAAGGAGAGAGGCTGGTCTCTTCTCAGTCTGGACACAACCGTAACTAAAGATGAAGGACAAATGAGTGATTGGTGTGGCTAACTTATTTTTCCCTGTAAAAGCTGATTTGAAAAGCAGAAAAATGCTCCACATGTCTGAATTTAGTCTTTCAAGGCAGCAGCAAGAGTCTATGAAACAGTTCAGTGCTACAAAACCAACAAAGCCTTCAAAAGCAGTTCATCACCTCAATGAAAGTGTTGTTTTACCACAGGGCCGATTGAGGCAAGAACTAATTTTTTCAAGGAAGTCTGCAAATTTTCTTTTACTGAAGACATCAGGCCTCTGAACTACAAACAATGCACATGGTTGAGGGCTGAATACCAGTTATTATAGCAATATTTGTAGCTATAAAAGAGGTTTAACCATCTGCACTTCATATGTTCAAAGAAACATGCTCAAAAGAGGACACACTATCTCTAACCAGACTGCAGGACAACTGCTCAAAAATAAACAGAAAAGAAAAAAAACATTCAAAATGTCACTGGGGAAAGTCTGAAAAATCATGAGAACACAAACTGCTTCAGCAAAGAACAGCAGCTGTCACAAGTTGAAACTATCCACCAGGGATATGACAGACGTACATATACAGCAAATAGGGGTGGGAATAACCACTGCAAAACTACAGTAACATGACTCACCTTTTGTTTGCAGAAGTGATTTAGTTAATCCAGTGTTTAAGTCCTTTTCATGAAGTGTTGACATGAGTTTGTCACCTGTCACCTGTTTTGGCTGGCTCTTTAATCCTGCAACCAGTGCCAAAATCTGACAGGGATTGCAATGCGATGTAGCATTGTGTTTGTGTGAGCTTGTTTCCAGATAAGGCCGTGTGCCATTGGGAGTCTATAGAAAGCCCATGTCTATAATTGTGTTGAAAAAAAGACCCTGTGCGCCATTTTAATGAGAAACTCTCTCAAAGTAATTACTTACTTATCTCAAAATGATAACATAGCATCTCAAAATGAGATAGTTTCTCAAAATAATGAGTCAGTATCTCAAAATATAGATAAAAGTTCTCAAAATAATGATATAATAGGTCTAAATAATTACTTTTTATCTCATAATAAAGAGAAATTGTCAACACATAATGACTTAGAAAGTTTGTCATGATTTTGATATACTAGGGGCCCGTGCCCACATAGTGTTTTTTTCTGAGTGCAAGCATCTTTTTTCCGTTGTTCTAAATGAGGAGAGCAACTTAACTCATATGTGTGCAGAAGCCCAGAGGGAAGGACATTTTTACAAGTGTCTGTGTTCAGTTTGTAGCTTCCCGTGTGTTCAGTTTGTAGCTTCCCATGGCCTGTGTGGGAATCTCTGCGGTTTGAAGTTTAGTCTCTCTGTGTCGCTGTTTGTACTCTATCTGCTTCATTGTACCGTTTGTTCGCTTTCAGCTGATAGAAGCTGTGTCAAGTTACTGGTGAAAATCTAACCTTTCCTGATGTTGCTGCATCATAATGAAAGCTTTTAGATAACAAAACAGACTTTTATTGTGAAGAATTTATGGGAAATGACATGTGGTTAACCAGTGTTTTCCAGCCGTTTGACTCAAGATGAACCCAGATGCGAAGCCCCACCTTGCTGGGCTGATGAGCCAAGTCAAATCGGGGCAGCATACCTTCCACTTGGTGCTCACAGTGAAAAAACGTCAAATAGATACATATAGATACAAACAGATACAGATGATAAAAACCAAAGGGGCAATTCTTGTGCAAAAATGGAGTTCATATGAACTTTCAAGACATAGTTGTCATAGAAACAAAGAAAAAAAATGTTTGTTTTTTTTCTTTTCAGATGCTTCTCCCCAGCACTCCACTGCGCCCTGCCAGCACCTTTCTGCCAGAAAAAATTGCTGCGTGGCCACCTTTGCTTAATATTTTCAGACATTAAGTCATTAAATTGAGAAGGTTTCTCATTATTTTGAGATACAAACTCAATATTTTGAAATTCTAATGCATAATTTTGACATACTGAACGGTTTTGAGAAAGTTTCCCATTATAATGACTAAAAGGATCGTTTTTTTTCCAATACAATGGACATTACAATAGCAACTGAAAATACACTCACTGAAACATTTGATTTCTCAAAAACAATATATTGACAATATCTTAGCCAGAGTGACAGCTGTTCCTGTTATTATTCCCTATCATGAGGTTCAGTACTCCACACCCAGCGCACTCCTTTCTGTCCTGCTTGTTCCAGGATGTAACTGACTCTTCAATTTAGGGATTAGCGTTGCATGATAAGAGATGTCACTGTGAGGGCGGACTCACCTGATATGATCTATGCAAACCCAGCTTCTTCTGTTGTTCTGTCACTGCAGCATCCTCCTTATCCTCCTCTATCCTCCGGTTTACAATGCAAAGCTCTGATGTCAGCACATTTCCCTGCAGACGGCCTCACAGGTACGACTCCAAATGCCCTCTGCCCTCACCCCAATCTATGGAGGAAAAAAGCACATATGAAATCCATTTCACAATCTGTCATCAGAAACACAGGGCTGGGCAACAGAGGAAAAATACGAACAAGGCAGAAATTGATTTCATCTGTTTCTCCATCTCCTCTCACAGTCTGAGTGGCACTCACTGTCACTTGCTATTTAGCAGACGGGCGTGAGGCTCAATTGCAGAATCAGATACAGTGCAGGATAAGGTCTACAGTAGGACAGACATGCAAGAATTCAGAACAAAGCTTTGCTCAGATTAGTCTGTTGAAAGATCAAACTGTCAAGGGAGATCATGTTGATATGTTTTGAGTGAGCTGAAACACAGAACCCCTTCTTCATGCAGATAGGGGGACTTATGAACTTTAAAATCTCAGAGAAGAAAGCAAGTGTCATGAAACATACTCCAGCAACCTCGAGCCAAGATTATATCAGCACACTGAGTCACAGCTGGGTACGGCGCTGAACTAACACAGCCAAGAGTGTTGAGTCGTGGACTTTCCCTTTCAGCTGAAACAGGTGAATTATACTGTGTGATTGTGGGTGGGCTCACTGACCTGACTTTTCTTAATAAACCACAAAGTTACAGTATAATTATGGGCTGGCATCCTGTCTGATACCTGCTCATCAGACATGTGTCTATATGAGAGTGAGAGACACTCTGTGCACTGTCATAGTTGCTATGTCAACATGTTCTTGAAACATGCATTAAAAAAGTTGATAACACTTTTTTTGAGGGGGGGTGCATAAGACTGTCATTACACTGTCATAACCATGTAATGGCACCTGTCATGAACATGCAGGAGTCTTTATGAATGTTTATGACTGTTGTCATTAAGTATCATTCAGTCAATTATGTAATTTTAATTCAAAGTTGAAATTGTTTGGCCTTAACTAAAGTTGTACCATTTAGACTTGTCATAAAGCTGTCATTAAATGTTCATGACACCCTTAAACTAGTCAAAACCAACCACATATGACAGTATAGTGTAATGATAAAACAAAATAATACAGCTTCTTTAAGTTTGATAATGACAAGTTGTCATGACAATGACATGACAGGTTATGCTATCTTGGTAAATGTCAAGTTGTCATAGAAAAAAATGTAATCAATGACCCTCAAATGCAGCAAAAATATTTAGTGTATACTTTCGTTTTCTGTCTGTCTTCTTTTTTTTTCACACTCAAAGACGCACATGCATACTAACATAAACACACTTACTAACTCACACACAGCTGTCTTTTATTTGCCAGGATCCAGCCGCAGATGGTGATACAGTGTGAACTTTAACACACGGATTCTTGACATTCTTTACGGGTGTGAGTTACTCTCCAACTCAAACCGGCACTTGGCTTCGGCCCTCTTTACTTTCCTGCCATCAGGTCGCTGTCACAGAAGGGAGTCCGAGCAAAGCCTCTCCCACATATACAGGCTACTATTGTCCTCCCTACAGGTACAGTAACTCTCTATTTCAGAGCCCTGCATGGGTTCGGCTCCCGACTGTACACCGAGCGTCTATGTTAGAGCTATGTCAGCATATTTTGCTGTTTATGATGGGTCCTGTAGTGGCAAGTTCATTGCTTAATGTAAAAGGAATGCTAATTAAACGATGCAGGATGCCTGCTCACTGCTGAAATCAAGCGGCAAAAATATATACAGTGTGTCAGCAAACTCATCAGAGACTAACAATGTTTGTGCTGCAATGGACTTAAAGGGTTAGTTTGGATTTTTTGAAGTGGAGTTTATGAGGTATATCCATAGTCAGTGTATTACCTACAGTAGATGGTGGCAGAGAGGAGTGCCAGCATGAAAGCTAAGCAATGTACTGCTGCGGAAGAGGTCAGCAACAAGGGTATTTAAGCCACCTAAATGCCCATCTGAAAAAATCAATATCAGTTTCAGTGTACACTATATTTAAAAATATTTACCACTTTACCTTTCCAAATATCACTAACTAACCAAACTAACCAGACTCTAAT
Organism: Lutjanus argentimaculatus; assembly: GCA_034769285.1. Classification (NCBI taxonomy): domain Eukaryota; kingdom Metazoa; phylum Chordata; class Actinopteri; order Lutjaniformes; family Lutjanidae; genus Lutjanus; species Lutjanus argentimaculatus. The sequence goes on along the minus strand of JAWZSL010000021.1, from coordinate 937,361 downwards.
GACAAAATCAGTCATTTTACCTCACAGAACACAGGAATTTAAAAAAATCTGAACTATCCCTTTAGCAGTAAAAAAAATTAAATAATATTTCTATGCAGAAAACGTCCAAATCTGTCATATAAGTCAGTCAAAACTGTGTTAAATTAAATAATATGTTGGACCTGGTTTGATAAAAATGCTTCATCTTTCATACACATGAGCAGATATTCACCAGGCCTGCACTGCTATGGTAAATCACTCAGGTGAAATTAAAGCTTCCGAGAGTTTCTGAAATTTACTACACTCTATCAGATGTTGATCTCATTCATTTCCGGCACTCCAGTCTGTAGACGGAGCAGTCTGTGTCTCGTCTGATACTTTAGAGGAGAAAACAGGATTCTATTATAGTCGTCGGTGTGGTTTATTTTACATAGCCATCCACATGCTCAGCAGAAAGTCAATTAGCTCGCCACTTTGGAGACAAATTGCTGCCGAGACGGCATTACAATCCCAAAACACACAAACACATACACACAGGATCAGTCCTGCCAAATACTACATCCACTGTAGGAGAATCAACACTCTTGTCTATCGTGATCAATACAGCTTTTAGCTTTGGATTTCACTTTATTCACATCAAGCTTCAAGTGAAACCACTTACATTTGAGAGTTTACATTCATCATTTATCAATATGACTCAGTTTTACAATCAAGAAACTGCAAGCTAACATGTGCTATATCATGCAATTTATAGGAATTCGATCAAACAGATATAGATCGCCTGAGAGCTTGACTCACCATCCAAACGTAGGACATCAGAAAGCATCCTGTCACTTTACCCAGCCGGAGCTCCAGCACTTGTCTTTCTCTGGAAGAAAACAAAGTAGAGTTATTAGAAGGAGCTCATATGTCTGCCATCTAGAACTGAAAGGACTGAGACTAAATTTCAAGCTCGGGTCATTTCCCCACTTTGACTTTCACCCAATCATGCAAAGTACCCCTGATCCTCTTCTGTTCTTCGATCTTCAATCATCCCCTACTCATCCTGTACCTCCTTCTCCTTCTTTTTTTCTGCCCCTCTTTCTCTAATAACAGGATGTCTCTCTCTCACATGGTTGCTGACCTTCCAGGCAAAGAGCAGGGCAGCTTGCAGTTTTAAGTAATTCCTGTTGCCTGCATTTGTCTCTCATCAGCGACTCGAGATGAAACAGCGGGCGGGGCAACTGTATTTAGCTCTGGTTGCTGTATTAATTGTCAAAGAGCCAGTGGTCTTGCCCACAGGTAAGAAGAAGATTATTCTTAAGTGGAACAAGATCAGCTGCACTACACCCGTATTTCCTCGCTGATGGGAGCCAGAGGAGGTACAGCATAATGGTAGTTAATCTCAGTTTTGAAATTCAGTTAAAGGCATACTATGCAAGATAAAAAAAATGTATAGACTCATGTAAAAATAATTCCCATAAATCATCACTTATGAACCACTAGAACTGTGTGATGGTGTCTGTATCTACAGAGACTCTGCTCTCTGCCTGTATTTTCTTAATTTCTCACATTTTGCTGTATTCAGGACATTTCTGGGTGTCAGCTTTTGGGCAGTGGTACGTAGCTCACAGCAAATACCAGCACACCAGTTGTGAAGTCAGGACTCCATAAAAATGAAGCGACCGACAGTTAGATCGCTTTTACCGTCTCTCTCCTCAGTTCTGTCTCTGTGAGAGCTGCACCATTCTACATATAATGTGACAAATGTAAACATGTTCAAGAAACACATTTTAAAAAAAATTAAATTGATTTTCAAAAGTTACTCTTTATATATCAAATGAAGAAAAACTACCTGTCCTACTCAAAGAGCTGCAAGTTAGCAGCAGTCTATGTTGCTGCCTGCTATAGACTGAGGGACAGTGAGTGACAGTAACATCACACTCACACACGGTTATTGATTAATTTAATGATATTTCTTTTGTTTTCTGTAACATGCTCCTTTGTTGTAATATTTTATTTTTTGAAGTACGTGATTTGTTTTAGTCTCTTTTCAATGTGTTATATGTTTAGCATTTTTTCAGAAACACTTTGCTTTGGCATAATGTACAGCGTTACATCATGCCAATGAAGCAATTTGAACTGAACTGAACTGAATTGAATTGATATCCACACATACACACACACACACACAGGTAGAGCATGCTAAGGACACAGCGACAAGGTGAAGGTTCACTTCAGCTGCATTCACACAAAAAGTTTATTTGTGCTTTAGAGTAGCGTCGGGCATCGAGAACCGATTCCAAATAAGAATCACTTCCAAGGAGCGCCCCTATAGCTCAGTTGGTAGGGCGTGCACCCCATGTGCTGAGGCTGTTAGTCCTCTGCAGTGGCCGCTGGTTTGACTCCTGCCTGCGGCTCATTTGCTGCGTGTCATCCCCTTTCTCTACCCCCCTTCCTGTCAACTCTTCAGCTATCACTGTCACAATAAAGGCAAAAGTCCAAAAGGATTTTTTTTTCCAATTCTGTTTCTCAATCTTTTCAGTCACACTGATTTCAAATTAAACTGTATACTTGGCACTTCTAAACATGCAAGTGGAATGCATGTACATCTTCCATCTCCAAATGCATTTGACTTTTTAAATTGTGAGTCTAGTATTCTCAGTTAATCTACTCAGCCGTTGCTAAGCTGCTTCACTAACTAAGGAGTAATGCTGAGGTAACTATCATCTATCTATCAACAATCACCTCAATTTAACGAATGCTATGCTACAAAACACTTTACAAGGACAGGATACTCTCTATCGTTACAGTACAGTAGCTTAATCAAACCCCAAAATATTCAAGAAACCAGAAACAAGACCACAGTCAATAAAGTTATCTAGCTAATGTTACCTTAGCTCAGTGTTTCAGTTGGTAACATTTATCCACGGTAATTAGGGTTCCAGACAAATCTGTTATGACGAATGCAGGAGGACAAATTGGAATTGCACATCGCCAACAATACCCAACCCTACTTTTAAAGGTCACTGCTGTGAAACAATCAGAAAATAATGTTTTATATCTCTGATTCACTGCTTTGTTCTCGCCAATGCTGCTCCAATTTGTTGAGCTGGGAAAGAGATGCCAACTTTCAATGTCGCATTTACAAACAGCAGACAGCAACTCCTGCATATTCTATCTCTAAATTCAACAACTTGGGGGTATGAACCACAAAGTGATCATCCAGTCCATGTATCTATTAATCCTTCAGAGACAGAGAAGCAGTCTGGAACAAAAGCAAGCACAGGCCTGCATTGCAGACAGCATCTGTGTTGACAGTGTTGTTGTTACAAAGAAAAATACGGCTGTGGCGACGTATCTTTACTTTTCCTTTGGTATGTATGGGTGTGCAAGGGAGATACAGAGGCAGATGTTAGTGTGTGGGTCCACTGGCAGAAATCAGTGAGTGAATGACAGATGGAAAAGTCATACCTGTAGAAAGCCTTGATATGAGATGCTCCTATGTCAGTGTGTGTGTGTGTGTGTGTGTGTGTAAGACAAGACACTAAAAGAAATCACGGAAAAATGTCCTGGCAGCTGGAAAAGACATTGAATAAAGTCTGTCTGGGACTGAATCTCTGACAGTTTGTCTCTTGATATAACGTAGTTCCACCATTTGCTACTTATTACAGGGCAGACTGCTAAAGTTGGAGTGTGAGCTGATGCACTCAAAACTTTCATGTTACTTTTCTCCCCTTCCAAACAGAAATCTCCTGCCGCATCTGCAAACCTGAACAAACCTCTCCCCCTCTCCAGCATATACTTGGTCTTTACCTGTCTAGTCCTCAAATACTGCTCCCATTGAGCTTGTTAATATGCACTAAGTATCTCTGCTCTGATTGGCTGGACTCATTTCCTGTAATTATAAGGGAGGAAACTGGGGTGAGGGGTCGCAGCTTGCTAAGTTTAGCCCCGTGAACAAACCCAGACTCAGACCAGTATCTACGAGATCATGAGTGTTTGTTTGTGTTTTTTAGTGCATCAGAGAGTGAATGACAGAGTGTGTGTGAGTCTATGTGTAGGTGCTTGTGTGTGCAGGCATGCTCAAATAGGTAGGAGTTGTTGTCCTCTTGCAAATTTTGTCATTTAAACATGTTTGTGATGTTCCAGTTAAAACAAATGAATTCACTAAATCAGATACAGAAATATCCACTGCTGTACCACAAGACTACAGTCCAGCTCCCTCCCTCAGGCTAGGAGACCAACCTTCCATGGAAATAGTTTGTTTTTAATATATTTTTTATCTATTCAGCCAATCTACTGGAGATCAATTTTATATGTTGCATTTTTATGAGTAGCAAAGAGGGATTTACATCAATATTTTGCTGTAAAACCCTATTGTATAATAACACAAACAAAATAAATCTCTTCTTTTAAACCTTTTATCTTTTGATTTCATGTTGAAGGGCAAATGTACTTAAAAATCCTACAATAAAAAAAAATCCATAGGGATAGGATTATTTGTAAATGCACCATTCAAAGTCGGTCCCTCCTCCCCAGCTCACAAACGAGAGACAGGGAGAGAGACCTGTAGACTAAATGAAATGAGAGAGCACCATCAGCGAGAGCAAAGCAGTGAATCAGAGAAATAAAATGTTATTTTCTGATTCTTTCACAGCAGTTACGTTCTAAAGCAAAAATAAACATACCCACACCTCCGCACAGCGCTTGATTTTATGTGAATACAGCCGAAGCAATCCACAGTCTTCTCTGCCTGTGTGTGCGTATGTGTGTATATCTCTTTCTGCAGCTCTCACAGATAGAGAGCAGAGGATGAAGATGGAAACAGTGATGTAACTGTAGTTCACTATGTTTTTATAGAGTCCTGACCTCAAAAACTGCATGCTGTTATTGGCTGGGGGCTACACATCACTGCCAAACAGGCATAAGCCCAGCCCAATAATGAGAAAATAAGAAAATACAGCCAAAGAGAAGCATCTCTGCAGATACAGACACCACCACACATTTCTAGTGGATCATATGTGATGACTTATTCAGATTATGTTTATATAAGTCTATACATTTTTTAGGAAATGCTGCACAGTATGCCTTTAAAAATCCTATAATCCAATAAATAAAATATACACCTATGCACACACACACACACACCGCACACACACACACACACCATAAAGACATATTCATAATTCTGTTATGTCATTTAGGCAGTGAGAATTTCATGATTTTCCTGCAGACATATTTCCAAATGTGTGATGTCTCATCATCCTTCACTTTTCCATTTGTGGTGGTTTCAATCCACCACGGATAAAAGTCCATTAACTGGTCCACAAGTGAGACAGAAATTCTCCTTCACAGGCGGACACTTTACTGTAAGTGCTGTTCACTTTCAGATTTTAATTACTCTGGATTACTATTAGCCGTCATCACACTACATACAGAGATCTGTGAGGACTCCATCACACAGGTATTTTTAACAGACAGGCCCACCTTCACGCTGCTACAATAACACACACACACACATACTGTTAGCCAGTAGTGCCAGAGAGTCCAACAAGCTCAAACACTTGAAGCTTGAGTCTGTGGTAGACCACAGAGCGCTGCCTTGCCATGCACCCTCACTGACATACCATCCCCATCGTGTCAGCCTAATGACGGGCGTTTCTCCTGCCAGGGCCAGAGCCAGGGAAAGAACTGGTGGGTGGTGGTGGGTGGCGGTTTGATCGCTCTCTTTACCCAAAAACACTCACTCAGCTCTGCTTCAATGAGCTTCTCTGTCCTGTAGAGTGTTAGCGGGTTGCAAAGACACGGCCACAGACCTGCAGCAGGTTGTGCACGGCTCGCTCTGGCCTCTGTGATGCTGATGTAAACATCTGGACCTCAGTGATGTCTGAAACATCAGCTTTGGTTACTGATGCTCAGAGATCGACTACAGAGCACAGAGAGGTTTTGTTTCATGCATTCAACAGTAAAATATTACCATTGACGCCATGCCACTATACACCGACAGGAGACGGAGTCTTTAGCTCGCTGCCAGACGGTAATATACACAGTCTGTAAAAGTGGTTTACTATTCCTTTTCTTCCTCATGCACTGTACCTATTGAACTCATGAGTATTATCTGAGTCCTAATAGAGCTTTTTCATAGCAGCCACATTGATATGAAATAGGGTAAACACAGGTGTTAACAATGATACTGATTAGGTCCCTCTGCAGTTAGTGTAGCAGTGAGCCAACACGCACAACAGCAGCACCCTGACTGAATGTAACAGAACCTTAATTAGAATCATTGGTAACACCTGTGTTTACACTGCTATTTCATGTCAAAATGGCTGCTGTGAAAAAGGTTTACTGACAATCTCACTACAAGGTCCATTTATTAGCTTTCGATCATATCAAACGATTTTTATCAGTCGATGGAGTTTGTCATGGAAATGATTATTTAATATATAAGTTAACATGGACTAGAAGTATTTTGAGTACATAGAAAAAATGGAAATAAGGAAGATGAACATCTACAATTCCACAACAAGTGGGCAAACTGCAGCTGGTGATAAAGATGATGTGATATGATGGAAAGCTCCAGAACAGCTACTACATCAGTGGTGGAAAAAGTATTCAGCTCTTTAAGGTAAAAGTAGCAAACAGCAGTAGCAGTGTACAAACACTTTTTTGAGTAAAAGTCCTGAAAAAAAGAAAAAAAGTACAAAAGTATTAGTATCATTAAATACTCAAAGTACCAAAGGTTAAACGTCCTTGTTATGCAGAATCACATTATTAGATTATAATTATTAGAGCCTGACTGATACTGGATTTTGGGGGCCGATGCAAATACTGATATTAGGGAGTAAAAAAGTGATATCGATATACCAGCCAATATTCTCTAGTTATATATAAAATCCAAAATGACATCAGGGCACTGATGTGTTAAACTTTAACTGGTATTTTTAATATGCTAATTCTAAATAACTATAAATTGAAAAACACAAAGAACAATGAACTAAAAGATGAAATTATATAAAAATGCTCTCCGTGGACAAAAAATAAAAATAAAAGTTGCATTGTGTTCTGTAAAACATATCAGACAACATACACACTGACAACAATACAGACTGACAGAACTGTGCTCAGTCAGTATTGGGCCAATAATATCAGCTGACCAATACATATGTCTGGCTCTGATAATTGTTGATGCATTAATATGTACATCACTTTAATGCTGGGTAACTGTAGGGCTAATTTAATTACTTTATACACTAGTAGCTTGTGAATTTACCATCTTATCTAACCTAAGCTATAATAATGCATCATGTTTTATTTGTTGATTTTATTTTGGATTATTAGGTTATCAAACGTATGTTGTGGAGCAAAGAGTATGAAGTATAAACTAGCAGAGAGGTGAAAAAATTTACTTTGTTACTTTGCACCAGTGGAGCTTGAGTTGAGATTGTTTCATCAACCATATTTTAAATATTTCTGTCATGACAAGGCAGCAAGAAGTCGGCAACATATTTTTATCTGCACACACCTTCATCACTTTAATGTTCCAGACTATAAACTCAGTCACATCTCATCTTAACGCACTTCAGAAGCGATATCCTTCCTCAGATCAGTCGTTAACATGTGGGCTACTGAGCGGCGATCAGGGCACCAACTACTGATAAGCATCATCATCATCATCATCATCATCATCATCTCCACCAGTTACAGTATCGGGGATCCCGCTGATCGCCCGCAGCTGCTGTCAGCATCAAACTGCGCGCAGGCAGCAGAATAAGAGCTTCAGCTGAATTATAATGAACAGCAGCACGGAAAACACATCACACACCCTCCGGTTTGGTTTCAGTGAGGAAAGCTTGATATCAGACAGAGTGTCGCTGCCTGCAGCTCAAACTGCGCTCAGACACACACCAACTGTGACTTCTTTAAGACCAAGTATCCTCCTTACCGTGTCGCTTTCAAAGCAGCTCGACAAGATCCCAGTTAGTCTTGATTTGTGGGTCCCTTTCATTCGCATGTGATGTGTCCCCTTGTGTTGTGGTCTTGTGGCAGAGTTTTTCCAAGTGTACCACCACGCGTTACTAGAGGCTGGCTCGGTCTAAAGTCGTCCTGCCTGCGCACAGCTCCCACCTCCGACGTCTTAGAGAAGTGCACATCTGGACGCCCAGCTCATCTGGTGCGTTCTCACTCCAAAAACGCTGCACGATAACTCTAGACACTTGACATTTCCTGCCGTGTGTCATTCCCAAATAATGTGACTGTAATTGTTATCATATCGTGCAAGTGAGAATGCACCGTGTGTGTATGTGAGTGTGTGTATGTGCCCGGTGGCTGTTATTTATCCTGTCCCTATGGAGATGTGTATTTTCCCCTCTCACTGCAGGTAAAGTGCATAAGGCAGCTCATGCTGGTGCCTATCTGCCTGCCTGTTAAACTTCTCTGAATAATTGCTGTCACAGCTACAGATTTATTGTACAGGATGCATCAGTTCTTCTGCTGGGATGCTTTTTATGCACTGATAAATGCATTAACAAGTAGTAGAGACCGGGAACGATGGTAACTCTTTTGTTTGAGCATCAGTGACTCAGTGGCTGTTCATACTGCATCTCTCAAACTTTGATTCAGTACATGGTACGTTTTGTCCTCTACAAATAAAACTGCACTGGACGTCTACTACACTACCACAGATTATGTGAGCTCATGCCAAATACAAGGAGTTCTGTTGTTACAACTAGAGTTGCAACAATTAATCAATTGTGAATCGATTTTTAAATTAATTGCCAACTATTTTGGTGATCAACTAATTGGCTTGAGTTTTTTTTTTTTTTTTTTTTTTTTTGAGAAAAAAGTACAAAGTCTCTGATTTCATTTTTTAAAATGTGAATTTTTTTGGGTAGTAGACAAACAGAGACATCTGAGGACATCGCCTTGGGCTTTGGAAAACACTGACTGACATCTTTCTAACATTTTGTGGACCAAACAACTAATCAGTTAATCAAAAAATAAGCAACAGATTGACCGACAATGAAAATCAACAATGAGAAAACTAGTTGCAGCCTAGTTACAACCAAATTACAATTATAAATTCTAGTAATTTGCTGATTTAAGAGCTACACCATCTAATCTATGAAAGAACTTAGTGGAAGAATAAAGAATAAACAGTTTTGAAGAAAGTTAACAATGTAAAGAGAAACTCTGTAGAAACTTGATTATCTGAATGAACTGTTACAACTATCCCCACCCAAGCACTGTTTAGCATGTGGGCTTAAAGTTAGCATGAATGCCAAGCATCAAATTAAATGAGAGAAACTGCTACTTTAGGTTATGTAAGTCAAACCACTGTGTGTACAGTACAATGAATTATCTTTTTTTTTTTTTTTTCAATTTAATTTCTTATGTGAAAATCGTTTTCCTGGTCATAAAGTCCACAATATTAATCACAGAGACATGCTACCTCTCCCATGGGCTCAAAAAGGAAGTGGGACTGTACGATATTGAGGACATCACTTGAGCTCTTTTCTGATTGGTCAAACTGACAGTATTACAACTAACTTGGTGTTACAAAACTCCCTGGCCTCTCCTACATATGTACAGAACATAAACAATGTATTTGCAGGAGGAAGAGTTGCTTTTAAATGTTTCAGTTCAGTGTCAGCCACAAAGGTCAGGAGCAGATATAGACTTATAAAGCTGTATAGCAGACTCGAGAGCTCTGAACATGGCATTCAATGTTGAACCCTTTTATTCTGAAATGAAAGTCAGGAGAGAGGTGCTTATTTATGCACAGTGTCCAATGAGAAGTACATAGCTTTTTTCTATTTAAAGAAAATTTGTGCAAGACAAAGGAAAACTGAAATATATATTAACATTTTTTGTTTTAACTGAACCAACAGTTCAAACTTCATGCATTTTAAAGGATAGTTCAGATTTGAAGTGGGGTTGTTTGAGGCACTGATCCACAGTCAGTGTCTTACCTACAGTAGATGGCGGTCGCCACACCCCCCAGTTTAGAGAAGCAGTAGCAGAAGCGGTGTAGGAAGCTAAGCAATGTACTGCTGCCCAGCTAAAAAAAAACATGATCAGTTTAAGTGTACACTATATTCAGAACATTTTCACCGTCAGACAGCATCTTCTGACTGGGAAAGGCTCTTATGAAAGCCAAATATTGCTCTCTCCAAATGAACAAGACTCCATAGGTAAAAACAGTAATTTTACCTTGCACAACACGGGAGTTTGTTTGTTTGTGTGTGTGACTTCAGTATTTTATATTAGTTCTTAATCACAGAGGTCACAAAATAGCACAAACTATTCTGTGAGGTAAAATTTCGGTTTTGCCAAAGGAGTCTGGTAGTTTGGAGAGAGTGATATTTGGCTTATATAACGGCAGCTTCCTGTTGGACGAGCCATAACAGAGGGTAGAATTACACTGATTGATACATTTTACGTTTTGCTGTTGACCCTGTCCACAACAGTACATTGCTTAGCTACCTACACTTTTACTCCGACTGCTTCTCTAAACTGGGGGCGTGCCAACCGCCATCTACTGAAGGGAGACAATGACTACTACTACTACGACTATGGATAAGTACCTCATACAACTACATTTGAAAAAATGTTAACTATGCTTTTTAATGCCAGGAGCTTGTTGAATGAAGTACAGTTTCAATGGAAGCATTCTCATTCTGCCCCTGAACCACAGGTATTACAAAATATACATAAACAACGTCACTACCCAAGTCATCTCCGTAATGACCAGACTGAATTTAATCAACATATTTTTTATGCATTAACAAAGAAACAAAAGAAAAGTGTCTAAATTTACACACTGCTACACACATTACTTTTTTGTACTGTAGGATGGTTATGTTATACATAACTATAAAACAATAAAAAATACTAATATACATGTAATATTAAAATTTCCCATTTTTATTCTGAAGGCCAGATGCTTGTGTAAGTCTTTTGCCAAAAGCAACCCTTGCTTACAAATAAATACGTTTTCCCCTTAATGTTAAATAATCATTATTTCTAAACCTTTCTGATAGCATATCTTTCCACATCAATATTTTTTTCCTAATACTGAATGTGACCCCCGAGGGGCTCAGTAGGTCATTGCAGTAAACTATCCTATCCTGTGAGAAACAAAAATGCCCCATTAAGAGCTCAACACACATCCAGCACGAATAAAAAGCTTGGCACAAACACGATAATGAACTGACAGGAGGGAAACAGTGTATTGAAATGTACTCCTGCATATTCTGAGCTATAAAACTGATATGACATAACATTTTTAGAGCAAAACTAAAGCTTAAAATGGAACCTCTGACCCAATGTTATTCTAACAGAACAAAAGATAAATCAGACCAGTTTTAATTCTGAAAATGAAATATAAATTGCTGTAAACTGACACTGCTGGCCCCATTCCACTCATATTCATTGAGACAGGTCAGATGTTGACAGTGTGGGCATGTTTCTTGCACAAAGCCTTGTCTTTTTTGGAGAAGAACGCCTGACCCTCCAGATTAGTGGAGCAGACCTGTGGAGAGAGCCAAAGATATACAGACCGGGGTTGTTATTCAGTCATTCTCAACATTTTCTTGTTGTTGTTGCTGTGAGTGAAACTGTCTCATGGACCTACCGCACACACAAAGCAGGTGTCATGCCAGGTGAATCCTAGAGCCTCCAGGAACTTGTCCCCCGCCTCGATGGGGAAGTCACAGCCGTGGCAGTTGGTCCCAAACAGGTTGTAGTAGTCTGAGTGAAGAGTACATTGCCAAAATATTATTCTGGTTGCATGGTTTTCTTTACTATATCTAATTTACTGTTGAAGACTTCCTACTATGGCTGCAACTAGCAATTATTTTCATTACAGATTATTCCTATGATTAACGGATTAATTGTTTTGCTTATATAAATGTCAAAAAATTTTGAAAAATGCTCATCAAATTTTCCCTGAGCATAAAGTGATGTCTTGAAATTCCTTCTTTTCTCCAACCAACAGTACTAAACTCAAAAACACTTCAATTACTGTCATAAATGAGAAAAAGAAAAGCAGCAAATCCTTACATATAGGAAGTTGAAACCAGCAAATATGTTTATATTTTTACCTAAAAAATATATACTATACCTTGTTCACAGTATGGTTGTCCATCCTCCATGTGAAACATGTTGCCTCTGATTGGCTGTTGGCAGGCAACACAGACGAAACAGGACACATGCCAGGTCTGTTTCAAAGCATTCATGACCTCCTGCAGAGAAAACACAAGAAATAAATGAGTTACAACTTGTTGAAGTTGACATTATGATATGTTCCTCAAATGATCCATCTATAGAAGCTGAGAATGGCAGTGCTTGCAATTATTTTATAATGCCATTTTCTTGAAATCAAGTTAATCATTTTGTTTTCTTGTGATAAGAAAGCTTGGAAACCGGAATTTGAAAATCACTGTCACACCTGTTGGGTGCTACAGAAGCCGAGAACGAACATGCTTGCATTTTTTTTTAATGCCGTTGTCTCAAAATCACAAGCAAATTATTTTGTTATCTTGATAAAATTATGGAGAACTTGTGTCTGGTTTCAGCCTTCAAGATAACCATCACACCTGTCAGGGAGGATTCATAACTGAACAGCAAGTCGGGGCATAAATGTGTGTTTGTTTGCTGCAGTTACGACATTAGAGCAAACAGTCTTGTTTTACAGTAGCCAGATGATGAGAGGACTCCGATCTCTCTGCTTCAGCCATCAGCCAAGTAGGTAATCATATAAGACAGCAAAGTTTTGTTTTCTCATGATAATGGATTGATAATTCTGTTTTTCAGATAACAAAATAATAAACTTGTAATATTCAGGAAAATAACTGCAGGAACGACCACGCTCTGCTTCTGTGCATCAAATAATTTAAGGACAGTTTTTGTAAATTAAACAAAGTCTCAAAAATTGAAACTTGCTCCTCACAATGCTCCTCACAATTTCATAGAGCCCAAAGTGACGTCTTCAGGTTGTTTCTTTCAAAGTTGTTGATTAATTTTCTTTTCATCAACTGATCAATTAATCGACTAATCGTTGCAGCTCTACCTGCTATGTGTTTTGAACTGCAACCATCTCTTTGCATCAGTGACAGCACTACTTTAATGCCACTGGACTGACAGCAGCTGCTGCATAAACAGACAATCCTCAGTTGTCCTGCTGTGACCGAGAGGGCAGGAATAAACTGTATTGTATTTAAATGTATGAATACATTTAAGCTTTGTGAAATTTAAAATAGGAATAGTTACCAGTGCTGGGCAAAGTTAGCCACAGCTTGCATATAAGAAATTACTGCGTTATACGGCACAACAGATACAACAGATGGCACATGGGTTGCGTTTGTTTAAATGGGTAAATTTGAGCAGTATCATTCAGTTTATACTCATATTCACAACAATGCATAAAGCAGCCAGCCCCTGCTTTATTTAAGTGATGAATGATGTTTATTGTATTAGAGAGAACAAAGTCCCCTCAGTTTTGTAACTCACCCCCAGAATCTTCTGGTTGCAGCGGCCAAGGTGGGAGCAAAGAACTGCTCATAGCAATTTTCGCAGTACACCTGGCCCCTCTCCTCCACAAATCCGTTTTCTGCCAGGGAGGAGTGGCAGTGAGCACAGTTGAATTCCTCGGGGTGCCATGACTTGCCCATGGCCACAAGGAATGGGCCCCTGGTGAGAAGACGCAAGCGACAGAGGGAAATGATTCACACATTTAAAAAAAAAAAAAAGGTTTTTTTTAAAGGGGCAGTCCAGATTATTTGATGTAGCGTTTTATGAGGTACGGATGAATAGTCAGTGTATTAGCAACAGTAGATGGCGGTCAGCACAGCAACAATCAGGAGAAGCAGAGAGAAATACCAGCACAGAAGCAAAGGACGGGGTCAGCAGTAAAACATATTATACCCACCTATCAATCAATATCAGTTTAAGTGTACGCAGTATTTGGAATATTTTCACCACTTTCCCTTGCCATTAGACAGCCTTTTCTGACAGGAGGCCAACATTTAAGAAGCCAAATATCACTCTCTCCAAACTAACCAAACTCCAAACTCTACATGAAATCTTGTGGAAACACGGGAATGGCTGGTCTACCACTGCCTCAATCTGTTTGTTTGTTTGTAATATGGTGTCACTTCAGTGAATGCGAATGATCTTTTTAAAATACCAAAATGACAAAATAACACAAACAAATAAACAGAATGAGGCAGCAGTAGACCAGCAATGTCCGTGTTCCGTGAGGTAAAATTACTGATTTCATCTATGGAGTTTGGTTTGTTTGGAGAGTGAGATTTTTGTCTTATATAATGTCAATTTCCTCTCAGAACAAGCTGTCTGACAGCAAAGTAAAGGTGCGACAATGTTCTAAATATAGCGTACACTTAAACTGATATAGATTTTTTTAGATGGATCTTTTTTAAGTGACTAAAATACCTTTTGTTGCTGACCCCGTCCACAGCACTTGATTGCTTAGTTTCTGTGCTGGTGCTCCTCCAAACTGGGCATGTGCTGACCACCATCGACTGTGGCTAATACACTGACTACCAATAAGTACCTTATACAATGCCACATCAAACAATTCCAACAATACCTCTAAGTATTAGACAAAAATTCTGCACAGTATAAAAGCAGTTTTTCTGCTGTTATTTACCTGATGACATTGTTGCACTTGTTGCACATTGGGGTGCGTGTGCCGGCTGGGATGTGCTCAGCCCGCTGCACCAGAGTGTTGAGGTCCTGTGGATGTGGCTGTGGGGTGGGACGGTCTGGACCTTTGGGAGCAGGGTTGGCAACTTTGCCAAATGAAGGAGCTGCTCCACCCTTTGAAAACCCTAAACCAGCAGTGAAAACAATGGGTCAGTATTCAAATGGCACAAGATGAGCGTTCTAGATAAAGTATTAGACAAATGTCCTTTCCAAAACTTCAAATTAATAAACACTACTTTGCAATTTCTTTGGATTACTCGACTAGAACATATGTGCACAGTTTAGGCGTGAGCTGTCAAGACAATGACTGGGAATAATTCGATGATCTCTAACCCCCATGCCTGAAGCATGAGACAGCTGGGTTGGACAGAGCCACCACACCCAGCCCAGACAAGGGATCAATTTTTCCCACCGAGGGGGAAACAACACATTCCCAGAGTCAGAGGAGACACCTGGAAAAATAATCCCCCTCCTCTCATCTGAAAACATGTGGAGAGGATGCACAGTTTTTCTCAGTCCTCTTTCACAGTGCAAAGACACATCCAGGAACAGGAGGTCAGTGTTGTCCGCCCTCAGAGGGAGCGCTCGAGGGTAAAGGCATCGGGGACAGAGACACCATTGACAGAGTGCACCGTTATCAAAGACTCGGGAGGTCAAAGGATAAGTGCTCCCTAAATTTGCTTGTAACAGAGAGCAAACAATCTGAATAAACAGAATGGAGCACTAGCAGGGATGTGAGAGGACTGTGAGTGGATTTAGTAGAAAGAATGATACTAGAGAGTCAGTGTGATGGAGAGAGGGCTGGGCTCAGAATAGGGATAAAAACAAGATTATTTTATTAGGTGATAAATACTGGCTGAAGTAATGTTTTTGTTATGGTTCTGAAGAGCAGCTCTTGATATAAACACATTTATCAAATTTCCAGTGACATTATTAAGCATAATTATGCCAAAAGTATCAAAACACTTTTTTTAACTGGGCCATGGGAGAGAATTTAGGAGGCTTAGCAACCTGGGAGGAGTTTAAAATTAAAAACATGCACATGGAGGATATTTTGTGGGCTGATTCCAATATTTTTAGAGTCAATATGTTAAAACTTGTCTACTTCTTGACCAACAAAGAGTGGATTCTGAATTTCTGTTCTAGAAATGTACTGATGTCATTATAAAGAGGCTTTTGAGAATTTAGACCTTCCTGTTGGTAAATAAAATTTATAGAAAATATAATCAAACAGTTGACTGAAAATAGAAGCAATGGATGAATTCATGACCTCACTATTTGTACAACTGTAACTACAGCCGTCTTCCTCACTTAAAAAGTTCTTCAACCCCGTGAGGACGTCCACATCCTCGGCTGCCATTACTCTCTTTCAGATGCTGTGTAGCAGCATGGTACCAACCATGTCATGCTAGCTTGTTGGGAAGATGGATAAATAATACTCCAAAGTTAGGCTAAATTTGGCAAGGTTAAAACTGGCATCGCAGTTTTCAAAGGGGTCCCTTGACCTCTCACCTCAAGATATGTTAGTAAAAAGGGGGGTTATAGGTAACCAAGAGCCTCTCTTTTTACACACATGTTCACTTTGCAATGCTTATAGACATTTCTAATCAAGGTATCTTAATGTAATTTGGAGCTTTTGGCTATTTATATTAATTGTCAAGTGGTCAAACAAGATCAAATTGTGCCTCATATCCGTGTTATGAATTGTATCAACGCAAAAACTACTGAAACTCCTTATGAAATATAATTGAGTATGATAATTGCCATCATATATTTCATACATAATATTCTCATTCTAATTCATTTTAAACTTTCAAAATCTGAATAGACACCCAAAGGAAATACAATGTTTATTACTAATTTATGACTAGAAAAACCTGATCTCAAATTAATCTTAAGTATACCACTTCCATGTGGCATACATTGTTGACCTGCTACCTCCCCCTGAAGACCCTTGTACCCCACTAAAAATCCACTAAAAAGTGAAGGGAAGGAGTGGAAGAGTTAAATGATTTTTTTAGTGCAGCTTGGTGTCTGTTGCACTCTCATTGCCAAATGACAGTGACAAAATGCCTATGTACACACATCTTTTAATTGTATCATGATTTAGGATCTGTTATCCATTAACTTGTGTTGGATTAAAGGATTCACAATGAATTGAACCCAAGATTGATGCAGAGAAATTAAGCTGCAGTCAAAATATTTTTAAATGGCTCTGTGTGACCTTATCTGTGTGAGAGCTGGTACAGTGAGGTGGATGTTGACAGGCTGTCAGTCTAAACGAATCCTTTGGCGAGAGCAAAGATTGCGGGCTGAGCCACATTAAATAGGACAGAAAGTGAAACAGACATTTATAGGTCTGTCATCGCTGTCTTGCTGTATGAGGAAGATAAGGAGGAAAATAAGTCGGCATGAGAAGACGTCCAAACTGAATCACAGCAGGTCTGCAAATCTCTGTTTCGTCTGTTCTGTCTCTCCAAATTCAGTGAGTCAGACAGATTGAAAGCAATGCATAGGAGCCTCTCTGACTCTGAATTCTACATGCATTTTAACAAATTAATTTGATTATAGCATCTTTAAAATTATGCCTAAACTCTCACACTTTGTTTTACAGTAACAAGATGTCAAAAGTCATACTTTGTATCAAATTAGACAATAACAAGAAATAATGATTTTTATTAGAACGTATTAGACCCTTTATTAGACCCTTGTCAGACTTTATTAGAGGGTAATTAGGGACACATTACAATAGAACTGTACTGTAAACTAAAGTGTATTGGTTCTCACTATTAGACCCTCATTAGACTTAAGATCTCAAGAGAACTGTATTGTAAACTAAAGTGAAATCGCATCTACTTCTAGATCAATGCCTACTTCTTTGATCAAAAGCAATAAGGCCGTGCAGTTACCCATAGACAAAATATTCTTCTACCTCCATGATTTTGACCTTTACTTAGTAGATCTAAGTCATATTTTTAAATGATGAAGTAGTAGTAGTAGTTTGCAGTACAGTTCTGCTGCAATGTGTCCCAAATTGCCCTCTGATAAGGTTTTATAAGAGTCTAATAAAGGGTCTAACACCGTCTAATAATGAACATATTATTTCTAGTTTTGTCTAATTTGATACAAAGTACGGCTTCTTACATCTTATTTGTGTACTGTAGAATAAACTGCGACCATAAATTTACAGGTCACGTAACACATTCCACATACCCAGCCCAATTCCACATGTCCACTATGAGATGCGTGCTTGTTTACTTGAGCTCAAGTATGTGTTAATCTGATAAATAACACGGCCAACAGAGAGCTTACTGTGGCTGCTCCTGCTCTCACCCTGTGGCACCTTTCAGCAGCCGTTTTTTAAAGGGTCTTTAGGGAAATACGTTAGGGCACATAGTGCATCTGTTCATGAATAAGCGCATACTTGTGTCTCGGTATTTCTAATAATGACCCCTGACTGATGCCTTTCAGCAAATATTTACCCTGACCAGCTCGGGGTCTTGTGGCAGGGACTGCTGCATTTAAAGAGCAGCTTTCACACGAAATAAAATACATAATTCTCAATTTCACAATCTATTTAACCAGGGAGATCTCAGGAAAAGCCAATAATCTGAGCTCATTAACGGAATACCTCTGGTTTTTATAGGGCTCATAATCTTAAATGGCTTAGTGTCAGGTATTAAAGCAGCAATAAATGCTACAGCTGAGCAGCAGTGATTTAAAAGAACAGGGCTGCCCTCTGCAGGCTAAAAGAAGAAGCTACACAAAATAAATACCACAGTACATGCAGAAGCAGAACCACCAGTAAGTAATAGAAGTCCTGGAGAATTTGTGAATGTGTTTCTCAACCTGATGGAGCTCCAGGCAGGAATGAAGGTTTGTTCTGGGCTGCCGGGCTCTTGAAGGTGGAAGCAGAGGTGACGTTGCCGTTCCTGGGTGCTGCTGCAGATTTGGAATATGTTTTTGCTGCAGGCGAGGTGTGCACAGCGGGAGTGGTTTTGTCAACTTCCTCACTAGGAAACAGATATAAATATTTCATATAAATCGTAACTCACTACAACACACATATATATACTGCATTTGTTAACTTCTCCTGAGTGAAAACACTGCCCAGAAATCATGACCCATGACCTTGCTGTGAGCAGCTTCATGTAGGAACTATTTTCATTCTAGTCAGCTACAGTCGCTAACCATATGACTGCACAAAAGGAAGAGAGCATCTACAAATAGATGAGAGGCTTGAGCTTGTGATAGAATGGGATGTAAACATCAAGGAAACTAAACTTTTTAAACAATAAAAAACAAACTGAAATTTGCAAAAACACTCTGGAAACTAACTGAACATAAATTTAATTGGGAAAAAAAAAACAAGAAAGAAAAATGAAAAAAAAAAACTATAATAATACTGGTAAACATTAATGACATCCATCTCAGCTGAACTATACCCTCTCCTCCATGAGTAGATGCACACTTCCTTCTGCATGGTGATATAGTTGACAGATGTAGTTCTGCAGAAAGAAAATAGTTCCTACATGAAACAACTCACAACAAGGTTATCTCTATGGTTAATATCTTGGAAAGTAATCTAGATGGATAAATAGAACTACAGGCAGGAGGAAATATATGTATTTTTAATTTTGGGTTTAACTTGAAACAAATTCAGGTAAAAACTGTGGCTAATCCCTAAATAAGACAGAAATCTAAGTAGGAGTGGGTGGGATTGTGCCACCAGCTGAACTGAACCTCTAGTATAGACTAATGCTTAGTGTGTTTGGTCAGACGCTCAGTGACACATGCAAACAATCAAGACAATTACGGGGCACTTTCAAATAAGGATATGCACTGCTGCCCTCTGTCCATATGGTTTTTCAATAACTGACATAAGGGAACAATTACAGGTGGTGATGCGAATCTACTGTACATGTAGCTCACCCTGCAATAATTTCCAGAGATGACCAGTGGTATAATTTTAGTAGTGCTTATTGCTTTAATTCTCCTGAATTAGCAAATATGGAGGTTTCTTTTCCCTTGGCAGTACAAAATGTTAAGAGCTACAATATATTTTAGTAGAAAATGAGAAGCACAAGTCTTTCTGGTCCACACCCCTTGTAAAATTTCACAGCTTTCATTTCAAGCTGAGAAACTCCTGTGAGCAGCAAAGGCTGAAAACTTGTTGCATAAATTTCTCAACTAGTGAAGATTGAATACTTTAACAGTTAACAGATTTCGGTACATATAATGGTACATATAACCTGCTTCTCTAATTATACAATATTTGATTACATTCTGGATTTTTTTTTAAAAGCATCTTTAATGTTACCGAAGCAAAGCCACCATCAGTGACATATATGGCGATGAGTGTAACAGGGCTAAGAAGATCCAGTCAGTTGGACAAAAACATGATCGCTCAGGAGCCATCGTGTACTGTAGGTGCTGTTGTTGCCCAGACAGACCGGTTGAGCAAAGGATTTGCACCTACAGGTTAACAATTTGTACTCCTGAAGCGGTTTGGTTTTTCAGCGACAATACACTGTATGTTACTAACAACAGAGCCAATTATGCTGCCACAGATTTGTGGTTTTAGGTTTTATTATGGTTTTAATCCTGTGTTGTTTTCCTTCTCTTATCCTGCCTGTTTGGTGTTTCTGTTTGAATGACAGAAAATGCAATGCACACCCACTGGTTTTCAACTATGGGCAGATTGGTTTTCTGTCTGTGTCTGTCTGTGTGCTTTAAATCAGAATGATGAGAAACATGAGCTCCTTTAATGGAATATATTTGGTGTTTAAATTTAGCATAATAACCACATGTTTACTACTCTGAATGATGCATGATAAGACCAGGTATGAGAGTCTTGATTTATGCAACAATCAGTAACTTGCAATGACAGTAATAACACAATGGAAAGAAATGCACCAAATGATTCTTATGGTTGTGCTTAGTGTTTTTGCCTATGACAGAACTTATTAATATTGGATAATTGCTCAAATAAGTACACAACAGTCATTTTTAACCCTCCACTTCTCATGCACAATTACTTCCTTCATGTCATATACCTTCACTTACTGTTAAACTTCCAATTGATAAGTTAACTTTTTTTCTGCTGGGCAAGAAGAAAAGAAGAAATTGAGAAGAAAAGATTAAGAAATAAGCAACAGCAGAAAAGAAAGAAAACAGTTTATTGAGGAAAATCATTAAAAGCTGACAAATGACACTACTATGGTTAGTGTAGAAAATGGCAGAAAAAGATACAGACACGCTCAGGAGAAGAAAAAAAAGTGTAAGAACACAGAAAGTGTGCAGAGGACAGTGGAGGCTCAGAAATAAACACTATACTCCAGAAAACATGTATATACATGTACACTGCAATATACTGAAAGTAATGCTGCATTTCAAAGCACACATCCATATTTACTTGCATGCATGCATTTCATTTACATTTCAAAAAATAATTACATAAAGAAAGATAATATATACCTTAAAGCAATTTTTACAATAGAGTTGGTTTGCAAGTTTGTTATTTTTTTTTGGGACATCAAATTGGGATGTTTATTAAGTGCCAAATGAAGGCTGTAACAATGTTAGTATTCAAAAGGAGGCAATGTATAAATAAATAAAGTTCAACAAATGAAACAAGACAAAACAAATCCTTGCCTACTACACATTTAGCACTCGTGCTGAAACATCATGATGCCAATCTCTCAGCTTGTTGTACTTGTGTCCTATAACTTCTGGGTCCAACTTGTTCGCTCTTTTTTGCCCCATAAGACAGGATTAAAAGAGAAAAAAAGAGAAAAAAGTTGGAAGGTTAAGACTGTAGCAGAAAAGCAAAAGATCACACAAGAGGAAGCACAAGGAGAAATGAAGGGAAAACAGCAATAGCATGAAAAAATTGACTTTTTTCCTTGTGGATGTGTATTGAATTACAAACTGAGGCAGATGTGCAATATCTGTCCCCTTTTTGGGAAATGTACACCAACAAAATCTCACTAACAGAAGGAGAGCAGGAATCTCCTTCTGGCAGGGCTGCGATTACCCACAATACCACTTAATTACCCACAGTTTCCAGTGAGTGACACACTGATTGGTTGGAGTTCTGGTGTGGAGGGCAGACTGTGTTTACTGCAGATTAAATCGACTTAAGACTAAGACCTGCAGCGGCAATCACAGCCTGTGCTGAGTTTAGGGCTGTCTCCACTCAACCATCCTCCTCTAAGAGCTCTCAATGTGGTTTCTTCAAATTAAGCCTTAAATTAAGCATGATACTGTGGGAGCATAAGATCAGGAAATCAGGGCTTAACTCTGAATTACAGGCTGCTAGACATGCTTACATGAGTACTTTGAGGGCCAATTCGGAATTTGAAACCTCTATGATCAAGAAATTATTGTAGCAGTGACAACGGCATTGCTAAAACACATGCAGTACTGAAGTCACAGCCACAGACACATACCAGATGTGATGATATCAAAAACCACCAACCACTTACTTCTTTCCACTGTTCTCTGGAGCTTGATCTGCAACAAGGAAGGAAAAAAAAAAACCAGATCAAAATGAAGCAAAACGTATAAAAACAAATGGTAACACTTTGTTTAAAGGGATGTGCGTAAGACTGATATGACACCATCATAACCATGACATGACACCTTTCAGGAACATGACAGTCTTTATGAATGCTTATGATTGTTGTCATTTAAGCATCATTTGGTCAATTATGTAATATTTAGTGAAATGCTGACACTGTTTGAAATGTGTTTGTTGTGACAAAACCAAGACAACATTGCCTGTCATAAACATGCCATAGCAGGCCTGATTATCAAACTGAAAGAAACTATTTAGCTTTATGTTTTAACAATACATTAATCTGTCACACAGCTGGTTTTGATATTGACTTCCATGGGATCATTATAACTGTGTCATGAATCCAATTGTCATAAGGATGTCATTAAGTGTTATTAAACTGTCAAATGCTTTTATAAGGGTGTCATGATTAAGAGTTTCTGATAATTAAGTTTCCTGCGGCTGCGGCATATTTTTCTACAGTAGGTGTCATAGCAATGACTACATGAATGAGTTGGTGCCAACCCTACAATATTGAAATTTTTTTTTTTTATATTATCATTTTATTTTAATATATTAATTTTTAAGCTCCACTAGATGGTGCTGAGATTGTTGATGGTGAGGTCAGCAGGATTTATATGATTTAATTTATCTTACATATCTTAATTTTGGATGAAATGTTTTATTTTATTTAATTTCAATTTAACAGTAATTTACTCTCAAATCCCCCAGCTGCTGAAGGTGGTGCACAACTTTTTTTGTACAAGTCCATTCTTCAAAATACCTGTAATAGGTATTTTATTTTTACTAGATTAAACAGAAGTTTTCTTTTGGGGGCATAATTTGCAGTTGAAAAAAAGATAACATATTGAAATATGTTATTGCACTAATCAGCATATTGCAAAATGTTTAAAATCACAATATCATATCATGGAGCCTCCGGTGATTCCAACCCCTACTGGACCTATCTCCCAAATCTTTACAGCTGCAGAAACACCATAACGGATTGGATATCCATCAAATGTTCAAATCTCATCACATATTCCATACCAGTCTGCTAGTATCATTTGACAAATCTTTCATCTGACTTCATTCTAATAAGTGAGTTACTGTAAATGTCATTTTGCATCAGTTAAACAGATCCACACACACAACCCCTACGAATGGAGCGAGGCCCAAAGCCGCAGCCTGCTCAAGTTAACCATCAATGTCACTTAAAGTCAAAACAGTAATATAAAAAATATATTAAATCATGTGGTGATGAAAGCTACTATGACTTAAGAAACTATAAAGTCTCTGTAATCTATGGAGGCAATCAAGCTTTGATAAAATAAATATGATTAAAAAAACAGGGCACAATTAAAGTTTTATGAGAGCTTCAAAAGAAATTATGTTGCAATGGATTACTATTGATAGTCAGTGTAATACTATAGTAGATGGATGTCAGCACGCCTCCGGTTTGGAGAAGCAGAGAGGAATACAAGGATGGAAGCTAAGTAATGTTCTGCTGTGGGCAGGGTCAGCAACACAAGGTATTTTGGCCACCTAAAAAAGTGCCAACCCCAAAAAGATCAATCAGTTTAAGTGTACACTATATTAAGAATATTTTCTCCGCTTTACTTTACCATCAAACCGCCTTTTCTGATGGGTAACCGCCGTTAGCCAAATATCATTTTCTCCGAAGCCACCACTCCTTAAAGAAAAACAGTAATTTTACCTTGCAGAACATAGGGGCTGCTGGACTACCACTGCCATGGCCAGTTAGTTTGTTTGTGTTATTGTGTGAATCAGTGAATTTGAACTTTTCTAACACTGAAGTCACACAGTAACACAAACAATCTAACCGAACGAGGCAACAGTAGTCCATCAACACCAGTGCTCTGCAAGGTAAAATTACTATTTTTCCTTTAGGAGTTTGGTTGCTTTGGAGAGAGTGATATTTGGCTTACATAATGGTGGTTTCCTGTTGGAAAAGGCAGTCTGACAGCAAGGTTAAGTGGTGAAAATATTTTAAATAGCGCACACTTAACTTGTTTTTTTTTTTTGGGTGGATCTTCTTTAAGTGGTTAAAATATGTTTTGCTACTGACCCTGTCCCCAGCAGTATATTTCTTAGCTTCTGTGCTGGTAACCCTTCCTGCTTCTCCAAACTGGGGATGTGCCAACTGCCATCTCCTGTAGGTAATACACTGACTGTGGATAAGTACACTGAGGCGGGTACACACCATTTTCAGTGCCCGTGAGCTGGGCCAGGATACGGAAGGAGCGCGACTGGGAGGTGCCGGTTCGCGGGTGCCAGTCCTCTGTGTCCTCAATCAGACGCTTCTTGCTGGCCTCACTCAGTGGGGACGCATGATTCTCGGGCTCCACATCAGGTTTCCTGTACAGTCAGGTCAGCGAAGAAATGATATTACAGACATGGAAAGCATCTCTGTCTTCAGTTACAAACATCTGTTTACACTGTTTAATATTAACTGCTCGGTGGAACAGAACCTCTAGCACAGGATAAAGGACGTTCCAGGTATTCCAGGTACACACACGCAAGCTCATGAACATTCATATTAAAAACAACACACATATATACTGTATTATGGGTGCTCCACATTCAATCAAGTGTGTAGCTTGTAGATACATGTCTCACAGTATGAGCTAACTGCTGTTAGATTTCACAATTACCTCCTAGGTCTAGTTGTAGGTGGAGTTCTGCAGATGAACAATGAGACGAAAGAAGAAAAAGGCAGAAACAGTCACTAATTCAAAAGTCAAATTAAATGCTATGTAAGTAAATATACTGTATGACACTACACTGTTTATATGGGAAAGTCAAGAAACTGTTCTGACCTATACTTACTTAAGACTTCTCTGAGGCTCACTATTAGAGAATAAAACCACAAAATAGAAGTCAGCAAGGTAATGAAACTACATACTTCAATTTCCTTAAAAATAATAAAGGGTGAAAAGTAAAGTAAAAGAGTGCAGAGGAATTAGATTTACCATACTAAAATGATTACATTAAACACACTGACTGCATATTAACAGTGAGTGTTTTAAAATGACAGTGACCATATCTCACCACAAGGTGGGAGTAATGTGCTGTGAAAATAAACTATCAGCTTCTCTTCCTAAAATAATTGATGGTACTCTGGACTGCAATAATATTTATGTTAAGTGTTTTCATGCACAGTTTAGTTCAAGTGCTCTCCCAAACTGTGAGTCAATTAAATGTCACAGGTCCAAGTATTTGTAATTTTTAGTCGGTCTGTTTGTTTCTGTGTGTGACAGGTGAGTTGAGGTGAAGGATGATCAAAGACAGCACAAGTCAGGCTATTCTTAGCCAACGCAGAATATATATGTAGTTGGCAGTGATTTGTCTGGCCCTGAGTAAACACGCTGACAACAGTAGCAGATGGAGCTAGACAGATGCAGAGCAGGGTGACTTCAGCAGCCTTGTGCGCTGACAGGCCTGCCTGCACTGGGTGTAAATGCAGTATTAGCTAACACAGAGCCCGAAGCCTGTGGGAAAATGAATGACCAGTATGAGTTGACCCCCACTGGGCGTCCCTGTGGTGTGTCAGAGATGGATTATTTACGGAGGGTTTTGCAGTTTGTTCGGACCTTGTAATGAGCATGTGCTGTAAGTGGATGAGTGCGAGTGAATGTGAGGTTTGTGAGGGTTAGCTCAAAGAGGTGCAAGCATGCCTTTGGTAATCATAAACCAGAGAAATGGGAAGGCTATAATCACATTCCATATGGTTAGAAAGCTACTGCAGCAGATATATTATCATTGCAGCACTAACTTGGTATCTGTTTCTTCCTCCTCCTGTGGGCAAAGGAAGGGGTAAATGGAATAGGATTGAAGACAAGAAGGAGCATGAACAGAGCAGTTTGAGAAATATACCACAGTCCTTTAGTGAGGGGCCCTTCTGAGAGAATGTGCATAGTGGCAAACCACAGAAACCTCAAACAAAGCATGCAGGTCAGGACACAAACACACACATGATTGCAACAAATAATAAAAGGATAATAGATTTCAGGCACAGAAAGATTGAAAAGATGACACAGAGCCTGTGTCATGGATCCTGGGTCATCTGATCACAAGTGGACAGCTCTAAGTACAGGTGTGAATGCAACCAGGATGCATTGAGGACACATTGAGAGCTTTTCGCTCAGAGCACATTCAGAGGTTGTCTGGTTCGCATATGACCACATTCTTTCAGCAGTGTGTACGAAATGTGTCCCGGGCCACAATGAAGGACTGCCTTCTCAACTGGCATCCTGTAAGTACATCATTTGGTTCACTGTAACATAAATGATATGTTTGAGCTCTCTTACCTGCCAGGATAAGCAGCAGATGTTTATGAACACACTAGTAACTGTAATATCCCCAGACACCCTTAAAAAACTGTGGAATTTTAAAAGTTGTTGAGCGAGAAGAAACTTTATAAACTTTGGGAAGCGCTGTCTGTGACAATTTCTTAATAACATGAGCCTTCTTGTAAATTTGACAAATGTTATAGATTAAGTCAATTCTTTTTTGAGTAAAAAGCGTTGTGTCTGCTTGTGCCATCATGTTGGCTATTACTGTTGGGTTGCCAATCAGAAAGAACAACTATATGGAGCCGCTATGGTGTATTCTTTAATTGTTCATGCTTTCTTGTAAATTCAGCATTGAATGCAACACATTAAGATGTTTCTTTACTTCTTATAAGAATAGTGTTGAAGTGAAGAGCAGGAGAGACGCTCTGGATTATTCAAGGTCTTTATAGTTTACTAAAACTAAACTAAAAACTAAAACTAAGTGTGAAAAAAAACATTTGAAGTTATGAATTAAAAATACAAACTAGACTTTAGTTCTAGTCTTCATTAATTTGGTCAAATGTGTCCACAAAATAAGCATGAGGAGGCATTGGGATGTCTACATGACTGGGGGTCAATTGCGTTCATAAGGTGTTGTGTTTGTCTTGTAGCACCACTACTCAACTTCTTAAATCTTGTCCCTAACCACCCACCATAATATGATAAAAAGCTAAAAGTAATACTGAAACTAATAAAAACTAAAAAGAAAAATTTAAAACAATAAAACTAAATTGAAAATCTGGAAATTAACTGAAATAAATTGAAAACAAAAGTTAAAAACAAAATCAAAATAAAAAATAATGAAAAATTCAGAAATATAATAACTCTGCTCTGTCTCTGTCCCTTTTTTCTGTCATCTTTGATATGAAAACATCAGATTTGCACACAGAAAAAAGTAAAATTGCGTATTCTAAGCATAGTTCAGGTATAAAATCCCAGCACACCACAGAGCATCTCTACTGCTGTGTGTTTATTTACAGATAGAGCACAGCAGTGAGATACTATCACAACTGGTCACTCAAGACTCATCTGGAGAAGCACTGTCATGTCTGGTGTGAACTGACATACTTAAAACTGTCCACTTGTGATTGGATCCCCCATGACATACGTTAGTACCAGGTATGAAAAGCCTCACAGTAATATTGTGCCTCATGACACTCGCACTCTTGATTTTATAAAACATCCTTGAACAGACCGTTTTAGATAAAGGCAGGCTTCCCAGATGTATTTAAGTGTAAGGCTGCTTATTCACTTAAAGCCAATAAAAACAGATTTCTCTGACTATTTTTTCAGGTGACAGAGAAAGAGTGGCAAATCACTTAAACCTAGCTCCATCTACTGTAACCCCACCAGTGAGCCAGACCCTGCTGATGAAGCCCAGTCCAGCCAAAGTTAGGTCTGTCCCCAGTCTCTAGAAGCAGGGAGCTGCCAGGACTCTGGTAATTAGAAACAAGTGTTACACCAGCAGTGCCTGTTGGGCAGACCGTGTGTTTGGCAGGGCTGCGAAGCCCACTGTCAATTATAGATAGGCAGGCAGTAGCATCGGTTAGCATGTTGTCTAGACTGCTTTCCAGTTGCCCTGTGGAAGATTTAAACAAGATGTGCAGCATGCCTCTGCTTTTCCTTGTATGCAGCTGTGTGAAAACATAGGTGATGGGCTGTTCCAGTGTTAGCTTTTCAAATGAGACACATATTTTGGGGAGAAATAAGGCATGAGGTAATATAAGAAGAGCAGAATGGAATTTCATTTTCTCTAATATATTCCTTCAGTGAGACTGCAAAGCAAAAGCATCCACTAATCTGTGGCCTCTGAGACCACAACTCCTTCTGGACCTGACAAAATGTGCGTATATTACTAAATCATTCTATGATATTTTGTGCTTGGACCAAGATAAATAGTGAGGTTGTTCCATATGTGTATACACCCTTAGAAATAAAGGTGCCAACTAGAACCATAAAAGGGTTCTTCAGCTTGTCCCCATGGGAGAATTCTTTTTGGTTCCTGGTAGAACCTTTTATGGAGGTTCCACTTGGAACCCTTTCAGAGATTCTATCTAGAACCTAACATAAAGGATTAAACCTTGAACCCCCTATGAGAGATTCAAGAACCCTTTTATTCCACGAGTTTCATCTTGAACCCATCCAGAGGGTTTAAGAAAGAATCCTTTTATATTCTAATGGTTTATCTAGAGCCCACCCAGGGGGCTCTACCGTGACCCCTCCCTTTTATATTATGGTACAAAGAACCCTTGAGAAACGCTTGATGAAAGAGTTCTTCAAAGATCACAACAATCCTTGAAGAACCCTTTCTTCACAAAAGGGGAGCAAATGGTTCTGATTAGAAGCTCAGCTCTTCAGGAGGAACCCTCTTGGAGCCTTTATTTCTAAGAGTGTTTATATGTGACTTCGGCTTTACTCTTCAAACTGAAAAGGAACAGTGTAAGAGAAAACATATGCTAACTGGGTTTGATGGATGTACCTACCCATTGAAGTGCTCTGACAGCCCCTGGCTCTCCAACAGACCTCGTCTCTGTCCCATAGCCACCTCACAAGCATTGGAGTTGGAGTAGAGCTTGATAGGTGTGTTTATAGACTGAGGGCTGCGGGACATTAGGATTGGAGGATGGGGCTGTCACTCTAGCTGGAGAGGAGGAGTTAGAGAGGAGGAAGAGGAATATGGGGAGGTGAAGGTGGAGCGACCAGGGCTGGGCTTGGGAGCTGAATCTGGGGCAGCGGGGCTCGACCTCAGCGGAAACGGAGGCTGTGGTGGTTGAGAAGGGGCAGCTGGCGTGAAAGCAGATGATGCGGAGGGAATGGTGGCTACTTTGGGGGCATCTGGGGTGGAAGAAGCTGTGACCACACCGCTGCCCCCACCAAAAGGCCGGGCTGTCTTGTTGTATGCGGGATTGAGCTGACTCGCTGGCTTGGTGTATGTGGTGCTTGGGGCGGGGTGAGTGATTGGGACAGGCTTAATGATTTCTTGAGGTTCGTCCTGGATGAAGGTGGAGACACACAGCATGCACACAAAAAAAAAATCTTCAAAACAACTCATGCATGTAAACCAGCATTCCCAAAAACCACTGCACAACAATCACATACAAATCAATGGTGTTTTCAGACTGCTGCATGAATGAAAGTCATGCCTGTGCCATACAAGTTTAAAATGTGGCCTCTCAGGTCTGTTAAGCATGCCAAGCCAATCTGTGTTCTGACATCATCTCAGAAGGGCACAATAAGCAAGCTCACTTTTAATAAACTGGTATATAATTTATTAACAACTTTATACAGTTTATATGTGAATATTTTACTACATACCTTAGGCACTTGAGGGGCACTTGAGGGTCTGTGAAGACAGAAAGAACATTATAAAAACACTGCACAGACAACATCTTTTTCTCAGCCATTAATAATTTTGCAATAAAGTTTAATCTGTCTGTGTATATGTGTATATCTCTCTCTGTATCCCCACCTCACAACCTGTGTGCTTAAGCCCAAAAACATCCCAAACACGACAAAATATGAGAACATAAGAAAATACAGGCAGAAAGAGGGAGGGTTTCTGTAGACACAAACACCACCACGCACTTCTCATAAGTGATGAGTCTATATATAGTTTTTTAGGAAAATCATGTATATTATTCCTTTATTGTTACTTCTATTTCTTGTCAGAGACACATGATTGCATCTTGGATGTCACATAATCCTCAAGGAATTTTCAAAATGAAACTGCATTAATGTGTTGTAATAACATGAAGTCGATTTTTTAAACAAATAATTGAATAAAGGCACCTAAATGTTTCCAGTGATGGATTACCTATCTGAGGCAATGTTCAAGCTCTGGATATGGGCTTTTATTACACACTGAAATAAATGGAAACAAGTGGCAGCCTGGAAAGTGGGAAAGGTTCAAAATGTTCTGGTTTGGAAAACGGTTTAAAATAATTATATGTAATTTGTCGTTAAGGTGTTAAAACATGCAAAACCACCAGTATGTGTGAACACACTGTACTTTAGGTTGTGTGTCCACATGCAGGCTGCTGTTGAAGTGTTGCGGACGTCTGATTTACACTTATGATTGAAGCAGCTGAGACTTCCGGTTGAGCGATGTAGTGGATCGACACGTGGTGTCTGCCTCTGTACTTTTCCAATAACTTTTTCTGATTACGTCCGTCTTTTAAGTCTACTTTTAGTGGGATAGTTTGTTCTAATCACTAGTACGTTAACTCTGCACGAGAATGAGTAAATCCACACGAGCAGCCGGGAAAAACCAGGTACAGCAAACCTCTCCTCACTCCGGAGACGCAGCTAGCAAGATGACTACCAGTGCCGGACCCTCTCCTCTCACGTTAGAAGCACTCGTAATTGAGCTGGAAAAATCCAGGAAAAGCATGGCTGCAGAGCTCAGCGCCTCGCTGACCGAAGCCCTTGTCCCGATTCACTCGGCCCTGGAATCAATCACCAGCACCGTGGCCAAGCACACTTCCACCATCTCGGAGATGGAAGTAGCCTTGTCGACCCACTCGGATAGCATCGTTAGCGTAGAGCAAGAAGTTGCCGAGCTGCGGACCAAGCTAACCTCACTAACAGAGGAAAATACTACACTTCAAACGGCCATGGAAGACCTGATCTGTCGTTCAAAACGTCAAAATCTGAGAGTGATCGGTCTGCCCGAGGACATTGAAGGCAACGACCCGAGACAGTTCATGGCGGATTTATTCAAGGAGGTAACCGGAGATGCGCTACTAGACCACCGCCCGGAACTTGACCGAGCTCACCGCAGCCTCCGACCCAAGCCCCGTCAAGGAGCTCGCCCTGTGATTGTGCGTTTCCATCGCTACATCGATAAGGAGAGAGTACTGCTGTGGGCAAAGGAACATCGCGACATCAGCTACCGGGGCCACAGCATTAAGTTTTACGAGGATTTCAGCGCCGCTGTGGCAAAGAGACGGGCCGCCTTCAACCAGGTGAAATCCTCGCTGTTCAAGAGAGGGATACGGTTCGGTATGATCTACCCTGCCCGGCTGCGCGTCACATTCAACGGCGTGAATCATGTCTTTGATTCCCCGGAACAAGCGGAACTGTTTTACCGAGAGCGCATCCAGGACTCGTGAAAACATGATCCAAGTAAGAGACATTGACATTAAAGCAGTGGACTTCATACACTCTTAAGGTGTCCTCTCTGTTCTATTGCGTGTGCACAGGTCTCACTCCAGACACGGCCTGGATGTTTCAATAGAGTTAAGAAGGGGTATTGTACTTTATTTTACTTTATTATATTTGTTCACCTTACCTCCAGTCGAAATTGACAGTAAATTAAGGTTTGAGTGTTAGTTTGATGCCACTCCTCCCCTCCCGCTTACTTTGAATTAACACCTAGGTTTTTTTTTTTTTTTTTTTTTTTTTTGTTTTTTATTATTATTATTATCAGGGGGCATTGGTATTGAAAACGTCTCACACACCAAGTTAAGATTTCAGCTATGTTAGTTTGGTGTGTGTGTGTGTGTATGTGTGTGTATGTGTGTGTGTGTGTGTGTGGGTGTGTGTGTCTGTCTAAGTGTGTGTGTATGTGTGTGTGGGCGTCAGTACGTGCGTGGGTGTATAGGTGGCTTCTTTAATTCATAAGCATTCTTTTACAGTCCAGGCTCTTTTTATGCCACACGTGATATGATATGGTCACACAGATGTGCGGATTGTATTAATCGCAATTTTTTTTTTTTTTTTTTTTCTTTGTTTTACTGTCACTTTATTTTTAGTGTATTTTCTGTTACTGCATACTGGCTGGAGGCTTATACAAGTAGCCTGGCACAACTATACCTCTTTCTTTTGTCACGCCCTCACTATGGAGTTGGCTGTGCACAATCTCATTTCATATTGTTCTCCACGAGTTTTTTTTTTTTTTTTTTTTGTTTTTTGTTTTTTGTAGATGGGAAGAAGTTGCAGGAAGATACAGAGAGATTAGCGTGCTCTTCTTCTCTAACTCTCCCATGCATTATCAAGATCAAGTTGGCATACTTATCTCTGCCTTGTTTGCTTTATGTTCCTAGCTAATGTTAATTGTTTAAAATTTTTATAGGACGTAAACTTTTGTTCGCCAGGAGGCATGATCCACTGCATAGTAAATCGGTTGTGTACAATTCAGTCCTGCAACTCGTCATGTTCTGCTTTGACGAGCTTAGGCTATGTCTCACTGACAGGTTTTGGATTACATCCCTGTCAAACTCATGTTTTCTGGGTTTTTTTTTTTCTTTTTTTTTTTTTTTTTGGGTTTGTTTGTTGTTGTTTTTTTATTTCTTTCTTTTTTCTTTTTTTTTTTTTTTCTTTTACTCCCTTTTCCTCTGGGTGCTATTGGGATGCCCTTTTCACATCTGCCTTAATCATTAAGGTTTTTTCCACTCTGGACGCAGTCCGCCCGGATGTGATCAATGGTTGATCCAAATCTGTCCCAGAGAAGAACAGTTGGGTCCTCAGTCAGGCTGGTGAGTTGGAATGTTCGGGGTCTTGGGGGCCCGGTAAAGCGTTCCAGGGTTTTTTCACACTTGAAAGGCCTTAGTACTGACATTGCTTTCCTTCAAGAGACCCACCTTCGTAACTGCGATCATAATAGACTGCGGAAATCATGGGTCGGGCAAATATTTCATTCGGCTTTTAATAGCAGATCTAGGGGTACAGCTATTTTAATTAATAAACGCATTCAATTTTCCCCTGCACAGATTATATCTGACCCAGGGGGTCGTTTTGTGATAGTAAGTGGCATGCTATACCAGTCCTCAGTCGTATTAGTAAACGTTTATGCCCCTAACTGGGACAACCCAAATTTCATGACATCCCTTTTTTCTCATATTCCAAACCTGGACACTCATCATCTTATCTTAGGTGGTGACCTGAATTTAGTAATAGACCCCAAGTTTGACCGTTCACATCCTAAGACATTCTCGCCTTCTGCTATGTCGAAGACCCTGTCTTCCCTTATAAATCAGTTGGGTTGTATTGACCCCTGGCGCTTCTTCCATCCAGTCACAAAAGAGTTTTCTTATTTTTCTAAAGTCCACCAAGCCTATTCTCGCATCGATTATTTCTTTGTAGATCGGTCCCTCCTTTCCGCTGTAAAATCTACTGAGTACTCTGCTATTGTTATTTCTGACCATGCCCCCCACACTTTAGATTTATTACTCTTACCTAGCACTAACACTAAGAACCAATGGCGATTCAATACAGGTCTTTTAGCTAACAGCGAGTTCTGTGATTATATTTCCAAAAGAATTAATATTTTTCTTGAGACTAATAGAACCGACTCAATTTCGCCTTCTCTGCTTTGGGAAACTTTTAAAGTTGTAATCCGAGGGGACATCATCTCATACAGCACGCATTTGGCCAGGAAAAATAAACAAAAACAGCAGGAGCTGATTGACGCAATCCTCAATATAGATAGAGAATACTCCAGTTCACCCAGTTCAGACTTATATACCAGAAGAGTCAAACTACAAACTGAATATGATTTGCTCACTACAAGCAAGGCAGAAAATCTTTTAAGACGAACTAAAGGGACATACTATGAATATGGGGAAAAAGCTAGCCGCCTTTTAGCCCTCCAACTCAAACGCCAGTCTGCTTCTCACTTTATATCCCAAGTTTATGACTCCTCCCCCTTACAATTACAGATCCGACAGAAATAAATTCAGTTTTCGCTTCTTTTTACTCTAATCTTTATAAATCTGAACCCCTCACAAATAAGACAACAATGAAAAATTTTATAGATAGTTTAGATATCCCTTGTATAGATCCTAACATTAAAAATAATTTGGACGAACCCATACAGTTACAGGAGATTGTGACTTGTCTTAAACAAATGCAAAACAATAAAGCGCCGGGTCCGGATGGCTTTCCGGCCGACTTTTACAAAAAGTTTTCCCATATACTTGCTTCATTATTACTAGATATGCTCAATGACTCTTTGCAACAAGGTTTCCCTCCCTCCAACTTTAAATCAAGCTTCAATTTCGCTCATTCCTAAGAAAGATAAGGACCCAAAGGAATGCGGTAGTTGGAGGCCGATTAGTTTGCTAAATGCGGATGTCAAACTTCTAGCTAAAGTTCTAGCATGCCGCTTAGACCCCTGCTTACCTGATATTATTTCAGAAAACCAAACAGGGTTTGTCAAAGGACGACAACTGTCATCTAACATTAGAAGACTGTTAAATATTGTGCTTTCTCCCGACGTCGCTCAAGTTGCTGAAATGGTTATAACTCTGGACGCGGAGAAAGCCTTCGACCGGGTTGAATGGGATTATTTGTTTTTTGTTCTGGGGAAATTCGGTTTTGGGACTAAATTTATTCTTGGATACAATTGTTATATTCTGCCCCTACTGCTTGTGTGACTACTAACTCACAAAGATCTGATTATTTCCCTTTAACAAGAGGTACTCGTCAAGGTTGTCCATTGTCACCCCTGCTTTTCGTCCTGGCAGTGGAGCCTCTCTCCATTGCTCTTAAATCTTCCTCTCTCTTTACTGGTGTTTGTAGAGCTGGACTGGAGCATCGAGTTTCTCTCTATGCCGATGATCTTTTGTTGTATGTCAAAGACCCGGTTAATTGCGTAGATGATATTTTAAACATTCTGACAACCTTTGGGTCCTTCTCGGGCTATAAACTAAATATTGACAAAAGCGAGTGTTTTCCAATTAATGAAGCAGCCAAACAAATTCCGCCAGGCACACTACCTTTTCGACTGGCCCATGAATAGTTTCCGTTATTTAGGTGTTAATGTTGCTAGCTCATTTCCCTCTCTTCATAAGAATAATTTCACAAAGTTGGTTATGGAAATTAAAGCTGATTTGAAGCGCTGGGATTCTCTCCCTCTCTCACTGACGGGCAGAATTAGCTCTATTAAAATGAACATCCTCCCCAGACTTCTGTTCCTTTTCCAGTGTCTTCCCATATTCTTACCAAAATCTTTTTTCCGCAACTTAGACCAGGTATTTTCAAAATTTATTTGGCTGGTAAAAATCCTAGAGCACGCAGAGCGGTACTGCAGAGGAGTCAGCGGAGTGGAGGCCTTGCGTTGCCCAACCTCTTATTTTACTACTGGGCAGTCAATTTACAAAAAATTCACGACTGGTGCAACTCTCCCAATCTTGATTGGTGTACAATGGAGGAATACACATCCCGCCCATCATCTCTGGCGGCTTTGGTGTGTGCCCCTCTGACTTCTTCTTGTCCAAGTTATATTAAAAATCCGGTTGTGCTTTCGTCTTTGAAAATTTTGAAACAGTTCAGACATCATTTCAAACTCTCTGCCCCCTCTCAACGAAGCCCTATTTGCAACAACCATCTTTTTTCTCCCCCAATGTCGGATGCTGCTTTTGCCTTGTGGAGAGAAAGAGGCCTGGTCCATTTCTCAGACCTATATTTCGAAGGCTCATTTGCCACTTTTAAAGATCTACAAGTTAAATATGATTTACCCCAGTCTCATATGTTCCGTTTCTTTCAGGTTCGTAGTTACGCTCAAATGCATTTTCACCCTTATCCTCAGCTCCCGCGGGGTTCCCTTCTTACTGAGGTGCTCTCGCTCCCCAAGGCGCAGGGTAGGATCTCAATTTTATATAATTCCATATCCTCCTCTGGTCTGGGTTCTCTTGCGGGGGTTAAGGGGAATTGGGAAAAAGAGCTCGGGTTTACCGTGTCAGATGAATGGTGGGATGAGGCATTAACCAGGGTCAATTCTACTTCCTCCTGTGCCCGCCTGAACCTAATTCAATTCAAGGTCTTTCACAGGTTGCATTTCACGAAAGCTAAGCTCAGCAGACTTTTTCCGGGTACGAGCGATGTGTGTGACAAATGTGGTCAGGCGCCGGCAGACCATTTGCATATGTTTTTCTTATGTCCAAAACTTACCGAGTTCTGGTCCTGTTTTTTTGAAATGTTAGGTAAAGCCCTCAATATCACATTGGAACGTGGTCCGTTGATAGCCATTTTTGGTGTACCCCCAATACCAACCAGTTTGACAAGGTCACATTTGGATGTCGTTGCTTTTGCTTCACTCATAGCACGCAGACGAATTTTGCTGCAGTGGAAAAGCCCCAGTCCTCCAGCTCCCACATCTTGGCTGAGCGACCTAATGTCTTTCTTGTCACTAGAAAAGATGAAATATTCTCTCAGAGGCTCGACTGCTAAATTCTACAAAAGATGGCAGCCTGTCATTTCATATGTAAATAATTATACCTCTCTGGATCCCAACTGACTCTCGGATTCTTGGTATCCTGTAAAATGAGCACTCTTAGCACTCCTATTTTACATCTTCCCCTGTTGTACTTCACCTTATTTACTTTACTTTATTCTTTTTACTATTATTATTATTAGTAGTAGTATTATTGTCCTTTTTTTTTTTTTTTTTTTTTTTTTTTTTTTCCTCTTCTTTTTCTTATTTTTTTTATATATATATATATATATATATATATATATATGTATATATGTATATATATATTCATTTTTTTTTATTTTCTCCTTTGCTTCTGTTAACTATTTAACTTAATTTATTTTACACCCGTCATTATTTTTATCATTATTGTCGTCTCTACCATTATCATTATAATATATATTATTATTATTATTATTATTGCTATTATTATTACTTTTATGATTTTTATTTCCTTTTTTTCTTTATTTCTTTTCTTTGGGTTGGGTGGGATGGGGAAGGAAAGTGTTGCCCTGTTCTTGTTCTTGTTTTGGCACACCGTTCCTAAAAAAGCGGGGAAAACCACTGGGGAACGCATTTCTGTAACTTCAACCAGACTGGTGTAATGCATTGGTTCCCAATAAAAATATGTGTTAAAAAAAAATGATTGAAGCAGCTGCCAAAGTTTTATCACCTATGGGAGGGGAGGGTGGTCTGTTTGTCTCTTCTCTTGAGATGTCGTGGATAGAAACCGGCAAGCATCCAACAAACCATTCATCCCCTTCTATTGTTTTATTATAAACACTTGTAAGCATGCTCTACCCCAATATCAAAATAAAAAAAAACATGTTAGGATGTATTGTGTATGCATAATAGAGGTGCAATACACCATATACACCCTTCATGTTACACAAGGCACATTGAAGTCTCTGTCAGGTAACTTAAAACAACTACAAGGAGTTTTTAAGTAGTTATGAAACAGTCTCAGTTCAACTTGGATAAGCAAATGAGACCATCTGCAAAAAGACTGTTTCTATATAGCTATTCTTAATGCCTGCCACTGGAATTCTCCTTGAACAAGCCAGCGTTTAAATTTTCCCATTCAAAGTTACAGTGAGTAGTTTGTTAGTCCGTTAAAAAGAAGCAAAAGGAAATTTTTATTTAGATTATTTTATGTTTGATGTTATATTTTGTGGTTTTGGTGGAGGAAACAACCACTTTTGTCCACAGAGGCCTCCAAAATGTACACAATATGAAAGTTTCTTGTGGTAGCTTTAAATGTTTTTAAATGATTTTATCAGTGATAAAAAGTTAAAAGTCAAACTCAGACAGATTCCGTCATTAACAATGTGTCCTATATTTGGTCCGGACATGCAGACAATGTGTCCCTGATTCCTCATAAAAGACAAAAAAAGAGACAGTGAGTCAGCAAGGCTTGTTCCGGACCAGGAGCTCCGGTATGTCCACTGACGTCCTTCCTTACTCTGCCATATTAGGAAAACAGTCAACAAGCACTCACGTATTTCCTCTCTGACTGAGCAGAGGCGCAACAACTGAGCCTGGCACCGGGTCATTAAAGAGCCCCACCCTCCAACCAGATGTTGATGTCATCTGTGCCCATACTTGCATTTACGGTTTCCACTTAGCAGTTAATATAGAGTATGCTTATTTTCCAATGTACTTGTATTATTGGACTTGCTTATGGAGAAACAGCCAGTTGTGCCAAGGAAAACGGGTAAAGGTCTAAAGATCAAACAGCACATTCCATTACAAATAGGGCCCAGTCTACAATGAAGCAGTGTATATCTGCCATCAGTGGCTGAGAGTGAGGCGGCTGGGTGGATTCACTAGTCTCTATCTGTATTTTCCCAGAGCAAACTGAACAAACACTTGCTCGGGTGGTCCTGCGAACATCTGCTCAGCTCAGCCCCTCTGTGCTGTCCTGCTCCCTGCCTCGTCGGACCTGCTTTTGTTCTGCTATGACAAAGAGACAAACACTAGGCGAGTGTGTGACCACACAGGCATATATTTACGTTATGGTGGCCAAGTGTACAAGTACATGGTTAATCTCAGCGTAACTGGATCGTATCATGACACCAACTGGTTTGTCATTCTGCTGAAAGACATCTGTTTGGTGTACAACTTTCTGTGTAGGTCTACCTCTCACTCTGGTGATGGCCTCTGTTCAAAGATTTTGGATAGTATAACTGCAGTACATAATTTCTGTGTGAGGTCAGAAGAAACGTTTTATAAAAACAAAACAAAAAGAAAACTGGATCCCTGCGTTGTGCACTAGAAATCTGAAATCTGTAATAATTTCTGTATTATTATTCCATGAGCTAAACGCTCACTGAAAAAAGCAATGGCTGCATAGGACCTGGAATCTGATTTGAATGGCAGAAATACATGACACCTACTAAAACT
Source organism: Lutjanus argentimaculatus (assembly GCA_034769285.1). Classification (NCBI taxonomy): domain Eukaryota; kingdom Metazoa; phylum Chordata; class Actinopteri; order Lutjaniformes; family Lutjanidae; genus Lutjanus; species Lutjanus argentimaculatus. The sequence continues at coordinate 898,165 of JAWZSL010000021.1, read as the reverse complement.
TATTATATGAATCATTTGGATTAAACTAGAATTCGGAAAGCACATTATCTCTGCCAGGCATAAGCTTGATTCGTTCAAGCGATGAGTCGTATATTGAGCAGCAATGTTGGGGAGTAACTAGTTGTAATCCATTACAGGTACTGAGGGGTTACATCCAAATATTCTTTTTGGGTTGCCTGGTAAAAGTCTGCTGAGTCACTCTTCTAGTTCAGTATGTTTATTAATCCACGCTGGTGATAGCTGCGTCCGAAGACGACATTTTTTGGGTTGTCCATTCATCCATCCTGTTCTCTTAAACGTGATATCTCAAGAACGCTTTGGTGGAATTTCTTCAACTTTGGCACAAATGTCCACTTGGACTCAAGGATGAACTGATTAGAATTTGGAGTTCAAAGGTCAAGGTCACAGCAGCCTCCAGAACATGTTTTTGGCTGTTCATAGTCTAGAGTTCATAATCTAAATTTCACACAAATGTCTAATAGAATAAAATGATGACGTGATGACATTTTATATCCAAAAGGTCAAAGGTCAACTTCACTGTGACATCATAATGTTCAGCTCTCTATTAGTCCTCTGTACTCCTCTGTGAAACTAGTCTCTTGGTGAGGACAGGATGTTTCTAACTGGAAATTATTCACTGGAATCACACATGTAAAGCAATAATTTCCATTCTGTCAAAAAAATACACTAAATTCCTTTTAATTCAATTTCTTCAGAGTCCTCACTAGATATATTACGAGTCAGTCTAGACAGAAAGGGATGTAAACTGGAACTTGACTGGTTGGCGGAGGCATACAACCATGAGGCAGTAATTCTATTTCATAATATATAGATGAATGTGAGGAATTTGTCTTTTTTATGTGTTACTACAGTCCATCTATGTCCATCTGTGCTTTTCATAAACATGTCAGTTCCTCTCAAATGAAGAGCATGAAGAAAACAAGACATAATATTTGACATGTAAGTGTGTTCCATCTCCTACATCTGAATGAGTATATCAAAGCGATATTTTAAGGGTTTTCTCTGATGCTAAGAGAATTAACGTATCCATAAATAAAAGTTATAAAGGAGCAACATTTCTGATCCTGGAAATATTTATAGTTGCAATTTATCTTGTGTACTAAGCTGCAGTTATTGTATGTCAAAGCATCACAGTTTGTGCTACTGCATGTGCTCATAATATAGAGAAATCCAGCCCCTGTTGAAGATAAAGTCATGGCTTTGCTCAGCAGCCCAGAGCACACTTCAGTTGGTTCCTTGTAATCTAATCAGGATGGCTTGTTTTATTAGATTACAGATGCTGATATTTATTCATGGACCGTATTTATAGACGATATCCCTAAAAAAAGCAAATAATTAAGTGCTAGATATGGAAAAACAGATGATCTTGACAGTAAAAATGTCCTTGGAAGAAAAAAAGTTTGGTTTTCGTCAACTTAGACTTGTCTGTGCATCCACTCTGTCACACGTTTACACACACAGCTCCAGAATAAGAGAATGAGGAGGCCAACCGGAGGAATAAGCCTGAGGGCAAAGCAGGCTGACGCATTTCCACCCTGCCCGTGTCTCTTTGAGGGCCAAGAGAAACAGTCTGGCATATGGCATTTGACTGAATGATGGAGAGGCTAATAGACACAGCTTTCTCACCACATACACACATCTTACAGACTCACATATCCGTCTTTTAACATGTAAGGAAATTGCAGAAATAAGTGCAGCCTTTCATTTTCCCTGCGTTGTTTTCACTTCACTTTCACACGCAGCTTCTGAACCAAGAAACTGCAGATTTTGGAAAAGTTGCAGAAAACATATTTACTGATCTTGCGAGATAACCCTTTAAGATAACCCTCCAATCATCTGTCTTTTGCTTTATTCTCTCGACAGATTTCTTCCCTGGGCTGGAGTCAGAACTTTGTACATCTATTATATGATATGTGGGAGGACAGGGATTCACACATGCTATTTATGTCATACACAGGTCACATTATTCCAAGACCTTGTTGAACAGGATCTGCCCTCTTATATTTAACTTGTGTGATAAATGTTAAAACTCTGTAGGAGTCCTGGCAAACACGATCTGTTTTCTCAGATTTACCGCTGCATGAAAATCTGAACCAAAGCATGGAGTAGAAGGAAAACAAAGAGAAACAGACATAGGAAAGCAAAACAAAAACTCCAACAGAGAGAGGTGGAATTAGCGGCTGTGGAAAATAACTTTTCTTTCTGTATTTCTGTTTTTCTGTGCAGCCAGCCTATCCGCTCAGTGGCAAAACTCACAGCGTGTGTCTGGCACATGGCCTCTCCTCCTGCCTCTCCGTGTTCCTCTTCTCAGTGCTCCCTCATATTTCACCAAGAATGAGCATCTTGGAAGAGATATTTTTTTGCTTTTGAACACAACTCACGAGGACATTTCTTTCAGAAGAGTCACAGCAGAAAGTTTGAAGGGAGAAGAAGACTTAAAATTATGACAGTGCAAACAAGAACCCCTTTCTGCTCTCTGCAGTTGAACAAGCTTGGAATCACGGTCAACTTTCTCCTTACCCATTCCTATACTTAGATACACTATGTACCAGGCTCATCTATGTTGAAAAAATAAAACAAAATTTTGAATGTGGCTAAAAGATGTTACCAGGGGACCTGTAAACTTGACATCTATATAGTTACATTTGAGAGCTAATTTTAGCAAATCCCTGTCTAAGAAGCCAGCTAATGACTGATGTAGATCAGCTAACTACTTAGTTAGCATTTTGCTAACATTAGCTATCAGCTGTAACTAGATAGCTAACAATTGGTTGTGTCAAAACTCTTGCACATATGCACTTGATTCAGCATAGCAACGCTTAATGTCACTTTTTTAGACTTAGTTGATGTATTAATTTCTTTTTTATTATTATTGTTATTATTTTCAGTTGTTAGTCACAGCTTCATTAGGTTTTGGCACAAAAAGCTATTTGGTAGGTTTAGGAACAAAAACTACTAGAGTAGTAGCTAGTAGCTAACTGTTAAGCTGCTCTTTTTAGCTGTGATCAGTAGCAATCTCTATAGGCCCCGCCTTTGATGGCCACAGTTTTCATGCATGGAGGATGAAATTTGGCATTGAGGTAAAGTGTGTGTGTGTGTGTGTGTGTGTGAGAGAGAGAGAGAGAGAGAGAGAGAGAAGGTGTGCTTGCAAAGGGGGCAAAGGGGGCATGGCGATGGGAGTGGTCTATCGCAAAAAGGCTTCCAAATGGATTCACTAACACACGCAAGATTTTGTGAAAATGCTGGTCATGAGCCAAAGGAGAGCAGATCAACTGTTCGAGACAAATGGCAAAAAAAGGTGTGGCAGTGGGAGGGGCCTGTAACTTTTAAACGGATTCACATTCCATGGCCAAACTCATGAACAGTTAGTCACAGACTCTGTGGGAGGCATCACTGATCTAATCAGAGTTCCTTTTTCATTGGTGATGGTTAGCCTTTTCTAGTCATGCTCCCTTTCATAACCCGTGAAACATTTGTCATAGAGCCTTGCGACATGCACCATTGGACTTGGCATAGACTGCCTTTTTCCATTGGTGTGAGATAGTCTCACTCCTTATACTTTAGCCACGAAGGTCAAGTGGTACTGTGTGTCAATACAATCACACGTGGATGAATGCGTGTACATACACAGCTGTTCACAGCTGTTGTGAATTTGCGCTTGATTTAACATTTGCTAACTTAAGCTGTGGCTACATATATGCTGCTTTTACAGGTCCACCAGCAACATCTTTTAACCATCTACAAAATATGGTTTTCTTTTCAACATAGACAAGCCTAGCACAGTCTATTCAAGTACAGGGCACAGGAAAGTAAGGAAACTTAAAAAGAGAAAATTTGAAAAACTCTTTGAGTTTGCTTGTAGGAAAGGAGGTTCAAAGAGGGGCGTAAGTTAGGAAGGGTCAAAACAATGACAGAAACGTGACTGCTATTTTCAGAGTTAAAGCTTATTAAAGTGTACCGGACAGCCTGTTGCTACTGTCAGTTGCCTGAGCACTTCACTAACATGGCTATTGCCCGTGTCTGATGTGTCTCCACACGTGTTAAGCAGGAATGCTGTGCACTTGTTCATATCAGCAGTCACATGCATCATAGAGGTGGAAGGAGGCGTTCATACCATTTATTTCCATGTGCCCTGTGCTTCACTGTGTGAGTGATAACTCTCTCTCTCTCTGGCCATGTGTGCTCGTCTTGGCAAGCAGATAGTGGCATAAAGGTTAGCCACAGGACTAAACAAAAATTATTCAGATTTGCATTTAATTGCATTTAGCAATCCAACCCGCATCGAGACCAGACTGGTGAAAAAAAATAGAGCAATGGAATGAAGGGGCTCTCCTAGAGGTCAGATTTCTGGACACAGTGACCACAACAGAATAAACTACAGTTATAGTTACTGTATCTTTTTTAATGCAGGTCCAAGCAATGCAATAACAAGCCCCCATCCTTTCTTACTTTTCTTCCGACCACCACACCACATCTGGCTAAGGCAGCCAGGAGTCAGTGGGGGCTCTGAGCTGCATTGGATTGTCCTCTATTTCACCCTGCTATAATGATTCCATAAGACTTGTTGGGTGTACATTGGCCATGTATGCACATATCTATAGATTGAACCCACAGCAGCCTGGCTGACTGTTTAGCTACAGTAAGTGGCCTGCAGGCAAAAAACCCTCATCTTTATCTTATACTGGAGCTAAAGCACTGCATGAGTGGGGCAGTCCAATAGGTATATTTAAAACAAGGCTGTAATTTTGGTAAATCAAATCTAAAGTTAGAAGAAAGGAGGTTTTATATAAGGGAAAGATGGTATTTTAAAAGTCTAAGTATTTCCATTTTTTATCTTCAGAGCATATTTAAATTTGAGAAAACTTAACACCTTCCAAAAGCTTCACATTGTCCTATTCCCCCAGAAACAGTGTGTTCAAGGTACACGAATAAACACACAAGGTGGAAATTACACAAAAATCTGAAACACTCTTGCACTGCGGGAGCTGACACAAATCCATGCGTAAAACATCAGAAAATGGTTGGATCATGGCGCAAGCGGTGATGATCTGTATTATCTTTGAGGTTTTGGAACCAGGTGCAGCCAGCCGCAGCCTCTGGGGAGTGGTGTTTCATTGCACTGTGCTGCATATTTCAATGACAATAAATAAACATCAATTATCATACTTTCCTAAGGACACTTCCCACGGCTGCCTGGTGTAACTGACTGTTAGCTGCTCAGCAACAAGATCCCTATGTTAGTGGAACAAAAAGTACCCGTAAAATTCACTGATTACTGCTGGTTGTATCAACTGCAAGCACAAATCAAAAGGATGGAAGATTGGAAAACTACTTTATTATCTAGAGTTAGTGAGTGCTGTCGAACACAGTTTTGACATCTTTTCCTGAGACCACAGTCTTGGAAAGGGAAATCTGGTTTCTCCCTCTGTCACAAAACACAAAACAGCTCTTCGCTCATCCAGACTCATCTTGACAGTTCCGTTATTTACTGTACAGTGGAGCGACAGAGTACTTTCAAACCCCAAGTCTATTTCCTCCTGATGAAAACAAGTTTCCCTTCACCTAGCAACATGGAAATAAACATATTGGCATCAATGGCCATGAGTGCCTTTTTGGCCAGACAATATACAGAAACACTGCAGGACACGTAATACTTAAATTGTGTTAATTAGATGCTTTTTTTGTACATTATAACATTTCAGGCTATTGGAAATATGAAATGTGACAGTGTGTGACAGTCATTTTATAACCGCTCCTCTTTTATGTACTCTCTGACGCAGATCCTGGGCGAAACGGTGGGAACATGTCCACCCCAACTTCTGAAAAACATGAAGTTGTCCCCTACCAATAAATTATTGTGAAATAAATTGTGCTATTGAAAATATATATATTCAATAGAAGCCAACTTCACTTTGAAATATTTCACACATAAACACAATACTTTTTGAAGTTTTTGTTTATGCCCTCCCAATATTTAATAAGCGACATGGTGTTTTGTCTGGTGAAAACACCCTCTGTAGTGCCGGACCGGTCAATATGTGTAGTGGATCTCTGTGGTGAACCTTCATCACATATTGATTAATAATGTCACTGAGTAAATGACATGTGTGCCAATTGTGCCTGTAGATCAAAGCGTATCAGAAAAGAAACTTAGTGGTGGTGTAACTAAAGTTTTTTTACTGCTCCTACCATAAAACACCTGCTTTTATAATGGAGTTTTTAGAATGGAGAAGTGGGGCTAAAATCAACCTGATTTCTCCTTCTCTCTGCTCATAGTAAAAGATCCCGTAATATGCATAAACTGCAATCAAAATAGAGACAGTGGCTCTGACCTGCGCCCTTATGTACACGAGGTACAACTGGCAGTGTTATCTCTTTTCAGGCTTCAGATTTTGCATTAAATATTATTTAATTTGTGATTTCAATTTATACTTCATTATCTAGTCCTTGATAGTGAGATCAGTGTGTAAAGCTAAGCACGTTCATGTGGAAAGAGCCTCTAAATGTTTCGTTTAAGAATGCTTTTTAATAAATACATGTAGAGCTGTAGTAGCTCATACACTGCCATTTTTATACACCTGCACCATGGAGATTTGGATGTGCAACTGTCTTTTTAAAAAAGTACCCACAGAATGTGAACTATGACAAAGTGACGCACTGGTACTAAACTGTGGTCACATTAATCATCTGTTGGCACTTGTGGAATGTTATTATGTCCCTAACAGTAAAAAAAACATAAATCAAATCTGAGAACATGGATGGAGAAAGTGGTTCATGTCAGACAGAATTCCTCTTGACAGATTGTGTTTTTACAGTGCTACATATAGTACATAATGCTGAGCTAGGGGCTTTCACTGACAATAGCAGGACGTTAGGATGTCAGTGTGACTGTCTAATCCCATTTTCTTCAATATCCAAGTAGAGACTGCCCTTTTTTATAAACAGATTTTTACCCATTTTAATTTAGAGCATCTGGACATTTGGCTTGAAATAGTAAAAATACATTTGTGATATCAAAGTTGGGCATCTCATTAAGCAGCCGCAAAAATCTACACACAAAAAAAATATATATATAATGATGACAAAACCTAGTTCAAAAAGCAGCTCTTTTGCTGTTTAGACCATTTCTCGATATGTGTAGGTGTGGCAGATCATGTTTTGATTGACAACTCCTTCTGGAGTAACCGCATGGAAGCTCAGCCCTGTGTACAGGGTGAACAGCAATACATATTTTAGCCACATAAAAAACATAATATTACTTCATGCTACTTTACTTTGCTATCAGTCAGCCCTTTCCAATGGAGAACTGAAGCTGCCGTCTATACTCTCTTCAAAGCCACCAGACTCCTTTGACAAAACCAGTAATTTTACCTCACAGAACAAGGGAGCTGCTGGTCTACCGCTGTCTCGATCAGTTACTTTGGTCAGCGGTAGACCATCGACTCCTGTGTTCTGCGAAGTAAAATGACTGTTTTTGTCAAACGAGGTTGGAGTGATATAACAGCTCAAGTTCCCTGTTTTTGAGTTGGCTCAGAATTAATTGCCTACTTTTCATAATAAATGTCTGAGGATAACCATGTACAAGTGTCCAGAACTTTAAAAGACAATATGTTGAATTTGGATTAAAACTAATTTATAATACATTATAGATGCTCACTAATGTACAATGTACACAAGACCCTAAATTACTGTACATAGTTAGAAGTCTTTTGTGGATTTTGGGATTCCAGTGGGTTCAATCAAAAAAAGAGCCATGTGTAATATACAGTGAAGTGGCTCTAAGATTCCTCTTTTTGTGACATGCAATATCAATACCACATAAGCCATCTTCTAAAAAAACAGCCAGAGATGAAGCAAACAACAATCATGTATTATTTGTATTGAAGAAACCTTTGTTGTTTAGCTGACGCTTTTTGGTTAAAGTTTACATGTACTGAGAGGCCAAAATGTTTTGAAGTTTCATTGTGCATCCATTACCCACAGTAGATTACATGCAGCTGTGTGACAGGACTATTTTAGGACTATTTTCCCACGATTAAAGCACAGAGGCTCCTTTCTGCTTTGATGTGGTGACGGAATGACAGGACATGCAAACCAGGCTTTGAGTTTTTCTGTCAACATGTTTTACAGCTTGGGAAGTGTGCGTGCTTCGCCTCCATTTATTTGTGTCTCACACTAAAGCTACTCCTCTTTACACTTGGCTGCAGTCAGAAAATGGACCGTGTTTGGCAAACGTGTTCGGCTAAAAATCATTAGTCATTTAGGGATCAGTTGTTTTTTTAAATTCATCTTCTTCAAGGTAAAATAAAAATGAACAGCTATTCCATCAGAGCTGGGTGAACATTCAGCGCTGCCTGTCAAAGGTAGTGTTAAGTTTGAGCCCTTTCTTTGTATAACAAAACCAGCTCGATGTGTTCCTCTGAGTGAAGCTTTGGCCTTCTTGTAAATGGACTATAAAAGTTGTTTGGACTGAACCATTTTCTTGGTGGACCTCAGCTGAATCCTGTTTTCTTTTCTTTGAAGCATGTTTTAAGGAACAAGGGACTTTCATTTAAAGTGCACCTAAGCTCCTAGCCTTAATACACTCAGGGGCCCCAGAATACCAGGGTCTTTCTTTTGTCTAATGACAGAAACAGAGGAGCAGTTGTATAAACCAAAACTCATCTGAAGACTCTTACAGATTCTGTGTGCTACATTACACAACCAGGAAGGACATGTGTAAAATATTACTTAAGAACTTCTCTGTAATAAGACAAAATTCAGAGGTTGTGTCCTGTGTGGCAACAATATGTAATACAGCCACTTTGTGGTGAGGTGTTTAAGCCTACATGTTCGTAAATTTTCAAGGACAAAGTTTCTTATTGTGGGCACACAGTGTAATTATGACTTAGCACTCACTTCCATTGATTTGCATTGAATATGTTTATTAATGGTAAGAAATGTGACACATTTTTTTCCTTTTAACGGGATAGTTCATCCCAATATCAAAAATACACATTTCCTCTTACCTGCACTGCTATTCATTTATCATGACCTGGTTACTGAAGATAATCCACAGACTTTGTTGGATGCAGTTTCTTTCTACCGAACTACACCTGCCAACTGTATTATCAAACTAGCTAGCTCAGTAGTGCTAACGTTACAGTTAAGCTGAGAAGGAAGCCATTAATGTTTTAATCCCAATACAGCTGCAACAATTAGTCGACTCATTGATTAGTCAATCAAAAGAAAATTAGTTCCAACTGTTCTGATAATCAATTAAAATGTCTCAGTCATTCTTCAACCAAAAATGTCAAAGTATTTGCTGCCTGAGTCTTGGGTTTTAGACTGTTTGGATGAAAGGAGCAATTTGAAGACATCACTTTGGTCTCTTGGAAATTACGATGAACATTTTTCAGAATTATTAGACTAAATGAGTGATCATAAAAATAGTGGACAGATTAATCATTAAAGGAAATAACTGTTAGTCGCATCCCTACATCCCACGCTGTCACAATCATGTGCCTCTCATCCATGAGCAGATGCATGTTTCTTTCTGCACAGTGATGCAGTTGGCACTGTGGTTTAATAAAAACACAATAGTTCCTGCATGAAACTGCTCACAACAAGTTCTGTGGATTACCTTGCGTAACTGGTTCATGATACCTGGAAACAGACATTACTGATGAGTTTTTCAAATGTATTTTTTGTTGCGTTGAGCACCACAAGCCGAGTACCATCTAGTCTTATTATATTTGAGAGAATGCAGACATCTCCACAGCTGATATCTCCAAAACTCGGCAACTCACACTAAAAAATCTAGATGGATAAACAGCACTACAGGTAGGAGCAAAATATGCTTTTTGATTTTTAGATAAATTTGTATTAAATGTGTTTGATATGGTCGAGAATATGATGCTATGCTGTAAATTGTACCATTTCTTTCTCTTACCACTGACTTTTCAGAACACAAGAGACTCACTGTAAATCCAATGTCATGCTGGCCGGTGCCCCCTAATTAAAATGTAGATAAAATCAATGCTACCGTGCAAGAAACATCAAGCCTAATTCGGTCCTTTTAATGACCTCAGGAGCATAGCATCTGCTAGGACATAAACACTGAACTGTTTTAAATGAGCACAACAGAAGTTCATCTGTTTCAAATAATGAAGCAAATTGAATACAGCACAAATAAACTAAATATGGCAATTAAGCTTCCTATTGCTGATAAAAGATCTTTCTGTTCGTCTGTTCAGTATCCCGTGAAAAGCAGCTTCAAATTCATACAGTAACACTCTGTTCCTCTTCTTCTTCATACAGGCTTAAGTACACACTGGAGGGCAAAAACAACAAAGTGTGCATTCTATTGCTGAGCTAGGAAATCCATAGATTATGTTTTACAGCGTGTTCTCATATGCTGTGTGTGCATGTTACCTCTGTAGAGTGAGGCTGAGTTGGTCTGTGCAGGCCTTAATCTTGTTCTGGGCCTCTAGGTGATTCATACTGTCTGTAGAAATGCCATTAATGGACAGAATGATGTCTCCAACACTCATCTTGGCTTTGGCTGCCTTGCCTCCATCAGTGAGCTGCAACGACACACACAAAAAACTTTTTAAAGATGCTCATTGCAGGCATATTTGAAGCAAACAAAAAAATAGTATATTCACAAAGCATGTTGTAGATCAACTCTGCCTTTTGTGCTTTAAAATTGTGCTGTGTTAAGATTTGGGAAATTTAGGGTTTGTATCTGCAGTTTGATAAAAGGAATAAGAGTCAAGAGAAAATGTTGTGTGTTGATTTACTCTCGTAATTATCAAGTATTGTACTCTCCTTTCCGTTTCCTGTCTTATGTAACTTTTGTCAGATAAGATAGGCATCTTATTTTCTTCAAAACATCCCGACATCCACGGGACAGAGCCTACATTCACCAAAACAATCTGCTCTTTAAAAAAGACAAAACATTTCCACAATGATTGCTACCAAATGTATGTGTGTGCTACATATTCAGTTATACTATGCATCAGAATGAGGGTGGTTTTAAAAATGTTAGAAATATTTTGCAAATATAGTGAAACTTAAAAACCAAAAACTCTAATATACACATATTATCTAAATATTAAATGTTTAGATGCCGTAGTTTGAAAGTACACCACTGCCAACAGTTACAGCATCATGTGGTGTGGTGATTATGCCTCTTAAGGTTTGCACATCTGCATTTGGAAAATTTAAGTTCCTCAAATTCTATCTTGTTGATCCTCTCAAGCTCTGTTGGAGTAAACATCAGACAGAGTCACCGTTAATTGTAATCCTGTGTTCTCCCCTCAGATTTTTAACAAGGGCCACATCAATTACTTTTTCCGGGTCGTTTAAGGACATTCAGAAGCTTGAAGCCACTGCAAAGTTTTCTTTGCTGTTACGATCTTAATGTATTTGACTCCACCTCTTGTCCACCTCCAGCCTCCTAATCAGTGATGTGAGTCTGATCACACAAATGAATGTTTTTCTTTATGTTTTAAGCCTTTGTTTACGAAGTACATGCTGTATTTCACACTACATGTATTGTAAATTAAACCTGTAATATGTGAAAAAGAAAAAGTGTATTTGTGTATTTTACAGAGCAAATGAAAAGTGAGGAAAAGCTCATTAAATATTAGTCTAATTAACAATCAAACCATAAAAGCTTAAAGCTCTCTACCTGTCTGTTTTCCAGAGAGTGGTGTTACATACTGTTGTGATTTATCAGATCTTTTATCCCTTTCCACCACGCTGAGACTCACATTTAACACACAGGAGGTAACGCAATAAAACCATGACGATGGGATGACGCTCTACCAGGTGTGGTGATCGACCAGTGATTGCACAAGGCTGCACACGCCTCATCAATCACTCAGTGCACTCGTAACACACCTGTGCAGCCGTGTTGGCTGCAACCATAGGAACAAGAAAATGAACTCTGTGTACTTATTATCTCATGCTGGCTTTTTTATGATTATATCTTTATGTCATCTCCTAATGGTGTGACAAAACAGAGCTCACAGTGCCTGAAGCTTCGATTATTTAAGCAAAGTAAGGACATAGGAATCACATGCATGTATGTAGTGTCTATGAATGTGGAAAGAAACTTGTTTTTAACTTTATTGCCATTGTCAAACATTAACAGGCAATTAGCATTAAAAAACAAAACCACCTTGAGATTGAGACTCTTAACTAAGGTAGTCAACAACTGGTATCCATTCCCTTTAAAAAACAGGCAGTTTTAGTTGTAACATGTGTTCCCTCATGTAAACATGTTTGACTTTTTTTTAAACATTAAACAATTGTGGGTGGGAGTTAGGCTTTATCCAATTGATGGTAATTATTTTTCTTGCAACACATAATTGGTATTTAAATGTCAAAAAGCAGTTAAACGCTCTGCCACTGCCATCTAGAAATCCACAATGAATTTCTATGAACCCACAAAATTTAAATGCATGCAAAAGACCTTTCACTTTTCATGCAGTTGTTTATATGAACCAGCCCTGATGTAGACCGATAAACACAAAACAAGATATTCCATCTCCCAGCTGCTAAAGAATGCAGGTTAAGTAACTCCATAAGCGCTTCCCGTAGTTTTAAAAAGGAGCCAATGAGACATGAAGAATGTGCCATTGTGTTAACCCTCATAATAAAATAGGGGGAGGGAGGGGGAGAAAGAATGAGGAAGTGACAGCGGTGGTGGCAGTGACCGGCACATTCTCTCTGGAGCTGTGCTTTCCTTGTGTCATTATCAAGTAGATCAGTAGCGGGAAGTGTGGAGTGCATAGCTGAGGCTGATGTATGCATACCAACGTCATGGAAACCTATAGAGCAGCCACATGCTAAGTGTTACTCACAAAAGGGGCAGGGTACTTGCTACGCATGCATGGACACAGCTTCAAACTGACTCACTTGCTCGCTCAGCATGCAGCACAGACTCACAGACACACCTGCCGGTGTTTAGCAAGTCCGTCCTGACTCATTCGCTTTCAATAAAACAACTCATTTCTCTTCAATGCAGAGAGTGAGCACTCTTCAGAAGCATCTGCTGGCTCTGTCGTACACAGCTCCAGAGGTCAACGGCAGTGAAAAAGCTGCTGAAGGGCTCTTGAATGAACCCTGGGACATGATTTGTCTTTTCTCAATCCCCCCTGCGCCTGCCTCTGCATGTCTTTGGGTGTTTGTGTTTGTTTGAGAGGAAGAGAGGGGGTGAAAAAGAGATCTGAAGTCTCCTTGTAAGGATGTGAAAAAAAGACAATAACATACAGCTCTATATATGGTAAATCTTCAACATGCACTATTTCAAGACATGAAGAGAGGCGAGGACTGTTGTAACATTCTCAGAAAAATCTGTTTTTATGTGGTTAACAATGTTTAATGCTTCAGTCTGCGGCAAACAGAGAGCGCTTTATAGATCCAAACTTCTCTCAGTCAAACACAGTCTTTCTCACATGGATACAAAACAAATAGATGTTACAGTAAGAATCCCTGGCATCCGCAGTCTATAAATATAAATCAAGAGAGGTCTGAAGCACTCGTGATGGAGGGCAGATAAGTAACGAAGTGGAACTTTGGCTGTGCTGCTCTGGCTCTCTCAAAAGAGCAGGATGTGTGTGTAATTTGCGCACTTAATCAAAATTTGCAAAACACTAGTTACTATTTTAAACCTTGCAAGGTCAAATCCAAGGCAGTTTCACACAGTATTAAAAATGTTTTATTTAAGGAGTAAAAAGTTGACTTGAGTTAGAGCTCGAAGTGACAGTTTGGATTATTTGAAATGGGGAGATACTTATCCTGAGTAAGTGAATTAAATACAGTAGATGGCGGCTGACGCACACCCAATTAACAGAAGAATATTTTCACCGCTTTACTTGCCATCAGACAGCCTTTGCTGATGTGAAACCACTGTTATATAAGCCAAGTGTCACTCTTTCCAAACCAACCAAACTCCATAGGCAAAATAAGTAGCTTTACCTTGCAGAAGAGAGATGTTGCTGGTCTGCCTCTGCCTCTGTTTTTTAGTTAGTTTGTGTTATTGTGTGACTTCAATCTTTTCAAGAATAAGTTCAGATTCACTGAAGTCACACAATAACACAAACTAACTAACCAATTGAGGCAGCAGTAGACCAGCAACTCCAGTGTTCTGCAAGGTAAAATTACTGATTTTGCCTATTAAGTTTGGTTGTTTTGGGGAGAGTGATATTTGGCTCATATAATGGCGGTTTCCTGTTAGAAAAGGCTGTCTGATTGCAAAGTAAAATGATGAAAAATATAGCGTACTCTTAAACTGATCTTGATTTTTTTTTAGGTGGACCTTTTTTAAGTGGCTAAGTACATTTTGCCGCTAACTCTGTCCACAGCAGTTCATTGTTTAGTTTCTGTGCTGGTTCCCCTCTTTGCTTCTCCTAACTGGGAGCATGCCAGCTGTTATCTACTGTGGTTAATACACTGACCATCAATAAGTACCTCATACAACCCCACTTCAAATAATCCGAAATATCCCTTTAATGACATTTTCAAATTAATGAGGTGTCTTTCCAACTGCGTTTACATGAATGGGATTCCAGCCACATAATGGTGTGGCTGCTGCGGTCCTTTTCCACACTGCTGATTTTACTGGTGTGCAGTCACTGGTAATGACTGGTTGTTCCACACTACACATGTAAGTGCCCGCGCTCCTACGACACAGAATGCAGAATACAGCACAGTACTTGGCAGAGCCGTCTGTTTGAATCCTATAGTACACTGGAGATTATGACATTACCAGCTAAAAAGCCCCTTAATTTATTGTTGCCTCAAATGTCTCTGTGGAAGAACTCCATCCCCGCTTCATTGTACAGAGATGAAAAGAAATTCAGAGGGATTTTGTACCAGACTAACTATAAAAACACAAGAAGTGGAGCAGAAGCCTAGAAAAATTAACACTCCATTGATTCCATGTGTCTTCAATCAATCTGTTAAACAGTCATAATGAAATACAGTCATAAAAGCAAATAATTAAAAAAAGGGTTCATCCTAAGGATTTAGATGTTTACTCAGTAATCAACTCATTCATAATA
Source organism: Lutjanus argentimaculatus (assembly GCA_034769285.1). Lineage (NCBI taxonomy): Eukaryota > Metazoa > Chordata > Actinopteri > Lutjaniformes > Lutjanidae > Lutjanus > Lutjanus argentimaculatus. Next base: position 883,091 of record JAWZSL010000021.1, on the reverse strand, counting down.
AGTCAATAAATTTACAAAGAAAAGTAAAGGGTCCTGTAAGATGTTGGTGAAAACAAGACAGAGATTCTGTTTAGAGAGAAAGCAGCTTTGTTAAGTTGATACGGTTGGAGTCATGCAGCGTCTCTCCCAAGATCTGTTCAATAGAACAGGCTCCTGCCAAAATTTATAATGCGCTGGAATTCTTCACTAAACAGATCAATTCTGTATTTTTAAACTTCTGATTTAGAGTTACTGTTTTACGTCAAACACTGGAAATTTCACATGGGGAGAAGACAGTATTTCTATTTGCAGTACATCTATTAAAACCAGACACATTTAAGATAAAACATTTTAAGACCCTCTCCAATGAAAATCACGTTTTTAACCTTGTTATCATGTTCATATGGTGTTTTTTACATGTTAGAAGACATGTAATGAGAGAAATAAATAGTTAAAGCCACTGCTGAGCATTTCCCCTTTGGACCTGCAGTGTACCAGTGACAGTCTCAAATATCTGCAATGGCAAAACAAGTGGTATCAGAGGCAGGTGTAGTTACATATTAGCATTTTGCAAGCTAAATTTCACTACTTTCAGAACAATGGCAGAGGCGTGTTCTGTTTTTGGTTGCAAATTTGCAAAAGAAGAAATGGTGAGCCTTCATATATTACCAAAGGATCTGGAAAAAAAGAGAAATGTCGTTCATTTGGAAAAACTGGATTTCAAACTTCCAGAGAAAACTTGGGTTTACATTTTCAGACAACTGTTCTGAAAATTTTACCTATAAATTGATGGTTTTTGCCACAAAACTTTGAAGCCTGACACTGTTCTGTCCTGCTAAATAATGTTAAACAACGTTTGCCTCCTGAGTTACATGATGATTCATAAATGCTGACAAAGAAAGTTATGGTAAACATTACTTAAAACAGATAGCTAAGCTGCTGACTTAGATGACAGCTATTGATTAAAATAATTCTGGCAGAGAACTTCACTAGACTTTGGGGTTGTTCACAGAGAAAGTCTGTCACGATAAAGGTTGTCCTCATACTGTAAGCTGCTAGTATAGCATTAGCAAGATTAGATCAAATGCAGATCTGCAGTTTCCAGTTTGAGGCTGAGAAACTATTACCACTTGCCATTGTGTGGCATACAGTAGTTAATTTTACAGTGTTTGATGAGAGGAGCTGGGGTAAAGAGTTACACAGGCAAGCAGCGGAGGACAGGGTGGAGATAAGTGCATACTAAATGAGGCAAAGGTGTAGTTACATATGAGCCATTTTGAGACATGAAGGGATTTTTTTTCATGGAAAAAAATCTTCTAAATATGTAATTTTGATGAATAAAGATGACGTTTTTGTGGTTTAATCAATGCCAGGAGAGGAACTTTAAGATAGTACCTCAGCACTAGTGGGATTCTAATCATCTCCCATGCTGGTGTAAATTCCTGCCTTCAGTGAAATTATGGAGTAAGGAGGAGGCTGTGGTCATTTCACATTTGAGAAGTCATGTTACAGGATGTGTCTTGTGGTGTGGACTGAAGGCCTACGAGATGCATGTCATGTCTGTGTTGACTAGACTAAGACAGAGGACCTTATATGGAAAAGATTTGGGTCCAACATTATGTCATCACAAAGCTAAAGTAGATTAACTTACTCTAATCAAGTGGACTCAGACTTCTACTTCCCATGTATTAGTGACAGTGTGAGTATTATTATATCAGTTTTTTTTTTTAATCTAATGAATTTAGTGTGTCTGAAAACCTGCCCCCTGGGTTTAAAATGTCTCTTGAAGGGATAAGCAATGTGCCACTTATAAAAAACTTACTGTTGCAAAAAGAGTCTGATGGCTTTAGAGAGAGTGACATTTGTCTTATTTAACGGTGGTTCCCATCAGCAAAGGCAGTCTGACAGCAAGGTAAAGCAGTGAAAATATCTTCACTCAACGGACAACTTTACTTACAGATTGCAAACATTTTGCCTCACCCTCCCCTTCCAAGCCATATTTTGTCAATAGATCTCACTAAATCTTACACACTGCACCTTTAAACTCATATTGGTTATAAAAAAAAAAAATCAACCAATAAAAAAAACATTTTTTTAGGTGGATCTTATTTAGGTGGCTAAATAATGTTTTAATGTTAACCCTTGCTTCCTACACCAGTGCTTCTCTAAACTGGCAGCCTGCCAACAGCCACCTTCTGAAGGTAATACACTGACTATAGATAAGTGTCTCAAACAACCCCACTTCTGTCCCTTTCGTTTTCAAGCTCATCACACAATATCATGTTCCCCTGTCAGGAGGCTGGACTGTGGTCCCTGCACGCATTCAACCTGTAAAGCTCATCAAAAAGAAACCGTTTACCCTGCAGAATCTCTGGGATGAATCGGTCAGAGAACAAGACAGTGCAGCACACAGAAACCTGCTGGGCTAGCTCAAGCTGAGGCCAAGTACGGTTTATTGTCAAGAGAAGTTTTCTCTTTTTATACTTGCACACCTGCAACACCTTGCACAAACTATTCAACCAGCAAAGAGGTGAAGATATGAGAATTACAGCAGAACACCTTACAGCAGTATGCAGGGGACCTAGTAACAAGTACTCTTTTTTTTCCTCCAAGCCAAACATCGCAATTAAAGCCACTTGAACAGAGGTAGACTCACGGTTGTCATGGTTTGACCCCAGTCTCTTACTACATCAATCAGGCTGCTGAAAAACACGAGATGCCAAGCGGACCTACATACAAGCTCTTAGTCAAATTGCCATGACAACGCAAACAAAACAACACAAAGCAGTACCAACCCGGCACTGAGTACTGAATGCTCTTTAGTCAGGTCAGAAACAAACCCGGGCTGACTAGCACCGCTGAGGCAGATAATATGAAAAGGCCTTTAGCTGTGAAGGGGCTTGAGCCAAGAGCGAGTGCTGGTTTCCACTTCCATCCCATCCATGATTCATTCAACTCTCCCTGCTGTATGGCTTAAATTGAGCCTTTTTGGATTCAGCCAAATGGCATAATGATTGTTAAGTTTCACCTACTGTTTGGATGTTCTGGCCGTACAGTATATTAATGACTGCTCTAACACAAAAAGACTTTACCTCAAGTTAACCTCCTATTAGCTTAATATACAGTTTCTCTGGTTTCCAAAAGCTGTGACATGAAAACACAGGTCCATCAAAAGGTACACAACATAATTCAAGCCACGTTTCCACTGCAGGAACTTCCCCTGGGGACTACGAACCTTTGGAGTGCATTTCCAGTGCAGGGACCAAGGTCTAAATTAAGTTCCAGGACATTATTTTACTCCTCAACTTTCCAAATGTACAGGAATTTTGGAAGTCGTACCTGTAGCAGTGAACATTTCCTATTGGTCACGTATTTGCAGCATTTTATTTCAACTACCATTTTTAAAAATCATTTTTTTGTTCATTGTGCCTCCAGCGCTGTCGTTGACTCAGTGACCTCATTTGCGAAGCAGTAAGGCAAGGCAATGAGCATTTGTTTATACAGCACCATTCATACACAAGGCAATTCAAAGTGCGTAGGTAACAATCAGCAGGAGCATGACTGGAGTCTCCTCCATGCTCATGATGATGCAGTGTCGCACAAATAATGATGCCTGTCCATTGCTTTATATGGCGTTGCCATTGTCTTATAGAAAGCAAAAATCATTTTTAAAAAAAGCTATTAAACTTAATGGGTATTTCAACAACAATGGACTGAAAAAACCTTTTAGCTTCTTGAAAGGTGGTTCCTGCAAATAAAAATTACAGATACTTTGAGTGGAAACGCATCCGTAGAGAGCCATTGGAACACTAACACATATTTCCTTTTTTCATTTTCACTGACTGTAGTTAATGTTAAATGGAGTGCATTTATATTGCACTTCAATCCAGAGAGTTGTTCACATCATTTTACAATGTTTTTGTGTCTGTGACTATCATTGGTGATGACGTCTTTTATCCAGCTAACCTTAAAACACAGTGATAATCACAGCTTGTAGTCCAATCTGCAACCATGAAGACAAATCATGTGCAGTGGCCTTCTGTGTCTATAAACTTAGTGGACTGATCCTTTAAATATCTCCCATCAAAACCAAACGAAAATAGTGTGAGTGATCTAAATCACAATAAAGTGGCTTGGTTATTCTTTATAGTTCTGCCATATAGGATTAGGGATATTGAAAGCAGATGCCCTCAATACAACTCTTGACAGACACCAGGGAGATCCTACTGGGATCAAACACATACTGCAGATAACAGTTGTCTACTAAACCCATATGTAACCTGAACACATCCCTAGGACCCTGCACAGATTCACAGAATATTAAATATGCCTTGTGAAGTTGTTAAATATTGGATAAACATAACTGGTTTCTATTAAATTCCAGTTTCCGTGTAAAAATTCTCAAGAGACTTTAATACAAGAGACAGATAAAGAAATACACGCAAGTTGTTTGGCAGCTATGCAGCACAGATCTCAAGATATCTGCCTCAATGATTTTCTGAAATGCCAGGAGAGTTTTTCACAGCCCGATTCTATTTTTTCTGGATCCGAGCTAAACCAAAAGTTACGGCTCAATGTCAAATAGAGCAGGCTAGATTATTCTTTATCCAGTGAGCTACACATGATACAAGCTTCTTTCTGTTTTAATTGTAAATCAATGACAAACATCCAGACCAATTTCCTCTGTTAGAAGGGATATTATTCCTTGCACTTCAGTATTCGTGCTCAGGTGGTGTCGTAATATTTGATACTCAACATGAACCCTTTCTCATTATCAGAATTGCCTGAATTTCCAGCTTAATTCAGTCAATACCCATCAGTAATTTTAGCTGTGAAATTATAGTAATTATTTCTGTATTAAACTGTGGAAGCTAAGTAGCTGAATGTCACTGGAGGTTAACCTCACTGTTGCTCTAAAGCTTTAACTTGACTGCACTTTTTAAACTTGTGTGTGGAGAGGAAATTAACTATTTGATAGATTTCAAAATGATCAACACAAAAGTTACTATTATTTAGTATAATAAACACTGTCTACACTGTATCTACACTGTAATCTACACAGGATTTTAGTGACATAAACATACAAGTTTAATTTAAATTTAATTTGATTAAACTTAAAACCTCTAGTATTTATTTTCAAACAACTTAAAAACAAAAGTTCTTCTAACTTTAAGACTTTTTAAATGATGAGTTGGATGTAAAAGGAAACCAAATTTGTCTGTAATGTTTTTCAGTGTGACTGAAGAGTTGTTGGTTCAACTTAATATCTTTAACTTATTGAACGTTTTCTCATGTACAACTGAACTGATAGCAAGTTTATTTGACTAGAAAAGTTTATTTGCTTTGAATCACTGCAAAATGATCACAATAACTTGAAGTTAAAACAAATACTTTATTTTACAGTATACTTACCAGATTATTATTATTATTATTTAGCTAATAATATTTGCCAGCTACCCAGTGTGGGGCTGACTACCTCTGTTGGATCCTCTTCTCTTAAAACGAAAGCACAAAGAGTACCAGTTACCCCCTAATGTTGATGTGGGTTGCCCAGACACGCTACATCATCACATTCCTCTTCTTTGAGCGTGAAAGCAGCTTCCCCGTATTAACACATAATGGTGGTGCTTGAAGAAGAACTAATCTGGGAGCCCAGAACCGACTGCAATCACAGAGCTAAAATTAGTTTGTATAATGTTTACTCAAAGTATCACATGCCACTGTAACAACAATCAAAAGGAGACGCAACACAAGAGGGGGAAGTGAGGGGTCAGAGGGAGATGAGAGAAAAATTTGGCTGTGCTGACCCCCAGCTGACCTACAGTAACCAAGCAACACTTTTAGATGCGAGAGAGTTGCTGTTACTTAGTTCTGATAAACTCTTCTTACATAATATCAATAGACATTTTCCACTGTTTCCTAAGCAATGCAACAATAATTTAATTTTGCATGGGAGTCTTTCCCATGTGCAAGTCTGTCAAGACATGCCTAAAAAGGAGCTGGAAGAACCACAGACGACGAGGATGGAAAGAGTCTGGGGGAACAGGAACACAGGCACTCACACACATAATGTACATAAGTGGGCCCTTCCTCCATAAGTCATCCTGATCCTTACAGTATTGGGTGGTCTCACTTTTAATCAGCTGCATTGTTAAAGCATTTTTTCTCTAAACTTTTTAACACATAAACACCTGCAGTATACAAGACAAGGCAACTAATGAGAGGTGTTAATTAATTTCTACACTGTATCAGTGTTAGACTATGGTGATATTTTATAATGCACACCGCAGCGGCCACTCTGGTGCCCTTGGACTCTGTTTATGTTTACACTCTGCCTTAAGATTCATTACTGGAGATAGTTATAACACCCATCACTCTGACTTGTATGCTAAGGTTGGGTGGCCCTCTCTCTGTGTATAAGGCGTGAAAGACCCCGGGTTTTATTTATTTATAGAGCTCTTATTTGTCTTTTACCTCCTTACATCAGAAGGTCCAGTTTTTCATATTGTGCACCTGCAATGTGGAACAACATGCAGAACAATTTAAAGCTAAATTTAACATTTTAATTTGAATTAATGTGAAATATAACATCAAAAATAAAACTAAATAAAAATCTGCTCCTGCTTCCTTTAACTGGCTACATGTACGACTCAGTATAACTTTGTCTGTGAAAATGTAAACACAGGCTCGTTTCTCATTTGATTTCAAGGAGACTCTGACCCGGTGGCAGGCATTAAGAATAACTATATTGTTCTTTCTACTAGAAATAGAGTTTAAGAGAGAAGAGTTGTTAACGACCAATTAATGCTTGCTGTGCATGTGGAATTAGTGTGGAGTTACATACTACAGCTTTGTTAAATTCATGCTGGGGCTGGATTGTATCATTAATGTTATTACACACTGTAACTCCTGTTGATTCCGTGCACAGTAACACTTGTAGACTATTTGTATTGCTATAAATTTGATTTGGTAGTTGTGGTTGAACTGTTCCTTGCTGCAGGATATTTTGTTACCTTTGTTTGACAAATCAGTAACATTGGACTATTTGTATCCATAATATGTGTAAAGGTTATCATTATTTGCTGTTGTTTCATATGCTGTATGCCCTGTATTTGTTTTGGAATTGACTGACCAAGTGTGTGATTCAAGCCCTCAACTAAGTAACTGCGACTGTGCTAGTTCTAATCGGGCGCCCTGCAGTGATTCAACTTTCCACATCAGCATCATAGTGGAGAACAAGCTGTTTGTCATATACCGACATAGCCAGTCTTCTCACTGAGTATTAAACTGAGACCATTTTATAACCAATTAAAAACTCCTTGTAGTAGCTTTAAATAAGTAATTTAATAAAACTTGTGTATTTATGTTAAGTTGAAGAGAAAAAAATAGCTAATTCCAGTCTGATTTTTTTTTTTTTTTACAGTGCATGGTTATTTTTAAGGCCCTAAATTGTGATGTAGGTAGTATTACTTTTGTACATTTATTTTGTGAGCATTGCTGTTCACAGTGCAAGATGTAACACATACAACTTATGGTATGTGCTCCACCTCATACTTTGATTTAGTGTTATTAGGCCAAAGCCAACTTTTCCTAAAAAGGCATCAGGATTACAGGCTGTGGTTGTCCTGTAAACCAGATCTATATACAGTCCTGTGCTGCATGTAATCTTTGGATCAGTTACATATGGTAAGCATATGTAAAGTTATTACATCATTATTCCATGGCAATCACATCCATCAAAGCTAAATAAATAAAGCTTTAATGTGATAGCAACAGATGCATATTCTTTACTGGGAAGTCAGTCTAGTTAGCATTGTGGGTCTCTAATGAACCTTAAAATAGGCCTGTGGTTCACGCAATTTTCACTCATCTGATGAAGGAACTGAAGTAATGGTTAAACTGTTGGCAGATGTTTCCACGTATGTACCTTCTACTCATTTACTCTTTCCTTCCTAAAAGATTATAGATAGATTTAGGATTGCAGATAACTTGGAGTACTGATAGATCAGCCTTACTACAACATAAAGAGCATGTTTTACACTGGCTGTGCCTTACAGTATGTGACATTAGGATTTAGAAGATAAACAGACAAAAGAGCCACTTATTCCTGGCGCCTGGACAATAACAAGAAATCTGAGCTATTCATGGTACCATTCAGTAGTGGTCATGCGCTGGGATGAAAATATGTCTCAGGAATGACACTAACCAATAATGTGATGGAATGACAAGCTGTGAGAGTCATGTTGCCATGTTGGCATGCTCCAGACCAGCGATGACTCAACACAGGACTGCTGGTGGACACAGGAGGTATTCACTAACACTTTTACGGTCCATGGAGTAGAAATGATAAAAACTACCATATTACATGCACTTGTGGTTTTTAACAGATTCAAGGCTTCTGTCTTGCTTTTTTGACACTCTCCCAACTCACCTGTCTCATTTTATCTTAAACTCTGTATTAAAACATGACATGCCTCATCTCTGCAAATATCACAGTCAGGGATCAGGCGCACATCTGCTTTTCATTTGTCCTGTGGGTTTTATACACTGGAGTTCACCATAGATGAACTGAAAAATCATTCTTACCTCCAATGCAGATGAGTACATATTCAAGTCTATAGGGTAAAGATTCAGTATGAAACTGGGGTCAGTGCACCTTTGTATTTGCAGGCCTTCAGGAATTTGAAATGTAGCTGCTTTGAGCTGTTAAAAATGAGGGAATAAATGGTTTACACTGTCTTCTTTGTTTTATCTGTTAAACCATCTTTCTTTTTGATTCGAACACCAAATCCCTGTTAATAATTCTTTTGTGTCTGGCTAAAGAATAAATCCTGCTGCGATGGTCTGCTCCGCAGGTCCCCACGGTTGAAATTTGAATATGACAGATATCTGCCCTTCTCCCACTGGAGAAACTGACTTATGATCACAATCATAAATCAGACAAATTCTGGAAACTTTGGAACCCCCTGCTTCTTATGGATACTCTGACTCGCTTGTCCCGGGAAGGCAAGAGTTGATTGCTTCACATTCTTGTCTTCTTATCTAATATACATACATACATATGAAGATATGATGAAGATATGACAGGGAAGAGAGAAGGGACGACACACAGCAAATGGGTCTCTACCAACTGAACTACAGAGGCACTCCATGTATATATATTTTTAATTAATTAATTAAATGTATTAATTAAATTATTATTTTGTTATTGTTGATATTGAGGGGTGTGTTACTTGTATGTTATATTTGAAAATTAATTTTGAAAAAATGCATACAAAGAAATAACAATGGAGGTGTATTTTGAGCAGATATTGACCTTTTGTGTTTTCAATGGATGTTTCCAAATTTGAAAGGGCACCAGAGAAAAGGGGACATTTTGATGCTAATTTTGTCTTCCTCTTCCTTTCTGGAAAAAACTTTTTCTATCTCCAATATCCAATCAGGTGACAAGTGTGGAGGTGTTTCGTTCACGTATGTTTTTGAGATATGATGTTAAGATGTCTACAGACAGCTACATGCCACTGTGACAGCATAATGTCCTGCATTCCATTATTATCATGGTGGCACAGGCATAAAAATAGTCTGAGCAGATGTACTGGCCTTCTCACACCATGTCCTATTTCCACTTGAGAAAAGTCACTTCTCCTCCCCATATACACAACTTCCAAAATTCTGTAACTGATCCAGCTGACAACAAATAAACAGAGTCACTGACCTTGGTCGTGACACTGAGATTACGATTACATAACAGGAAGCAGCAGGAACTGAATAACAGCCCTCATTCTACAGCAGCAAGGACTACACTGGTAGAGGACAAGTTTTCTACCTTTAATCCTGTTTGACATGAAGCTAAGTTTGTACAATTGAGGTACTTCAGATGCCCTCAGGTTGAAAAACACTGCTAACTGACAGACCGACAGTAAACTGCACTGCTGGCTTCTTTTAATTTGTACAACCATGAAAATGTTTTGCACGTAAGACCGTTAAACCATTAACATAAATAGTGTGACTTGTAGAAATAAAAGGGCAAAATAGAACCATAAAGGGTTCCTCAGCTTGTTCCCATAAGAGAACCCTTTATGGTTCCTGGTAGAGCCTTTTATGAGGGTTCCAGTTCTGAACCCCTTTCTGAGGGTTCTACATAGAACCTATTCATCAAGGGTTTTACCTAGAACCATTTGTGAAAGGTTTCATCATGAACCCCCAATGAGAGGTTCTAAAAGAGAACTCTTCAATGGTGTAATGGTTCCATTCAAAACCCTCTCTTGGGGTTCTATCCAGAATCTTTCCTCCTTCTAATGGTGCTAACAACGACCCACCCAAGGGGTTCGAACATGAACCCTTTTACATTCCAATGGTTTCATTTCGAGGCCACCCAGGGGGTTCCACTGAGAACCCTTTTATATTTCATGGATTTTATCTAGAACTCATATAGTGGGTGCAACCAAGAACCATGTTATATTCCAAGGGTTTCAGAAGCCACCCAGGGCTTCTACCGAGAAGCCCTCTATATTCCAAGTGTTTATGAAGAACCCACCTGAGGGTTCTACTGAGAACCCTTTTATATTCCAAGGATTTTATCTAGAACTCGCCAAAAGCCCATCTACAAAGAGCCCTTTTATATTACAGTACAAAAAAACCCTTGAACCAATAGCTCTTCAAGGATTTCAACAATCCTTGACAAACCCTTCCTTCAAAAAAGGGTTCTTCAGAAGCAAATTGTACTGGGTAGAACCACAGCACTTCAGGAGGAGCCCTTTTGAAACCCTTATTTCTTATAGGCTGAGGCTGGACCTATCTCATAGACAGGCCGGTATTTCAAATAGCCATTCTCCCAGCTGAGGGCTCAACAGAACCTGGTCAGTTGGAGCCAAATCCCAGTTTGAGCTCATGTGGCCCAAAGTCCCAAATAGTTATTACAGAACCACAGTGGCTTTCTAGAGTTTCAGGCAGATGGGCCATTTAAGGACAGGTTCTGATGCTTCCAGTACAGATCCAGGACACATAGTCTCCTGTGCCTTGCATCAGGACTAACGCCAGGGACAAAGGCCAGGACATTTAGCGCTATCGCTCATCTGAATGACCAAAATGACAGCAGTCGTTAACAGCTATCGGCTTAATCCTCCAAATATATCCTGAAAGGCATTAGAGAAATTCAAGAGAGTTTTTTGTTTTAAATTGGCGGATGTTGTGGTTACAGTTCAGTTATGTAACATTATTATGACAATAGTCACAGCCTTGAATGGAGACTGAGTGACAGAGGCCACGAACTGTTAGAGAAGGTGTCTAAATCCAGCAGCGAGTGTCACACGGGAGACGAACGGCACACGCACTTTCATCACTGACTAGGCAAATGGCATAGTGAGCATAAGCAGCATTCCTCAGAGGTGACTGTCATGGAGTGAAGGGTACATAAGTGGTGTGTGTATTTGTGTGGGTGTGCGTTCCACTCACCCGTGAGACGGTAAGGGGCAGACAGAAGTCCTTCCCTCCTTGCAGTCTGAAGCCCCAGGGGGCAGGACCAGCCAGGGAGACGCTGTAGCTGCTGCTCATGATTCACCTGGAGACAGAAGAACAGATATTTTACACTCAATTGTGCGTGAACACATATTAGCAGGGTTCTAATCCAACAGACTCCACAATAGCAGAACAAACATCACAGACACAAGAGAGAATAAAAAGAAGAATAAAAAGACAAAAAATTATGTAAACAAACAGCATAACATGTGCAGCCAACAGCTGGCATTTAGAAAAGATTACTATTTTCAAGGTAGAGCACCGTAAACTGCCAATTAAGCTAAACCCAACCAGAAGCCCCAACCCAAACAGAAGCATTCCTCTGATGAGTCTATTCTCCATAAAAGTATACCATTATACACTTTGTGCTTTGAAATACCTATCTTCTGAAACACTGTTAAGAATATTCACTCAACATCTAACCAGACCTGCTGGGGCTACTGTGTGTCACCGTCTCATGGCTTGCTTTAACTTTATCATACTGAAGCTATCTAAATTCAAGTACAGCAGTCTATTAATAGTCCTATTCTGAAGCTCCCGGCTCTCTGCTGACAGCTTTAGAACAGGTCCCAGATCCTAGGCAATGCTGTTTACAATGGGGGCAATTGTGAGTCTGTAATATATCATGTACAGTATATCCTCTCAAGTGCTAGTGGACAGATACACTGGACTGGCAAACAAGAAGTAAGGCATAAGCTAGAATGAGGCGTGTGTTGCAGGATTTATTATGCAACAGGAAGTCAAACACAATGAGAGAGAGTTAAAGTCCTTTAATGCACACAATCATAATGGATTAATCTAAACTATTCCCCTACTGCCACTGAACATTTTAGACCTTTAAAAAAAAAAAAACAACCTTTTTGGAGCATATAACCATTAAATGGTGTTGATGCACATCCCCCAGCCAATCAGAAATAGGTAATCCTTTGTTTACCTTAAAAGAATCTCGGATCAGTAACTCTGGACTGGAGCTGTACTTTGGAGCAATCACTTCAGTGTCCTTTCACTGAATCCACTGCTGGAGTACAAAATGTTCTGACAAAGGTACCCAGACTGAAACAAATATATTGTGGTAAAAAACAAAAAAACAGATAATATGGACATATGTATGCCAGCCTATTGTAGTTTAACAGTGACTTATAACACAAAGGGGAACATGGAAACCTATGATTAACAGTTCTAGTATGTCACTTTCAACAGAAGCTGGCGACATGGAACCAGAAACTGATGTCCGACATGCTGCATGTTGGGCACGGCACTACAGATCAAAGTGGAGTTGGCCTCAGCCTTTTTTCAGTGCTCCAATGTTGCGCCGAAGCATCAACTATTGTATGTTTTTGCTTTGCCATTTCCGCTTCCCATCTCCCCAGAATTCCTGTGCTGTGTAAACAAGGGACTTGCTATTAGCCAGTTTTAAGTTTTATTTAACCCTGCCCTTTTATCTTAACATCAACAACAACAAAAAAAAGAAGCTTGACAATCCCTGTTTGCTGACTCTACACATAAGCAAATAGAAACACTTCACTGGCGACTCAGCAACAATATAGCTGGACATGTTGGACCATTTTTATCTCTGTCACCGGCAGTGTGACCATACGGTTGGAATACATACAGGCAGGTTTTTTTTTTAGCTTGTTTGTAACAATTTGCTACAGTGGACAGTGGGCACAATAAAGATGAGGAGTGCAACTTTCTTATTATAGACATGGTTCAGGTTTAAAAAGTCAGATGAGTAGAAATTGATAACCTTATACTTGCACACAAACACTCGCGAAAAGGTTTTATATTAATTTCTATTTAGTGTTCCAGTTTTGCACAATAAATTTCTGTAAAATACCTCTGTAATGTATACAAAATATGTCCTAGTGATACAAGAAAGAGTGCCATACCAGTGCTTTCACCATTCAGAAGTCATTTGTATTGAAATTTTAAGAAAAACAAATATACTGTGATATACACCATTACAGTCCATGCTTTAAAATATACAGTGACATCAATTTTACCACCACACTGCCCAGCCCTACAGGGGACTAAACAAACAAACCAAAGGCAAGTGAAACATTTTGAAAATGAGGCATTGGGAGAAAAAGGCATTTTCACAACAGACTGGGAAACTTTTTGGTGTTCTACTTCCCAGTGAGGCATGATATTGTGAACAGCCATTTGCCTGTTTCATCTTTAACACTCATTCCCGGGGTTTAGAAATGGTGATTAAGAGATGTTTAAATGTTGATAAAATATTTCACATGCACTCACATCCTGCTAAAGGCCTGTTAATCCCTAGTAAAAGAACAGACTGATTGAGCAATGGCCTTTCCTTAGGCCACTGTGATGCTGCTGGGCTGCATATTATGGACAGAGCGACAGCCAGAAACACGGTGGATGGTTGGAAACTTGACAGTTCAGGGTTTCACTGCAGGGCGGGTTTAGCCTTCCATTTCCGTGACGTTCAAACATCTCAATGGCTAAATGCACCATCACCCACATTACCTCATGGATGGATACAAATACTGTATTCTGACTGTACATGCTTTCATACAAATTGTATGAACAGTTCCAAAAGTGAGACACAGCAAAGGCTATTTGGTGAAGTAAAATATTTCATGCACTATTGAGTTTCACTGGTTTAAGCCCTGCCTGTCATGCATTCCTTTTCCCCTTGAAAAATTGAAGCTGCAAGCTATTTATTGGAAGCAGGACTGAGGTTAAGTGCAGTCACATGTTAAAATTTAGTGCATTATTAAATTTATTAGGCTGGTGATTGAGGAAATCGGTATACCATATTTGCAGAATACACTTTACTCTCTGGTCTGGTATGAGTATTAAACTAACAGGCTGTAGTGGATCTGTGTGTGTGCAGGTTCACAGAAAACCTCAGATTATGTGGAAATGTGTCACCTCTGCCTCGCCTAACAGGAAGGGTGAATGTTGACATGAAAACATGACATCAAAGGCTAACCCACAAGCCTTAAATGTCACGTATAGTACATTGCAATTACATGGAAAAGGGGGAAATGCAGAGGCAAAGTCAGACTTTGAAAACAGATGGGTGCATTGTTCTTTTCTTATCAGAGGAGAGCAACTGAGAACCAAAGAAAGCTAAGACTTATACTGATGTAATGAACTAAAGGTCTGGCATTTCTGTTGAGCAAATTGGAGAATATAGTAAATGGAACCAACAGTGAATAAAGAGTTTTCATTTGGTGCTGAAATTTCAAGTTTTAAAATGTCATGCTAATGACACAGATATGAATATTAGCTATTTTAATTTTGGCTTTACTGAAGAGGATTTCACTTTGATCCATTGCTGGGATAACGTGTGAGTGTGACTTCTTAAACTAAGCAAATAAAGGGTAGTTCAGATTAATTGAGGTTGGGTTGTATGAGGTACTTATCGATAGTCAGTTTAGTACCAGCACAGAAGCTGAGCAATGAACTGCTGTGGACAGAGTTAGCAACAAAAGGTATTTTAGCCACTTAAAAAAGGTTCACTTAAAAAAAAATAAATGTGTACATGTACCTGTTCTGTCTGACAGCAATGTAAAGCGATGAAAATACTCTAAATATAGTTTACACTTAAACTGATATTGATTTGTATGCTATACTTCTCATTAGTTTCATAGTTTTTCATTGCAGAGATCAAGGTAGCGGTAAACCAGCAACTCCCTGTTCTGTGAGGTAAAATTACACATTTTGCCTCTGGAGTTTGGTTGGTTTAGGAGAGAGTGATATTTGGCTTCTATAACAGCAGTTTCCCATCAAAAAGAGGCTGTGTGATGACAAAGTAAAGTGGTAAAAATATTCTAAATATAGCATATGAGCAATGACATTGATTTTTTTTCAGGTTGACCTTTTTTAGGTGGCTAAAATACCTTTTGTTGCTGACCCTGTCCACAGAAGTTAATTGCTTAGATTCCACGCTGGAGCTCCTCTCTGCTTCTCCAAACTGGGGTCGTGCTGGCTGGCAGCTACTGTAGGTAATACACGACTATTAATGAGTACCTCATGCATCCCCACATTAAATAATCCAACCTACCCTTTTAAAATGTTTCAATGCAGAAAAATAAAGAATATCCACACATTTGTGTGCTGGCCAGGGCAGGGAAAACACTTTCTGACAAGTATTTCATGAATAATAATGCCTTGTCATCCCACAGACATGTCATCACAAATTCCCTCAGGGACGCAGCACCACCTGCTGCAACCCATCACCTGGTCAGATGTACAAGACACACACATCCAATCAGATAGTTGGCCTATGCGTGCTGTCTCACCCTCACGCCTGGAGGGCAACAGGCTCTTTAAAGTAAGCCAGTTAGAGCAGTAACAAAAGGGTGCGGTAGGGAGGTGGAGAGAAGAAATAAAATCACGTGTGAAAGTGACAGGGAGGAGGTGGTGAACACCTGGAAAGCACGGAGGAGCACATAGCTCTACTATTTATACAACATACTTTCACAATCAAACTAACATACCTAAACACAAATACACGCACGCACGCATGCAAAACATGCAAGTCTATAATAGGACAGCAACAAACTGAAGACAGCTGTTTCCCTCTTCAAGGTGACCCAACATTGAGGTGAGCCAAGAGGTTTGTTTTCAGGGAAAATTACAAGGCCTAAACCAGGATATTTCTATACATCAAAACTGAAAAAAAACCAAAAACATTTAAACTCATCAAACTGCAGCATTATATGAGAAACATCAATGTAAGAATAAGTTCAGAATTCATTTATTTTGAATGTTTCAGCAAAAAAATAAAAATAAAAAATTAAAGTTCATCATTCTATCTGTAACCTGATGAAGCTAAAATTACCAATAATACTTGGGGAGAAAAGTCATGACAGCAGCTAACTTCTTAAACTCAATATAAAGAACTTACTGACATCTTTTATACTGTTGCAAGCTTTGTTTGCCATTTCATGTGCCATTGGACAGCCTTTTCCGATGGGAAGCAGCCATTATGTAAGCCAAAACAGCCAAGCTCCATATGTGAAATTAATCATTTTACCTCTCAGAACTCAGGAGCTGCTGGTCTACCGCTGCCTCAATCTGTCAGTTTGTTCGTTATTGTGTGACTTCTGTGAATACGAGCTATCCTTTTGAGTCACACAGTAACACAAACAAATAACCAAATCAAGACAAGGATACAATGGCAACTCCTGTGTTCTGCGGGTAAAAACAACTAATTTCACCTCTGGAGTTTGGTTGATTTTAGCGATATTTGGCTCATGTAACAGTGGTTTCATGTCCGAAAAGACTCTCTGACAGCAAAGATAAGTGGTGAAAATATTTTAAATATAGTGTACACTTAACTTGATATTGATTTTTTTAGATGGACCTTTTTAAGTGGCTAAATTGTTGCTGACCCTGTCCAAAGTAGTACATTGGTTGCTTCTGTGCTGGTACTCCTCTCTGCTTCTCCAAACTGGGAGCGTGCTGACCACCATACACTGATTTTCAATAAGTGCCTCATATAATCCCACTTCAAATAATCCGAACTGTCCCTTTAATTACCTGGGGTGACACAAGACACAATGGACACATACCATCACTTTTACACAAAGATCTCTGAGCCAAAAGTCATGGCTTGAGGAACAACCCTTGAGGAAAACACAGCACTGAATATCTGTTACAACTATGTCATTTGTTCACACTGAATTCTTTCAGGATTAGATTTCAAAGCCAACTGGGACATCTCTGTGAGGATACATACAAAGTGAATGCTGAAACTCATATCACAAGTCACACAAGACCCACATGTCAGAAGCATTTCTTTCCTAATATGGTGAGGACAAACATTAGGCACATCTCATGTCCCTGCTTGTTTTGCAATCCCTAATGATATCATGCATAGACATGAGCAGACACACCTTTTAGAGTTCCCAAACAGAGAAAAAAAAACTGGGGAGCTCTGCACAAGCATTTTATCAGCAGCAACCACATCAACCCTTCTCTGAATAGGTTTGAGCATGTTTCTGCTTGTTTTCCACCTTATCGCCCAAGTTCCGGTCATAAAGGCACTTTATTGTGATAAATATTTCAGCACTTTCACACCAAAAACAAGATTAAACACAATCTTTTCAGTACAGCACAAATGGGACCCACTGACCAAGTTATCTACAATCTCAGACATTTATGTTTTTGTAGTAGATGTTATTTTAACTTGCTCAATCCAATTAATAGGCAGGCTATCCAAATAGTCTGATAGTGAGATTAAATATTACGGAATTTGCAGTAAATGGGAGCTGCAAACTGGAAACATAAAGGTTTTTTTTGGAATATTTGGGTTAAAATAAGGGGTAACTTCCTGGTTGCGGTTGGAAAACATTCTTTGAAAATTAAAACTCCCCTCACAGCAGAAAAGCTTCTTAATTGGGATTCAAACAGGGGTCAACAGAGTTGAATATAAGTGCCATTCAACCCTGACCTCCATGACCTCCCTCTTTGCTGCATGTGTCAAACTACAGCTGCGTCGAGTCGTGTTCCCTTCAAATAATCTTTAGGTATTGTGAAGAAAATCTCTTCTTCCCAAGTGTATGATCTGCCTGTTCAGAGTTTCAGACGTCATCCTCATTTCACAACACTTCAGGAGACAATGTTGCCTGGTGACATCATTGCAGAACGTGTTGACTCTCAGAGTGAGACTATGTCTTTACAATGTAGTCCTGTACTATGAATCACTAGTGTGCAATCAATCTGTCAATACCAAAATTAAATTTTATCATGAATGAAATTTTTTTAAAAAGTTTCTTTTTGTTAGATTAAACCAGTTTGACAGTAAAATGTATCACTCAGTGCCCTTAACTTGGCATTTGTCAGCAGGACAACTTGTTCCAACCTGACTTTATGGGACACGATTTGTTCACAGGCTGATGACATATGTTTAGTCTAAAGCAACAGTTAACCTCAGTGCTCTTCAAACACGTGACACTTTCTTACTTAAAATATATCTGTAACAAAATTTCCACATTTCATTAACTAAAGTACCTTACCTGAGTGTGTGGTAAGTCTAAGCGGTGGGTGGCTGCATGACATCTTACATGCAGCAGTTAACTGGCATTGTACATTAATAAAATATCAATAATTAGTGTAACAATTTTAATCAATTATCAATATATATTATTGTATTTAATGTTTATAATAATGTAATGAATTTTGAGAATTTTCTCAAAAATATAATACTGTAAATTCTCAAATAGTGCAAACATTAGGGCTCGGCAATATTGGCAAATTTAAATACAATGATATTTTCAGACAAATACCCTGATATTGATATTGTAGGGATGATTTTTGAAAAATAATCATAAGTAATTTGGGTATAATGACTAAATGGGAGAAGGCAAATAAAGGAACAGCTTGAATATTTTTGTAGGTTTTGTAAACCCAGGAAAAGACAACACTTATGCCATATTATGATATAATGATAACCAAAATCTAAGATGTTATCTACTGTCATATCACGTTATCAATATGATGCCCAGCCAGCCCTGGTCCAGACCATTAAATATCATGTAACTTCTACGGGTAATACTCTAACTAACATAACGTTTTACAGTGGTTTCATTTGTACTCTGGGGACAAAGTTGATAACTGCTCAGGTCGTCCTCACTTGTGTGTTTACTCTGGTAAAAAACACAGCAGTTCTCACGGAAACTCAACTTTAATGTGGTTGCCTCAGTGGGTGTGACAAAAAGCACATGTCTGACATTATTACTGCACTTTTCTGATAAATTTTATAGCCCACTTGTTACTGCTTAAACACCAAGGCAGTAAAATAAACGTGTAACCTTTAATCCTATATCCTTTAAAAAAAAAGTAATAGAGTCGCTACATATTTCGATGTGCTTCATGTTCTTTTAATTGTAACTTTGTAACAGGAACGTGAAGAAGTAAAATGATAACACGAGTCTCATTGTGTGAGACGTTTAGTCAGATGTAGTGGACAGTACTCACCTTGCCTTTGTGAAGCCGCCGGGTCTGCTGTTCAGTTCAGGAGAGAAGCGTGACTTTAGTCCGTCTGTTCTCAGTTTCTGAGTCAACTGTGGACTGAGCGGAACTGAAACTTCCGCATATAAGCTAAACCCCTCTGGCTGCCGGTAGGAGGGTTCACACACCCACTGCACTGCCTGTGTGTGTGTGTGTGTGTGTGTGTGTGTGTGTGTGTGTGTGTGAGGTTGTTGACTGGAGCCAGCACAGCAGCAGCAGGCATGGACTTGCACACACAAACACGGAGGGGCAGGTCAGGTGAGTTGTAGTAGAGCTAACACCCGAAGCTAACTGCAGCCCCAGCTTGAAGCTCGTTGTCATTTGCAGATTTCACACTTCTACAATTGGTGGTTAGCTTGAATCTGAGCCAGCAGGCTAGCTAGGTAGAGCTAACCCAAACTGTGATAAACACTGAAAAAAAAAACAAAAAAAAACAAAAAAAAAATTATACATCCAGCTGGAAAACAATTAACGGTAGTTTCCAATGAAATCATGTTCATGTTTTTGACAAAGCTGGCAGATGTCCTAGCTTGGTTTGTATGAGAAATACAAGCTTCCCTTGGATGCAGCCCGAGGTGCTTCACAAAGCAGAATCAAAACAACACACAGGCAAAAATTCAGAACAAAATAACAACAATAAATAAAGATTTGAAAGAATAAAACTTGCAGCAATAAAATATTAAAAATCATAAAAAGTCAATAACAAAATAAAAGTAACCACAGGGTTGAAAATAATGTAAAAAAATAGTGATTGAAACTTAAAACTAAGGCCATAACATTACTCCAAATTAAAAGCTTGAATAAAAAACAGGTCTTTAATTTAAAGAGAACTTGCCATTCTAATGTTAACACTGAACAAATTAAACCAACCATTTCATTAAATTGGATACATGTTTTTTTTTTTTTTTTTGTAGAGTTGTTCTGATACATTTTTTTTATTTCTGATACCTGAGCTTTGTGTATCAGCTGATATGAAACCAGTATGAAATTGCTATATTGCTGAGTGGCCTGGCTCAAGTTGAAAAAAAAAAAAAAAGGTGTACGTACTGGATGGGGTCCCATTCTGGGGCATATAAATAATGTTATATTAGATTGGATATTGGGTTTTAGGCTGTATTGGATTCGTTTGCACAGTACAATCAGAGGTGATTGTCTGAACCCAAAACCATCTTCATTCTTGGCGTTTGTGTCTCTTATGCGACTGATGAGTGTATCTCAATCACTATGTAGCTGTTGTGGAAGATGAACAATTGTTGATGAATAATCAGTGTACTGATTTTGAGATTCTCTGTATCTAAGTTGTGAAGAAGGAAGATGACACTAAATTTGAGTGTAAAATCAATGTGACATTGTACTCAGGAAGGCTAGTGTGCTAGACATTGTTAACATCTGAAGAAGGAATGATTGAATCACCATTGTTATGGAATCAGCAACTGTTGTTTTTGTATATAAGGAAAGATGCTGTGTAAGACCTTCAGAGAACACTGTGCTTGAATCTTATCTCCATGCTGCATGAAGTAAAGAGATTTGATTCATCACACCATCTTGGTAATTCTTCAGAGAACTAACAACTCTCACTATTTAGACAAAGAATTTTTTTTCAACACTATGTAAGCTCTTAAATAGGCCCTTTTCACAAATTATAGCCTCTCTGTAACCCCTCAAAGCCACATGCTTGTTCCACCTGTTCATTGAAACCTTACTGCATGATTAGTTCAGAGGTCTCTCTTTAATGTCTTTAAACTTGATCTAAAAAAGATCTCATCAAATGTTAAATTTTACTGTGATATCTTCCTCATAAATTGGATTTAGCTTTTGGTAGAATCAAGGGGTTAAAAATGTTTTTATTGGTATGTTTGAGTCAAAGAAAGTTCTATTATTCGAGTAAGGAAGTGACTTGTCAGTGGTTAAAGGAATATATGAAAATTCTGCAAGAAATATTTAAACACGTGACAGGGCATCAGCCTTCTTTGTTGCATCAGTGAATAGTGATGTCATTCTTTCCACTAAATGCCTCCTGTACACAGGACAGGCAAGTCACATGGACATCAGTTATTCTTGGAGTGTACCAGTGTGTAAAAACAAACATGGTCTGTATGACAGGTCTGTATGACAAAACCAGCCCAACAGCCAATAAAACCATCGCCGACAGGCAGAGAGCATAGGCACATCACATTTGTGTGAGTTTATGTGTGCGTGTGTGTGATGTGTGCCAGGTCCATGTGTGCACATGCTTATCTGGAGTCAGTTTGGTAGGATTTAGATATAAATACATGATACATACACGTGTCCTCCCACGGCACTGCTTCAAAAGTAGCCCAATTCCATGGGAAAAAAACACGCACTTGGCAACCCTGGGTACAATATGTGAAATACATTAGATACATTACATACATTACAATACACTGTAGGTCAGTTTCTAGTTAGAATTGTGGTTATTTTTGTTTTTCTAACTTAATATCTTAATATCCCATCTATCAATCTGTTGAAGTTTTTTGTTCTTCGACACTGGTAGATGGTGTAGTATACTGTAAAGCTTATAACAAGGTGCATCATTATTTATTTACTCGTTTATTTTCCATTTTACAGTTACTGTGATAAGGCAGTGAAGCAGATTTTAGTGGCATGGTGTTGGTGTGCTCTCTAGTGGTCAGTAAAGAAAGTACATTCTTTACAGCTCATGCTGATACCGTGCACTTAAAACTACTGCACAATTGATGGCCTGGGGGTAGGGAGTGTAGTCTTAATCCTGCCTTCCTTCACAAGGAGGCAGATTCATACCTAAAAAATTTGTAACTTACTCATCTTGTTGTCATCTAGCCTGAGGATGAGGATTTCATAAAGTCAAGTGAAGAAAATGAAGATAAAACTGTTACTTAAGTGTGGCCATGAAAACAAAAAAACAATGTTGATAGTCAGTGACGATTTAACTTGCCAGTGTTTACTTCATTCCTGGCTTCACTATGCTTTTTTTAACTGGGCTCTTAAGTTTTTGCTGTTACTTCACTGAGCTTTGGTCACCAAATCATGGCTTGCCCAAGAATAAGCAACAGTATATGACTCAAAATGTCCAAACATAAATGACAGAGTTTTTAAAAGTAAGCTTAGATTAAATTTCCATACACTGTTCAATGGATATTTGTGTATCCTTGACTTTTCCCATTAGTGTTGTCAAAAATATCGATTAATATTGATACTGGATATTTGAAATGCTTTCCGTACTCATTTTTCACTGTATTGATACTTCACCAGCTGCACTTTCTCACTCTTTCTTCTCTTTGACAGCGAATTGTCACACTGTCCCGCCTCCTCTCACTTACTCACAGTGCAGTCTTCTTCTCATCACTTGTCTTATTTGCTGTATCCGTTTCCATGTTACAGCCTTGTTACATTTATCTTTTAATAAAACTCAAAAATTTGTCCCTGTGGTATCAAAAATGGCATAGAATATTGATATTTTTCAAAAATTATTTCCAGTATTGTGACAACACTATTTCCCCCATAGCACCACCATCAGACCAATATTTTCAGATATACACAAAAATGTTAAGTATTTTAAGAAATTATTAATCATTTTAGTCCCTTTAAAGCAAAAAATGGCTAAAATAATGTCCTCGTTCCAGCAGTTTAAATGTGTGAGTTTCCTCCCTTGGATAATGGATATTTTTCACAATTTTCTGACATTGTATAGACAAAACAATTGTTGATTTATAGAGGCAATAATCTGCAAATCAATCACTAATAGAAACAACAGATGCAGCCTTATTTCTTATGTTAAAATACTTAGGTATTTTCTTCTCTGGTCAGCTACTGAAAGGAAAGCAGAGCAGGATAGGCAGGAAATTAAGAGGTTTGGCAGCAGTAAGGGAACATCCTTATGAATTTCTGTCTGTGTGTTAGATGATATGTCTGGACATTTTTCATGTACACAAAGTTAAAGTAGTTTGCAGACCTATTTGGTAGACAAAAGTCTCTTAATCCCTCAGTTAGGAAAGAAATGTGTGTACTAAGGACCCAGCAGTCCAATCAGTCTTTTGTTAGACAATTTAATTCCAGTGCTGTTTCACACAGTTTTAGTGGAAGAGACATTGCTACTAATTTATTACTTTATATGAGTGATTATTACTTTGTATAATGATTTTTTATATAAATCACAACACTGTCTATTTCAGCTCTCTGATGTGCAGTGCATCCTTTTATTTTTGCACTATGATATATTATGGAGTGAACATTGGCCTGCATTGATTTATTTTGTGTGCTAAAAGGCGTGGCCCATCCTACAGCTTACCATCAACTGTTGTTTGCATTCGCCTGCACAGGTCTGCTGGGCTTTCTTTCAGCTACATGTGTGCCATGTCAATATATGGTTATAAACTGATGGCCACCCCAGCATCAAAATCCCTCTGTGCACTGCTATTGAACCACTGAAGTGTGCCAGTGCTTTATGTAAAGCTGTAGCACATACCTTTACATCATCTTTACATAACTGGATAAGCAAACTGCTCAGGAAATCCTGGAATTAAAGTTCAAAGACCATTCAAAAGGGGGATTTATGTGTTTGAATTTGAAGGAAGAACACACTTTAAATGTCACTCCAGATGAATGGCTTCAACTTTTGGGCCAACTGTACCATGTGATTACATGACCATATAAGTAACAATGGAAAAAGATGTATAATGTAGTGCAGCAACCCACCCTGCTGATGTCGTACATACAACAGATCCATATTATTACATCCTGGTGGCTCAGATGGTCAGAGGGCATGCACTGTGTGTCCTGGTTTTAAATCCAGTGTGGGACATCTGTTATAGATGTCATCCCCTTCTCTTTCCCACCACTCTTTGTCTCTGTTTACTCTAGCTGCTCTAATGTGCGCTGACATGCTGACAAACAATGAGAAAATAAATGTGATTTGGAAGATTAAAAAAAAGAGGAATTAGAGGAAATATCCACCCCATCTGCTTTTTGACTCTACTATATAGCTGATAACATACGTAATTTATTTGCTCTGCTTGCTCACATGTTGATAATGCAGTTGCTATAATACATGTATAAAACATTATGCATGATTCAATTGTCTATATTAATGCATAACACCTTATACAAAGTTTATTAAGTGTAAGGTATTGATCATAACACTTCATAACACCGCTGGGACATTGTCAATAGTGTATGTAGAAGAAACTGATTTCACAGTTACAGCATGTTATAAAGACACATTCTTCTAATGTGGTAAAATGGAATTATTGTTTTTTATGCTTTTGATTAAACCAAAAGAAATCACATAGACTTTAATTTTTCATGATGTGTGAGATAATAAGAAGTTGAATGATACACTTTATAACTAATCCTGAGTATCATTTGCAAGCTCTAAGAAAATTGTGCACAAAAATGTGTTGAGAAGGAAATGAAAAGTTTATTTCCAACAACAAATAAACACAGTTATAATAATAATTAGCCATTCAAATTTAAAAAGAATATAACAATAGCACCAAGGAGAACGAACACTGAATATTCAAAGCAGGAAAAGGTGCAAAATTTCAGTGAATGCTGCTGTGCTGATACTGTTCCTGAGAACTTGCAGCATTACTCCTGTTCATACAATTATAATTCATAGTTATGTTTTTTGAATGATTATAAAAGGTGATTGTATGTGATACAACCCCAATTCCCAAAAAGGTAGGATGCTGTATAAGACGTAATTAAAACAATGCAATGATTTGCTAATCATTTTCACTTCTGTTCAATTTAATAAATTTTAATGATACATATTTAATGTTCAACACTGATAAACTTTATTGTTTTTTGTAAATATACACTTAGTCTAAATTTGATGCCTGCAACACTTTCAAAAAAGTCAGGACAGGGGTAACCAAATACCAAATATGACCAAATACTGGAAAAGTTGTGGAATGTTAAAAAAAACAAACAAACAAACACCTGTTTGGCACAATCCACGGGTTAATTGATAACAGGTGATAGTATCATGATTTGGTATTAAAGGGGTTCCTCGAAAGGCTCTGTCGTCACAAATAGTCCAACAGTTCACACACAACACAAATCTGCAAGAAATTTGGGGATTTTACATCTACAATCCATAATATCATTAAAAGATTCAGAAAATCTGGAGAAATCTCTGCATTAAAGGAGCAAGGCCGAAAATCAACATTGAATGCCTGTGACCTTCGACCCTGTATAAAGGGTACTACATGGGCTCAGCAAAACGATGTCAGTAAAACACAGTTTGTCGCTGTTGCATACAAATGCAAGACTATCATACAAAGCAAAAGACATATCAGCAACATCCAGAAACACTGCAGACTTCTCAGGGGCCTGAGTTCATCTGAGATGGACTGATACAAATTGGAAATGTGTGCTGTGGTCTAGCAAGTCCACATTTCAGATGGTTTTCAGAAATCATGGACATTGTGACCTCCAGGCTAAAGAGGAGAATGACAGTCCAGATTGTTACCAGTGCTAACTTCAACAGCCAGCATCTGTGACGGTATGGGGGTGCGTTAGTGCACATGGTGGTATCATGGATAACTGTCACATCTGTGACGGCTCCATTAATGCTGAAAGGTACATACAGGTTTTGGAGTAAAATATGGTGTCATCAAGACAATGTCTTATTCAGAGATGTCCCTGCATATTTCAGCAAGACAATGACAAGACACATTCTGCACATGTTACAACACAGTGATATCGTAGTAAAAGAGTTTGGATACTAGACTGACCTGCCTGTCATCCAGACCTGTCTCCAATTGCAAATTTGTGACGCATTATGAAGCGCAAAATATGACCGCAGACTGTTGAGGACCTAAAGCCAAATATCAAGCAAGACTGAAAAAGAATTTCACGTTCAAAACTTCAACAATTAGTGTTGTCATTTCCCAAAAGCTTACTGAGTGTTGTTAAAAGAAAAGGTGATGAAACATGCCTCCGTCCCAACTTTTTTAGAATGCGTTGCAGACATCAAATTCATAATGAGTACATATTTATGAAAAACAATAAGGCTAAGCAGTTTGAACATTCAATATATTTCATGTCTGTTTTATTCAGCTGAATATGGGTCAAAGGTTTTGCAAATCATTGCATTCTGTTTTTATTTACATTCCAACTTTTTGGAATTGGAGTTGTACATCAGAGTGTCAAGTGTCTTTATGACTCATGTTCAAATATGTAAAATGTTTCCAAAATAGCTGCAGTGTTGTAATGTATACTAAAGTGCCTGAACTGATGATATAGCATATAATGTCAGCAACTTGCAAAACATAACACTTAAACATTGTCTTTCATACATAATGATCACACTAATAGCACATTACTGTATAGACGTGGCGCTGACATGAAATAGTAACCAAATCTTGGCCATTTGAAGAAGCAAGGCTGGTAGCTAGCCTTAAGTCCTTTTCACACTGCCGCATGGTGATCAATCTCGAAATGGCCTACCTGCAAGAGCGTTCCCCCAAATAACAAAGTGTTTTTAAAAGTGGTTGCTGTCGCAACAGTCAAAACCTGCAGTGACAGGCAGGTGGTTGGGTGGATCTCATAGCGTTGGTAATATCCAGCCAAAAGTCCACAAAAGATGTACTAGTTTGGTTGAAATGTCCCAGGCCCAGTTTTTCTTCTGGTTGTCCTTGAATGTTTGTCCATGGCTAGTACCGTATTGTACAGCTCCAGGTATTCGGACACCTGCATTATTAGCTCCTCCATGATCGCTTCTGTCTGACCCATGCTGCATGCTTCTTCCACGATGCTTGGCCCCTTCTATTTGATTGGCCAAAGCCAGGCCGCCCTGCCAGAAGTTCAACATGGTGAACTTTGAGAAGCAGAGCAAAATCTGTGTATTGCAACCACTTCTTCCTTCTTCCTTCCCCTCTTCCGCCTTCCCCTCGCTGAAATGACAGGAGGCTTAACCACATTAACCGCACAGCAGTGTGAAATGGCCTTTTAGTTACAAAGTAAACAAATGTGTGAAATCAGCTTCCTCACAAAAACACAAGAAACATTAAAAAAGACAATCTTTGGTCTCTTTACAACAAGTAAATCATAAATATGATTGGTCTTTAATTGTTCTTAGTATGCAGTGCATAATATTTTGAACTCATTTTTTTCCTTGGATTTTTAGGTTCCATTTGTAAGCCTCTGTTTGTGGTATGGTGCTGATAATACTGAGAACTTGCCTTTAACAAAAACAATGGTAACATTACTTTGTATGCTATGTGTGTGTCAGGGTTATTAGTGAAAACAGCTGTGTATATGATTGCACAAAAACTTATAAACAAATGTACAAACGTATTTGATTGCACTGCTTGGTGAAACAGTCGAAATAAACATTTTAGCAGCTGCTTAAAAAGATTATCTCAACATTCTTGGGCGTAAAAAAAATAAAATTTACTCTTCTGTGTCACAGTAACACATAGCCATGTACATAAATAAACATATTAACATTTAGCTTCCTGGTGTTGGGGAGATAAATCTTTGCACAGACTCAGATCGTAGGGCAGAACAGTCTAGAGGCTGTAAATTGAGGCAGAGCTCTGTCTGTCTGCTCTGTGTGCTTTGTTGTTCCTCACAATAGCCATGGTCCAGAAGGCCATTTGTTGAGATTGTTCCAATGATTGCTTGGGAGTGCACACATACAATATTATCCAGAGAGTCTGGCTTGATGAGGACCTGTGATTCCTTCTCTTCAATCTCCTTCTGCACTTTGTTTTCCTCTCTCTGTTCATGTTCACCGTCTTTGGCTTGCTCGTCCTCCTGTTTCTTCTCTTCATTCCAGCTTTCAGGATTTTCCTCCCTTCTCCTCCCCCAGGCTGAGAGGGTCACTGCGTTCAAAGATTCAGGTGATGGGTTGTGGTCACATCTGTTCAGCGAGCCTCGCCCTGGGATGGGAGTCTAGAACAGAATTTAAATAAAATACAAAAGTAATGGTCATGACATGTAGGCCTCTTTCTGAATACATGGGGGCAACGACATGTTATGCCTCAAAAGCCTTTCACTTCTGAGTTATTTGGATCTAAAATCAACAAATGCAACAATGAGCACCTACCTTACCTCTTCCTGGCTTTGGCTTCCCTTTTCCTTGGTCTGCTTAGCCAGTGAGTTGTTGTACTCTTTGTCCCTCAGAGCTCCAAGGGAATAGCTGGACCTCAGACAATGGCCGATAGGGTCCAGCTCCACATCACTGCACAACTGCTACAAGGAATATGCATATTATATATGCAAACCAAGGTAAGCCTTAACTAATGTTACTCTGTATGATCACTTATATTTGTCATGTGATGGTGATGCTGCTAAAAACATAAGCATGATTGATTAACAGATGATTATACAGTTTTGAACAGTTAGTTCCGTTTGTTGATTAGACAAGAGGCATTCCAAGAGTGCTGATATATAGTATAACAGCCCTGGGACTTTTACCTTCATATAATATTACATTTTTCAGGTGTTCTAATAACTGTTACAATGACTAACAGGTAAAGCAGGACAAAAAGGAGGCGCCTTGTACAATAGTAGTACAACAGTAATGATTCTGGACTTATTACTTTTTAATCTGACAAAGTACACAGAGAAGGATACAAGAACAGCAGTTTAAACAGCTTTTGACCTGTTAATCAGGGAAAATACCACACTTTTCAAGTGGTCTTGGTCCGGTTGTATGGTCCACACCAGGGTGAGTTTCAAAAATATTAACATGAACATTCAGTCTGTTAAGAAGACCGGGCTGAATAGAGTCTTGATGCAGTTTTATGGATCTATCTGGACAATTAAGAGAGAACTCTACAGCCCTAATGTGTAGAAACATACAAAGTAGCTAGCAAGCTAACATTAGTGTGCATTATGTTCAGTAATTGGCTTGCTATGTCATGCCTATAACCGAATCACAGACGTGCTGATATTCAGAACTGATATTCAGCACTCTCTTGTGTGATATTCCTTGGTTAATATCTCTTTAATCATTTCCAAAGGTACAGATCCATCTGTCAAACCCAGCAGGAAATATCCATTCAAGGTAAGGAGAACAATACTTATTCAACATTTAAACCTCTGCCTTTGCTGAACAGTTCTCCTACTTGTGAGGGTGCTGTGCTTGTGTTTATTTTTTAAGGGCTTCTAAAATGTAATAACAAGAATGGCAACAGGGATTCACAGTTCCTTTGAAAGTAATTTAAACTCTACAATGCACAACTCAAAGATTTCTGGAAACTTTTACTGACCAAAAGGCAGCTCTGTCACTTTATCCAAATAGGGTTCAAGACTAACACAGAAAACGACTTAAATGGACACAACACTTCCTGAAAACCAAGTGAAAAAGCCAAACTCACTGTGTCTGTCGTAGACATGGAGGAAACTCGGTGAAACTTGGCTTTGGAAACTGATGACTGTCTGCTCAGCATCGAGTCCCTGAAGGAAGACTCGCTGTGTGACACTGATATACAGTCCCTCCTGGGGGCCTGAGATAGGAAGTGTAGACAGGGGACCTTTTCTGCCAGGGTGTCCCTGTTGGAAAAATAATGATCTTTCAGCAAAACCTCTATTCAGGGGTTCCCAAACTTTTTCAGCTCAAGACCTAAAACAGAAATTTGGTGTCCTCCCAGGTCTCAAACTTACAAAATGACATCAGGAATTGCCTTAACATCTACATTTATATACTGATAAAGAACACAACAAACCATAAATTTAAAATGTGTAGTGGCGGTCTGAGCTGCTCTGTTGAACGAGCTGTTCCACAGAACAGCTCATCATTCTGTTTTTTAGGGGCGTTATTAGGTTCATCTGAGAAATAGTCACTAGGATAATGATGGATCTGAATCAAACTAAGATGTCCCACCAGTATACTCGTTTTAGCAGCAGTAAATTATTTGCATTCCTGTCGTAATACAGACAGCTTCTGACTGTCAGGTTCCCTCTGCCCGTCATCACATGTAATTGGTGGCATGCACGTACACATCAACACAGTGAATGGATAAAGTGCATGTGGCCGGTGAGCAGTGTGGCTTGTATTAATTTACAAAAAAGAGAACGGCTCTCATCGTTCACTTAAAAGAGCCAGCTCATAGAGCTGCCTTCTTCACAGACTTTGTATCACTACAAGCCTGGGTTACTGATTAATTGGATGAATGCACTCACCTGTATTTCGAGTGAATGATGGCGTAGATAAAAGGGTTGTAGATGGCCGAGGCCTTGGCTATAACAGCAGGGACTGCTTTGGAATAAGGATTGAGGATGCTTCCATATCTGAAAGGCGTAAAGTGTTCGTAAAGAGAAGAAATGTGACGATATCAGTGCTGTAATTTCATATCATTTCATCATGACATGTATAATGGTATTCTACAAGAGGAGGAATATGGTTAATGGTTAATGGCTGAAATGAATTACATTGTGCGAGCAAGCACCCTTTATATTTTATGTTTGCTAATACCAGGGTCTGTAATGTCAGCCTGTCTGTACACAGCAAATGCAGTTAGACTTTTGAAACAAATTGGATCGTAAAGAGCCCTTGTCATGCGTATATATTTACCCAGCCCAGGCGATAAGGGTGACGCATGCATAGGGCGACCAGGAAAGCACAAACACTATGATGACCACAAAGGCAATCTTGGCCAGCTTCCATTCAGTCTTGATGGACTGCTGCTGGATCAGGGTCGACTTCCTCACCTGAGACCCCAACTTCTCCACATCTCTGTTAGGGCAAAGAGAAACAGTAAAGGACATTAGTAGCCAATATAAATGTCTACAGACAGTTTTTATTGTGTGGCACATACAGGACTGTAGGAGCAAGGGATGTATCTAACATCGTTCCTAAGTATCGCCTCTTTTTGCTCTGTTTAGGGTCACATCTTAAATTAACTCAGTGGTTCCCAAACTGGGCAAGGACCTCCCAGGGAGGGTGCAGAGCTACTGTGCTACTGTAGCTACTGCTACCCAGAGTTTGCTGATGCTATCATGCTGACCTTTATTTCACCAAAATTCATAGCATGCGGGGGGCTACTGGTGGACAGGCAAGAGATGGTTTGGTCTGAAAACCAGACAAAAACATACACATGTGCACAAGAAAAAACTAGAAAAGGGAAGAACTAGAGGGAGAAGAGAGTGACGCAGAAGCCACTGTGATATTATAGAATATAATTTCAAGCCTCCACTGAAACACATTGCAGTAAATTGATGATGTGGAGTGGCAGTATAATCTGCACTCCAATGTAATGTTCAATTACTTTCAAAAAGTTTATTGCATAAAAGTGCAACATATTCACCTATGTTAATTCATTCACCTGCTTGCGTGGCGGATTGCCAGGAACATGCACAGATAACAGTAGGATATAATGCCCAGGGGGATGAAGAATACAAAGCAGCATAGCATCAAAGTATAACTTTTATTGGCAGGAGTAGATGTCACGTAGTCCCATGTGCATGAGGTCATTAGGCCCTCTGGTATGTAGGAACCTTGAGAGAAAAATGAAAAAGACACATAAGAGGGAAATATAAAAGCTCTAAAAGTATAGAAAGAGCATAGAAAAGGGAGAGAATAGGTCACTTACTCCACCCCAAAAGTGGTGCAAGGCTCCAGGCTAACGAGTACAGCCAGACCAGGGCGATAATGAAACAAGTGCGTCTCTTGGAGGTCCACTGTAGGGCCTGCAGAGGCTTGGTGATGACAATGTAGCGGTCTACAGAGATGGCCAGAAGGTTTATCATTGACGTGATTCCAAATAAAGCTCCACAGAAGGCGTACATTTTACAGCCTGTGGAGAAAAAGAAAGAAGAAAGCATTTCATTCATGGAAGACTATTAATTACATGAGATAAATAACATGATTGTTGAGGATTCCAAACTGCAATTTTCACACTATTCATAACCAAGATTTGGTGTGTCATGGTTTGGAAACCTGCCCCTAAAAGAAAGGAACTCACTGAACCAGATCATTAAATGGTCTGGTCGGCTCATTGGGGAGTCACAGCTGTGCCTACAGTCGCTGTACACTAGGCAGGTACAGCGACTGGCCAGCTCCATTTCCACTGATGACTCCCATCCCCTGGTGAGTGAGTTCCAGCTGCTACCATCCGGACGGAGATTCAAAGTGCCGAGAGTTAAGACTACTCGCTATAGGAACAGCTTTGTTCCTGCTGCTGTTTCTCTTTTAAATAAGTCTTGACGCACTTTACTGCCATTTGTGTGGTGTCTTATTTTAACGTGGTCTTAACTTACTTATTTTATTTATTATTAACTTACTGTCCCTTGTATCATGCTTTTATGTTTTTAGCATGCTCTTAACAGGTTTCATATTGGCATTTTAGTGATATCTAACGACTTTTATTTATTTTATTTATTTTATTTTAGTCTTTTTAACCATGATCAGTGAGCCGCTGGGAGTACCTGTCAATGTCTTTGGTCTGTGCTGTTTTTAATCTGTCTTCTGTATGTGTCCTGTGTTTTTAATGTGTGTGCATAACGTTTGAGATGCCCTCTCCAGACTGCATAACAAATCTACCTACGGGTATCAATAAAGTTACCTTGAACCTTGAACCTTGAACTAGGTTTGGTTTCAGAAGTCAGATAAATTAGGGTCAAAAGGCCTTTCTAGGTATACAAAAAATGTATCCTATTCTCTGCATGATTATTTACTTTAATAAACAACTAAACATATTAACAGCAGCCACAGATTATAGCATAATACACATAATAAAATATAGCATGTAGATTTCTGAAACACCTCTCAAAATAGATTGAAAAAGCAGATGTTTTGCATTACATTTTAGTGCCATAAAAAGACAACTCAAACATTACTTCATACATAAACATGGATAGATACATAAAGGATGTAGTTTTTTGAGTGTATAATGTATAACTGAACATGGATAAAATACCTGTTTCACCAAAAATCCACCCCTTGTAAAGGGAGTTAACAAAGAAGATGGGTGACTGTGTGATTGCCATGAGGAAGTCGCTGACTGCCAGGTTCATGATGAAGAAGTTTGGGGGAGTCCGTAGCTTCTTGTTACTGAAACACATGATGGTTGAAAAGAGCTCAGTATCCCACACAGCAATATTTTTGTTGTTGACACTCACAGTATCATGCAAAATATTTTTTTTTCCAGAACTGATTAACAAATGTAACAGAGACAGCAGAAGATCTA
Source organism: Lutjanus argentimaculatus (assembly GCA_034769285.1). Classification (NCBI taxonomy): domain Eukaryota; kingdom Metazoa; phylum Chordata; class Actinopteri; order Lutjaniformes; family Lutjanidae; genus Lutjanus; species Lutjanus argentimaculatus. The sequence goes on along the minus strand of JAWZSL010000021.1, from coordinate 849,465 downwards.
CAGTACAAACATGGCTTTTCAACACAATAGTTGTTGTTTTGTTGTCTTCAGTTCCCCAGGCTCAAAGCTCTGGTAAAGTCAGTCAGCAACTCTTCGCTATTAATGTTAGCTCTGTGTAAAGAGAATAAAAATGAAAAGGCAGCGTGGCTGAAACAAAAACAGACATTGTGGACTGGAAAAGAAATTTCAAAGGAGAACATGTCAGAGAAACCAGTATTTCAACTTACTGTAACATGTTTCCTTAATCTCTCATGACATCTCACGGTCATTTTAGTTTAGTACAGTAAACGTATTACATATTTTCCTTTAAGATTCTATTTAAAATATGTTTTACATTGCTGGTTGTGATTCATAATGCAGAGGGGGTTTCATGACAATGGGATTAAGTTGTTTTGAAAATAACTTTTTTAAATTACCCCAGAGCGGTGTACAGTATAGACATATAGATGGAGGACGGCTCATATCCTGGCCAATGCAATACTTATCAAAAAACTCTCAAATTCACATCCTTCTGAACTTAAGTCCACCTAACTCACCAGGGCAGTAAGAATCAATAATAATGGCAAATCCAAACACTGACTTTAAACAATACTGTCATTCCAGTGATATTAATCTTAAGACAAGTTCAGCTCAATGATCGATCAAAGATGCCAGATGGCAACTCTTAGTAGAGGAATCATGAGATAAATAAACACTATAAAACATAACATGGAGAAACACAAGCACATATTCAATACTACTGGACTGTCTAGTGCATTCCCTTGTTGACTCATTATGGCAAAGACAATGAGCAATTCCCTTGCTGCATTAACAGCTGTAATGAATAAGAGTCGGTTTAAGTGGGCACTTCATCACTGGAGGTCAGAAATCCAGTTATAGATGACCTTTAAATTGAGAGGCATTGTCAGGAAGGGAAACACCATTAGCCAAATTGCCAAGAGAATATCCAAAAAGTCCAGGCAGTATTAACATAATCACTTATTGACTCCAACACAAGCTTCTGAGAGAGTAAGGCAGTAAAACTATTTCTAGCCTTTCAAAACATCTGTGTGTCTCCCACACACATATAACCAAACAACAACAGCACCTTTGTTTTTGTTTTTTAAATTGAATCCAAGCCTGTCAACAAGTTCAGGACAAAAATGGAATTGCACTGCAACAACATATGTGTGTAATTCAAAGTTTTCAAGCTTTGCTCCTGATAACAGCCTAGGGTCCAACATTAACCATGGCCTGATGACCGTAGAAATTTACTGCCTGGCCACCAAATATTCCATGTAGGTGGTTTCCTGTGGCCATTAATTTTTTATCTCCATGTTACAACCCTTCTCCAACACAAGATTACAGTTCCACAAACATCCCGATCCCTTCATGCCTTTTAGTTCAACATTCTACAAAAACAGCAAATAGTATTCATCTGCAGCTAGCTACCAAATGTTGGGGCTGCTTAAGTATGGGCTTACTAACCCTAATCAAACTGATTACACAAGCCTCACTGAAGAAGCAGAAACACAGTAGGCGGACTATAAGAAAACTATGAAAATTTAGGGGTAAAAATGGAAGCAGAAGTCTGCGGGGCTAGTCCTTAAACGTATTATCATTTGTCACTGCAACCACTTGTAAATTCCCTCAAATCTTCTCAAAGTCACTTCTGTCCTGGTAACATTGCTGTTCTCTATTGTCTAGAAGAGAAACTGAACAGACACAACATACAAACACAGATATACATAAAATCCATTCCTCCTGTGAAATTAGCTGACACTATGTCAGCTATTGGTTAACAAGAACTTTGTTAGCATATTTTAGGACCAGTGTTTGGCAGTAATATTTTACTCAGTGATATTATTACTTTGCTCAGTAATATGTAGCACAAGGGATTACAATTTCTAAAACAGTTTCACTTGGATTAGTAATATTATTACTGAGTTACTTTTTGATCTCTGTAGGCTCTTGTCATGTACATGCGGCAGGTCAGGGCAGGTTACGTCAGCTGCTAGCCAAAAAACTAAAAGGATGGAGGATGAGAGCGATGGAGAGAGGCATACTTTCCACAGGTGGAACTATTGGCATTATTTTGAATTTGTTTGGCTACTTTGTTTCCACCACAGCCGACATCTGGACAGCTAAAAAAAAAAGCTTTCTGGGTGTAACAGTTCACTGGATCAGTAGTTCAACTTTGGAGCACAACAAGGCCGCCAACAACGTACAAAAGTAATGTAGTAATATAAATAGTAAATAGTAATGTAACTACTTTTGATATCAAGTAATAAGTAAAGTAATGTTATTGCTATTTAAAGGAATAATAAGTAAAAAGTAACTAGTTAAACTTTCTGAGTAACATGCTCAACACTTCACTTCATGAAAGCCTGTGAAACACATTTACATATACATGTTGAGTTTATTAACAGTGATGAGCTTGGAACTAGCAGTCCATGTGGGACCCACAGCAGATGTTGACTGTGCTTTTTTGAAGGCTGAGTGGGCACAGATGGTCATGTTGTTGTAATGCATGGTAATAGTGTCAGCTTGATAACCCTCTGTTATCATACCATAGCTCACTGCACATACACGTCAGATTTTTTGGCAACAGTCTGCAGTTAATGTGTTTGTTACACTTAAACAAGTCCCGTGCTCAGCCGTGTGTGGGGACTTTCTCTACTTGGTGAGCTAGTGAAATCAAGTGAAATAACCTAAACCTAGTTCTGCCTTTTGAGAATGCAGGTTTTAGAATATTAACTATTCATAGCAGCCTTTGATGTCTTTCATCTGTGAAGTGCCAGTGTAATCTGTGTCAGTGAGCATTTTACACTCACATTTATTATATTATGCTCATTTACTTTGACATGAAAGTCCTATATTGAGTATAGGACATCAGATGTGGGATGAATATTCGTTCCAGCTTAATTGAAAACAATGATTCTATATGCCTCCTTGTTCTAGGTATTTAAATATTAGACCAGTGTTCATAAATGCCATAACTACTCGGCTTTGTGCCTGCTAACTTTAAAAAGACAAAAAGAGCAAACTTTCCCAAACAGAAAAGTTAGAGTTGTATTTGTGTGTCTGCATGCAGGTGAGTGAGTGTGTAGTGAACAAGTGTGACTGGAGTAGAAATCGAGTGATGCAACATTTGGGATAGCTGTGTATCACTGGAGGTTAGACCTTAATGCAAAAAACATGTCAGGCCCAGGATTTTATCTAACACTTGGTTCTTGACTGCATTCAGTCAGTGGAATACTATATACCCAGGAGTATACGACTTGGGTCTTCTAAATAGCCATAGTGTATATTCCAAATTTAACATATACACTAGTATATACAGTACAGTTTTATGTATTGCAGGTTTAGTTGTTAAAATGGGATGATCCCAGTCTTCTCCTACCTGAAGATAATATACAGTCAGTGTTTATATATAAGATACACGATATTTTTTTACATTCAGCTATGTATCTAAACAAACCTGCATTGTTTGTGCTTTAAATGTTTTGCTACACTCTGAATGTGAATTATTGTTCAAGTTTAACTGTTATCATCTGTAGTGAATCATGTGTACTAAGTCTGTCATCTAGATAGTGCAGAATACAACGAGCAACAGTGGTGCATGTAGGTGCTGTGGCTGGTATCTCCTTCAAATTTTGCTACATTTTTGTTTTAATCTGTTATTTTTTCTGGCTGTATTGCTCAAACACACATCATCTATGACAGATATACACTCAGAGGCATTGGAAAAGGAAGCGTAGAGTTAGGATTGAAGAGAAGCAGACCTAAAGATGATCAACAACACACACTGCATCTTTCGACTGCCCAGACAAATCAGCCGGACTCACCGCCGCGGACCACCCCAGGAAGAGTGTGGGGAGAAGAGCCATACCAGCCCAGCTTGGACTTAAGGTTGTTCCTGGCTAATGTCCAGTCAGCAAAATGAAATGGACAAAATGGGACAAGAAATTGGAGACTGTTGTCCCCACACAGAGAGACCTGCTCCACAAAATTCTGGATCAAACTGTTGCATTTGACGGGCGGACCAGTTCTGAGCTGACAGGACGCAACATGTAAAACTCCAACAGGACGAGGGGAGGTGGACTCCATATTTAGATCAATGTTTACATTTTGAGTTCACCTTCAAGAATACAAGTTTGGCCAAAGTCTGAGGCTTCAGACTCATGCAGTGTTTTCTTGACAGCAGGCCAGCAGTGGAGAACACCCTCTCGGCAGAGCTGCTTGGGATGCTGAACATGGTGGGAGCTATTTTAGCTTGACGGGGAAAGGACACCGAGTTTTCTTTCCAAAATTGAATAACATCTGCATCTGGGTTCTGTCTCGGGGAGGAGAGGTACTTTTCGACTTCACCTTTGGTGTCTCCAGGTATGCACTGCTGCTCTCTGAAGCACGACCTGAACAGGCAAGCTCTTTTTGGTTCAGGCTCAGGATTCAGGGGGCGGCAGCGGTGGCGGATGGGTCTCTTGTTCCCTACTAGGAGCTCCTTCAATGAGGAGGTCACGGATCTCCCTGAGTTTGTTGCATACTTATCTCTGATTATCAATTCTGTCTTGAAATGGGGATCTAATGCTGATGCTAAGATGAGGTGTTCATCAGTGTAGTATCTTCTGTAGCGAGATGACAGGTTGTTGGCTAAAGTTTCTGCAAAAGCAGTTATGCCCATTGGAAGTGCAGCGTCATCGGTAAGCAGGGATTTGATTTTGGTGACAGCAGGGAGGATCATCCCCAGGTTCCCCAGCTCCTTTTGCATTTTGTCTGTGGGGTCTGCCAGTGGTGCCAACACACTGACAAGGTGCGTCAGTTGCCGTACTTTGTTCAGGGTGATGTTGGCAACATTAGACTTGAGTTTGCTTTGCACCAGTTAGTCTTTTTGGAACAGCCGGAGGACAGACTGAATAATCTACAACTGGCTGCTCCATCGCGTGGTGCAAGCAGTTGTGGGGCGCACCCCTAATTGATTGGTTTCCTCGGTGTTCAGGGTGCTCTTGCGTACACTCTTAACCAGGTGGCCGATTTTCACTAACTGTCTATTAATGTTGTCATGCTTGTTAACAGTGTCTTTGATTGCAAGCTGAAACATGTGAATGGGGCACCACAAATGTAAATTTGACTCAGTAAAGTATTAGTTTATCATAGTTTCTACATTGGTGGTTATCTCTTCTACTTCGACCTGTGAAAGAGCAGGTGGACCCTCATCCTCCTTTTTCATGTTCAGTGCTGCTGCTGCTGGCACCCACACTCACTTCATTATCCTCAGCTTCCTCTTCAGTGCCAGGGACGAGGTTAAATGCCTTGATCATGTTGCTGGCACTATCATTCGTGACCCGAATCACACATCGTTGCCAGTTGGACCGTGCTGCAGTGTGTTGCATCCCTTTGCATCCTCCTTTAATAAGTGGTTCGCAGTCAATGTAAATCATTTTCTCTTTTTCTCTCCCCCGTCACGGTAAGGCCTTTGCATGCAGTGAAGATACTTTTAAATTCCTCTCTCTTTTTGCCATGTTGCTGCTGCTGCCCCTCTCTCTCTATAAAATACAAATAAAGGGACAGCACAAATTAAATTTAGTGAACAGTATAAGGCCTACTCTTAGTAACAGGACAAATTTGTTTGAATATTAGGCTATATTTATTTTATACTTATTACAACTTTTTTTTTTTTGTTCATAGAGCACACTCTCCTGTTTTCGAGAAAAGTGTGTCTTTAGATTCCTAAATAATCTTTACTGACTGAGACAATGTCTCCACATTCTTTTTCTTGTACCACACTATTGTCAAGGTGCACAGATAGTACACCTTTATGACTTCTCGTTCTCTTTTTTGAAGTATTTGTGAACTCCGTTATTGAGCTTGCTACAGCCAATTTTTGACTGAAAATAGTGTGGATCTCTGTGCAATGGGCGCTTGGGTATGCATCAGACTCGTGGTGTGAGTGGTACCTGAGCAAAATTGGAGCGGGACGGAGCAGAAGATAAGGCGACGCTCCATCCTTTTAAAAAAGACGACCCTCCCCCACTTGCGCTCCCCGCTCTCTCACGCTCCGACTCACATGCTCTGATACTGACAGTTTTCCAAATGTGTGCATTTGTTTCTTTCTGGCATGACTGACACTGCATCTCCCATAAGCTTCAGTAGAACTGACACTAAAGTCTGTAGCATAGAAGGTTCAGTGTTGGCATAACTTTTTAGTTTCTTAAGAACTGTATATATTCTTTGTTTTATTTTGTTTTATATGTTATCCTATTCTACTCTGGATTGAATTATCTGTATGTTGTATGTGTGTGTAGCATGAAGGGACTACCACTCTCATTTCATTGTGCAATCCTGTGTTGTATAATGATAATAAATTACTTTCATACCATCATACATGAATACCAAAGTATTGCTCCCATCAGTGATAAAAAAAAAAAGTCAAACAGACATAATAATTAAAGATTCTGGCAGCAGCTCTCTTCTACATTTATAACATCAAGTATGAAAGCCTGTGAACATTATCTTGGGTTTTGGCTGGAAAATAATGAGGCAGGGAAGATAAGTTAGACTCATTTTTCCTCTAGTCTAGTTGAGAATCTAGTTGTCTGACGTCAGTGTGAGGCTGGTGGGGCACATACATACATAGTAGTTGATTGGATTACCCTGAGTGTCAGTAGTTATTCAGTAATCTTTGTGTGTTTTAGGTTGTAGCACAGTGTTGACTATGTAAATAAGGGAGTAGCTGACTGAATTATTGAATTTATGCATTGATTTATCCAGTACAGTCAGAAAATCACTGAGCTGCTTCCTGATATTGAATGCCTGCAGGCTGCTGTGAAGACCTCTCTGCCTATGCTTGTGACATCTGTGCTTCCAAATGCAAGAACACAGTGTTTCCCACGTTCCGCACTCTAAATCACTGCCAAGCTCTGCAGCGTGTACTGTGCAGGGTTGAAAGTATATCACATGAACTGCTTAAAGTGCTGGCTTTGAGTTTGTTTTGTTCGTCTCTAAGAATTAGGCACTGTTCTATGACCTTCAGTTAGAGTTTAGTAGATTAAAATATTATGGAGTTCGTTTGATCTTAAACAGACAGTTCATTCCCAAATCAAAAATGCATATTTTTACTTGTAGAGCTATTTATCCATCTAGATTGTTTGTTCGGGTGTGAGTTACAGAGTTTTAGAAATATTGGCCATAGACATGTCTGCCCTCTCTCGAATATAATGGAACCAGCCAGCACTCAACTTATGGTACTCACAGTGCCGACAAAATGTAGTTTAAAATCTCAACAGCAACATGACACAGTTTCTCAAGATAATTCTCAGAATTGTGGTGAGTAGTTTCATGTAGGAACTTTTTTTTAATACTGAACTACATTTGCCAAATGTATCACTGCACGGAAGGAAGCGTGCAGCTGCTCATAGATGAGAGGCTTGTGCTTGTGACAGCACGGGATGTAAACATTAATGGTGTCCTCCTCGACTGAGCTGTGACCTGTCTATGAGTAGATGCTTGCTTCCTTCTGCCTGGTTGGCGGGTGCATTTCGATAGAAAGTAAATAGTTCCCAGTGTTGTGCAAGTTCAAACTAAACAAGAGCTTGCTCAAAATTCAGTTCGAAGGATTAAAATGAACGTTCATAGTTCACAATTTTGAATATTGAGCAAAGTGAACTGTCCGAAAAAATTAACTAGTTCATGTTCATTTCTTTCATTAAAAAAATAAATAAATAGATGCTTGTCCTTCTGGGATGCAGATATCTTTATAATGTTATGATACTAAATATTGCAAGATATTTATGTTTTTTGTATTAATTTGAATGGTCTAGACAACTTATATCTATAGTTATTAACACCAATTTCCAACAATTTGAGAACATTTCACACTACAGTAAACAACAAACGTGAACACCGACATACTGTTCCAACTGGGAAATTCAAATTGAACGCACCGTAATGCATGACAACTGCAAGGAGATGAAGAGAGAGATGAGATCAAGTGGAAGACTCCCAGCTCATGTAACACAGATCTATCTGTCTATTTGTTATTGTTAATAGAGACTCCAGTCTGCAGTGTAGCCTCGGTTGTTCACTTCATGCGGCATGATCAAAGAAAGTTTTTGTGTCATGCCAATACTTCTGTCTGTTTGGTCTTTCTCTACTATGAGTCTCACACTTTTTTTTAAAATCAGATATCGATGCATGAGTCGTTAACTTTCTTAGGCACAAAACCCGCATTCATGTTCACTATTTGATTTATTTAGTTCATCATTTGCCAAACGCTTTGGCGCTTTGAGTACCAAAAGCCCAATGCCATCTAGTTCTATTATGATCAAAGGAAGGCAGACATCTCTACAAACGATAACTCCAAAATTAAAATAAAAAATATTTTTTGATTTTGGGGCAAACTGTCTGTAGATCCACTTAGATATCTCAAATGTGTTATTTGATATTGTTATATGCAGCAGTGAAAGTATTTTTGCAAGCCACCGTAGGTTCTCGTACAGGCTTGGAAGAGGAGAATGCACAAGGTGTTTGTAATCTGCAAGCTCACTGCTAAATGTCGCTAAATCCTACACACCGGTCCTTTAAATAAAATTTTGAAAGCAGATATTTTACATGTGACAGTGTAGTTTTACGGCGAGATACTGCAACTTTTACTTCAGTAGAAGATCTGAAGACTTCTTCCTCTGATAATATCTATGCCACCTCAGGGACTGTGTAATGTGTGATGTCTGATTAAAAGCAGTCCTCAGGCAAGTCGCTTCTGCGAACTCACTTGTTTTGGAGTTAAAACTAGCACAACAGGCCACAGTGTCCAACTGCACTCTTCTTTCTTACTTCCCAGAATTTCCTAGAAATGTGTTACCATGTCAAAAATGGATGTGTCATACCATTATTAATTGATTAACCCTTCATCATGCTGAGAGGATGGCAAAGTGCAGTTGTCCTCATAAAGTCAGTCAGATACAAGTAAAAAGTGTAGCTGTCTAGTCATTGTAACCTGTAAATCCAACCAAACCAAATTTTTATTGCCTTTACTCATTTATCTCATCTTTTTTCATTAGTTTTTGGTTATTTGTTAGGGCACATTTCTAGTAGTCTTTTTCGTGATTAATGATAAACCTTAACTAGAACTGCAAGCAGTTATGAACGGGGGCCAAGCCTCCTGCGTGACTCGGCCCCGGGCGTTGCGGAGCCGACGCAACGCAAATGGCTCTATTTCGTTACCAGGAGGCACACCGCCAAGATCTGCTATCGAACGTGGGGTCGCACAAGGCTGCCCTCTATTTCAATTCATCCTATTGTAATGGGAAGAGCAGTGTGAGAGGCTGAATATGTTTGTTGTAACAAGTCACGCCCACTTTGACCAAACATCACTAAACTTTACATCCGGCGTCGGGAGAGAGTCCACATTGTGCTCGCCAAATTTTGTGCGAATCTGAGCAACTTTTGTGTCGCTTGATTTTTCTCAGTTTATTTGCGCCCCCTGTTGGCCAATTTGCGCCAAATTTGGCACAGAGTCTCTGGTTGACCTGTGAAACAAGTAATTTGAGTTTCATGTCCATAGCTTTTACTTTGACAAAAATATGCAACGGTATGTGTTTTTTATCTAGCAGAAAAAATTGCGTATTTATAAATAGCGCATGTTTTGGAGTAGCAAAATTCTTTGATAACTTTTGATCAGGCAAGTCTGGAGATTGTACGTGCAAAGTTTCATGCAGATGGAGCGTAAACCCTAGGAGGAGTTCTAAAAAGTAGGTTTTAGACCTGTAGTGACTTACGAAGTGAAATATGCTGTAGGAGTGGGCGTGGCCTATGTCAAAAGATGCGGCTTTATTGAGGGAACACGTGGATATAAAGTTTGCAAAGATGTGATTTAAAAATGTGGAAGTTACAGGCCAAAATGCGTTTGCGTCCATTGTGGCGCCACCTAGTGGAGTAGAGGCTCAGTTTTTGATAGGGTTGTTCTGTGTCCTTTTCTATATATACCCTGTAAATTTCACAGCCCTCAGCATAATACTTGAGCTGAAATAAATGTTTGTTGTTTTATCGCATAATAAGCCACGCCCACTTTGACCAGTCGCGATTAACTTCGAGATATGGCCTCAGGAGTGACACAGCATCATACACACCAAATTTCGTAAAAATCGGTGTTGCCGATTAAGAGATATAAATGTCCCATATTTGCAGCGCCCCCTAGTGGCAAACATTAGCCAAATTTGGCTCACACACCCACAGCAACATGACAACGAAGGATCTCAGATTTGGTGTTGTTAGCATTTACTTTGACCAAGTTATGATACTGTTCATGTTTTTATAGCTCGCTAGGAAGTTTAATTCGTTAATAATTTGCGCATATTTTGAGAGAACAAAATTCTTTTGATAACTTTAGATCGGGTCCAGCTGACGAAGATATGTGCCAAATTTCACACTGATCGGACAAAACCCCAAGGAGGAGTTTGAAAAAGTAGGTTTTCGAGTTTTCGCAATTTCCTGAAAAAAAATTATAGGCGGAAATGGGCGTGGCCTAGCCCAGGTGATTCTGGACCATTCAGGGAATCTGTGGATATGAGGCTTTTGAAAGTGTGACAAACGGTTTGGGAGTTATAGGCAAAAACGCGTTTCCCTTGTTATAGCGCCCCTGCTGGTGGACATATCTGATTTTTTGCGTCTGAGGTCCCTGCTGGGTTCTGGACCAACCCTCCAAATTGCACCGCCCTCCCTTGCACGGTTTAGCCTGCAGCACCACTTTTACCAACGGAAAAATAAAAATAATCACGATAATAATAAAAATCTGAACAAAAACAATAGGGTTCCCAGCACCGCTGGTCCTGGGAAAACGCGTATGCTTGTGCATACGCGTCCCCCAGGCCCCGCGGGCTTGGCCCCCTAATTAGTCTACAATTTTCACTAGCACATTTTGCTTTAAAGGAGAAATATGTAAGACCCTAGCATTCAAAAATAAGTACTGCAGTCCAAATAGTGAATTGGAGCCATAAGTGGTGTATTAAATAGGTTGAGTCCTACTATCTATGGTTGAAGTGAGTTGTTTCCCCCTGCCCCCTCCTCCCCAGACTCCAGACTTTGCCAGGTTGCCTACAAACTGCAGGGGACACTGAACCTACACGAGCACGAGACAAGTGACGAAGAGTCCTACACTGTAATTTAATTAGGTGTTTTTAACTGTTACTTGTCTGTCGATGTAAAGCTAAGCCCATTATCTCAAAAACAAAAGCCTACTGCTCTGAAAATACACACTCTGGAGATGGAGTCCAGTGACTGCCTGCCTTACTGCCTGCCAGACTCTATTTAACCATTAACCAAACATTAATGATTTCTAACAACTCATAAACAGACTCATATTCAAGCAGTTAACATTCTACATTAATTTTAACTCAAATGTGAAATGAGCAAACAAAAGCAGTTGTTACAACCCAGAATAGAAATTTGGAGAACATGCTGGCTGTAGTGTTGTTGTCGGAAAAGTCTGTATTTCAACATAGCATGTTTCCTGAGTCTCTAATGACATATCATGGTCATTTTATAATTTAGTACAGTAAATATCTTACACATTTCTCCTTTAACTCTGGGATAAAAATGAGCTTCTAATAGTTTTGAAAAATTCTGAGTAAATTCAAACTCAATTCACTAAGTAAACTTAGTGGAATAGTATTAGCCCTAAACAGAACAGAATACCAGAAACTAGATTAGCTGATAATTAAAATGTCTTGCTTAATGGGCTTACAAATCACATCAACACAAAGCCAAATAATTACCAGTTTCTGTTTTAAAAAACAGCTATTTTTTGACAATTGTAAAATTGAGATACACTTGATGTGCTTCACAAACAAGCACATCAAATCTAATCTAAGATCTAGTACATCTTGGAGAACACTGGCTGTGTCGTGCAAGTATGTCATCAGCACTTGAGCGTCATGCAGCATGCCTCATGATGTTCTATTTCCAGTTTATATGTTTTTTTTTTTTCTTTCTAAAATTTGTTCCATCTGTTTATCAGTACACAGCAAACCCAACCCAAAACTGTGTGATTAATGTTGTAAGATACATAGTCAAGATAAGACTTTGCTTGTAATCTGAATTACAGAATTGAAATTGAAACACTTACTGCTTACTTCAATGAAAAAAGGCTGCAATTAGGCCTCAGGGGAGGTTGCAGAACTGCTGCATTGTTTTCAGATTAACAAGGAGTTTGTTGTAAGTAAAACTTTTTCTGCATGGTTCTTTTGCCATAGAAAAGGCTAGTAACTTACATTTAGCTAAATAATGCAACTCAATCGACAATAAATGGCGGGTGCACTCTTCACCATCACCCCTCTGCGTACCAGAAAAAGGCGTACATGACCAAAGCGTTCCCAGTAACACCGACTGTTCCGATCACCAAGACAAAGAAGGCAACGATGTAGTGAGCGTGGTCCTGGACATCCACCTGCCGATAAAATCCATGTTCCACGTCCATTTCTACAGGAAAAAAACACATATGCACACAGATGTTAGCATCAATCTGTCTAACAGTATCACAGCATAATAACTTTTATTTGTATAACAACTTTCAAAAACAAAATGCTTTATAATAAAAACAAACGTCAAACAAAACAAATCAGAAAAACAATTAAAACAAGTATACAAGATCCTAGTCACTTTCATAGAAAGCCAATCTTTCTCTTTGCCACTCTGACCCACTAAACTCTCCAGCATTATATAAGTGTTTATCATGACCAGCAAGTGAAGTGTCTGGAGGCATAATTCTCAAAAAATAAGATGTGACAGCATAAAGTTTGAAACACTGCATCTTTATTTAGTTACAGTTCCGTCATGTCAACATTTGATCTAGTTGTTTAGTCAGTTCAGGTCACTGTAATGTGAATTCATTTGTTTTATATATCTTTTAGCTTTTCATCACATCCACTGTTGTTATGTTTAGTTTGGTTTTATGCTTTATACATGTACCAGTTGAGTGCATGCATTTTGGACCATATTCACTATAGAAAAATCTGAGGAAATCCTCACATTTCCTCCTAGCTCACTGATGTTTTGAAACTCAGCTGTGAACTTTGTTGAGTTTTCAAACAGGAAATTTTGGGTTTTGGGGGTTACTGCTGGGCACTAAAAAACAATTGGGCAGTGTGTCTGAGAAAAAGTTCTGAGAAAAAGTCAGCACTGTTCTAGTGCCTGCATCACTGTGTACTGTAAAGTATGTGTGTTTGTCTGGTTGAAAAGTACAGATTGTCTATATTGTCTAGCTTTCAAGCTGTTGAGGGAAGTATACTAAAATTGTACACTGTACACTGTCTGTACACTTGTCTAGACTGAATATCTCTACTAAAACTATTGATTGAATTTCTATGAAATTGCGTACAGGACAGTAATGGTCTATAGAAGGTGACCTTGGTGATCTGCTGACTTTTTCCTCTGGCACCACCATATGGTTGACATTTATGGTTTTGAGTGAAATGTCTTGACAGCTATCAGAAGGATCGCCATGACATTTGGTTGACACATTCATGTTCCCCTCAGGATGAACTGATTTAACTTTGTGGGTTCCTTAAGCTTTCTTCTACCGCCATCGTTCAGTGCCTTGCCATTGTTCTGATGGCCCATTATACCCCAAAAGTCCAAAGAATGTCTCAATGGATCAAAAACCCATTTGTCTGACAGCCTGTTGACCCAAAAACATATGTCCATTGCTCCAAGAGTACACACTCTCCCTGCAGTTGCTAACACCAACCCTAACCATCTAACCCGGGAAATGGGGGCATGCACTGTGGTAAAACTGTCATGATTTTAATCCATAAAATCGCTTGAAATGTCATTTGGTGTACCGCTATAAAGATAGCATATTAAGGGCAAAATCCCCACCAATTCAGCACCATGTTCAGCAGTCACTGAATTAACAACTGATGGGCGAGTGTGTATTTTTTGGATGAGCAATGGGCTTTTTTGGGGGATAGCAGTCTTTTAGTTCAATGGGGACATTTTTCGTACTATCGGGGATTTAGAATATTGGGCCATCGGAACAAAATTAGTGTGTACTATGTAGTCAAAACTGCATTTTATTCAATACTTCAGCTCTTTCTAATTAGCGAATTCTAGCATGTTAACATTTAATTATCACGGTGAACGTGATAAAGCAGTATACTTGCTAAACATCATCATGTAATCATTGCCATTGTGAGTATGCTGCCCTGTCGGTATTAGTATTTTGCTCAAAGATCAGCTATGTCTGAGTATAGCCTCACAGTCGCTGTAGACAGTCTTGTTGCACACACAGGGACCATATGTATTAACCACGTATGCATTCACACAATGCCTATGACATTTTCTGCACATAGATGATGTGTATAAAAGCAGAATGTGTCTATGCACCTCATACATACAGACCAGATGTGCGTTTCCTAGAGGGGTCTGAGGGTGACATGGTGAGGTGGAGATGAAAAATAAGGTAATATAGATATTTAGATTCCGCCTCACTTGTTTTGTGTAGGTTGTTAGTTTTCACGGGTTGTGTGATTTGTTTGCAGTCTACGCAGCCATGCATAAAATACCCGAAAGCTATGTAACTAAATCACAGACCATCTTTCTGATATTTAATAATGATGACTGACGTATCGCAGTCGATGATGGTTTATAGAAGCATGATGGATAAAATTGCATATTATTTTCAGTGGCAGGTCTAAGGAGTGGTGGAGCAGCCAGAATCTGCAAACAGATGATTGTGGATGTATCTACATTTATCTGTGGCTAACCGTGGGAGCGATGATAAGGGTCGTGCACATGTGACCAGTTTCACAAATTTATAAATCTTATGAAAAGAATGAATATTTCTGTCTTTTTTCTGTGCACAGTGGTTACAAAGTTAAGTTTAATTAGTTGAGTTTTTTCTTTACGCTATGTCATCTACATGACACTTTTTTTAGTTCTTCAAGCCGTCTAATTATTCTCCAGTGAGAAGGGCCACCTTTGCAAGGTGTTTGGTTGGGAATGGTATGGGTCTGGTACAGTGTAGGAAAAGTAGTCTCTTCCTAAAGCCTGACACACTGGGAAAAAAAAAACTCCCTCCTGTTCCAAGAACAGAAAACTTTCTATGCACTTTCTAGACCGAAATGACCCTCAAGAGTCTTCCAGTTCACCTTATACGCTGACTTAACATGACAGATTAAGAGTGAGTGTGCAACTTATAGAATCAGAAGAATTATGACAGTCAGTGCCTTTTTATATCAATTATTAACACTTGCAAACTGTAAAATATGTTTGCCACACATTCATCATGATAGAAGTTGAAGAGCAGTGAAGCTTCTGAGGCGTTTCTAGTCAGAGAGGAGATCCTCACTCAGAATTATTGAACTGCTTTTATGTTTTTGGCGAACTTCAGGCAAGATGTATGGAAGTGCAACAGGGGTTTTTTAATTTGATAAATATTTCTCAGTCATTTACATCACAGCAATCATTGGCCATTTTTGACAAAAGAGGTGATTAAGTCGAGGCATTTTTTATAATGAAAATGGCTATATGGTCATCCACATGCTGTTCCATGTGGCCATTGCTCAGCTGCAGCAGTGATTATAAGAGGATTTCTGTGTTTTGTTAATGTGATGAAATCGAGTGCACATTGAGTCACGCAATATTAACAGCATTTATCAGCCTATGTAAAACCCATTTCCTGTCTGCCTCTTATCTGCATTATAGAGAGGAGTGAGGTGCAACACAGTGCTCTCTGTCACATCCATTTCAGAGCATACTGTAAAACATCTGTCATGTATTGCATTAATAATTTGTTTGAGAACAAGAACATGTTATAAATTGTGTCTGCTGTTGACTCAACACTTAATGCAGAGTCCAAAACTGAGTGATGGCACTAATCCACCAGAGCAGGAGTTAATCTGACTCATAACACATGTACTGTACATGAGAAATATTTTAGCATGTTGCTATGGCTAAAATGTTTTACATTTTTTAGTTTGTTTGCATAAAACATTTGGTAACACTTTATTTGAAAGGGTGTGCATAAGACTGTCTTTACATTGCCATAACCATGTCATGAACAAGACAGGACAGGTGCCATGACATGGTTATGGTGGTGCATTGACAGTCTTATGCACACCTCTACAAATAAAGTCTTATCAAACACTCTATTATATACAGCACCTACCAAGAAAACATTCAATTAAACTAATTTGGGTAAATTGACAGAGCAGCATTTTTTGTTATGGTGTAAAAGATTAATACACAAGCACAGACATCTATATTACAGCACATTGGGTGAAGTACACATGGGCATGCAGTGTGTCAGGCCACACAGAGAGCTCTTGCTGTGCTCAGTGAAGCTTTGTGCGTCAGAGGAAACCCTCAATCACCTCTTACTTCCCCTTATTAGGCACCAAGGCATTGTCTCATATCAAAGGCTGAAGTTCCATAAATCAAGTCCATGTCTGATTTAGAGTGACTGTGTTCACACTAAACGTGAAATGCACCCTTTTTGATTTGTGACCGACTTTTTTGTGAACGTTTTTAACTGGGATGGAACATCGAATGTGCTCATGTTCATTCAGAAATTGCTAATACGAACTTCATGTTCATGGAAAGCAAATGGATCGATGAAGATGAATAAGCTTTGATAGAGGAGAGACAGCCTGTCCTGTCTGCTCCATTGTAGATTATTTTGATTTTCTACTGTTCAGTGGATATTAAAAAACATTCAGAACATTTTAAAACCATATTATGAAACTGCTAATCTTTTGGTAAATGACTTTAAGAAATACTCTTGACGAATGTATTGGCGAGAATTACACAGAGCATTCATCGAATCATCAGCTGTTTTTTTAAAGTTTTTCCTTTTATACGAATAGTCAGTTTTTAATTGATGTTATCCTCCATAGTTGATGGTGATTAAATATAGCTAGAAAAGTGCGGTCAGTAAAAGGGCAGATCTCCACTAGGCAACAGATGGTGAAGCACCTACTGCAGTGCCACCATAATTGCCAGATGCAACCAGCACAATGAACAAAACCACAATAAACAAGTCTAGATTTCTCAAATTAAACTCAATTTAACTGTTATAATTGTTATGTATTTATTTGTTATGTATTTATTGAGAAAATTACAAGCAAGCAGGTGGCCTAAACTAGATATAGAAATGTACAGTTTTGAAGAAACTCACAAAGAATGAAATTCTAAATATTTTCACTTGATGTTGGTCTGAGCCTGCATGTCCCACTGGAAGCTGTGGCTAGTCAGAAGATTATGTTTTGCCATAGAACTTATTAGATCGCCCCCAGTAACTGTCTTTAATTCCAACAAGCGACCAGTATCATGTTCAATGTCTTACTTTTAAAAATCGGTTTAGAAGTGAGTTACTGTTTATTTTGTCATGAAATCTTTCCAAACCAGCCAATTAAAGAGTGCGAAGTCAACAGTCACTATAAAACAGAGTAGTCAGTAAAATAGTTTTTTTATGCTACAGAAATTGTAACTACAAGAGATCCTTGAGCATACAGTCATAAATGTGCATAAAAATATATTAGGCTGGGTCCAGCAGTGTCAGAGATTAGCTACAGACAGAATGTGCATACACAGGCACACGCTTAGCAAAGATAATAATGTTAAAAAAGGATATTATACTAGTGAGACAAAGGATTAAAGCATCAGGTGGTCAATCCCCTTTCTGACAACGCCTGCAGTATGCAGATGCCCAGCTTGGGACAAATTTAAGCATTGATCTGCTAATATCAACATTACTGAACAATTATGTAATCAAGATAGAATTGGTTGTGATCAATGAAGAGGTGACAAGAGAAAATCTTGAGTGACTGCCTTCAAAAATGAATCTTCTCTTAGAAAGACACTCAAGTGAAACAAGCCAGCTCAAACAAAAAATATTTTTTATGAAAGAGTATGGAAACCACAGATTTTTCTGCACATGTATAGTTTAGAACAACTCAAGATGCACTTGTCAGATTAAACACATGCTTGGACACTGCTTTTGCTCTTGTAGAAGGTTTCAGATATCTTGCTTTTACTGCACATACTAGTAAACAACAGCAAAATATAAATAAATAAATAAATAGCTTCCTATCAAGTCAAACTAACCTCTTGCCTGTAAAAGTTATCAAGTCATTCTATAAACAAAATGTTACTTTACCTTTTCCAGAGAATGAAGCCCCTCTTCCTCTTCAGGGCACCTCTGTGTTTGTAGTGGACTGGTAAAGAAGATCAGAGACACTGAAGCTGCATGTAAAACTGCTGGTGAAAAAAAAATCCACCACGCTTAAGGTTTAAATGGATAAGGCTGCTGGCTGCTTCTCTAATCCCAAAGTTAGATAGAGATTCTCTCATACAGTGCAGCAACAGTAAGCTGCTGCTAACGTGCATGAGAGAACATGAGAATACACAGAAAGACGGATAGAAAGCGAGCAGCAGCACATTGACCCATCCCCCTGCTGGCTACCCATCACACACAGCTCTCATATAGCACAATGCATCGATCAAGCCAGTGTGTGGTATGTGTGCATGCATGAGGATGTGCGTGTGTTACTGTTTGTTTGTTTGCTTATGTGGGATGGTGGAAAGAGGCTGGCCTGATCATATTAAAGCCTCAGATAAAACTTAAAAATTTAAACTTATGTAAATACTTTTAGAAAGAAAATATGCTTCATTAGGAAGGTTTTTTGAAAACACCAATTGCATGTTGCACAATTTGCTGCATCCCTTGATGAATCAAAGCAAATTGTGTTTTCATAAGCACTGATTCCTGCATATCTAATACCCATTGCCGGTGGCACAATTGTGTGCGAGCACCAGATGCCGTAGCGGATGACATGAGAGGTGAGAAAGTGACACAGCCCTGTTGCTGCTGCCTTCCCATTTGGTGCTTTGAGAATTGCAAAGCGGAGTCCTGTGGTTTTGAAGAGCACCAAACCTTTTACATGGTATCAGACGTGTTCACTGCTCATCCTCGTGTGAGGAGAATGTTGAGAAAAGCACTCAGATAAAAGCCTCCCAATGTTTATCGTGTCATGCACAACTGAGCAGACAGCTGCAGCGCCTCCTCTTCTTGCCCTTAATATTTTCATTCTTTATGTCAGAATCTGGCCTCTTTTTTAGTGTCACATCACTGGGTTGTTCTCAACAGCACAGGGAAGATACAGCAACTTATAAAATGCAGTTTCTCTGAAGATTCAGTCTGGATACCATCTAGCAAGAGGAGGATAAGCCTTTACACTTCTGGGTCACTGCATTCGCAAGGGAAACAGACCTATCAACATACACTAGTTTCTAACCAGTTAGCTCCACTACAATGAATTCTGACATACTAACTCAGGGCGGTAGATGTATATGTATTTTTTTTCTTTTTTGCATTTTTGTTGATTTACTTTGCATGTCATTTTTTGGAGTCTACTTCATTTTCTAGGTCAAACCGCTCGATTGTGATGAACAGCTGATTCACTGGGAGGGCATTTAGCATCATGGGCACAAGGCTTAACTGTTTTCTGTATGTAGCTAAGACAAAGGAAGCTTTCAGTAGTTCTGTATACTCTATCAGAAAAGGATATCTGAAATGTTTCCAAGGGGAGCATGTACAGGAGGTGAATTCAGTGTTTTAATCATGCAGTTGAATGCAATCCAGTGCAGCAAAATAAACGTCATTGTAGTTCGTAATGTTCAATTTTTGAGAGAGAGATGTTTTTTGTTTTTGTTTTTTTAGGTAATTTGAGTTGCTGGATTGAATTCCATTACGCCTAGAGGGAGCACATTATTACAGCTACTTTAAAAGGATAGTTCAGATTATTCGATGTGGGGTTTTATGGGGTACTTTTCGATAGATTGCGGTCGGCAAAGGCACCAACATGGAACCCAAGCAATGAACTGTATCAATATATATACATATCAAATTAAGTGTAGGCTTTCTTTAGAATATTTTCACTTCTTTTCTTTGCCATCAGACAGTTTTTTCTGACTGGACACCAACGTAGTTTAAGCCAGAAGTCACTTTCTCCAATCCAACCAGAACCTCACAGAACACGGAGCTGCTGGGATACTGCTACCTTGTTCTGTTATTGTTGTTGATGTGTTATTGTGTGACTTCAGTGAATCCTAACTATCCTTTTAAAACACCAAAGTCACTCCAAAATGCAAACAAACAGCAGTAGACCAGCAACTCCCATGTTCTGCGAGGTAAAATTACAGATTTTGACAACGGAGTCTGGTTGGTTTGGGGAGAGTGGTATTTGGCTTATATAACAGTGGTTTCCCATCAGAAAAGGCTGTCTGACAGCAAAGTAAAGCAGTGAAAATAAGGCCGGGTGATATGGCTCATAAATTATATTTCAATATTTTTAGACCATGTTACAATATATGATATATATATCTTAATACACATTTTCTCTATAATAACATAATGTAAAAAAAAACTCAAATAGTGTAATAGGCTGCAGGACATGGACATATTCAAACATCTCAATATTTTAGACCAAATATCTGAATGTTGATATTGTGACAATATTGTAGGGATGACATTTGTGATAAATAATCATCGGTAATATAACAAGTATAATGTGGATATAATGACTTGGTAAAGGCAAATATTAGAACAGTTAGAACAGTCTGTTAAGTTCAGAAAATATCACTCTCCTGTAATGCCGCCTCTTGAACCAGAAAAAGACAACACTTATGTCATATCACGATACAACAACTTCCAAAATCTAAGATGATGTCTAGTCTCAGATCACATTGATATAATATAATTTTTAATATTGTAAAATATAAAAATATATGTGTAAGTTATATATGTATAATGTATATAATATTGTTTTTAGGTGGACCTTTTTTTTAAGTGGCTAAAATACCTTTTGTAGCTGAACCCATCCACAGCAGTTTATTGTTAAGCTTCAGTGCTGGTGCCCCTTTCTGCTTCTCTCTAACAGGGGGCATAGCATCATAACATCATCTACTGTAGCTAATACACTGACTATCGACAAGTACCTCATATAACCTCACGTCAAATAATCTGAAACCTCCCTTTAAGGGATTGCACACTTTATGAATATAGTAAATACTGAGATGATGTGGTCACAAGGCAGAACTGTGTGCTGCCACTTTGTCTGACTTTTCCATAGCCTGGAGAAGAAAAACTGAAATGAAGGATGTGAGAATCATTGATACCACAACTGTCCCTGTGTGAACCAGTAAGAGGCAGTTTATGTTAAATGGTGCGCTGCAGCTAAAAAGAATGATTATACTGGTGGTTCCTCAAGAGCCACCAAGAGATTGCCAACACTGATGCACACTTATGTCAGTTGTTCATGTCAGGCTAGAAGAGTGGATGAGAGTGCTGTTTGTTTGGCTCTATTGCCTGAGGTAACCCTACCACAACAATCAACCATCCAATTACTGTCAAACTGGTCTGTCACCTCTGTCACTCCCTTTGAAGTGTGAAAAGGACACATGCATCCTGCAAAATATGTTTCAGCAAAGCAGCTTGTACTTGAGAATTAGTCTGCCCTTAAGGGGTTTTAGGAGCAAGCAGTGGTCTACAGAATACAATTCAAGAGGAGCCGTGAGACCACCAGCACATCTACATAATCTCGTAATCTCATAATCTGCACAAATATGCAACCTCTAAGAAAATTGATTTGTCAGAAACTTTCTTCAATAAAATGTTTTAAGACCTAAGTGGAAAGAGGGAAATTAACATCAGTGTTTCTCAACCTTTCTAAGATCACTATAAGGACTTTTTTATGACATTGCAAGGGAAAACTTGTCATCCTCTGCGTTCTCATGCCAGGTCGTCAAATACTGATGTTTTGATTTGAAAGACGCTATAGGGCATCTGTGTGTCTGTGTAAGACACTGAGGGGCGTGACAAAATGTCAGTATTTGACAGCCTGGGAATGAGAACAGGCTGTATCCTCAGTGAAAAATGAAGCCTCCTCCCTCTGGGCCAATCAGTAGCCATTGTGTCAGTGATTTCTAGGCCTCCAGTAGGCGGCAACACTCTAAACCAACAACTCCACAACATGCATTGCCCATCTAGCTTGTAATGGGAGACTGACAAATCACAGGAAACTCAACAATCAAGAGGCATTTCTGTCCAGTTCAGTTCACTTTATCCAATTAGGTGATTGTTTTGTCTGTTCATTTTGTCTGTACATTAATGTCAAATGTAAATACATACTGTAGATATAAACATTTATGCAGTAAACATGCACATGTGAATTTCATGTAGAGAGCTGCTCTGTCTAAAATAAACCCAGGGGCATAAAGATACAGAAGCAGAGAAAAGATACAAAAGAGCCACATGTTAGCCATGACCACAACATGTCTGATGGATATTGGCACCCTGGCAAGAGGGTAAGCTGGGCGAGCTGTGTCTGGTGGACAGTGGAGATGAAAGGGTTACAGTTATCTTTTTTCTTTTGATCACTAATTGGTCTGCAGTTGCAGCAGTACTCCTGCATGGTCCTCTTGATGCTTGGACCCTAGAGTCGGCCTTCATGTATAGGTCCCTCCTGCTCCAGCACATGAGGCGGAGGTGGGATAGATGAAACACTTTAGACATATCGTGGCTTTGGAAATAGGAGGTATTAATGCACCTTTTTGTTTGCTCTGGTTAGCCCATATAGCTGTGTATTCCTCACCATAAAGTTTACTAACGGCTGATGTTCCATGTGAAATTCTGCATGAATTTGTTGCTAGGATACAGACTAAACACCCTGAGGCACTTATAATAATATCTGGAGACTTCAACCATGTTACCCTCTCCTCCCACCTGACTGGATTTACACAATTTGTTAACTGTGCTACAAGAGAAAACAAAACCCTTGATCTGCTGTATGCCAATGTCAAAGAAGCTTACAGAGATACTGCCTTACCACCACTGGGCAGGTCAGATCACAACTTGGTTCTTCTGCAGACCTGTTACAAACCCTGTGTGCAAAGGGAACCTACAACTACACTCACTGTAAGGAAATGGACACCTGAGGCTAGTGAGGCTCTAAAGGACTGCTTTTGAACGCACTGATTGGGATGTGCTTCTGGAAACAGATGAGAACAGTATGGACATTGATAGACAGGCTGATTGTTTCACTGAGTACATCAACTTCTGTAGAGACACAGTCATACCTACAAAGACTGTACGCTGTTTCCCCAATAACAAACCCTGGATCACAAGTGACATAAAGGCAATCCTCAATCAGAAAAAGGAAGCTTTTAGAGAGGGTGACAAAGAAAGGCTCAAACAGGTGCAACATGAGCTGAAGAAGAGATTGACGATGGCAAAGGTGGAATACAAAAAGAAGATAGAGAAGAATTTACATCATAACAACATCCGTGAGGTGTGGAGAGAAATAAATACCATCTCTGGCTACAACAAAAAGAAAAGACAGCCAATCGTGGGTGATGTGGAAAGAGCTGATGAACTCAATCAGTTCTTCAACAGGTTTGACACTGGGGTCACATCCCATTCCTCTGCCGCTCCTCCTCCTCCTCCTCCTCTTCAACATGTGGGCATCTCCACCATGGCTCCTCTTCAACAACATCTGGACATCTCCATCATGGCTCCTCCTCCTCCTCCTCCCCCTCCTTCTCCACAAGTGTGTTCCTCCACCATGCCTCCTCTTCAACAACATCCGGGCATCTCCATCATGGCTCCTCCTCCTCCTCCACCACAAGTGTGTTCCTCCACCATGGCTCCTCTTCAACAACATCTGGGCATCTCCACCATGGCTCCTCCTCCTCCTCCTCCTCCTCCACAAGTGTGTTCCTCCACCATGCCTCCTCTTCAACAACATCTGGGCATCTCCATCATGGCTCCTCCTCCTCCTCCTCCTCCACAAGTGTGTTCCTCCACCATGGCTCCTCTTCAACAACATCTGGGCATCTCCATCATGACTCCGCCTCCACCTCCTCCTCCACATGGGTACATTTCCGCGACTGCAGCTACTCCTCTTCACACACCTGTTCCTCCACCCTTGTTTGTCACTGAGACAGGGGTGAGGTTGGAGCTCAGGAGACTTTGCTCTGGGAAGGCAGCTGGCCCTGATGGTGTGTGTCCAAGGCTGCTTAAAGACTGTGCTGCCCAACTGTGCCAACCTCTTCACAAAATCTTCAACCTGAGTCTACAGCTGGGGCGGGTGCCGGCTCTGTGGAAAACATCTTGTATTGTCCCGGGTACCAAAAAGAAAAATGTCCAGCTGAACTAAATGACTACAGACCGGTGGCCCTTACTTCACACATCATGAAAACCCTGGAGCGGCTGATTCTACGTCTTCTGAGGCCTGAGGTCAAAGACAGACTTGATCCCCTGCAGTTTGCCTACAAAGAACACATTGGAGTGAATGATGCAGTACTCTACATGCTCCACCGTTCCCTCTCTCATTTGGAAGAATCTGGCGCTTATGTAAGAACTATGTTTTTTGACTTTTCAAGCGCATTTAATACCATCCAACCCAACATACTCAAAAACAAGCTCATAGAGATGGGAGTGGTTTCTTCCTTTGTCTCCTGGATCACGGATTACCTGACAGAAAGGCCACAGTTTGTCAGGTTAGGGAACTGTTTTTTCTGGGACATTAATGAGCAGCACAGGGGCTCCACAAGGGACTGTCCTGGCTCCATTCCTGTTCACATTGTATACAGCAGACTTTAAATATAACTCTGAGTCCTGCCACATCCAGAAATACTCAGATGACACTGCTATTGTAGCTTGTATAAGGAATGGACAGGAATCTGAATATAGGGATTTGATAAAATCCTTCAGTGACTGGAGTCATAAAAACTGCCTCATACTAAACACATCAAAGACAAAGGAAATGGTCATTGATTTCCGTAGATCCAAGCCCCCTCTTCAGCCTGTGAACACTTGTGGAGTGAACATCGAGGTGGTAACAAACTATAAATATCTTGGTGTACACCTGGATAACAAGCTGGACTGGTCCCTTAACACAGATGCACTCTACAAAAAGGGGCAGAGCCGCCTCTTTTTCCTAAGGAAGCTCAGATCTCTAAACATCTGCAGTAAGATGCTGCAGATGTTTTATCAGTCTATTGTGGCAAGTGTTTTATTTTATGCTGCAGTCTGCTGGGGAGGAAGTTTGGGAAAAAAGCAAGCAAGGAGGCTGGATAAGCTTGTGAAAAAGGCTGGCTCTGTGATCGGAGTAAGGATGGACTCTCTGGAGGAAGTTGTGGAGAGAGACACAATGAGGACGGTGGAGGCCATCCAAAAACAACATGGATCATCCACTGCATAACACCTTGATGGACCAAAGAAATAATGGTGGTGGAAGGCTTCTCTCTCTTCGTTGTAGGACAGAGAGATACAGAAGATCTTTCATACCAACTGCCATCAGACTCTATAATTCTTATACAAATAGATGAGACTACAGACAAATGAATTTCCCCTTGGGGATCAATAAAGTATTTCGTATTCGTATTCGTATTCGTATTCGTACTAATTTACATTTGAATGATTTCTCTGTCTTTATTTTCTATCAGCCTGGGGCCTGATGTGCTTAGTTTGCAACATGTGCCCTGAGATTTAGAAAATTTCTTTCACATTAATTTTGATGCTTATTGTTTATCGGGACCTTCATTACTTGTTGCCTTTGCATACTGCTTATTCAAATAAAATGTTGTAGCAATTAACGGGTGGTAGGAAACGCACCGTTACCTTGAATAAATCTTATTTCTCTAGGTTTGACTATTGTTGGAAACATTTGGGATAATGTAAGTACACAACTCAACAAATACAAAGATATCCCTTTTTTTGGACATTTAAATGCCAAAATTATACATATTGTAGCATATAAGTGAATAGCATATAAGTTATAACATTAACATTGCATCCAACAATAAAATTACCTCAAAACTGTACATATAAAAAACATTAAAACAAATAGAAAAATGTAAAAGTTTTCCATCCAGGTTATTTATTCCTGATAGGTCACCATTTTTGCAAAGTAACTGGCTTACAGTCAAAATTACATAAACCATCTTTCATAAAATTAAGCAATATTACATGAGAGGGTGTGTTTTACTGTCATTATTAGCACAACAGCTTACACTCATCACATGTAAGCATTACTTAAGTATTAATGACAGCACCCTTAAATTAAATATTGTGATTATACAACATTTACCAACAAAATAAAATTAATATAATTTAGTCAAAATAAAAAACTTTGGGAGGGTGTTATCCCTACTTCACAGGAAACATGAGGTCTGACTAATCACTGGAAAAAAAATCACATCAGTAGAACTCCTATGTAATGAAATCTAGTTAAATACTCCGGCAAGTAGGTCGACAATTAGTAACGACATAGCAGCAGAGCGATATATAGTCCCTGTTTAGTCAAAACCTGAGCTAACATTAATCCTTTTAGAGAAAGTGGGATTTCCCAAACTGAATAAATGCCACACATACAAACACAAAACTGCTTGTAACTAAGATATCTGTTTTAAAAAAAATCCTTTGACAGATTTAGTTACCACAGCCACAAACGTGACATTTATTTTTAAGCCAGTTGTGCGTGTCATCTGACTCACCGACACAGCTGATGGAGGATGCTGAACAGAGTTTCTGTGTGATCCAGACATTTCCAGCAACTCCAGAGGGCTGTAAAGTTCAAAGTTTTAAATTTATTGAAAAAAATAGATGATTTCACTGTGGTCACAAAACTATTTACTCTTTGGCTTTCCACATAGAAGTGAAGCTGCACCTGTTTCAATGGTCTGCAGCAATCTAATTGCACCATAAAGTCTATTTATTGAAAAAAGGTTGATTTAATCATTTTATAAATGTTACTTCAACATGTGCAAGAAGTAACCTAACAGGAGGTCTTTAGTCTTCATACGTCTACTGTGGTTCTTGATTTATTTTCATGAATAAAAATGTTTCAAAAACATTCCCCCTTCTGGGCAGAGTTATTATGTTTAATTATGAGCACGATGTGCTATCATTCTGATTTCAGCGTGGTCTAAATGTCTGATTGACCAGTCAGATTAGTTTTGGTCAGAAGTACCTGTGCAACTGTGTTTAGAAGTAATATTGTTATGTGATACTGCCATTCCTTTTCTTGCTTTTAGCTTTTTTAGCTTTTGTTTTTCTTATTACTATAAAGCAATATCAAGGTATTTTGAAATGAAACTACCATCTGACTCAATAAAATGGGTGTGTTACCGAGAATATCATTTGAACTTCTCCAGTCTCTTACCAGTGTCATACTTAAGTTAATTTATCTTATTTTCATTATACCTTTTTATTTTTCCCTTTCATTTACACTATATTATTTGCACCCTTTTTCTTGCACTCTTCACTATTCAAAACATATACCATAATTGTGACTCCTGCATGAGCATGCAAGAGCTCTGTAGGAACTGGGCTCCTGATTGGGGTCATGCCCTCAGCAGTTCAAGTGTGACCTTGGTTGACTCCATTTTCTTTGCTGTGGTTAAAGACCTCCTCACCTCACCTTAGCTGCCCTCAGTCAACTCAATGTACAGGCATAATAGAGATAGATTAATGCCCATACTGTGTCCCACCATGTGACAGATGTTAAATGAATGACTGGTCACCTTCACCGTGTGCTCTTGTTCATTTTTAATGTCCTTATATTGATTATTTTTCTACATTACATAAGCGTCTCTGCATCAGCAACAGTGAGGCAGTGGATGGTTAGAGGTACACTCTGAATCCAGGGCTGTCATTAGAAGAAAAGTATTATCTAATGGCACTGAGGATCAACTACTCATTTATATTAAGGGCTCCTGCAGACCTGTCTATATGGATTACTTCAGATTTAGTTATCGCCAGCGGCACAGCAACTCACAGGAATGAGAGATTATAATAAAGCTAACCTCAGTTACACTGTGAACTGTGTCTGAGGCTATGACAGAGCTTTGAGACATTAATGAATTCTAGATATTGGTTCTTTACTCTGTGATATTGACATTAAACAGCATATGGCTCATGGCAGTACCATAATGCCCTCGTAAGTAATTTAACAATAAAGCCATATGCGGATGACTGACCGACATCTTAGGAACACCACTGCTTTGCAAAAGGTTCAAGACACATGGTTAATATAGCAGATTTAAGGAATCCACTTTAAGATGAAGACAAACTGCAACTATTGTCCTCTGACTCATAACCAATGTTACAGCAGTGTACCTCACATATATCAGCATCAGCATATATATTGGTTGACAATTAACCAGAAATTGTCACATGTAAATTGAGGTAGTGTAAAAACAATGAGGCCAGCTCTAAAACATCCTGTCCAGTTCAGTCTTGTTCAGTTCTTTAAAAAGAAAATTAAGTTCCTTATCAAAAATATTTCAAGTTATCAAGGTCATTTGTAATCACTACAAAGCACAGGGTTCTACAGCGAAATGAGAGTTGCAGTTACTTCATGCTACCCACACATATAACATGCGGATGTTAAATTAAATTCAGAAGCTGAACAGCTTTCTTATCCAGCCTGAGTCCTGTTGCATATGTTTAATTTTCCTGACTGGACATTAGTCTGGAGCAGCCTTGCCAATTGGCTCTTATCCCCACTCACTTCCTCTCCTCTCGGGGTGGTCCGCAGCACTGCGTTCAGCTGCTCTGGCTGGTGGTTAAAACATGTCATCTGCACTGTTGATTGTCTCAAGATCCACTGTTCTTTGAGTCAAACCCCATGCTTCCTTTTCTAATGCCTCCATGTGTATTTCTATCGGTTTATAACGTAAAATAATGATGAAGTTCTGTTCTGTTTATTTTATTATTTACCCATATGCAGCTGAAACAATAATACACTGTACAGTAAGTGGATAAGACAATAAGAAAGCCACAGTAAAACTCTGTGGGACTGTGGGAAATATTTTTAATAGTGTATCTGTATCAGCTGTTGGCATTATGTTGAAGACTTGTAACGTCAGACCCAGAGGGTATGTGTGCTGAGACTGTGGAGTGATGATGGCACATCAGGCTTTGGTCTAGTAATGACTCGAGACACCAAACACCAGGCTTCTTTCTCCTAGCACTTTTGCAGCTCACACAGTTTTCTTATATAGATTTGAAAGTGTTTTGACACACCTTGCTGCTTCCTCCGGGTGATGTATTTGCTCCATATCCTCTTCCTCTTCCTGTTCTCTATCGCTGTGGTATTGTTTCATGCAGATTTGTTTGTACCAAGATCGACCCTGCTGCACTTGCTCTGCGATATCCTTGTCTGGTGCTGGCAGTGGTCACCTGCTAAATAACATGTACTGTAGCTCCGATGTCCCTCTTGATGACCACTACACCATCAGCATCAGGATGTTTTGATGATTACAGTGTCGGTGGACCTGCACAAAAAGAATCCACAAATGATTTAGGAGAGACTATTGTTATTAATTTATCAGAAATCGTCATTGCACAGCTGATATACTTTTGTCTCTTATGTTGTTACATGAGGTAGATTCACACACTGGCGAGCTTAAAACTAACAAGTAGCTTTTTTTCATCTCAACATTAACAAACACTAAACCCTGACTGAGAAAAAGTCAAGCTAGTTTTCTGTGTAGAACTTCATCTCAAAAGTTTGGAGATGAGCCTATATTGTAAAATACATGGTACTCTAATGTCCTTTGCTGCTCTTGTAGGTTTATTCTCATGTTTCATCTCATTTGAGGTCAAGCAAACTTTACTCTCATGTTTGCTTGTAACCACCAGAGGGCGACAGGATAAATGTCCATGCTTGGAGGAGAAAACCAGAATGTTTCTACTGTATATAACCCCCACCGCCTTAAGCAGCAGAGAAATACTTTCACTTCTGATATTATGCAAACCTCTCAGACTTCTCATAATGTAGTCAGTCCCCCTCTGGAATGTGCCCCTGTACATACAGTATATATTTCATCTTAATTGGTGACTGAGGCCATGTAGGCTTCTGATGTAACAAGGCCTTTTGAAATTCATGCACACAATTTGCTTTTGTGTACCTGGCAGAGAACGTTCAGATGCTGTAGGCTTTGCGAGTCACAACAACTGACTTGCAGCAGTACACACCCGTCATTCCAAGAGAAAATGATATTACTGTGTCTAAACAGGGTTTTCACACATCATACACCTCAAGTATGGTGTGTGCATGTTTGTTTTTCTTTATTCTCTTCTTTGTTCTTTCTTCTCTGTTCTTTCTTTCTTTGCTTTATTTTTCATTATTTAAATTTTATTTGTAAAGGTACAAGTATGTAACATAAACCAATGCCACAGTACACAGCATTTATAGCCTAAGCTCTTCCAATTCTTATTGTAGCTGGGCCTATAAAATAGATAAGATTCAACAACAAATACACAAGAGACAGAACAAAACACAAACTGAACAATAAACATGTACAGATCTAAACAAGAAAATACAGACAGAACAATACAAGGCATGAATTATAACACCATAACACAAGAAGGCACCAGATTATAAGAACTGGAAATAAAACAAAAAGAAAAAAAAAGTAGTGACTTAAAATTATCTATTGAACTGATGTTTGGAGGTAAATAGACAAGAACATAACTTCTGCCACTATCCTGTGGTCCCACTGGCACACTCACTGTTGAGTTTCAAGTGGCCCAGGAGTAGGATATTTAACCTGGTATTATATAACAAAATAAAGCCAAGCAAACATGAACGACATTAGGGGGTATTATCAAGTGGATGATCTTAAACAGATGTGGAATATGATGTATGTTTTCAAGCTATCGTTCTGCATGTATCAAGCAACTCTTCAATTCTGTATCTTGTTATACAGCTGCTAACTCAACACTTAAATGTGACATAGACTATAGTAAATGTTTGATTTAGAGGATTTTTTCACCACCATTATGTTGCATTTTAATTAACTGTTCTTATTTAAGTCACCTACATCTTTTATATCTGTTTAGTTGGTGTGTTGAATTCAATTGTGTCATCTTTTTTGTACAATTTAATGATATAGTTTATACAGTCAGTCAGACTCAAAATATAAGCTGTAATTTTTTTTAGGCCATTCAGTAAATTGTTGGTATATAAATAATAATAAAATTTATAGTTGTATGTTATCTCCACGTGGCTGCAGCTCACGTCTGTTCACAGCATGTCTTTTCACCAAACTTGGACCTGGAGGACACGGATGAGTGTAATTGTGTATGATCACTGGATACAGATCCGGGATCAAAAGATATTCATGGAGCAGCAATCAGAGATGATGCTCTCATATTGCTCTCATATAGAGTTTTGTTCTATTTTAAATATTTGAATAATAAATTTAGTAAGCGCACCTCATTGCATGAGATAGCCTAACTAGTTCGCATTCCAATAGCGTTAGCCACACTGAACTCCTCTGCGACCTTGAACAAGAGCCCAAAGGTTATGGACCCGTTTCAAATTAAGGACATAGTTATGCACACACATGCACGTCCACTTAGGCATTTGAAGCTTTATCCGACCACACTTACATGGTTTCATTTCAACAGCAAATAAATGCCTGTGTAGTCCTCTCATCTCTTTGTGGTTTTCTTATTATATAGTCCAGGATCAGAGTTCAGACATATTACAGATACTCTCGCTTGATGGATGATAAAAGCCATTTGTGTCAGGATGTCATGATGGAGAGATGCTGTATGTGGAGCTTTATTACCACCTAGTGGATAGTGAGGCACAGCACCTCCTGCCATTGTACAGTATTGTAGTGGAGGAGCAGTTGTAGGTGGTCTGAGGTGGGCCTCTCCAGTTGTAAATATTGTTCTGACACGTGTGTGACCACTCCGGTGTCTGCGACCTCTCACCCCTGAAAGCTTAGCTTTACCACCTGGGGGTGGACTGTTCTTGATCTCGCAGCACCTCCAGAAAACTGGCACACAGCTCTCTTCACTCAGTCTCCCTGTAAAGAACCTCCTAGGTCCACTTTGTCATGCACATGTACACACAAATGCATGTGTGTGTACGTGTGTGCACACAGCCCTTTTTGGAAAAACAGTTCCATTACAAAGGTATTTCATGTGGAGGTCTTTGGGACTGTGTAAGTCATTTCTGGGCTCATGTTTCTAAGTGTTACTTTTATATCCTTGCTTGTTACACAGTTTGTTTATATTATAAATACCTGAGTCAAAACACATTCAAAGTTGAAGCAGATGCACCTCTGTGTAAATTCAGTGTATTATGGTTTCCAGTTGTTTAAATTTCTGTGTAGTGTATCTGATCAGCTGTCTCGTGTTTCACCTCCGTCATTTGATCTGTTTAATTCTGAGGATGCATAATTTTCTCCATGGTGCAAGTGAAGGCTTGTCTTTACATCAGTGTAAATAGGACTCAACACAGTAAAACTGGCTTTATCTACTGCTTATTTTGGGCTTAAGCACATCTGGGGTGTGTTATGACTAAGGCAGTCAGATCCTCACACAAACTCTTCTCCCTTTCACTTTCTTCCTCTTGCATTGTGCAAAAGCACAACAAAAGTTGTCATTAAAGCTATGAAATGTCTTGATGTCCCACATACAAGTGGGAGATTTTGTGTGCAGCTACTTTGAATGAGACAGATGGTGACAGATGTTGCGTGATATAAAAACATACAGTAGTGCAGGTGCGGTATTCAGTGAGCGCTCTTCAGGTGCGTCTTTTCAAGATCTTGATAGACTTCTTCATCTGCTGCATCATTTTTCTTCTGCTCTGTGGCACATCAGACCCCCCACTCTATTCACTCTCACTGCCTCACCAACTAATGATCCTCAGTGCCCACCAGAGCAATCATATACATCCCTTTGATCAGCTTTATCCCTCACTTTAATAGTGTTAAAAAAAAAAGATACAGCACCAACAATAGGCCAAAATGTGGCTCACTCCCACTGCCATGCCTACTCTCTTTTTCATTATCTCTTCTCTTTTATTCCCTTGTCCACATGCAGAGCCAAACAATGCAGCGCAGGCGGACAGGGTGGAGGCTCCTGACAGGACTGGTAACATGATGACACACCAAAGGCCAGGTGAGTAAAATCCCCCCTCCGCAGTGGGACATGTGTCACAGCCCTGCCGCGTCTCTAACCTTTTTTGTGGTCTCGCGTCTCTCTTTTTTGGCTCTCTCTGCCTCCGGCCATAACGATAAAGCTCCCATCTGCTGTGGGGACGCAGGCCTTTCTAGCTCTGAACTGATCCCCCACAACAGTCTGCCCCTTTGTCAGATATGCCGATCGCATTTCACTTTTGACACCTCTCTGTTTTACACTTGCGACAGGTACGAAGGTTCTTCTGTTCTCAAAAGAAATGTATTGGAAATGTGATAGTCGTCTCCTTCCAAAGCTTTGCCCTCTGTGCCCTTGTCCCCTGGTGAAAACAGTATTTTTTAAAGAGCAGAAAAATAGTTCTAAAGGAATGCGTGAGTGTGTTGATCCTCACCAAGAGTTGGATAATTGACCCTTTGTCTGACCTATAATTCACCACAAAAGGTGCAACAGTGAACTTGACATGTTTTTGCAATTTGCAACCTTTTACATTTACTGTATTCTGTTACTTTTGAATGTGACACAGTCTGCAAGACTGTGGCATCCACTTTGCTATCTGTCAGTGTTTATATGTATCTGTCTAGTAGGGTTATAGTCAACCAAAGAAAACACTCACATTCATGTTCATTAGTTGCAAACTGCTCCGTTTAGTTTAAAAATATGAACATGTTCAATAATCTCACTTTTTAGCGTGTTCGTACACAACACAACACACAACACATCCAAGCTACTACTCTCGGTATTTAGTTGGCTTCAAATGAGGCTTAATGTTCACAGAGTTTCCTCTTTGCTGTCTCTTGATATTATAACATCATTACCACATAATCAGTTATTTTGTGGCAGAGTAAATGTTTAGTAAATATCACTTACAAATAAAATACATCAGGTCTGCATTTTTCCCTCGTGCCCCTGAGAAGAAATGGATTAAACAAGTTATTATAGTTAAATAAAAATAAACTAAAAACTTAACTAGATGTAAAAAAAACAAAAAAAACCCAAAACATTTTTGTTAACTGAAATAAGAAAATTTCTTCAGTCTTGTTTCTTGTCAATTTGGTCAAAGTTGTCAAGCATGAGAAGGCATCAGGGGACCTGTTTATGGGATGTTTACATGAGTGTGAGTCAATTGCCTTCACAAAGTGTTGTGTTTGTATTGTAATACCTGTTCTGAACTTCTAAATCTTGACCCTGACAAATACCCCCCATATTGTAATAAAAAAAAGAAACTTAAGCTAACATTGTAACTAATAATACCTAAACTAAACATTTTAATCTCTAAAAACAAAATTAAACAAGCATCTGGAAACTAACTGAAACTAAACTGATTGAACATATATTAAAAACAAAATAAAAATAAATTAAAAAAAAAATGAAAATACCAAAACTATAATAACTCTGGCATTCAGAAGCACTTTTCTCTTTATGAAAATGACACCAGCAATTGTCCACCAATGAGAATTTGGTCGGAGAAAAGCAACCAACCAACCAAAAGGTGTTGGCCTGACTGTCTAGCTATCTATCCATCTATCACCTGTCTGGCTTCCCATACAACTATATATCTATCTGTCACATCCATTTGTGAGGCTGTCGCTCATCCATAGTGTTCTCAGCTGTTTCAGAGCATCAACGGCGTTGCTGGTGATTCTACAACACAAACTCGCACATGCCAATTGTTAGTAACATGAGCCGACTCAGCATCCTAACCTGCAGCGAGATCGCCTGCCACAGGTCAAAAAGACAGCTGTAGTGTTTTCAGACTCAGGCTCAAACTGATAAAGTGTCTCGGAATGAGAGCGATGTGCGATATGAGGCCAGATTATCTTGTTACAGTCGTGATAAAGTTCATATGTTGTCATGTGTCAACCTGAAAAAGTAAAAGTGTGATTTTAACGGAGCATTCACACTTTTAAAATGAGTCTGTTTATATTCAGATGTGTTTTATGAACTTGACATATTTCTGTTCAAAGCTCACTTACTTTTTTTCTCTTAGAGGCTAGACAAAAGCATGCCCAGAGCAATTCACTGTCTGACACCTGAACCTTGACCTATGCACCCAGGCTTATGTCTCCAGATACTTCAGCTATCAGGTAGACTCAAAACAACTAATGAAAAGAGTTCTCCCTCCGCCCTGAATGACTCACTGCCTTGTTGTGTACAAACTATTCTTGTCCTTGAAGCTAAAGACCTGAGTCATTACCAAACAAACCTGACCTCCATATTCTGATAATGATAACACGCATGATTATCCCAGCATCCTTTTCCCTAATTGTCTGCTCTTTATCAGCAGCTCACACCATGTGTTGACAGTAATCCCTGTAAGATCCGTTACATGTACACAAATCCACCACTGTGTCTAAAAATGAATTTGAAGTTCATTGATGGAGTTAATATTTCTCCATCTAAGTATTAAAGGGGCTTAGCTTGGAGCCAAATAGCATGTTTACTTTTTAATAAGATACAACATCCACCAAGGTTATAATAAACTTTAATTAGTTCATATCTGATATCACATGACAGCTGATTTAATCTACACTCATAGAAATAAGGGTCCCAAAAGGGTTCTTCATGAAGGGCTGAGATTCTACCCAGAACCATTTGCATCTAAAGAACTGTTTTTTTGGGTTTTTTTTTAAGAAAGGGTTTGTCAAGGATTCTTTGTAAGACTAAGGGTTGCATTAAGAACCCTTTACATCCAAAGAACCCTTAATGGAAGAAAGCATTGTTGAAATCCTTGAAGAACTCAAGGGTTATTTGTACCATAATCTAAAAGGGTTCTGAGTAGAATCCACTGGGTTGGTGCTAGATAAAACCCTTTGAATATTAAATTTCTCAATGGAACCCCCCTTAGTGGGTTTTTGATAAAACCCTTGGAATATAAAAGGGTTCTCAGTAGAACCCACTGGATGGGTTCTTGGTAGAATTCCCTGGGTCGGTTCTAGATAAAACTTCTGGAATAAAAAAATGGTTCTTGGTAGACCCCACTGACTGTGTCTGAGATAAAACCCTTGGAATTTAAGAAGGTTCTTGATAGGACACCTTGGGTGAATTCTTGTTAGCAAGAGGTTCTCTTAAGAACCTCTCGTAGAGGCTTCTGGATGAAATTTTTCACATATGGTTAGAGGTCTAATCCATTATGTTGGGTTTTAGGTAGGATCCAAGGATTCACCACACAACTAGTAGCTATCACTAATTTATTTGACCTTGGAGGTAAATTAAGACTGCAAGTCAACTTTCCCACAACCTCTACTCCCCAGTGAACTGATTAGATTATCGTGGTATTACATCCAATTGTCTCTTTGTAAGCTCCATTCTGTTTGTTATTGTAAGCCACTTGTTATGTGCTATTCATGAAACAAAGTTCAAGGTTGCTGACCGCATTTGACTCAACTTTCGTTTCATCACAAGAACAACTGAGCGGTGTTTGTCTAGTGGTTTGACCAAATAACAATACGTGCTAATACTCCTCTGCTCCAGTCTGTGAAGTGTTGAAGTGTTTGTGTACTTTAATAGTAGGGAAACGCCACATCTGTCCTTAATGGATTTAGACCGTCTGGCACGAGCAGGAGTTTATACATTTTAACATGGGTGGCCGCAGTTAAAATCTGAACTTGTAACCCTCACAGTGTGAGAGCCATGTTCGACACATGGAGCAGTGCATTTGTGTGAAACCACTTTGCAGTTCTGGGGTGTGAGTGTGTGTGAATTTGGGTGTGTGTGTGTAAGTATTATCATGCAATACAGGATTATAAATTATAGAGAGCCTAGAGTGAAATAGATGATTTATTGATGGAAAGGGTTTACATTAAAGACGTACCAAGCCAGCTATAACCCAATTGCAAAGGGTTAGAAGTAAATCATGCACACATAATGTGTACAATATAATGTATTATATACCACACTAGTGTTGCTTGAGTTTTGACCAGATGATAGCACCATCAACACCAAGAACAATAACGCTTGTGTCATAACAGTGGTATCAAACATGCACTGCATGCTCCAGTTATGTCAGCAGTTTAGGAAAATGGATATTGATGGCCTGCTAGTGCTGTACGTTGCACAGAAAACAAAAAAACACAAAGTTATGGATTCCTGAAATTCATCAAAGATGAGAGGAGAATCCAACTGTATGTTAAGAGAGTTGTCATCCTTGGAAGACTTTATTCATACTTGAGCTACAACAATTATAATAGATTATTCGATTTTAATAGATTAATCATTTTGAAACAATTTTTTTGGAAAAAATGTTCAAATTCTCTGATTTTAGCTCCTAAAATGTGATTTTTTTACTTTTTTTTTTTTTGTCCTTCATGACACTAAACTGAATATGTTTGGCTGTGGACAAGACATCTGAAGTCATCACCTTGGGTGCTGGAAAACAGTGATCAAATTTTTGACAATTTTCAGACATTTTATGAACCACCAAAACATCATTTTGATAGTATTCTCGCGATCATTAGAGAGGACATGAGTAACGGCCAAACAAACTCCTGTCATCCCATCAGAGCTGAAGATCATATGGCAGAATGTCTCGGCATTTTTTTTTATGTGTAATCTGCAGCCTAATATTATGTCATATAAGCATTTAATAAGTTGTAGACTACACCTTGTAAATTCAGGTGGATTTTGATTGGCTGTCATTGTTTCTCTCGTTAATCAGATCGCTCTGGAAATGATCCCAACAATATTTTTCACCACTGTCATTGATGTTGTGAATTCTGCCACCATATGAGTTGGAACGATTTTTAAAATTTTTGGTATAGTTATTGTTCCTGGTGAGAACAACCCTTATTTCCCTTCACCATGCACCTTGGAGGCAGGTGAAATTCTTCATTTTGTCAAAAACACTCACCGTTAAAGCAACATTATGCAATAAAATTTGTATTTTTTGAGATTCGCTCCCCCCACAATTTCAGAGTGTAATTCACTTACAGACTGCTGCCATAAAAATAGCAGCTGTACGTTGGGCTAATGATCAAAAACTAGTCTGTTTTTAACATGGCTAAGACAGGCAAACATCAAGCAAGTGCAGCAACACAAGACCATAACAGCCAGCTAATATTACTTATAGTCCAACAGCAAAAAGGCCAGCTCAGTGTCTGTCTTGCAGCCTTTTATTTCCCAAAGTTTTCACCAACAACTAAAAGCCAGTCAGAGAATTACTCATGTCTAGCCTCTAAGCTTCTTCCGTCAACATCCTATTCAGTCTCTACACCTCTGTCATGATGTCCTAGAGGCTGCTGAGCCTGGTTTCGTTGCACGCTCACTCGGCTCCGATGCTCCTTCCCCGCTGGCTCTCCACACCCCGGCCTGAAACCTCCTCCTCCCGCTGATGCAAAGCTCCAGGTGGTGTAAGCACCACCACTCTCCCATTGAGCTCCCAGTCCACATAGATCCAGCTAGCTGCAAGTCTTAAGGCTCACTTATGCTCTCTTTACATACGAAAATAGATTTGTCAGATTCGAATTATGTAACCATTACTGCCCGCATACTTCAATTCATCCTTTAGGTTGGCATGGATGTTAAGCAGTGTATCCACTAGAGGGCGCCGCTCAGAGTCAAAAGTTATCTAAAAAAAGACGATGAAGAGTCAAAACAACAAAAATGGTGACACTGAAGGAGGTTATAACAATGTACCTTTTGAGAAAGCGGCAAAAACAGAGGCAGCGCTTTAGATGGTGGTAGTCTGTGCACCTGTTAAGATTAAATACATTGCGACATGAATTTTTCTTAGTTGTGTCTCGCTTTAGCTATTGCCAAAACTGCTACACTGCCCCCATGACTACCGATGGTACCACTCTGTTTCGTCTCTATCTGTAAGCGTTCAGAAAACGTACAATTTTAACCATAAATGAGCCTTTACTGAGCTAACTAGCTGATTTCAGCTGCAGTTAGCAACAGTTAGTAGTTACTTTTGCAACAAGTAACACTCTCTGTCTATCAGGAAAGTCCATAAATCACAGAGACTTGAGGCAGAGCAGCCAGAAGACATCAAAGGGAAAACCAGAGAAACTTTTAGCCATAAAATATGATCCAGTTTCATCAAAATTAGAGAGATAGTTGGTGGTGTGTGACATAGTGCCCTAAAGCGATACTTTACAATCATACCTGTCAACCCCAAGATACATAGTGTAAGAACGTGTTTGGGGTGGGGATTTTAATAGTTACATAATATTGCTTTAAATCCAGCTTTGAGGTGGTTGAAAGATGGAATTGTTTGGCAGCTCCTCCGGCTGTCAGTCTTTTTTTTTAAGGTAAACACATCTGAGATCAGTCTCTGTACCTACTGAACACAGGGATTAATTGATCTTCTCGTCTGACGCTCTCTTAGACAATAAAACTAATTTTAGACATGTTACGATGATATAATCTTATCAAAGGAGAATGCTGCTCTCTGCTGTGAATGAGTCAGTCAGGTGTGAGTCAGTGTATCAACTGATTGATCTGAGAGCAGGGTTCCTCTCTCGTATTTACAATTCAAGCAATTTTCAAGGTGACTGCACTATGTGATTTACATCAAAGTGACCATGTGGTCACGCTGCTCTGATCAACTGTCCAGTCTGCTGAGAGAGAAATAATATCCTCTGGGTATTACTGACAGGGAGCATGATATGTGTGTGTCTATGCCTTGGTGTGTGTGTCACTGTGCCCGTATGAGCATGCACATTTACACACATGCCCACGTGTATGAGTGTGAATGTGTATGTGTGTCACAGTGTATTTATGTAAGCGGCTGACATAAATACATCAAGGGGAACACACAGCTGTCCAGTGCCATGTTTCTCAGGGGTTAGGACCTGAAACGGACAGTGGGACTGTTTCTGTTGGGTCAGTTCACTTCAAGTTTCTTTCAGTGAACTTGTTTCCCTGCAGCAGACTTGCCTAGCACTTTCTATAACAAATTTGCAGCAGCAGAGGAAATACAGACTTAGCGAGTCCCACTGCACAGACACCGGAAGGCTGCAGTGAAAGGGACCTGCTCTGATCTCAACACATACCAGGCTGGATTAGAAGAGGGAACCAGAGCAGAAACTGGATCTGACCCTCTCTGCTATCACTCTCTAACCACTGCCGCTCTTTCCCAAAGACATCCTCAACACTTCCTTCTCCAATTAGTGTGACCTTGTTACATTGGGGACAGGGAAGCTTTGTGAAAGTCAAGAACCAGCTTCATGCACCCACACTTTTAGCAGAGCTGCCCGGTGAGTGGGCTTGAAGGCTAGAGGTTATAATCAAAATAGCTCAGTTCAAATCTGTAAACTGATCCAGATACATAAAACAAATGGACAACAAGCAACGTAACCAGGTCCCGTTCCCAAGGGAGCTTTTCATCTTCGCCTCAGTGGTTGTGATCAGCACTTAGCCGGCCCTGTTTGTTTAGTAACACAGTAGGAGGAGGCCCCGGCGGACGCTCTTTGAATGCTAAAAACCGTAAAGCCAGCATAGAGTCTGACACTGTGCCACCTTCAGGAGGAGCACTAGTATCCCACATGTCCCCTCTTCGATGAGGGGCGCCACTGACAGCTGCCGAAAGTCAGGGGTCAAAGTCGCAGCAGGTAGATATCAGCGGTCAGGATTACAGGCTGTCGAGTGAAAGCAGTGGAGGAGGATGGAAGGCTGAATTAAAGGTACAGTAAGCGATTCTAGAGAAAGGTAGGTGATAGTTGAGTCTCATTCCTCGGTTGCCAAATATCGGCATATTGGGAATGAGACTCAACAATCAACTATCTTACTGACCTGTGATTGGTAGAACTTGATGATATTCTTATCTCCCGATTCGATACAATCATGATTTGTGGTTGCTGCTTTAGCATTAGGCCACAGGAAAAGCTTGAATCATACACGTCTAGAGACTATATATCACGCCTGATATTTCCATAAACACTGCACATCACGTCTTTTTGAGTTTTATTTCATGCTATACTGCATATAAAAGTAGTAAATAAAATACTTTTTGAAGTAATCTGCTACATTTAGCAGTTCCTGCTCAGCAGACTCATACCAAAAAAAAAAAATAAAAATAAAAATAAATAAATAAATAAGATTTTAGACCAAAGTTAATAGAAACCTGGTTGTATTTTAAACCCATTTGGAATTTTTAGTTTTGAGTTTTGGCCCTTTGTGGTTGCTGTGAGTGTTGAAGCCAGAAAAGCCTGAAAACAGCCAAGATGAGTCGAGATTTCTCTCAGACAGTTACAGACCATTATACTGTATTATGCTTAAAATCTATTATTGAACTTTTGCCCAGTGACACTAAAAAACCCCGCCTACCCCAGCTTTAAAAAAGTCAAGCAACTCTATCAGTCTAACGGCAGACATCTTTGCTGCATCTTAAAGTGTAATGTTGTCTGTATGTTTGGTCATATGTCCACCACACATTATGCACATAATACACACATGCATTTTCTCTGAAATTCCTTTTTTCAATCCATCTTTCGTCCTGCAGACAGCTGAACACACAGACTCCTCGAAGTTTTCAGGTTTGGGCAGTAGCCAAGATAAAGTGTATCTCAGAGAGTATGTGTTCCACCTGTCCAGCTCTTTTCCCCCCATGGGAAAATATTCCCCAAATCTTTCATCAGTATTTGTGAATAGTTAAAAAAAAAAGAGGGCAGCAGTATCGTGAATGCTTACACAGCAATAACTTTTACAAGACAATAACGAAGGACCTTGAATTCATCGTTTACACCGTGACCCAATGAAGTCACTGGTCCGTGGGAGAGAGCTTACTGGATTCCCATTTGCTCAAGGGGTGATAATTCACCCTTGGCCAATAGTAAGCTGTTCACACAGCATGCAGCCACAGGAGGCGGCCAGCTAAACCTTCATGTAGCATAGACCTGAAGAGGAAAATAGAGCTGTTTCAACTTTTTCTATCAGGCCATGTAGCTTACTATGATTTTCACGCTGTACGGCAGGAGAACACCACAAAACGTACATAATGTAAATATATGTATAGTGAAACGGATCTTAAAGGACATGTAAGTTTTTAAATGGCTCCACTCTCCACATTTAGTATCTGTGTCTGAGAGATTTAACCTTCCTTACTTCCTCCCTTCTATTTATAACAGTGTCATAGTCCTGCCTGCACTTTGATAGTACCAAGTGATCTCATTTACACACACTCGCTTTGCACACACAGTCACACACACATACTCATGCTAGCACATAACTTCACACACTTACAATCTATGCACAAATGATGCCAACAAATACCCATAAAATGTTTGAGCAATGAGTGAAACAGATGGAAATACTGCAGTGGATGCCACAATGGCTGGGCATTTGGCTGAGCGCCATATCTGAATTGTAGCGTGTCCTAATGGATCAGCTGAAAGCTATGTGAATCCTGCAGTATCTGCCCTGACTACCTGCTCTCTGTCTCTCAGCTCTGTGCCAAGGGTGATCCGGGGGCCCTGTGCCCGCTGACAGCTGAGCTCACTCTGGCAGACAAGCAGCACTTCTGCACACAACTACATGCAGAATGAGAGGCCACTGTCCCAATCAGCATTAAAGCCAAAAGCACTGGGATATGGGGTTTGAGGCTGCCATAGCAGAGGCACAGCAGCTCAATGACAGGGAATGAAAGAGCCCTGCAATAAATTATGACCATGGTTTGAAGTGATGATGTGATGGATTACAGTTTTTTGTAAAATATTCTATATGCTGTGACGCAGAATATCACAGAAGGTTCACCTTGCAATATAATGAAATCCCATACAACACGTAGAAACTGTGTTGACGTACTGTTCATCAAACTGTCAATGAATGGCTTCAATCTGTGCAGTGTCAGCTGAGTGTTGTAGTCGCTGTAATTAAAGACAGTCTCCAGTTGTGGCCAGATGCTGATGATAATATTGGCAAACTGCTCTTATCACCCAAATATACAGTTTAATTTGTTAAAGAACACTGCAAACATGAATTTATCTAATCTCAGTCAATAAAGTTAGTTTTGAAACAAAAATACCTTTCTTTCTTTCAGTAAGTTTATTCAAATCTGCATGATTTGGCTGAAATATTATGTGAAATTTTGTTTGATGCTTGTATGGCATTAATGCCAGTGGTGGAAGATTTCAACTTCTTTACCAAGTAAAAATGGCAAAACTGGCAATCATGCAGAAATTCTCCATCACAAGTAAAAAGTCTAGTGTTACTTAAGTAAAAAATATGGACATATTACCAGCAAAAGTTATCTAAAATATGAAAAGTACTCATTAGGCTGATGAATGGCTCCTGTCACAGTAAGAATGTTATATTATATTACTGTTGGGGATTGGTATCAAGAACTGATACTAAACTGGTACCATTTCCTGACTTGTCAGCACTGAATTATCGATAAGCTCCTGGACAAACGATACTGCTTTTGGTATTTATATATCATTACATAAAATTTACTTGATATAAAACATTGCATGTGCACTTTGGAAGTGATTGTTTTTCACCACATATACTATATACCTATTCAATATAGTATATCGGGTTTGCCTTTTCTTCTCCTTTGAGCAGGACTTCCACAAGATGCTAGAAATGTTTCTTGTGGGTTTTAGTCTAATTTTACACTGAAAGTACAATAACTACTCAAGAGTTCCCGCTGCTTTTCAAAGGAAACTGCTTAGGAAGCTGCCATGTTTCTAGAACTAGGTTGAGATGATGTGAGTAAAGATGATGATGATGAGTGTGACAGTGTATTTTGCTTCTGAAGGATGAAGGATGCAGCTGTTCTGCAACAATACTGTATCTATGATGCTCATTTTGTAATGATGTCCTCCAGCACTGCCAACCTG
This sequence comes from Lutjanus argentimaculatus, assembly GCA_034769285.1. Lineage (NCBI taxonomy): Eukaryota > Metazoa > Chordata > Actinopteri > Lutjaniformes > Lutjanidae > Lutjanus > Lutjanus argentimaculatus. The sequence goes on along the minus strand of JAWZSL010000021.1, from coordinate 805,710 downwards.
CACTGTGCATGCTGACCCAGTCATTAGCATGCCAATTCATGGCTCTCCACTGACTTTCTGTTGCGTGATGGTACCTCTTGTTGTAGCTGCCATAGGGTGGAATGCACTACCAACAAAGAACAATTCTCAGAGCTAAATAGTTATAAGCTGAACTGAAAAACTGAGCATTTAGGAAAACAAAAAATCATTTGTGTTATCAGTGTGTTATCACTGATATCACTGTGATATCCTGACACTCCGTAACGTTATGCCTAAATTACAGTTGCTAATTTTTCCAGCCAAACTCTAGAGGTTGAACCTCACTAAGCTATGAAATGTCTGGTTTTAATGTGTGTTAGGTTAAATGATGATATTATCTAGTGGTTCAATCAAATAGTTAATATAAAAGTATTTTAATTCGGGCCATTCAGTGGGATCATTTCTCACAGAAAAACTAGGTAAGAGAAGAGACAATAAGATTTACAGGCAAAATTGAGTTTGTCAATATAACTTTTCCTCTCTGGTAGACATGGGGAGCTAAAATAATCCTTCAACATACTGAAATCTATTGTTTTTGTTATTGTTTCAGCCCTTGGTTTAATATTGTGGCGCCAATCATTTTTCCCCTCCGGTGGTCTTCAGAGTATGACGTGTTGCTCTCTGTCTTTGTAACCCAGCATGCGCTCCAGCCATTATTTCACTGTGTATTGACAGACTGAAATATGAAATTAGATTTTTAGAGAAACTGACAAACAAAGTCTTGATGAAGTTGTGTTCATCTTACCCTTGAGATCTTAGGAACTCAAAATGTTAATTATCCAGACCACAATAATTCTTTAAATGAATATGTCAGTTTTTGTTTGTCTTTGGTTGATTTTTTTTTTTCTTCATTGAGTCATATTTATGGCATCGTCATCCTCAGGGAGTCGTGCGTAGTGTGTTGTTATATTCATCAAAGAAGACATTGTGAAGTTTGGAATGAAACACGTTAAACAAGCCTACAGATGGTCCATTTTTATTGCATATTACATGCAACAGTGAGTCATAGAGTCAAGAGGCGGAAAACACATTAACATAACCATGAACAGGTTCCCAATTGTTTATCATATCGCTGAAACACATTGATTTAAACCAAGCAAGTCATTATCAGGGGATCTGTACACACAAGAAGAAGACAGGACACTCAAAGATGAAGAAAAATGTGGTACATTTGTTTCAGATTATTTTTTACAATCCCACATTAAACTGAACCAGCTGCTGTGATGTGGACTGTTTGTCGGAGAATTATTATATGCTCTTATAAACTCTGTGGGGAGTCATTGTTATTTCCATCTGAGGGTCTGTCAGTGCTCTGCGGAGGCTTGACATCAAAAATTGAGGTGCTCGTCCCATCAGTGGCACAAATAATGAAAGAGGGCTCTTCTGTGTGAGTGACGCATCTCTTCCTCACACCCCATGTGGTGGTGATTCGTTCAGCTTACTCATGTTTCTCCTCCAAACAAATTAATATTTATTATAGTCACTCAAGTATTCAGCTCGGGGGACTTATGACACCCCTCAGACTGCACATAAAGGAACTCTGTGAGATGGGTCTATTTTCGGTGACCATTATCTTCACAACTCTGCCTGTATGAGGCAGACGAGGGTCACAGAGGAGTCCTTTGGTGACACTGCTGCAGATATCAATAAACAATACGGCCTCTGTCTGGCCTATATCTGAGTGAGGCTGTGTCCTAGACTGCGATGTCATACGCGGTGACGTGTAAAAAATATCTCCTGTGTGACATCTGCTGCAGTTATCCCGTCATTAATCAAATGTATTTTTTTCTGCCAAAGCGTCATAATAACGAGTAACAAGTAAAGTCATTGGAATGATACACTGATTTTTCTAATCCATCACTGACTTTTGGAAACTAAACTTCACTGAACGTTTCCAATGTAATTATTTTGCTTTCTACCGCATAAATCTAAATTCCTGTCACAGAGATGTTGTTAAAAAGTAATTGATATAATAATTAGGGCTGAAACACACTATTTTCATTAGGGTGATAATGATAATCAACTATCATATAATTGGTCATTAAGAATTTGATCAATCAGTAAAATTTAAATGATCTACTGTCAAGTAGACACACACACAAGGTCCAAAATTTATAATGAAACATAGCTCAACTCACTTCTTATTTTTACCATGTTGTCCCAGAACTTTTTGCTCATGCGCTCTGAAGTGCAATATGGCGTTATCACCTGTCGTAAAATACAACAATATACCTGTTGTCTAACACCTACACAGAATAATAATAGGCATAACCTTAGCAGAGTTCATTTTTCAAAATATAAAGTAACTGTTGTGTTAACTTAATGAATATTAAAACGGAAATAACATTAAATAATAACACATTTACCAAATAATGATAATATTAAAGGGGCTTTCACATTTAGGGATGGAAAAAACTTGTTAACATACAGAAAAGATGATGGTGACTGAGGAGATTTAGGAAAACGTTCACAGCAGGATGCCTGAGAGATGAAGCAACCATTCTATGGTTTGGAGTTTGATGTATAAAGCACATAAATAAGATAAAATAAACATGATAAATCTAATCATAAATCATCAGTCAGCTTTGTAACTAGATATATAATTGTAAATCTAAATAAACTTGACACCAGACATAATAGCTGCAGATTTCTCAGCTCTGACTTCACTAAAAGTCTCTTGATGAACTTTAAATAACCTTGAAGAACCACAGAGAGTTCTGACAACACTGGCTCTGCTTTCAAATGACTCAGTCTTTCATTATAATGTGCTGTATTGCCAGTTCACATTACATTCATGCATTTGAGCTTGTTTATATAAGTATGATTCCCTTTCATTCATTCTCTTTACCTGTTTATTCCTGTTCACAGTAAATGGAAGCCTGGAGGCTATCCCAGCATGCACTGGCAGGGAAACCACTGCAGAGTGCCGCTTTCAGAATATCCTGTTGAACAAAAACAAATTGTTTTTTTTTCATTTCATTTTCAGATCATTTGTAGAAATACACTGAGTGATTATATGGTGCGCTGAGTTGGACTTGGTCCACTTTGTTATTACTCACCCTGAACTGGTGGATGCTTCAGTGCCCCCTCAGTGAGGGCAGAGAGAGTTACGACCGCTGATGTGAAGGATCGCTGCAACACCTAAATCACAGGAACTGGGCTCACTTTCAGTTATGACAGAACAGCTCATATACTGCAGATGCAGCTCATGTCTCAATACCAGACCTAAAATGTGACTTCAGTCAGTGTGAACAACTAGAACATGTCAAATATTATAAATTACACACAAAGTTACAAACAAACAGGAATGATTTGAATTCAGAGGGCTGTTTCATGACAAAAGCAACATTAGCAGCTGTCAGGTAACACAATGAAACCATGTGAGAACATGGCGGAGAGGAATCCACACAATGAGGACTTGGCTCAGCACCGTGCAGTTACTTAAAGAATGGGCAGGGCGCACATAAATGCTTGAAAGAAAACATGTATTGACAAGAAGTTTCAGCCCATGAGCAAACAAATATGAGCTTTAATACCACTGAATAACAGATAAGTCAGCGTGGATTTAAAGTGTCAGTGCTGGGATTTCTGTCCCTTTATTGAACAGCCATCTTTAGCAGCATTTTACGTGTTAAATTAAAACCAGAAAGCCTCTTTGGAAAAGCAAGTGTTTAGTTGTTGGAAGGAGCTGGTCTCCTCCTCCAACATGAACACAAAATGACTTTTAATTTTTGGGTAACTGTAAAAACGAAAAAGTTGACAAAACTTAACTTTATTGAGATTTTTGAGTTTTAAGCCATCAGACTCTTAAGTTTTGCTGACCTGTAATCTTTAGTTGAGATAATTTACTTTTCTTCTAAATGTTTGTGTATGAACACAAAAAAATGTATTTAAAAAATTAATGAGTAAACTCTTCAAGTAAAAGTAAATAATTGTTAATATTTTAACATTTTAAATTAAAACCATTTAATTTTCAGGCACCCAAATAATAACAAATAAGGTTTCACAGCTCCCTGTGACCAATTTTTGTATTTTTTTTTTTTTTTCGGTTTCTAAAACTCAAAGACTCTGAAGTTCTAAGTTTTTCTAAAGAAGAATAGTAACTTATCTCAACTAAAGATTGTAGGTCAGCAAGACTTTTTTGAGTTTGACTTGGACTCAAAAATAAAATATGTTGCAGTAAGTTGCCTTGAAATTTTGAGTTGTCTCAACTTTTTTTTTTTTTTACCGTGTTGTGGAATTCAGTGGTTTGCAGAAGATGAAAGGCGGGTGTAGCTTGTAAATCATGACGGGTGATGGAGAGACTCTCAGGTGCCACATCTTAGCTGGTTCAGTCCTTCTTTTGTGGTGTGTGCGGTGTTGCCCTGGGCTTACCTTGACAAGAAACTGCTTATTAAATGACCAGATGCTCCAAGGTGTGCGTGAGTTACACGTGTGATGAATTTGGAGTGGAATACACTGTAAATGCCATAACAACACGAATCAAAGTGTCCCACTGTGCTTTAAATGCTCTGCTCACTTATTTACAAATAGGCTCTAGTAAATAGCAAGTGAAGTGGCACTCTTAAATCTGAGATGTGTGTAGCCAAGAGACGCAACTTGACACCGCCGCGCAGAGCGCGGAGATCAGGTTAGAAACATGCATCGCAACAGAACATCTCCAAATCGCATTCCGCATACTGAAATCTAATCCGAGGACATCAGGATGTGTGACATAATCCCCAAGACATCTGAAAACTGCGCTCCTCCGAGCGGAGCGGGGCTGCAGGGGTGCTTTGGACAGATATGTGGACCTCTCTCTGTTACTCACTGTTTGCAGGGGTCTATAAAAGAGGGGCGGACACCAACTGCCCCAAACGTCAGAGCGCACTTAACTATAAATCTCTCCAAACTGCCCTGTGCGCCCGGCGCGGTGTTATGCGCAGACATCTGTCCTGCTTCAGTCCAGTATGAGGACGACGCGCGTGGAAACTCTTCGAGCACACATAGAGACCATCTGATCGGGAGAAAATGGAGAATAAACACCGTCATCTGCGTTGTTTACCATGTCAGGACAGTGTCAGATGTTGGAGATTATGAGAATTTAACGCAGCTGTGGATATAAAGGCGCTGTAACGGTTTTATCAAGAGCTCGGTGCTCTCTGGGACACACATATTGTGCACCTTTTGACGCTGATGTCTTCATTGGACTCCTTTCAGTCGGAGATGGTGGAACTCTCTCGGATTTCCAACGTGGAAACGTAGCATCCAATTAATCAGCGACTGCAACTGAAGCCCAACTGTGAGGCGCAGCGGCACTCGCTCCGCTCTCTTCAACACCTACCTTTGGACTCGAAAGTGTGGAGAGACGCATGGTTTGGCCGATGCGCTGGATCGGAGTATGAAAAACACACCTGGTGAGGTGTTTCAGCTGTTTTTCTATCAGCACACAAACCGAGTGTGAACTCGTTTGCAGGAAATTTTCGGATTGTGGCTGTTGAACGAGTCATGCAGCTGATTCAGACTGGGACACTCAATGAGTCGCGTTTTCTGTTTGGATTTTAACACCAACAGCCGAGCGAGTTTCAGGTCTGCATGGGCCATATTTAAGGTAAGTTAAGCTTTGTATTTTTTTTTTTATCATTTCAGAGAGTAAAATAAAATCATATCCTCAGATTACTTGCGCTAAGGGCACACACGCTTCACTTTAGGAAATTTAGTTGAAACAGTAAATCAAAATGAAAATTGCAACTTGTGCATTTTTAAAGACAGTTGTTGGGACTTTTGTGCAGCATGTTTAAGCTCAGTATTTATCCATGCATAGCTGTTTAGGTTTACTGCAGACTCAACATGCCATTAGACAGTGTCACGTAAGCTTTGGGGATCGCCATCTGGCCAACTCACACCATTATTTAGGCTATCGTTGCCAACACGCTTTGGTGCGTGCTTTAACCAGCGCAGTTTTTGTGCGATGAGGCGCACCCTGCGAGCCTCATTACAAGTAGAAAGAGCTCGCCTGGTATCACAACAACATGAATATACGATCCAATAATCCCGAAAGATCAGTATAGAATAGATAAGAAGCAGGCTGCCGGTTGATCGCAAGTGTTTGCCATTTTAAACACACAGTACTTTTACGCACGAACTTACGCATTATTCTGTTCTTCTTTCAGTATTTAAATTCTATATTTTGTGGACATCCAGACATTTTCGAGTAGAGTACAGGCATTTTTTTATTTTTATTAAAGGGTTAATCAGTGGGATTTTTCCGAGCTGTTCGAAAACGCACCAGAAAGATTTTAGTTTATTGTTGAGTCTCATTCCAGTGACTTCAAACACGGACGTTTTGAGTTGGTGAAGCTCATGAGCACAGTAAGATAATGAGAAAACAAGGAAATACAGGCAGAGTCAGGGGGTCTTTGCAGATACATCCACCACCACTCACTTCCAGTGGGTTATAAATGATGATTGTAAGGGATTATTTTTATATGAATCTATACATTGTTTCGTTTTGTATTTAGGAAAATGCTGCATATTATGCCTTTAATTTACGTGTAATTTTGTAGTAGGTTTACTATAACATTCCTCACTATGAGACAGACAAAGTGAAGATCAAAGCCTGTTGACATGATGACACACAGTTATTAATACAGAGTGAGTCACACTGTTTCAACCACTTTGCTGACTTCATTATAAACAAGAGTTGGCCTACATTCAGATTTGACTCGGAGTGTGTTCAGATTATTATTATTATTATTATTACTATTATTATTATTTTATTCTTAGTTTCTTATCAGATTTGTCCATTTCTAATTAAACATCCTCCTTATTTTTGCAGCTTTCTTCATAGGAACTGAGTCTAAGATGAAGTTATGGGATGTTTTGGCCACGTGTTTGTTGCTCCTGAGCTCTGTTGCTACACGGCCCCTCTACCAAAACACTCAGCCAGCCAAGAGGACTTATTTCCCCAGCAGCAGCTACACTGATCCCGCGTCCCTGTCTGTGGAGGACGAAGAGCCAACGTTCCAGCGCCAAGACCACAACCTGCAGGAGATCTCGATGGAGGATCAATGTAAGGCCCACAGCATGTTTTGACAAAATCTTTGGTGATGAGCAGTCAGCAGTGGTAGCCTGTTGAATGGCGAATAATTGGGCCACATGGGACCATGTTATAGATCTGTGCTGCTTGTGCAAACTTCCACTAACCATTTAATCATGTAGGCAAAGTGAGATCTGCAATATCTTCATCTCATGGTCAAGCTCATATTGTAGGTTGCATTTGAAGGGAAATTCAAACAGTTGTTTTGATTGCCAAGTAATGTAGCCTTTCTTGACTAATTACACTTGAGAAACAGCATGTAACCTGATAGCCAGTGGGTTGAGCCAGCAGTGGAGAGTCCTACATTGATAAGGCTGTCAGACGGGCCGGTTATCAGACGGAAGATCTTAATTTGTGTTTTATTGCCGCTGTGGGTTACATCAGACTGATGTCAAAACAAGCCAGCAGCATGAATAGAAGCATGAACACCTCTGTTCCCAGGGTCGCTCTCCACATTTCCCCTTATCCCTTTTGTTTATGTTCACCTCTGCCTTTCTGAGACCCATGACCTTTACCCATCTGCCAAAAGTCAGAAATCATGGCATGTTTTAAGGCTGGCAGTGTGAACCAGGGTCACAAGAATTTCCAGAGGAGAGGCTGGACAGTGCTGGAAAGTTTGATGCATCTAGTGAGAGTTCTGTGTTTATGTTCATTTTAACAGCGATGGTGGGCAGGAATTTATTTTGTTTGGATCAAAGTGACACTGTATCATCTTCACACAGAAGTAGACGCGCCAAGAACTAGATAAGGAATGGAACATTTGGACAAATGTTTGTCCTGCCACCTCATATTCTGTTTGGACTGTGGTGACATCACTGATCTGCTTTGTAACCCAAGACCATTAACTATGCACTAATAGTGTAAACAATGCTGCAGCTCCAAGATGTGATGGGTCTTTTGGTTTGCACGTAATTACAAAGAAAAATTGTGTTTTTCCTTTTAAGACTAAAATCTGCAGGGAGCAGCTCCACCACGAGATTGTAGCATTCAGCCAACAAATATGCTAAAAGAAAACCAGTGTTGCATGTAATGATTTCTCTTCACATTTGATTGACTTGACTCGGCAAAAAGAAGAAAAACTTGTCACTCAATTTGGACTTTAACACCACTGACTCGTGACTTCACTTGGACTTGAGTTTTTGACTTGAAAATGTGATACCTTCGCCCAAGCCCAAAGACTTAAAACAATGTAATTTTAAAAGTGTGCAACAAATAATTTAATTTCTTTTCATTTCCTGAATAAACTAGCGTTACAGTAGGACAACCCTTATGGTCCATTCCATTTACCTCGGAGGTCGGAAGTCAGAGCTGAGAATGATGTCACACCTGAGTTAACTGCATTCCAGTACCACAAGTAGGAAAAAACTATTTGTGCTAGATAACATCTCATTATACAGTATTTTGAGCATACAGCGATCTTGGAGTTTGAGAACGGGGCTGGTGAGGTTCCTCTGACTTTTCAAGTATGAACTGGTCACGTAGAAATTCCAATATCCCAAATGGAAAGTGCATTAATGCCCAAGATTCACTTTGTTTTAACCAAACCAACAGCATCCAATCAAGTTGCAGGCGGGAGCCATGAAGAACTAAGGCATTACGTTTGGTGGAAAGCACATTATGACTTGTTTAGGCTTGAAACTCAAAGTTTAGGACTTATCAGTCCTGACTCGTGACTTGATTTGGGATGTGAGTGTAAATACTTGAGACTTAATTGTGAATTGCAAAACAATGACTTGGTTGCACCTTTGTTATTTAGTATTAATGGAGCAATATGTAACACCCTAGCATTCAAAAATGAGTGCTGTAGTCCAAATAGTGAGTTGTAGCCTTAGACAGTACATAAAAAAGTTGAATCCCTGTTTAATACACAATCTATGGTCGAAGAGCGCTGTTTCCCCCGATCCCCTCCTCCCCAGACTGGAAGCTCAGGCAGGCTGCAGGAACGCTGCAGGGACACTGACGAGTCAGTTGATCAGCTGTTGATAACTCTGTCAGTTGTCTGTCAAAGTAAAGCTAAGCCTGTTATCCTGAAAACAAAAGCCCACTGCTCTGAAAATACGCTCTGGAGTTTGAGTTCAGTGACTGCCTGCTTTACTGTCTGCCAGACTCCATGAACATTTTGCTCAATTTAACCGTTATAAACATCTACGCCTTCTAAGAGATTTTAATGATTTCTTACAACTCATAAACAGACACTTACTCATTCATTGACCATTCGGTATTAATTTGAACACTAATAAACATGAAATGGGCAAACAAAAACAGATGTCCCACACCTGAGTGGAAATTTCAAAGAACATGCTGCTACAGTGTTGCTGTCTGAGAAGCCAGTATTTCAACTTTGCATGTTTCTTAATCTCTGATGACATATCATGTTCATTTTATGATTTAATACAATAAATGGCTTACATATTTCTCTGTTATCTCTGCAAAATGATGGCCCAATTTGGACCATGAATCATTCTGTTTGCCACCACCATCCAGCCTGTCAGCAGGTGCGCACCGTAGCCACCCTGCCTGTCAGCCGACATACAATATGAGGTGTCTAAATCAAAGGGCAGGTGTGTCTAAACAGATTGGCCTGGGCTCACCTGATATTCGAGTTGGCGGCCCAATCAACTGTAAAGCGCAGGCAGATCAGGTGGCCTGTGCGCTGCCAGAGGACCAGGTAAGAGAGGAGGGATAGGTGACACTGCAACAGAGATGCCGCGTCAACCACAACACCACCTGCCAGACATCGCACGCCACTGCCCTGACTTCTTGACACACATACAACATGACAGCACACATGCATACACTCACACGCACACTCACAGATACAAAAAGGTAATGTAATTAGACCTGGACCAATTGATTAATTTCAGAACAATATGTCTTCATGAGCTTCATACATACCTCATCATTGCCAGACCTGCAGGCATTGGAGTAGGATAGACGTTTCTCCATAATAGAATCAACATGCAGCTCAGGAGGGTCCAAGACTTTCAGTCAGTCCTAATCGCTCCTTTAGGCAGATGGTGGAGAGATGTGCTGATGCATGTTTTGAGTTGAGCAGACTACAATCCCTTCATCTAAATGACTCGGAGCATATGATTTCCTTTTGTTTGGCCTTTGAAGTTCTCTGCATTCTTAAATTACATCCATGAAAGATTTAAGTGACTGAAAAACAATGTCTCTCTTGGTGGTGTAATTGGTCTGTTCCTACTGTATCGATTCAGGCAATGGGTGTGTGAAAGCAAACCAGGTTAACAACCTTTAACGACTCAGGTTCTCAGGAGATTGAAACCTAATGCAGGCAGCTCGCCAGCCATGTTATTAATCCAAAATCAAGTCTGCCCCACATCCCATCATCACATATTTACACATTTTCTTCTTCTCTGACAACGACCAACAGTTCACAAAATGGAACTGACAACACCCTCTGACCTTCAGCCTCCAACTCATCCCCCAACAGCCATCTTAGAAAGAGTTACAGCAGGGCACCTGCACGTCCATATGAACAGCTTTGGACTGCTTTCTGCATTCCTCCGCCTGAGACTAATCTATAAATCAGCATGCACCATTTCTGATCTGCACATTTCTCAGTATTTATGGATGTTGTCTGCATTCGTGTCAGCACATATTGTTAGACACTTAACCATGCATGTGCTGGCTGAACATAAATGTATACAGTTAACAACAATGTAGAAATGGTATCTCAGTGTGTTTGGTTTGTTGAATTGATTTGGTAGTAGCGCATTGATTCAATTCTGCATGTTACGTACATATCTGCATTTGTGCATTTAAAGGAATAGTTTGACATTTTGTGAAATATGCCTATTCACTTTCAGGTCGATAATTTGAGCTATATGGAAGATCAATACCTTTCTCATATCTGTCTGTTAAATATGAGGTTATAGCTAGCAGCCTGTTAGCTTAGCTTAGCACAAAAACTGGAAACAGTCCAAGTGGGTTCCAGGCAAGCACTCAGGAAGTTACAGCTTCAAGCCAAGGAATTGTGCAACACATATGGTGCATTCCATTTGAAGTCGGAAGTCAGAATTTCATAGTTCCAAGTTGGAAATTTTAATTGGGACGCCCCCTGAAGTCTGAGTTCTGACTCTGATGAACCTCTCTAACCACGACCTTAAAATCCAGTATAACTGATTCGTGCATCAACAGCAGTGAAAGCAACAACCAACAAAACCCCCGAGCTGCAACCCACATGCTAAAACCAGCAAATTAGTACCTGGGATGCTAATAGTACGAACATCAACAACGCTAACAGCTGTTAACTTTTCTTTTGTAGTCATGTAGTCATTTCAATGCCAGGGCTTGCTTCCTGACAGCCATGTGTTCCATCAAAAAGAGTTCCCCCTCGACACTATTTTGCCTGGGCTTAGTGCCACCCAAGACATTTGTGATTGGTTTAAGAAATGCAAACAAGGCAGGTCGTTTTTTTCCCTATTGCAGAATGTGCATGTGTGGAGCCAGACCTTTCTTCAGTGCTCCGCGCTGTGGAGAGGGGTCTGGCTTTGCAAAACTAACCGGGGTGTGACACCTTTCCCAGCTCCGATTTCAGACCTCCGAGGTAAATGGAACTCACCAAAAATCCTCTGTAAAATGACAAAATTTAACATGTTAACATGTTAATTAGTTATCTATAGATGGATTTTTTTTTTTTTACCATTTAACAGAGCCAGGCTAGTTGCTTCCCCCTCTTTCCAGTCTTTGTGCTGTGCTAAGCTAACTGGCTAATTCCTGTAGCAGACGATAGATGAGACAGACAGATGAGAGTGGTATTCATTTTCTCATTAACGCTTGGCAAGAAAGTGAATAAGCATACTTCCCTAGATATTGAAATATGTAATAAATTTGTATACTTTACTATAATTTCATTCATTTATTATTTGTCTCATCCAATATGATGTGATTTTGCACACCAGCATGAAGAAAAAATCTTATTTAGAGGCATCAATATGTTCTTCTGCTTGAAGGGACAATTTGGACCAAAATTAAAAAAAAAACATAATTTTCCCCTTCCCATCTGCCTTCTCTCAAATATAATGGAACTAGATGGCACAAACATACGCACATTTGAAGAAATCAACAGCAGTGTCTCTTTCCACAAAAAATGACCCACTTACTCAAGATAATCCACAGACCTTGTTGTGAGCAGTTTCATATAGGAACTATTTTCTTTCTACCAAACCACACTCGCCAACTGTGTCACTGTGCAGAATTGGCTTCTACTCGTGAACGAGACGCTGGTGCTGCTGACAGTGTAAGATGTAAATATTAATGGCGTCCTCCAAGCCTGACCTGTGACCTCTTATCGCACACTTCATTCTGCGTAGTGATACGGTTGCCATATAGTAGAAAGGAAATAGTTCCTACATTAAACTGCTCACAGCTGTAGATTATCGTGAGTAACCAGGTGATGATTTCACAAGCTGTCGAGTTCCATTTTATTCGAGAGAAGGCAAACATCTCTATGGTTGATATCTCAAATACTCCACTCATATCAAAACAATCTAGATGGACAAATAGCACTATAGGTAAGAGGAAATATATGTATTTTGGGGGTGAACTGTCCCTTTAAATTCCTGGTTGTGCAAAGCTTTGATGTAGTTGTGTTATGTATGATTTGTTTTTTCCCCACTGGGATATTTAGGTTTTATTTTATCTGCTCATCTTTGAAGGCAGTAAATTATTGATAACCATGTTGTATTATAGTTTTTTGATGTGACCTTTCAGCTGTTCCTTCACATCCATATCAGTGATGATATTATTAAAAAATAGCAGCCTTTTAAGTGTATCTGTTCCTTCTGTGTCTTTCAGATGACATGGCAGGTCCCTATCCAGAGCAGTTTGATGATGTAATGGATTTTATCGAGGCTACCATTGGCAGACTCCGGAGATCGTCAGAGCCCAGAGGCGGCTCCAGGGGACGAAGGGAGCAGAGACAGAGGGGAGCAGCAAACACAGGAGGCACAAGAGGGGAGGGGAGAGGACATAGCGATAGGAGGCGGAGTCGGGGGCGAGGGGGAAGTCGAGGTGGCAAAGGAGGGCGAGGCGAGAAGGGGAGGGAGAGGATATCGGTACAGACTCGAGGCTGCTTGCTAAAGGAGGTCCACCTCAACGTGACGGACTTGGGGCTGGGCTACCAGACTAAAGAGGAACTGATCTTCCGGTACTGCAGCGGCCCCTGCGTGGAGGCAGAGACCAACTATGACAAGATCCTCAACAACCTCACACACAACAAGAAGCTGGACAAAGACACGCCCTCACGCACCTGCTGTCGACCAATCGCTTTTGATGACGACTTATCTTTCTTGGACGATAATGTAGTGTATCACACGTTGAAAAAGCATTCGGCCAGGAAGTGTGGCTGTGTCTGAGGACGTCAATGACGTCAATGACATGGCCAGCATCAGTGAACTAAGGATCATCCTTTCAAACCTGTGCTGCAAAGGAAGGGATCACTGTTGGAAACTGGCATACAAGGTCAAAGAGGGAGTGAATTTTCTCTCATTTTTGTTAGTAGTCAACATGGGAGACATAGGTGAGTATATAAAGGCCACCTCTGTGACCTAAAAGACAATGGAATAGCCGTCAAAAAGAAAAACTGTACATTTACCTTTGACAGTCCATGCTCTGTCCTTCAGAAACCCTGACCAGTATTTGACGAGTCAGTCAGACACATGCAGAAATGTACGAGGTGTGTACCAATTTGCAGAAGAAACAGTACTGTTACACTTCCAGATTTGCTAACTGTGCCGTCTAAAAAAGGTGAGAGTGAAGAAAACTTCTGAGTTGGCTTGTTTTTCTTGAAGAATTCATCAGTTTTTCCATAGCTGGCTCCTAAGACTTCAGCCGAACGCCGAGATTTGAGGAGTATATTCAGCTGCAGACTAAATCATTTCCACTGCTTTGTCTGGATGTTGACATTTACATTCAGAGCCAAGGGATGACAAATTCTACTACAGTTCAGCAAAGACTTTTTGGTGCAACGCATCTACATAAAATCCAATCATATATATATACATACATATATTATATATATATATACACACATGTGTGTAAAAGGTATATTTATTAAGATGGAATTAACTTATTGTTATTTATTTCAAACCATTTTATGAAAAATTGTCATAAATGTCTAAATTGTTTTTTATTTATTTAAAAGCTTTGTTTGTCCTGGATGGTGCCAAAGTGGAGCATTTTTCTCAAGCAAAGTCTAAAAAGGTGATCCAGAACTGCTAAACACTCACATCCTAATAATGCTTATTCGCTTCACTTAGATTCCAGGATTTCTCACTTCAGTCCAAAAGATCCATCAATAGCTGTCAAGATATGGGAGGGTAGAAAGACACGCAGAGGAGGGGACCAATAGAAGATTTTCAGTTGAATAGTTGATAAGTGTTTTGGAGCATTTTGAGGGATGGCAGGGTAGATTTAATTAGGGAATATTTAACCTTGTTTTTCTCCGTGTGACCATGCTGAGACAGGAGGAACTACTCTATCCTCACATCACCTGGGTATGAACTCTTAGTCCAACTATCACATCTTATACTGTGTGTTTACAAAGAGACAAATGACTCTGCTGCTGTTTCTTTTCAAGGCAATTATCAAATTAATAATCCAGAATAGATTTAAAGTACCAGTGTGTAAGATTTAAAGGGATTTACTGACAGAAATATATAATATCCATACCAGTATGTTTTCATTAGTGTATAATAACCAGAAAATAAGAATCGCGTTTTTGTCTCCTTAAAATGAGCCATTTATACCTACAGAGTGCGCAGGTGCTCTTCCATGAAGTCTGCCATGTTGCACCGCCATGTTTCTACAGTAGCTCTAAGAATGCTGCAGGGTTACGTATTTTTGTGGCCCAGCCTGCAAGCTGCCGTCACTGTGGTTCCCTCCTCAAAAAGTCAGTGGGACTTTTTCCACTGGATTTTGGGGTAGTGCAGAAAATAAGCTCTGTGGTGAACAAAAGTTTATGATACTTACACATTTTGTTCTGCAAGATAATCTTCACAATCAAGAGCAACAGAAGTAAAAGGCTAACATTAGGCAAAAGAAACTACACCATGGTCGCATGATTCACCATCACCACCACTAAGTGTTTGGCATATTGCTAATGAGAGTTTCATCAGGCACTTGTTAGCAACTGCCTTTTGAAGATATGTAAGCTTCAAAATTCAAGAGAGGGGTATTTACAGATGTATTTTATGTTGTGGAGCAAAATGTGAAAGCTTCTGCTAACTCATTACTGGGTTTTAGGACTGATTCCTGCAGCACTCTATAGAGGTGTCACGATTCTCCAAATCCATGGCTCAATTTGATTTTCTATTTTAAGGTCACACTTCAATTCGATTTTTCAATTTGTGTTTTTTTCTATTTTAACACTGATGGCTAAGCTATTGTTCTATCTAGTCTATCGAGTCAACAGATCAACAGATCATTGGTTTTATGCCGTGACAACTGTCATTTACCTTTTCAAATTCTGGTCTATATGGTGTCAAGTATTGGTCAGTAAGCTACGCTGTGTCGTCTTTAAAGTGTTGGGGTTTTTTTTTTTTCTCTTCAGACACCTGCCAGACGCAGCAAGTAGGCAGGGGGGGAGAGAAAAAAATACTGATAGAATCGCAGATGTTGGCTTTGATTTCGATTATTGAAATTGAAAGCTCATTTCAGTCGATTTTTGATTTAATATTGAAATTGTGACACCCGCAGTAGCCCAGAACAGACAAACCAAACACTGGCACTTTTTTGCAAGTTTCACTGCAACTGTAGTGTCTCCTACACACTGGTCCTTTAATGTCACCCCAAACAGGAGCCATCACATCTTTTAATTGAGATCTCAAGTCAACATGACAGTAGTGGTCTCTCTGAGGATCTGTAGCTGCCACTGAGGAACCATCCTTTGAGTCACACAGTACAGAAGCTGCTAGAATGCCTGCCTATCAGTGTACGTTACCCGAAACCTCACTCTGGCCTTGCACCAAGTCTGAGCAAAGGCTTTACAGTGGTTACTGTCCCAATCGGCTTTAAAGTTCATAGGCCTGCCTGTGTTTCTGTCTCGACTCTGACAGACAGGTCTTACTCCCTGAAAAGGGATTTGAAAGTGATCCTCTAACATGAGTCTTAACCAAATATCCCCGTTGGCAAAGGCATTTTGTTGAAGGCAGTTTAAGGAAGATCTAGCTACTGTAGCGGCTGTCATCACCGTCCGATGTAAATATCTCAAGACTAGACGTTTCGACAAAGGAATATGTTTTGGTCTTACAGAGGGAAGACAATGGGTAGGCTCAACATGCTTTCTACATGCAATAACTTGTTCAAGTTTATTCCCAAACTACGCGGAAATATACATCCAGGAAAACAGAAGGCTCTTTAAAAGCATGTTGGTGTGCCCGCCGAGACCCTGCGAGGGGACCGTTTTAAGTGGAACAAAGAGAGCCCTCGGGTAGGTCTTGATGTTAGCACGGATTAGGGACCAAGGTATCTGTGCCCACCCAGCAGCAAGCAAGCCAGCTTTACTGTGTAATCCCCCTGCACACAGAACAAATCCACTGCATCAAGCTGAATTTAGGCCAAACACTACACAGAGAGGAAAAAAAAACTCAAGCTTTTATCACAGCATACCTCATCAATTGGATCATCTTCCCCTTTAACAACTGATTCGTGCGTAAGCCTTTCCAGATGAGAATGTGCAGTTAGGAGACTTCCCAGAAGCCTCAGAGCGCCTCGCTGCTCTTCGATACCATACATTAATGTGTGTAAACTGTGACCACTCACCCTCTCATCTTCATGACTGTTTGCTCAACTGTTCCTCGGCGATTCGTCCTCCGGTTTTGATGCAAAGGTAAACAAGCAAAAGGTAAAGATGCGAAGGAATCCTCAGTGTTAGTATTTGAAGAAAGGATTGGATTTGTTTTCACTTCTTGTTGTGTTGACACCTCTGTGAAAAAAACCTGTCATGTCGTCTCACTTGTTTCGTGTTACAGAACCAAAGCTCTCGGCAAACTTTATTTTTGTACAATATTCATTTTATAACTTTTTACAGAATTAAACTTGTTTCTATCAAATGAGCATGTCTCCTGGTGTTCTGCCATGTACAATACTGCACCGGTGCCAGATGGTGCTAATTTGCCTGGGCTGTGTTTACACAAGCATCATGTAAAATTGAGGATGAAAATTTGGGTTAAATGGAGAATTGCGGATGGTTTGAGAGGTGGCCTCTTCAGTGTGGCATCCCCTCCTGTTCTGCATTCCTGAACACTAGCTCAGGGTCGTACAGTAAACAAAAGCTAGCCGTAAAGCGCCACTGAGCTGTAAATCAAGGCCCTCGAGAATGTTTCCACTGTGCAAAGAAGATATGTAAATGCTGATGAGAAAACAGAAGCAGTACAGACAGCATCCCCTTAAACAGGAGCTCAAGGTGTGTATACAATGTATACCTGAAGAACAGCGTTACTTGTGGTGACAAACTTGAAGAGAATTATCACTCAACTCTGTGCTCTCTTTAACTCTACAGAGCATTTCAGTGTCTCTCTGCTCATTGTTTTGTGTTCTTCTTTTTTGGTTCAGGTTCACTGCTCTCCTCAGCACCATTTCATGATGTAGGCAGCTGTTTTTAACTCTAAAAACCCACTGCACACTATCTGTCCTGTGTCAAAAGACAAACAGAGAAAGTTAGCAATTAGCTGCTACAGAGGCAGATATTTCTCTCAAGAGTTGGTGGAGACCAAAAACAGAACTAGCCAGAAACACGACTCCAAATGAGTGATAATGTTGGTCCATAGCTCTTGGATGTGTAAATGAGCAACTGTTTGCTAACAAGTTCACAATATCAACTTAAAAGGTGGTGCTATGTTTAGGTTGTGTTCACAACTGGTGTCCACTACGCCCTATTGCCTAATATCGCAGGTTTAACCTTTCTTGTTGTACGTCTTCAGTGGAAACCAGTGGGCTTGTGACTGAGAGCCACAGACATGAGAGGGGAAATTAGAAAATTGAAAAAAAAAACAACAAATCCTTGGTAAAGTCTTTTCTTGGGATTTGTTGACACTAAGAAAAAATATAGAATATCCGAAGCCTTATCCTTTAAGTGTGGCTCGAGTCCAGGTCTTAAGTCCACAAAATCTGGGTCCTACTTGTTTACTCACGTCAAGATAAATGAGATTTTTTTCCTTCATGATGTCTGGAGCCAACAGTAATTGATGGTTTCTTGTTAACAAACTTAAAGGTCAAGTCCCCCAAATAAAAACAAGTGTTTTCTTTGGCACCGCTTCTTGGGTAGAAAGATGTTCCAATGAAAAGTAGCACATGACTAGTTCTTCAAACTTTTTATTGCTTTGAGCTGCAGAAAAACAGCCCTCACCTCCTCTGTTTTGGGGGAACTTCAGGCAGCGGATGAACTGACCCTTTAACAGGTCTGTATCTTAAAATGCCTGCACCTGGAGGCTGTTTCAGCTCCACACAACCTCTCTTTTCCATGTGCCAACTGGTTCAACACAGGGTGATAGACTGAATCAAACAGCAGCCATTCCTGACCTCCTGCTGCTGGCTGAGAGCTCTTCTTCTCAAGACGAGCTTGATGTCAACCCCCCCCCCCCCCCCATGAAGCCAATCTCCTCAACTCTCCATTTTAGTTGCTCTTTAAAACATCACTCATTGTTTTTCTCCTTCCATATTTCTTTCTTGTCCCGGTATTTGTCTGTCTCATATTCATTTTATGGCCAGAGGAAGTTTGCCAGGACACTGAGACATTCAATTGTCTGCTTGTAACTTTGGTTGGCTGGGAATTTAAGATTTGCTCTACAGTTTCACCCATTGTGAGTCACTGAATAGAAACACCAGCTACATGACTGATATGGAGTCTACAGACTTTCCATGTCTTTACGATGTAATGTAGCTGAGCACATTTATTATCAAAAGCTACCCGCCATGCTGGTGAAATTTACAATTTGTACAGCAAAATGAACCATGTGAGTCAAATTTCTCTCATTACAAACTAGTTGTGCGTGCTCTTGTTTTTGTTTGTTGCTGTAGGCAGAGGTTGCATTCCAGAGAGATGTATAAAGGGCAAAAACATGGGTTCCATTAGATCTGTATGTTGTGGTTTTTTCTCTGGCAGCTGAAATATTTTTAGACACTGTACAGGTCATTTAAGGGATTCAAAGAGAAAACAGGAGCATGGATCCAATTTGTTTTAGGTGGTCTATGCAGTAGTTATTTCCAATTTTCTGTTTGCAAAAAAGTGCAACAAACCTGCACTCTGTGTGTAGTTACACATAAGTTTAATCCTAAAAATTAGGATAGAAAGCAGTTGGAGCCCCTGGAAATATTAAATTTGTCACTGGAGGTTGAGTGTGAAAGCTACTTAGCTAATTAGAATTAATTTAATTACAATTTAATCATTTTATTTATTCATCAATACTAGGACTAGCAAAGTTTGCATATATATTTATATATTCCGTAACTGCCAAAAGTAGCTTGTAAAAACTTTGTTTCAAGCCGTGAGTCAGAACAATAGCTTTGGCTGGGACTGTGTACAGTATATCTGCAGGTTTGAACCAGTGCCTCATAAAAAGATATTTGGCAGACGAATTCTTTTGATCAGCCGGTAAAAACTGATCCTTCACTTTGAATAAAATATATCTCCATTTGACAAGAGAATACAACTTCCTTTATTTGGGTTTAAAGGTGAAATACAGTATGTAGAAAAAATTTAAATTAGCAGATGGCTAATGCAACATCACATCCAACAAAACTGTACAGCTTTAGAAACTAAACCCTTAAAAAAGAATAGAAAATAGACCTGGCTGCAGTATTTTTTATGTCTTCGCAATTGACTTCTTACAAACTAGCAAACTCTTGTTCATAGTTGATGAACAGAACCAGACCACAAAATCTGGAGCTGATTTATGAGGCATTAGCAAACTCTGGAGATGTGGGAGGAGAAGACAATAGAAATGATGAAAATAAAGTCTACATAATCAAAACAGGCATAAAAAGCCAAGTTCTTCCAGTGGTGGATGAATTGCCATGAGAGGAACGTAAACCTGTATAAAATTATATTATGCTTACGCAGTAAAAATGCCTTCACATTTATGTGCTACCCACATAACACAGAAGCACGCACATAAATATGTATACGCTTAAAAACACATTACAAGAGGAGGGACAGATGTTGTACAATTTAGTAATTTAATTTATGATCCTGTGCACAGTTTCTGACAGTGACTCTGGGATCGATGCTGAGACCTTGTGGTGCTGCATATCCAACCACAACCCACTCTGTCAGCTATCCTATATAAAATGAGCTGCTGCTGAAGCATCTCAGATCTTGCGTTTTTTCCACTCTGGTTCCTTGTCAGCCTCCTCGTCATCCTCTGATTCCTCTGCAAACACAGGTTCTGGCTGTGTCCTAAAGAGGGGGAATGATTTAACAGTTTTATTTCAGACAACTTCACAGCATAACTGCAAATTAAAGGTAATAACCAGATGACAAGAGCTGTGAAGACATGAATGTTTGTGCTGCTATGGACAGGGTCAGCAACAAAAGCCACTTAAAAAAGATCCATCTATAAAATGAATATCAGCTCAAGAGTACACTATATTTAGAATATTTTCATAGCCTTACCTTGCTGTAAGACAGCCTTTTCCGACAGGAAATCACCATCATACGAGCCAAAATATTGTTTTGTTTTGTTTTTGTTTGTTTGTTTTTTTGTTTTTAGGTGAACCTTTTTTAAGTGGCTAAAATACATTTTGTCTTCCACAGCAGTTCATTGCTTAGCTTCTGTGCTGGTGCCTCTTCTCTGCTTGTCCTCCAAACCGTGGGTGACGACCACCATCTACCCATATCGTATAATCTGAACTATCCCTTTAAGGAAGTTCAGGTTGCAGATGTTTTAGTTACGTGGCACATAAGACTGTAACTCGGGCCATTACAGGGCTGGTCTCCAGCAGAAGTAACTTGATGTTTAAATCTAACTCCCAATCCAGCAAAGATAGCTGTGATAGTGACTATCAGCCTGCTGCTTAAGAGAGCTCTGCAACCAATTCATCCGATTTATCTACTATAATGTATATCACTAGTATATTATATTTAACTATAGACCGTACTGTTGCAGAATGTGAAACAGACTGTTGGATTTGGCTCACAGCTTTGTTCCACGCTTACATAGCTGTCTGAGTCTGATAGTGATCTAAAGCTGTCCATTACTGTCCTTCCTGCAGTGTGAAGTGTGTAAAACTGAACAACTCTTTAAACATTTATGTGTCACACCAGCAGGAGGAAACCCAAGTACCATCACAGCATTCACTGTACTCCCAGTACTCATCTTACACTGTCTGCTAATTAGAACAAACTCAGAAATGAGAGAAGGTGAGTCAGAGAGGAAGAGATGAGTAGTAAGATGGACCGGGAGCGTGTAAATGATTTATTTTTTTTACTGAAGGTGTGAGGATTTCTTACTGTGTGTATGCCGGGGCAACCCAGTAAGGGTTTTCTGAAGCGTCCTTCGCGTGACGGAGGATGGCCTCACGCGGGTTACTGTCATCTGTTTTATCTAAAGCGATGTTCTTCACAATGAATGACGACAGAGTGCCACCGTGAGCTGCCACTCTTCCTCCACGACCTGTCAGGACAGATGACGACTGGATTAGATACAACTAAGACTTGCGTACACACTGTTTTAATGTTGGATGGAAGAATTGTTCTAATAGTAAAACTGTAAATATGAGAACATTGTGCACAAATACTCTGATACAATATTTTACCAACTCACACTGAAATTAGCACAAAAATGTGTAAACTACAATCAGAAAGCACTTCAATTTAAGCTGCTATCTGCAGAATTAGTTTGGCAGCCCCCCAATGGTTATATCACAGGGGGAGACATAAATAAATAAAGAAAAATTCAAATATCATCCAAGTCTGTTTTAACCCTTATGTCTACCAGACTCACCTGCCAGTTTACGATTGGCCTGTCTTTGGCGCCAAGTGATGTTATCATCTGTTTTCTACTATGTTTCTCTATCCCTGTACAGACAAGTGATATAACCTGGCATCAAAGCCAAGCTGGTGTTCAGTTACAGTATGCCCCTTCTTTTCACCAGTTAGTTAGCTTACTGACGTTATGCCAGAGCTGCCTTGGTTGCTGTCTGCCTTGTCTGTTTTGTTGTTGCTGTTGTCGTTGTTACTATTGCATTGTGGGATATTTATGCTGGTGTAGTGTCCAGTGCTTACACATTGTAATATTTCCCTGGAAACAGAATGAACCTGGGATACTATTGGGTTCATGCTAAGGTTTCAGACATGCTAAAAAAAATGACACATACAGTTTTGGCAGACTAAATAGCATACATGGAATTTCGGATGCAGTCAGTGATGTTCTCAAGTCTTGTCCTTACCATAAGGTTGCCAAGCAACCAGTGGAGATGCTGCACTGAAATACTGGATGGATAGATAAACTTGTGTTTGTCAAGACCTATATTACATTATGTATCTCTCTGTAAAACCACAAATTGGTGTTTTGTCTTTTCTGTTTGTGTATAAATTATATAAACTAGAAATACCATGTTAATTGGTGAGCTCTAGGGGTATTCACTGGTGTATATTTGAACTTTGGAGAGACCCAGACCTGCTGTTTCCCTCTCGTTCCTGTCTTTATGCTAATGCTAACTCTCGGCAAAACAGCAAATAAGCATAGAGAGACTTGATGTTCTCTGCAATCAGGTATAAAAAATATGTGCATATATTGGCATTGACAGTTGGCCAAAATGAGTTGGAAAATATCAGCATATCAGCAGGAAAGGCCATATTCTGCATCCCTATTAGTTTCTGAAATGCAGAACAGATAATCACAAATGAATCCATTAAATACACCACTGAAGTCGACAAAAAGAGTTTAGTTTATTACATTAGTCTGCTTTACAAAAACCCTACCATTACTTTTTAATACACTGGGTTGTGCAAGTTTTGTTGTTTCCCACACTATTTGTTAAAATTATTGGCATATTATCACATTATGAGTTTTATTACTTTGGGTAGAATTCTGGTTTGTGCGTTTATTCATTTGTACACTTAGTCTTGTTCCAGAAAGTAGTACATAAAAGCTACACTGATCTTTGCGGTAGTTACAGTCCTTCTGTGCTGTTGGCTCTATTTGACTGCACTTAATGGAGCTTTTGGGGAGAAAAAACGTTGGGCTTTCCAGAGGGGGAATTATTACAGTTGTCTTAAAAGATCAAGGATAAGATACACACGTGCACACACACAAACACAGATACATTCCTGTACTTAAACACACACTGATTTCCTGCTGCAGTTGAACAGTGAGGTTGTTTGGGGGATTGAGAGGCACCTCTTTCCACTGCTTGTAAGCATCGAGCCAACCACCAAACATTACCTTGCACTTATGCAAAGTCATTCTACACAGAGAATAAACAATATAAAGACAGCCTGTCGTCTAAAAAACCACTGGGCTGCTATTAAGTAGTCAAACTTATTTTTATAAAATAGACTGACATTTTCATTTGCAGACTATTTGCTGTCTTTTTCTCAACCTCTTTGACTCTGCAGGGTTTCATATGTATATACAATACCATGCACAAGAGTCAAGCCACTCAGATGATTCACAATTAATGTCATATAGCAGAGCAGTGTTTTCAGTAGTACTTGTATGCAAGTTTTTTTACTCGCACAACTTATTACAGTAAAGAAAAACAAAGACATATCGATATATTTAAAGACCAGTGTAGGTTTTAGTAGCATTTAGCAGTGAGCTTGCAAATTACAAACATTCCACTTTACTCCCTCCTTCCAAACCTGTAGGAGAAACGTCTGGCTGCTAAACCAGTCAGTGTTTGGTTTGTCCATTCTGGGCTACTGCAGAAACATGTCAATTCAACATGGCAGCCTCTGTGGAAGAGGAGCCGTGACCTATGTCAGATATAAACAGCTTAAGGGTCTAACCAAGGCTTTGTCTGCTCTGAGGTTATCAAAGTTAAGATTTGAACATGTTAACTAAAATCGCAATTTATACAGTCTGTACGCAAAACTATTTAAAGTGATACATTTTTGTCCTCTCTCATAAATAGACCATTTCATAGACCTCTGTGACCTCTCAAAATCTGTGATAAGGAATCATTATTCTTTTGGTAGGGATCAGTGTGCATAAACCTACTCTGTTTGATTAATAAAAGAAAAAAAATGCAAATCTTATGCTAGAAGAGGAATTTCTGACAATAAATCTTTGGAATGAAGCACTTATTGTTTTGTCGCTGTCCTGTGAAAATCTCCAAAATTGGTGATTTTGACTTTTTCGATAAAAACTGAAGGAAGGAGTCCTCCTTTGTGAGTTGAAACGCAAAGCTGGTTTTCACTGGACAGCAACAATACTGTAATATTATACTCCATTTTTGCCATATTTTGCCAATAAATGCTTGTAAATCTTACACACTGGACTATTAAATATATCATGAATATCACTAACAACTTCCTTTAAATACAAAACATTTTATTTGCATTAGTGGGCTGTCATGGCTATTTTAGGCTCAATATGTACATTTTGCCGCCAAGGGCTTTCCCCACATTAAAGTAAAAACAAAAGGTGTAGTTTGATGACATCGTAAAGTGGTGTGGGATCAAAGGAGCTGTTATCTTCACTTTTAAACAAACAGCACAGCTGATGAAAATCTATCAGACATGACTCAGGCAGACTTCCTTCCTCACTCTCTGATGTATAGCTATAGCACTTAGCAACTAGCTAGGAACAGCTAGCAGCTACCTTGAATAAATGACAGATTTCTCTGTGTCTGAAAATTGTTGGAAACATTTGCGATAATGTAAGTACAAAACTTAAAAAATAAATGACATACTGTATGTGTAGACATTTTTGTGCAGAAATGTTACATATTGTAGCATTTGCACTAGGGAGCCATTAGGTTGTTGTAAGTATATGGTACTGAAAGAATATGTGAGTGGAAGGGAAAAAAGTGAGAAAAACTAAACAAAACACAGCAGCAATGAGCCAGCTGGAACACAGTGTAACAGGAAATATTGTCTGGCACCTTGGCACATTACAGCGAAGCTCAAACTGTATCCATGATCATCCATGGGTGTGGCATTTGTTAAAGCGTGTAAAAAATATAGACAGACCGGCCATGGGATCCAGAGGAAGTTCAAAATGCATTGTTGCGTATCAGCAGTTAAAAAATATGAGGCAACAGCAGGTTACAGTGAATCTTTGAGTGGCCAAGTGGGAGCAGCGCTGTTATAGCTTTTGACTTCAGCTGGATTGCGTAACACCAAACACATCAACAACTGTGGATTTGTACATCTGCCTCAAACAGAATCGTGCATTCATCCAGTTAAGAACATGACTAATAAGACTCCTTAAAAACAACTGCAGGACTGTAGTCATATCTCGTTACTATAATTGTATTGAAATGAAAGTACTTGTTGTGCATTTTTGTTTTTGTTTTGCCTTGTTTCTCAGGGACACTGATTGATACACTTGTTCTTCTTTTGTCTATTTTCTTGTTACTTTTTTGTTTATTCGGTGAAGTTAGAGTTTGGCACTAATAAAAGAAATAAAATAAAACACTTTACCTGGTCCAGACACAGGAGGCTCGGGTTTGTGGGATTTCTTTGGGTCAAGTCTGTCCTTCTCCAGCTGTTTTCGTGTACTCCGCTGCCGGGCCTCTCTGAACATGGGTAAGGCATGAGCTGGAGACACACAGGGTAAACAAGGATAATCAAGTTGCTTAGGTGACTCAAACTGCAAGATCACAAAACACAAGCCGCGTAAATAAGCAGGCAGGGCACCTGGCAATATGTTCGGTGTTTGTAGCTTGTGCATCGTTGTGCTTCGCTAAATGAAGACAGAGTTGAAAGCTGAGATTCAGTAGTGTTTTCAGGCATGAAATGCAGAAACACAGGCTCACCTAATACTACTACAGCCTGCAGAAGATACGTGGAATCTAGACATCCAGACAATGTCTGTATGGCAGCGTATGTTGGTCCAAAACCTGAATGTACCTTTCAGCATCAATGGGTCCTTCACAGATGGGACCGTTAACCATGATGCCATGGGCACTAACGCACCCCATACCATCACAGATGCTGGCTTTTAAAGGCCTTTTGAGGATTCCCCTTTAATTACCAATCATGATACTACTATTAACCTGTGGAATGTTTCTAATAGGTATTTTTTGAGCATTTCACAAATTTTCCAGTTGTTCATTGCCCCTGTCCCAAGCTTTTGAAACTAGGGTGTAAGAAAATATCAATATACTTGAGCATCATATTATGTTTTCTGATACTGCATCGATTTTTAAAACCACTATATCATCATATGCAAATATCTGTGGCAGTGGTTCATTCTGTGTTGTGTTTAAACTCCTGACTGCTAGATAGCAGTGATCTTATCCATCTTCACTGTTCTGAATGCAAAAAAAAGTAAACTTTCAGTCAGATTTTATGCATATGTTGGTGTGTTCTTTATACTATGATGGTTTCCCTAAAATTAGATTAAAAAAGTGATATATCACCTTGCTTACAGTACTGCGATATATGGAAGCATACACAGCCCTATTTGAAACATGTCGCAGACATCAAATTCACAATGAGTGCATCATTTTATCACTATAATCAATGCATTCTGTTTTTATTTACGTTTTACACAATGTCCCAACTTTTTGAGAATTGGGGTTGTACACCTGCTGACCTCGGGTAGCATCTCTCCTCTTGTGTACTCTTTCTGCCATAGTGCACACCAGCATATTCATTATATCAGCCGTGTTTAGATTCAGGCAATCACTCCGCCGCTCTTCACACTTTTGTGAACACTATCACAATAAAGGCCCCCAGCACTTAAATCCACGAGTGTGTGAGTGAACGTGTGCATGAGTAAGTGTGAATGAGTGTGTGTGTGTGTGTGTGAGAGTGTATGCTCTGCTCTTATCCTCGGGGGTTACAAAGAGACACTTTAGTAAAGGGCTAGATAAAGTGATTTTCCATTCGGGAGTGCTGTCGCTGTTCAGTGTTAATTCTTCTCCTCCACGCTACATTAAGCAAAAAGGTTACTGTTAACAGATTCCCTCGCTTTTCTCAATGGGCCATCACTTGCTTCCTGTCCCCTCTAATTTTCCAGTGCCAGGGCATCAAGTGCGTCACTCGCCGCTTGTGGCAGTCAAATGCCTGCCTACTTCACACCCTGTTGGCATGGCAATGAGATCACATGATGCTTCTGAAAAGGCTGCGGTAGCCCAAACAATAAATGGCGTCTCAATTGGGTCCTAGCAGCCAATCAGGGAGGACGTGTCAGCAGCTGTTCTACTCCTGTAGGGTGATGACTTCAGTGTGAGGGGGCAAAGGAGCGCAAGGCACGCACGAAAGAGATGACAGCCTCGTGTGTTGGTGATATGATAGGATGACAGGTAGGGGGGTAGCTTGTGTGTGTGTGTTTGTGTGGGTGGTGTGAAGCAGCAGGAGATCACGCCAGCAGAGGTGGGAGAGGCGGTTGTCCCTGGCGTGATCCGGCGCGACTGCAGACCACATGGCCGCCGCGTGGCACAGTGCCCTGCGGCTGTCCATCCACTCATCCACACCCTACTCCATCAGCTAATGGGCCTGTGAAAGTCCTGAATACACTCTCATTCCTCGCAAAGCCCCCACTATGAGATAGTGTGTTTGAATGTTTCTGTGTGTGAGAGCTTAGTAGTTTTGTTGTTTAAGTCTGAGAAGGAGGATCTTAAAATATGCTCCACTTGTCACATCATACACTTGCAAGATGGAGATGGTCGTCATTGTTTTGGTGATGTCTCTCTCCTGTGTTAGTGCCTTATCATGTGAAGAGCGCTGAGCACAGATGGGTTAGTGAGCTAAAGGTGGATTAAACTGCTGCAGGGCTTCGAGAGAGGCACTTCACTTTAATTGCTTCAGTAATTGTTTACTGATTAAAAGGCGATGAAACTGCATGCACGACAAGGCAGGAGAGCAGGGAATTTAGTTCAAAGTTCATTCTACGAAGGTCTGGATGAAATGGATGGCGAGTGTGTTTGTGTCTGCGAGTGCAGACATGGACCAACTTACGTGTGATGATGTAATCTTGTGTAAGCGTCTCTGCTTGCTTCTCTTTCCGCTTGCTCTTCACAACACACAGCTTAGCCCCTCTGGAAAAGAGCCAGTTGGTTACAAATGATGCTATTTGGAGGTATCATATAGGGAAAAAAAAGATCAAGATAAACCCTCTCAATCAAAACAATAACAAAAGATGGACTTATTGTTCATGATATTGTCAAACAGCGTGGGATCGTGATAGTTGTCTTAATTGCTAAGCAACCATTGCCACTGAAAATCAATCTCACACGATATGTTCACTGACAAGGTAAGGTATTAAGGTATTAAAGACGTCTATCCTCACTCTGTGACACATCATCTGGTGTTTCCTGTTTTATATCATATCTCATTTTAACATTTTAATGCAGAAATTTCACATATTACAGTACATTTAAACCACCAATGAGTTTAATGCAACAATCTTTCTTTGCAGCAACTGTCTGATTTTGCATACTGCTCATGCCTCTGTGCCACAGAAGCCAATTGTTGTACAAAAAACATTAAAAATATGTAAAGGAGCCACAGTGATGCATTGAGTGACATTTGTCATTGGGGACAATACGC
Source organism: Lutjanus argentimaculatus (assembly GCA_034769285.1). Taxonomy (NCBI): domain Eukaryota; kingdom Metazoa; phylum Chordata; class Actinopteri; order Lutjaniformes; family Lutjanidae; genus Lutjanus; species Lutjanus argentimaculatus. The sequence continues at coordinate 776,926 of JAWZSL010000021.1, read as the reverse complement.
TAGTTGATTAATAGATCAAAAGAACATTAATTGCCAAATATTTTCATTAATGATTAATTGTCTCTCTCATTTTTCATCATTTATGATAGCAAATGAAGAGTTTCTGTGTGTTGGACTGTTGGACAAGAGAAACATCACTTTAGTCTCTGGGAAATTGTGATGTGCCATTTTTCACGATTGTTTTGCATTTTATAAACTAAACTTTATAAACTAATTAATTGATTAATTGTGAAAATAATCAGCAGATTAATTGATAATGAAAAAAATCGTTAGTTGCAGCTAGGACTGCTTGACGTGGTTAAAAAACTCATCTTGCAATTATTTTGACAGATACAGTGATTGTAATATAATTCATAATTAGTGGGTGTGATCATTTTGCATCACAATTTTCATTTTCCCATTTAAAAAAAAAATGTAAAAAATCATGGTGATTTGACATCTGTTGTGGATTTGTTGGGTGCCAAACAAACATGTTTTCTTACATCTGGAAAACAAGATTTGTCAGCCAGAACATTTTTGCAGCTTCATTATGAGGCTATTTTGTCACACATTTTGCCTTTTTCCAAAAAACTGCAGCTTCTGTGATTTGGAAACATGGCACTTAGCCATAGTGCGATTCTGATAACATTTCAAAGATATTTTAGAGACAGATGATGAACTTCAGCATCTTTCAGCATTTGGGTCAATTAATTTTTTTCAGCTAATCTTCCAACTGCATTTTTCTGTAAATAGATGTGGGCAGACTGGGCAGATGCCATGCTAATTATTACGCAGAAAAACAAACTACACTTGCCGTAGTGACTGCAATGAGCAAATATGTATGCATAGCAAAATATAGTCTCACAGTGTTTTTATTTGTCTTTTGTCCACAATTGAGTTCTATGGCATGGCAGTTATTTCAGGTTGAATCTGTTTGGTAGAGTCACTGTTGGTTTTAGTCTCATTTCGGGAATTGTTGTCAATACAAACAACAAACAACTGAACATACCTGTGGCTTTTAACAGGGTCATAGTAGACCTTGGCCAGTCCATTCCCAGTTCCCACCATTATCTGGTTAAGTTTTGGGTGCCACAGGCAGCGGATGACACTCTGGAATACACAGAGAAATAAAGATACAGTTAAATGTTTTTTTATCCTGTAACTGAAGGTGGCACACGAGAGGAAAGGAGGTCATACTTAGAAATAGCAGCACACAGCAGGATGTAAACGTTGTCTGTTGTGGGTCAGATTTGCAAGAATGTTTCTGCTTCTCATATTTTGTTGTCGGGAGTATTGTGAGTGTGTGACCCAGGTTGGTTGTGGTACAGTGGGGATCAGTCCCAGCGTGCTCTGCTGCTCTAGTTGACTATATTTGGTTGTTGGGATGAGGGCTGGATCCCTCAGTCTGTGTGTGACAGATGGCCCAGTGCCAATAGGCAAATGTGACCACATTTATCCAGAGGTGTGTGTGTGTGTGTGTGAGAGAGAGAGAGCAAGAGGGGCAGAGAGAGACATACACACACAGTTGTTGAACAGTGATGAAGACCCTCTGTGCATTCTGTGATATGTGAGCTACAGTAGAGAGCCACACTCACTACAGCAGTGCCTCCTTTCTTCACATACTTCATTCGAGCATCACAGCTACTTTCTGTGACAACATGTTTTTAAGGGTGTCATCGATAACACACATCTACGTCTGGTGCAGATGTGTATATGCTGTAGTTGTACAGATTCTTTTTTTTTTTTTTTTTTTTTTGAAAATGTGTGCTTGGCACATCTTTATGTGGAACACAGTAAGCAATCTGGGGGGGTGGCTAGGGCATGGGTGTACGATGGGGGGTGGGTAGGACTACGACTGGGACGTCCAGATTCTGTGACGGTGAAAGCTGCTTAGCGCCCAGCTGTTCAGCTTCCCACCAGGATACCAGGGGAAGGAGTCTCAATCACACACACACACGCACGCACACAAGACAACAGCCAGTATGAAGACAAGTACTTGTGTATACATGCATGACTAGTTGGTGATTTTAGTTCAGTAAGTCAATATAAAAACTATAAAATACAACTTGAAGTGATCATATAAAACATTAGATCCAACCAGTATATCTATACTGAATGAAATTCTGTCACCACATAAATGTACATAAAAACACAAACATGCTCCAGCATTATCAGGCAAATATGCAACATAATTAAGACTCTGTGCCCACAGTGAATTAAAATCATTGACAATCTGCTTAAATTTAATTGAAACCCCATACCATACAGTACATATCTGCACTACGAGGCCAGCAGCTCAGTGGTGTGTAGCTCATGGGACAGATGAGGGTTAATCTGCTCAACCAGATCATGAGCCGACTGTAACTGATAGAAAGATCTGGAAAATGCTTTAAACAGGATGTGCTTAAGATGAGCCTCACATATTCCATTCATACATCAGCAGATACTCCAGCATAGCTGCCAACATTTAGGTTTCAAAATACATGAAAATTTTTTTCGGCATAGGTTGGAGTACATATAAATGGAAAGCCTTTTTTGATCCGCAACAGTTTGTTCTGCTTAAGTTAAACCATTATGCTATTAATACAAACTCAACACTTCCTGTACCAGTTTCAAATTAAGACCTCTGGACAGTGTAAGTCTGTAATGAGGCAATGATAAAATTGTAATAATTCCTGTGATGCACTTATTAATTTAATAAATACACTTCATACAGCCTACATTTAAAATTCATGGTTTGTGTTCTTTATCAGTTTATAAATGTAAACATTATGGTAATTCATGATGTATTTTTTAAAGTTTTTCAAAATTTCTCTTCTGGGTCCTGAGCTGGAAAAGTCTGGGAACACCTGCTGTTGATAACATGTATAAATAATTCTGATAAGTGACTTAATAAGCACAAAGATGAATATGTTTGCACTGCGGAAAATGCACTGTATTATTTCAGCATATAAACAAATAATTCTGAACTGTGACAATCTGCTGTACTTGTCCTGAGCTCAACACAACATGTATCAACATGTATGTATGTATGTATTGTGAATAGTTGAAGTCTACTGCCTGTGGATGTGCTTCAGTGTAAATGTGTAATGGGTTATAAATTGCCCCGTCAGGGTTGCTAAAGCAACGCTGACAGTCCCTGCATGCGAGGGGAGGCAGAGATGACAGTTAGGAATTCTGTTACACTCCACAGGTGCTGTAAAAGCTCGCGGAATTCACCCGATACACAGTTCGGCAACAAAACACAGAACAACCCAAATCAGGCAGTGAAACCCAAAATAAAAGCGACGATACAGCCAGGTAACCGCAGCCCAGCCAAGTTCAGAAAACAACCTCAAATCATTCTGTCAACAGTGAAACAAGTCAAACAGAAAGTGCATAGCAGCCTAAAACAGACCAGTTCAGAGGGGCCCACCCCAGCTGGATCCACTGAGAAGCCCAGAGCCAAGCTCAGCTCAGCCCGGTCCAGCAGTGACACTGCTTTCCAATATTCAGAGCAGCGTGTTTACACTCTAGGAACCCCTGTTTACGCTTCACGTCCACCAAATTACATCACATCATAAGGGAGGAAACTTTAATCAGTCAGTTCTTCAGTAGCAGCCTTCATTGTCCCATCAGATTAAAATACCGAACGCTGATTAGGAGTAAATAAGACAACAGCCACTCGCCCAATATGTAAGCTGATTATGAAATAAAGTTATGCAGAACTAATGGGACACAACAGCCACAGCTGTGTTCCTCGTTTAGTAGCTGGTGAGTGGATCCAAATGTGCACTGCTTCTGACAGACTCAGTTACACAGGCCAACTGAATGCAGCAGGGGGAAAGGAGAACTTGAGACTTAGCACCTCAGCTACACACTGAGTGGGCACACGTCCGAGAAGTGTGTAATTAGTATGAACTGCCTTACTGGAACAACTGGCTTTTACATCGTGCAAGATTTACTTGGAAAGATGCACAAGAAAGAACTGAGTTAAGGCCTCCCTTTTACCTTTCAAGCTTGGCTGCTCTTACTGAGGATGAAAGACCGACCGTTCGTATCAAAGGCCTCCTGGAAGAGCAAGGCACAGGGAGCAGCCTACTGTTTGAGTGCCACCAAGCATGAGATGGTAGGTGTAGCATGGGTTAACGACAAATAGTGGTGACCCAAAAATAGTTTTCACAGAACGAGGGCCTTTTAGACTTCAGTGTACACCTGTAATCACCAAAATTTTAATATTGAGTAGGTCCCGCTCATGCCGCTAAAACAGGTTTGACCCATCAAGGCATGGACTCCACAAGACCAATGAAGGTGTCCTGTGGTATCTGGCACCAAGACTAGCAACAGATCCTTTAAAATGAGTAAGTTGCAAAGTGGGGCCTCCATGGATCGGACCCGTTGTTCCAGCACATCCCACAGGTGCTCAGTTGAATTGAAATCAGGGGAATTTGGAGGCCAAGTCAACACCAGGCCACCTTTCATTGCTCAGTGGTCCAGTTCTGATTCTCAAATGCCCATTGAAGGTGTTTCCAGTGGTGAACAGGGTTCACTCCGACCAGTCTGTGGCTATGCAGCCCTATACCCAGCAGGTTGCAATGCACTGTGTTCTGTAATACTGTATCAGTGCCTTTATAACAAGATGATCAATATTATTCACTTCCCTGTCAGTGGTTTTAATGTTCATTGTCATTCTGAATATCAGACTTCAAAATGTAAAAAGTATCATATCAGGCATACCCTGATGCCACTTTTTCTTCTTCCAGTACCAATTCCTATACAGATAGATACAGACACAGATTTTACTGACTACCAATCCAAACCCAGGGCTCTCTGTCTTTATTATCTAAAAGTCTGACAGTGACTAAGAAACTGTATGTACTGTCGACCAGTCACATCTGGCCAGTGCCCAATCCATTTAATAAGATCTGGTCTATCAAATTGGTAAAGTCTTTTATTTTTAAAAAATAGTTTTTAGGTGCTATTTTTATGCCTTTATTACATCGCAAGAGTGGTGAGATGACAGGAAATGAGGGATGATGAGGTGCAATAAACGTCCTCACCGGATTTTACAAGTGCAGGCAAATCACAAAATACAAAGTACTGGGAGATACACACATGCATGCAAGCAATACATGTACAGAGAGTGTGCAAGGGCTGCAGGTTGGTATCCATTTGAAATTCAGCCAAAGGCTCAGTGCTTTGATAGTCAGCAGGGTCTCACCTGGTTTCTGCCCCTTTTGATGGACTAAGATAAGCTTAAGAGTGTCTGACGTATTTACCAAATGGGCCTAAAACAGCCTCCACTCCCAAGCACACCCCAGAATTCAGGTCTGGGGTTATGTAGACTGTTTAGTTAGAAATGATTGGTGGCCCTTCCTTTCACTCGCCTGCCTGGTACGCCACTTTATAAAGGCTGCACTTAAATTCTCGGGCCATCCGAGAAGCAGACGGCTGATGTAAACATAGTAAATAGCACATTCATCAGGTTCACTGAGTGCATGTCACCCAGAAATAACTGATCTGCTGCAAAACTAAATTTCTTTGCATCAAAATTATTTTCTTTAAAAGGGGGTAAAACTACCAATACAATTTGACATGGGCGATACTGTTACACTCAGATTGTGGTTTACATACAAAAATGTTCTAAGCTGGGCAATCTGGCAGCTAACCCTATCCCCTAAACCTTCTCTCTATACTATACTTCTCTAAACCTCTCTACATCTGTCCAGTGAATGTCAAAATGGTGAAAAATAAAATGTCTCTGGAAGTTTTTGAGTTACAATATTTGATCTATTATCAACAAATGATGATCTAATATAGCCCACTTTTCTGAATTGTTATTTCTGATATTGACAAATAGCATGATTCTTCAATATAACATGTTTTTCCCTATGCCCTGGCACAACCCCCATGGCCACCCAAGACGAAATGTTGGTGTGAAAACTTTTATGTAAACGGAAGCCATTAAATGAAGTTATATGACGCGAATGGCTTCAAAGCATATTTCCATAGACTATGATTGAAGTACTTCAATCATTACCATATAAATTTTGAGAGGTTGGTACAATTAAGACAAATAAAACCATTGCCAAGGCGACTGGCAGCCAGTATCGGTCTCTAGTCTGCATTGTTTTTTGTGGCACTGGATTGCATTTTGTGGGAAATCTGCTGGATTTCTGTGAAGCACAAATGGTGATCAGACAGGAAGAGGTTTTGCTGTCCTTCCAGTGAAACTGAACTGAAGCTTTTAGAGTTTCTCACAATGGTAGATGGTGAAACGAGTGAAAGGCCAATGGAAAAATCACTTCCAAATGTTTACCCTCTTCAGTAAAGAAGTGAAAGAGAAGACGAACGTCCACAGAGTGGTGCAAAGGAGGAGGGTTGTGAAGTTCTAAACAGACTCTTTGACCCAAAGTGTCTGAGGTCTTTCTTTGATGCTGCCTATAGTGATATCGTCACCCAAGTGAAGTGGGTGCAAATGTTACAGCTGATTCTGTTTATGAAAGTTTATGTAGACTCTGCAGGAAGACCTCTAATACAACATATGATGACCACTGCTTGATCTGAATGACAGACATCCATACATATGTGGATTATAGGACTACTACCTACCCTCTGAGTGACACAATTTATACTAGCGATGATGACAATTAATCAAATTGATTATTTGGTCGTTAAGAATTTGAACAATCAGGTAAAATTTAAACTAAATACTACAAAATAAAGATCTGATTATTTTTTCCGTGATTATCTTTATGGGTGCTCTCTGCATGTTTTTGGATAATTACTGTGTTTATAATGTTGGCCTCTACGTCTTTTTTAGGCAATGGAATGTTGTAAGAGGACATGCAATATGTTGCTGCAAAAATATAGCTTTGATTGACGTGAAAAAAAAATGCACTTGGTTTTGTTTGGTCTTAGCAGATTTTTATGTTTTTTATTTTAATTAAAGAGCACAACTTTTGCACAGTTCTAGATTGAAGGGTGTGTAGGTGAAGGCCATAGGTTGACAATAAAAAAATAAAAAGTCTTCTGCACAATGTCTTCTTCACTTGCAATCAAAGATTCAATAATAACATTTTGGTATAACCTTCATTTTTTGTTTTACTTTTATTCTTTTTTAAAATTACAATTAATGTGATTAAGGACAGGGCTTACAATTTGCAACCCTAATTTATACTGAGCATTCAAAAGTATTTTAACTGGGGTGTACTGTTTAGCTCTATCACCGCACAGGAGCTCCAGCTACCTAGAGGAGACAAATGCAGTAGCAACATCATCTAAACAAGAAAGTATTTAGAAAATGTGGTTTTAATTTGAGAATCACTTGCACAAACAATAGTGTAACATTACTGTGTGACAGAGATTATTGTTGTTGTTCCTCTTGACTGAAGGAAGGCAGTACACCAAGGTACTGACAGTGACTATATATTGATGTTAAAAATGCTATTCTTAGCATTTTTAGTCATCAAAATAACAAACAGTGATCTCAGTCAAATCTATTTTAACTCAGCATCATTCTTTATCCTAACTTCAGATGACTGCACTGACAGGCTCAGACGCGTGTGCAGACTCAAAAGCTGACACAACTTTGAATTCAGCAGTGATCCGTCTATGTAATAGACAGCTTAAATGACTCTAAAAGGAATTATTTAGATATGGAAATGACAATAAATAAAAATGAATACACTTTTTCTAATTGAATTAAAGTCAAAATCTCAGATAAAGTGGGTCAACCAAAACACAGACCGCCCTTCCTTCCCCTCAGTTAGTGCAACTGTGTAGCGGGGTGTACATTTAGTCTTGATGCTGTGCCAAGGTTTTGCAAGCTCGCAGCAGCTGGCTGGCAGGACAGGGGGATGCATAGACACACAAACCCAGCTTTTGTCTCTTTCCCCCTCTCTCAAACATGTTCCCTCTGTGGCCCATGTGAAAGTGTCATGTCTTAGCCAAGGGGACCAAGTTAGAAGCCATTAGCCTCTGTCAGACCTCACTGTTATGACTACAGATATACAGTGCTAAATCTGTTGAAAAGGAGAGACAGGGGAAGAGAAGGAGGAGCAGGAAGCAACAAAAAAAAGTTTTTGTCCTGAAGACAGCACCTCTGCCCTTCATTTCAGCACCTATGGCTGGTTGCCTTCCCCAAATGGATTTCTGAGAAAGGAGGATTAGTATAAAGTGCATAGTATGCTAACGTGTTTGACAGTGTAGTCGGTGCATGTGAATGGAACATGCTTATAATTTAATTTGAAATGTACCTCAAAGGCAGTGCATATAAAAGCGTCAATAGCTGTTCTGCCAAAGCTTTGTGGGAATAACTTGCAATAAGGAAAGGTCACATTACTCTACTTTCTCATAGCTTGCCTCAAAGCATTTTTTTTAAACTTTCCTCCTTTGCCTGCACTCCCCTCCATAACTCTTCTCATCTTCCTCTGTATTTTCCCCGAAATACTGCCACCGTCTATCTTTCATCCAGGGTGAAGATGGTGAGGAAAATATTTATTCTGCTATGCTGAGACACGGGATTTAAAAAGAAAATATCTAGTCACTACCACAGGAATCTCTGATTTACAAAAGAAGCAGAACTAATTTCTCTTTCTGTGTGACAATTATATTAATTCAAATGACATTTTAGAAGATTTACGTAGATTTGAGTTTTAAGCACTTTTAAGCACTCTGTAATTGCCAAGAGTGGAAGTAATAAATTACAACTACTCACGTTACTGAAAGTCTTTTTGGGCACTTGCACTTTTAGTATTTTTTCCAATTTGTAATTTTACTCTTTACTTAAGTATGCATCTACCTAAATACTTTTAAAATCATAATTTGCTACTGAGTAGGCTTACAATTTGAATTAATATTAGGGCTGAACGGTTTTGAAAAAAAAAAAAAAAAAATCTAATTCTGATTATTTTGACACCTAGCTATGGCCCCCTCAGTTTGGCCATATGCCCCTCAAAAAAACTTAGACATCCTGCAGCCACAGTGGCCTTGATGCCCCACACACACTGCCCCAGCTGATTTCTAGTTTTGTCCTCTGCCACTTTCCTGTCAATACTGTTTTTAGACACCAGTGTCTTTTGTTGTAATTCAGATTGGACAACATCAAGTGAAACACTGTACACATAACCAGTGGTGTGTTAGATTAGGTTAGAGAAGAAGGATGCGATTATGGACAGAACTGTTGATGTGATATAAATGTTCTTTAATTTGATTTGCTTTGATTTGATTTGATACGTCTAATAACACTCTCCAAGTCTGTGGTTTACACTGCAGACTGGAGTCTCTGTTAACAGTGACAAATTGCTAGATTTGCATTAAATATGCTCATCTCTTCTTCATAATGATTTATCTTAAAATAATGACTTAGTATCTCTCATAATGAGTTAGTGTTTCAAAATAATGACTTAGTATCAAAAAAAGACGAGTAACCTCAAAAAATGACTTAGAATCTCAAAATGCTCTCATTATTATTTAATGACTAATTTGACAAAGTTGTTCATTAATTTAAGATACTAACTCATTATATATCACACTCTTGACTGACTTCGTCTGTACTTAGCATTAACAAATTAGGAAAATTTTGAATAAAAATAAGATCATCTTTAACCCTAAAGTTTATAATTTCCTTGGACTTAAAATCATTGTTTTATTTCATGGCTGTGCTGCCCTGGCATTTGGCCTTTGTGCCCTAAAAAAATGATGAAATTCAAGGTAGTAGCTGAGTAATACTTCAGTAATATAAGAGTACTTCTCTACTTCTCTACTGTAAAATTCTGGATCTGTCAGTCTAATTCCTGTGGGTTACACTACCACATAGTTGATGATAGAAATTAATAAATACCGATTTAAATAAATGATAAGATTTAAGGTATAATCCGTTGGAATAATCCTATGTTGGGATAAATAGGAAATTAAATAAATCTCCATACCAGGCCAGTCAAATCTGCTCAGCTGTCATAACAAGGCCTTAAACTACTCTGTTGTGTTTTCAGGCAGCTATAACCAAATAAAGATATTTTAAGAGTGCAGTTTTGTTTGAGCCCAGACTACTTATGTGGAGAGAGAAATGACATGCACATTGGTTCCATTATGTTTCATTGTGGACTCATTTTGTTTCTTTTCCACTGTGCATCATTGTGGGTCATTTTGGTTTGGAACTAACATATTATATCAACCAGCTGAAAAACATCTTGCAATAAGTGCAGTTGTGGTTGTGGGGATTGAAGCAGAACTTACTGCATTGGTGACCTCAATTTCATAGACCCGCTGAAAGGAAGCGCGGTCAAAGAAAACCAACTTCCCACTTCCCTCGTCTTTCTTCACTGAGGTTCCCGTTACAAGAAGTTTGTCATCAGGGCTAAAACAGCAGTCAGTCCTTTAAGGGAAAATGACACATTCAATATCATCAGTTCATAATTCTCACATAATTTACTGTAATCAAGCAGATTGTAATTGAGATGACAGATAAAAATACTCACATTGCAAAGAAGTTGGTCAGTCCAGTAGCTACATTCACAGGTTTCTTGAAGTTGCGTATATCCCACATCTTCAGAGTGTCATCACCTAGACAATAGATGGAGACACCAGGTAAACAGTAGAAAGTCATCACAATAGAACACAGTAATGTTATTTACATTGCTAGAGCTAAGTAAATACTGCCTTTTCCTGACTGTACAACAAGCCAGTAAGAATTATTTTTCATTTACATTACAGAAATATGTTGAGTGAAGGCCCCTTATACAGAATTATTCCTGTTTGTCTTTGGGTTAGAAACCTCCTGACTAAATCACAAACTGCAGAGAAACTCATGTCTCTCTGTGTATAGATCTCTTGTGAGTCCTCTATGATATGTTGATGGTGGTCCCTGTTTATTTGCACACATGGGCAGAGAGCAGCTACGTCTGCTTCAAAAACCATTAGGACTGTCCTTTTTTGGGCTCTGGAGCTTCAACAGTAATTAACAGCAAATATTCTGAGCACCGTAATTAACCCTCTGTGCAACTTGGACTCATTTTTGGGCCATTTCGGCTTTCGTTGTACGACTGTTGAGGCTGTGCTCATGCATATGGCATCGTTCTTGGCATGGGCTAATGTTTTTTGACCAAATTTGGAATTTCAACCTCACCTATATAAACCCTATAATATACTGTGTACTCAACTGCCAACTTAATTTACCCCTTGGGCCCATTTTTAGACCATTGACTTCCATCAAAACCACACTTTTTGACCTCCCTGCCAATAGACCATCAAAACAAGATTAAAGATTAAAATATTCTTTTGCTTCCCTGCACTTATGCCTTGAAAATGTAGTTTTTTATTTGATGGTGCTTTTTTTTCAACTATACCATCAGCTTCAATTAGAAACTTTTCTCTTTTATGGAACACCCATGCTACTAATGCTGCCGCAGACAAGCTGGACTTTAAAGGGTTAAAATCCTGAAAATGAAGATGAATATATTTTTTATGATCAACACTGAAGTAAAAAAAAAATTGCAACAATAAATGAATATCATATTTATATTAATCACAAATGCCCAAAAATGAGCCAAATGTGTAAATTAAGGATTTTTTTAAAGGATGCACTGGAGATTAAGAAGTCTCCGTGTTTATTGATAGACTATAGTGATGAGCGCGGGTCGACCCATAACCCACAGGTTGGGCAGGTTCTGTTGACTTACGGCTTCAGCTGGGGAGGTCAAATGACAACGCACCATTCCGAGAAAGTTAATAACTTAGTGAAATAGCACAATTTCTGACAGACTGGAGTGAGACCAGAAACCGTTTCAGAAAGCTGCTATCATGCCGCAATCTTCTTTGCTATAAAACATCCTCGGTGAGACGTCACATGTCTTTTGGACCAATCACAATCAAGATAACTGCATCATTTTTTCCCTCTGAAACATGGATGTGTACAGCGGACAATAGTTTTGAGCAGAGCCATAGAAAGGAGTTAAGTCTTGTTTGCTGTTGACTATGTAATCTGCTGTTTAATGAACTTAACATAAGGTAACTAGTTGCTAAAGTAACGTTAACCTACCAAATCAAGTTGAAGGGTGTCGTAACGTAACCAATGAAATTTTTTCCAACCTGTTTATAATGGAAAGCATGCCAGCTTATTAGCACATCAGCTAACATTAACTTAAGTGAATTGTGTATTAACTTACAACCTTACTGTTACAATTCAGAATTAGAGCTGCACAATTAATCGCAATATTATCGAAATCGCAACATGACCATGTGCAATATCCAAATCGCAGAACCAGAGCCAAATCGCAATTTTTTGAAAGGAAAAATATGTGAGAAAACAGCATTATAGTGAAGTTCTGTGATGGTGCAGAGACGCCCTGGCCTAAAAATCTTGTTCTCCAGATATAAGCAAACATTTGTTTGGTACAGAACCCAGACAGATCACAACAAATGTCACATAATCACGATTTTAAAAGATTTTTCTTTTTCATTGAAAATAAAAATTGTCATATCGCATATCGCAATTTCAGTCAAAATAATCGCAATATTACTTTTTTACCATATCGTGCAGCCCTATTCAGAATCATTTTACTGAGTTAAGGCGAACTCCCACTGCATCTGTATTGTTATCTGATTTTCACGCACATCATTGTCATAAGTTACAAGAGAAATAAAAACGAACACGTAATGAAACAAGGCCCACAAGTACTCAGATCCTTTGCTTGAGTAAAAGCATTAATACCACAATGTAAAAAAAGTAAATGTAAATATGTATGGGGACATTTTGTAATGTAGTACTGTACTGTACTGTAGTATCCTACTTGGTACTTTTTACTTTACTTCTACCTTAGCACATTACTTAATACTTTCTACTTTTAGGGGATTAGTTTACAAACATGTCACCAACATGCAGGTTGTGCAGTGTGGATTTGCTCTCATAATGGGTTGGGTTTGTGCAGATATTAAAGATTCTGACCTATGCATCACAAATAGCCTCCATTTAGCAAAAATAATAATAATGATATAATAATAATAATAAAATAAAGGCTATCCGAATCCCACAATTAAAATATCACTTTGGATGAAGCACTAGACCTAAAAACTGGAGGCTCTGAGGCTCGGTGGTTTGGAGGATATTGCAAGACTAAGATATTTTTCTTACCTCCGCGTGAAGCAAGAGTCATGCCATCATAGGAGAAGGAGAGGCAGGAGGTGTCTGATCCTGGAATGTGTGCTTGCCGACAGTGGAACTTTGTATGGACCTGAGAAGAAAAAGAAAAAACAATCTATTGACCACAGAGATTTATACGGGGTCTGCTACAGTTTATGGTTTAGCAGCGATGTGTAACACATCTACAGTTTCAGACTCAGTCTCAATAATAAACAGCAATGACTAGGTATTAACGCGCGACTTAAAGGCCGGTATGAATAGCTCAAATAAATTTTAAATGCTATTTGATTATTCCATGTCATGTGCACGGTCTGTTTATGAAATAAAGCTGTAACAAACTATTATTTTCATCGTCAATTAATCTATTAATTATTTTCTCATTTAACTGATCAGTGTTCCCTAAAGCCCAAGGTGACATCATCAAATGTCTTGTTTTGCCCACAAAGAGTCAGTTTACTATCTTGAAGGACTGAAGAAACCAGAAAATATTAACATTTAAGACTTTGTAATCAGACTTTTTTTCTTAAGAAATTACTCAAACCAATTAATCAATTCTTAAAATAGTTGGCGGTTAATTTAATAATAGATTTATAATTGATTAATCGTTGCAGCTCTAGTATGAAAGTCCAAGTGTAGTAGAAAGGTCATGATGGCAGCAATTCACTCCTGTGTGTGTCTAATTATAGTTATGTTCAAGTGAAAAGTAGAAATACTTGAGCAAATACAGAATCAACTTAATTTATTTATATACTGTTAATATGTATCACAGACGAGGACATTACATAAACAGAAAAGACCTAGACGAGATGTAATTGATCATTAATTACAGAACTAAATGAATAAATAGTGCAGTCCTGGCTCTCTCTGCCTTTTCCATAAACACGCTGCCTCGGTCACTACTGATCATCAATATTACACAGAGTTCTTATAATCTCCTGATGCACCACAGTATGAAACTGTCAGTGCTCTGCTTCAGTGGCAGATATTTCAGTTGGTCATTGCAGTAACAAAAAGACCTTTTCATTCTGTTTCTTCAAAACAACACACGGTTTCCATTTCCTCTGTGAACACCATACTACATATTTAACTATGAAGCCCACTACAACTTATGAAATACGGGCAGCGTTACACACTGTGCCGACCGCACTCTTTAGCAAGACTGCAGACCACAGACATTTACCTTGGCAAGCTTAGGTGCCAGTCTGACAGATGTTTCTTTGATTTTTTTTTTCTTTGCTCCTACCTGAAGTAGTATCATAATATTCCTGCTTCATATAGTTTACCAGCCAATAACTCACACCAGACTCCTTTTTAACTGCAGCCTGGGGCTAACATTGCCCTTTTGATTATTTCTTAATATTAGAAATCCATCCTTAAAGTGTTATTGTGAAAAGTGTTAACTATTTTAAGATGTCACATCAAAATGCCAATGACCACCATATTCAATTACAAAACATGGACAAAAAATACATGTGGCAACAGCAGAAGTTTGAAGTTGAGAGGATTGGTGTTGAAAAGCATGATTTGCCTTTCAATATGCAGTATGCATGGAAAACAAAGTTCTTTTTAAAGTACAGGTTAGGGAGTGAATAAGTAACACTCTACAATTTTACACATTACAAAGTTGAGTTACTAGTAAAAAGGAGTGCTGCTTAGCCTGTTATAAAGTTGTATAATGTCTTCTTTGCATTCAAAAGAGCTTTGTCAAGTCTGAGAAAATACAGGGTTATCTTGTGATAACCTTAATGTTATCAGGGTCATCTTAACTTGAGCTTGGATACTAGATTTGTTTATGTCTGTGTTACAAACTGAGGGTTTTTTTGATAGAAAATGGCATGTCCAAAGCAGGAAAAATCTGATGAAGAGCTACTGAGTTGCATTATTATTCATCAGGAACAAGAGCAAAATTACTATGAACCCATTTTTGATTAGGGACGCATGAAATGGAAAAAACAATTGCAATTGCGATATGACTCATGATTGGGGAATGATAATTATTGCATCACAATTTTCATTTTTACTGAAAAACGCTATTAAAATCAGGATGTGGCATTTATTGGAGTCTGTACCAAAACAAACATGTTTTCTTACATCAGGAGAACAAGATTTGTAGGGCTGTAACTAATGATTATTTTCATTATTGATTAATCTGTTATGTATTGTTATTTTCTCAATTAATCAAATTCTAAAATTTCAGAAAATGGTGAAAAACGTCTTGTTTTGTCTACATCCAAAGATATTCAGTGTGCTGTCACAGAGGGCTACAAGAAGAAACCAGGAAATAGTCATATTTGTGAAATGGAAATCAGAGAATTTGGACATTGTTTACTTAAAAAAAAAAAAATCAAAACGATTAATCGATTATTAAAATAGTTGTTGTTGCTCTAAAGATTTGTAGGCCTCTCTGCAGCACAGTAGTACTTCATTATAATACTGTTTTGTCACACATTTTTCCTCTATTAAAAAATTGCAGCTGTGATTTTGGATATTGCACTTGGCCATATTGCAATCAATAATCATTTTTCCAACAAAAATGTCCCCATTTCCAGTAGTTTTAGCTTTTAAAACAGAAAAGTTATGGGCATTGTTCTTTAATGTCAAACATTTTACACACCAAACAATGAAGAGAAAATCGATAATGGAAACAAGCCTTAGTTTAAGCCCTAAATGTGAGTATAGATATAATTCTGAAACAGAGATGGTGCATATTCAACACAAGACATAGCAGCTTGCAACGTAAGCGAGTATTGCAGCCTCCCAGGCAATGTTTCCACCATCAAGGTCTTCGTCAGGCAAATCATGTGTTTAATTCTGCCCTTGTAACTATTTCCCTGGCATGTTGCTATATATGAGAATGTGATCTTGGCTGTGATGATCAGCATGTATCATTGAAAACCAAGTAGGCTGACTGACATTTCAGTCGAGGGTCATTATATAGAGGTGAGAACAGACTGATTACAAAAGCTGGAAGGAATGGAATCTCACCTTTGTAGTTCATAGGATAAAAACAGACGATGAGCTCTTTTAAACTGTTTTAGGTGAAAGGGGAGTACTGGTGGCATTTTAGGGACATTTTGGAAACCATGAAAAATTTCCATACATGCATTTAAAAAGCCCAAAACATTCCTAATTAATCCCAGCCACCGTGGCCATGTCTCCCTGCAAACAGAAGCATTTTAACTTCTCGTCTGAACAGCTGTTTCTAAGATGGCCAGCCATTGCATATACTTTCTCAGTGCTCACTCTGAGCAAGTGGTGCACTACTGTAATGTAGTGGAGGGTGAGTGTGCCAAGGTCTGCAGCTCCAGGCTGGAAATAACCCAGCTCAACACCCCAACACACACATAATTCTCTCTTTCTTTCTCACACGTACACACAAAGGAACAGCAAGAAGAAAAGCTCTCGAAAAGTACACAGTCACTCAAAATGCGGACAATGAACAAGTGAACAAGGAGATAACCAATAAAGGTATAAAATGATGTTAAATCATTGTATTTGTGTCACTCTGACTAACGTAAGTTTTTACACTAGATTTTAAAATTGCGGATGCAACTGATTATCTTCATTGTCAATTAATCTGAACATGTTTCCAGTTCGTCATTTATTCCATAAAATGTCTATCACTATTTCCAGTAATGCATGGTGACATCTTCAGTTTGCTTGTTTTGTCCAGCCAGCAGCTCAAAATCCAAAAGTTTTTGATGCACAGGGACATAAAATGAAGAAAGGCTTCATATTTTCATATTTGAGAGCAACTTTTAACAATTCATTTTAAGTAATTTATCAAGCCAAAATGTCATATTAATTATCACAATTGTTGCTAATTAAATTTATGTCAGTAAACGAACCAACTAATTGTTTTAGTACTAACTGCAATGCCTTGTTGCCTTTCGTCCTCCTGCTCACTCCCACATTTACCTCCCAGTGCCTCAGTTTTACCTGGACTCAGTACAACCAGATTACAGAGATCGATCATTAAAAGACAGCAGTGAAGCAATAGTCCGGGAAGTACGCTTGCTAACACTCAAACAAACATAACCTTGGTTTATACAGCTACATTTTCATCAATTCTAAACGGAATGCAAATAAATCAGTGAAAAGAGAATTGCAGCAATACAGGCTTTTGACTCGGCAAGCTGGATAAGGAATTTGAAGTGAGCACACAGTGTGGAAGACAGATAAGATAGAGAAATGTAGAGAAATGCTGGCTAAAAGGAGCAGGAGAGAGTGGAGAGAGTGGAGCGTGAGGTGAATGAGCGATGTGTCTTTATGATACAAGAAGGAAACGAGGCCATACTTCACTTCCAAAGTAAATGGAGGGAAGTTATTAACTTGGAGGAGACAGATAACACTGTTACCTTGAACTGTAGATAACACGGATTCCACTTTTTCAGGCCTTGGCCATTTAGCCTCTGGAGTGTCTCCAGGGATAATTTTCTGCTTCCCATCATCATTTTACTCATATACTACCTTTGACTCAAATCCATTCTGCTCATTTGTTATCTAAGATTATCTTCCTATTCTTTTATTCTCTGCACTGAAATTGACTTGGTTGAGAAATAAAAGTCAAGAGGTCAATTTAATATAAAAAAACGACCTTTCCTAATCTTACAGCAGGTGTGGAACAGCCAGGCCACGGGATATCTCTGGCCTACTAAACAGCAGCTAAAGCATAATGTGTAAAGCTTAAACCCAGTCAAACACACAAAACTCTGCCATGAGGGTGCATTGACTGTGACTGGGCTTTGAGAATTGACTATTTTATTTGACCAGCCTAAAACAAAGACATTTGGGGCCCGTTTCAATCATGCAATCACAATAACCACTGCACTGCATGTGTTGTGCACATGGACAATGGGAGCGTCTCCAAACATACAATATTTCCATTCATATAATTGCAAGCACATCTATGCATGGTAGGCACAAATGGGTCGTGTGGGGTCAACAGGAAGGTATGCTAATGAACCATTTTCTTGTAATTATCTTGTGTTGTGAACTGTTGCATGAAGGTCAGTGGCACATCATAAAAATGAGTCTTGTGGAGATGATAGTCCATTTGTCTGAGAGGTGCAGAGTTGCAGGGTGAGAATATATGGCACCAAACATGTAGATATTACACCATAAATATAGTGCAGGGACAAGGTGATGAAATCTGCTTTAGTAACTCCAGAGAGAATTGCGAGATGTGTTTGTTTTCTCTAAAACATGACCTCAAAGAATGTTTTTAACTATAGCCACAAGTTTTCTCAGGTCAACTAGTAAGGAAAGTTATGAGTTCTTGTTCGGTCTGTGATGAATCATTCCGCAGCTTTTTTTTTCCTCTTTTCATCTGACTCTCTCTTTCTAAGATTAACACCATCTGCTCTTACACATGCTGTGTTTTATCCCCTTTTATGTTATATTGTTATGTTATACTGTCATCAGTGTGTATGAAAAGTAGATGTCTTAGATATTTAAAAATATTCTCTCATCCTGCCAGACAAACAGGTGGACTGAGGAAAAGGCAACACTTGTCCAACTCTGGGCGCTAATTTTCAAACTGGACTCCAGAGACCAACAGGGGTCCATGAATGGGTTGCAGGGGGGTGCCTAGCAAAAGGAGGAATAGAAGTAAGGTTGACAGTGTTCATTGACTGTAATTATTGTGATCCTAATACCTGTTATCTTCAAACCTAAAAATTACAAAAAAAATACTCAGAGAGGATTTCTGAAGACAAAATCCACTCAATTTTCTAAATTTTAGTTTTGAAGATGAACGTCTTCATAATCATTAAAGATTAACTGAACAACGATGAATGAAATAGCGTTGGCTGTTTTGATTGATTGTGGATTAGAATGAGTTGTTTATGTCTACGGAAGCATGGATCCTTTTACATGGATGCCACGTGTTGCACCTCCATGTTTCTACAGTAGCCCATAAAAGACAAACCAAATACTGGTTCTAGATACTGCCTTTCATGTTTTGCACTAGTTTCACAGACGCTGCAGTTTCCCCTACATGCTTGGAAGGGGAGAGTGACACAAGGTGTTTGCAGTCTACAAGCTCACTGCTACATGCCATTAAATCCTACACACTGGTTTTACTTTAAACTTGATCAATAATCTCCATCAATAAGTAAAAGTAGTTAGGGTTATTCTAGCTGCTTATTGCAAACATACACCCTCTCTTGCTATTTCTAGATCATTCACTGCTGTTGTGAAAGCTTGAGTGTTTATTTACTATCCTGATATTGGCTGGCATTGGTAGATGCCATGGTGTTTGCTTCCTGTGATAATCTACACAGCCGGTTTATGTAACTGGATTCTCGTGCACTGTTTGAAACTTCTCTCACGTCTTGTGACATCCTCTGTAAACTTCGCCCTTCTCCCTGGCCTAAACAAGCATCACGCTAAAGTGTCATGGTTTTATTCAGAAAGCTAATGTGCATATTTTTCTACACACATATGCATTTATACCTTTCATATAAGATTGTGCAAACATTTATATGCACATGCACAGAGCCCTAACACACATCTATTCCCATTCAGCAGCAGGAGTTGATAAATAGCTGAAGGAACACAGCATTGGGTTTCATCCTCAGCAGACTATGATAACAATCTACCGCAGGGCCAACTGTTCCTAACCACACTATCTGACTATCATTATATAAATACTGCGACACTTTGACTTTCCCCAACCTCCATACTTTTACAACCGCACACCTGAAAGACTTAATGATGCCCACTGTGCAGTCAGTTGTAACATCTCACTCTGACCTCTGCTACTTTCTGAGGATCGAGTGGCCAAGCCGCACACAAGTCCTGAACAGCTGCTCTGATCTTTCATGGAAATCAACAAGTGGTGATGGTGAAGCCGTGTATGTGTGTGTGAGAGGATCACACGGGAGTGAGTGCTCACATAATGTGAAAGTGTGTTCCATTAAAGTAACTGTACTCTATGTCTCAGCTACAAACTGCAAAAAGACTAGGACTCATGTCACACATGCCATTTCCAGGTCTTTGTTCAGGATTAATGGGCACAATACTGAATGCTCAAGCATTCACTTGATAGAAAACACCTCTTGAAGGTTTGTCTCCACATGTAAAAAGGGTTGAGGGAGGATCAGGCTGTGTGACAGTGACTTGATTTACACGCACAAAGAATTCTGATTTTTGCCCTTATTCTGAAAAAGATAATATTACTACTAAGCTGTTTATATGGACAATGAATTTTCCATGAATATTCTTATTTACATGCAGCCATGCATACCTTGATTATGGAAAAGTGTAACGACTGGAGTCGCTTGAGCCATTTTGCTTCTTTATGTTTTCACTGGTATCAGACTTGTTCGACCGTGTGAACACAGACTCCCTCATTCAACCACCTTGTTGAAAAGGTCGGCCTCCCTCCCCTTAAAGACCTATCTTTTTAATCTGGCTTTTAATTTTTAATTGGTTGGTGATACAATAACCTTATTTTTTACATTATTTTTATCCTTGATGTTTCTTTTACTTAAGTCTACTGACTTTTGAAAATGTTATTGTTTTTGTTTTATTGTTGTAATTTATATTCTCGCAAAATTATCATTTATTGTTTTCATTTGCTTCTTGTCTGTTATTTTAGGCTGCATGTATATGTATGAAAGATGCTGCAGAAACAAAAGCTGACATCCAAGTCTTTCATAATGTTTAAAAGGAGGTGTGTTTCTCCTGACCAGAAATGTGGGCTTTTCTTTTGTGCATGCGTCTCTGCCCCAGCCTGGTAAACTATTAGCTAGTTTGTTTGTTTACAATGCACAGAGCTAACGGTAAACAGGCAAAAGGACGAGGAGGAGAAACTCTGGTAAAAACCTCCAGTTCATATGCATATTCCAAATACACTGGATCCATGTCCAAAGAAATCATGAACAAATCACATAAGAGGCAGCAATTTGCATCCCCATTTTACAGTGTAAAACAGGGCTACCCACCTCAAGGTGTGTCTTCTAATTGAAGACAAAAAGTCTCCCGTTATTTTGTTATTTAACTGCATTTATTATGAAGCAGCAAAATTAGAAAATGTTGGTTTTCATTAGTAGTAACTCAATACGACTCTTAAGTGGAGTTCAAGAATTTCCTCTGTGAGTGGAGTTTTATAGCAATACTGTACACAGTCACATTACTGTGTTGAAGGTCTTTTTAGGCCAGTAACTTTAAATTATGTGCTGGGCAGCATAGGTGGTCGATATGACAATAAAACAGGGTGTTGAGGAAAAGGGAGCCTGGAAGTCATTTTATTAAGAACAAGATGGGCTGAAGGGAAGAATCCTAGAGGAATGAAAATGAAGAAAAGACTTGCTGCACATCGGAATTCGTCCTGGATCAATTTAAAACTTCTTAAGAATCTCTGGTTTCTCTCATAATTAAGGACTGGTTGCGGTGACAAAGCCAGCAAACACAAGAAACAAGTGAAAGTCTGCCATGTCATCTCGTGATAATGCTCCCCAACTGGGTAGTTCATCAAAACCACCTCTTTTGGGGTCCCGCTCTGAAGTCTGGAAACATCCAAGTCCACCAATGACATCATAACATTCCCCAGGTCTCTGTGGTGATGTTTTTGAACGAAGGCCTGCACCCCTCAGTGCACAAACTTTCACAGTGCACATTACCTGGCAACCATTTAGATGCAGCCCTGTAATTCTGGCACCGACCCCTCTGGTCAGAGAATGAGCATGCAATCACTCTCTGTGGCAGTCAACTAAAAGAGACCTGTTTGACTCCCCCATCATAGGATCAATCAGCTCATGTCAGGGTTCAAGAGCACGATGTGTCATCCTCAATAGCTTCTCTTCAGGCTGAGCTCAAGATCAAGGTCATGTACATGATTGATCGTGATTGATCTGCCTGCATATTCTGGCCATGAGTAATAGTAGCGATAAAACAGGAGATAGGCCTCCTTTGAGTTGGGAGGGAGCAGCAATAAAAGCATCGGTGGGTCAACTCCTTTTTAGGCTTGTGGCTGAATTTGAGTCAGCAGCACAGGTTGCTGATTAGGGCAGAGGGCACCAACTAAATTCTTGAGCCATTCAAACAGGACAGGCTCCACTGGTCAGGCAACAGACATGAGTACTGTAAGCTGCTGTGGGACGCAGGGTAAATATTTAGTTTGGAGAAAGAGGGGTAATAAATTTGGAGAGCTTTAACCCAATCACTAGCAGCCTGCTGCTATGAGCAGCTCAGGGTTAGGATGATGGGTAAAGTGGTGGAGAAGTGGGAGTCTATGCAACACATGGATGCACAATAGGAATACGAAAGTAGGTACAGGGAAAATAAACCCTCCATCTAACGACATTTTTTGCATGTCCTGTGATTAGGAAGTTGACTGTTGGAGTAATTATCATGTAGCCTGCTTCCCATTTGACTAATCTGGATAAGCCCCTCAGTCCAATCAAGCTGTTCCAACTCACTAACTACAGCTTAATTGTCACTGTGAAATAACAGAAGCGTTCAACCTTGTCCACATATGGGGCTGGACAGATGAAAGGATATGAAGCAGAACAAAAGAATTAGAGTAGAAATGTGCCAAAACATCAAGGGCAGAAAAACAACTTGATGTGTTGGATACTGGTCTCGTACTGGATTCTGGTTGTCTAAGAAAGTATTTAGCAATATTTGTGTGCAGTCCTCCATCAGTTTTATTTCCCATCTTAAAATGTGGGTTTATAGTGTTTTAGGACTCCCAAATGAGTGACCACAGAGTATTTCTCACACCGTGGACAAAGCAACTTGTGAAACCATTGTTTCAAAAGAGCTTGCCATAATGAAAGACAATACCAAACTGGAATGGTGCCTGACATATGTAATCTTTGAAAATACTGAATTATGAGTGCTGTTGGACTCCTAAGCCCCCTCTTCAAAAAAAAAAAACACTATGGAATGGAAAAACGCCTTTTCTTCATTTCGCCCAATTTCAGTCAATCTAGCTAAAATCCGTTCCGTATCTGGTGTGAGAGACTAAGAGACAACAAAAATATGTATATTGAAAACTTAGAAAAAGAGACCCAGAGAGAGTGAGCAGGCAGGCGTGGGTTAAGGTGTAGCCACCAGTGATAAAAAACATTCAAATGCCCCAGAATAGCTGCTCAATGAAAGATGGAGAAGAGGCATTTTCCAGCCCTGAATGGAAGTCATTTTTATCTTCAGTGACAATTTGTCAAATAACTCAAGTGAAAACAGCCAAATAAGTGAGAGAAATGCTACTCAGGAGCCAAGATCAACTATTACCTCAACTATGTGAATCTTGAGGAATGGAATGAACACTTTGATCACTTAATTATCTAATTAACTAATAGTGGAAAATGTACAGCGGGAAATTGTGATTGGGCCTCCCAGTAACGTTCATGTAACTCAACTCAATCATCACACATCAGTTAATTCAGTTATATAATCAGCTATTTTGAGCCATGCTAGTGGCATGTTGATGTTAGCATTTAGCTCAAAGCACCGCTGTGTCTCAGTAGAGCCTTTCAGAGCCTCTAAGGCTTTGTTCAGACTGCAGGCTAATCAGATTATTTCAGTTTTTTAGGACAGACTGCCAGCACTGTTATTTGCAAGTGATCAGATCAGATTTGTGTGTCGAAACATCATCAACTTATCTGCACGGGTTGCTGTGGTAACGATGTAGGCGTCAGTAAGTGCATATGTTAGTGAGTGGCCTTCCAACTTGGTACAGAAATCTCTTCCCAAAGTGCCAGCAGACATTTTCTTTCAGTATTTGTGCACAAACAGTTGCTCTTGTGTCCTCCATACTGCTCTGCTAACAGCAGCATGGGTTCTGCTAAGTCACCCAGAATGCACTTGGCAACGCTTCCTAACATACAGTGAGTGAGCGAACTCAAGTGGGTGGAGGGTGAACAATTGTCCAGATATACTATGAGCAATGTTGCAGTTAGTGTCCAAGTCTGCCTTGTTTCCTTTAAAACCTCATCCTTTTTGAGAATATTGCTATAAATAGGCTGCTGTGGATCATATAAGATGTGCCGCTTCTCAGCCTCTTAAAAAGTGTTGATTTTGACCAATGAAAATAAGTTGGAGGTGAAGCAAGTGTGCGAAAATTTCCTAAAATAGAACCTGTGTGAGTGTTTTCATACTAGTGACATGTCGCTCAGCCTGTTCACTGACACACCAAGCAGGTTAGGATCTTCATTGGGAAAAAAGAAAATAATCTGTTGTTCGCTCACTCACTCCTTTGCATTGCTTCCAGTTCTGAAGCAGCATGATGCACTCCGGTCACAATGGAGTTGATGTTGTTGTGTGTTGCATTGTGATTGATGCAAAAGACACTTTGAAATCAGATTTAGACAGCCAGTGTCAGGAATGAGACACATCTGTAGAAATCTGATTGGAATCGCGTTTCAGATCATCTCAAATGTGGGTTGGATTCAATTTGCAAAAATCAGATTTCATGAGGGTTTTTGTTTTTTGGTGACTAGACTCTAGAATCACTTTGGACACAATCTAGACATGCCAAAAAACAACAAGGCCTAACATGGCTGCAGAGTCTTGGTTACCAGAGTATAAAGTGACTCGGACCCAAGCTCATTGTCAGGTACCTGGTTACTGCATAACAGGGTCAATACATGTCAGACAAACTGTTTAATAGTCTCAACTACTCCCAGTTGGACAAATGCATTTTAAAACCCGGCATTTTGAATCCTGGTCAGTGTTGGTCAGTGACTTGCTGAACTCTGAACCCTCTGCCCTGTGACCAGATGACCTGAGTCTCATGACTCTGCAACGAGGCCATAACAAACCAGACATCTTATGTTTACAACCCACTGCACAATGTGGTGGTTGGTATGTGTGTGTTTAGAGACTCACGCTGAGGTTTCTGTCCCAGATCTGGATGGTGCCATCCTGGCAGCCTGCTGCTATGAGTTTCCCATCACGGCTGTAGGTGCAGCATGTGGGGATGACCTTCTTCCCCTGGAAGGAGCGCGGTTTGAACACAGACTTGTGCTTCTTATCTGAGTTCAGATCCCATGTGCGCACAGTGCTGTGAACAGAGAGAATATAATTTATTGTCACCCACTCAAAAAATATCTATCCATAAAACATATTTGGTCATCAGCGACATCCACCACAGTGATAAATCAGAATCATATTGAGATATGGTGTGCCCCAGCCATTCTCATGAACATAAGGTTAGGCAGCTACGTGTTGCAGGGTGAGGGGTTAGCAAACAGCAGAACAGTAGATCAGTTTGACAGGCATGTCTGAAGCTCCCATGAAACCCTTGAACCATTACACAACCTGGACTGCTGAGAGGGAGGCATTAAAATGCAGACTTTTCATAGAGTACATGTGCAAAATGTCATAAAATTGAAGCCCAACAAGAATCACTGATGGTCAAGGTTTATATTTCAAACATTAGGCACTTACTAGGGATGCAAGAAAATACTGATACACTAGAGTATCGCAATATTATGTTCTGTGATAATGTATCACTTCTCAAAAACACTATATCGTGATATTGTGATACATACAAAGATTAATGGTTCATTTTGTGTTGTTAATCCACAACCACTAAATAACAGTGTTGTTAACTATCTTCACTGTTCTTATTGCATTAACTTGATGGTGTTATTTAAAAAAGAAAACAAATCTATTAACGAATACCATATTTAATAGTACAATTAATGTTATCCAACACTAAAGAATTTTTAGGCTATATATTTACACTTAAAAAATGCAAAATGAAGAGACCTATTCTTCCATCAGTTAATGGATAACATAAAACACATCTGAAAGTTGGGTATTAATTTTCAAATGATCAGTAATTACCCTGCATGTTACTTAATTATCTGTTAAAAGTCCTTGAAGCAAGCAGATTATTCAGGCTAGTCAAAGCAGTCATCAGTATTTCTGCATACTTTGAATTTCAAAGTAGAGTGGACGACGATGTGAGAACACCAAGTTGTTTAGGTTAAAACAAGGTAGAACATTTCACCTTTGACCCTGATGGCATGACTTGCTGTCTAGAGGATGTCGAAGCAAGGGATGATGCACACAACTTTTACCCACCTAACCTAAGAATCATACCATGTCTTTTAACTCATCAGGGTTTTTTGTGAAAACTGCAAGAAGATGTAAAAGGGAGGCAAAATATATCAAAAAAAGAGAATGAATATAAAAACTGATAAATAAAAGACAAAATGATCAAAGCTGTAACAATTAATCTGTTAGCCTAGTTGATAATTTTTACATATTTTTTCTTATTTTGATTTAAAAAATGTTAAAATGACTATGGTGTGATTTTTTTTGCAGGAATCTGTTCCAAATGTGTTTTTAAGTCTGTAGAATCTGATATATAGGACAGGACATCTCTGCTCACAATATTCATAATTTAAAGTTTTTGACACACATTTTGCCTTTAACAAATATTGCACCTCCTGCAATTTGAAAATTGCAGAAAGCCATATTGTGATTGCGATAAAATTTCGATTAATTGTGCAGCCCTAATGTGGACAGAACAAGACATCTGAGGACGCCATCTTGGGCTTTGGAAAACACTGATCTATATTTTTCTCTAATTTCTGACCTAAATAACTAATTAGGTACTCAAGAAAATAATCAACAGATTAATCTACAATGAAAAGAATTGTTAGTAGCAGTCTTAAAAATGATGACAAAGCAGACAAGCTGAGGTGCCCATCACCAAAGCAAGTGACCTTAACAGCTTTAAACGTCCACATTTATTTATTGAACTACCTGACACACACACACAAACATGTTTAGCCAACCTCTCACCACACCCACACAAACACTAAGACCAGACAGAGCGTGTCCAAATGTGTCTGTGACCCACTGCTTGCTTTAGTGAGCATTGTGACCTTTGGGTCATGAGGTCAGCAGAGGAGTATAAACATAAAGGCAG
Source organism: Lutjanus argentimaculatus (assembly GCA_034769285.1). Classification (NCBI taxonomy): domain Eukaryota; kingdom Metazoa; phylum Chordata; class Actinopteri; order Lutjaniformes; family Lutjanidae; genus Lutjanus; species Lutjanus argentimaculatus. Next base: position 749,933 of record JAWZSL010000021.1, on the reverse strand, counting down.
AGCTGCTACTAACAGCCAGGGAAGGATTCCTCTGCGGCCCGTCTACAAAGTCACAGACACACACACTCAACTGTGTTTGGATAAGTCTAACAATGTGATACAAATGCCAGCTGAAGACATATGGTTTGAGTGAGAACTGGCAAGGGTCAAATAAAACTCTGTTTGATGCATAGTTTTGTTTAAATCCACATAAACCAAAGCTGCTAATAAATCAAAAGATCTCCTGCTGGAAAAAAAGCCACGTATAAAAGGAGGTTGCCCAGTACAACCTGCATTGTACAGTAAAGTGTTTACATGAACAGATATACATGTGTATTAATGTGTGTATGTGAGAGTGAATGAGGAAGACTGATAGCCATGGACTGGATGACAAATTGGTCCACCTGCTGCCTCACACAGACATCTCAATTTTGTTTACAGAAGACTGTGGCGTCTGTCAAGCCAATAAAGACAACATAACCTTTTGCGTAGCACACAAAACCTGGAATGCTATTTATCGTAAGGGCTCTTTCCAAAACATGGCATCGCTGGCTGTCAGGGGGATAGAGCAGAGAGGCTGGAGCCCACCAGTGTTGAGCCAACCTCTAGCACAGGGCAAAGACTGCACACCCTCACCTGTCAGGAGCGAGACACAGAGCAGGGCAGGGAAGGGAAAATTCTCGGCTCTAATACAACCCCAATCCCAAAAAAGTTGGGACATTGTGTAAAAAGTACATAAAAACAGAATACAATGATTTGCAAAAAATTTTTGACCTATATTCAATCAAATACAGTACAAAGACAATGTATTTAATATTCAAACTGATAACCTTTATTTTTTTTTGTAAATATACCCTCATTCTGAATTTGATGTCTGCAGCATGTTCCAAAAAAGTTGGGACAAGGGGCATGTTTACCACTGTGATACATTGTCTTGCTGAAATAAGCAGGGACGTCTCTGAAAAAGATGTCTGGATGGCAGCATATGTTGCTCCAAAACCTGTATGTGTAAACCAAAACCTGTACTAACACACTCCTGTACCATCACAGATGCAGACTTTGGAGTTCCTTTTCCTCTTAAGAGGTCACGATGTCCATGATTTCTGAAAATGACTGGATTATCTGCCCGCTTAGTTTTTCACAAAGTGGTGAACCTTGCCTCATCCTTGCTAATGAATGACTTTGGCGGATTCCCCTTTAATACTCAATCATGATACTAACAATACCTGTTAGCAATTAACCTGTTTACCTGTGGAATGTTCCAAGCAGGTGTTTTTGAGCATTCCACAACTTTCCAAGTCTTTTGTTGCTCCTGTCCAAACTTTTTTGGAACATGTTGCAGGCATCAAATTCAGAGTGTATATTTACAAAAACAAAAGTTTCAGTTTGACATAAAAATTCAATATCATGTCTTTGTACTGTATTCAATTGAATATAAGTCTAAAAGTATTGCAAATCATTGCATTCTGTTTCTATTTACATTTTACACAACATCCCAGCTTTTTTTGCATTGGGGTTATATGCGGGTACCCTAGAATTGTTAAAACTTTCCGTCTGCTATTAGTGGAACAAAAATCAAAAGAAGGAATTACAAAAATTAACTACAGCTTCATATAATTAAAATCGTGCCTTTTATTCCAGAGGGAAACATCTGGGGCAGTCTCTAACCTTTTTGTCTCAGAGGAGGTGGTTGTTATAGGAAAGTAATAGCATTGAAAAAGTACGAGATGTCAAAATATTGACATGCAGTATGAGGAAACCACACAAACTTTTGAGGACAATACTTGGGCCCACTCCTCTTCCCTGCAACCCTGTTTTCCCTTCAATCAGCAGCCCCCTTTTCCCGCAAAATCACTTCAGAAACAGAGGGGTGAATGTAATAAAATGAGACCCATACATCCTCAGTCATGCATGTGCACTTTACGAGGTAGCACAGTCACTCACACATCAACTGAGGAGTGACATCTCCCCTGGCCCCAGATTTTATCTGTCTGCCAGGTTACAGGCCTAGTGGGGGTGATGTTTCTGGGATCACTTTCCCAGATGATGTGATAAGGAAGAGAGAGGGATAAGACAGGCGTACGTCTTGTTTAAGGTTGTTTATTGGTCGAATTCCAATGATGGGGACTGGCTGTGTTGCCCGATGGCCGGTTGACTGACTAACTGGGGCTCTGTTATGAGAAAGGCGGATTAGGAGGGGAGGATGCTCCATCTTGCATCGCAGCTGAAGAAGATAAAGTGGGGAAATAACAGGAGGATTTGGGAGCAGGCGTACACACAGTGGCACTCATGCAAGGAAGCAAAAAGAAGAAACACTATGGTTGAAGCACAGATGCACTGTGGGTAAAGCGAGATACCGATTCAAGCAAATTCACAACATTATTAGTGTGGCTCAAAAGTGGAACATCAAGCAGAGCAGGTGAGACCACACACTACACATACAAAATGCTTAACTCAAGCTTAAAGAAGCTAAGACAGCTCTTCAGATTTAATCAAGCTACCTCACTGATAACATGTCTACTCACTACTTCCCCATACGGAAGTGGCCTCACATTTAGTTCAATAAGAAAAGAAACAAACACTGTATTCACACACTGAAGAACTAGAGGTCACTGTCAGTCACAAAGTCAGCCATGACTGTAAATTGAACAAGAAGGATAAATGCACTCCTTGAAGGTATGGTATGTGCGTTCTCGGGCAGGATATGGAACACTTGCAGTGTAAGGCGGCCAACAGTTGGAGACGAGCTGGACTGTGGATGAACCTGATGTGTTAACCTGCGTGAATTGCCCCAACATGCTTATGCACACTATGTGATGTCTGTCCTCACTCTGCATCCCTATTCTGTCACGCAGATTACACTTAGTGATTTAGCACTGATACCTTTTCCCCTCAAAAAAACTAAAGTAAGCTTTTACCAATACTGGACTTATAGAAAAAACACACTTTAAGCAAAGTGCTGCCTACTCACTTGCAAAATTAGAATTACTAACTTGCAGTTGAGCAGTGTCTATCAAATTGGCATATGATGTCCCAGTGAAACCTTGTAATGGATGATGAGATTGTTGCTGGGTTTAAAAGGGTTTTTGTCTCCGTGCCACATGCCTGTAACTTAGTTCAGTTTCAGTAGAAAATAATAAACGAGATTTAGGCAACTTAGGCAACAACTCTATGGTAACTCTGAGGGGACATACCACCTCAAACACAGAGGGCTTTTAACTTGACTTTGACTTTGAAGGAATGCAGAGCAAAATTTAAGATATCGTGTTCACAAGAATGGGATGGACAGACATACAGACAGATGTACAGACAGTTGTGAAAACGGCTGTCACTGGCACACACTCATAAAAACCCACCACTTATTACCAGGATTTATCCAAGCAGCACATCTTGAATCAGCTCTGTGTGACATTCTATTTTTTGTGGATGCTGTCCAATGATAATTCCCTAATATGTCACATGCATCACATAATGTGTTAAATTTAATCACATGACAAAGACAAATAGTTTGTTTCTCAGCAGTGAAAGGACCTGCCATGTTGTGCTCTGGGTCTCCTCGCGTTCAGCTACACATCCAAATCCAGCTGCAGCCCTGACAGCAGGCCAGCACAAAGGGAATCCCTGGCATTCAAACCTCCTGGAAACATTCCTCAAATTGTGTGTATGTGTGCGTGCACATGCGCAAGTGTGTCTCAAGACTCAACAGAAGGAACATGTGGTCCCAATTAGAAAGTCGCCATTTGTCCTATCCTCTGCTCCACTGGCTGAAATTTCAGTCACAAAAAGAACATAACATGAATTTTTGATCGTTCTTCTGGGACACTATAAAACAGCATAAAGTAAAACCAAGAATCAGCCATGTCTAGTCATGGAAGCCACGAATGGAAAGCTTTCCACAGCATCAGTTATAGTTTGTTAACCATGGTTTGTTAACTTTAAACAGAATTTGACAATTTTCAGCCACTACTGTTTAGGATTTTGTTCATTATAAAAGGCCACAGCTCACAAAAGTCCCAGCCATATTTTTGGTTTACTTCAAGTACAGTCCTGCCAAAGAAATACTTCCACTGGGAGTAAACCCAAAACATACTGCCTTCACTTTCTGAGAAATAAATCTGCAGTTTTCAAACAGGTGTGCAGTCTTTTAGCAGCGACTCTGTTTAAGTGGCTCAGTGCTTAATACGCATTTAGCCCCCTTGGATCAAACATGAATAATGTTGGAAAACATTTTTGTCATTTTAGCATTGCATGACTCTCAAACAGAACGACAGGAGAATGTGAAATGTTGACACATTCACACCAGTTTGAGCAGAAATGCTTTTCACTGATGGACTTCGGACGCACAGTTCTGCTGAGGCCTCCATTCAACACTCAGGGTGCAAGGACAATCACTACCACCCCGCTGCTGCATTATTAGGCTTCACCAGTACTTCCCGCTCATCCACTTCCTCTCTGGGAGAAAAAGTCTGGGTAAATGAAATCATTCAAGGAGCTGGGAGCCAGTTTCTATGAATGAGATTCCATACAACTAGGAGGAACCTTTAATTAAGGTGCTGGGCGGTCCAGTGATCATGCTTAATAACCTATTCAAATAAACACAACAAAGACTCTAACAAGGCTGACACAGGAAGAAACCCAGAAAACCCAGGTGTTTGTCTGATGTTTGAGGAGATAGAGCCAGTAGCAGACACCCACTGGTCAACTGCTGATCCATTCCAGAGAGGCCCACTGACCACAGTCTGGCTTCTGCAGACTGTAGTTCAAAGGATGGCTCTGAAGTGGAGGGAGCAGCACAAATCAAAGGTGGTGAGGGACAAAGACAGGAAGAAACATTGTTTGATGGTCCCACCATAATAACTGGAGCATTACTGATGGAGCTGAGGAAGGATGAGCAAGAGACAACCACCACAAGAGAGTGTAACTGGTTGACACTCCTGTCAATCAAGCAGACATGTTCCCAGACATAAAAATCAAACCGTTTTTGTTTGTTTTTTACCAAAATCCCCACCAAGACTAATTGTGCAAGAAATTAAGTCAGCAATCTAGAGTAAAAATGTTGATGATAATGTTGATTGTTTTAACACAGAAGTTGACAGTGTGGGCCGGTCGTGTGTGCTGAGATTGCAGAAGCCCTCATGATTTCTGGGGCCAGTTCCAGCGCGGAGGATAGATTTGCTGAGTAAAATCCAGAACCCTGTCATATCTGGATGGATCAGCAAATGCCTGGTTGCCTTTAATGTACAGCCATAGGAGCTCTACTTTAATGCTTGGCTCAGACAACAGGAGTTTTAAAATCCTGACTGAACTTATATTATTTTTATTGTACCAGAGGGAGCAAAATCTCACATGATCTCATGGGGAACATGATTTCACGTGATCTCATTGGGAAGCAGATATAAACAAAGTGGAGACAGACATGGCGCAATAACTTGCTGGAGTAATGCTTTGCAGTGAGAAAAAACAAAACAAAAAAAACAAAGCAGATGGATTTAAGAGTCTGGATGAGAAAATGTTGGGCATATACAGTCAACACAACTTGCTAGCTAATGTTAGCCTCAACGCCCAGAGTTTACCATTGCTCTGCAACACTGCCAGCTGCTTCTGTCTCCTTGCAGACTTGTCTCTGTCATTGGCTATTCCAGTACTGCTCACAATGTACTGACAAAATCCTCTAGAATCAATCTAAACTTTTTCCTTAAGGGTCCCCAGACCATACTTTCTTGCTTGAAGGATCTCAGGTTGTCCTCTCAAAGATGCTAAAATGTATTATGGCAATGCATGCTACAATCTTGAGTCATTAATTGTGAAAATGAGGAGTACAGAAACAAGGACTTAAGTAATATAATCTGTATGTTTGGCGCCTGTTTAAACCCTCACAGCTTCATTCTGTTTGCACTGGAGGAATGAGAGAGATTTTGTCTAAAGAAGTGGGAGGTTTGAGGAGTAGTGGTTCGACCAAGAAAGTCAAGTACAGCACTTAATCATTAAGTAGGCCTTGTACTGCACTCCACATTACTAATGTGATAAGTGAGAGTGCAATATGAGAGGTTTGGCTCTCACCTGCAAAATCACTACAGGCAGTCCCTGCCCCTCTTCGTCACTGCTTCTTCCCGTCTCTCAGGTTGCTGTGCTGACCTGCTCTGCTGCTGTGAACTCTCCTCACATGCAGCTGCTCGGCCTGTGAATGGTTCCCTGTGCGCTCCTCTCCACTGTTCTCCTGTGAGCTGGCCAGGGGCAACACCCAGTGCTAACGTGCCAGGGGAGGATTTCCAGAGCCTCAATAAGAGCTAAATAAACCAGCCTCCACATCTGGGAGAGCAGTAACACTGGTAAACACTGGGCCGTGGCCTGCCCACAAAGCCAGGCCCTTGTTTCCACTTAATGATGATAGCCCTGGGTTTTTGCACTGCTGCCTGTCACACTCACTTAGACTCATCGCTGTGGTCAGACTCAAAGTCACACGTATTCACTCACAACTATACACAGGGCAAAGGGTTACAGCTTCCTCGGTCACACAGGACTAGTGCGCCTTCCAAGGAGGCAGAAGACTGCTAAAGCTCTGCATTCTGAAGCAGAAAGATTATAAATATGTTTGTGTGACATCTTATTAACTCCAGCATTGTTGCTCTGGCCCAAATCACTGCATACAAATAAAAAGGGCTGCATTTGGACAACATCCAGTGTAAAATGTGCCATGTGTCAAAGCACAGCTGTGAGGACAAGTTACCCTTTCCAGAGGCATAATCTGTACTAGAGGACTCCCTGCTGGTGGCAGAGGACATGAGAGTAAAGAAAAGTGTTGGAGCATTGCCTTGGATATGGCATACACAAATTAGTTGCCCAGGAAGGATGAAGGTTATTAAATATGTGACATCTACAAGGAATTTCACCTGACAAAATAAATGGCTATTTTTTGCTGTGTTTGGATTAACTACCATTAACGACCATTGAATTTTCTTTTCTGTTTTATTGAACCTATTTTGTTTGCGTTTTTGTTGTTGTTTTTGTTGTTAGAATGCAGACCTTGTCGAAAATAATGATGGGTCACAATTTAAGATTGTATCGTTGATGAGGGTACTCAATAAAAAGGAATTATATTCAAGTTATACACGATGGATGTGTATGTTTACTTATATTTTTGCTATTTCATTTAAGTTGATCAAATAGTAAGATACAGATGTTGAGCTTTGCATTTATGTGGAGTACATATATGTTGGTGTTAAAATTGTGGGTCTTTGTTTTATTGATGTGGAAAGTGTATATTGTACATGATTGTTTAGCCTTACAGTATATATAATACTGCAGCTAAAACAAAGACAGAGGGAAACATTTTGACTACAACTCAGAGAACACAACACTTATTTGAAACTCACCCATCATTGGAGCAGGTCATGAACTCTTCTTTAATCTTGGGATGCCAGCAGCCACAGTTCAGCATCGCTGTGTGGCCCTGAAAAGAGCAGAAAGTGAAAATGAACAAACTGCACAATTTTAACAGGCAATAAATTGTTCCTGGCCAGATCCTGTGGCTAGCTTCCAGTCGCTTTGAGGTCCAGCACACACCTGTGAGTCTGTGGTTTACTGTGAATCCAGTCTGCAACATGCACACTCAGGACTGCCATTTGCCCTACAACTGTTTAGAGACCAGCTGTAGCAGTTTGTAGCTGGTAAGAGTTTGTGAAAACATAAAAAGGGGAAATGTCAACAGGAGGAACTAATGGAGGTGAGTTCATGAGGACATATTTTTTAATCTCACTGTGCACAAATTATGTTCAAAGACAGCTGTTGTTCTTCATTGTTAAATCTTGAGCCAAAACTGCTGCGCAAAAGGTCACCAGTTAATTATTCCAAGGGTGCTATTACGTTTTTGTGACGTTGCATTTTCAGAGCTGCACAGTGTGAAGTGCATGGCAACTATAAGGCCTGTATCCACAGAGACTCAGTCGTCTACTACGCAAACAAAAGTTCACTGGAGGCACATTTGTTGTCTTAATCTGAATGCACCTTAAAGGACTCTCCCTTGAGAAAAGGATCTTTTTGTAACCTTGACTTATGGCCTTCCTCTACATGTGGTCTTTGCCTTACAACCGAGTCAGTGAAGTAGTGCAGCAGGCTTGCTTCAAACAGCAAGATCCTAGAAGAGTAACTTTTAGACATTTCCTCTGCTGGAGTAGTCCTGCGGAGAATTACTCATAACAAATGACTTCAAAGCGGGATAACCCAGAGAGAGGCCTCCCCCACTGCCAGGTCAGAGAGGAACACTTCAGTGTGCTGTAGAGAGACTTCAGACATGACATACCGCTATTTGACAGGATGCCCAAGAAAGCAAAGCCTTGCATGAGCAGAAGTTGACCAAATGACATCGGTATGTGTTCATCAGGAAGAGAGGCCTGCCTGTTCACTGTCAAATACTTCAAACGAACCACTTTAATAATCGATAAGAGGGAACTGCCTAGGTCTGGCAATTTAATGACTAAAAAGGACTAATAAAAAACTGCTAAGTTGTTAAATTTCATGGTAAAATACACACCCTCAAATGGGCTATGAATGGCCGCTTCCTTGCTCTGTGCAATAACATCAAAATAAACAGAATCATCCATCACAGGAGCTTCGCAATTAGGGTGAAGGAAGCCCTACCTTCCTGAACACATCTGATTCCTATTCCTCAACAGTTTAAGACAACAAATTGCCAATGACTAAAGAGAAACAGACTGATATCTCGTACTAACAGTAAACAAAAAGAGCATGTTAATTCCAAACAGCACCAGGAATAGAAACCTCCCCGATGACAAGAAATTACTTACTGGTGGCAGTAGATGTATGTCCAGTTTTTATTCAGTGTAATTACATTTAAAAACAGATTTCTGTATTTTAGGGGAGCAACTAACAATAATTGTCATGATTGAGTATTCTTTTCTTGAATAATCAATTAGTAGTTTGTCCATAAAATATCAGAAAATTGTGATATTGCCAAATGATTAGATGACATGCTCCCTGATTTTAAGTGGTATGAAAAACTTGTTTTTTTGTCATTGGAGAGACTATCACATGTACTACGAGACATTCTCGAGGAGTTTGTAAGGGACTCTTCTCTGCTTCTAGCAATATATACCTGAAAGAGGAATGTAATAAGTATGGGGGTGACAAATATAACAGAATAAGTATATAAATTACAACGTATATGTTGTAAACTTACCTGGTTGTGATGATTGCTATTGCTCTATTGCTTACTTTCTTACTTTTTTGTTCATATGCTTGTTTTGTGGTTCTCATTGTATTTTTCTCATAACTGTGGGTCTCTGTTTTGTATCACTTCTGTATTGAAAAATAAAAATACTGACACTGAGAAAAAGGGGAAAGCGTGTTCACTGTTCCCAAAGCCCAAGGCAATGTCCTCAAATGTCTTGTTTTGTCCACAACCCAAAGATATTCAGTTTATTGTCATAGAGGCATAGAGGAGTAAACAAACCAAAAAATATTCACAAATGAGAAGCTGAAATCAGAGAATTTTGACATTTCTTTAAAAAAAAAAAAAAAAAAAAAAAAAAGTTGGATCACTGATTAATAAAAGTAAAAATCAAGTAAAAATAAGTCAGAGACAAGAGAAACAAGAAAAGTTTGCACTTAAACTCTTTTAATCTGTTTTTTTTATGTTTTGGGGGCTTTTACGCCTTTAATGGATAGAGCAGCTGAAGTGAGGACAGGAAATGGGGAGAGAGAGTGGGAGATAGCGTGCAGCAAAGTGCCACAGACAGGAGTCGAACCCACGGCCGCTGTAGAGGACTCACAGCTTCAGTACGTGGGGTGCATGCTCTACCAACTGAGCTACCTGGCCGCCAATACTCTTTTAATCTTATTCTTTCAGTTTATCTGTCCAGCAGAGGACAGACTAATCTATTACAACTAATCGATTAATGCGCTAATCAGCAGCTCTACTGTATTTATTAGGTTTAAGTTTCGCAGAGCTGAAAAGACTGGTTGATTAATCGAGTAGCTGATCTACTAAGAATTGGAGCTGTATAGTCAGTAAATCAATAAACCAAATTGTCAGAAAATTAATTAACAACAGTTCTGACTGATGATTGATGAAAGTTTAAGTCATTTATGCAAAATATTGCAAAAATGTCAAATATTGCTCCTTTTCTCTGTTTTTCCCTCTTTAGATTTTGTGCTGCTGGTTGGACAAAAAAAAACTATTTGAAGATTTTGGGATAGTGGAAGCAGTGCTGAGGATTTTTCACTATTTTCTCTGATTTATAGAACAAACTATAATTTAAAAAATCCTACTGCGTGCGTATAGAGACATCCCTGGGGCAAATCTCTCTGCACACAGTGGGATGAGGTAAGTAACTGTCTGTCAACAGAGGCAGAGCAGAAGCAAGGACTTAATTATCACATGAGACACAGCTAATCGACTGGGACATTGTCAGCGGGCCAAAACGCATTCTCATTGAACCAAACTCTACCATCAGCTCCAGATGGGACTGAGCAGGACAAGAATGTAGGACATCCAGGAAAACACTACTTGCAATCAATGGGCCTTCACTTGTTCAAGTAATTCATATGGGTGGTATAAACCATGTCTAAATGCAGTGCAGCTGGCACAGATGGTTGGTGACCACCAATACAGCTTCCTTAAACACAGTAAAACCCAAACATGGGAGCTCAATTAGGATCCTCCTTTGTAGATGCAGGTACAAGCAAGAGATGAACCACGACAGTCCAGAAAGCATGTGGTGTTCCTCCCCCCCCCGAGACTGCCTCTGGCTGGTCACACAGCACAGAAAATTATCCTCACATACAAAAACAGACCAGCTCATGCCCACACCTTGCTACCATTATGCATTGGCAGGATCTATCCACAGAGGAGAGGAACAGAACATCCAGCCTGTGTTTAGAATTAGTAGCCACTCTCAGGCACGCTCCTGTTGCTATGATGTGCAAACATGAATACCTGTAACATCTTCAAATGCTCTCACATTAAAATGATAACAAAAGATGTACTTTGATGATATTGTAAAGTGGCGTGGGAGAAAGTGAAAATTGGATTTCAACAACTACAAATGAATCATTATGTTGCTTCATAACAATTTGATGTGTAAATAAGAAACATATTTACTTCCTGATATGCCTATTATGTCAATGTTACATTAACAACTTGTTTCCACTACAAGTTGCCAAAAAAAATATCAATATTCATTGCAGATTAGACCACTGTGTGGACCACCTGGGTCTTATTTTTATAATTTTGATCAGTAATTATTACACTGTACTCATCAAGAATTGCTAAAATCTGATAATGTGGCAACACGGCTAAAAAAGTCAGGCAGGGCAGGAAACGCAAGCTGACCAGACAGGTTTCCCAAACTTCTTTAGGAGAGACAATGGAGGGAAACTGAAATCGTTGCCCAAATTCCCTGTCAAAAAATCCACCTCGGTTTACAGATCAACCTCTTGGTTCAAAACTTTGACCCACCGTACTTGGTGTAGTTGTGTGCGTGCAGTTTTCCCGTTCAATGAGGGGTTTTTGACATTTCTGGTGCACTAACGTTTTTTTTTCCTCCAAATAAAGTAGTCAGAATCTGGCTGAATTGTTGGATTGTTTACGACCTGTCTGATCATCTGACCGCTTGTGTTTATTGCCATCAGACCTTGTTGCTGTCTTGTCAGATCTCAGCAATTACTTTGACTGAGTACAGTTATATCATAACTTGACCAAAGCTTAAAAAATATGACCCAAGTTGGAATAAACCTGAAGTACAGTATAAGTGAGCACCACTTTACCTTGGTGTTTGCCATATCCACAATGTACTGGTCTCCCTTTACACATTCCATGACATTGAAGCCATCACGATCCAACACCTTGGCCTGGGCATTGCCAGAAACCACCAGGATGACGTCACCAGTGATGCTGTACTGCAAGGACTTGATCTGATGGCTGAGGGGACACACATGAGAAAACATCTGAGACAAAGTAGACATCTTTAGTTTGCATTTCTGTGGTTGTGATAAGTTCTGATAAGTGCCTCATGTCTGTTTGCAAACCATCTGCAAGCTGTGACTTTACAAGACTTCTGCACCAAAACATTGTTATACCAGAAGCCTTTAATTCCTCAAAGGGTTCAGGGACAAAAACAAAACACATGCACACATGATCACATTGAAAGAAAATAAACATAGCAAAAATCTGTTATTACACACATGTACAACAGCAAATTTAGTGCTTTTCAGGAAAAAGAGATAGTTTCCAATAGTCGGTGTATTTTTAACTACAGTAGATGGCAGTCGACACACCCCCATTTTGGAGAGGCAGAGAGGAGTATCAGCACGGAAACTGAGCAATATACTGCTGTGGACAGGGTAAGCAGCAAAATGTATTCTAGCCACCTAACAAAAAAATATCAAAATCAGTTTAAGTATACACCATATTTAGAATATTTGCACTGCTTTATCTTGCTGTCAGACAGCCTTTTCCAATGGGGAACTGCCATTACAAGAGCCAAATATCGCTCTCTCCAAACCAACCTGACTCCTTAAAGAAAAGCAATAATTTTACCCTGCAGAACACAGGAGTTATCGGTCTACTGCTGCCTTGATCGGTTAGTTTGTTTGCCATTGTGTGACTTCAGTGAGTTGAGTGAGTTGAGCAGTGGTAGACCAGTAACTCCCATGTTCTGTGAGGTAAAATGACTTATTTTATCAGTGGAGTCTGATTGCTTTAGAGAGAGCAATATTGGGCTCATATAACAGCAGTTTCCCCTCAGAAAAGACTATCTGATGGCAAGGTAAAGCGCAGAAAATAATCTAAATATAGCACATACTTAAACTGATACTGATTTTTTTAAAGTGGCTGAAATAGGTTTTGCTGCTGACCCTGTCCACAGCAGTATGCTGTGGACAGAAGCCAAGCTTCTGTGCTGTTTTCCAAACTAGGGGCATGCGGGCCTCCATCTACTGTAGATAATACACTGACTACCTCAGACAACCCCACTTCAAATGATCCAAACTACCCCTTTAACACAGCAGGGGGTAGATGAGGCACCAACATTTCTGCAAAAAGTTCCCTAATGCTGAATGAAAGTGAGATCAGCACCAGCGCTGTTTTTAGGCTAATTGGGGGACTTTGGCATCTTCAAAGACTCACTACATACCATCAACTGCTCATTTTCCTCACTGTTGACTGAGCTCACAAGTTGCCTTTTTGGGTCAGGAGCAAAAGGAGCAGTGGACCTCGACAGCGCAGCTTTCTATACGAAGCCCAGCTTGTTAGTAAGCCAAACAGGCTACTGGATCACATCGTAATCAAATTAAATGTAGCGTGAATTTCTGTTAATAAGCGGAGGCCTGCTCCGGCTCAGCCCACTGGTTCCCAAAAGCAAAAAAGAATTCGATCTTTGATGACGGCCTCAGTGAAACACAAGAATAAACACACACAGACACACAAACACCCACATATCTCCGCCATCTGCTTCTAAAAGGCTCATTTTGAATGAAAAGAGAGGATGTCACAGAGTTAACATGAGGCTCGATGGAGCTCAACAAATGTGTGTGTGTTGTGTAGACCTTGGCGCACATAAATGCAGTGAGTGTACTGGATGTTTGCATGAAACTAATTAACCACATGTTAAGCAACTGTGTTGATGTTCCACGTTGTGTTCTCAGAAATGGACTCACCACTCACAGGGCTGGAGAGATCTGAAGGCCTGCAGGGCCTGGTCCATCCCAGCAAAATCCCAGAACCGCACATCATAATCGTAACCACCAGTCACTAGACGGGCTCCAGAGGGGTCTAAGCCAAGAGCTGATACCTGGGGAGACAATCAACTTATTTACAACTAAAAAACAAGCCATCATCAAGACACGGAAGGCAAGGAGAAGATGTTGTGTAATGTCAGAGAGAAACCTGCAACCTCTCAGAAAATTTGGGGGCCATTTATTAACATTCTGCCTTTTTTGGAATTAGTTCAACACAGGTGTATTAGCCTTCTGGACCAACAGCAACTTAATATATAGACTCTATTTTTTAGTTTTTCTCTATTATTCTATAGATCTCTTATTAGATCTATATGTGTCTGTCCCTCCAAGATTTCACAGGCTTTTTTTTTGGTATTGTTAAAACCTGAAATGCCTGATTTCACTGCAGCTTTTTTTTTTTTTTTTTTTTTTTTGTGATGCATATTGCCATATTTTAGGCATTTTCTTATGATGAAGTTTTGTACTGGAGCAAGTGAAAGTTGCATAAAAAGTTCTGTGGGTGTAACAAAGTATGATAAAACATGCTTTATTTGAAAATAAAGAAATGCACCTGGGGAGTATTCCACAAAGACACAAAATCTCTTTGGAGCTCAAATTTAGTCAAATATATATAAAGTACTGAGAACACTGATAAATGTCAATAAAAATGACAAACCTTGTTTTCTTTTCCAGTGAATATTTTAAAAATAAAAATACAAAAAAATAGAATAGTAAATAATAAAACAATGAGTTGCTTCATTGAGGTGTACATGTATGAGGAACTTGGATTAAGCTATGATGATTGGTCAAGGGAGTGATATGTAAATGTGCATGTGTGTGTGTCTAAGTATATAAATGATAGGAAATAGAAAACCATACAAGGAAGGTGGGTGGGGTCTGGAATTTGAAGAATATGATGCCTTACTTTTATTTCCACTAATCCTGCTTTATGTCTGGTGCATGTGTAGGTTTATAGATGAGTATGTGCCTTAAGTGTGTGCTTTTTTATTTTTACTTTGTTTTCTGGACCTAAGTCACTTTTATCATTTATTACCACCACAATAGGTCACGTTTATCATAAGTAATATGTCATACATGTCATTATGTCATTACTATTTTACTTGTATATTAAGTTGTTGTATCATAATTGTTTATGATCAGTCTTTTTTGTGTGAATCTATAAACATGTGCATCTTTACTTTCCTGTCTTTAAATCTAAGGCAGCAAAAATGAATAGAAACCAAATATTTAAATCACAAAAACTCCATTGCACTCTTTTAAAACAATGCATTTATTGTCACAACATGATCATGTTAGACCTTAAAACAAACTCCTCTTAATTCATAGTACTGATGTCATTTAGAATTAGAGGGAAATATCTCATTAAGCTAATCAATGCCATTTAGGTTAATGTTATTAGCATTAAGTTTTGTAATTTGAGGCATATTGTGTTATCATTGTGAAATGACTCTCTGATGAAGGCTTGATGCAGAAACACGTCAGAGTTTGTTTGTTTTAAGTAGCCATGCAGTGACAATAAAGGGATTTGAGTACCTTTAAGTTTGTTTGTTTTTTATGATTTTTGTGTACACGTGTCCCTTCCAAAGAGCACCTCAAACAAACTCATTTTGAGTCCAGGGAGCACTCTTTCCCAAACATTTCTGATCCCCAAACATTTAAAGTTTGTCCTTGTGCAATGATCAAATTATTCAGATCTAAACTGTTTTCAAATTGCAATCAGCACTGGATCTGGATACCAGATTGACTCTATGCTGAAAACAAAGAACAAAACTTACTCCTTTTCTCACTGCTACAAAACATCAAGGGAAACAGCTCTGGTGCTGCTCTTATTGCTAAAATTCAGCACAAAGTTGGGTAACCTTAGCTGAAAATCCAATAACTGATACAGATCTCCACTATCAGATGTTTTAGTGGCTGTATAATATAAATAAAATATGGTCTTTATTACAAGCCACTTATGATGAATAAAGACCTTCTTCTTTCTAACAGAAAGCCATTGAATACATTTCCATAAACCCACATAAGGAACAATTATAATCAGTGAGTGCTGAAATAAAAAGAAGTCCTTACTGTCTTGGTGCCGTGCTGCAGAGTAATCTCATGAGTGTCTGGAATCTTCTTCACGGGATTCTAGGTTGGAAAGTTGAGATGAACATAAGGAAACAGTAAAACACAGAAGAAGGCTGAATTAGGTGTGGAGTTATAGGATAGCAGTCCATTCCAAGACTGAATTGCACATGACATTTCAACTTCAACAGGCTGCATGACTAAAAAGTCTGGAATCAGAGTAATCAGCTGCAAATGAATGACTGGGAACAGTTACGCAATTGGACGTAAAAGGTTAGGATCTGAGCTATTTCACTCATAACCTGAGATATTTACTTCTCTGCGTAATGGAGAGTGTCAGTACTCTTCACGTGAAAACCAATGCATCACCTCACCTTTGAGTAATGCTGCATTTAAGATGTTCAGATGTTTTTTGGTATGAGAAAGAAACAGGATAAAACACGTAAGACACAACACTAATTACTGTTCAGTAACACAAGTTCATGGCTGTCTCATCCTGTGTAGCGCAACACAAAACACTGATGATATTTTCTGTGCTGCCATCTAGTGGCGAAACCTTAAAAGCACCTCACAACACAGAACAAACAGGTACCGTTTACCTGCCTTTTTCACTCATAGACATATATACATAGATGCTGCATTGGCCTTTGGATCGTATGTCGATATTGCTGCCATATTGGACAGGGCAAGACTGACCTGTGAACAAATATATGTAAGTGGGGGAGCAGTGGGTTTTCTGGATAAAAATCAATATAACATTTATTTCTCAACTTACAATCAGTGAGTTATAAAGAACAAAAACAAAAGTTTTTTCCCTACTCCACATAGATCATAAATTCTTAAACAAAAACCTACTCATTGTAATCAGCCAAGAAATGAAAACATTATAGCTTTTATAGATTTTTACCCAGAAAAAAACGTAGCTCCCCTGTTTACATGTATTTTTTTCATAGGTCAGTTTTGCCTTGTCCAGCATGGCAGTGATGTTGATGTAATGCAGCAACAAGCTGAAGTGCTAAATGTGGCATCTACGTATAATATATCCATGTTTTTTCACTGAAGGCACTGAGACATGTCACAGTGGGAAATAGCTCAGGTGTAAATAATAAAATTACTGATGGCTGAATTCCATTTAGTTGCTGCTGTTACTGTCACACTGTCATGGCTTATGGGATGGGCTAACAAAATTGAGTCAATGGTACACCATAATATTATCATGTTATTAATAACAGTGAAGTGGAAACAGACAACTTTTTAGCCCCCTAACGCTTCTACGGGCTATTATTGTTGGGCTGCTATGGCAAAGAGAACATGTGTTGTGTGAAAAATCTGTTTCCCCTTATCTCATTCTCCTTATCTCACTAACCACAACCAACCCCTCAACCGAGGAGGGCACCACTACAGGAAACACTATCTGACTGGGGAACACACTTAACAACAACACTGGATCACTTTCTGCTTCCTCAGAGTCAGAGCCTCGCTCCATGGCAAATTGATCAATACCACTGCATTGTAGTAACATAGTTTCAGTAAGGTTATTGCTTCACATTAACTGGGGCTGGTATTCAGGTCGAGGGGGAGTAACAATAGAAGAAAACATTAGGAGAAAAGCTTGAATTGGTTCATTAATTTAGTCTGTACTGGAAACATAATTTTCCCAATAAAAATCTTGTCTGGTGGCAGACAAATGAAAGCGAGGCTTATAGGGAGCCAATTTAAATGTGGATGGTGTCATTGTTTCATAGCTGTTACACTGTGTAATCAACATTTACTTCATAATGATACAGCAAAAAAATTGTCTGTTTCCACTTTAACTACAAGTTAAAATGTCTAAGGCTTGTTTGAGGCAGCAGGAAGATAGATTTGATGTTTTAGACAGAAAGTGGGACATTTAAGACATACATCATTGTCGTCGTCATCTTTTTCCTCCCCTTCATCATCATCTTCATCACTGTGAGCTGAACTGCCTGGTGGATGGGGCAGTCTCGCACGCTCATCATCATCAGCCTGGGCTTTATATTGAGGAGGCAGTGGAGGCCCAATAAGCTCTGAGTCTGAGTCTGAGTCTGAGTCAGTCTGAGTCTGAGTCACTGTCATTACTGCTCTCACTCTCCTGTTTTCTGAAAGGAAAAAAAAACCCATAATTGGCAGTCAAAGCAAAACCTTATTTCACACTTGAGTAACAGACATGAAACTAACCTCTGAGGGAGTGTAATATGGCATTCACTGACTCAAACAAACCAAAAAACAAATCCCTGGTTACCTGGAAGAAGTAGCAGCTGTAGCTTTGTCTCTCTGGGTGTGGACTGGTGACTTGACTGATTTGGAGCTCTCCCCTTCCTCCTCCATCTGACTATCCTTCTGCCGCCCCTCTAAGACAGCAACATTTACAATAGATTTACACACATCCTGGAGCCAGAACGACTAAAAAAAAATAGGCTGTCATTTTGGTAAACCTACCCAGTACACGCTGACTCCTCTCAATGGCTGTTCGACGGGTCTGTTCAAAAATGGCATCCAGGTCAAATGTGCGGGCCTTCTTACCTGGAGGGAACAAAGACAGCTCACTTGACCAATGAAATAACTGGCGCAAAACAATTATTGCATATTTGTGCTGGACTGTACATACCAAACCCAGAGAATCCCATGACGGATGCCATGTCTCCATCACCACTCATCTTGCCTGATGCTTCAAAAGAGACAAGCAAATTGTTAATTACAGCTTGGTTATTTTGTTTGTCATGAAAACTGAAATGACAATTTGCTTTTCATGTAAATCCTCAAGAATACAGGATGCAGCTCTCTTGGTTTTGTTATTTTCTTTGTAAATGAAGCAGCTTCAACTATAGATGACTCTTCAGTGTTCCCTTGAGTAGGGCTGTAGCCAGGTTTTAGGAATTAGGGTGGATTTTTTGTTTATGGAGTTGTATCTGTTAATACTTAACTCTATAATTTCACATGATTGAAAGGATGCAGAATGGCTCTTGTGTTCCTTTCTCTGTCTGTCCTGCTCCTCTCTGTTCTTCATTTGGTCTCCTATGTAGATTGCTATCTCATTGAAAGCTGTCAGTTTCAAGCAGTTTTACATCATTCAGATGCAGAGACAGTGGGGTGCAAAGGTGGACAGACTAACCAAAAATTGTACTCAAGTAAAAGTATCAAGTGCGAGTGGATGTGAATATACACCAGCAGGACATTTATTTATGCAACATATACATCAGGACAATATTCACAGTCTGTATTATCTGTTCATTAAGTACGCCAATAAGTAATTTATTTTAAATTGCATCATTTGCATGTTGTGATGTATTTACTCTTATATTATGATTTGGCAAATAAATCACAAAAGTGAATATATGTGTCAACACATTAGAGTCCTTAAACTTGATATTCCATACATTTACTGGTCCTAACTTTATGCAACATATTTGGGGCACGCGCACACACACACACACACACTTTTATATGTTGTCACTTGAAAAAAACTACCTCCATAAGACTATATGACTTAACTGTTACGTCACATATATGTCTTCAACGAGTCCCAAAAAATGTTTGACCTCCTTCGAGTTTACAGATTCGCATATGACGTTTGTATAACGTTATCTTACAAAAAGACAAACCACTGAACATTGGCTGTTAGCTGTCGGCTTAAATGACATGAATGAATTTAACACGGGAAAGACCACCATGTCTTTGTCGTTTGAAGGACAATTAAAGCTGTGAATAGCTGCGGGTAAAAGGCTTTTAAAATTCTAGTTAAATTGGAGAAAACTATAGCAGATAACATAAGCTAACAAACAAGCTAGCAAAAACAACTACGATGTGTTTCTTTTCTCAAACCAGCTTCAGCTAGCAGGCTGAGGAACGTCAAACTAACTGGAAATACATCCCAGTATACCCGCACATGCGTGTGAGTCTCATAAAACGAGTACAGAAAACTTAAAAATGTGTAACAGCAAAAATCAGCTACCTTCATCCACTTTGTTGGGATCCATGTTTTCAAACACGAAGATTACCTTTGACCTCCGGAAGTTCTCTCTTCGTCTCTTCTTCTACGCTTGTTGCGCCACAGTTGGCGTAGGGTCCTCCCAGTGTTTTCGAAAGTCATGCGTCACTCATGCGTTTTATTTTAATTTGTGTTAGGGTTGTTTACACCAAAGGAAAAGTTAATCTAATTACAAGATATAAAAAAAGTTGGTATTTAATAGAAAATAATAATTGGTATAATCTCAAAATACCGTGTCTGTTAAATCTGTGTCTTAATTGTATTCATGTAATTTGAGTAAAATGGATGAGATGTCTGCCTTCTTTCCAGTATAATAGGACACTTGGCTTGTGGTGCTCAAAGCACCACAAAAATACATTTGAAAAATTCAAAACCAGTGTCTCTTTCCAAAAATTATGACCTGATTACTCAAGATAGTCCACAGACCTTGCTGTGAGCAGTTTCAGGTTGGGATCTGTTTTCGTTTTAGCAGAAAGAAAGTAGTTCCTACATGAAGCTGCTCATCACAAGGTGTGTGGATTATCTTGAATAACCAGGTCATCATTTATGGATAAAGACACTGGTGTTGGATTTTTCGAATGTATTTTTTGGCACCTTTAGCACCACAAGCCGAGTGCCATCTAGTCCCATTAAAATGGAAAGAAGGCAGACATCTCTACAGCCGTTATTTCCAAAACCCCGGAACTCACACAAAAAACATCTGGATTGATATAAATAGCACTACAGGTTGGAGGAAAATTTAGATTTTGGGATGAACTGTCCTTTAAAATAACCTGACCAGTGTCAGTTAGGCCAATGTTATAGGCATTATGTTTTATAATTATAGGTATATTGTGTTATCATTTTGAAATGCAATATTTAAAGAAAAATTATCAGGTGAGATATGTCGACCATTCCATATTAATTACATCAATATATCATTCTTCAGTCTAGTTAAATGAGTAATATATTAGAAAGCTAAGCTGTTAGCTACGCAGCCGTTTCACCTTACAGTTACTGGGTGCAATTACAGCTAATCTCTACCTAAGTTTATGTAGGACAATCCCTTTTAATTAAGTGGTGTGTAAATCTCCACTTAGTGAACACAACAGTGTGCTCATACACTTCGTCATCTTTTCACTGGTTGCTGCAGCTTCTGCCACATTACAAATCATTAAGTGAAATATGGAGCTGTTTTAATGATTTGATTAATTCATAAACAGAACAACACAGATAAAAAAAAAAATCAATTCACCCACAGCTTATTTTAAAACAAAATATTATTCAGGTTTTTTTTTATATTATATTAAATGTAAGCTTTTCATGAGGCGCTCAGACAAACAACAAGGATTGAAACAAGTGTAACCATTACTGAGAAGTTGTCCGATGGCACAAAAAATATCACGCAGCTCTCTCTCATATTTTCATTTATTTTTATTTAATATAACTGTATTTTGAAAGAAATAATAGTTATATGTAGGCCGTTCCTGTTGTTGACTGCTCAGAAGTTATGTATGATGATGGGCTCCCTGTGCTGTGCACAGAGGACCTCATCAATGTAAAGAGCGCTGGCCTTAATGTCGATGTTTTCCTGCAGCTCCAGTTGGCAGCGAACCAGAGCCCTCTCTTCCTCCTGTGACTGAGCCACTGCCTCACGCAGCCTGAAAGTGCAGATAAAGAGATGACACATGACGCTAAATGGACATATCACTGAACAACAATACATCAGCCAATATGGGAAAAGCAGTGGTAGCAAACAGGAAGTTGCTTTCTATGCATTTTTAATATATTAATTTCTACTGTTCCTATTTGAAAACCTTCTTACGCTGTGGAACATACTTTCTTACACATTTTTTGACATGTTGAAATGAATATTTCTGTGATCATAATGTTTGAATTCCTCCCATTTGTTTTATTTCTATTCTACATTTATTGGTTATAGCCTTTGTAAACTAGGCTAACTAGTTGTGGCTTTGTGTCAAACTTTCACTGTATCACTTCTGAAAACACTTATCGCCTTGTCCCTTCATATCAGAGGCGAGTGTGTCCTGGCCTTACTTGCTAATATGAGTGGTAACCTGCTGGATCTCGTTGAGGAACTGGTACTGTGCTGGGTCGTGGCATTGCTCTTTGCCTGGCCTCTGGCGGCGCAAAGTCAGCTGAGCTTTGGCCAAACTCAGAAAATGTTCATTCTCTGTGATGGCCACCTGGAGATCCTCTCTGGTCCTCTGCTGGCTGGCAAAGTCAGACAGAACCTAGAGAGGATGGAGATGTCACTCCGGGGTCAGTCAGTATTGTATCTTAATAGTAAGTTAGCACAAAACAGTTCTATACATATAATGATAAATGGCCATTTGAGCTTGGACAACATTTTGAGAATTAAATATGTATGAATGTCCATAACATTACTCAAAAAGAAAAATTGTCAACAGATATTTACATGTTTTTTGGCCCCAGACTGATAAACTGATAAACTTTTAGACTGAAGTTGTTCTTTTTATAAATAAGTAAGTAATATAAGTAAGTAATCTTCAAAGATCGTAAACATTTATATTTGCTAGAAATGGTTTTACAACAGGGAAGCGTATAACTGCATATTGATGTAGTAAGGATGCATCTTCCACAGGGGAATGGAAAAGCAGATCAAAGAAATAGGATGAAATGACCAATATACTGAAATTATCGACAACAATGTTTGAAAAAAGGCACTCTTTTTCAGTCACCTTTCATTTCTCTTTAAAGGATTTAATTCTTTTTTTATATTTCTTGTTTTTTTTGCTTGTTTTTCTTTTCTTTCTTCAACTACATTTTAAAGTTGTTTTTTTTACAGCGAATGGAAATTAAAACACTGTATTACACAAATTTGTTAAATTGTCAATTCTGATTGGTCAATTACAGCATTGTAAGGTGTGTTAATTTCTGTTTTTAGCAGACCATTAGTACATTAGCAGATGTTGCTATGAATAACAGAACTTTGCTATGGACACAGTTCTGATTATAGACTCTAAAGGAACAATAAAATCATTTTTAAATCAATAAAATCATTTTCTAAATTAATATTTTGGGTCAAATTATTGAACTTTTCAGTAAGTAGCCGTGTAATAAGCCAGATAATGAACAGTGAGGGCACTGTCACCCAGACAGGGCGACTCCAATGTGAAGTGGCTGTGTATGGCATAGGTACAGTATCAGCCGGAATAAGAATATCTTTGTTTGTTTTTTCTTTTTTTTTTTTGTCAGTTGGGTGTAGCAATTTTTAAACATTGTTCAGTCTTGACATAATTAACATGTTCAAGCCTTAAAACCCAACGTCACAACCAATTATTTTCTGTCTCTTATATAGCATTTAAACCATGTGTATCAAAGCAATGTTAGCAGCTATACCAGTATAATCCGATGGAACCTAATAGTACATTAGAAAAAAAATCAATCACATTATTACCCACCTGTCGATCCTTAATGAACTGGCCAACTCATATTCAAATTTTAATAAAAATCCAGTACTGATATGATAAATCAAACAGATCATCTCTCTTACACATATATTGCAACATCTGCCTCCCACTGCCTGACTTTGTTTGCTTTCTCTGCCAGATATACACCATGTATTCATCTGCCCCACCTTGGCCAGTTGATCCTCCATCTGGTTTTTGGCAGACTTGATTTCCTGGACATTCAGCTGAAAGGCTGCTGTCGTGGCCTGGACCTGCTTTTGCATGTCAGCAGCTGTCTGCTCCAGGAGAGACTCCACCAGGGCCCGCAGGGACTGGGAGTTTGTCTTCTGCTGCTCTGCTTTGGTTAGGTTGATGTCTGAGATGTTCTCCCACTGCTTTGGAGTCACTGCCAAGCTGAGAGAGGACAGCGATAAAAACACAAACAAACAAAGAAAAATTTCCCTTTTTGGCACATTTCCAGGCTTCCCAGATCTGTGTGGAAATCTTAATGAGAATATGACAGTTCACCTTGGCAGAACAGTTTTGGTGTTTCCGGCCTTCTGCATGTTGTTGATGGAATGGATGGTCATTATGGCGCACGGAGTTATCGATGCACTGAGCCTCAAATTTCTCCTTCAGATCCTGCTCTAGCTGGTACTTGGCAGATCGGTTCAATCTGGAACATACAACACCATGTTTCATCTTGGTTTTACACACAACTGTATGCATACTTTTAAGTTCACTTTTATAGAGTCTGCACCAAACCTCACTGGTCTCCCTTACCGTATCTGCTCAGTGATCTGCTCTATTACACGCTGCACAAGGGCAACCACTCCTTCAATAGCCTCCCTCTCCTTCAACAGCTCCTTGTCCACCTCATCATGCAGCCTCTCAGAAGGGGGACGCTTCATTCTGCAGGCCACAAAACAAAAAGAGCAACACTGTTGCTACACCTTTCACATAAATACTCTGATCATATAGCCCTAATTCTGCCTGTGAGCAACAATACCAATTCAGTGAGGACTGCAGAAGCCTCAAATTTGCTTCTGGTAAACTTAAAGGGATAGCTTTTGATTATTTAAGTGGGGTTGTATGTAGCACTTATAGTGTTTTGCCTACAGCAGATAGCTGTTGACACATCCCAGTTTGGAGAGGCAGCAGGAGAACCAGCATGGAAGATAAACAATGTACTACTGTGGACATGGTCAACAGTAAAAACACATTTCTGCCACCTAAAAAAGCCCCATCTTAAAAAAATGTATATCAGTTTAAATGTATGCTATATTTAGAATATTTTCACTGTTTTACTTTGCTGTCAGGTAGCCTTTTCCGATGGGAAACAGTCGTTATATGAGCCAGATATCACTCTCTCCAAACCAACCCAACTCCTTTTGCAAAAAAAAAAAAATTCTTCACCACAAAACACAGGAGCTGTGGGTCGAATTTGAACTGATTGTTCAAAATTCTCTCTTCTCCATATTTTCCAGCCTTACCTCTCCTCCAGACAGAGAACGGTGACTCTCAGAGGCTCTTTGCAGGCCTCCTGGGCTTTCACCACTCTGCTCTGCAATGCTATGAGCTCATCAATCTCCAGAATAATCTCCTCCAACTTCAGCTCCAACTCCTTTTTCAGGAACTGGATGTCTCTGACCCGCTGATCTGAACAGCAGAAGAAAAGAACACTTCAGTCCACCTCTGCAGTCTTTGCAACGTCATCCTTTGTGCTAAACACAGCTGATTTTTTATTCTTCTACATACCGAGTTGCTTGATGGCATCATTTTGCATGCGTTTGCACGCTTTGTCAGTTTCCGAGATCAGCCTCGAGCATTCTCCTCTGAAGAGGTTGGATTGGTTCCGTATAACCTCAATATTCACTAGATTGAGTCCACTGGCCTGCTCCAGATTGCGATCTGGGACAGACATTGTTCTCCGCTGGTAATCTGTCAATGACAGAGTAGATAGGGATGGAGAACAAAAATGAAGAATTGAAGATTTTTCCAAACAGTTTCAATGGACGGCTTCCCAGATGGTTCTGTGAAACAAACCATCTGGCGTGTCACATACAGATGTCTGCTATCTCTCAAATGAAATGGAACTCAAAGGTTAGTTTGAACTACTTTCTTTCTGTGGTAGAAAGAAAGAGTTCTTACATCAAACTGCTCACAACAAGGTCTAAGATGTATCCTGAGTAACCGAGCCATGATTTCTGGGAAGAGAAATCCTACTGAGGTTTGTTTTTGTTTTGTTTTTTAATAAAAATCCATATTGTCTGGGGCACCATAAGCTGAGTGCCATTTAGTTACATTATATTGAAGAGAAGACAGATATCTCTACAGTCAATATCTCCAAAATTCGACACTCACACCAAAACTATCTGGATGGATAAATAACACTACAAACCAGAGGATGTATTTCTGATTTGGGGGTGAACTGTCCCTTTAATGTTTTAGAAGAAGACTCTAAAGTTACTTGTAGCTGTCTATCTGAAAAGCACAGTGATCTCCAGACACCAAACAGTGGATTCCATTTATGTTAAAAGACCATTACAGACTATAAGTTATGTAGCCAAATTTAATGTCAAACATTTATTGTTAATATTTAAGATGATAAGAACGATTTTACATTCTGGTCATATTTATTTTATTTTGTTTGTGGGTGGTATTTTTGCGTTTGTCACATTATTTTAATTGAGAAAGATGTTTTTGCGTTTGAATGTTCCTTCTGAACATTTAGGTTTAAAATTAATTTTACATTAATAAAGAAAAAACATCATCCCTACAGTCCTTAAAAGACGATTATGTTTGTGTTATTTTGTGTTGACAACTAACACCGCCGCTAACAGCAAAGAAACTGGCATCAAAGTTAAGATGTCTATTAAAAACTACACTGAACCTCACATTATTGACGTGTTCTTTCTCAATGGCGTCATAATGTTACCCAAAAGATAAAATATAGCAAAATAACAAGTATTGTCTTACCTTGTTCCTGCGATTATACCGGCCAAAATGTAGCTAGCTACTAGTTTTTGGCGTCTTCTGTCCCTCGCTCGATTTATAATGTAACTAAACAAATGGTCACTATGACAACGGATGTGCTAAGTATCTTTGGGGTCGCGAAAGATCTCGCGAGAATGATCATTATAACCCAAGCCACGATCTTTCCTTAACACCCCTAACTAGGTGTTTTTGTCCGTAAACCTCAGCATATCTTAACCACAGGGTTGGCAAATTATAAAACATACAGTAACTAGTTAGAGCAACGTCCCACAATGAAGAAACAGCGAACACAAATCTCGCGAGAGTTTCCCAAATCTAGGACTCCCTTCTACGACCCTTTTCTGAAGCTGCTCAATTAATATTTTTAAATTTGACTACTTGATGACATTAAATTAAGTCACTGTCTATAAATTACTAATTCACCTTGAGCAAAACGGAGAACACTGTTATCATTGGAAACGAAAGGCAAGCCAGCCACTCTACTCCTGATGATGATGATGATGATATTATTATCATCATCATTATTATTGAGGCTAGAAAACAGAATTGATCATTAAAGGCTTAACCAATAAACCACACAAAGAATGGAGTAAGACTTATTTAATATTTGCCTTTACAAAGTTATAAATCTGTTCTACAGTATTCCACAGTATATTACAATATTAAATTGGTATCTGAGAAAAGAACTACCTTCTTAGTTAAAAAAAAAAAAAAACTGTGACAAAAGTTGGCTGATATAATCAATTCCAGCAAGGCAATGACAATAACATTAAATACGTCATTATGTAGGTGAAAGTTTAAAACAACAATATTTACAATAAAGAGGAACAAGAACAGCCATGAACATAATGTCATGTTACGATATAAAGTATAATTTGGTAAAATATTAACGACACACATTGTATCAAAATTCATCATCATTGAGCAGTGCAGTACACTCAATGTAAAGCAACAAGAATTATAAAGGCACTTTTTGTACAAACAAAAAAAAATTCTATTCTCTCTCAATACACACTAATAAATAATAACAACATGACAACTTAACATACTTAAACATTAACAATAAACAGTGCAACATATCTTCATGTTCTCCACTTTGCTGTATTACAAAAGGGAACGGTTAATATTTGATTTAAAAAAAACTGCAAGGTGCGGGTAGGCTAATGATACCAAGCTGAAAATGAACTACAGGTAGTCTGCTCCACAAATAAGTCAAAGTTATATTATAAAATACAGCTAATGTTTTCAAGACTCCAGGAACAACTGAATTTCATTAAAATTCCAAGAAGGCAAAATCAGAAATGCAAAATCTTCACAGAGTACTGCAAGATAGAAAGAGGTGAAATATTTTCTAAATATAAGGGATAACTTTGATAATGACTTTATTTTTTTAGGTGGTCTTATAAGTATTATACTGCTGACCTTGTCCACATCTAAACCTCCTTGCAGGTGCTCCTGCTGCCTCTCCAACCTGGGGGTGTGTACTGCCATCTGCTGTAGGTAAATTAAATAAATAAATCCTAGTAAATAATCTGAACTATCCCTTTCAGTGTCAGCGTAGTAGGGGTTTTCTTTTCCTCAAGACACGGAAGCTCAAGCTTCCTCTGCAGCTACCATCCTCTCGATAGCGGCCCAGTCTATTTTGCTGAGGCAGCTGCTGCCGGTCTCAGAAAGGTTGTCTATCCAGTCCATGTCTGATACACCAGCTGTGGCACCATCATCCTGCTCCCCCAACAGTCCAACCTGAGAGGTACACAACAGATTTTTAAAACTGGACATGAAACCACATCATCTATCAGCAAAAAAAAAAAAAATATTTACCAAAACTGACCAGCCAAAATCTTAATTCAAGCAGAAAATAATCATTTCATTCCACCCAGATATAGGCTAATATGCAAAAAATGTGATTCTTACTATGATAGACTCCGCTGGTCCTCGAAGCCTGTTGAATTCTGAAGTGGGCTCCCGAAGGTTCACCTCTTCCATCTCTTCCATCCTCGTCTGCTCCCTTAGTATCCTTCTCCCTGCAGCAACCCCTCCTGAGGGACTTCTGTTCAGCACCATCGTTCTCTGGTGTCCGACATGCCATTCTTCACTCTGGCTGGCCATGTGCGGTTTAGTGCGCCTCTTCGTGTCAGTGAGCATGCCACGTCTGGTCACCTGAGACAGACGGTCTCTTGGCAGAGATGTCACTAACACAAAATTCACACAACATGTACAAGTTTAGTGAATTTCATATTATTGTTTTGATAACAGAGTGAAAATACCTCAGCAGGACATCGGTGTGAATGTCACTATGACACCTGGTCTATGTAGTCCCAGCCTCCTGCGGTGATCCTCTGAAGGCCGTCCCTGCATCTCAGCAGTCCATGGACGACCGTGGGGTTGAGCTTGTCCTGACTTTAGGCTTCTTTTATCATTTTCAGATGCACTGTAAGCCCTAAGAAAAAACATATTAACACCATGGCCAAATCCACATAACTCCAGATGTTTAGAAGGAGCAGGTTAGAGTCTGTCCAGAGTCTGATGTTTTATTTAAACGCTGCTCCAATTATTCTTTAACCCTACAACCCTCTAACGCTCTGCCCAACAGTAGAGCACATTTTGAGTAATGAACTATATTGAAAAATGTGATGGAATTTATTAAACCAGATTGGGCCATCTCTACCACTTGGGTTTAGGTATGTTATACTCAAAAAATCCAAGATGTTGCTTTGTCTTTGACAAGTATGACTTTCCAGTTCACCTGCTAACTGGAAGTTAGAAACAAAAAAGTCACTGGAGACATGTGGGCTCTGTTTAGTGTAATTTTCACAGGGCTCCTACACCTTTTCCAAGGTCAAATTAAAGCACTTTTCAAGCATTTACAAGGTGCATTTTCAAGCTTTTCCAGCACCTTAAAGCTGTGGACATATTTACATAGTTGCCTTAATTTTGTGTGAAAGTCAAAAGCAATTTGCTTTCTCTGACTTATTTTATTTTATTTATTTATCTAAAAAGCAAATTATTCTGCCAGATGGTGATTTATTATGAAAGTAATGTAATAACAGTTTCAAGCAATTTCAAGCACTTTATCCAAAATCCAAGAACTCTTCAGATCTTAAAAACACAACATTAAAATTCAGGTGTTTCAAAGATTTTCAGCTTCTGTAAAAACTCAAAGGTGAGCCTATTTTTTTTTTGACATATTTTAGTTCCAGAGGTCTTACAGAAGAGAATTATGTAATTCGATATAACAAAAAAGTCTAACTGTATTTTTAAATGTATTTTGATAGTTTTACCATGAAGCAACGTCTCAACTGTTTAGAGGCCTATATTAAAAACTAAAATAACAAACGATTGCTGTTATTATTGCCCCACAGATATAAAAAATGCAAAGACAAAAAACACAGTGTTTTTTTCAGGGTGAGGACGTTAAATGTTTAATGAGAGAAGATCCTGGTTGGATGACTGTTGCAGGAGATACCTGTGAGTGGCACCACAGGGTAGAGCTGAATTGGATCGTGTAACTGAGGGCACTGGTGAAGCGGCAGCTCGTGAAGAACAGCGCAGAATTGGAGGGTTGGTGGGAAAATCATTGGCCAAAGAGCAGGCTTCACGGGTCCTCTGGTTGTATTGCTCCAGAAGCATGAACCTATTCAAGCAGATAACAGTCATACACATGCATGTGTCTTGTGTACAGACAATGTAAACAGGTACATACTTTTCTTTTTCTTCTCTGGTTCTCCAAATGTCAGCTTGATTCTTTTTTGTTGGTTTCTGTCAGAGAAGAACAATGTGGATGTAACATTTTTAAAGAAAATAAAATATACAACAAAATATCAGTTCTGCTAAAGATGCAAACATATCTCACCACTATTCCAGACGTAGAAAAAGGTTTACGCTCCCTCTCCCTCAGGCTCTCTCTGTGTTTCTGATAAACAGCCAGTCTTTCCCTCTGTTTCCTTCTCATCCAGATCCTCAGCTCCCTCCTCTCGTCCTCTGGAAGTACACGTTTCTGTGACATCCAGCTGCTTTGCTGCTGCTCCGGCCTGCTGTGGGTCACATTAGTTTTCAGCTCAGTGATAATCATAATTGTTTACGTAGTCATTTGGGCAGCCTTGAATCTTAGTAGGTACCATACCTGCTAAGGTCTGCAGTCTGTGAAGTGGACACATCTAGGTCAGTCAGGGATAAATACCCTTCCTTCACCAACTCGTCTAAGATTTCTGCTGTATCAGATAGCCCTGTCTGACCTAGATTCTCTTCTGCCCATCTAAAGATGGACAGGTGGAGGGCAGAGTATTGTTAAAAAAAGAAAAAAAGACAGTGAGGTAGGCACCTGCACAAAGCTAATATATAGTTAAAAGACATTAACTTACCTAGGAGATATTGCAGATGCTTCAGTCAGCTGATCTCTTGTTTCTGTGGGAGCAACACAAACATTAAAACAGATTAACTAGGGCTGTACTGAAAGTCACTTTTTTACATTTGATGCTTCTGTTGAGGTTTTTGAACAAAACTCTGAATGCGTGTTGTCATATTTGATGCTGTCATCACTCAAAAATAAATAAATAAATAAATCCTTGAACAAAATGCTCAATTTCAATAAAATGGTTTGTCAGATTAAGTTACTTAGTCTTTTTCATTAAATGAACTTTCTTTTAAAGAACATAACTCATCGGTTTCATCAATAAGAATGTAATCTATGGTTCTGTCAGACTCTGCCATACCGCCCTGTGAATACAGGTGAGTGCCCCCTTTTTGTACTGCGAGCAGGAGAGCAAAAAGTTTTTTCATCACAGTGAAAATGTTGTTTCTGAAGAGCCAACAAATGTGGGCTGAAGCAGAATATTTCCTAAGATAAAAACTTGAGAATTTTAGAAATGATCACGTCTATCTTTATACAACACATTTTGACTTGATGATAGAAAACATTTGATTAAAGTTCATCTTTACTTGGAGGAGTGTGAAGGTGAGAAGGACCAGCTTTGGAAACATGAGACGAAGTGGACGACCGAAAAGATGGCTTCCTTTTTTCATCATAAACCACAAAATCTTCTTCCTGATTTTCTTCATCCTCTTCAAAGGCATTTGGTTCAGCAGAAGTGTCCAGTCGAGGTGTCCATGCTGTTAGAGACAGAATGTACCACAGATTTCTTAATAGAATTTCTTGAACAATATTATGGTGTTATATATCACTACGATGGCATTTTGGGACCATCGCAGGAACCAGGGAAGGAGGTTTATATTCCAAGAAAATTTCCACGATCTTAATTACATTAATGAAAAAAAACACACCTGGGTATTCTCTGAGATTAAGGTTGTAAATTTAAGGGAAAAACTCAGAAATTTAAGAGAAAAAAAAGGATATTCTGAGATTACAGTATTTTTCTTGTATTTTTCTTGTGAATTTATGGCTTTTATCTCAAAAGTTTTTCTCAGGATATTACCCCCTTCCCAAGGCTCCGTAATTTTCTTCTCGTTACCTGCAATGACCCTAATGCACTGTCATATATTACTCTGTTAAACATGTGACTTTGTCTTTTTTGTTCCTGGGGTTAAAGGACTTGCAATAAATAATTTCCGGGCCTACCTTCCTGTGGGACAGAGAGTCTGACAGTTTTTTTCACTGCACTGGGAGTCTTCACATCAGTAACCAGGACTGGTGTGAGCTTTTCAATAGTGTTCACCAGCTGCACAGACATAAAGCAGGACAAGAAAGGAATGGTGTATTACATATCTTTGCCAGCCTTTGAGGCCAATTTGTAAACTTGGTTGTCATAAATAATATAATCAGGATAAATACAAAAACAACATGCTGATATACCATCCTGGAGTTGGAAAAGTCCATCTCCAGATAGTCTGCGATGTTCTGTAGAGCAGCCAGCTGAGCGTCCAGCTCTGACAGGCGAGAGGAGAACCAGACTGTAGGAGGTGTGGACGAGGCACTGGGAGGTGCAGCGCTCTGGCTCTTTATGGCTCGACAAATTTCAGAGTCAGATGGATCGACCAAATCCTGTGGGGTCATTCTCTCTGGATCCATACTGGGCTCAATGTGGCTGAGTGATGGCGACTCCTCGGGGATATCTGGAGTACAAAGTACAATAGATATTTGGACCAACTTTTATCAGTGGTGTTGTGCTTCATCATGGATTTGATTGCATTCAGACAGAAACTTCATTAGACTTTCAATATAAAGACCTGTGTGAGTGGTGGGTTTCATGAGATCCTCAGGAATCATGACTAAGGGTTGTAGATCAGCAGGAGCAGCACTTCTGAGAACAGAAGTCGCGAGTACATGAAGCTGAGCAGAAGTAGGTGAAGAGGGACGGACGGAGGGAACCTCCGGTGCTCCTGGGCTGAGACGGGGTGGCAAATCCTGATGCAGGGCTTTGTCTTCTAGATCCAGGACACTTATGAACTGACGGCCATCCAAATCCTGAGACAAAGATAAGAGAACCAAAGAAATTAAAATACATTAATTAAAATAATACCTAGTTAAAATGCAAGTTTAATTAAGAAAAGGCCCCTGCTGAGCCCACTTTGTATGTTTAGCCTCTTACTAGACTACAACTTACTAGGTTCCTCTCTGGTCCCTGTGTGGTCTCCTCTGAAACTTGAACAAGGTGCTCGTTGCAAGACTGCAGATGCTCTGAACTTTGTGCTGAATGGAGACAAAACACACACACACACACGCACACACACACACACACACACACACACACACCACACACACACACACACACACACACAAAAAACATAACGTTTCATTTTTAAATTATATCCATGACAAATAAAGGGCAGTGTCCTTGTATCTGCCATTTCACTTACTTTTAGGGCTACTCGCGGTCACAGAGGCGGAGACAGCTTTATCAACAAGTGAAGGAGGACAAGCTGGAAGAAAAAATAATCAACATGTTACTTGCTCGGAATTTAGGGTTTAGGGAAACATGCTAGAGAGCAGAACAGAGATGTCCCTTCAAAGGATTTCCATTCATTAGAAAAACAACTTTGTAACAATTGCCCCATGGGGACAAATAAACGTCTTGAAACTTGAAACTTGAAACAACTAGAGTTGCAACTTATTTTCATTATAATGATGATTATTTTCTCGATTAATTGATTAGCTGTTTTGTCCAAAAAATGTCAGAAAGTATTGAAAAATATCAGTGTTTCCTTAAGTCCAAGATAACATCCTCAAATGTCTTTTTTATCCACAACACAAAGATATCAGTTTTCCTGTCATAAACGGCTAAAAAACTGAAAATATTCACAGTTTAAGATGCTGAAATCAAGAGAATTTGGACATTTTTTATTAAAAAGTGACTCAAAACAATTAATCAATTATCAAAATAGTTGGAAATTAATTTAATAGTCCATTAACAATCGATTACTCAATTGTTGCAACCCTGGTAACCCTAACTCAAACTCTAACTCACCTGGGTCTGTGTTGGTGAAAGCATCATGGCACTCTGGGGGTCTTTTACAGGTGGAAGCAAACGCATGGAGCTCAGCTGAAGTGGACATGGCTTTATTCCAGTAATCTCTGACCAGTCAGCAAAGAGTCAAAGGACCCTGGAACTTCAAGTTAATTAGAAAAAAAACAACAGATCAATAGAATTGAAAACACAAAATTGTAATGTTTCAAAATGTCTATTCAAGAACTGCATTGTAGCTTGTATGACACATAGAAAACCAAAGGCCCGTAGGTACACTGCTATGAAAAAGGCGTCACACGTCGCTCTTTCAGCAGCCTTTCATTCAAACAATTTCACTGCTATTTCTAAAGAGGACACCAAACAGAGACTTGGTTTGAGTGCAGTTCTTCAGACTGTGATCAGTGCAAAGCCATCTGTGGCACCCTTCTTAATTCAGTCAATGTAAATATAAAAGCTCATAATGTAGATTTATGTCCTTCTTACGTGATTTGTGGAAGTGAGATTTTTCACGAGACAAAATAAAATTTCAGTTGTCATTATAGATAATAATACAAATAGTAATAATAACGAAGCCACCATTCTAAATAAGAATTTGTTCTTAATGACTTGCCTGGTTAAATAAAGGTAAAATTAAAAAAGCCATTTTTTTGTCAGACAATAACTGACTTTCTGAAACCAACAATCCGACTTTCACACCCACTTTACGCTGCGACTGAGCAGCTGTGTGGAGGTGAGAAATGAGCTGGGTTTGAACTGTTTCTCAAGCTCTCTTTTTTCATTCTTCACACAACTATTTCTGCACACCTGAGTGCAACACAACAAATGTCTTCCAGGAGACGCTGTCTGAAAATGTGCATCGTTATCTCCATATTCTAACAATATCGCAGCAGTTCACTGATGAAACAGGCCAGTGCAATTAGGTTTGTTTTTGACACTAACCAAATTCAGTGGCAGCATCCTGTGCAGAAATGATCGCCTCTGCAGCTGCAGGCTCCTCATTTACAGGCTCATGAGTTGGCTGTAGATGTATTGGAACAAAAAAAATGTTATTTGGATTACATTAAACATTGGTAAAAGCACAAAATACTTTTTATTAGAATTAACCTTACCTCTTGTGCAAGGATGATAGAATCATTCGGTCTGAACGTGACCTCTGTTTTTCTTGCCCTCCCCACCTTCTCCTCTCTCCTCTTCTGCCTATAAACAACAGTGAGTGAGTATCCGGGTGAAATAATGAGCTTAAAAAAAACCCAAAACAAAACAGAAAATCAATAACATGAAAGCAAATATGTGATTGCCTTTTGTTGGAGATGGAGCTGGATGGAAGCAGTAGCTCTTCTGGTGCTTTCAGCAGGCAGGTTGACTCTGAGCAACTGTGGCTGAGCCTCTTCAGCACTCTGCCTCCCAAACACTGAACTCGTCAACTCCTCCATGGAGATGAGACGAGTCATTTGGCCTGGCGGAACTGCCTGGGGCAACATCTGAGGCAGACAGATATCTGTACTTAAACTACAATGCAAAATTTACATGATGCCTAATTGAAAAAAAAAAGAAACTTTTTTAAGTAAAGGAATTCTTGCTTGCCATTTTTGGTCCAGATTCTATATGTAGAAGCTTGATCATTGGGGCTTCACCCAAGGAGCTGCCATGACAGAAACGGGCCTGGATGAAGACAGTAAAGGTAGTCTGGGGAACGTGATGTTGCTTTGTGGAGCAGGCTGAACATGCAGCAGACGAAGGCCCTGCATTGGTGCAGGAGTGTGAGCTGGCAAAACAGGAGGAAGTATTGAGAACTCTTGCCCCCTGGATCGCTCTGGTTGAGTCAGATCATGTGGAGAATCAAAGCTGAGTTGTCTTTTTGGAACCGATCTTTTTTCCTCTTCTGTCCTCTTTGAGGCAGACTGGTCGATATTTTTCAGCCTGTGCTGGTGGGATTCTATAATTGTAGGGTTTGCAGTGTGCAGTGCCTGGACTGGGGGATAGTGTGGGGCACTTTGCTGTGGTAATGGAGGACGGTGTAGCTGAAGTAACTTCAGGCCCATAAACTGAGGAGCATGATCACTTTGTATGTTGTCATTTGAAGGTGGTAACACAGGGGCACTGTGACTCGTGTCAGTAGTGGCCAGAAGCCCCTGTGACGGTGGGATTAACCTCCGGCTCGCTCTAAACTGGATTTCTGGTGACAGCGCCTGGACAGAGAGTGGCTGCATTTCCTAAAGAAAAAAGAAAATGTATTCAGTTTGGTTTCAGTGTGATTTAAGTATTGTTTATGTCCAAGGACAATGGGCCTCATGCAAGAAATGCTACATGGACAAATTTCCTCTTATTTTTGTTTGTATCCGTGATTCGTTCTTAATTTGTTGGTGTCAACTGATTTCTGGGATTCACCAGAAAAATTTATGAGTGAATGGGCTTTATCGACCATGGATGTGGACACATACAAGGAATCTGAAAGGAGTCATATTTTACACATCTTCCCCTGTCTATTTCCCGTTTTACAAAATTTCTGCCTGTATCTATTGTATATCATCTTGAATTCAATATTCTAGGAGTTTTAGACTGTTGGTCAGAAAAAAACAAGTAATTTGAAGATGTCTGGGGCCCAGAAACTGATATAACATAATAAAAGGTTAACAGACAAGTCAAAAATATAACTAAATACAGTACACATTAAAAATCTGTTTGATTAAATTAAATATGTAATGGTAGTACTGACTTTTTATCTGTCTTTTTTATCACATTTAGTTTGTGTAAGTTTATTTAACAGTAGTTTGATGTAGTGGCATCTCTTCAGTTGTTCAAGAGTATTTGCTCACAGCACACCACCTACTCTTAAATACTGTTTAGAGGATGCTACCAATGCTAATACCGTAACAAACAATTGGCCAAATGCCTCCAATTTACGATTAAGTGGGATTCTTAATTCAGCACACTTAAGTAAGAGCAGATTTGGTTGATTCAGAACAATCAGTGCATCTTGAGTTGACTTTTGACTATTATAGTTGACTACTTTTTCTCTTAACAGAAAATTAAGAGAAAATATAAGAGAAGTTTAAGAGAATGTTGCTGCATGAGGCCCATTGCATCACAACTTAATGGAACATTTGAGCAATACCTGATAATTTACACCTGCACCATTAGAAGTGGAGGGAAGATTCCTGATGGTGTGACGCTGGCCTCCTGATGGAGAGGTTTTCCCTGAGCTCTGTCTGGCAGGCTGGTCTGCAAACACACTTGCAGGGGTCTGCCTGAACTGAGGGTTGTTGGATCCTGAACTTGGCGCACATGCTTGCGTCTGATGTGTCACAGACATGGTGGTTTGAACGGGTAAAGCATTTGGTTGAGGGATGAAATTGGTAGCGTAAGATGGTGGCACATTTGGGTGTGAGGCGCTCATCATAGACTGGGCCAAAGTAGAACTCTGCTGGGCAAGCTGCAGGTTAGAAAACGAAGCGCCCAATACCTCCATCAGGCTCATGTAGTTGATATTCTGTAATGAAGGACAAAAACATTTCAGGGCAAAATCAAATTTAAGAGTCATGTGTAATTTTTTTCCTTCTGGTCAATCTGTTCTTACCTGAACCAGTCTGAACAAGTCCTCACCCAGACGCTGTCTCATTGGCAGAGTCTGTGTGGAAAATGGCTGATTAGGGGCTGTAGAATCTGCAGCTGGTGCACCAGCTGTGGAGCTTTGTGGGTGAAGACTTGGAGGATCCACGGGTGTGTCTTGGAGCAGCCTTCCAACTGAATCAGAAAGCTCTGCACGGATCTCTGGCTCAGGCTGGACCGTAGGAAGAGCTTGGGGCTCTGGGTGCGGAGCGGCTTGTAGGCTTTGAGCATGACTGTGGCTTTAACGACAAGATGTCAACACCCAATGATGTATGTTGAGATTTCATCACCAAAATGCTGATGTAGAAATAACTCAGTAATGATTATGTTTCATTCCACAAGTATTTTTGTAAATCTATTGTGTGATGCTGAAGAACTGAAGTGAACTACAACCATAATGGTCCACATTACATAACATGATTAAGTTTAAATTAAAAACTCACTGAGAGATGGAACTGGACATGTCTTCAGCGTTGTCTGAGAAGTCCAGGTCTGCAAGCTTTAAACTCTGCAAAGGACAAGAACAACAGTTATTCATGTGTTTTGTCAATGTTGATGATACATACTGTATAAAGAATGGGAATCATGAATGTTAATATTCACAGTTTCAGATGTGCCAATGTTTCCAGAGATGTTCCAGCTGGAAACAGAGGAAGACACTTCCAAGTCGTCATTGTTGCTACTTTTGCCTACAAATATCAAACACATCAAACAATATGTTCTGTTACAAGGGTCTGTATTGCATCAACTTTAACGATCTAATATAATCGACTATCGTACCTTCTTTTTCAGGTGTAACATCTAAGTCATCGAGACACAGTTGTTGTGAAGTGGACTGTCTCTGCTGAGCATCAGAGTTCAGTTGATCCGGGTCGTTAGGGAGAGGTGTCCTGTGTAATGTCAGTTCCTCTGACTCATCTGCATGAGAAGCACTGCAGGGAAACAAATAATAAATAAATACGGTAGACTAAAAGAAACTATACTGTTGAAATTTGGGCTGAACAATGAATCAAAATTTTTATCAAAGTCACAATATGGTCTACTGCAATTGTCAAATCGCAAGAGGCGCAATATTTGTAACAGGTAAAATGTGTTTCAACTTTAAATTAAATACTGTCATGCTGCAGAGATGTCTGGTACAGATGCCTGCAAAAATTACAGCATAATTTTAGTGTTTTCAATGAAAATTAGAATAACAATGTAAAAATTATAATTCTGTCTGATACTGCAAATCATATCTCAATTGCATACAAGTGTGTTTCTTGCAACAGATTTAAACCTGTACCATGCAGTGTGTATGCAAGTCATTTGGTCAACTACTTTCTGAGGTAAACTGGCACTTTTTTAAGCCACTTTCAAAGTTGCTTAATAAAGACTTGATGTGTGTGTGCTTGTTTCCATTTAGTCCCCATTTGGGAAACACAGCACTAAAAAACATTGTAAATAAAAACATGGTGCACTCACATGGACAGCTCCCCTTGCTGATTGTGATGGAGACCAGTGATGGGGGTGTCGGCTGAACCAGGGTGGCCTGTATCAACACTGGTCTCTCTGACCAGCTTCCTCTCCACCTCAGGGTGCAGCACAGGGGCTACAGTCCACTGCGTTTCTGGAATTTGGATGTAAGGACTGTAGCCGTCACTCCCAAGTAGAGCAGCATACCTATGCTGCAGCAGGCTGAGAGAAGTAAGGACGGCGGGTGCAGTGGCTTTGACACGAATCACAACTCCTTCATCGGCTGTTCCTCCAACCTCTCTGATCTTCTCTTTCTTCCTCTTGCCGTGATGTCCTATAAGCACCCTCCTATCAGCCCAGCGGACCATCCACTCCAGCAGCCTGCCCAGCTCTGGAAACTGAGCCTCTAGTTTGGGGTCCAAGCCTTGCTGCAGTTCAATCACAGCTTCCACAGAAGTAGGGGAGCCAGATATGAAGCTCTCTGATGGCTTCCCCATGGGAAGTGCACTTCGAATAGGGCTAGCATTAGAACTTGATAGGCCTCCCTTCATTCTGTGACCTAAATGCACACTGCTCTGCTGTCTGAGGCCAAACAAGCCTTTTTGCCTGCCAGTGCCCAGTCTAGGAAGAGAGGGGGCAGAAAGGCTAGTTCTGGATACAGGGGCTTCATTCCAGACAGAGGAGGTTTGCAGCTCGGGTGTTGCACCTTGTTTCAGGGCCTTGTAACAGCAGCCAGCTCGGAACACTGGAGGATCAGTGCCCACATGTCTTCTCACTGGATCTCTTTGACGGCGATGAATAGTCGTGAGCACATCAAAGGTGAGCGAATGCAGCTCTCTCTCCCTCAACTGGGAAGAGAAGCTCTTCAGCAAAGGTAGTTCACCACCCGAGTCCCCTCCATCAGCACTGTCTTTCTCTAGCACATAGCTGAGGAAGAGCTCCAAGAAATTTAAGTACTCTTCATCTTCAAGCTCGAACTCCCAGGTGCCAACCACTGGTGGGGAGGGCTGCTCATTCTCCTTGGCGTCACCCGGTTGACTCTCCTCCTGAATGACACTCTCGATCTTAACCGCAGTCTTCTTTGCCTGTTTTCTTACCTTTTTGTCTTTTTTGCCCCTGCAGAGAACAACAAAGAGCACAAAAATAAGCCACAATACACTGTTGAGCTGTCATTAGCATTTAGCTGTTACATCGGTGTACCTCAGTTTTTTAGCCTTTAAATAAATTATCTTCCCACTGTATATCAAAAGGCTGAGAGAAATGTATGCCGATGATACTGTCATTTATGTACAGTCAGTGTAATTTTACTATCCCGTGTAAGCTACCTGGTCATGGCTCTGCTATGTGTTTCAGGAGAGACGGCCTCAGATGTGGTATCAGCTGTGTCTCCATCACTGCACACTGGTGGGAAGCCACAGTCGGTTAAGGTGCTGGTGCTCAGACTTGTACCCAGTGAGAGTTGCCTTAACATAGCCATCCCGTGTTTGCTTCCCTTGTCCTCCTCTTCCTCCTCCTTCTCCCACAGATGGAGCTCAGGGGGGGCCAAGTGCCTCCGCAAACGCCCTAGATGTTTTCTCCTCTGCCTGCGTTTGTCTTGAATCACAATCATCATCAGCTCACCCGCATCCTCTTTTTCCCCCTCTGGAGAACACATAGAATAACACAGACAGACATTCATAATGTGAATTTGGACTGGATGTACTGGATTTAAAACGAAATTATAATACAGATAGCATATGTAACCAGCACTAATCAAAGCACAAAGACTATATAACAAATTATCTTTGGGGCCAGCGTCAGCAGTGATGGATTGGCCATCTGGGGACTGAGGCTATGTATTTGTGTTGAATGTGCCTTTAGTGGAAACTATCATACCATAGCACCTAGCACTATGTCACTCTCAGATTGTGTTAAATAAAATTATAGTGTGTGTTGTCTGAGTGTGTTTTGTGTTTTATCTCAAGCTTTGGGTGGGGTTGGTGGTGGGTTTGACAATAGTGTCTGTCTGTTGCAAATGCCTGGTCTGTTTTTTTAATCCCAGTCCATCACTGCCTTTCAGGAATAAGAAAATTCAATAGTTAAAAAATGAAAACAATCAGTAATTTATTAATACCATCAGGAAAGTTAACCAAAATTCATGAAAAGAAATGGATTGATGTGTTCAGGTGTTCATACCAAGGACACTGCATTGCCTCAGTCTTTGCAGCAGTGAGTTATACTTCTCTCTCAGAGGGACTCTGACAGACTCTTCCTCCTCTGGGAAGGCTCGTACCAGCATGGCTGCCACCTAAGAAGAAAAATGAGAAATTTACTCACACAAGGTCACTCTGTGTTAATTCAATGAATACTATCCATCTAAAAAAAAGGCAAGAAAAATCACCAGAGAAAGAGGAGGAAGTTCAGAGATGAGGCTGAGCAGTATGTCCTGGAGGATCTCCTCGGCATTAAGGAAGCCAGAGAAAGGCAGAAAACGACAGGCCCAGCGGACAGCGTCGAGACAGGTAGACCTCACTTCTGAACCAGCAGAGATCTGAGGGACACAAATACACAAATAAATGTTATTTATACGACATCAGTGAGGAGATTTACACATAAACATGTTACACAATCAAGCACAAATTAAATACCTGTTCGTCTCTTGCATTCTGTCTGGCGGCCTGATACTTCCTGCAAGAGATGGAGAGCTGGTCCCTGACATGCAGCATCCAGCACAAACCACACAGCTCCCTGAAACAGACTTGTAGGAAAAATCTAGTTAATAGTTTTATGTCAAAGTAGATCATTAACTATGATATCTGCAATTTAGCATGAGCGGCATCTTACTAATAGTCTGAATGGTGTCAGGGTCCAAGCGACCGTCTTTATCAGGCCCCCGTCTGAAGAATCCACTACGGGTGATGAACTTCATCAGGCCCTCTGGGAAACTCTTTTCTTCTTCAGCAACTGATGGGTAGCGGTACTTCTTCTTGATCTGAAAACAACATCCGATATTTACACTATTAAGGATGGAATGGCACTTCATACCCAAGATTCAAGATCTTTAGAATAGATTTAAATTAAAGTGAGACAAAATTACAAGTTAAGAAATGCATGCAAGGGTTAAGAAATGAGGTAGCAAGTTAAAAACTGTCTTTAGTATCTGAAACAACTGCAGTGTTTCAACCATAAACAGTGTGTACATTTGTTAATTATGGTAATATGTTTTTGTTGTGTCTTTTAGAACAAACTCTTATATTTGCAATTTGAAATAGTAAACAAAGAAACAATCTGTCAAAAAACGCCACACATGGAAACTTTAATCCTCTTTTTAAACCAGATAAAAACACTCTATAGTACCTTATGTAGAAGGTGTCTGGCACGGCGCAGATGGCTGATGTACCACTGGGCAGCAGGGTGGCAACAATGTGCAGATCTCAGAAGTAACAGTAATCTCTGGAGAACTCCAGACACTTTGTGACGTGATGCAACTTCTGCAAACTGCCCTGTTGTCGCCACTGGGTCCTTAACATTTAACACATTAACATTTAATTATAGAATTTATATGTAACCACATGGCATGTTAAAGATGATCTTCTATGTTATACCTGTGTGTTGGGGGAAGGCTGAGGGCAATAAAGAGGAGGGGAAGGCAGATATAGTCCACTGGGCACCAAGGCAGGCAAACAAGAACACAGGTCTTTGGCTGTTTCCAGCAAGGAAGACAAGGGTGAGGACATGACATCCACTCCAGCCATGACTGAAGCCTTCAGAATCTCTTGTATGGAAACTTGCAACAAGTCCCAGTCTTCTCCCTCCAAAGGGTCTAGTAAAAGGAGTTGAGACAAAGCATAGATCAAAATCAAAGGGCTCTATGTGCATAGTAGTTGTCTTATTGCTGTCAGGTCTTACCAACCTGAAAAACTCTTGTCACCATCTTTATCGCCGCACTCTTGGGAGTCAGATTTGTTGCCAAGAAGACACCTCAACTCAACCTGAAAAATGCTTTCAGGTTCTAAATCTTTTGGGAGGTGGTGCTCTCTCCTCCTGAGCCGAGTGAAGTCAAAGTGGTCGGTGCAGTAATTCTTATAGGCCAGGCTCAGAGAGGCCGCTGTCTTCCAGTCCCCAAGATGGTAGGCCAACCACACAGTCTCAGGAAGCAAACCTCCTATCAGGAGCAGGTCCTGGGCATAGTCTACTGTCCATACTTCTGACAGCTGCTGTCGTCGCACCGCTCTGGAAACCTCCTCCTGGCACAGCGGCACCAACCGTCCTACACTGGGGGCTGAGAAAGCACATTTTAACAAATAGAAACATCAATGAAGAAATTATCTTTTTTAACTGACAAATTATTAAACACACCATGAGACATATGTAGTGAGGGCAGGACGGCCACGTGGTGAGGGGGCAGGATGTAGAGGGGTTGGTTGGTGAAATATGAGGCCATGAATCTCCCCAGAGTCTGAACCACGGCACGAGCTGCATCAATGTGAAGGTCCACCGGCAGCCACGGGCATGGAAGAGATTCTGCTGCAGAGCATAAACACCAGAGTCACATCAAAACAGACCAAAATACAAAATCACACCTATATATCCTGATAAACAAGAACATA
This sequence comes from Lutjanus argentimaculatus, assembly GCA_034769285.1. Classification (NCBI taxonomy): domain Eukaryota; kingdom Metazoa; phylum Chordata; class Actinopteri; order Lutjaniformes; family Lutjanidae; genus Lutjanus; species Lutjanus argentimaculatus. The sequence goes on along the minus strand of JAWZSL010000021.1, from coordinate 706,639 downwards.
AGTGACAGAACATTGAGGGATATAAAGAAAAAAAGAAACACTTGATCATTCTTCATATAACAAGAAATCATCATTTTATATGCAATGCCTGATATCATCTCAGGATAATTACAAAAATTAAATAATTTAACTCTACACTCAGTGTTCTTTCAGTTCTTTCCCATCTTTCCCTTCTCCTCCTTCCTCTTCCTTTTTTACTGGCATTTTTTTCCCTTTCTCTACTAACTATTAAAAGCAAAAAACAATAACAGCCAGCAAACAAACTACTTAGCAACAGCAGTAACAAATAACTTAAAATATGCTCTATGCAGATATAAATGAACTAAAAGTTAAACACTGAAACACAACTCAAAGGCTGGCATGACACTATAATCTTTTGAGTTCTCTCAGCACTATTTATGACTTGATTCCTTAAACTGACTCATACTTGAAAACCATCTAAAAGACTGAGGTGTTATTGACCATGACTGACCTGTCATGCAGAGCATGCTGTCCTTCTGGTGTCTAGCCCTGTGCAGGATCAAGTGGGCCATGTGGTCCCCAGCTCCTGGGCTTCTCTCAGATGGTACTGGGATAACAGACTGTAGAGGAGTGCCAGACAAAGCTGTGTCTCCTTGAAGACACTACGATCACGGCCTAACAGTAAGACACATGATTATCATTTCAAATCGGATGTGACAATGTGGTGTGCATCAATGGAAAGATCACAGCAGTGCTTCTTACTTTTGGTACTCTCCTCACAAATTTGTGACCGCCATGTATCAGCACTTTTTTCGTATGAGCCACACAGGAAAAGATGTTCACCTGCGGGGAACAGAGAGAAATACTAAACAACAACTATAATTATTCTGAATTATTTAGACATAGCTTTTCTTTGATCTGAATCACAATTAGATTTTATATTTGGTTTGTTTTGATTTAAATTACCCTCCGGTAGTTCATATAATAACCAGTGTCAGATAAACAGTTTCCTACAGACCTGGGTAACTCAGCAGTGCAGGACCCTCCTCTAATCTTTCTCCTGTTGCCTGCAGAGCAGTTTGGATCTGAGACATGATGACAGACAACTTCTCCTGTTCCTCCTCCCAGCCATCACAGCCTTTAAAGCTTTTCAGTTCTTCCATGTACTGCTGGGTGATCATGTAGACCCACTGCCACACCCCCAACAATCTGGACAAAAAAGATAATCACCAATTCTGGTTTGACTTTGAGACAGTAATTAGTACCTCATACAACCCCCCATCAAATAATCTAAGAGTCGTTCTGTACCTGCTGGATGGTCGCTGGGGAACAGGTCGTGCCTGATGTTCAAAGCTGGATTTCTCTTCTTTCTCATCCTGTAATAGAGGCACATGGTGTACATCTGAAGCCCAGGGTTGTGGTGGCTGGGATTCCTTCTCTGCAGAGGACCAGACTGTTCTGTGCTGCAGGCTGTAGGTGTGATCAAGAGAATCAGAGACCTGTTGCAAGATGAGCAGGACAGTGGACAGACTGCAAGACGATAAATGATAGTGGGACTCAGGGTACGGGGTCAGCACGAGGCGGATCAGCCGTCTACTGAGCTCCACCACCAGCCCCAGGCAGGGCGGCCTGTCTGAATGAACGCCATCCCAGGGAAGAAAAGAGAGGAGGGCTCTGAGAAGGTGCATGAGGCGAGTAGAAACTGAAGTGTTCTTTTTCCCTGTGGGAATCAGGTGGAGTAAAGCAGTAAATCGCACCACGCAGTATAGGGTGTGCTTCAGCAGGCGAGTTCTGTTTTCCACAACATTTCCTAGAGACAAACCAAAAGCCCAGGCTGTTAACAGCTTAGTCTGGATTTTCCCAAGTTCTCGATGAAGAAGAGGAGTCTTCCTCTCTGTCTCTAAAAAGTCTGATTCATAATCTGGGCTGGTAACAAGTCCAGAGTCAGTCTGTGTGTCCAGGGCGTGGAGCGTGTCAAACATTGAGGCAAACTCCAGACGACCACCATCCTCCAAATGAGAACCAACAGGAGCTCCATCTAAATCAGAGTCATCCTCAAAGTAAGTCTGGGAAACCACACAAACAAACAGCAGGTTAAAGACAGCTAACATAAGTGAATCAAGCAAATGATACAGCAGCCTTGACACATCATTACTCAGGGTAATCACATGCACTGGAGTAATTGTGTTATTTCAACTACAAGCAGAAAGCTGACATCAAGAATGCCTTATACAAGGGCCTTAATGGACAAAAACAAAGTTAATTATTTTCCTCCAAGAACACCAGCTGGTTTATTGGTGGATTCCAGCAACAGCTGAAAGAAAGGTCTGAAACAAAATTAAAACTCTTTTTTCACTTTTTACATTTATGTGTTCAAAGTACTTAATTTTCCACCTTATGCTATGCATTCCATGTATTTCATTATCATCTATATTTTTTTTAATCTTACTTTCACTAATCATTTTCATCTCCACTATCAAGTGGGTTTTATCCTCCATCATATTCAGCATTAATTATGGCATTCTGTCCCTGTTTTAATGTTTATTCTATGTCTATTTTCATGTGAAGATGCATTTTATGTATTCTATTCTTAACTTTATCTTATTTTTACTATTATTATCAATTGAACTTTACTTTCCATCTTATTTTATATTCATTATGTTATTCTTTCACAATTTTTAATGTACATTCAATGTCTTTTAAGTGCTTTATGTAAAGCACTTAGTGTATGTAATTTCGTTGTAATGAAACACTGTAATTCTTGCATAAAAGGTCATATACATATAAAGTTAATCATTATATAACCATAGGAAGATGTGTTTTTCAACTTATAAGACAAAGGGATATAAACTTTAAAACCCTGAGGATAGGCCACTGCTTGACATTTCTAACTTACTCTACATGACCGACCTGTACTTTTTCAAGAAGCTCCTTGGTACCACCCATTGTCCCCTGGTCCTGCAGGAAAAGTGGTAAAGTGGATCCATTTGTGGCTGCTGAAAGGACGGAGTCTGTGGTTTGGGGCCCACGAGTAACAGTGGAGTTGAACACCTCGTTGCTGCTGTCAAGATTCAGGCCAGATACAGACTCCAGCCATTCCCTCACATGAATCTGAAAATAATGAAAGTGAGGAAACCATGTTATAAAAAATAGTCCTGCAGAAAGTGCAAACCAAGTAAGATCCTTGTTCCCTGGTTTTGCACCTGTGATTTATCCAGTGTCTGTCCGGCCTTCTCAAGGTCCTTGCTTGCGTCCTTTAGAAGTGTTTTCAGCAACAGGGCAGGAGAGGGCCTGCCCAGCACTCTCAGAACAGTGGCCATGTAGCCATCAGACACAATCAGATACAACAGCCGAGGATGCCAGGTCACAGAATAGCGTTGCCTCAGGATGTCTCGCACAGACAAGCTAGAGCTGGACAGGGACGCCTCCGCTTTCCCTGCAGATACTGGTGGCCTGAAGAGGAAGAGGGTAGTTGACGGAAAAACAGAAAAATGTTTTGTCACAAATATTATATTGGTTGAAACTAGTATCGGATCAGTTTGATGAGCGAGAAAGATGATTTGCCAACTATCACCTACTTTGATAATCGAATAATCAAGCAAGTCATATTTCCAGCTAAAATACCAAACCTTCTTCTGTTTAAGCTTCTCAGGATGTGCTTGACTCTTTTATTTCATTGTAAAATAAGTATTGTTGGGTTTTAAACTGTTATCAGAAAAAAACAACACATATGAGTTACTGCTCTGATTGCATGTTTCTAACTACACTTATGGTGCTTATTTATATGTACTTTTTACATCGTTGCTCAAGTATTTGTACTGGATTATTTTTTGTACATGTTCTATTTTTTTCTTTCTTGAATTTAGGCTGTTCTTGACATAACATTAATACTTGAAATGCAACTTTTTTATAATCGTGTGTCGCTGAAAATCCATTCAATAAACAAATTTGAGGGGGGAAAAGGAAAGGAAGAAGACACTTGAAGACATATCTTTGGCTTTTGTAAATACTAACAGGCATTTTTCAGTGTTTTTTGACATTTCATAGGCCAAATCATGAATCAAGAAAGTGATCAGAGGGTTAATGGATAATGAAAACAATCCTTTCTTGCAGTCTTTTACCTGTTTCACACTGGATTTATTCTTCAACAGACAGTAGAAAGAAGAGAAGCAATGACTTGGCTCTCATGATGAAAAGTGAAAGTGAAGCAATCAATAGAAAAGGTGACCACAGATGAGAGAGGAGAAATTAGAATGAAGTACATCAGCCCAAACAAATCAATAACTTGTAACGAGAGCTCATACATGATGAGCAAAATGCTTCAAACATACCGGTAAGTGACGAGGGGGTGAAGTGGTAGGAAGTGTGCAGGCCCAAAGTCAACACTGCAACCAGAGCTACTTAGAGTGAGAAGCCCCCCAAGGCGAGAAACCATAAGAAGGGAACCTCTCTTCAGAACACAGGCCAGGAAAAGCCCGTCTGGTGACCAGCTCACACCGCCCACCCAGTACGACCTAAAGAGCAGATACACAAAAGTCCATTTTTAAATACATTCACACTGTACATCAAAGATCTTAAGGTACCTGTAATGACAGATGTAATTCAGGTAATGTAGCTAAGCATACTCTCCGGGGGCAATAATTTCCTTGTTCATACATCTTGGCATTCTTTTTTAATACTTCAATTTCACTAAATTGTTTTTTGACGAAAAAAGCAACAGTACAACAACACTGCCAGGCTCCATGTCATCCATAAACTTCCATCTAACAGACAATATGATGATATGATATTATACAATGTTGTTAAAAAGTGACGATGTGGGGGAAAGCCACCAACCACATTCTTTATTGTGACAAATACCTTATCAGTTTTGTCCATTCTGCAACAAATATGTCATTTCTCAGTCTCAGAAGGAAAGTCACTCTTTCCATTTTAAGAATCTCTTCTGTGACTTCAACCCAATCATCTACTGCAGGTGGGTTGGTTTGCAACCTTTTAGAAGTAATTGCTTTTTTGGCTGCTATGTTAATATTTTTTGAAGAAGTATCTGTCGTTTCCTGTTATTCCTTCTGGCAGGTTACCCAAATTAAGTCTTATGCATGTCAATAGGATTTGCCATCCAAGAACACGCTGCATGATTTTCCAAACACTTTTCCAAAATAGTTGTGTCTTGGGGCAGCTCCATAAAATGTGGTGATGATTTGCCTCCTCTTCCCCACATTTTTCTCACTTTCTTTTAAAAAATACTGCTGTAACTGTAAGTTATCTAGGTTATAAAAAGTCATGTTTTTGTAATTATATTTTTCTCTTAGGCCCTGAAAGTTCAGTTTAAATACATTTTTATCCATTATCCATATTATAGTACAGTAAGCAATGATACCATGGTTCCTCCAATAACTAAATCTATAATCCATACAACTTGGTTGAAATTCTGTATCATGAGTATTTTAAATGGATCCACAAATTTAATTGTTTTATGACATCAAACAAGGCTTATAGGGTAAATGAGATGATGGGGCTCAAGTGGTCCTGATAAGTAGATTTTGGCAGTCATTGGGCCTCATTCAAGAACCACTCGTATGAGCAGATTTTTTCTTAAGTGGTGCATACGAGTGATTTATGAGAACTTGCTACTTTCACCATTTTTCTCGAATTTTGTGTACAAAGAAAACTAAGAGAAATTTAAGATAAGAGTATGAAAATGTTCTTGCATGAGGCCCATTGTTTTCTTTACTAGTGATGCTGGGAAGTGACAGTCTGGAAATGATGTGCAGGCACACTTTCAACACTGCTGTGTAATATTTAAACAGTGATCCTCACTGAACAGATGTTGGGTAGCTAGGTTAAGCCTCTCATTGGCTGCGTACCACACAACACCTGTTCTCATTTTCATTTCTGCATACTCTACCTTATGTACTTAGAGGGAATCTCCAGTTTCTTGCTTCCACATCCTCTGAGGCCACTTGATATTGAGACAAAATTCTGCGTGCTCACAAAGAGGACCTGTGTAGCCTACACAACAATAAGACACAGAAATCTTGATTCACATGTCTAGAAATGGACGAAAATACCAGATTTTTTCATCTGTCATTTTTGGAGCTAGAGAAGACAGTTGTTCACCTTAGGCTGTCTCTGGTTCAGGACAATGGCTAACAGTCGGCCATCTGGGGAGAATGCTGGCACCAAGGCCCCTCTGGACTTGACTGGTTGGCATGGTGGGGTGAGATGAGACATGGGGTATGTCTTGGTGGCCCACTGTATGCTGTATCCCACAGAACTACAAAGAGAATTTTGGACTTCTAACTACTGTGATACACAATGAGAGTCCTGGATGTTACACTGAACTTCTCACTCACCCAACTCTCACACAGCCCTCTTCCCATTGGATTTTCAGGCAGGTGATGATTAGCTTCTTCCCAGATGTGAAAACAAAGGCAGATAAGCAGGCATCACCCAGAACCTGAGGGAGTTTGGAGAAAAATAAAATAAGATATAAGGCCCATAGAAAATAAGAAATGGAAACATCACCAAAATGTCAAATTTGTTTTCAATTTAGTATACAGACCTCTGTCTTGACGAAGATGGTATGTTGGGATGCTTCTTTGTCTTGTGAAGAAGGCAGAATGGAGTCTTCAAGGGGCTGTATATGTGCCCAGTGTCCCCTGACTGTGCCATCTCGCAAACTTGTCAAATCCCTGATGTCCATACACTCCCATAGGAACACTTGCCCTGTTATGGCCACCAGGAGTACACGCATCCCATCACCTGAAACCTGGAGTGACAGTCGTGTGGCATTCCCTGTGGAAACACACACACATAAATCCACACACTGAATTCAATGTAATAACTGGAGTTAGGATACTTAACGCAAGCTCAAGTTAACAAAATTATTCAAACTGATCAAATTTTAAATCAGACAGCCCAAGCTCTTTTAGATTACAGTTATTCTTTCCTTCAGTGCAAGGATGACTATTGTAGATTTAACAGGGTTCAGTCAGAGCTCAACAAGTTATACTTGAGACATTTTAAGACCTGTTAAAGACCATTATGAATGTAATTTAAGACCAGTTCCATGTCCATACTACCAAAAAAATACATGTACAGTTTACGTTAAATTTGGTTTTGTTTTGTAGTTGTTACAGCCTGATGATCAATACAATGTTTGCCCCAACAATAAATTCGAAAGCAAGAGTGAAGCGAAATCAGTTTTTATTAAAGTAACATTAACTTCAGAATTAAAATTCAAATTATTGGATTTTAGACTTTTTAAGACGTATTAAGGACCAGCAAAAACCCTGTTTAATGTCAGCCCTGCTGGTAACCATGCAGTTTAAGAAGAACGGTGGTTTCAAACTTAAAAGTCATGTATACCAATGATGTCAAAGGTATCAATACTTAAATACTAGGATTACTTTTTCGATACCATGTGTTTTAAACTCAATATGATTCCATGAGCTATACATTGATAGTAATAGAACTACCAAAGTTATAAAAAAAAATGCTAACTCTTTAAGTCCTCAGTATACTCTGACTGAGTATACCTTGAACAGCAGTAATCATATGAACTACTTCTGGGACTGCTGCTGTCGTCTTCAACAAGTCTTTATCCCTGTTCCACAGAAAAAGCTCTCCTGAGACCAAGAGTCCACAAAGCCACACACCTGAAAAAGAAAAGATGAATGTAGTATATTCTCAGAACTGACAAGTACAAGTGCTTTGAGTGTACTAATTAAACTCACCACTGTGAGATGAAACCATTGTCACCACACTGTTGAGCAGAGGATGGAGTTTAGGAGTCTTCCTCTTGGTGCGACCAGACACCATGTTGATCTCACTGATCCGTTTGTCATCTAACAGGAACACAGACTCCTTCTCCTGAAGTATGACATACGTGACAAAGGTTCAATGTCATGCTCTTATGACAGGTATAGCAAAGCAACACGTTACTGTCCTCACCTTCCCGAGCCAACAGAATCGCGGCCATGGTTTCTTCCGTTTGATGCTGGATGACAAAACAACCTCCAGCTTTAGCTCCATGTTTACAAGACAGCATCGGTCCTTCCTCTTGATTATGCACTCAGGAAGGCTTTGCTGAAGCGAGGCTCTATAAATTAAACCTACAGGTTAGCTGCCAAGTATTTTCCTGCAATGTAAACATTCTAAATAGCTTCATACATCGTTAGAAATGCTATTATTTAATGTCCGAAATAAATAAGTTCAATGTACTTACATCACAGTGCTGTGTTACTTGCTGATGCTATCCATTGTTTGAACCGATAAAAACATCACCAAGGATAACCACACCGTTAGCTAGCGTTAGCCACCTAGCTAACTTTGCTTACTGCGCGGAGCATTCGTCCCGAAAAAATCCTGTCCTGAGCTCTTCAACTACGCTGGTTATAGTCAGAAGTCATGGTCACATTATGCGGTTATGAAACTGTTAATATAACCATGACATTAGGTGTTATACCGTAGCAACGGTGAAATATTTCGAAACTCCCTCCGCTTCAATAGCCAGAACTGTTTCCCATGATCCTTTAGGAGGAAGCTTCAAAGCGTTGCCGTAGGAACGCAACGAGAAGCTGGGATGTATCCAAAAAAAAGCCCTCGCTGCGGCACGCGGAATGGGGCGGGGTCGGATGAGGGCGGGACTGGACGTGAGCGTAGCGTATGATAGCCTTATAAAATAAGTAGCACCATCTGCTGGATAACTGCAAGAAAGCACAGGATACAAATCTATGCTCAACTAATTTAAGGGAAACTTATATTTAAAACATCTTTCCAATAATTAAATGTATACATTTTAAATATAGGGCCTGCCTTTTCTTTTATTAAGAAGTACAATATATATAATTCTGTACTGTATTTAAATATTATGATGGAAACTATGGCCTCCTGTCAAAAGTGCAAGTGGCCCTCAGGCAAAACATTTTGAGTGTCCCTGTTTACAGAATAAGACTGTTTAAAAAAAAATGAGCCAGAGTGATTGAGAAAAGCTGGAAATAATAAGCTATTATATTGTAGTTGTTCATCATGAAGATCATTAGTCAGCTAAAATATGAAAATAACAGATTTACAAATGAAAAAGATATCTGATATTGGCTTTATTTAAATTCTTTATGAAGAAATATTATGACGTTTTATTTGTTTTCAGTTAAGTTAATTAAATTTCTATTAATTATATACATTTTCTTATTCAGCTTTCTTTTCTTCTCATTTCTTCATAATGCTTCTGAAAAGTTGGTGATATGAGCTTGGCATGTGGCCTTTTTAACAGTGTCCAGATTTCACAGTGACCTGTCCCAGATGATCAAATTCAGGCAGATCTCTTTAATTAATATATTAATTCTTAATTTTTGTATTGATTTTGGTTGCCAACTTTACGTCTGGTCAATAAAAACTAGCCTTTTGGCTAATTCTGCCATATTTAATGTTTATTAATATCCACTGTCGCCGGGAAATTACTTAATTCATTTTAATGAATTAACCCCACACCCCTGTCACCTGTTCATCCTGAATCACTTACCGGTTTTCGAGTAGGGGGCCACGTTCCCTCCTTTATAATGGAGGTAAAAGTCATGTAAAGATGGCTGAACACCGGAGAGGGAAGAAGCAGCCATTCCGTCCTCCGAAAAGTTTAAATATCTCCAGAACCAGCTGATCAATAAACTCCCTCCATGGCAGGCAAAAGCCAGGTCTTCATTCTCCCCTTTTTTGCTATTTATTTCCTTCTTTCACAAACTTTTGGGGTTTGATTTTCTGTTTGAGAGCGAACTGAGCAACCAAACAATTGAAACCTGTCCAGAGATCTCTAAATTAACTTTAACACTAAACTGAACCACTAAAACGTTCTCACAGCTCCTAATTTGATTTGTTTCGGTAAAGAGGGGTTACTAAGGCCAAACTTTTAGACACTGAACTGAACAAACTGAGTTCTTTTTGCTGTTTATTGCTGAAGCCCTGAAAAGTTTTCTGTTGAATTCTTAAGAATTTCATAGAGTATTTATTTTGGACTTTCTTTCTAGTTAAATGTGGTTTTCCATTGTCCCGTCAATACACTGATTTATACTGAACTGACTTGTGCTGCATTGTCGCCCTGATTATTTGCTGTGATTATTTGTGTGCTGTTGTTCTGGTGGTTCATTTTTATGAAAAGTGGGTTTATGACAGAGTGTATTCATGCATCCACATGGAGGAATGACCTTTAAAATCTCAAACATTAAATTGTCAGATGAACTCTTGCTGATGAAACAATGATGAAATATCTTGCTGACAATCGGTGCATCATAGTGATTTTTGCAAAATGTTGAGCAGGGGTGGAAGTAATGAATAACAACTACTCGAATATGATGATCTAAATATCTTTTCATAGGTTAGGCCTCATACAGCAGAGTTTTCCCCACAATTTGAAATTTACTTACCCACATCCATCTTTTTAGACATGTTTTCTTATATTATTCCAGTCCACTGACCTACTTTTTATATTCTTTCAGCTGATCTGTGCTGCAGACTGTCGTCACAAAGTTGGAGGCGAAATGGCCGGCTCAGTTCATCACTCCAGAATCTTTTGGGCCTCTTCTTTTTCCGCAAGTGTCACAGGTAGGCTGTTTTTAATAGTATGAAACATGGGGTTATGAGATTTCTGAAAATAATTACTGTTATTGTGGTTGGCATTATTTTGTGTGCATTCTGCGTGCAGTCAATCCTTATTTATTAATTCAGATTTATTATATACATGTGTTGTGTTCTATTATTTTTAATTATCAAAAAGTTCAAGTTTATGGTTTCTTTGCCCTGATATTATATTAGAAATATTCAACTCCCCTCACCTGAGTAAGAATTAAATTAAAACCTACATCAACAATTCTTGGTAAATGGAGAAATAATACTTATTGATACTTTAAAGCAATTTCAGTGACATAAGTTGACATAATTTGAGTTTCAATGAAAAACATCTAGTTCTTTAGATAAATGCCCATTTGCACTATTATTCATCCTCAGTACTTGGTGGAGCATCCTTTTTCCTTGATAACCTCTAATACCCGATTCCAGTAAGTGCTGACAAGCTTCTGACACTCTTGTGGAATCTTTTTCCATTCCTCTCATGCAAAAATGTCAAGCTCCTTGAGATTTGATGGCGTCTGTGCTGCTACTGCTTTCTTTAAATCCCACCAAAAATTTTCTATGGGATTTCCTGGAGACTGAGAGGACCACTCTAGAACATTCCAGGACTGATTACTTAACAAAGCTTTGGTTGATTTTGAAGAGTGCTTTGGATCATTGTCTCGCTGGAGTTCACCACAGAAGGCATAACATTCTTCCTCAAAATGGCTTGGTATTTTCAGAAATCCATACTACCACTCACACGGTCAAAACTGCCTGTTCCTGCAGCAGAAAAACATCCCCACATAATCACTGATCCACCTCCGTGCTTGACTGCGGGGACAGTATTCTTCTGGTCCACCTTTCTTGCACCAGACAAACTGCTGATCCATACGGCCAAACGGTTCCAGTTTTGTTTCATCACTCCATAGAACTGTGTCCCAGATCTCTGAGGGCCTATCCAAATTCCTTTTAGCATATTCTAGTCGGCCTTTCTTATGCTTCTTGGTCAAAAATATGTGCGTTGTGGAGTCCACCCATGAAGTCCTTGTTGTTAAGCATTCTTCTTATGGTAGACGTTGACACATTTGTTCCAGCCTTCATCAGGTCATCCTGTAAGTCTTTTGCACTAACACAGGGGTTTTTCTTTGTTGTCCTGATGAGATGGCTAAGGCCTCTTTCAGAAATGTTGGGCTTTCTCCCACAGCCAGGCATGTTTGCTGCTGTACTGTGCGTTTTAAACTTTTTGTATCATGCCCTTTTGGTGGACTGAAAGTATCTTGTCTCTCAGCTTTTGTGAGAGCTCTTTTCATCTTGACCATGGTTGCAACACACCTTGAACACATCCCTGTGTGGTGTTTATATAAAATGCATCACAGCTGAAGCAAATTGGGGTCATTATTGAGCTCCCATCGGGTTAATTGTGTTTGTAAACCAGATTTTGGCCATAGAGACTTGCAGTAATTATTAAAATCAGTGATATTATATAGGGGTTGAATAATTTAGTATTTAGTAAGTATTAACACAATATCCTGCTACTCTAAGATGCCACATAATTCATTTTCTTTGTTCATTTGCTGTATCATTCAACTGATAAATACTTAATTGAAAGAAAAATCTAGCTCTGCAAAAAAGTTTAAAGTTATGAATTCTTTCTTTGGGGGTTGAAGATTTCTAAACTGTGTGTATATAATATATGTGCTGCAAATTTACTTGGTATCATTTAAATTTTAGACTGTACCGCACTATTGGCTTGAATTTGTGTATGTCTTGACTTTTCAGTTTTATGTGAACAGTTATAAATCTTAGCTTCCTTTATGTAATATTTTCAATTCTTAACCACCATTGAGTTCATGTTTGGTTCTAACTCACTGTGCTATTAGTTCTAAAGGGATAGTTGACCCAAAAATGAAAATTCTGTCATTATCTATTCGCCCTCATGCTGATTGAAGGCCAGGTTTAGTTTTTTTTATTCCACAAAACACTGCTGGAGTTTCACATGAAAACAATGCTGCAGAATCTCCCAAACAGTTTAAGTGGGGGAAAAAAAACAAGTAAAAACATAAAATACCTCCATACTCCTCATCTAGTGTTATCCAAGTCTTCTAAAGCCCCAACATGCCGAGTTGATTTAAAAAAATGTTATTTACACCATGTTTTTAGCCAAAATCTTCACTGTAGATCCTCAGCTTGGAGCCATGTTCAAGTGCATATGCACACTGTCTGAACTGGGTGTTTGTGGTGTGACAGTGTGTAAATGGCATGTCGGGACTTTAGGAGACTTGGATTACACCAGATGAGCGGTATGAAGGCATTTTATTTATTTATTTTTGTTTTTTCTCCAGTTGTTTTCTCTGTTGGAAAACTGGTCACCATTCCCTTAGACTGTTTGAGATTCTGCACCACTGTCTTCCTGTGAAATTCTAGCAGTGTTTTGTGGACTAACAAAATAAACCTGACCCTCAGTCAGCATGAGGGTGAGTAGATAATGACTGAATTTTCAGTTTTCTGTGAACTATCCTTTAATGTTGTTGAACATTTGCCGTCATGGCAGTGAGGGTCGATATAAAGTTTCTCTTAATATACACCAACTTTGATTAGCCATAAAATGAGAACCAACAAGTGATTTATTAAATTCTTCATGGATACAAAGAAAATACAAACAGAAAAAAAAGATCATTCTGTTGTCCTTTATTCAGCAAAGGTCATCAGTTGTTCATTTGGCATTCACAATGTAACAAATACCCTCAGCTATGTGTAATTTCTTCACAAAAATCTCATATCTTCTATTTATTGAATTAATGTTTCCATTTAAAATTCTTAATTTATTTAACAAAATTTAATAATTTCATTGAATAATGTAATTATTTCTATATTCAATTTGTTAGAATATTAACTATATATCTAACTATTGTCATTGTAACAAATGTTACCAGTCATAATTATCAAGGACAACAAAATATAAATCCATAATAGGCTGTAAATAATCAACATAATACTACATGATAATCTGTAAATCTGCATATTAATGTCTTTAGGAATGACACTGTACATCTTGTAAAAAATCAAATATTTATTTACACACACTTCAATAGAATATGTTTTGTAATTATCAGTTTTTGTTTCATTCAATGTTTTATTTCAGTTGTAAATTTTTTACACTGGCATGAGTTACTATGGTAACTGACCCAGAATGTAACTTACCCAAGAATACAAAGTTCTGTGCTTTGGGGGTCATGTTTGGGGGATGTACAAAATTTGTTTGTTTCCTGTGCTGACTTTTACCATATAATTACATACATTGTTGTAACTGCTTTGCACTATTGGGTTTATGTCTATGATCTCTGTCTTGTTGATGCATTTTGTTGGTTAACTTTTCTCACAAATAAAGAATTTTTAAAATCACCTGTCATTGTCTTCATAATGGTGAATATATTTTCCTAAAGGATATATATAAATATAAATAATGTGTGTGTATATGTTGCTGCTTGATACAGTTCTGCTATTATTTGTGGTTTTATTAATTTATAGCATACAAGGTGCATTCCAAAAGAGTTAAACATGCAGATTATTTACAAATTATTATGTAATATTGATAAACAGACTACAATTATGTTGTATTCATACTATGTTGTCCTTGATAATTATGAGTAATGTTAATTATAACAGCAATGGCTACAGATGTATACAGAAATAGGAAAATATAAAATAAATTTAACATTATGAAACCATGTTTGATTAAATGTTTGAAAATAAAGCAACATACAAAACCCCCGTGTCAGCCACATACTTGGATTTTTAACTTGTTTTACTTTTCAGGAAAGTGGTACGCAACGCAACGCAACGCAACACAACACAACACAACACGCTCGGCGCCTCGTGTGTCCGTCTGACGGGCGCCCGATTTCTGAGGGGGCGTGGGCATGGCATGTCATGAAATTTTGATGTCTCGCTATGAAACAGGAAATTGCTATAACTTTAGTATAAATAATCCGATCTTCACCAAACTTCATGTTTGATAACAGTCCCGCCCTGAGCACATCTACATGATAATATTCTGCAGTTGTCAAAGTGCCACCTACTGGCGACAGGAAATGACATGCTTTCGAGTTTGATGTGCTTCTCCAAGCAGCTTGACCATATTTAACTCAGATCTGTTCAGAAAGGCCTTAAGACTTTGCTAATGCCATATTGTGAAGATCTTGATCTTCAAACGGTGTTGCCATGATTGCACGGTGAAGGTCGCTGTTTTCCCAAAACACAGGAAGCTGCATTAACTTCTGTAAACTTGGTTGAATCTGCCTGAAACTCAACATAGTAGTCCAAGCCTGAACATGTGATATGAATAATCATACTGTGAAATGTATTTACAGCAACTTACCACCTATTTGCCAGTAAGTTAGTGAAAATTTTACAGCATTCTTGCTACGGTGCATGCTTCAAAATATTGCTGCACAAGCAGACTTTTGCCAGCAGATGGCAATGCCACAACAGAACTCACTGCTCAGTATGTATACCCACCATAGCACAATGTTGTTGAGTTCCTGACTCAGCAGCGAGATCACTGTGGCAGATAAAGGCATAAGAGGCTTTGTCTCTGAGCTATTGCAGATATCTCTCTGCAAGGTCAATTCTCTCTGAAGAGCATGCACATCTATTAACTATCTGAATGTTTGTGCGCAGTAAATGGTTTCTTTTTCACTATTAACATGCTTTGGGTTGTGTGAACTCTCAAGCAACGAGGTCCCTTATTGGCTTGTTACAGAGAGTTATTAGGTTTGCCCCCCGGCCCCTGCTGGTATTTAATTACCCTTGCACTCTCTCCTTTTCATCATGATGGAGATGACGGCAGCCATTGCCAATAGGTGAAAGAGGAGACTTCACCAGACCTTAATTGGTTCATTTGCCTCTCGCCTGCCAGGCGCAGATGGAGCTCTTTATTACTGTCACTGCCAGGTTTCATTCTGCTCTGATGAGAGCTGTCTTAAGCAGCAGAGCTTGACATCATATCAGGACATGATGACAGGGTCAAAACAAAGAGATAATCAGGATGGGCGTAGGTCAAGAAGCAAACAGTCACAGCCATATACAGAGTTTGTGTGTTGGGTTTGTTTTGTTGTTTCAATAGAGCAAGACTACCATAATATTATTGTCATGCTTATAAGCTTATTGTTTGGAGGAATCTAGCTAGGTCCAGGGATTTAGTTGCTTTCCTTGGACCATTCTTCAATAAATTTGTGTGTGTGTGTGTACATGTTTAGAAATTTTGCGCATTTGCATATATACATGTTCCTCTTGCAAATGTCTGCCTGTATCAGCCTATTGTTGAGATATTCGAGCCACATGTGTTTATTTATATGAAAAGACCTTTTTCTCAGCAGCCATTTTAACATGAAATAGTAGGATAAACACAGGTGTTAGCAATGATACTAATTAAGTTTCATTCCATTCAGGTCAAACAGAGTCAGGGTGCTGCTATTGTGCATGTTGGCTCAATTGAAAGGCTTTGCTACATTAAATGGGCCGGGACCTTCATTAGTATCATTGGCAGCGTCTGTGTTTAGCCTACTATTTCATATCAGTATGGCTGCTGTGAAAAAGGTCTATCATTTCACTGTAAATGGGCATAACTGAAGAATTTATGGCGAGCAAATTTTTATTTAATTTCGTATCACCATCAACTTCATTCATTTTATTCATAAATAAAGTTTAACTAAATTTAAATTTGTTATCACTTTATTAAGTGTTACCAATAGCTAACTGTTCACTTAATCTAAACATTTCAATATTTCCATGTAAATCTTTTTTCAGTTTGTTAATCACTGATCATAACACACAAGCAGGTCAAGACTGAAGGATGTCTTTAAATCCTCCAAAACTGTACAAAAGAAAGAAAAAATCTTTTAAAAAGAAGCAATGTAGTTCTACTCTGTAATTACTCTATAATTGCTATTTGTTTGAATGTTGCCTGCTCTCTCAGCATGCCTGCACATAAGGGGGTGCTTGGGTTAGGATTTCAGCATGATCCTCTTGCAAACTGAGCAATTACTACATGTGGATTTTAGTGATTATATCATGTGTTTGACCACAGAGGAACCGTACGATGTTTGCATAATGATCCTCCAGCACATGCAAATAATGGACTCCTTTTACTTTCTTTTAAACTGCTGTGGCCATTATAACAACGTGCGATTAACTTGAGGACTATAACCCATCTACATCTACAGTGTCCAATATAGGGACATTAGTTGGCATGGTAACCTCATTTGCCATCTGCAGACCTCATTCATACTGAAAATTGACACCCAGGAAGCTGTAAAGAAACAATTCAATATTCTTTCTCACAGCAACAGTGGGTATGTCTGCTGGTTTCCATCATCATGTTTGTTGGGGAGATTTATTAGTGTACCGAGTACTAAGTGCAGCGTTGTGTGTTAAATATTGACAAATGGGTGATCAAAGTCTAATACAGCATTTGAATACGAAAAATGCATAAAAAGCTGAAAGATTTATCTTGGGGTGTTTCTGATATGTTGGGTATTGAAGATGTGAGGTAACAGGTGATGAATTTGAGTGTGACTTGAGGCAGCTAGTTCAAAGGAATAGTTCAAAGTTTTTGGGAAATTGTTTTCCAGGGTTGAGAAGATGAAGACCAGACACCAAAGTGGTATTAATCTTTTCAAATAACATTCACAAGGAAACAAATAAGTGTATACTGTACAGGACAAGTTCTTTGACGGGATAATTTCTTGAAAAGGGTTTAGGGAGGGGTATTGAGAAATGGTTAAACCAGCGCTGGGGCGTGACTTAGATAAAACATGATAAATGCCCTCTATAGTGAACCAATGTCCAACAGAGCAAGTTAAAGTGCTCTCTAGAGTGCTCTTCCAGTTGACAAAACATGATAAAGTTCCCTCTAGGGTGCCCTTTCCAGTATACACCAAATTGTGTCAAGTAGTATCAATGAGAGTATAGGTAAGTGTCATTTCGATAAATAGTAGCCTAGCAGTATTGATACCAGTATCAGCAATACACATGGGGTCTTGTCATCACATTTAGGACTCCAGGAGGTCATTGTGCCCAGCCAAGAAACGCAGCTTAGCCTATTGTTTTTACTCTTAATAAATGGCCATTGGAAATCGCCATGCTCGCTGTTTGCTTCTATTTCCAGTCTATATGCTAAGCTAAGCTGGTTTCCAGCTGGCTGTAGCTTCATATTTGTCAGAGTGGCATGTCTGTCCATTAACGTGACAACCAGCACCCAATTAGCAGTTTCCCTCTGTTTCCAAGTTATGCTAAGCTATAAGCTAACCAGCCACTGGTTGAAGAGTGGTGTCAATCTTTCAACAAAAAAGCAAATAAGCTGTCTATCAGAAGTACATGGAATAGACCTTTTTTTCACAGCAGTCATATTCATATGAAACAGCGGGTAAACACAGGTGTTACCAATGATATTAATTAAAGTCCCATTCCATTTAGTGTAGCAGAGCCTTCACAATGAACCAGCATGCACAATAGCAGCACACCAGCTCTGTCTGACCTGAATGAAACCGAACCTTAATTGGTATCATTAGTAACACCTGTGTTCACCCTTCTATTTCATGATCTGTCAATAACATTAACAGTGCTGTGAAAATAGCACGCAAACAAATTGTGACAAGCTCTTATCCTGAGAGACTGGATTGTAGTAAAATTAGTTCTCTGTTTGGTGACAGTCATGAAATAATCATTTGCATCGTAAAGACTTTCCTGTATGTTTTTAAATATATGTTTTGTCTGTGATGTTGTGGCCTCGTGAATTAAACCTGCACTTATCACAGATGCTTGATTTTTAGGAATTTTAGGTTCAGCCAGCTTCTGTATAAAACACAAATGGAGGGTTAAAGTGTATCATCTATAAGCTTTGTTGAGTGTGTGTGACACGTACTGATTAAATGTTTTTGTAATTTATGAGGCTACGGTGTAGCTATGTTGGACTGCAATATATTTTAAGGTGTACCTATGGAGCTTTTCACAGCAGCCATTTTGACATGAAATAGGGTAAGGTCAGGTGTCACAAATGATATTAACTAAGGTTCCATTCCATTCAGGTTAAATAGAGTCAGGATGCTGCCTTTCTGCGTGTTGGCTCACGGGAAAGGCTCTGCTACAATAAATTGGACCCTAATTAGTATCATTGGTAACACCTGCGTTTACCTTATGGTTTCATACCAAAATGCTGCTGCGAAAAAAAGTCTATTATTGTGTCTCTGCTGTTGTGGAAAGTATTTAAATACGCTCACAAAAGTACTGTGCATTTTTTCCATTTGGACCAACTACATTAAAATGATGCTTACATCAAGTCAAAGTCCAAACTCAAAGTCAGCTTCAGTTCTAGTATATGTACATATAGTGCACACATGCATGATGGAAAATAGTAGGAAAGACCTTATCTATGTAATAGTGATGCGTATAGAATATTTATATAGTACACAATTGCACTATAATGGACTACAGAAAGGCTTATACTAAAATATGCCAAATTTTACAAAATTACATTAGACTCGTAGACAAAGTTGAAGGGTCTTTTGTTGTTTTTGTTATTGTTTTAATACAAAATGCAATGAGGTAACGTAGTAGTATCTATCCCAAAGTGATGCAGCTTTTTCCTCCAGCTCTGCTCCTGCACATCCGATCCAATGAAGAGTAATAAAGCACCGCTGATCGTCTGAGCTGCAGATGGATCTGAAGCTTTCTTAATCGATACGTGCAGGAGTCACGATAAACCAAAAACTTGCATTTGTTTTGGATTAATATATCAGACGCTCTTCTCCTTTAAATGTTTCCGCGAAACAGCAACGTGCTTACTTTGACGGGTTTAGGCATCACGGCAGCGGCCGCCTTCTCTTTCATACGATTGGCCGAGCCGTGGGAATATTCAAATACAGCCGTGATTGATTGGCCCAGAGCCGGTTTCAACAGTGCAGGGGGACTCATTTCCATACCGACATCACTCTCTGTGGCACACACTGCTTGGTCGGCTGCCGAGATGAGATACAAGCGGCCGAACGGAAAACACAATCGGTGAAATTATCTTTTTACACGAGTGTTGAATATGTGGAGGAAGTACAATTAATGGAGCCGGCCTCATCCATGGATATATCTGCGGAGGTTTCCAGTGCGCATCGCGAAATCAGTGGCGAAAAGGCTTTTGCAGAGGAAATACGCCTTCCGAGCAGGAGAACAACCAATCAGCCGTGGAGAACCAAAGATAAACAAGCCTTATGATAAGACCAAACTCTGTAAGACATTGATTATGTTTCTCATTTCCATCCTAATGTGTAAGGGGCTCGTGGAAGATTTTTCTCACTGCAGGAAATGTTTAGTTGTGCCATCTGAATTTTTTAACGTTGTGGCTGTTTAATTATATGACAATAATAGAAAAAAAGAGAAATATTTGGGGTTGTAAAGACGTTAAAATGTATGATGTCAGGATCCCTGCATTGATTTTAGGTCGACAGCGCTAAAGTGGTGAAAGATGTCCAGTGCGCACTAATGGATAGAAGCGTCTCGCCCTTTACTATATATCACTGTCCTGCTATTGGTTAATGTGTATTTATATGCGCCGAATCCAGCGAGGAGGTGTGTGATTTATATTCAGTATGTAGAATAACTCAGTTAATGGGATATTATTCCCTAAAATGTATTCAACAGTTAAATACAGGGAATTGTAAGCCTAATTTGTTTTTTATAATCTGAGAAACATTTGCACAACATACATCTGTAGTTTTTTTTAAATGTTTTTCCTCTCAAAACAGCTCTAGTCTCATCTTTTTCATCCTCCCATGACATCTTTGTTTGAATGATGGCTTTGCGCGCAGTGAAAGGCGCTTTATGTGTCAGCATCTCAGTGGATAGACGGGAAATGCTTTGAAGTATATTATCGGTCATTCAGAGCTGCCTCTGAAGGTTTCCATTTCTATTGTCTAGAAGCCGGAGGTGGGATCATCGCACCTCACTGCACCGGTGGCAGCCGAGGTTGAAGGTTAGCCGCAGCAGAGGGGCCTATAGATTATTGGCCAGGTGTGAAATTCTACCCTGCATGCTTTTCCTGCTTGTGCCAGATCCTTTATTACCCAGAGAGATGGGATGTCACAGCTTCCCAAAAGAGGCTGAGAAGAAAAAAGCCTGCAATTTGCTGTTTTATTGTCCCCCTCTTCTTTTTTCTGACCAAAAGAGGAAAATATGTCAACCGCGATTGCTTTATTTGTATTCTGAGGCCGGTGACTACCAGGAATAAGCTTATATTTCTTTCATATATGATTTTCTATAAATATAAATCATGGCATTGTGGCCTTTGATTTACCACAGCGTCATAATAAAGAATTTAGTGCCTCATGCCCCTTTCATCATAAAATGTGTTGGCTGACTTCATTCACTGTAAAATCTATCTGCGGTTTGAATAGGGGATGCCAGGGGCAATTGTGACAGAGGGCAATTGTAAAACACTCAGTCACTCACTCAATCAGAAACCAGCTAGAGTGATGGCACCTAAAGTGCAATCCACTGAACTGAGAACTTGGAAAAAAAAAAAAAAGACTTCCGACACGGAAAAGTGCAACAGAACGGTCGTTCAAGTTGAAATTCCAAGTGGGAAACTCAGGCAAGGTCCATCTACTCACCATCGAGTTCACCAATATAAATACACCGTGACGTCACAACAATATGACAGTGCACACAGTGAACATTAAGAAGAATTACCTTTTCATCAATTTTTACTGGATGTAGTGTTTATGTAAAGATGTGGAAATGGATTAGGATCAACAAATCTACTGTCTAAAGTTCAGATGACTGTGTATTTTAACTTGCATGCAACCTATGCTGATGTAGTTGTTGTAGCTAGCATACAAGATTTTATCATAGCTGCATGACTGCGGGAAGCTGACCCTCCTTAAGTCTCGCACCTTTTTGCTCTGTGCTCCAATAACAGTCGAGCAAACTTGATACCTCGGTCAACTTTTCTCCTTTTCCTGTAAAAGTGACATATGGTCACATCTTAAGTCAGCTAAAGTCAGCAAAACGCTCGCGAAGTAGCTAGCTAATGTTTGAAAAACACTTGTTTCTATAGGTCCCCCAGCAACGTCTTTTAACCATCTTGGTTTGAACATAGTTCAGCCTGGCATGGTGCATAATTTAAGTACAAATAATAGGAAAGGAGAAAGTTGACAGAGGTACCAAGCTTGCTTAACTGCCTCAGATCACAGAGTGAGAAGGGGCGAGACTTAGGGAGGGTCAGTTGTAACACTGGGTTACAGTTGCTCCCGAGCCACACAGCTCAATGTACAGCACCTTGTTTGTCTGTGTTGACATACTGTTCTGTTAGAAAATGAACATCTGTCACTAAATTTAAAACTTTTAAATCAATTCAAATAATTAAAATCTAGTTCCCATAAGAATAGTTCCTTCATCTTCTGCAAAGATAGACTTTGGCTTAAAATGCTTATAGTGTCTGACATCTAAAACAATTTGAACCACATACAAAATGATTATCTTCAGAAACATTACTAGATACTACAGCAGTAATGCAATTACTATTACGTGGGCTTTTGGCGAGATTCAGTTGGTTAATATGATTTTTTTTTTCAGTGGAACATTTCTTGCTTTAAATTTAATATTAGTCTGGTCCTTATAAGTGAAAACATATCAGCTATATGATTAATTAATGCACATATGTTTCTTATATCAAAAGATGGCTATATTTCAAGTATTCTGTGAGTTATGAGGGAAAATGTTACCTTTTCCCCCAGTCTCCTACTTTGGCTTAGCCAGTGAATGTTTAGTGCATGTTTCTCATGTCATATAATCTATAAACTATACTCGAATCGACCGTTAAACCTAACAAGTTTTAATGACATATCCATACTTTGTATTTTTCCTTTGTTTGAAATGTGCCTGAACTTGTTCGAGGGCCTCGTAAATTGCGTTGTATTATGAGCAGTCAATGTGCAGGTATCCCATGGGGGTTTCCCTCTGATCTCACATCACACCCCAGCAGTAATTCCAACTCGGTGAGGAGAAGGGATTTGTCATTTGGCTGCCTGCTTCCCTTTGCTTTTTCAGGAGCGAAGCTGAGCTCTGATTTATTGTGAAGTTTCCCCAGGCTCGCTCAATCTCCATGCCTACCGAATTACTGAATGGAGGAAACGGCTCACCACGAGAATGACCTTTTCTTGGACGGCTATTACCCCGGCCAGCACAAGGACTGATTAAGGTCATGTCTTTTTCTGCCGTGTCATCCATAGCTTCATATTGAAGGGCTAGTTATGTGTATGGTGGATTTTATGGTTGGGAGACTGACTGATAAGATGATGCAAAATATGCACCCAACCGTCTTCTAAGAATAATGTCAATGGCTTGGTTGCTTAGCAATTTTCTTGTGCACCCTTTGTAATCACCTTTTTATCTGCTAAGAGATGTCATGTGTAATTACAGGCAGCCTGCTATCTTTTGAAATCTGTCTAATTGGTCTTTTCATTCTAATAGGATGAAGGGGGTGGTGAGACGGGGGTTAAGGGTGGAAGGTTAAGGACTGGGCCTCCGGGGTCAATGGGGAGGGGGACAGGACAGGACTGCTGGGGTTATTTGGAGCTCCCTGTAATCTTTATTTTGTCTGCACGCTGGGTCTCAGTCATTACTTCAAATTAATGATTAAGACCGCCAAATTGCAATTGATGCATCATCATTTTGGCCTAAATAGAAAAGCAGTGAGATGATGACATTTTTAGTTGGTCCACAGATCAAAGAGCTTTTTTTTCTCGTAGAACATTTTGATGTTTCTGTGATGCATGATGTTAGAGAGCGTATCATTAGGTTATCTCCCACATTAGAGCCATACAGCCCGGGTAGCATTTTCTCTACAGTTTCTAATGAGTTTTATGTTTGCTTGAGGATTTTAATGACATGAAGGAATCAGTGACCCTTAACAGTGTAACAGTAAAGTAAACAGCCAGAGGACAGGGCTAAGGGGAAAGTGGGGGTTGGGAGGAATGCTTTTTTTCTGTAATTTTGCTCTTCTGTGGTTTAAAAAACAGTTGATGTGGATGGGAGATGGCTGACAGACAGATGTCAACATTAAATCTAAATCCTAGTTTGATTCTTTTGAAAAAGAACTTATCTTTCCACACAAAACCTTCAGCTCACTCTTTCACCATCTGTTATCTTTGAAGTCATGGTTTTATAAAGGCTGGACAGCATACCCATAGCTCTTTGACAGCGCGTCTCAGTGTGCATACTGGGATAAGGATAAGATAAGGCTGTGTTTACCCTCTAATGCTACCTTGGCATTGGCCAGACTTTACCCCATGCAGCGTGTTTTCTTTTACCTTGGCACCATCTGTGGGCAAGGGCAGATTTGGGTCAGTCCAAGGCTTTCTACTCCCCACCAAGGCTGCTCTCCAAGATAAGACTTAATTGTGCAGCTTTGGATTAGTGGCTAAATTTGATCTCAGCATCTGTATGATTATGAAGTTAGAAATACTATTTTTCCAAAAAAGAAAAATTATTATTTTCATCGTCGATTGATCTGTCAATCATTTTCTCGCATAATTGATTAATTTTTTGGTCCAGAAAATGTCCGAAAATGGTGAAAAAAGTTGATCATTGTTTCCAAATGTCCATAACCCAAAGATATTCACTTTATTGTTATAAAGGACTAAAGAAACCAGAAAATATTTACATTTGAGAAGGTAACATCAAACTCAAAATGATTGATCAATTATCAAAATAGTTTGCGATTAATTTAATAGTTGGCAAGTAATCAACTATTTGTTGTAGCTGTAAAATCCATGTTCAGACACTGGAGTATAACCTCGCCCCCATTTTCTTATAATTTTATAAATATGATATTGTGTAGTTGAAGCAGATAATTTGCATCCTCATCAGCCATTTCCTCTTTTTGCACAAATGAAAGCTGGGCAGAGAAAAATGAGTACAAACAAAGAATGTTATATTCAGCATATTACAAATAATCAGTTATTATACTGTATATTATATTCATATAGTAGGTAGGTTAACAGATAATTGTCATACCAATACTGTTTTGAAAGACTGACCCACAGAAAGGGCATTTATTACCTTCACAGTAAATGATTAATTGCTTGTTATAAGTGTAAACCTCATAGACAAATGCTTCATGCTGGCTGCTGCTGCTGAAATTAATGGTGCAAGCTCTGATTCCCAAGGAGCTGGACTGTTTTCAAACATTTCAAACCATTTGTTGCTGCTGTGTTACGATATTAAATTCCACTTCAAATACTGTTTGAGAATGTATTAATAAAGGTGATGTTCATCTTTTCACAATTTGACAGAAACGTGGTCACAAGCTTTAGATGTGAGTGTAGAGTTTTCTGCACATACATAGCTAATGGACCCATGCTTTAATCAAGTATTTAAATTTCTCACTCAGTTAAAGAGCAGGCCCATAATTCTTTGTTTTTTGAGGTTTGTATATCATTTTGAAGTCTCTCTGTAGTGTTCCTTATGTAGTCAAATCCGAATATTCAAATTATGGTCAAAGTAACTGAAATTTTCCCAAGCCTCTAAAAAAAAAAAACATTTTCCCATGTGACCTGACATAGGTTTCCACATGATGCTGCCACCTATAAACCCCTATATGTTGAGGGAGGGCAGGGAAGGGCATCAACGCTCTAACCTACTCACTACTTTTTGGTAACTGCTGAGTGAGCGTTTGAAAAACACAGAAAAATACACAGATGAAGTTGCTCTGTAAGCTTTTTCATAGTTCATTTGTAGTTTATTCCAAAGTAGGTAGTGGTAACTAGATGTTGATTGAATGTAGATTTCATAGATCGTCACTGTTGGAAGGAAATCTTCATATTTAGGCATTTTCTTTTCATAATTCAATGCTGTTGGTCACCCTTTATGTCTGTTTGTGGTTTCACAAATATTTAATCAATGAAAAGTATTAAAAAGAGCTACCAACTTTGATGATGCAGTGTTAAATTCTGTTAAAAACACTGGGTATTAGACAGTTTTGAACATGCAAGGTTTGTGCCTGACAGCGACTTGTATTAAAAAAAGGCACCAAGAGTCAGTTTAATCGCTAAAGTCAAATTATAACACCTTATACACTGCTTTTGACCATATGGAATTTTGATAAACAACTTGTTTTCAGATAATGGAAAAGCCTCACAGGGAGGTGTTTGAATGTGAAGGGGGGG
Organism: Lutjanus argentimaculatus; assembly: GCA_034769285.1. Classification (NCBI taxonomy): domain Eukaryota; kingdom Metazoa; phylum Chordata; class Actinopteri; order Lutjaniformes; family Lutjanidae; genus Lutjanus; species Lutjanus argentimaculatus. Next base: position 680,858 of record JAWZSL010000021.1, on the reverse strand, counting down.
AAACGCAATTTAAATACAGTGAAATATTTCAACAATGCCATAAAAGTTAACTGTGATGGACCATATCGGACAGTGCATACAAACATATGCCTTTGCCCCGTTATGTGTGTCTTTGCAGTAATGAGGAGATATTTGAAATAGTTGAGCCTGTTAAAGATTGTCAGTGGACGTTGTCTGTTATACATTTGTGGATGTGTGGTTTTAATCATTTTATCTTTATTGTAACACATAGTCTTATGACGACTACATGAAATTTTGCATGGGAGAAACTGAAATGTTCACGTCTATCCCAGACAGCCAGCCATTAACACCGTATGATTTACACCCCACTGAATGCACCGGACATCTGTCTGAATATTGCCCAGCGATCGTATTTACATAAATTTTGTGCTTGCGCATGAATTGTATAGGAAACGCTTTTTAACACTGTTGTAATACCTTTTACAGGAGTTAATCTCAATGGAAATGAGGCTCATTGTTATCAGCCGCGGGCCTCGAGTGTTCTTGCATCGTAGAGCAGAGTGGCTCTGGGTTGTTTGGTTATCCTGTATGTGAACCTTTGTGTCCTCTTTTTCTTTCTCTACAGAGAGGGAAGAAGAGAGAAATCTGGGTCTCTCTTATATGCTGCTCTGATACCAATTATGCAAACTATTATAGAATTTAACCAGGCCAGCTCTTATCGGCTAATCCAGAAGTAATAGATTCTATTAAAAATGTATGAGGGGGTTGGGGGGGGGATCATTGTGTGTGAGTGTGTGTGTGTGTGTGTGTGTGTGGAGGGAGTGTATAGAGATGAATCCAGCAGCTGCAGCAGCACTGCTGTCTAATTCTGTCTGTATGTCAGACTACTTGTCTGGTCTCCATTACTTAGACAGGTTCCTGCAGTGCCTACCTTGGAGACAGTATAAAAGCCATACGTAATATACAATTAATTACACAGTAAGTGGGTTGTTATTCATGGTCCATGTCAGGCTCATTCAAAGAGACACTGCTTTTTCTTTTCAGTAATGACCAGTTGCTCTCTGTTAATCATTTATTTCATCCTAAATTAACCTTCTTTTTTTCCACTTTTGTGCTCTTTCCCTTTTGCTCATCTGCAGTTTTTCTGAGTAGAAGGAAGGAAAAACATTAGCATAGCACTCACATGCTAATCCACCCAGAGAGTGAAAAGGGTGCTCGTCTTAAACCTTTTTCATTATCATCTAATTATTAACTGAGGATTCTGAGAACTGCTAACAGGAGCTGAGATGGTTCGGGTTGGGAGGGGTGTGTGTGTGTATATGTGTGTGGAGCCGGTGTGTATCTTTTTTTTTTTCTGTGCGTTTCATGTTTGTCGAGAGGGAGGCTCTCTTTGCAATTTGCTTCTATCTTCGCTCTGACCCTTGATGCTGCACGAAGTCATAAAAGACTCCAGAAGGCCAGACAGATGCTCTCGTCTGAGTCCCTGTATAATTTAAGGCTTTTTCCTGCTTTGATGGATAATTCTTGTGTTGCCGCTTTGTTTTACAGCCAAACAGGTAAAAAGCAAAGCATGGCAAATTTACCTGTTTTGGTAACACTTTACAATAAGGGTACTTTAATTAACATTTGTTAAGGCACAGTATGTAACATTTTCCTTAAAAAAACAATCCTTAGACCCATATAATACGGGTACGTCATGTTTACACAGCATCCTTATGTATTTATGTGTTACTTAAGAAATACAGGTTTTCAACTTTACAGTAAGGACACCTTAATTAACATTAGCTAATGCAGTAATAAGCATTAACTAACAATTAACACAATAATAAGCATTATATAACTCCACAAATGTGTGTTGTTAACATTTATTAAGGGTTTACATGTAAATCATGGTACTTATGGTATGGTAATTAATAAAGTATGTGGTTAATAAAGATATTAAGACAGTAAGTCTCACAAAGAGCATTAATATAGGACATAATTCAGTAGACAGTTACAATAGTCAGGTTGACTTAAGATGCACAAATGGACAAGTTTTTATAAATCCTGCTGAGACATAAGTCCTTTAATTCTTGGTATATTCCTCAGATGGTAGTAGACTGACTTTTTAACTATCTTAATGTGGCTGTTGAAATTCATGTCTGATTCCACCCAGATTTCTGGCTTGGTTTGTGGTTTTTAATATTACAGATTAAAGCTGATTGCTGACTTTTAATTCTTCCTTGTTCCTCCTCCATAATCTGAGCTAGCATGAGCATGTAGCTATTGAACAGAAGAGGCCCCAGAGTGGAGCCTTGGGGAACACCACAGGTCATTGTTGTCTGCACATGTGTAATTACATACAGACAAATGGCCGTTTATGGTTAATTAATGCTTATATAACATGCAAAATAAACTATAGGTTAGATTATGAGTACAGGAATGTTTATATGAAGATAAAGGAACAAGCAAATGTCTCCATGAAGACCATAGTGTGTCCACTGATCTCAAACCTTACCAAAAATAAGTCATAAGTTGGAGGATGGATAAGTAAGTAGACAGTTATTACCCATAAATAAACATATTTTCCCATAAAGAAGTGGCTTAGCTGCAAATTTCAGAACATACATGTTCATTAATATCTTTATCACCCAAATACTAACATTAGTTTGTACCTTAATTAACATATAGATTGATACCTCTGTTAACATGAGCACCATCAGTAAATGATTACTAGTCATATTAGTGACAATTATCTATTAGTTAATGCTTATGACTGCATTAACTGTTTAATGTACCTGTATTAAAGTTTTGTTGAAATAATAGTGTATTTTCTGATTAATCTTGCATATAGCCAGTTCTTTTATCTTAAAATTGTGAATTACATAACCTAGATTGTCTGTTAAACTTACTTAAAATGAATCTTGCTTGTTTGATGACCATTAGGGCTGCACGATATGGTAAAAAGTCACATTGCTGTTATTTTGACTGGAATTCGGATATGTGATAGGATTAGTGGGAATGGTCGTTTTTGCATTAAAATTTTAATTTTTACTAAAAAAAACTAAAAACTATTAAAGTCATGATGATGTGATTTATTTATTTTTTTTAAGGTCTGTACCAAACAAACATGTTTTCTTTTATCGGAAGAACAAGATTTTTAGGCCATTGCATTCTGCAGCACTATAGTTCTCCATTATAATGCTGTTTTCTCATATTTTTCCTTTTTCAGAAAATTATGATTTTGGTTCTGGTTCTGCCATTTGGTTATTATTTTGCTAATAATGCAGATAATGTGCACTGAAATGACAATACATCAATAGTTTTTTTAAGAAAACAAGTAGAACTATTCCTTTTTGGTTGAACAGAAAATTCAGTTAACATTTAAGGCATCTGCCTTTTAAACTAAAGTCTCTCCATCACTGTCCTCGTGGCTCTTCCGCTGACCTTATCTTCTCAGAGGGTTCCTTGTCCTGATCCCAGGACAAATGACACTACAGAACATGAAGCATTGTGCACCCTGTCAATGATGAGGGTAAAGCTTGAAAAATAGATTTATTTGCCAAGACATTCTTATCAGGAAACCACGGGGGGCAGTTTGATGGACTGCAAAGCACAAGGTCTTTATCTCCCCAGCAGCCCCTCAGTGGTCCACATGCTGCTTATCAGCTGTGTGGATGTCGCCTGAGAGTGGCGAGGATTAGACGTCCTTGCGGCTTAAACTTTCTGCTCTTTTTCTTATTATGCACGTTAGAAAAGTCCTTGAATACATGAACTTGTAAGACATGGGACTAGTGCCAAAGTATAGGCTGTGGAGGACATGTGAGAAGCAAGGCATCTGGTTTATAACCTCCATCATAATGTTGTAAGGGAACAACACTGACCATTATGTTAAAGATATCCTTGACCTTGTTTGTGAAGTTTGTGATGCATTCTGCCATTTTAAGACTGCTGAAATTACATTGCAGTTGTCATTTACCTAATTTCTGCATTATTTAAAGCTGGAGTTGGTAACGCTGAAGAAACCAGCAAGTGTGAGCTGTATTTTCAAAATATCCTCCCGTCAGGCTTCCCTGCAAAGCCACACTCCTAAAACCAAGTGTGAACCAACCATCACATTTGAAGATTTGAGTTTAACATCATGGGGGTCACCATTTTGTTTCCTTGCAACCACTAATGCACAGTATTGATAACCGTGTGGAGCTGGTGGATGACAATCCGCGACTTAGGCGGTGTTTGATTTTGGCTCGTTCAGCACTGTCTAGTTTGATCTGAGTTTTGGGAGGCAGTCCACTGTTTAATAGACAGTCTATACCCAGAACACATGAACACACACTACCTGACTACTGCTGTTGCTATGTCATGTCTCATTCACGTGAAAGAAAACACCTAACATTATCATAATGAACGGAAACCACGAACATGGCTACTATTAGTACTCACAGCTGTCAATCTAAGCATGTTCATGTTGAAAAAATTTGCCCGTACCTTCTCTGCAATTCTTGTGCCCCTAGCTCGCTATAGCTTTAGCAAAACACCTGCCGAGCCTTGATGAAGACTCCAGCCAGCAGGCAGGTATTTAGGTGGACAGACAGGTAGGCCATCCGGTCATTTAGTTCAAGCTGAAGTAAATGTTGGTAAGTCGTTCTTCCAACTTTGTTGTGTTTATGAGTTTTTAATTCACAAAGGGTAGGGTAGGGTAAGGGAACGGTTGTTGTTGTGTAGTGTCTGTGTGATGGGTTGGCTGAGACTAGCGTCCCTGTACAGATTCATGATGCTATCAAAATAGTTTGAAGCTTTATAACAACAATTCAGCAAGTCGTGTACCAAGTTGTTCACATGGATTTAACTATTATTCTGACACCACATGAATGCAGGATTATCACCGGCCTATGTCAGGCACAGATACTCTTGTTTTGTTCTTTTTTCAGTACATTTGATTTATTGATTGCTGTCGGGAAGTAAAGAGAATTTCTACAAATATAGGAAAAAAATGCTTCTGAAATAGATGACCAACTCTAGCTTTAAGCCACTGGCTATTAGAGAGTGATATATCATGAGGTGCCTTGATATGACATTGTAAGAAAGTGCAAGACATAAAACTTTCTTGTCGAGCAAAACATTATATTGAGGGCTGGAGAATTATATTGCTTGAGAACTTAGCCCAGATAATATCTTGCATTCTGGGATCCCTTTGATCTCATATCTCTCTTCCCCATTTTTTCGGGTAATTCCACTTATGAGCTAGAAGGCAATTTTAAGCTTAAGTTTTCATAAAATCTCTTTAAATTTAAAATTTAGATAGCAGGATGAAAGAAACCATCATTACTTGCACTTTATGCACCATTTCTAGCTGCCTTTCCTGCTTTCAGCAAAACTTTTTTTCTTTAAGCCACTGCTGGCCTCTCTTTGAATTATAATGCCTTCCTTGATGTATTTTATTCCAGTTGCAAATTATGGGAGTAATGGAAGGTATTCCAATTCATGTCTCATTTTCTCCCAGTGATGGGATTTCCCTGGAGATACCTTTTTCTCCCTTGTGTTCTGTCTGCATTTCGGCACCTCCCTCTTGACAAAATGTGTGGTAATGGGAAGGGTTGTTGTGAAATTGCCATTATTTTCCAAATGGAATCTGACCACACTGAGGCTTTTAGCTCTTCATATGTGTGTGCTCAGATGAGACAGGTTGCACTGAGCGGTTTGAAGTGGGCTTGTCACCGAGGGACAGATGTTGAGCGGAGGAGGGGAGCGGGTACACAAGAAAGGGAAGAGTGAGGGTTTTTTTTGTTGGCACCTGAGTAAAATGAAAGCCACTCTGTCTCTTCTTCTCCTTCTTCTTCTTCTTCTTCTTCTTCTTCTTGAGGCGAAGGTAATCTTGTTTCTGCAGCTCGTCACTGAACACTCTGTTCTGTGGTTGACTCGCTTTAGTTGCCCTCTGGACCCTGAGGGAGAAATGAAAGCAAAAATCCAAAAGAACCTTAAAAACCTGAAAAAGAAAAAGAGGCAATCTGACAGCTGTATGCTGCAGGCTTATATTCGCCTTGTTGGGAACTACTGCATTGCAATGAAAACACTTTGTTTTTCTGTTTGTAGTCATTGGATTGATTAACTATTAATAACCTTTAAGTCTCTGATTTTCTTTTCTTTTTTTGCATAGACTGCAGTTGTCTATCTGCAAGCTACCTGACTTACATAGAGGAAGAAGTATTTCACAGTAGCCGCAGGGTTTTTTTAGTTTTGCAGTGCTAGCATTCAGATTTGGTGACTCTCTGATAATCAAAGAGAATGTCAAATGCGATTATGACTGAAATATGCCCTCAGTGCCTGGCTTTATCTTCACAATGATTGCTTCAATCAGCACAGCTGTGGAGAGGCGCCGTCTTTTTCAGACACAGCCTCTCATTTCCTCTGACAATACTTAACTCTGCAAACAGCGCAGCCTATTTTGGGGAGTGAGTTGCTTTTGGCTTTCTCTGCTGATCAATACGGCCATAAATTTAAAGAAGAATAAACGCAGGTCTCAGGGAAAGTTACAAATTGAAACACACAGCCCGAGGCTACAGGAGGCCTTGTAAATGATCTGTGCGATTGCAACCGACAGAACAAGGTTGATAACAGGAAAGAGCTATCATAACAACTAGGCAGGAGGAGGAGATGGAGTCGTCATTAAGTGATATTACTTTTTCAGTTCAAAGAGGGGCTCCTGAATTTTAATATGGTAAAAGGACCCAAGTGGTTGCAGAGTTTTACTGAGGTAACGTGGAAAATATATTTCTGAAAGAGGAGAGCCTCCTATGGGGTTTCAGTGTTCTCTACCAGCAAGCTTGCACTTTTCTCCCAACATCAAACCAATGTTTGATGCAAGAGTTTGAATGTATTACGTATAATTTTAGGCTTGTCGAAACTTAACGTTGGCATCTGCTTTCTTTCCAGTGATCCAGTCGGAAATATGTGGCCTAACTGTGCAAACACAAAAACTTTAAAAAATTAAAACACTTGCGAACAGAACTGTTTGGGGGATCAATTAATCTAAAGTGAGGTTAAAGGTTTTTGAGCCACAGTAGCTCTGCCGCTCTCTGGATGCTGATCTCAGACTGTCTGTTGGTTTGGTTTCATAATCTCCAGAGGATGAAACCTGCTGACTTGGTTGATCCCGTGTACATTTGCTTACCTACGGTATTGAATTCTACTATATTAGTGTAGTTTAAAAATATTTCAAGTTTATATAAAGTTTTGTGTCTGTCAAGAAATAATATTTTGTGAAATTATAATAAAGCATTTGTTCAATTTAAAAAAACCAAACATCTGTTTTCATTAATTTAGGGTCAGTGTAACTGATAATAATAATTGTGTAATACTGTATACGGTGAAATCATATTTTCTTAGACAATTATCATAATGTCAGAAAAACTCATGCCATTACAACCTTAGCTTGCACCACCATAAAGTTATGAAATATCTTGACAGCTGTGAAAACCATGAAATACCAAAATTTTCATTTATTTATGACCCAGTGCCTGCAAAACAAATAATATTCCCATCAGCCCTAGATGTATGATGTGCTAGTTAGCTAATGCTGAACATGTTTGAAGCTGTTATATGTAACATTTCTGCATTAAAATCTTTTAAAATGCTACACATGTTATACTGTATATTTTGTTTTGTTATTTACTTACATTATCCCAAATGTTTCCAACAATGTTAAAAAAAACAGGGAAATGTGTAATTTATTCAAGGTAACATTGGGTTTCCTGCTAGCTGTTACTTGCTATAACTTCCAGGAAAACATAGGGTACATCAGGTACATCAGAAAGTGAGGAAGGAAGTCGGAAAACGTTACTAAATGTAATGTGAATAAAACTTTAATATTATGTGTCCATGAACATGATTTCTGACATTTCTGAGTCATGTCATGTCATGTCTTCAGATGAAGACAGTAACTGTTATTATCCCACGTCACTTCACAACATCATCAAACCATGTCTTCTATGTTTTAATGTGAGAGAGACCCCTAGCAGCAGAATTTACATATTGTGCGGTTAACATATACTTGATAAATATCAGAACTGTAGCATTGCCATTTTGAGCATTTTAACATGCTAAAATTAGCATTTAGCTTAAAAGCAACGCTCAAGTACGGCCTCACAGAGCACATAGCGTTGCTGTAGATTCTTAGTCATGTTTATTCCTTTTTATTTGGTGTTAACAGTTGGCTAAAAATCTGTTTTTCCTTTATCCCAGCAGGTTTACCCAGGCTGTGTGCAGCCCTAGTGAACTATCATGCTGGCCTGTATCCAGAGACGGCAGAATATCTCGTCGCAGCGTCTGGCCTGCACACCCAAAAGCCTCGATGTTCCACCACCGCCATTACTGCTGTCAGTACCACCACTGCAGCCGTGCACCCGCAAAGGTGAGTTTATGTCACGTAGGTGAAGCCATTTTACCAGAGAGGACAGACAACAGGTGCTATACAGATACTTTGAAATGGAAAATACTGGCAACTGTTAGGATCTCGGTCATATTCCTGAGTTACTTTTTAAAGGGATAGTTCAAATTATTTGAAAAAAAATTATATCAGGTTATGGGTACGTTATATTTAGAATATTTTTACATTTTCCATTGCCATCAGACATCCTTTTCCAACAGAAAACTGCTGTTATATAAGCCAAATATTGTTCTCTCCAAACCAACCTGACTCCATTGGGGAAAGAGTAATTTTACCTAAGAGAACACAGGAGCTGTAGATCTACCACTGCTTTGACCTATGAATTTGTTTGTGTTATTGTGTGACTTCTGTGAATCCAAACTAGCCTTTTAAAATACAAATAAGTCACACAATAACACACTCAACTAACAGATCAAGGCAGGTTCCTGGTGAACCAGGAACTCCTATGTTCTGCAAGGTGAAATGACTGGTTTTGCCAATGGAGTCTGGTTGGTTTGGAGAGAGCGATATATGGCTTATATAACTGCGATTTCATGTTAGAAAAGGCTGTCTGATGACAAGCTAAAGCAGTGAAAATATTTTAAATATAGTGTACACTTAAACCGAGTGTTTTTTGTTAGGTGGCTAATATATATTTTGCTGCTGACCCTGTCCACAGCAGTACATTGCTTGGTTTCCTACACAAGGACACCTGCTGCGTCTCCAAACTGGGGGCATGTCGACCACCATCTACTATAGGTAATCCACTGACTATCAATAAGTACCTCATGCAACTCCACCTCAAATAATCTGAACTATCCCTTTAATCACTAATGTTCAGTTTAACCTAAGCTCATGCATGGTTTTAGTGGTGTGCTGAGATTTTAGCTGAATTAAAATAATGGGCCTCCTGATGATGATGATGCCTGTTAATTGGGCTACTAATCAGCGTTCTCCTGCAGTGCAAATGCGAGCAGGTCAAAGTGGACTCTGACATTACAAAGTTAATCAACTCTCTCATACAGGATTACTAATGATGTTCACATTTTGTGTGGAAAGCGCTCCATGTCGGCGTTGCTTGACCTTCATCTTGACTGATTAAAGGTTGAATGGGTCTAACTGGGTCTAACCTGGACTGACATTCTTAATTAGATTTCTTTCAATTAATTGATTGAATGCAACATGTTTGCAGATTTAGCTCATGGTCTGATGCTGCTTTCTGTTATGTAGGTTACTCTGTATCCACATTATTTGTGCAGTGATCTTTTTCTTCCTGGACAGTCTAGATTCACATAATGAGATCATAGTAGCACAAATGAAGTTATTCTGCTGTGGTTTCCTTTTCACTATTGCTTTAAAAAAATTGCTGATGCTTTATATTTCTTTGCTCAGTCTGGTTTGAAGCTATATTGAAGATCTATAACTACTTACAGTTTAATGGTTCAGCTGGATGTGTGTTGCAGTCTTATGAATGTACTGAGCCATAAGACCATAAAATATCTTGTATTATTTGGTCCTCTGAAGATGTTTTAGTTCTCTTTTTGGTATAGGTGTTGCAGTGTGTTGTGTTGCTTGGAGCCTGTGCTGTCATATATTTAATGTGTTTTATGTGGACCTATGGAAAGACAGCTACCGCACTGCACAAGCTAACAGGGATCGTTGTAAATGAAATGAAACAGCACAGTTCAGACTGTGGTCTCACAGAAAGCAAGATATTGAACAGTAACATTGTGTACATTCAGATTTTTCAAGGACAGAATCACCACAATTTGACTATCAATGTTAGCTTAGCTTTTATTACATATGTGCACCTTTGTCTGCAGAGCAGGGCAGTGGTCAGGATTATCTTATCTGACTGGTTCATTTGTATGAGCATGTGCACTCTCATAAAGGATACCTTTGTTCATTCATCATGAAATGTACTACTATACAAAGCCTAATATTCCATGAAGTTTGTATTACATGGTAAATACAGATATAAAAACTGAGAAGGCACAACATTAGTTGCAGATTTAATAACCCTGTAGTGAGACAGGTTAATTTAACACACACACGCAGGTGTTTCCACTCATTCTGGATAATTAGACCTCTTCTCAGGCTGAAGTTGGAGTTTCCTGAGGTTACTAAACTCAACATACTTAAAAGAACCGTAAAGGTTTTCTTGATCTAACAGGTGCAACAACACTAAAAGGGAGATGTCAGTCAGGTGCGGTCCATAAATACCCACATAATCCTGAGACGCGGTCCAATCAGCCAGAATAAGTGAGAACACCTGTGTGGTGGTGGTGTGTGGACAGACTGTGTGATTAATTGATAAAAAGCTGCATAGTGTTTGCATTATTATTTTTCCCCTTATATACTTGTCACCAACTGTATCCATATTTGAAATGCCCCAGAAAACTCCCCTTTAAAGGGATAGTTTTGAATTATTTGTAGTCGGGTTGTATGAGATACTTACCCATAGTCAGTAGATTACCTACAGTAGATGCTGGTTGACACGCCCCCAGTTTGAAGAAGCAGACAGAAGTACCAGCATGGAAGCTAAACAATGTACTACTGTGGACAGGGTCAGCAGCAAATATATTTAAACAAACATATTTTAGATATTTTATGTACACTATATTTAAAATATTTTCACTGCTTTACCTTGCTGTCAGACAGGCCTTTTCTGACAAGATATATAAGCCAAATATTGCTCTCTCTGGCTCAACCAGAGGCGAAATCAGTAATTTTACCATACAGAGCACAGTGGATACCGGTCCACCGCTGCCTAGATCTGTTAGTTAGTTTTATTGTATGACTTCAGTGGATTGTAACTAACCTTTTAAAAACACAGAGGTCCCACAATAACAAAGACAAATACTGTTTTTACACCCAAATTAGTGCATATATGCAGGTTTTTTAGTGGGTTTAGCATGGCTAAATCTGCTAAAAATTTCCCTTTGCTAGTAGATGAGTTTGGCTTTCTGTTCTTTTTTGATGTGCGCTGGAAATCAGAGAGAAAGAGGTCTTTAAAAGTGTATTTGTGTTCAGCTCTCAGTACTTTTCTAACTTCTAACTGAATCTCTGTGGTTTGAGGTTTAGTTTATCTCCTGCGTTGCTGTTTGTACTTTCAACTATCTGCTTTATTTTTCTGTTTCACGTCTCATGGATAGGACTCATGCTGAGTTACTGCTAATGAAAATCCAACATTTCCTAATTTTGCTGCTTCATAATAAAAAGCTTTTAGATAAGAGAATAAAGGGACTTTTATTTTGAAGAATTTATAGGAAATAAAATGTTTATCCACCGTTTTACAGATGTTCAATGAAAGATGAGCGCTTCATCAGTAAACGCACACCTTCAAGCATGTGCAAACTCTGCTGTGCTGGCCTGCAGCACCGAGTCAAACTAAGTCGAGCCAAGCTGCACATGTGTATGAAAAAGGCCGAAATGGGTCGTGGAAGTTATCATCAGAGACGACGAGCATTCATTTCCTGTGTTAAAAAGGGGCAAAAATTTGCGTGCCCACCCGAGTATCATGTTTACATCACTGCGGATCAGAGATGGACTGACTGTTGCAGAGTCATTTGACTCTGGAGTGAATGGAAATTGTACCCTTTCCCACTGAGGAGAAAAGCCAGACGTTAGCAGATTTTTTATCTAGTGTAAAAGGGGTTTAACTAACAGATTGAGGCAGCAGTGGACCACAAATTCCCATGTTCTGTGAGGCTGTCTGATGGCAAGGTAAATCAGTGAAATTATTCTAAATGCAGCATACAGTTAAGCTGATATTGATTTTTTTTTTTTTTTCTATTTTAGCATTTTTTTAAGTGGCTAAAATACCTTTTGTTGCTGACCCTGTCCATAGCTGTACATTGCTCAGCTTGTGTGCTGGTACTCCTTTCTGCTTCTCAAAACTGGGGGCGTGCAGACTGCCATATTTTGTAGGTAATACACTGACTATTTACAAGTGCCTCAAACACCCCGGCTTCAAAAAATCCAACTATCCCCTAAGCTCCCCATCTCTTCATCTCCCATCTTTCTCCCTCTTTGTCTTTTTTGCTATTAAATATTAATTGGGAATCAATGGTGCACTTGTCTGCTAAACGCTGGAACAGAAGGGCCTCGTTTGCCTCGGGCAGAACCGGGGGTGCGTTTCTCATCCTGTTTACCTGCAGGGCCTTTTCCTCCCCCCCTTGAGTTTTATGTACTGCGACTGTGCGTAGTGCAGCACCCTCCAGCTCCAGCCTGACATTTCGAGCACAACCACAGGGAGTAGACTGCTGATGGGAGCTCTGTCTGTGTGGCCCAGGCTTCTTCATTAAATGAGTCGTTGTTGGATTGAGTTAAATAGGGGCCGCCTTTAGTCGCTGCAGCGCTTTTGAAAGCCATTTCCATTTTTAGCTATCAATAAATGGAAGGCACAGGACATGAAAGCTCTCAGCCACGCAAACCCATGTGAAAGATTTCTGAGTGTTAGGAATTATGTGATGAGAGTGAATGAGAGCTGCTCTCTTCTCAGCTATCTCCGCTTGAAAGCAGGGGCTGGAAGAGCTTTTTCCCACGCTGCCGGCCTGCGCTCGGGTCGGCTTTGAGAGGGGAAACTTTGCCCAAGCTGGGCCAAGCGGCACAGAAACAAATGAGGAGTGACACTGGTGCAAAGGAGTGTTCGCCGGAGCCTCTTCAAGCACACATAACTAAGTGTTCAACCCTGAGGTTACTGTGTTCTGTGAGCACCCTTCATGTAGAGATTACTGACATGGAAAGAGGGAGGCCTGTGAAAATGGAGTGAATCAGTGTCTGTATTTTTATTTTGTGTGTGTTTTTTTGCGGACGAAGGTCGTGGATAAAGTGGTTAGTGTGAGTGAGACTTAAGAGCATGTGTTCTGTTGTCAGCATGTCCTGTGCCTACTTTTTCCACTTCACCCATCTCTATCTAATGGTCCTCTGGGTTGCTAGGTTGAATAAACCACACATAGGCATTAACTGCTAACCTTCTTTTAACCCCATGGGAGATAAATATTAATGCCTCTTTCTATACGTCCTATAAGCTAATACAGCATCTTAGTAGTGAACTCATTGAACCCAGGGATTGTACAAAGTCCTTAAAGTTTGAAAAATCACGAATTTTACCTGTCATGTTTTCAAGTTTAGGACTATGCTTGAATTTGAATAAAGGCTACAATGTTGAAAGACGCTTGATTTTTGAAAAAATCTTCATTGTCATATATGTCAGTCACAGCTAAATAAGTTGGTCTGTTATTCTGGAAATTAGCAAGCATTAAATAATCATTACCAAAACACACAAACAAGTTTAACATGAACAGCTGGTAAAATAAAGTGAGAATATACAGTGATTGCTGTGAGAATAAAGGAATTTCTTCTTCATTTGTAGTAACAATTTAGATGTGATGATCAAGACTTCAAGAGTCTGACAAACCCACTGAATTATTATTCAGTTCTGACATATTTAGCTTCTTTCGGCGCATTGTTTTGGTTTTATGACACATCTATGACATGTCTCATGTAATCACTCACATCAGCTCTTGTTTCAGCAGCAGGCAGCAGGAAAACAAACCTAATAAACCACTACATGCTACCTGCCCATATATCACTTCTGACCAAAAAAAAAAAAAAAAAGCTAAGTCATCATCAGACCATAGCTGGTGAGTTCCCAGAATGCATTTTGGCCCAAGTGTTCTGCCTCTTTCACTCTCCACACAGGCTTTTTATCTGCATGCAACCAGTGCCTGTTCAAACATGATTGCTCAATACTACGTCGACTACAAGCGGCAACCAGAACGCTTCCAAGACCAAAATCTTCTCCCTTGTCCACAGATTGTGCATATTCATATGCAGATATCTGTTTATAGAGACTAATGTACCCTCTCTCCCCCCTTTTTTATGCCCCTTCAAGTGGCCAAAGTGATTAAATTCAGCTTAAGCTGTATTGACTAAATGTTTGAAATGTGATTAAAAGTTGGAAATTGAGTGAAATAATCCATCACTGCTGAATATACTCTGCATATAATGATCTAAATGATGCCAAACAAATAAACAACATAATTTTATTTTTGATGTGTGGCCTGGAATCAGAGGGAGAACCTCGCAGCCTGGTTCTGTTCCTCCTTCCAACCAGCAGATAGTCAATTGCCGGGGCTCGTCTCAAAGAGATGAATAAAGTCAGGGCCAATTAATTACATGGTTCTAATGACTGGGCTTATTGGGCCGACTGGGTGCATAGAGGAGGTTGTCATGGTAACAGAGACATAGGTTTTAAATGCATTGTGAATGTGCTGAGCTCAGTGGCTGGTTATTAAGGTAGGGCAGAGTATTTTAAATATGAGGATTATTGGTGTGGTAAACAAGTGTTTATGCCTGCTGAGAAGCACTGTTCTGTTATTAACTGCCAGTTCTCGATGCCATGTTCCTGCTGAGGATTTGACGCTCGTAAACATGTTATCTCACAAACGTGTTCACCGCGAGTCTTCAGCAGAACATCAAAGGCCTGCTTTTTTTTTTTTTTTTTTTTTTTGCCTGGCAGTTCTTCTGCCAACATGTATGGATATTAACAGGGAATAATTTATGAATTTTTAGTTTCATCTTGTGGGAATTATATGTAGTGGTCATTCTAATCATTTCCTTATGTTGGCCCTCTGGGTACGCGATGCCTGGAAGCCGTGGTTTTGGAAACGCAATGAGCTTTTCCAACTGCCGTTTTCAGCCCTGCCCCTGGGGCTTGTTTTGCCCATAAATTAGTGATTAACTCAAAATGCTCCAAAACAATGAGGTCTCTGCTCTAATCTGGGGGGAAATGGCTTCAAGTGTGACCACGGGAAAAAGATTAGCCAGTTTAAAGTGGCAGAAAGCATTGAGTGGGATTGTATGGGGGTGTAATCAGGGTTATGAAAGACCATATATATACCACAGTATGATAAATACCCAATGTTTTATCCCTCCAGAATATTCTCATGCTTATAAAACCTTTCTTTAAGTCACAAACACACGTGCACACACATAGTAAATTAGGCCTAGTGGTGATTGAGAGTTTATAATTGGCCCCCCACCCCCAGCTGTTTCTTTCCATGCATGTCCCCTGCATGGAAAGAGGAAATCAGGATTAGGTGTTTCCTGTGAAAGTGTGCCAGTTTCACTCAGCATGGTGCCACAACAGTCGAGCAGCATGTTTAATGTTCGGAGCCCCTTCCAACCGAGAGAACATTCAAGCCTGACTAGTGGGAACATTAAATCTATCAATCTAGTGCTGTAGATGCATCTCACATCAGTGTCATTATGCTGATTTTTGAGGAAAAACACAAACAAGCTTTTCAATCCCACGTAACCTACTTCAATCACGCCTGTCTAAAAGCAAGTGAGGAGAAAAAAAAATGTTAAGGGTCAAAGAATTAAAATTTGTAAGCACTGCGTGATGCCCTCAGCCTCAAGGTTGCTTTTTGCAAGAAGTGGCTGATGTTATTTTCTGTGCTGTTTTTCGTCTGCTGCCTCTGCGCTCGCCTGTGCTCTCTGTCAGGGCTGCAGAGTGAAACAGCGTGCAGTCTGCAGGTTCAGGGTGATTAAGTGCTTAAGGTCAGACTGCTAATTATCTCTCTGCCATTCCTTACCTGACAACACACAGCTGCCATTTCCCCGTTGTCATGTGAACAGCCTCATATTTGTTTTCATTTCTCATCTTTATTTTACACCGCTGAATTTTTGTTACGTGACTGACTGCAGAGCCTCTCAATAAAGAAAGAACACAAAGAACTGTTTGGCTGACAGTCCAAAGAAGAAACTGTTGTTATTGTTAATTAACAAAATATAGCTTGTTTATGTCTTTTATTTATTTGTAATAAAATTAAATACATTGTTGTCTGAGCTGTGAGCAGGTCAATCATACTAATTTTACCTTGTCAGTAGGCCAAGGCAATGAAACAATAGTTATATGTATTGTCAATCGATACTTCAGCAATAGCAATAAGAAAAGTGTTCATTAAAATGTTCAGTAGTTTCACTTCCATGGTGGTTTGCATTAAATGCAAACTGTCATGGAAGCACATATGGAATACGCCGTGGCTCATGAATGGCCTATTATATTGCTTGATTAATGGAGCGTGCAATTAGTAAATTCAATGTTAAGTTGTTGAACTCAACTTTTTTTCTCCTGGTCTTTATTAAAATAGCTCATTAGAAATTATCAACAATTATATCAACTGAAGTGAAACATTATATGGTGATAGATTTTTCAGCTATATTGCCCAGCCCTGCATTATTTTATTTCAATAATCCTGAGGAGGTAAAAACTCTTAAATATAATAAAATAAAATTGCACATATTAAAAGACCAGTGTGTAATGGTCATATACACGTAATAAAAGCTTTTAGATAACAAAATAATGAGTGACTTTTTTTGTGATATATTTATAGGAAAAGAAGTGTTTGTCCGCCATTTTAAAACCGCCTGACTTGAGCTAAGCTCGCCTTCAGTTAAATGACACACCTTCAAGCAGGTAGCCCTGTTGTAACAGAGATGTAAATCCTTGTTGTGCTGGGCTGATGTGCCGAGTCGAACCGAGTCAAGGCAAGCCAGCACATGTTAGTGGAAAGGAATTACAGGAGAACCTACAGTGGCTGCAAGACTCAAAAAAAACCAAAAAAACAAAACATAATTCTTATTCTTTGGTGATTATACACTAATAAAAAGATGCTTTTATTGTTTTCCATTCCTGCTAATAGATCCCCCAAAGTCTTACACACTGGACCTTTAAGATTATGATATAAAAAAGACTTAATATAGAAAACTGACATAGTTTTGTGTATCAGAAATGTTTCTTATTTCTCTTTGCTATCTTGTTAATCATCTTGCAACCCCTCCGATTTATCTTGTGACCCTGGGGCTTCTTTTGTGTGTACAGACCATTTCCTCTGGCCTATATGCTGATTATGTTCTAATGATTAAGCCTGCATTAATGCAGACCAACTTGAATAATATCATTTCCTAAAGGCAACAAAGACTGCTGAAATGCATCATCTACTTATCAAGCTAAAAGTATACAGCTTGTAGCTCAGACATTTTAATCTGCTAGGTGAAAATATTTACTAATTTACTGGCTCATGCATTTTTGTGCCATAGCTCAAATGTCTGGGATTTAAAAGAAACAAATAGTTGAGGGAATATAATTATTGTGGCCTAGCAATAAATGAGAAGGTCAGGAGGGAAAAAGCTGGCTTCATTTGTACATTTTTACTTGTTTGTTTGCTTGTTTTCAGGATGAAGGCCAAAATGAGCTCAAAGTGTTTGATGCACATTTTTTAAATGCACCAGCTGTTTAAAGAGGCAAAAATGGCACTGAAAAAGCTTTCTAATTCAAAATTGTCCCAATTTTGAAGGGTGAAAATGACCTCTTTGGTCACCTGCCGAGAACCGTAGAAGCAATACTTTATGCACGTAGTCAATTATCGCTTTCACCAGTATGCATGGGCCCACATGTTGAGAGTCTGGGTGAGACGGCAGCCTCTACACAGTGGGCTGTTGCCTTCTTGGCACCTTCACAGGGAAACTTCAGCTCTCATAGTGCCAGATTGTAATTAATGAACCACACTTTTTATGTACAGTTTGACTTGGGTGTGTTTTGCAGGAAGGCAAATATTGTGAAGAATGACTTGAAGATATACTTTTTATTACTGCTACCACATGCAGTAAACATGATGTGCTTTGCTCAGTTTACTGCCATTTAACAGCACTGATTGGCAATACAGTCCTTGAGATTGAAACATTTGCCTCTGGTTGTAATTTAGAGCCGTTTTAAATGCTGGTCATGGCGTTTCTGATCTCACTTTTAACTCCACGTTATCCAGCAGTTCTGTCAGGATCAGCCAAAATGATCCCCCCTTTTTTTATGCATATGTCACCCAGTAGTGGTCCTCAGATGATAAATCTGTGAATGCGGAGTGGGGACGGCCTATTTGCTAATGAGGTTTCCATAGTGCCACATTAAGGCAGCCACAGTGGGAAGTGCAGCTGTGTTGTGTCTCCATGGCTCTGACAGGGCTGTAATCTCTGGACTAACAATATCAGACACCCTGTGAAGACGTGTTAGCATTCAAAGTGTTTGAAGTGTTTGCGGAACAGCGAGCCGATCGCAGCATGCAGAGGCTGACACTGACATTTTACTGAGCGACGATAAAATGCTTATTCGCTTAAATTATCTATCTTTAGTAATTGAGCAACGTCTCCAAGGCTGAAGAGAGACAGGTTTTGTGCAGTGATGTCAGTGCTGGTGTGTGTTGAAGTGAGGATTTCTTATACAGAGTGTCTATTTGTACCCGGGTGAGAATAGCCACAAGGCAGCTGTTTGACTATTCACGCCCAATTGCCTTAGTTTTGTTATAACTAACAACAGATTCTCTGTAGACAAGACACTGGGGTAGATGAATAGGTTAAGAACAGGTCTCTGCTGCAAGAGAGTGGAGTTCAAATCCTATCCTGAGAAATTACGATTTGAGTCTAGTGTGAAATTAGAAGTCAAATTATTATTTTCATTTTTCAGTTGCAGTTTGGTTGAGTGTAGGCAACAAAACCACTTGCTTAGGTGTAGGAAAAGACCATCGTTTGTCTCTGCCATCAGAGTGCAAATAGCCACATTGGCAATTTCCGCCCTGGGTGCAAATAGCTTGTTGCATACGGACATCAGGGTGCTTGGCTCTGCCATGCTAGGCTATATACACACCTGTAAATAGCATCTGCCTTTTTATTATTCTTGTCGGTTTTCAGTAGCAGTGTGGTAATGTTTAGGTAACAAAACTACTTGATCATAGTTTGCCATTAAATAGCCAATGTGTCTGTTTACACTCCAGATGCAAATAGCATTGTTGGCTGCAGAAACCTGTGTCCTTGTCGCTGCCATGCAAGGATATATACACCCTGGTGTTAGTAGCCACATTGGCTCTTTCACCCTGGGTGCAAATAGCATCTGCCCTTTATTATATTTTTAAATGTGTCGTCATCTTGGCTTCTTCCAGGTGGATATGAAGCTCTTCTTCTTATCATTTATGGCCATGAATATTCAGCTTTTAGCCAAAGGCCAGAAATCGTTATCACAGCTGTTTTTTCCTGTTACCTCTTTCTTTCTCCGTGAGGAGGATTATGGGAAACCAGAAAGGAGCGAGCTCACATCTCAGCGTTGCACGCAGTTTAAACACCTCTCCAACATCCCAGATGTCATGGTTTTCTATAGCAGCGCTACACTGTGATACATAATAAGCAGTGTTTTGCTTTGTTGTATTTCTCTGTAGAATTCATTCATGCTCCTGGCACCATGGTGTGCTGTTCCTTCTGCTCCGCTGGGAGATTGCTGGATGGATTGAACACTCCACCTTACCTCTTTTCCTCCATTTTAAACACCCAATTTATTTCTTTCATGAGATGGATCTTGTAGATTGAATCATTTTCACAGTCGGGAGGCTCACTGTAGGCCTGAAATGAAATGAACTCCCAAATCAATTTCAAATGGGAACAACAAGTGAGCTCTCCCCTGCATCGCTGGAATTGGTTTTGTTATTGAAAATGAAATGAAGTGTTGTGTTTTTGTTTTTCGTCCCTTTTTATTGCAGATTACAGCCTTGTTCTTTTGCCTGCTATGATTTCCACCGACTTAAAGCCTGATCTGGGTTAATTTCAGCACCTTTTCTTTTTATGTCAGGAATTCCATAAAAGTGTCACTCTGAAAGGTGGCGGTAATTTCTACCAGGTGATTTATTGTTTTTAAATGGGGCGCCTTTTCCACCTTTCCTTTTGTCGCTAGGAGTTAAGCAGCCATGAAATTGCCTGAATAATAGTGTTTAAATCCAATCTTAGTTTGTCCCGTCAGCTTTCTCCGCACACAATTCAATCGGCAGCGCTCGGTGCTTGGTGATTGCTCTCTTTTCCATCTGCATCAACTTTTCCTTGACAGTTTAGGCTCCAAGCTTTTACAGTAGAATCAGCTCAGGTTCATAAAAGCATAAAGTGAGCCAAAATTACATAGGCAGGAACTGGTGACACTTGAATGATTACAAGTTTATTTAGAAACAACCAAAATGAGGTATAGATCAGCAAGGATGAATGTTTTTCGTAATTAAAATTTTTGTTTATTTAAATGCTGCACTGCACTGCATTTAAACCCTGCACATATTCATCATATATTCTGTTTGGTCTTTTAAGCATAGTCTTGAAGAGGTCCAGGTACTGTCATACCCAACCACTCCCCTGTGTATTCTAGTACTTTTTTCCAAAATGGATAAACAAGTTTAAATATTCTGAAATATTCATCAGATATCTTGAAATTATTAACTGTGGTTATGCTACAGTGTGTTCTAATCCGTGATCTTTTTTTAAAAAAAAATGAAACAACTTTTTTTTTTGTCTCACACACTTGATTTCAGTTGTTTTGCAGTTACTACAGTCAGCTTCTGCTTGGCTGCTCCTGCTGTGGTTTAGCTGCTAAATGTCATCAAATTAATCTCATTGGAGCCATTTCAGTAAAATTAGGTCCTCTCCCCTCTGCCGTTGCCACTTGCTGTCTTTTGATTTCCCAGGGTAAACTAATTTTGGGTTGAACTAAGTCTGAATTAATTTAATTAAGCACTGATCAAACAGTGCTGGGGGTGTTTCCCTCCTTGAAATTAGTTTATACGACATGTTGATGTCTGCCATTGAAAGGAAGAAAAACAGAAAACACACGATTCAAGGTTTTGCCTGGCCTGCTCGTGGACTAATCGCCTGTTTCTGTCTGCTTCCTTCTCAGGCGAGCCAGCCTCCATGATTTCTCGGTACCCTTCTCCCGCAGAGTTGGATGCTTTTGCCCAGAAGACCGCCAACAGCCCGCTGTCCATCAAAATCTTTCCTTCTGACGTCCGGGTGCCCCAGCACAAACAGCTTAACAAAACAGTTAACGGCTTAGACACCACAGGCCAACGCTACAGCCCCTACTCACACCCGTACTCAGGAGGTTACCAGGGTTTGCTGGCCATTGTCAAAGCCTCCGTGGTGGTCAAAGGTGTGGTAAAAAACTCTGAGGGCAGGAGGACTAAACACACAAACAGCCAGACCTCTGTGGCACCGTATAATAATCCTCTGAATAATGGCTACACAGTCAGACACGGGCACAAGGCCTATCATATAAGCTCATGTAAGCCCCCTGACGTTCCCATCGAGACACTTTGTTCCAGCGTGGGGATGGCCTCCGGAGATCGGAGCCTGGCCCCCCAGTCTGAGCTGGCGGAGGTTCAAAGCCTGATGAGGCAGATGAGCAGAGTTCCCCACAGCCAGGCCCTGCAGCTGGGGGGAGAGGCTCGAGCCAGCCCCTCTCTGCAGGCCGTGGCTGCCGTGGCACATTCAGACTCAGACTTCATCCTGGGAGTGCCGCCCCAGAGCAGTCTGCCGTTCACGGGAGCGGTGATACCTACACAGAGTGCAGACATAGCCAAAGCTGGATACTTGGAGAAAGGAGAGTACACAGTGTGGCAGCAGCAGCAGCAGCAGCAGCCGTCGTATCAGCAGGGAGCAGTGAGGATGTACAGTGTGAGTAACAGCGCTCAGGGGCACAGAGCAGCCGAGCCTGGCCAGCCTCCTGAAACCTGCCTCCCTTTGAGGATCTCCTCGCAGCTGTCATATAGGCCGCATCTTGCCAGCGTGGGAGCCGCGCAGGAGCGGGTCAGCGGCTCCTCTCTGAACCGTGCCGCCATGCAGGGGGACTTCTCCGTCGGACAGTACTTCGCTCCTCTCTGGGACATGGCCACCCCGAATAGCGACTGTTACACTTCTCAGGTGCTGGCAACGGGTACATGCGCAGCCAGGCCTCGAGACCTGGGACTCTCCCATCCCCATCTCCACCCAAACCGCCACCACCAGCCACAGCTCCACCCTCCTCCTCTTCCTCCTCACAGCCAGGCCTACAGCACAGACCAAAACCTCTGTTGTGGGCTGTCTAGTTCTAGCTTGTGCCACGCTGCAGTACTTAGCAGCAGCCTGCAGTCTCTGGAGTGCCTCATCAGTGAGATCCACCCTCCCTGCATCAAAGAGCGCATGCTGGGCCGTGGGTACGAAGCCATGGGGATGCCTCAGCTACTGGAGCACCAGCAGCAAGCCCACATCCAGCTCCCCGTCTACAGATAAGACGCGGCGCTGCCACACAACGGGACGCTAAAGTGACAAACCTTTTATAGACAATGGAAGTGTGTCAGTTGAGACATCCATGAGAATGAGACATGCCTTTTCAGTTTGTGCATGTACTGTATTTGTAGAGAAGGCTTTGTGTTACAAGCCTGAAAAGATAAATGATAATCACAACTTAAGATACAGGTTTATCTTATGGACTTTTCATGTTTTATTTTTTTATCTTAAATGGCCATCAAATATGCCTGCTGTTCCTCATTTAATATTGATGCTGAGCACCCAATCAGAATTTCCCATTTCCATTTGAACATGAACTGTATATTTTGCAGATGATTCCTCTGTAGGGCCTTCACAAAAATGGAAACGTACTGAACTGAAATAACCATTGGAACCCTTATAAAAACATTTACAGTCAACAAAAATATAAACAGAACCCTCTTGGTTTTGCTCCCATTTTTCACAAGTAAATGATTTAAGACTTCCTTTATGCACATAAAAGGTTTATTTCTCTCAAGTTTGGGCTTGAGAATTTTAACAAATTCGCAAACCAACCATTGCAAATTCACAAATTTGTTAAAATCCATGTAAGTGAGCAGCTGGACTGGTCACAATAAAACAAATCAGTGCCTAATAAAGACTTTTATTAGGCACTGAAGTATGGCTAATTCACATAGGGCTACAGATACCATTTTTTCCCCCCATAGACAGCATGACCCTAACCATGATGCCCTAGTTTGCCTCTGATTGGCCTACCCTGATATTCTTACTTTAACCCTAACCAACCATTTCCATTCCCATACCCACCATTAGGCATGAGGAATGGTTTCAGGGTAAGAATATCAGAGGCAGAGTAGGGCAGGTTATGACTTTGACCACCTGGGTAGGAAATTAGGTGTCTGTAGCCCTCTATGAATTAGCCATTGTTTAGTGCCCAATAAATGTATTTTTCAAAATAAAACTGCACATTTTCAAGTGGTCTTTTATTGTGACCGGTCCAAGACACACCTGTGCAGTAATCGTAATCATGCTGTTTAATCACCATCTCTATATGCCACACCTGTCAGGTGGGTGGATTATCTCAGCAAAGGAGAAGTGCTCACTAACATGGATTTTAACAAATTTTCAAACAAAATTTGAGAGAAATTAACCTTTTGTTTACACAGAACAAGTCTTAGATTTTTCATTTTAACTCATGAAAAATGGGAACAAAAACAAAAGTGTTGTATTTATTTTTTATTTTGTTGAGTATATGTGAATCTGGGAAGGATCAACAGTTACAGTTTTTGTTAATATATTGTATATTTTTACATAAAATTGCTTCTTATTTCAGAGGGAATGTTCCTTGATTATTATTACCTGACGTTTTGGTTGTCTGCTGCTTTGTTGTGGATTTTGTTTTGGCCAGTTTTCAGTGACATACGCAGCTTCTGCTATGTGATGCAAAATTCCTGGCCAATGTGTGGGGAACATTTTTGATCATTTGCATACAAATGCGAATATATTATTTTGTTATGCAGACATTTAACATCCTAATTGATTTAATGTAGTCATGCTCAGCGCAATGTTTTAGGACTGTTGCATATCCAAATCAACACTGTGGCAATTCAGGCCAAGCAAGATGTGCCCTTTGGTTGTATTTTTGTTAGCATTTTTAAATTTTAAGAGGTTGTGTGGACATTTTTCTTGAATGAAATAATGTTTTCTTTCTCTCTGGAAGGTTGTAACACTGGTTACACAACACCTGGGTATAATGGAGTGCCACCTGAATCATTTACAATATCTTCTTTGTAGGGCTATATTATCTCTGATGGTGTGAGATGTATGACTGAGTAGTTCTTTGTGTGTCTGCACTGGTTCTGTAATACTATTTATTTATGTCAGCCTGTTGAGTTATATGGCGAACTGTCTCTATAATTATAAAGTGCAATTATTATATATGAACATGTGAGCGCTCTCCATGAAGTATGTTGTTGAAATAACTACATTTTGCAATGTATGACCCCTAATCCCTCACCCCTTTTTTGCCTCTTCTTAATAAGGATTGTCAAGTAAATGAAATTTTCTAAACCCAGCAAATAGTTTGTGTTATTACGTACCATTAGTTATTATCTGCCAGACGTGCAGCTGAGAAGACATTTTTTTTTATTAAATTCATGAATGATAAACTAGTTGTGGAAAGATGAGACATTTTTCTGGGTTTATTGCAAAGGGATTTAAAGCTTAACCACCAGGCAAGTCTCTTTTTTCTGGGCATAGATCACATTTTATTAAAATCTATCTTTTCACTGGAGGTTTATAATATGATGTAAGTCAATCCTTAGCTCAAATATATTGGACTGGTTCCTCTTATAAATGATGCAAGTTGAAAGCACTAATTTTGTTATCACAGTGAATTATGCTGGTCTAGATGGATGGCCAACGCTCGAGGCAGAAGCCGTTAGATTCTTAAAAATATAAATGTAAATACAAATGTACAGGCTTTCCCCTTCTCTTATATTACATTTGTGTATGAAAAATACATGCCTTCTTGAAGACAGATCCACAAGAATATTATTGTTCACATTATGTAGGAATGGGCTTGCCGTTACCCAGCTATTGAATTGCTAATCTCAGACGGTGGTGTGCCTGGCTGCACCTCTTATTTTGCCTCATTTGTCCTCTTAAATTGGATGCTATAGCAGTAATGTGGTTTAGGTCAGCATAGACATAAAATGCACATCCATTTTAAGTAGTCTATTACAAAACAAATAACCTAGATGGTGTGAATAATGGTATTAGATGCACTGTTGGGAATAAAGCTGCAATATTCAATTGATTACCTCATTGCAGATAACAAATATTTCAGAGTTAAGGGTCAGTGGCTTTGTCATTGAGGCATTGTTGTAAATGATTTTCCTGTCTTTTAGCCTATTGTGTCCCGGCTTCGCTTGGAGCTTTTCCATCCTATCTATCAGTGAGGACAGGCCAGGCCGCTCTGCTGATAAACCTACAGGATTACAGACATGCTTCCCTCGCTCTCGCTAAGAGACGATTAGCTTGGGCTCTGCTCCTCTGGGAGAGGAACCAGAGCCACTCCAGCCTCTGGGACACACTTCAGTTAAGTAAGACTGGGCAAGAGGAAGAGGCTGGTTGATCTGGGGGATTAGGAGACATGAAGAAGAAGAGAGGGGATTTTACTGCAATTTGCTGCTGATGTTTGAGAAAATTAATGTTGAAAATCAACTGTGCAGCATTAACATTCTTTTCAGCAATCAGCCTCAGAAATATTTTTGCTGAAAGAAAATCAAATTGTGGTCCACCAGAGGAGCTTTGGAAAATACACAAACCTGCTCTTGCAAAATAAATAACACAAATCATTACTGCTTTTTAATCATTTAAGATCTCTATTGGCAAAGACTAGCTATATCTACACTGGATACAGTTGATGATATTTATCACTAAACATCATTTCAAATCTGTCATGCAGTAGTTGTACCACAAATGTGATTATAAAAGAAAACCTAGTAAATATCGCCACCTAGAGTACAACTCATGAACTGTAAGTTTGATTTTCTTCAAATAAATTGCACTTACTTGAGTTATATATTAAAATCTTGTGATAAGAATAAATTTGATCACAAATGATAGTTCAGAAATGAACAGGCTAGTATTTAAACAGGAAAATGTATCTAATTAATAACTTGTTAAACAATGTGCACATGATGTGCTGTCTCCTTAAATGAAAAGTATTATATGATATAAAAAAAGAAGTTAAGTCAGTTGAAATATGAATAGGAACAAAATAAGCCACAGAACAATAAATAAAATGTGTTTTAGAGTCATTTAAGAGTGATACTGTATGTTTTTTATCACTGAACATTCAAATATGTGTGCAATGGCTGCTCCATAAATGTGATTAAAGGAGACAAAACCTTGTAAATATTGCCACCTAGAGTAATTGATGAACTGATTTTTATTGGTTACTCATTCAACTAAGTCATATCGCTTTTATAATTTTAAGTTATACATTGAAATCTTGTGATATGAATAAATCATAGTAGATAATCCAGGAACAAACAGTCTATAGGTATCCATACAGAAAATGTGGATCTGACTAAAAAGTTATTAATAAATGTGCACATGTTGTGCAGTCTTCTGAAATGAAAAATGTTCTTAAACATTATAATGTTTGTGTAACAGATGTTTGGTCAGTTGAGATACAAACTGGAACAAAATGAGCCGCAGAATAATACAGACAAAACAAACACAAGTCGACCACACCTTCTTATTCAACACAGACACACACAGGTAAAGCCCTCAGACAAAACAGTCACTTCTGGCTCTGTTAACTTTAGTTTGTTTTTAAAAGTAAAATAGAACTACAAATATATGATTTCTGGTTTACATACTAAATATTTTGTATTTATTGATTAACACCAAGGCACTAAGTGGTTTCCAGCTATTAATACACAACAGGGTTGTATGTAATATGTTGTAAATTTAAAAATTATAACTGGGTCACTGCTTTAACAGTGGAGGGCTAACAATGGAGGTAACTCCAGGGCTCAGGAGGCAGAGAGCGTCTGAATGCGAGGCATTAACAGATGTGGTTTCTGGTAATAACAGTGTTTACAGTCTTGTATTCTTCTCCTGATGGAACAGGTGAAAGCCACCTGTTAATGCCATAAATATAACAGCAACCCAAACAATAACACAATAATGCACCAAGAGTGAGAACTGCAACGATCCTGCAATTACTTGAAATTATGAACAAGAAAAAAAACAACAACATAATATTCTTCTCTCGTTTGTTTAAATTTAAGGCATAATTTCAAGACCAAATATACAGTGTTAATATTAGTAAGGCATAATCAAACCAATAAATAACACACTGAATGAAAAAAAAACAGTCTTATTAAAACACATAGGAAAGCTGGACTTGTCTGATTCTTGAGAGGTTTGCTGTGTGACACCCCTACACATCCAGTCCAGTCCAGACGTGTCCTAGAACATCAAACGGTGTAGTCCAGCTCTGCGTTCAGAGTTGTGTACATCTCGTAGATTGCGTCCACAGTGGCCGTGTAATTAACCAGGAACTGACGCACATTTGCCAGACAGTCCTCTTCTTTCACTTCCTCTCCTTTGGACAGAGCCTTGAGGAAGTTTGATCTGTAGGGAGCTGCACGGAGCGCTGTCTGCAATGGACAGAAAAAACAACGAGGGTTTATTGAAAGTGTAAATATGAAGATAGTCTTTAATTTTGTGTTCATAGCCTAACTATGGTATTTTGCAACCTGGACCTTATTTTCCATGTTTTTGTGTCTAAGTGACTAATGGGGAGAATCATTTATTGTAATCAGTAATGATGGACAGTGCAGCTGCTGTAAGCATGTGAAACGGGCTGCACCGGAATCCTTGTAGGCAGCTGTGGTCTGTCAAAGTAGGTCCACTCAAAGTGCTTGTTTTTCCAGCATTGGTGAAAAGACAGCTACAGAGATAGACCTTTTGGTAAAGATGTGTTTTGTTTAACTGCTCTCGTCAAGCCCATCAGACTCACTTTACAGAAACAGTCATTTTTATCATCATAAAATACACTAGATTCAAACTCGACAGAGATAACATGGAACTCAGCAAAAACGCCCTGACTTGTCTTTCCACTGTTCCAAAAATCACCCTTTATACACTGCTTTAGATGTGAAAATGTTCATAGTCCTAGCACTGTTTCAACCCGCTGCTCCTCTAATATCTGAACTCCTTTTAGCTACTTACTTACTTTTACCCAATATTTTCACATCTAATGCAGTAAATTAAGGATTTATTTTGACCCAAACACCAGAGCTGGTAATTGTTGGAACAGGGGAAAGTCAAGCCAAGATGTTTTTGAGGTTTCTTTAGTTTCTGCTGAATTTTGATGACGTTGACAAAATTAAAGTCTTGCAAAAGAGGTCTGGTTATTTGGCAAGTGTGATAAAACAGTTGTTTCTGGTTAAAGAAAACATATCTTACTCATTACAAAGGTCTCTCTCTCTGCAGGAATCCTTTCAACAATGTTGCCAGACACTTACAAAAACAAACTGAGCCTGTTTGTGACAACAACAAGCACTTTTAGTGGAAGTACTTTGACTTTGGGATTACGTTTTAGCTTAGGTTTGCTCAGGCCAGCTGCTGCATTCTGCCTCAATACTGAACAAATTCAAAACATGAGAAAATACAGCTTTAAATGGACTAAAGTATTTGTGTGGTCAGGTTTTTTTCCCCCACTCCTTCTATTATATCACAATAAATGATGAAGAGTAACAGAAAAAGGGACATTTTACTCACACTGAAAATCTTTTGAACAAACCAGCCATGGTATCTCTTCAGCGCCTGCTCGTAGGCTTTGATGACATTAACCTGAATCAGGTTGGGGTTGTTCTCGTCCCTCTCTCCGTCGGCCAAACTCTGCAGCAGGATCTGTATGAAACGGAGACCCCTGCAGGAGAGACTCGGTATCAGTTCAGTTCAGCAGCTGAAAGTGACATGACTTTAACACTGAGGGAGCGCTCACCTTTTCAGCCACATCAGAGCTAATGTCGCTCCAACTTTAGGCCACTGAGCTGCATGGGCTTCCCGCTCTGCCTCCACTATGTCCTGCAGGGTGACGTACTTGGCAGGATCCTTAACATATACGGCTCTAATTTTCTGGAGAGAAAATGCACATTTGGGTTTGCATGTAGGAGCTGCACTGTTGAGCTCCAACTCATATTTGAATTTCAAACAGCGGCATGAAAACACACCAGTCCCACTATCTGTATCTTACCGTTATATTCCCATTAATGTCTGATTTGATGACTGAAAATACTGCTGATCCCAAGCAGTCTGGAAGAGAAACAGACATTTGAGAGCAGAGCAATAAAATATGGATGACTTCTTCATCACACATGTCCCCGGTTCAGGAGAGGAGGATGAACACTGCTAACTGCTTTATTGCTACATTACAGACATCGATGCCTCCTGTACCTTTTGTAAACACAATATTGAAACAATCTGTCATCTATTTCTTGGTTGTGAAATACACAGAAAATTTTGCACTATTGCAAAATGATGATAATTGAGATGACCGTGGTCTGTGTGTGATGTGTGTAATGTGTGATTATTCAGTCTGACTTTGAGTTGTGTGGATGTTATCATGTTAATTAAGGATGACTGCAATTTTTGGGGCCAATGCCAATACGATATTAGGGAGTAAACAAACTCCAACATTGATATATTGGCCGATACTCTTTAAAACAGAATATAATATACAGAATATAGAATATATACATACACACACATTTTTGCACGTACAACTCACTCTAATTTTTGCCTGGGAAAATATAAACACAGGCTTGTTCCATCTGATTTCACAGAGAATCAGACGCGGTGGCAGCCATTAAGAGCAGCTACACAGAAATAGCTGATCTTCTCACAGATGCCCTTGTTTACATGTGCAGGTCGTATGGAGGCATCTGAATTAAACTGAGACAGTTTCATAACCAGGTAAAAACTTCTGGTTGTAGCTTTAATCATCATATCATGATTATTGTCAACACTGTCAATACTGTCAAATATACACATACATACATATATGTTTTGTCATTATGTTCCTTGAAGAAAAAAGTTTTCATTTATTAACCAGTGACAAATGTATTAATTGAGAATTAATCAATAGTCTAACAATGTCAGTACTTGTGCCTCATTTAACAGTTTTATCTGGAGAAGCCATTTGTTAAATAAGGAAATTCAAACTTAAAATGAGAAAAAAAAACAAGAAAAAAATGGAAACAAGAAAATTAGAATTGCTTGTCTTTCAACTGTTGGTTAAGGAAAATGCACAAAATATATGTCCAGGGTTGGAAGTAACTAATTGCAAATACTCAAATTACTGTAGTTAAGTGATATTTTAGGTACTTTTATGAGCAGATTTTCTAGTCCGTACTTTTACTCGTACTTAAGTATGCATTACACAATGTAATGTACTTAGTTAGGTTTAAAATCAGAACTGAGTACTGAGCACAATTTGAATCAATACCCAAACCTTTGATCTGCATTTTTGTAGCCAAAAAGGTGATCTGATCGCAAAGACACAGATGAAGACCATGACATGTGAATGAGAAACAAAACAGTGCAGCAGCACAGCTTTGGAGCAAGGATATTAAAGATTAATTATTATTCGCTGTTAAGGATGTAACCAATTAAAAATGTATTAATGTTTAATCAGTAGTCTACAAATGTCAGTAACTGCACCACATTTAACCCTGTTTTGTTTAGCAGAGCCATTTGTTGAATAAGAAAACTTAAACTTTAAAAATGTTTAAGAATTTGAAAAAACTGAAACTGAAAATGAAAGAAAACATTTTTAATAATTAATCATTAGCCTTTTCTTTGGTTACTTCGTAGTTTTACTTCAGTATTTTTCTAGCACCGGTACTTTAACTTGTAATTAAGTAACATTTTAGTAATGTAACAGTACTTGAGTACAGATTTTCAGTACTCTTCCCACCACTGCCTATGTAAGACAAGATATGCTGATACCAATATAGACCGATATAGTTCTGATTAGCCAATATCAGGCTGATATC
Organism: Lutjanus argentimaculatus; assembly: GCA_034769285.1. Taxonomy (NCBI): domain Eukaryota; kingdom Metazoa; phylum Chordata; class Actinopteri; order Lutjaniformes; family Lutjanidae; genus Lutjanus; species Lutjanus argentimaculatus. The sequence goes on along the minus strand of JAWZSL010000021.1, from coordinate 649,781 downwards.
AGTTGGCTGATATATTGATCGGGCTTGTATTGTTAACTTAAAAACAAGGGTGGGTGGATGAATACAAATGAGCCATTAGGTACCAACAGAGGGGGCAAAAACTGCAGTGAATGCACAGTTAAGTCACAATGAGGTCAATGTGAGCTCTGTTCAGTGAGTAAACAAAGAGTTTCTCTATAGGCTGTATGTGGCCGCAGCTGGTTCAGATCCACACCGTGACCCAGCAGCGGATCCGCTCTCTGCTGCTATGCGTGAAATAACCGCGTCCTGCTCTCACACAAGTGACAAGTCATCAGAAGCAACATGTCACGAAAAACAAGTCAGCCAAGTCTGAACACGAGCCGTGACAGCGACGCGCGCGCGCCACACACACACGCGCGCGCACACAGTCTCACACATACAGAGAGTGTTTCATCGAGTTCAGGTGGAGGCGCACTCACCGAAAAATGAAGGCAGATGAGAGACAGCCTCCAGGAACAACTTTGTGTCCACAGACTTGTCAGGAGGCAGCTCTTTGAACTGGTTGTCCAGTAAAAGAGACATGGTCCCGCCGTGTTAGAAAGCAGCAGCAGCAGCAGCAGCAGCAGCAGCGTCGAGCAGCGGCGGCGGCAGCAGCTCGCAGTCGGCTGGATAGAACCCGGAACTCTTTTCTTGTCAGATGGGTGGGGAAGCGCCGCCAGCCCCTATCACTTTCGTCCTCGTCCAACAGGTGGGGAATTATACATGGGCGTGTTGAAAACCGCTGTGTGCTCACAAAACACTCAGAAGAACACGACAATGCCAATAGATGAGGTATGAATTATACTTTATTAGACCTAAGGCAGGGATTGTTTTCAACCACAGAGGCAGTGGGAGGCTATAAGTTACAGGGAATTCAATATGAACCAACCAGGGCTGGAGAGTAACTGAATACACGCACTTTTATTACTGAAACTGAGTTTTTTAAGTAGTATTCTAGGTTACTTAATGGAGTTTGGAAATATAATGCTCTCGTGGCTCTATGGAGGCCAATTTCCGCCAGTAAAAGAAAAAAAAAATCTCCATGGTGAGTAAATTTTATGAGATAAAAAGTCAAATTATAAGATATAAAATCATGAATATGAAATGCAAAACTCATAATTGTGTGATAAAAAGTTGAAATTATGAGATGAAACGTCAATTGAGATTTTAAAAAAGTCAAATTGGGATATAAGTAACAATTATGGGATTAAAAAAAAGACCAAATTTGATCTCATAATTTACTTTTTAATGTCATTATTATGACTTTTTAACTCACAGCTGTCTCTGTATTTCATGGGGATATTTTTCCTTAACTGGTGGAAACAGACTGACATAGATAAGGCGATAATCCTGACTTAACTCATAAATACAACTTATTTTTTCTTATCATGACTTATCATAACATGGGAGTACTTTTTTTTAACTTTTATAGATAGGACCATAATTCTGACATTTTAACTCATAATTTGATTTTTCTGATATTTTTGACTTGACTTTTGATCACAGAATGTCGACTTACCATTTTTTTTTCTTTTACTGGCAGAAATAGGCTTCCATACCTATCATATAATATTTGGTGTGAAATAAAGATTTAAAGAGCCACTGTGTGTTGAAAAAAGTAATAACACATTCTTCCTTTTCTTATAAGCTGTACTTAGAGGCAATAAAGTGGATCACTGCTCAATTCATGACACTCAGGCTTTTCTTCCAGAATAGCTTCACTTTGGTCTGGTATGACCACTAGCTTATGATGGCTAATAGCAGCCAACTTCAGGTAGATGTTGCAGTACAACAAAGTTAGTGTTCTCTACTTGAGCTACTGTTTCACAACATTTTAGCATTTACTTTGTTTTTAGTAACAAAAGTTACACAAATTTGCATTAAGGGGGTGAGATCAGTGAAAAAAAAGGAAAATGAAAGTAACTTAAAATGCAAATGCCACACAAAAATGATCATTTTTCAGACTTTTGAAATCAACAGAAGGTTAAATGGTGTCATAATCCCACTTGAGGATGATTTTAGGACATTTTAATACTTTTATATGCTTTGAACTTCTTTTCACTGCAGCTGTCCGACAATTTTCTTTTAGACGTTGGTGATTTTAGAAATAATGACTAAATTGGAGAGAGACTGCTCAGTTGGAGAGTTTGCATATTCACACTGAAATGATTACACCTGCATCGGCTCTTTCATGCTGACCAGATGTAACAAAGTAACTATAATTTGTAACCGTATTCAAAAGAGATACTTTGCTACATCTAGTCAGCATGTAAAGTACAAACTGTCATGCTGACCAGAAGTAACAATCTTAAACAGAAGTACTTTGTACTTTTCACTGAATACATTCCAACACACAACAATATTACTTCTGCTTGAGTAATACTGAGTCACTTTAACTCCACATGTGCAGGTGTTCTAGTTTTCTTTCCACCCCTGGTTGAAACTTATCTGGTTTACAACAATAAGTGACACATTAGACCCAAGTTCTACAACAGGTACTCTAAACTCTGAGGGCACATTGACTTTTATCAGTGATTGTAAACCATAGCTGTACGTATTTGACCACAGGCAGCATCTAACACACTGGAGTTACAGCACCACACCAAATAAACAGAGATCACTAAGTTTGCCTATAACTTACTGCCAGCTGAGACGTCCCAAACCTCAGAACAAAAGTTAGTCTGTGAGGAGCATCATGTTAAACAAAAGCTTATGAAAATAAACACTGATATTTTCTTAGAGGTATGACATACAGTTTATAAATAGAATAGCATTTGGGTTATTTTGATAAAGAATTACATGGATACATACATCTTATATATTTGCATAATGCTATTAAAATTGATTCAAAATGGATTTCACACGGGCCGTCGAGGCCATCGCTCTCTCATGCACACGCACACACACGCACGCACGCACACACAACACATCAGAAGTATGGCTGTAACATTATAACTCCAAAAACTACTGATACTTTACTTATAGACACATCTGTGACCAGAGCGGAGGGACTGAACAGTGGAATCACCTGCTGGATGGAATGAAAAGTTCGCACACTCTTGGTACTGCTGGCCTTAACATGGTGCTCAATGCACTGAAGCTATTTCTGTAAATCACAGTTTGCTCGCTAAACAAACATTTCCACTCTAAGCAAGTGGCATCACAATGATTCAAGATTAAAATACTGTTGTTGCATCTTAAAAACGTTTAAAATGGCTAAAAGGGAAATAAACTGATGTCACTAGTGTAGATTAAGGTTCAGTTGTTACGTTCCTTGATGCCAGGGGCCGACTGCACAAAACACCCAAAGTTAAAAGTTTCCTTAGAGGTGGAATCAGTAGGATTTGTCTGAGCTGTTCATACATGCTTAAGAAAGATGGCTGTTTTGTCTCATTCCCATGATGTCCAATATAGATGTTTTAGGTTGGTGAAGCGTCCTGAGCACAGCCAAATAATGAAAGAATACAAAAATACAAGCAGGATCATGAGTGTTGATTGAAAGGTATTAGGTTTCTGTATCCATACATTGTTTTTTTTAGGAAAATGTTGCAGATTATACCTTAAAGCTATAAATATAAACTAGACTGTGAGTCTTAGTTAAGGCTTCCTTAAGATAAAATAAGTTCCACAATACACCCTCAAGTCTCTCCTCAAGGTTTCATTAAAATGATTACTTAAGTATTTAAGGTAGCTCCTTGTCTTCCTTTTATAAGACCTTAGCAACCAAAGTGAGGAAAAAACTGTAGGTACAACTACTTAAGGTGGTTTATGGGGATAAATGAATAATGTATGTAGAGTAAATTTGGTCAAAAATTATTTCTTTCATAAAACATTAGGTTACAGTCTAAATGAGAAGGCTAGTTGTGTCACTAAACACGCTTTATGTTAGCTAGCTAAGCTATGACATTAGTTAAAGTGACCATCACAGTCTAGTTTATATCTATAGCTTAAATACTTTAATGTTTACTGACATTAAGAAAAATTAACTGATCAGATAGAAGAAGATGTCATCTTTATTATGAACGTCTTCTGTACAGAGATTTCTTTCACTGTCAGCCATATATGGTAACATTTATTCTAACATTAACAGTTACTTCAAGTAAGCTGTAAGAGAACTTTAACTTACTTTAACCAGTTTTGTGAGCTCCTTTTTGTTTTTTTATCAGAACAGACCAGTTGTCATAATCTTTGGACCTCATGGATGGAGGTGATAACAGGTATCACAAGCAGCAGTGCAAGCAAACAAACGGTCTTCATGAAAACTGTAGAATTTACTGCTGTAAAATCTCTTTGATACAGTCATACTTAAAGAGAAAACTTAAAGTGTTTTTGCAGACGTTAGTCGTCTCTGGCAGCTTAGCCAGGCCCAACACCCGACCTAAAGAACCACAACTGAAGACCTCTATGAAGAATTTTACAATGTCAGAGGCTCAACTGCTTGCTGTTCTAATTGTTTTATATATACACACACAAACATTGCACTTTTGTAAATGGTGTGGATTGAACTATTATCTCTTTGTGAGGTAAGGAACAGTAACAGATTCTGTCCTACATCTTTTAAGATGTTTGTTTACTCCGTATTACCATGATAAAAAAAAAAGACAGCAAAATAAATAAATGTTCTGACTGATCCGTAATTTTGAGTGGTGCATCTTTTTTCTTAAAGATTATCCCCCTCAAGGAATGTATGTGAATCCTTACACTGATTAATATGGGAAAACAAAGTGGTGTTAACACTGATTAAGTTGAAATAAACTGTATTTTGAGTGTATCAGGAATGTCTTTGGGTTCTGGTTAGTTGTTGTTTTCTTTGGTTGTCACAGTGACAAGTTGCTTGGCGGCTTTGGCAATGTCATAGGCGCACTGGATGACCTGCTGAGTGACCAGCTGGATGTCCGACGGGCAGGGGTTGTGCTCCGCCGCCTTTTGGCACTCTCCATGAAGCCGGCTGGCACTGGAAGTGAGCAGACACAGAGACCCTCGCACAGTCTCCGAGGATGGCCTCTGTGAGGGGAAAGGAGGGATGATGGAGACTTGATAAGGGACTGACATGACAACGTCCATAAATATGCCCTCATTGTGGTCAGTAGGCTGTGTGCGTGTGTGAGTAAACATAAAACAAAGTAATCCAATAAATGGTAAACATAAAACCAAGTAATGCGATGAACAGGGCTTACCCAATATAAACAAGTCAGTTTAGATTCCCTTTGGCTGCTTTCAAACAAACAACAAATCCCTTAATTGCTCGGGGGAGGGACACCAAGCTGTTGGAGGGAGTCATCTTACCTTGGGAAACAGGGCGGCCATCTCCGTCACAGCCATGCAGATCTTTTCTGAACAAGGCAGGAAGCTGTTGGAGATGGAGAAAAGGCTGAATGGTAGATTATGAACTAAACAGGAGCCTATGCATTTCATTCAAATATAACATGTTAAATTCTGCTGCCGTGTTCAATAGCACACTCTTTTCAGTCAAAGACAAAGTAGCTCATGGCAGCCTCATTTCGTCTTGTCTGTTAAATCCAGTACACCTGATAAAAAATACAAACCTGTCTAAAAATATTACTGCTGTCTACACATCTTCAGTGTTTGTCAGTAAACCAGAGATGCACCGATTTATCAAACAAAATTAGGATGACATTCACTGATTGCAGAGGTCTATGTTAATCCGTTGTGTCACATGAATTTTAAGCTCATTGTTGGTTATTTGCTGTCAGACACAGACAACTGTAGCTAGCACACCCAGCTGCTGTTTCGTGGAATAAGACACTGGATGGACACGACTCAATTTCAAAAAAGAAAGAAAAACAAAATAAGCAACCACAAAAAAAGTTATTCTAAACATTGTTATCCCAATAACTAATAGTGCAACCCTGAGATGGTTAGCTTCTTTGAAATGTGTCACAAAGACTGCAAAAGATGAGCAAACACAACACTGGGTTAGCAGACAGCGCGGTTGTTGAACTTTCAAATAAGCACTGTTGACGTCACCAAGTAAAACAATAAATACATCAACATCATGACTGAACTGAACTGAAACCAAAAAATGAAACCAAACAAACCAAGGCAAGTCAGCTATAATATTTCTCATAGAATCACACAGAAAATAAAGGCATGAAAAGGCACAAAAGGCACAATTAGGCTTTCATTATTGTGAATACTGCTTAATGAGTGGAGAACTGGAATGAGGTAAAACAGTTAATATCTTACATGATGATAAAAACCTGTAAATTAAGAATAACTGTAAAAAAAACAACAGGAAAATAATATACGTTACATACAGGAAACCTCATTGACTAAACCAGCTCTCTGTGGATTTGGCAGGTCACACGGGAATACGCGGTCATGTGGTGTTTGTTTCCTGTCAGCTGCATTTAAAGACTGAGGGCCGACCCCCAGCAGACACAGTTTCTAAGGACACAGAGGCCCCTCTATGAGGCTCAGATTCAGTAGCTCTCAACACTGGTCTTTGGGACCAGAGTGCTGCTGGTTTACAATATCACTGCCTTGCAGTTCAGGTATGAATCAGTTACTGGTTAGCTGACTATGAATGACTGAAAACCAGCAGGGTCCTCGGCCTTGAGGCCAAATACTGAAAACCAATGAAAATCCAGTGACCTAGAGGCAGCTGAGACAGGATTCAAAAGGATGATAGAAACACAGCCATGGTTGGACTATATGGCCTGACAGTTTGAGAATTTATGAGAATATTTATCATTATATCATTATTAAACAACTTTTGATATATTTGGTGCTTTAGCAATAGTTGACTTTTTCCACTTTTTATTTATAGTTTTATTTTAATGATCTCTGAATCATAAACTACCTTTCATGTTTGGTCTCCTGGGCAGCTCTCAGAAGCTCCTGTATGTTCTTAGTGATCTGCTCCGTCTTACAGATGACGTCCTCTGTGCACGGCAGGGTGGCATCTTCCTCCCCCTCCTCCCCTGGCTCCACTGCATCAGAGGCTGGAAGAGGGCTGCTAGAAATGAAAAGAAAAAACACATCTGAGCAAGCAGGTTTAGACTTCTTCTTCTTAACTATTAAACAGAGGTTTTAAAATAAGAGATGTTAAAATTGCAGATGTTGCACCAGTCCATAACAAGCGAGGTTCCATTTATTTTTTTAAGTATGGTTTAGAGTGCATTGATTATGAATTCAGTGAAATGCGATTCCCTGTGGTAAAACAAATGCAGTCTGGCTTGTAATTTGAACTTACAACAATGTAGCAGGATTTAGGGCTGAGCAACACGGTTCAGAGCCTGTTAGGTTCAATCTAAATCAAATCCTGATGAAAAAATACATAAGAATAGCACTAAAACTGTATAGTAGCAGTACTACTAAACAAATAACCAACGGCAGTGACTTTAATCAGCGCAACATGTATGTAAATGGCAAAAGAACAACCAGACATAGAGGACATGTGCAACTGGCAGCACACATCAGACAGGTGCAAGTCCTAATGTATCAACTTAGTCCTGTGCAGCCAGACTGTGCAAATCAAGGACTCTTTCTAAACATCTGTCAAAACCAATATTAGTCTAGCTTCCTGCTCTCCTTTCATGTGACCTTTAACTTTGTAAGCTTCTGTTACGGTGATGTCATCATCTCTATCCCCAGAGACAAGAAGAAAAACCTTCCCATTTATTTAACTTCAAAGTTTTTTTCCAGGCAGTTCTTACTCCAAAACAACAGTTTATTTTTTTATTTCAAAGCAATAATTTGAAGAAACAATTAGCAGTGATTTACAATCCAAAATAGTTTTAGATTATACAGTGAGTTTCAGTTTCTGAAAAAGACTGGAACATTGATATTCTTGCAGTGTTTTGTGATTCTGATATTGAAACTTTAGAACGTGTTCTTTGCTTGTAATTATACAAAATCCTTTTGGTAACTGTTTCAAAATTGGATATCTGCAAAGGACTTTCAATTACCCGAATGAGAAAATAATTATATTAAATCTAAAGTTATAGTGGTGGATACAAAAAGGGAAATGTACAATAGCCTGATTATTATAGTTAAATAATTTATCCACAGATGTAGATTTATTAATGTAACATCACTGAGTCTTCAAGAATGAGTTACCAAACTTTAAGAAAGGTCTGAAATGTATAAAAACCAAACAAGCCATGGTTATTTTGTTTTATTTACTCAATTTGTTTCCCCCTTTTTTTAAAAAAACATCTGTGATGTGAAAACATCAGACTTCTACACAGTCAATGAAAGTAAAAGTGCATTCTCCAGCTCATAGCTCAGGTATAAAATCCCTGTGTACCATGGAACATGCAGCTCCATGGTGCGCTCTCCTCTGCTTCCATCACAGTTTTGTGGTTTGAGACTCTGTCAAGTTTGCAGCCTGCCATGCTGTTGCACTGCTCTGTGTAGAATAATGCAACTAAAAAACAATGAACTGAAACTTGTTTACCAACCACTCGTTTCAACTTCTCTCTCCAAGTAACAATGAGCGCATGTTGTCAGGATTTTTTAAATAAGAGCACCAGCTAATATAAAACTATGATTCCGCTTACTTTCAATTCTTCACTGAAATGTTACCCAGAGCATTTTCTAAGCTTCTATCTTATCCTGTTATTGTAATGCACACAGACTGACCAAAAAGAAGAATGTTCGGCTTTAAAAGGATATTCCACCTTTACATGATAACCCACTCAGTATGTACTCACCCCTATGCCGATGTGAGGATGGGTGAAGATCTTCAGTTCACAAAACAATCCTGGAGTTTCAGCAGAAAACAGGGTTGCAGCCAAATCCGGTATAATGGCAGTGAATGGAGACCACGGATAAAACGTTAAAAAAAAGAACACAAAACAAACACAAAATGTCTCCATCCTGCTCGTGTGGTGTAATCCAAGTGTCCGTGAGCTGCGACATTAAAATTTAACCACAAAAGACGCCATTTATGCCATGTTTTTAGCCGAAATGTCAACTGTAGCATGTAGCATGTAAACATGGCGTCGATCTCACGAGACTTCGTATATCTCTTAATGGACGCACGTGTGAAAATATCGCGAGATTGACGCCATGTTTACATGCTACCTGCTACATGCTACAGTTGACATTTCAGCTAAAAACATGGAGTAAATGGTGTCTTTTGTGGTTAAATTTTAATGTCGCAGCTCACGGACACTTGGATTACACCACACGAGCAGGATGGAGACATTTTGTGTTTGTTTTGTGTTCTTTTTTTTAACATTTTATCCGTGGTCTCCATTCACTGTTATATCGGATTTGGCTGCAACCCTGTTTTCTGCTGAAACTCCAGGATTGTTTTGTGATGACCTGAAGATCTTCACCCATCCTCACATCGGCATAGTGGTGAGTACATATTGAGTGGGTTATCATGTAAAGTGGAATATCCTTTGAAGAAGTCGACTGACAGTTGACTGATGGGTCTCTGAGGGCAGCAGTATTGATTTGTACTGTCTGTGCCAACTTGATATTGTATTGGCCAGACTCTGTAATAAAGGTATTTTAAACAAGTTTCACAGTCAGTGCCATTTTCCAAAAGTGGGTACAAAGTCAACACAAATGTTCTTACCCAGTCTCCTCTAGTTCAGAGTGGTTGGGCGTAGTGTCGTAATCATTCTCCAGCATGATACCCTGTCCCTCCAGACTGCAGCCCTATAGAGATATCAGTGATTTACAATCAATCACATTCAGTATATAACATATATTATTAGCACAAACATTATTATATTATAAAAGCAACTGTGGACACATACAAATCAGAATCATGCTTTTCTGAAATCACACGGTCAGAGATTTGGTTTTAAAGCAGATGAAGAGAAAAAGACAGAAGATATACAACCAGGTCATTGCTGTTCAACACAGTGTACACAGCAGTGGATGCGATTAGTAGATGCAAAGAAATCTTGATGTGAACTGTGGGTGCACTTATCAGCAGCAAAGACTAATAAGCACATTTTATCTGTCTTTCTCTGAGGTTGGACTCTGCTGTCTGATCATTGGAACAGCTCTCTCTGGTACAACATTTTATCATCACCTCTGAAGCTGACCTGAGCCACAGCAGCTCTGGTTAAAGGTTCACTGTGGATAAAAAGTTGCAATTGTTCAGATAGCTGAACTGAAGCAGAGGCACTGTGGTGCATGCAGGCAGGCAAGCAATACCGACTGAAAAAAGCAGTTTAAAAGACACAGGTCAGGAGAGAGAAGACTGTGGGGGTCAAGCAGGGGGGGACAATTTTCACCGTCCCCTGGGGGCTGCCTCTGAACTGAGGGGAACTTCAGTACTTAACCCTTCGAGATCTCTCATCCCACGACCAGGACAGGGAAGAGGGGAAGGTAGGGAGGGAGGAAGCAGCCGTCCCCAAAGGACCCCTCCCAATCTAGAAAGGGGTCAAACCAAGTTGAGCATACTCGTACTGAGATGCAATGAATGTTTGATTGAATAAATGAATGAATGAATGAAAAACCAACACCAGCCCCAAGCCAGGCATCATTATTTTGTCTTGTGCGGACAATCCAGCAGGATCATGGGTGCTTCTGTGCTTACATTGGTCGGGAAGGGTTGTAAAATGACTCCGTCCTCATGGCGGGCCGTTTCCACTCGGTGGGGGTACTGCCTCGGACTAGAGCCCGTCTCGTACATAGACATGGCGCGGCCTCCGCGGGGTGGGTGTCGACCAAAAGGCCCCTGGAGGTGTTGCTGTCCACTGGGGGTTTGCCATCGCAGTGTTGTGTTTTCAGTCTGTAGGGAGTTCAGCTGAGGAGAACAAAACATCTTTCAATTCCACTGCAGCTGGGGGATGATCTGTTTACAAAAGCCCAGCCAGACATCAATAATAGAGTAGAAATCAGCTTAGCCTCCAGGAAAAAAGCAATTCCTCTATGTCGAGTTCATCATCACCTTTCTTTTGTTTTGGGTTTCTCTTCAAAGTTTTTCCCACAACAAAAGGTTTGTTTCTTTGACAAACTAGACGCCGACACTGCATGTTGACAGCAAATCCTCAATACGACCCCCTGAGAAACTGCCGCATAAGTGGTTACCCTTATTTACATGAACAGCACTAAGAAACGGAAAAGGGCGATGGGAAACATAACTTGTTCAGTTTTCTGTCTAATAATTACAGTCATGTTATTAACAAGTTTAAAACTGTTTTAAGACAATTATGAATACAATTTAAGACCCATCACATGTCCATAATGAACTTGCACTTGTCCATATTAGATGTAAGTAATGCTGACAAACAATTTTAACTTATTACTTCTAGAAGTAGCTACTTTTTTGATGAGGACACACTATGTTAACCCACACACCACATCATGACATACTGTCTTATACAGTCTCTATTCAGACTTGCATTATTTCCCCATAGCATATTGAAACTAGTAATTAATATTTAAAACCACACCTATTCCTGACTAATCAGAACTTAGATTCACACTTAATCATTAGGTGATTAAGTGTATCATTAAAAGATATTCTGGGATATGTGACACTAGTTACCATAAGTGGTCGATGGCAAAAAATACAAAAAGCATTCTAGGTTATTGTAAACTGTAAAATTGTGGCATGAGACTGACGCAGAGTCTACATTTTTATTCATATGACATAGGCCTGTTACTTTGACATCACTGCCGGTTTTAGTGTGTGTTTGCAATACGTCTTAGAGATGTCTCTGCTGTAAAAAGTGCTATGTAAATAAGAATAATTCATTCGTTAGAAAACACAGCGCTCCAAACACCATGGAAAACACTCTGCTTGTATGATCTGAATTTTATATTTTAGGAAGCAGAAACTGGACAATAGTCTGGAAGAACAAATATTTTTCCATACTCTCATTTTCCATACTTATCCAGACCTAGGAAATTACTAAAAACAGATTCCATACTTTTTCCATACTGGAACCCCAGACAACAGGGTTATGTAGCACGATTCAGATGTAGCTCCCTCTTTGTTAGTCTTAGAAACATTTAAAATTACATACAGTTGATTGGCAAGACTGAGGTCAATGCAGCTTTATTAAAGTAACATTAACCTCATAATACAAGTAATTTGTCTGTCAAAATTGTATGAGACATTTTAAGGCCTACAACTCAGATTATTTGATTTTAGACTTCAAGACTTGTTAAGACCCCAGACACCCTGTATTGTGTAAATTATCATAATGTCAAGAAATAAACTTTTGAGGGGTGAAATGAAGTACAAAACCTTTAAAGTTTCAAGGCTAGAGACATCAAGGTTTGTACTACCAGGCTATCACAAAAGCAGTGTTGCCTTCAGTATGATTTAGTTAATGAGTCAGTCTTTGACAATATATACAAACATAAACATTAAGAGAGATTTTAGAGGCGTGTTAGCTTATATGCTATGAAATGTTTGAGGTTTCACTATGTCGGCAGCAGAAAGCATGAGAAAGATAAAAAACTGGAATAGCCACTTTTATCAGGAAAAAAAAAAAGCAGTATGGTCACAGAGTAAATAAACCAGCAGGAGGAGGCAGTACATTGTGTTAACACTGTCTCTCAGCCAACTGAAGAGAGGAAGAAAGTGGGCTGTGGAGAACTATGAAGGCATATGAGCAAACCAAATAAAATGCTGCCATATCCAAAAACAGGGGCGTGGGTGACAAACCTTCTTGTCTTTTTTTAAACACAACATATTTTCTAAGCATGCAAATTTGGTCTATCCAAAAGATGATACATTTGGCAACATTATCAAGCAGAATAAATAGAAATGAATTAATCAGATCACTGAGGGACTATGACTCCATTTAAATTGAGTCACTTCATCCATCTTGGGCAGATCGGACAGCGATAGAAATATATTTTACCAAAGAAAGTAGTGACGAAGCGCCCTCATAGTATTGGAGTGGTAGCAGAGATCTTAACAGAAAGTAACAGAGCTGCCCTGATCTACAAATCTTGTTCTCCAGATGTAAGAAGACATGTTTGTTTGGTACAGACCCCAACAAATGTCACATCATCATGATTTTCAGTGTAAACTGAAAAAATGATCAATCCCACTTTTAGGGATCCTATCACAATTGAATCGATCAAAAATTTAAAAATCAAAATGATCTCAATATGATTTTTTTTAAACCATATTGTGCAGTTCTGGAAACAGAAACTGTAAATGTGTCCAAGAAACATTTGAGGCAGACTATTATCTGATTGTCAAATGCTGAAAAGGTGGTAAATAACAAGGCACTGCTGTTGAGTTCTGGCAGGGATCTTAACAGAATGCAAGAGCAACTAAGGGAACAAGCATGTCTAAATACCAATGGGGTAAGTGGGACTTTTTTTGTAATACTAAGAAATAGGGAAGTGAGTGATGTGATATGTCTGGGTCTATAAATATATACATCAGATCAGTTGTGTTTTGTTAGTGGTCGCTATATGCCTTCTGGAGGTGTTAGTGATCTAATGTAATGATATTTTTGTGATAGCGATCGCAGAGGTGATAACTGGTGATTCACCCAGACACTTATCATTGCAACATATAGGGTGGTGTAATTGGTGATGACTGTTTGATGGTTCTGTCACCATTTGTTGATTGGTTCTTGGTTCTTTTGACATCTGACTTTGGACTACGTGAATCCTCACTCTATTTTAGACCTCAAAGAACTATAACATCTGATCCAGTTTAGCTGCTTCAGTGAACAGCACAAGAGAGGAAGTGTGGGGATTGTTAATTATTACCACAGGAATTTTACCACATCCAGAAACACAGCAACCATTTCTTCTGTTGCACAAGCGGTGAAGAATTTCAATTGAATGAAGTATGGAGTTATGACCTTCTACGGTATTTTCATCCATTTATGTCAAAATCTGGCCTTCCTTGTAATTACTAATTCATGAGCTGTATAATTCATACAGAGTATCATTTTAAATAGGTGTCAGGCACAGGGCTATGTCTGACACATTCAAACAGGCATGACCTGAACATAAATTACTAATATCCGTGGGTGAAATCAAATTACTAAATGTCTCAGAAGAAGGAGGATCAAATCTTGCACACACAACTTAAAAAATTTAACTGTTTTTAAGTCAAGATGAAAAAAGGCTTCTAATAGAGCAACTATCAGAGAGGATGTAAATACCATCAATCCAGTTCAAAGTGGCCTTTAAGTCAATTACCGAACTTGAAATATTAATGTGTATTACCCTCTAATTATAGTGGTGAGAATAAAACTATGAGGACACACTGAGTTTGAGCACATTCCTGCAAACAAATAAAGCGTAAACAATCTGCACTACAACTCCCATTTAGGTTATCAGTTACATTTGAATTTACAAACCTTGCTCTGCATCATTCGCAGCTCTTCACTAAGGTGACAGTTGACTTTGAGAAGCTGCTGTATTTTGGCTTCTGATGCAGTGAGGGCGCTCTTCACCTCCATAAATTCCTGCACTGTGATTGGTCCGTCGGAGAGGTCAGATGACTCCGAGCTCTGCAGCAGAATGAGATGAACACGATAGGATTCATTTGATTGGTTTTAAAATATCCTGATACTTCCAAGTCCCAAAAAAACAAACAGACACCAACCTTGGTCCTTCTATCGTTGCAGCTGTCGCCACAGGTGGCCTCTTGCACTGGATCTTCATCTGATGCCACACTGTCGTAATCCGGCTGGTCGTTGTCCTGGCTCTCGCTGTTATGGCGACTGTCTATTCCCTGAAGGATGAGCTCCACATTGTCTGAAGGCAGACCACCAGATCAAAGCATTAGAGATCAAACAAGCCCTGCTGGCTGCAGGCAGCTGTATAAATCAAATAGCTGAGGAAAACATTTTATTGTGTGTTTACTGAATACAAAAGTCAGGAATTGGTCTTCTTTATTACCCTTAATCTTCCTTTTGTATGCACAAGAAAAGAGGCTGTGATGTGTTGTGTAATAATCTACAGAATGCAGGAGTTTGTTGTTTAAGTCCAAATCATCTGTTTTTGGCTACTTTTCTGCATAAACATCAGTACATATGGTCTACACTCCAACTGCAACCTATATAGCTGAAACCACATGGTCCACATTTATATGCAAAAGTCAGTACTGGCTTTCTGCATCTTATTGACAGCAACCAAATTTGGCTTTCTTCAGTGCTTAATCTCTGTTATCCACCCCTTCCTCTGTCTATAAGCTAAGGAACAAATTTACTGCAATATTAATATTAATAAAGCCCCAAACAAAAGTACACTATCAAGGAAATTCAAGGTCTGTGAAATAAAAATAAAACCTGGATTGTACCTTTAGGGCTTTCACAGGAGTTACCCCACTGCCGTCGTTTAGCATCAGTTAGAATATCGATGACCAAGGTGGCAAATTCGTGAGCACTAAACCTTGCCAATTTTTGACGACCCTAAGGAAACAAATGTATCAAAACACCACAAGGACAAAATATGGCAGCACTGTTAATGGTAACCTCTCATGCAAAATACACTTTTTCATGCTTTTTCAACAACTAAAATATGTGAAAGGACCATTTAATAACAAATTTAAGTGTTTTTTGAACATTAATATAATATGTAAATCCAGTATTCACACAACAAATTGAAGCTTAAAACGGAGCGTCACTGGTGCATTCACTTGCCTGGTTTCTGGTAGATGAGTACTCTGGATTGACTGGCAGGAAAGGCACAACTGTGGTGTCTGTTACAAGTGTGCTGTGGTTCTGAGTGGCCAACCATACTAAAATAAAAAAAGAACACAATATCAGATATATAACATATAGGAGGAATTAAAACACAGCATGAACATATAGTTTTACAAGTTTTACAGAATATATAGTTTTGCAATTTTCACCTGCATCTGTTTCTCTTCTATCAACTTCATCATAAACGTCCATGGCAAGTTCTTCAAACTGATGGTTACTTAGCTGGAACAAAATAAAGCAAAATTTGTGGTTAACTCTCAAAATACTTGGTTAAGCAACTGAATCAGAGAAGACCTCAAATCACATGAAAAAATGTCTCACCGACTGAAGCTTCTTCTTTGCAGCTTTTGCAAACTCTGACAAATCCAGGCTGCTTTGGATGAAAAAGTCATATTGATTATTTTTATGCAAAAAAAGAATCCACACACAGAGACACACAATGGCAAAACCGATGAGCATACTTACTTATTTCTTATCCATCAAAAGAACGCAGCATAGGAAAAATAAGATTGCAATTATTTTATGAATGTCTATCACACTGCCTTTATGCTGAACAAAAATACGACATACACAGCACTGACTGGTAGCCAGGAGCCTGCTCGAGGTAATTATATCAGTTTTTGTCAGTGCATCACTAAATCTCAACTTTTTTAACTCATAGATGTATAAACATGGCTATTACCTGTCTGCCATCTGTGGGATGATGAAGTGTTGCCCATTTCTGTGATCTACCACACAACAAGGACACAAGAGAGAGTAAACACCATAGAAAAAACACCCAAAAAACATCAGCTCTCAAATGCCATGTTGCATCTACGCTTGATGTGCCCACTTACCTGGTCTTCTACCACAAAGGTAAAATGTTAACCGGTCAGTGAGTTCATACTGTATCTCCACTAGCCGCTCTGCCAGCTCCTGATGCCCAGCTTGTCTGCACAGATTAGGAATAAAAGGTCATGTTTCAGAAGCATGTTATGGTACTAAGGCTAAAGAATACCTCAGGTAGGATGCCTTTAAACTAATCTATGGCAAACCTTTATCTATAAAGTTCACAAAAACATTATCTTTCTCTTTAAGGGTACAAAGTTGGTTTGGTAACTCAGTTTCTAAGTAATAAGCATAGAATGGTTATGCCAGAATCACTATAAAATATAGTTTTTATTTTGATTTCTTTAAGTAAAACAAAGCAATGATTCTTTAGCTCACATTACGGTGCAATGCAGATATTGTCTATTTTTTATTTCTTGGTCCTTGCTCCAACTTCTGCTAAACTAGTCATGCTGAGTCAGCTAGCACACTGAGCTACAGAGTTTTTCCTTCCTCCTCCTGTCTTACTCATAGTCTTATTGAATTAGTCTTACTGACATAATGCCAGTGGGTCTGTGTCTCTAATGTTCATTGTAGTGTGAGGCATGCTAAATATTTTACCCATTTCAGCTGGGGACATTTTTTCCCAGTTTCAACTAGTTTCCACCCATTTCAGTTAACCTTCTGTCACTTTCCTTTTACGTGATAATTTGCTACATTTCCTCATTAACATCTTAATATATAAATAGTACACATTTACACATTTTTTAATAGTTTGTTTCAGTATATATGCTTAAATCACCAAAGGATATGTATCATTTCCTGTGGCACAGGCACTAGTGAGCTCAGCTGAGTCTGTTCAGGCGATGCTTGCAGACAAACTACAGATCGTGTGAACCACAACCAGAGTAAAATCTGTTGACAGTTTGCTATGTCTTCTACATAACCAAGTTTGAGACTATATCACAGACCACTAGAAATCATTGGTGATAGAGGTGGCTGTGAACTAAGCCATTTTACTTAAACTTCAATTCAATATATTCAATATATTCCATATTGTGGTATCTAAAATCATAATGTGTTAGTAACATTATATAGCATAGTATTGGAACAAAATTACTGCTGCTCATACCTAAAAACATAATTTCATAGTACAAATACAAATGTAAGAAAAATTAAAAACACAAGCCTTGTTTTACCTTGCATAATCAATGGGGGTCTTTCCACTGGAGTCCAGAGCCCCGGGATCAGCTCCGTAAACTGCCAACAGTTCTGCTTGTAACATCTGTCCTGCTTTTGCTGCTATATGTAGTGGGGTGTTTCCTTTCTCCTGGAACACAACATAATGATGAAGCATGAGCATAATGCTCATGCTTCAGCAACAATTCACAAATGAGTTTTTATTCCACTTCACTTACTGGATGGAAGAAGTTGGCCTGCGCTCCCAAAGATAAGAGTCTTAGGCAGGTCTCCAGGTTTCCAGTCCGAACACTGGAATGGAGTTGCTGAAAGGAAATCGACAAGTAGTTTGTGTTAATTTGACTGTGAAGTGCGCGCACACAGTACTGGCTTCACTAGATACACCTGCCCAGAGCTGAGAGGGCATTATCCTGCGGTAAATTGACATTACTGCAAGTCAGGGATATACAAGGGGTATCATTTTAAAACGATGCACAGATACAGCAAAATAAGTTTGTACATACATTAAAGGATTAAAAAAAGATTTTTATGCATTCTGCATATTCACCTATGTGCATTTTTCTCTTTCTAAATCATAAATACTACTGGCTATTTATTAAAATGCCTACTATTAAAACCCCAAGAAGAGTGTGAAGTAGAGGCAGCTGTTGGTAGAATTAAGATCAGACAGCCTACACTATTTATTAGTCCTAGTGTGACAAGTACAAGAAAATGTGAGTGTCAGTATGTCACAGCTGCACTGAATGCTAAATATCAATCTAAAAAATAAGCCAAATCATTTCTAAACTTTGTAGGAGGTGGTGCAATATCAAAGTTAAAAAAAAACAACAAAAATGGTGAAGCAAACAGGTGGATCAACTTTATTTCACCATACTGCCAACTGGTTTTACTCCGAGAAGCTTATTTGCATTATGCACCAAAAAACAAGGTAAATTCCTCATATGTGAAAACCTAATTGGCAATAAACCATATATATATAAGTTACCAGAAAAAACAAAAATACAGCAATTTCTCACCTTGCTGAGGTCTTTTGCGGTTACACTGTCATCCTCCCGACAAGGCATCCGATGGACATACGCCAACATCTGATATTTGGCCTTGATGAACTCTGTTTTGTTGGGACTGGGAACAACAAAAGATTGAGACATTTAAAACCAGAAACATTGAAAATCTGGACCCCAACACGAAATTAACTATATACATTTATTTCAGAAACATCTTAAACAAACTTTGTTTAAGACAAACACCATTCAATATTTATCTCATCTGGCAATCTTCTGATGTCTAATGAAACATAATATTTGCAAACTTCTCCATTAAGTAAGACAGTACATTTGACAGTACGTTAAACAGGTTGAATCTCTATTTAATATACAGTCTAGGATTGAAATTAGTTGTTTCCCCAGCACACTCTTCCCCAGACTCAAGGAAGCTCAGGCAGGCTGCAGGAACACTGCAGGAGAGCAAGATGAGCTCATCATTCTAATCTGACAATAACAAGCAACAACAAGTCCTACACTGTAAGTTGATCAGCTGTTTCTAACTGTCAACTGTTGTCTGTCGATGTAAAGCTAAGCCTTTTATCCTCAAAACAAGCTGCTCTGAAAATACACACTCTGGAGTTAGATTTCAGTGACTGCCTGCCAGACTCAATTAACATATTGCTACAAAAATCTAATCCTTCTAAATGATTATTAACAATTTCTTACAACTCATAAGAGACACTTGCTCATTCGGTGAACATTTGGCATTAATTTGAACTCTAATTGATGTGACGCAGGCAAGCGAAAACAGTTATTCCAGCCTCGACGAGAGATTTCAAAGGAGGGCACTGTAGCTGTAGCCTTGTTGTCAGAGAAGCGCATGTTTCTTTAATCTTTGATGTCATATCATGATCATTTTATGATAAAAAGCAAATATATTACAAATTTCTCCTTTAACTTGAGAAAAATAGTCGTTTGCTAGAAGCTCCCCATCTCTTGCAATTAGGGTTTCATATTATGTGAAGACATTTGCATCCAAATTTCAAGTATATCTAATCTTCCTTATTGTTTTATGACCAACTTTATCTCTGTTGATCTCTGATAGGCAGAGCATAGTACAGTACAGTATACATTCTTGGGGAAGCCAACAACAAAGCCTTTGTCTTTAACATGAACAACAAGAAAACTCTGCTCTATGTCCTTATGTCAATACTAGAATACTTCCTTGTTTTGTGAATAAAGGAAGTTGATGCAGCTGCAGGGTCTGTTTGACCATTCAGCGATGTACAGCCTTGAAAACTCAGCCCTGAATTATCAGAAGCACAACCCTCCTGAGACAGCACCCTTTTATACACCTGGAACTATCAAACGGGAACTAAATTTAGTCCAGGTTCCTCTGATCTGAAACACAGGTTTAGTTCCTGTTCTGTGGAGACACCCAATAAGACTGTTTTTATCTTGAAACTTTTATTTGGGATCGAGGATAGCTGCCTCCTTATTGGTGCAATGCGTACTCCCCGTCTGTTTCTGTCTGTTGTCTGGTGATTGAAAGCATTTGCTCTGAGTGTGAGGGTCGGCCTCAGCATGGCTGTGTTTATATGTGGCTGACTGTTTATCTTTACTCCACCAGCCAGACAGACACAGTGTTTATACCTGGCAGCGGATGTGGGTGACTACATCACATTTCTCATTTTGTTTTTTGTTATGAGTAACTGTACATACTGCTTGTTAAAAAAACATCTTTCACCTTTAAAATCAACTTTCTTGCATAATCATTCACATAATCAACAAAACTGTCAAATCAATCCCTTATAGCTAACTTAACTAGGATATTCACACTTGCATTTAACTGATCATTTGGTTGTGTATTTCCCCATCTGCATGATCAAGTCACTTCATTTCTTAAAGTTACTTGAGACTGACAGGCTGTGAGTCATTCTCACACAGGGGGCCAATTATGCATGTTCACTGACCTTAACTATGAAAATCAATTTAGCCAATAGAGCTTTATATCAAAGTGCAAAGAAGCATACCAAAATTAGCACTGACACATGAAAATCCTTAAAAGCACTTACTGAACTCTGTCCTGGGGGTTGGCTTTGCGCTTCCCACTCACAGAGGAGGAAGGGTCCAGAAGACTGTGCTCCCATATGGAATTAGCTCCATTGCCATACAGTGTCTGGACCATCTAAAACATGACACCACACAACCATTTATATTAAATATAAGGTTGTCCTCTAGTCAACTAATGATGTCTCTTTTCACACATAGCTCCCTGTAAATTAGTGGGATAAACTTTCAACCATCTCTTAATGATTTTCACTATACTCACATGCAACTTCATTCAGAAAGGGACAGACCAGCAGATGATGATAACCATGGGTGCCCCATTATAGTTAAAAGTTGAGGTGCAAGATTAGTGACCAGTAAGATTTAATTTAATTAACACCTGAAAATACCATTTCCAGTAGAGCCTTCAAACATGACCGATGAAGCTGCTGATTCACAATAAAGCCCAGTTTATATTGCACTATTATAAGTAAAAATATTAGTTTTTCAATGTGGTCTGCACTTTTTTTTCAAATTGCAGAAAGCACACTATTTGTTAAAGCTGAAATACGAGTCAAAATACCACTTGAGCTTAAATATTGTTGTACTGCAGAGATGTCCTGGTCAACACCTTATATTGTACAGACTTAAGAAAATATCTTTGTTTTTTACAGAGCCCCCAAAAATTACATCTTAATCATTTGAATGTTTTGCAATGAAAATGAGAGTAATGATGTAAAAATGATCATTCTCTCTAAAATCACAAATCTTATCGCAATTGCAATGTCAGTCAAAGTAATTAGATATTGTTTGTTACTGTTATATTGTTCAGCCCTAACAGATTTCAATGAATATCAGTCTCTGCTCTGATTCACACATGACCCCATGCAGGAAATGTTCCTGAACATTTAAAGGAAAAATTGGCACTTTTCATGTAGATTTCAAATCTTTGTCAATGGTAAATGCAGTCAATTGAAGCAAACGACTCCTCAGTGCATGCTATATCGACCAGGAGAGCTGAGTTCTGCTTCAAAAGATGCTAGATGAGTATTTTTTTTACCGAGCCATAAACATATTATACACAGATACTGCATTTACTGCTTCAGCTTGTTGCTGACAAATGTCAACATCGCTGCCATATTGGACAGGGCAAGACTTACCTGTGAACAAATACTATGATGTTTATTTCTCAATCAATTTCAATAAGTCATGTTATATTCAATGGTTCATGATCTACTCAGAGTTACTAAAAAAAACAGCTGAGAAATATTTAAAGAGAAATAAATAAAATAGTGTTTTTCAACCTGAAAAATTGCAGCTCCTCTATTTACATGTATTTGTTCACAGGTCAGTCTTGCCCTGTCTAGTACGGTGGCGATATTGGTGATTCAAAGACCAAAATGGTGTCTACATATAGATGTCTATGCACCTAATGCTTCTTCTGGCCAACAGAGTAATAGCTACAGGCTACTTTGGTGATAAGGAGGCAACATGGGCATGGGCTAAGCTTGGACAGTAAAAGGGTACTGCAAATTCCAATGGTGTGATTTTCAATACCAACATAAACACAGACACTCCTCTTTCTATTGGGCTCATAGGGAGATGCTGTATTGTAGTGTGCAGCTTACAAGTCTCAAAGCTGAGCAGACAAACAGCTTTCATAAGAAGAACAAACATGGTGTCCTGTTAATAAAATTTTCAAGACTAACTTTCTGAAAAGAAGAAAAATGCCTCTGCCTCTGTTTTGGTCTATTTTAGATTCAGTCCTGGTGATAAAGATAAACTAACAAATATATTGCAGACTACTGACTGATCAGAGTAGCATTTCATTATGAGTGTGTAACTTTAAGCGAGCATCACAGTGGGCAGAATAATTAATGTCTGAAGTAACAGTTACCGCTGGATGCTCACTGAATGGTGCAAAAGATGAGCAGTGAAGTTGTCATTCTGGCAGAATATGAACAGAGACCGCGCTGTAATTTACAGTTTGAGTTTGTTAGTGAATAAAGGCTGCATCTTCTCAAGACCAAAGTGGAGCTCCTGCATGTGGGTGCGTTTTTTCCCCAGCTGTGGGAATCATGCTGCTATGACAATCAGCTCCACCTACATTGTAGTAGTATTAAATACAGTGAAATATAATGTAGTTGAGCGCAAGTTTTACACTAATACTACCTAATACTGCATGCCCCAGGAAAATGTCGGGAGGTTTATGAAGGTATAATGGATATCACCAAGCCTTGCGTGGGCTCAGAAGCTAGCAATGCATCCTGGTACATGCTGGCACCGCTGCATGGCTCTGCAAGCAGGAGACCTCAGTTTTCTTGGTCAATATAACACACAGTGAAGAATGTATTGCTTCAATTGACTACATTTACCTGTTTGAACATTTATATGAAAAGTGACAAAAAATTTCCCCTTAAGGAATAGACTACATGTGCATGCAATCACTGTACCAACTATATTATACTCATTTACATCTGGATGTTTGGTGAATATGGGGTGGGTTCTGTTTCTCTATACCTGTAACTGGGAGGATGGCCATGGTGAATGAGTCAGATGTCGGACTTGAGAGCTGTGTCGCCCCAGACCTCGATGGATGCTGCAGCACTCATCGCAGATTAACACACCCCTGTTCACAGAGGCCCAGCGAGGCTCTGCAATGAAAAGCAAGTATTTGTCATAAGAGGATTAATAACGTTACACCCAACCTTATACTAAGATTTCTGTGGTAATCAATAGACTCTACCCAGACGAGCAACAAATAACACGTCCAGATCAGCTGCTTCCTAACAATCTTCGACACGTCCGAAATCACAAACACAAATGCAACCAGGCGTGGGGTCTGCTGTGCAACAATATTAGCTAGCTTACTTTTAGTTTAGCGAGCTAGCCAATTAAGCTAGCACAGCTGCTACAACCCACCACTGAAGACAACTGAAGCAGCTTCAGTTAATGTGATTAACTTACACAGACACGACAGATTTTAACAACTGTTTCCACGTGAAGAACACTTACCACCGTTACGAGCAGCCCTTAATTTAATTTCTAATTATTTATCGGCGTTTGGTGATGTTAACTAGGTTAGCTAGCTAACTGGACGTAAGTTGTAGTTAAAGGCTAGCTGGTTAGCTAGGTGGCTAAAGCTAGCTTGTTTGACATCCTCACCCGGAGCACTGCAATCAGCGCAGACCTCTCTGCTTCGCACTCGCTTTGACATCCCCTCGACAGTAATCCTCCGAGTCCGGGAGAGACAAATATGTGAAAGATACTCTACAACACAGACGGACTAAGATAGGGCAGGGTAGTCCTCCCTACAGACTGTATTTAACGATACTAGCAGTAAGGCAGAGCCACTGTGCTCGTCTGCCCTCCTCCCCTACTGTTGAACAAAGCAGTGTCCCATTCCAACACTCATTCAAGACAGCCTGCTCAGCGCCTCCCCTGTGCCTCCTTGCCCGCTTCTTTCCTTGCCTTCCTTCCTATGCGACCAACTCGCTAATAACATCTGCATTTGGGTGTATGTGATTGGTGCAGTGTGATGTGCTGTATATGGGTGTATGGTGGTAAACCACAAGTGGCATTTAAATGCTAGTTTAGAAAGATGAAAATCTGGTGTTGGGTATTGATAAAATAATTTGATTAATATAATAATCTTGAGCGCAATTCTGAATATTTCCACACTGTACAACTTTAAACTTCTACCGCAATATATTCCAAAGGGAATTATTGTAGCCAATTTTTACTCCACTACAGTAATGGAAAGTAACCAAGTAAATTTACTCAAGTACTGTACTGAAGTACAATTTTGAAGTAATTGTGCTCTACTTGAGTATTTCCATTGAATGCTACTTTTACTCCACCACATTTTGGAGACCAGTATAGACCTTTTTCACAGCAGCCATATTGACATGAACTATGGGTAAACACAGAAATAACCAGTAAGGGATAATGTATAGTGAGCAGGTCATTATTGTGAAATAAACCCTGCTGGGGTGATGCAGGACCCTGAACACCCTGACGGGGGTTTTTTCACAATAGTGACCTGTTCAATATACATTATCCCACTTATTACATGGTTACTTACCAAAATAAATCAATAAATTGACACAAAATATTGATTTTAAAAAGGATTTTGTTGATTTAAAAACGAGTTTATTGCTCTTCCGGTGTCTATGATCAGAACAGTGTCCATAGCAACAGCCTGTTTTTCATAGCAACGGTCTGTTGTACATAGCAACGGTCTGTTCCTCATAGCAACGGTCTGTTGTACATAGCCACGGTCTGCTATAAAGAAGTAACAGAACTTAGAATACTATATAATAAGCCAATCAGGATCGAGCATTTATATGAATTAAGTTCCTGCTCAGTTTAGTGTAGTGAGCCACCATGACAACAGGAGCATCTGACACTGTTTGACTGGAACTTTAATTAGTAATACGAATACGAATACGAATACGAATACAAAATACTTTATGATCCCAAGGGAAATTCATTTGTCTGTGTCTCATCTATTTGTATAAAAATTATAGAGTCTGATGGCAGTTGGTATGAAAGATCTTCTGTATCTCTCTGTCTACAACGAAGAGAGAGAAGCTTCACCACACATTATTTCTTGGTCCATCAAGGTGTTATGCAGTGGATGATCCATGTTGTTTAGGATGGCCTCCACCGTCCTCATTGTGTCTCTCTCCACAACTTCCTCCAGAGAGTCCATCCTTACTCCGATCACAGAGCCAGCCTTTTTCACAAGCTTATCCAGCCTCCTTGCTTGCTTTTTTTCCCAAACTTCCTCCCCAGCAGACTGCAGCATAAAATAAAACACTTGCCACAATAGACTGATAAAACATCTGCAGCATCTTACTGCAGATGTACTAGTACTACAGATGTACTAATACTGGTAACACCTGTGTTTATACTACTACTTTATGTCAAAATGGCTGCTATGAGAAAGGTGCTTTTAGTCTGCTACATTAATTTGATCATTTAAGTCTTTGTAGATTAGGATTATTGATACAAAATATAAATCAACTAAAACACAATGTATTATTATGATTGATCTACCCAGCAGTATATAAAGTAGCTGAAATTAGCTCCACCTTCACCAGCTGCAACATGATTAACATGATTAACACATTAATGCATCACTAATTACAATCCATTAATATAATACATATGATTCTGAAGTGGACCGTTCTGCAAAATGATGAGTACTTGTACTTTTGCTACTTTATGTATATTTTAATGCTAAAATATACATGCTCATACTACTTAAATAAAAGATCTGAGTACTTCTTACTCCACTGCTCCACTACAGTCATATGACTGCTAGCAGTTTACTTTGCAGATGGGGATTTTACATGCTATGGTCATCTTATAAAATATGAGACATTATTAGATATGAAACTATACCAGCAATATATTTAAATGCTTAGTTAATATTAATATCTGGCTACAACATTAAAATGCCACTGAGAGCATTAGCAATAATAATATAAGAAATTAACACTCAGATGGTAATATTATGCATAATGACCAGTTCCTTTAATATTTAAGTAAATTTAGCTGAATAATATGGATCTTTTAGGATTTAAATATATCTTCAGCCTTGCTCTCCACTGCTGTCAATTTAAATGCCAGTCCTACATGTATAATTTTCATTAAAAATGCATTTAATTCATGCTTATGTACCAACTTAATTTCTAGTCATTGTATTAATCTTACTCAGTTAAAATCATTTGGTCCTCCTCTCTGATTTTCCTGTCACTTTTATAACGTACACCTCTGCAGGGATACTTGATCTCACCGCCTCCTGCTTCATGTCAGTGTAACTTCAAGGTGATTTGAACACATTACATGGAATTGCACCATCTTGTTTGAGCTCACAGCTTTTTGCTGCCATGGTATTTCCAATCACAAGATCCTGGCAGTCATAAAGAAACCCTGTCATCGGACCAGTCTGCAGTTAAAGAGGCACAGTGTATCCAGCCTAACACCAGTCTGAAATCCTTTTACTCACACTGGACTTATCATCTCCCTGCTGATGGGGAATTAAGATTGTGTGTCCTGCGGTCTGTGTGTTCGTTTAACAATGTGTTTGTATGAGTGGGATGAGGAAATGAACTTGTCTGATGAATGTGGCTCCCTTCCCTTTTAATTTCAGATTCTGGCTACTATCCATATCATAAATACTCACTGCCTCTTATCCAGTTGTTTGTTGATCAATTTGGCACTAAAGACCCGGTGTGACTCTGAAAAAGGCCCTGATGAAAACAATTATTTGTGTGCCAGGCTTGGTGCCAGGCCAAATTTGGGTCTTCGTTGATTTTTACTGTGCATATGTGTTTTGTTTCTGCCCCATTTTCATTTGTGATCTTTTAGCCATTTAGTGCAGGGGTCAGCAATCTGTGGCTCTGGAGCTGCATGTAGCTCTTTTAGGGCCTTTAATTTCCTGTTGTCAGTGGGTGGTGCTATGAATTTGATTCATACCCCTCTGCTTCCAGCACCCTTGCTTGTGCCACACCCATCTTCAAACTGTGCCTCAGTTTTGACCTCAACTACAGCTGTGAAGTTTCAGGGCTGCATCTTGTACTGGATGCTATTGTGTTGACAAAATCTGCCGACAGACAAACACCTGACAAAGTTCTCACAACCACTTCTGTGGTAGTTCCCACAAAAGTAGTTGTTGCCAGGACCACTTTTTGCCATGAATACACACACACACACACACACACACACACACAGACTCACAAAATGAAAACAATACTAGCCACACTCTGTCACATCTGGTAATCATGTGTCCCATTATATAGAAATGTATATCACTCAACTCAGGGTTGATCAAAATAACAGGACTGCAATTCAATTCACCATATAGCCACAAGTACTACACACTTGAAATAAAGCCTCTCATGTTTCAATAAAACTGAAGCATTATGTGTCTCAAACACTCGTGGCAGGGATCAGCAAAACAAAGCTCTTGTATGCCCCTATATAATAGATAAAACGTGATAATATACCTTCTAGAGTGCCCTTCCACTAGAGAAAACGTGATAGAAAAAAAAAAGATGGCCATATGTCCCTCTACATGCTTAAATAGTTCCCTGTGTGTTTTTATTGCAGATGTTTTACTTTAAATCTAAAACTAGTCATATAATAAAACAATGTTATGTTAACCGGGCATTTGGAACAGTTTAACTGAAAATGCATCGTGCCTTTGTAGACACTGGTGCCCTTTTTATTTTTTCCACCACTGCCACTACAACTTACAATTAGGGCTGCAGCTACCAACTATTTTTGTTAATGTGCCTATTATTTTTTACAATTAATCAATCCTTTTTTCCTTAATAAGATGGGAAGGTTGGGAACCAATGGTTTAGTCTATAAAATGTCGGGGAAAAAAAGAAGAAAGAAAAGAAAGAAAGAAAGAAAAAAGCTTATCATAAATTCCCAGAGCTCAAAGTGATGTGTCGTTTTGTCCAACCAACAGTTCAAAACCCAAAGACTCTTCATTTACTGTCATAAAAAACAAAAAAAATGACCACATTTTTACATTTAAGAAGCTGGAGCCAGTGAATGTTTGACAGTTTTACTTGAGGGATGACTGAAACGATTTATCAATTATCAAAATATTTGGGAATTAAATTTCTTTTGAATAATCAAGCTTTAACAATTAAATGTAATGTTGGTCAACACCTGTGGGTGATATAAATGCAGTGTATTTAACTGTTATTTTCTTCACGTTCTGTAATTGTGACAATTGGATGAGGCTTTTGATTAATTAGCCCTGGGAGTCATTGACTTTAATTATCATGTTGGGGAAAAATAATCAAGCTCTGAATAGGTTATTTTACGGATGATGTGACTAAAAAACTTTTTTAATAAATAGAAAAACATACCAAAATTGTTTTTTTTTAAATCATATTTTCATTTTGTCATTTGTGTGCTTGTGTGTTAGGTTGAGTGTAGAATATGTGTGTAGGTGTAAGCGTTGCATGGCTCAATGTATAGGCTACTGTGACTTTAAAGGGGTGTTGGTTCCTTGAGAAGTAACAGATAGGTTTAATTTAGTCGCTAAGAGCACATCGTGCATCTCGGAGGCTCTCTGCTGCCTGTTAACCACTGTTGTTGTGTCTCCACACCTCAAGCTGTACGTGTGAGCCGCTACACCCTGCTGCACCCGGAGCGATGGGAGGTACAGCCGCTGCCGCCGCCGCCGTTATTTTTCTTCTCCTGTCGTGAGCCTGTCATCATTTATTACCGATACAGCATCTGATCAGCATCTTCATCATGTTTTTTCCCGTGACAGAGGCCGAGACGCGCCAGAAACTGCTGCGCAATGTGAAGAAAGAGGTCGGTTGCGTTTTATTTCTTCCTCCCTCATCATCATCACAGTTGATGTTTACTGGCGCTGTACGCTCGGCAGTGTGTGTGTGTGTGTGTGTTGTTGTGTTTGTGTATGAGTGTGTACGTGTGTGGACATCGTTCATCGGGGTTGAGCCACGACTACGCCACACAGGCCTGTTTATCACTAAAACTGACCAGTTATTTTACATAATAAGAGTGGGTGCACATAGGCTACCAGCAAAATGCTATACTGGTGTGTTTTTCACTGCTGGCGTAAAGATGATGACGATGATGGTGATGATGATGATGACGACAATGATACAGATGATGATGGTTTTTTTATAGCATGAAAAAAAAAATACACATTTAGGAAACCATGTACAGATTCATGTGTTTCTATTAATGCAGAACCTGTTTAATATCCTAGAATAGTCTATCTATCTATCTATCTAAAACTTGAAGGTGTGACCTTGGTATCTGTTTCATTGCATTAAATGCACAAAAGTCCAACCCAAACCTTGGCTGGGTGATTTATTATAGCTGTATTCTGATGATTCCACATAGAAATTAAAGAGAGCACACACACCACAGAGATCTTCTTCCAAACTGCTCAGTGATTCCCTCCAGGGAGAGAAAACAGGATGTTTTATTCATTGCTGAGGAAACCGGGTGCTTCCAGGCTTCTCGTGTCCGTGCTCCCCCTCACCTGTGACTCATTGCCTCTCAAACATCCATGACTCTGGTGCTGCTAGATCCACCATCCTGCAGCAAGGAGGGGCTTAGCTCCCATATATAGATTTAAAACAGCATAGAAGTACAGTAAAATAAGGGATTTTTAGCACTTTGATATTTAGGTTAATATAGATGTCTTGTTAAGCAGAGTTAAGATTGTTTGTTCATATGAAGAACAGGGATACAGACAACTCATCTGCACGTGTGATTCTGGACACGATTTATGGATCATTTTAATAGAATTACAACAAACAGCTAAAAAAGGACAGAAATTTCTCATTTATGACAAAAACATAACAGGACATTATTTTCATTATTATCTGTCAACATGCAGCACTGAACTTCAATTTAATACAGTGACACAGTTAAATGTTGCACTGATTATCAGCACTCATACATACTTTGTACAAAAAATAAGGTTTACAAACAGATTTTTTAAGGTAAGTAAATATACTAATCAAATAGTCAATACCTATTTCAGTAAAATGTCGACTTCTAAAACTGTATTGTATTGTACTGTATTGTATTAAAATCATGATGATGTGACATTTGTTGGGGCTCTGTAGCAAACAAACAAACATATTTTCCTACATCTGGAGAACAAGATTTGTAAGCCAGTGCATCTTTGCTGCACTACAGTACTTCACTATAATGCTGTTTTTGCAGCCTCTGCACTTAGACATTTTGTGATTGTGACAATATTTCAATTAATTGTGCAGCAGATGTTGATGAGCAGGAGGACCAACAAGCCAGTTAAAAAAAGCTCACATATTATGAAGTGAGACGGAGGGCAACTCATTTTATTTACCTAAATGTACTTAAAGGGGAAATCCAACAGTTTTACATGTCAAGCTGAGTCTTATTCATGAGGAGCCGGACCCTTTAAAACAGTTATATAATGTGTCCTGTGTCTGTGGAGGAGCTTTGTCAAGGGATATCTCAGGTTCAGCTTGTAGACTGCAAATTTATAAAGGAAAGTCTGCCTTATAAACATGGTGTTGAGATGTGTGTATTTACCTGACAGAGAGGATCTTAGGTTGTGTTCCAGTGAAAGTCGGAGGTCAGAATTCCCCAGTTGAAATGGACAATTTCTGACCTCAAAGCGTTCCAAGTGCACGATGCCAAACATTAACAGAAAAACATGGCTGACTGTGACAAATTTCTTTGGCAAGTGGACACACAATTGAACTCTCAGCAGAGCAGTGTCCTTACATATACAAATAAAATTGTTAATTAATTAATTAATTTTTTTTTTAAAAAGTGCAATGGAGTGGTCATCGAGTCAGACCACTACAACACGCAGCAAGCCGTTACCTTTTTGTTTATGTTGTCAAACTGCTAACAACTTTGTATTTGTCATTTCCATTTCTGTTCAGTTGGTTTGTGCTTGATACAAGTCTCTGTAAGCATGTGGCACTAGCCTACCTCTCCTGTCTCTTTTCAAGTGAGCTAATCTATTAAATCAGCCGCTGTAGTGATGCATGTGCAATTCATAGAGTTGGCATGCAAACATCAGTTTGCTGCGGGCGTCCATGTTTTACCAGATGGACTGGGACGCATTAAGATTGAAAGTCAGGAATACTGACTTGACACTATATACTTTCAACTTGCAATGGATTGCAGGACTGTTCAGAAGCAGGAGCTCCAACTTCAAGTGGCGGTCTGTTGTACTTCCTTTAGTAGGAGGTTGGAATTTTTGAGTTCCATGCAGCAATACACTGAGATGGTAGTGTTGCATTATGGGAAGTGTAGGATGCAGTGTTTTTGGAGTTTGACCCACAAGGGACTAAATGTCAGGGTATTTTGGCCTTCCCTGCTTTGATTTGTATTTGAATTTTCCAACTTAATCGAAGTGCAATACTAAATTGCTGGGGTATCCCTTAAAGCAGTGGTTCTCAACGTTTTTAGTGTCACAACAATAGACTAACAGTGTGCAAAGCTATCATCAAAGCAAAGAGTGGCTACTTTGAAGAATTTAAAATATCAAAGAGCAAAAATCTTGTGCACACTTGTAGGTTGACAGGTGCATAGGAGAAGACCACGGGCTGACAGTAAAAAGCAAAAAGAGTCTGGCACACTGTCCTTTGCACTGGCAATCAAAGATTTAATAACAATGTTATTAATAATAACAATGTTATTAAATCTTTGATTGCATGTGCAGAAGACTGTGCCAGAGTCTTTAAGATTTTAGATTCTTAAAAAGCAAAAACATAACATTCCATATTTCATAGTTTTAGTTTTGATGTCTCCAGTATTAATATACAATGTAGAAAAAAATAATAATAAAACATTGAATGAGAAGATGTGTACAAATTGACTGGTACTGTAGTCTCAGTCATCCCTGTTAGTTAGTTTTTTCGCATTAAGTGCAATTGCTTCGTACTGTGCTCGAGTACAATTGCCCTGCCTCTCCACTCCCCCACCAGTCATCTTTCTCGTTAGTAACATTGTTCTGTACCCGAGTGCACTGCATCATAACCTACACAACATTTTGTGTTGTTACTATGGTGTAGAAAAGCCCGGTTAGTTTTCACACCGGATATGAACCTTACTCGAGTACCTTGCTGGACCTGAGGTTGAGAAGCCCTAGCTTAAAGGATGCAAGATGAACTTAGGCTATTTGATAGTACCTGCTCTGCTCATCTCAGTTGTGACATTCTCCAAGGATCAGTCATTGGTGTCAAGAAATAAACTCCTCCAGAACATGTAGAAAAAGTCCAAAAAACATTAAAGACTTCTGGCAGAAATAAACCTGTGAGCCAGACAGATTAATTTGCACACTAAACAAATAATTTAGTCTGTTTGTCATCCTCATGGACTGTATTGCTCCGTCACTGCTCATCATAACCTCTCGTACTTCTTGTTTTGACTCCCTCTCACCTTATGTAACTGTGTCAGACAGATTAAGTCTTGTCTCACCATGTACTTTTTCTCTTTTAGGTGAAACAAATTATGGAGGAGGCAGTAACGAGGAAATTTGTGCACGCAGACAGCAGCCACATCATATCCTTCTGTGGTAAATGGGCTTTTGTACTATTGTGATTGCATTGCACATTAAGCCATGTTTCTTGTACAGGATGTTCCAAAATTCAGGGTACACGGCTCAAGGCCTTTTCCATTAGCTTTAACATTAACTTAAGAATGGGTATCATAGGCTACAAAAGGGGGGGGGGGGGGTGCTATAAAGAGGGAGAGACTAGACAAAGTAAATTAGAAAGATTGTGGCATAATTTTGTCTCGTGCATCTTAGAAAAATGTGTTTTTTTCACCTGAAAATGTTCAGCCTTTTTTGAGATTATTGTGCAGGACATGCTGTTAAATAGTATAACTCACAGTATTGGTTACAACCACATTTACATGTACAGTGCAGAATGATGGTTGACATCGGTGTGTCAAGCCGTCACCTCCTACGAGTTCATCCTCTCGGTGCCAAATGGTCCTTTACGGTCTGTTCGAGCACTGTAAATCCTAATGATTTATTTTCATAATGCTATTAGTCATGTCTATTTATATTTTATAAGGTGGATGGATGAATATGTATTAAAGTAGACTAACACCCTTCAAAGGTGTTGATACTAACCAGGAGTGAGGCGTGTGTGATTCACATCCCTCATATCCTAGCAACGGTAGTCAGTGTTGGGTAGATTTTGGTCTATTTCTACTTGTGCCACCTGTGCTTTCCTTTCACCTGTTTTTTTTTTTTTTTTTTTTTTTTTTTTTAGTATTAAGTCTGGAGGCTTTCACAGGGAGGATATTATATTGTGCGATATGAGACTGAAACAAAATTCAAAGGCAAATAAAAAGATCCCTTCTCAAGGAAACAAAAACATGAGTAAAACTGAAATAATAATATCTAAATCAAATATTGACCAATACTCTGTGTGTTTGTGTGTGTGTGGTGTGTGTGTAGCTGTAGTGGAGGCCTGTGTGCTCCACGGACTGAAGCGTCGTATCGCAGGCCTGCTGTGCAGTAACAAGGTTGCAGCACTTTTTATGAAGGCGCAAAAACCTTTTCGCCTGCTGAGGAACTCTGCCACAAGGTCCAGGAACTTGAGCAGCTTATCGAAAACAGGTGAAATGTCAACTTCCTTCTGTTTTCTAGTCAGTCTACACTTTATTTGAAGGGTTTTGCATAAGTCAGTCATTACACTGTCAAAAGTTGACATCAACATTGTTTGAGATGTCTTTGTTATGACAACTTGACATGATCAAACTTAAAGAACTGTTTAGTTTTATATTTTAACATTATATTGTATTAACATTACATTGTTCTCTGTCTGTGAGTACAACATTAGTTGATGTCCAGAAAATCATTCATGGCACCGTTACAAAAGCATTTGACAGTGTAATAAAACTTAATGACATCCTTATGTCAAGTCCAAAATGTATCATTTTACTTGAGGTCAAGGAAAATATTCATGACGCACTTATAAAAGTCACATGACAGCAAGGTGTTCAAAACCAACCACATATGACACTATAAAGGAATGTTAAAGCATAAAGATAAACAGTTTCTTGTCAAGTTATCATAACAAAGACTTCTCAAACGATATCAACTTTGCATCAAGAGTGACACTGAATGACAACAATCATAAGCATTCATAAAGACTCCATGTCCATGACAGGGGTCATGACATGGTTATGACAGTGTAATGACAGTCTTATGCACATCCCTCAAATAAAATGTTACTGTTTTGTATATCTTTCCTCTTTGTGTTGTATTGTTATGTGCCATCATGCATCCTAATTCCTAATCCTGTCCTGTATGTCTGTTGCATTTTTACAACCTGTACAGACATCTAATGAGTTGAGTTTCTTTTCTGTTTTCCAGCAAGCAGAACAGTTCTTCACTGAGTAATGACCGCAGTCGTCAGTCCAAGTTGGCCAACCTCCCTCCTCAGGCACTGAAACACCTGTGGATCCGAACTGCACTGATGGAGAAGCTCCTGGACAAGATTGTCCTGTACCTGGTGGAGAACAGCAGGTATTGTTATACATTATTAAATGCCGTTATAAGCTACTGGCTATAGAGGATTTTTCTCCTCCTTTCAATATCATCATTTTACCAGAAGTAGTGAGAATGGATTCCTTTACTTTTTATTTTTCTTTATCCTTTAATTATACA
This sequence comes from Lutjanus argentimaculatus, assembly GCA_034769285.1. Classification (NCBI taxonomy): domain Eukaryota; kingdom Metazoa; phylum Chordata; class Actinopteri; order Lutjaniformes; family Lutjanidae; genus Lutjanus; species Lutjanus argentimaculatus. Next base: position 614,916 of record JAWZSL010000021.1, on the reverse strand, counting down.
GAAAGATCCCATTGAGATACAACATCAGCAAAGATGAAACAAAAAGTTTTAATATAAAAGTACAGACGGGGACAGATGACATCACAAAAACATACCAAAACATAACAGATACAGAACATACAGGAATCAAGGGCTTTTAAATAGCAATAGAATTGTTCTGTCAAAACTGAGGGTGTCTGTTTTTGTGCATCTCTGCATCACTTTTCAACCTTCTTGAATTTCATGCAAGACATTTTTATTCTTCCAGAAGCTCTTCTATTGCACACACTGTATGTCAGCATTCACAGATTTCTTTAACAGCTATGACATGCAAATAGGAAATTCGGGATCATTTTTAAATGTGTTCTAAATTTTCTAAATGCTGTTCCTGCAGTGCCTTCTATGAGAAAGAAGCCATGCTGATGGATCCCGTGGATGGACCAATTCTTGCATCTTTACTGGGTATTTACAAACTGCATTAACCTACACATGGACCACATTAGAAGAGCCAAACCCTTCATTTTGCCTTTCTGTACTAACTTTCAGTTTATATGATTAATTTTTCAGACCTGGAAAATATCTGAATTACTGATTAACCTGAATTAAAAACTATTCTTATTAAGGTTTTCCGTTTTAACAAACATAACATGGTAATAAACCAGCAAGTACAGTAAGTCATCAAATAAATCGAAAGTAAACATAGTAATTAAAAAGGTGTTGTTACAGTAATTTTAGTGTGAAAAAATCTGGAAGATCGCATGGGCTACTATACTTTATAATCTTATTCCAGTTGCCATGCCCTGTATTAGGCTTTATTGATCATTACCAACATTTTCCACAAACCTCCCCCAGATATTATGAAAAAATATAATTATAAAAAGCCCACTTTTTTCTTCTTGTAATGTATGTTAGCATTTCATGTTAATATGTCCTTAATATATTGATTAAACTAGGTTTGTTCACATTTGTCCATCACAAATTAACCTTGTCTTTTACAGTTGGCCCTTGTGCTTTGGAGTACACCAAAGTTAAGACTGCAGACCATTTCTGGACAGACCCATCTGCTGACGAGCTCGTACAGCGGCATCGCATCCACAGTGGCCACTGTCGGCAGGATTCGCCCTCCAGACGGCCTGCCCTGGTTAGATAGTGAAGGACTTAATTGATTTTAATGAAATGTTCAGCTGTAAACTACTTCATGTAATATTAGATGTGTAATACTGTCTTCTGTATCAGATCCAGAAGAGACAGTCCAGTGGTAGCATGGATGATCGCCCTCTCATGTGGGTGAGGGACTATGTTGAATCACTGCACCAAAACTCGAGAGCCACACTTCTGTTTGGAAAGAACAATGTCCTGGTGCAGCCGGTACGTGTTTTTCCTTTTTAATATAATGATAATACAGTCCTAGTATCTGCTGTAAAAGAGGGTTGTTTGCTTTGTGTGGAATTTGGTGCATCTGTTAATCGGTTTATCTAAATAGTTTGTCATCTGACAAGTTGTGATTTGAAAGTTCTTACTTGTGTGTGCAGAGAGATGACATGGAGGCCATCCCAGGCTACCTGTCTCTACATCAAACTGCAGACCTCATGACACTGAAGTGGACGCCCAATCAGCTGATGAACGGCAATGTAGGGGAGCTGGACTCTGAGAAAAGGTAAAGCCGACAGAACGCAATCTAATAAGAATAATCACTTTCTGTGATGCCCATGTTTATAATGCACTAACAACATGCCTGTGATGCATTATACTAAGCATTCTATAATGAAGTAGTTCTTCAACCATTAATTGTCATAGTTGTAGTGCATTATAACTATTTTATGATGCATAACAATCACTGTTGCATTATATTGTGGTTATAAGTTACTGTGTGTATTCTTTGTGTGATTTAACTAAGCCAAAATATATCAGTGTTTTAGCAATTATGAAGTATTATGCTTTACCATGTGGTATGATTATTGCTATAAAGCAATATGACTATGTATGCATGCTTATAACTATGATTATACATTGCTATAAGCTCAGTCTAACACATTGTTAAGTCTGTTTTTAATTAATTGTAGAAATTAATGTCATAATGTGTTATAATTATTGTTATAAATCATTATGAATATTCATGACTGGTTATAACTTGAATTATATTAAGTATGTTTATAACCCATTATAATGCATTATAGACATAGACGTCATAGAAAGTTTTATCTGAATAAATTTTTGCTTTTACACTGTTGACTGAGTGTCTTCTCTTCTCTCATCTTTCTGTCAGTGTGTATTGGGATTATGCTATGACAATTCGTTTGGAGGAGATTGTGTATCTACACTGTCATCAGCAAGGTGCAGTGATCTCCTTTATAACTGTTTAAGTACCAAAATTCAGAGTTTTAAGAGGTATTTATCTTGGTATATGTTACATTTATTTCTCCAGTCAACAGTGGTGGGACAGTAGTTCTGGTGAGCCAGGATGGGATCCAGAGACCTCCTCTACATTTCCCAAAAGGAGGCCACCTCCTCCAGTTTCTCACCTGCCTGGAGACCGGCCTGCTACCTCACGGACAGCTGGACCCACCACTCTGGAATCAGAGAGGAAAGGTCAGCATGAAAAGAGGATAATAAAATACCTCTTTAGCCTCCGATTTTCAATAATTGAGGCACATTTGTTGACAACTATGACCTGTTATAACAATTCTTCTATTCATATACTATTTACTGTGAGCATAGATGAGTACATTGCCCTTCCATTCATAGGGAAAGGTTTTCCCCAAACTGCGAAAGAGGAGTCCACACGGCTCATGTGATTCTGTATCGGATAAGGAAGATGATGAAGCAACCGATTATGTGTTTCGAATCCTCTTTCCTGGCAATCAGATGGAGTTCAGTAAGTGTCTTTAATCTTCCTCCTCTGCCTCCCAGAGGTAATCTAATAAAGCATCATCAGAGATTACATCTACGATTACATTATTCTCTTAATACTGATTTACAGTTTAGACAGTTTCACTCAAGATAAATCTGTTTTTTCCAGGCATATACTCAGTGTAAATCTCTCTAATTACTTTTTCCTTAATGTAATGTGAAACTGTTACATTTCATATTTTCCCTGCCTATCTATTTCACATTATAGTCCCATCGACAATAAGGAGACTTTGCATGGACATACAGTAATTTGTCTGCCACATCCCCATCTTCATCCTCTCACGTGGTTTGTTTGTTGTGTTTTTCAGTTTTTTTTCTTATTATTTGTAGACATGCACTTTTATGCCCAAACCTATTGAATTTCAGTTTTACTTTCTTATGATGATGATGATGATGATGATGATGATTGTAGCAATGGTAATGATAAGGGCTATTATGCTGTTCAGTAGCCCTGGAGCTGATGGACCAGGGAGTGAACATGTGGCAGCCGACGCCCAGAAAGTCCTCCTGCTCCTCTTGCTCACAGAATGGCTCCTCTGATGGCTCTCTGCCTAATGGCTGTAATCAGGAAAGGTAAGTATTTCTTGGGGACAGGCACAAATCTAAATTCAGATTAACCCAGTTGACTAAATTAGTCATTTTACTTTTCCACCAGGGCTCCCTTAAAGCTCCTCTGTGACACCATGAAGTACCAGATCATCTCTCGAGCTTTCTATGGATGTGAGTACAAACAACTGTGGGATGACTTTGATTAACTGGAGCATCACTTCATTGAATGTTCCTGTAAAACTTGGTAAAACTTTCTATGAAGGTCATGTCTGTTATGCATTATAAGCACATTCATAAAATATTAGAATGCATTCATAAGACTTAACAAAACTCTTTAGAGTTTTTGTGATCATGCATGTCAACTTGTAGCAAGGTTTATTAAGTATTATTAGTGATGGACAAAATGTATTATAAGTTAAACATTCATAATGCTTTACACCTTCATGTCAAAGTAAAAACAGTGTTTGAAAGCAGTTTATAACTATTATAACTTTAGCCATTTATAAAGCTACATAGAGAACTCCTCTAATGTATCATAGCATATTATCAATTTTATTTTTTAGATTTTTTTTTTTTTAAATAATGTCTTATTGTTACTATTACTTACTTGAAGCTAACAAAGTCATGCTATTGCATATTATTGATGTTTATGAGACAATATTCCCTTTCAGGACTCTCAACTGTGGGTTAACTTTAATTAACTGAGAAATCATTTCATTGAGTGATCCTGATCAATATTAAGAAAAATCTTTTTCTGATAGTCATGTGTATAATGCATTACAAGCACACTCCTAAGACGTTTAAATGCATATATGACATTTATAATGCATTTCTAAGGCTTTCTAAGGCTTTCTAAATGTTTATAATCATACATGACAACTTATAATAGGGTTTATAAAGTATTATATATTATAATGCTTTATATCTCCATACCAAAGGGACGACAGTGTTTGAAAGAAGAATCTGAGTCCTGGGTTACACAAAACATTATAACTACCAAAACTGCTCTAATGTATCATTTTCTGAAATGGAATAATGTCTGTTATGAGATAGTAGACCAATTCTCTATGTGTCTTCATAACTAGCTAAGTTATGGTGAAATTAAATGCTGTGTAACCCAGGATACTGTTGTCACTTTGGCATGAAGCTACAAAGCATCGTGAATGCTGAACTTATAATACATTATGTCAACCACTTACAATACTTTAGAAACCTTGTTATAAGTTGTCATGCATGATTATAAGACCTTTCAAAGGCATTATAATTTTATGCATTTTAAATAATGCAGTATAAACATGATGTTCATAAAAAGTGTTTCAGAAAACATTTATCTTTCCTCTGCAGGGCTTGCATACTGCCGCCATCTGTCCACAGTTCGTACCCACCTCTCTGCTCTGGTCAACACCACTATAGTTGACCCTGATGTGCCCTGTGATGCCCGAGGAGGCCTCTCTGTGGAGGTCTGGAGCAGGTTCCTCCAGGACAGCTCTGTAAGGTTCACACTGAGGCATCAGGCCATAAGATAGACTGGTTTTAATTAACTGCGGTGTTAAATGGTTCTTTTAAGCTGTGTGTGACTAGACTTCCTATTGTTCAGGTCTATGAGGAAAGGGAGATACACAGGCTTGTGTATTTTGGTGGTGTGGCTCCTTCACTACGCAAAGAGGTCTGGCCCTTCCTGTTGGGACACTACCAGTTCACTATGACTGAGAAAAACCGACTAGAGGTATTTGTACATGCAGTCAGACTGTATAATTTTAAGATTGTAAGGTACACATGCACACCATGGGGTATGTTACAGTCTTTGTTTACACAAGGTTTCTCTTTCAGATTGATGAGCGGATGAGGGTCATGTATGAGCAGACTATGAAGGAGTGGCAGGGCTGTGAGGCCATCGTCCGGCAGAGGGAGAGAGAGAAACATGCTGAGGCCCTGGCCAGATGTTCGTCTGGAGCCAGTGTGGAAAGAGGACCAGTGCAGCGGGACTCCACCATCAGCACAGATGCAAGTTTGACCTTTTAGCCTAAATCTCTTGTGTAACCATTGTTACAAAAGAGCAGTTTTTTACTGTATTATGAGGACATTTCTAAGCAAGCTGGCTGACAGTTCTGCTTTTTGTCTCTTGTGTGATGCTTCTCCCCACTGCAGTCGTCTCTAAGTAGCAGCTCAGATCAACAGAATGCCCAATCACAAAGTGACTCCAGCAGCAGCGCACAGGTAGTTTCTCACAGCAACAATGATCTCATATAGTTGCAATTCTTCTTGAGGGTATATGGGATTGTGTTGCTGCCCATGCCAGAAAAACAGATCAGTATCACTTTAAAACTTAAAAAAAATTGTTATAACAGGATGTTTTCATACCATAACTTTTAATGTTACAACAAAAAAACTTTTCTTATAAAAAAATGTACTCTTTATCTTGTAATAACGTGAAAGGTGTCTTGTTATGACATGAAATGTTTCATGTCATAACAAGATAAATAGTACATTGTAAAAGTTTCTTGGTATAATATTATAAGTTCGTATGTAGTAATAACATGGAAATTGAAAGATATTGTTATATTATGAAAAACATATTATTTTAACAATAAACTATAATATAAATTCTCCCATTTATAATGTGATACCGACTGTTTTTTCTTATGTTAGCATGGATGCAGTACAGCAATCCATCTAACAGTTGTTTCACTAAAACATGTTAAATGTCAACATCATGATGATGCTAGAGAAAATTTCGGAGGCTCACCAAGTCACCAGGATTTATTGTCTGGGAATTCTGATAACTCATCAAGAAGTTGTTGAGATATTTCTCAGATAAAATATTTGACCTCCAGGTGGCACTAGAGGACAACTCAATAGGTCACTAGGTGTCATCCTTGAACAAGGATTGTCTGTACTTAATTTCACAGCATCCCATATTAAAGTAATTATACATATTTCTGTCTTGACCAAAGTGGTTGAACGACTGACCAACAAATGTTGCCATCCCCAGAGCTGTGCCCTCAAATGGATGTATCACTTAATTCATTAAGATAAGGCACAATTGCAAAGCAGTCTGTGGGAATTTGTTTATCTCTGATGATGTAAACTGTGAGCAAATGTTTGTGGTGATGAATAACATATTACATCTTATGGATGTTTCAAATCTTAAAGAGATTTTCTTGCATTAATAATGAAATACATGGAAACCAAAGGCTGCCTGGAAGCTTGGAAATCATTCTAAAAACTTATATTATGCCTTGGAACATTTAGTATTAAGGTATATTTGATGTGTAGCTAATGAGCTAACACATAAAAACCTCTGCTGTAATCCTTCAACACTTATTCCATTTTGTACAGGATAGAAAATGTGTTGCATGCTCACCACTTTCCTTTGGTTACCAGGTATTTGGATCAGTTGAGGCGGTGGATCAGATTGAGACTGAGCCCAGGGCTGAGGAAGGAGAAGCACAGCACAGTAGTCCACTGAAGGACATCACAAGTGACACTGCAGATGCCCCACCACTTCCCTCAAGCAACCCTGCATCCCGGGTGCATCAGGGTCAGAAAACAGCCCTCTTGTAACAGAGTCGGCTGTTGGATCTACAGCCTCTCAGCAGTCAGCGGAAGCACCAGAAGTCTCAAAGGAGAAAACTGCAACTGAGTCACAGCCAGGAGGGGAAGATGTCATGGACCCAGTAATTGAGGACAAGGTGTCAGAGACAACAATGGAGACAGTTTCAGAAAGCAAGGAGGTTAAGGACTGTGGGACCAGTAAATCACAAGAGACATCTGAACCGTCCGAAAAACCTGAAGAAGAGGAAAAAGATAAAACAACAAATGAGCAATCTGAAGATGAAAAAGTAGTCGACACGAGTATGAATTTAAGATCTGTTCCAGAGAAGACTAATGTCCTAAAGCTAGAGACAGAGATTCATAACGAGTATTTCCAAGCACCTCCACTTGGGCAGACCTTGACTTTTCAAGCACACAAGAGCAAATCTGATCTGCAAGTGGAGTGTCTGCCTACAGCAGAAAAAGATACCCAATCCACCGAGTGAAATAAAGACAGAGATGTCTGAAAAACCTGAGACAACTTCTGAAAAAAGCCGATCAGAAATGTCAAAGGCCTACGCCACAGAGTCAGAACGAAAGGATGCTGGGGCAACAGTTTCTGACTTGGCTGAAACCAAAAAAGCTGCAGAAATTCCACTTGAGAAACCTGGTTCAAATTCACCTGTCAGGCAAGTACTGAACGCTCTTCAGTCAGCATCGAGGGGGAGCCTTTCATTATCGTCCCACTCTCGGCAGTCTCCAGACACGGCAGATTCGGATGACTCTCCTTCTGCCCTGGAAATGGAGGACATTCCTGCAGGCATAACGTGTGTGACCTCTGAGGAGATCAAGGCCAGGCCGTTGGCAGGCCTCGCTGCACCCCCCATCTCCTTCGCTCAAAGAGAGAAAATGGCATCAGTGGACTTTGTCCTAGATCACCATCTGGACACAGCCTGTAACACCAGTCCTGAGGGCACCGACCTGGGCCTTTCTGAAGAGGAGCCGGAGATGGAAAATGTGCTCGCTGAACCCGAGTCTGCAGAGGTGGGAGGAGACGCGAAACACGACGAATCCTCAGAAGAACAAACCTATTCTGTAAGCATTATGCATGACACACAAATATTCTGTTTCTTTTAAAGGGGTATTCCGAATTATTTGACCAGCATCTACAGTAGGTAACACACTGACTATGGATAAGTACTGCATAAAACCCCACTTCAAATAATCAAACTATCCCTTTAATCATAAGTATGCTCAAACAGAATTTGCTCTCATTTTTGTAGCAAGAAACACTGGACATGTACTTGATCAATTTACATCGCATTGATAAAGATGTCAGACGCTGCGACAGAGCATACTGGTACTTCACCCCCGAGAACCTGGAGAAGCTGCGTAACATTATGTGCAGGTAAGTGTGTCAATCATGCTGAATATCTCTGAAATTTGTATCAACACAAAACTAAAATTCAGGAAAATCTTGTTATCTTTGTAGTTACGTGTGGCAGCATCTGGATACAGGTTACGTCCAGGGCATGTGTGATCTGCTGGCTCCCCTACTGGTTATTCTGGATGATGGTCAGTGAAACTTTACTTGCAAACCATTAAGCTGTATATAAAAATGGATTACTATTTTGCATTCCCTCACTGTTGGGAGAAGTTAGCCTTCAAGGTTTTCTGCCAGAAAACACAAATCAAATAACTAATTAAATTAAATTTGGCTTCTCTTTTGGGGAGCTATACAGTATAGTACAGTATATACAGTTGATGGTTCAAACTCTATTAGTATACACTTTCTGTCAAAATGCACATGAACTGCTTTTGATTAACTTTAAATGTTTGTTTGTTTCACAGAGGTCATGGCATTTAGCTGTTTCACTGAACTGATGAAGAGGATGAATCAGAATTTTCCTCATGGAGGTGCCATGGACTCTCACTTTGCCAATATGCGTTCTCTTATCCAGGTGTGTACATATATGAGCACACATGTATGCATTTCATATATATATAAAAGCTACAGTAAACTGATGACATTTTGTCTTACTGATGCTAACAGATCCTGGACTCTGAGCTGTTTGAACTGATGCAGCAGAATGGAGACTATACCCACTTCTACTTCTGTTATCGTTGGTTTCTGCTTGACTTCAAAAGAGGTGATGAGAAATGCAGGCATTGTGATATGCTGTTAATCGGCCATCAAAGAGAACATAGCATTTTGCACAAGATACTAAATGTAATCTGATTTCTGTTTGTTGTTTTGCACAGAAATGGTGTATGATGATGTGTTCTCCTTGTGGGAAACAATCTGGGCAGCCAAGTACACCTCCTCTGAGCACTTTGTGCTCTTCATTGCTCTGGCACTGGTGGAGATGTACAGGGACATCATTCTAGAAAATAACATGGACTTCACAGACATCATCAAGTTCTTTAACGGTAAGGCCAGATAAGAGAAACACTAATGCTAAAATATGGTGGAAACTGTGTTGAAACGCCAATTGCCAGACCTTATTCATAATTATACCATACTAGTATATGATTCTTTAAAGGCATATTATGCAGGATTTTCCTAAAAAATAAGAGTGTCTAGACTCATAAAGAAATCCCCCTAAATCATCACTTTTGATGCACTAGAAGCGTGGTATCTGTATCGCAAAGAGCCTGCTCTCTGCCTGTACTTCCTTATTTTCTCACACTCTGCTGTGTTTGGGACATTTCTGGGCTTCAGCCTGTTTGACAGTGATGTGTAGCCCTCAGACAAAATATCACGCAGGTTGTGAGGCCGGGAATCTATGACAATGTAGCAACCAAAATTTACATATTTACATCACCATCTCTTTCCTTTGCTCTCTGTCTGTGAGAGCTGCAGAGAGCTGCACATGCTACATGCACACAGGCAGAGGAGACTGAGGATTGTTTCGTCTATATTCACGCAAAATCCAACTTTGATAGAAGATAAAGATAAAGGTTTTGCCTTTACTCAGTGGAGAAAATTATTATTATAACAATATTATATTATTCATATTTAATAATTAATATTGTTACTAGAAAATATCAAATATGATTAATATTTCTAAGCAATTTATCTGTGGTGAGTCACAATAGTTCTCACATTCTCCTCAGAAATGGCAGAGCGACACAATGTCCCGCAGGTCCTGATGATGGCTCGAGACTTGGTCCACAAAGTGCAGACGCTCATCGAAAACAAGTGATGCAGGATGCTGCTGTTCCTCTGCTGCTGCTGCTGCTCCCATGTTTCTTTGTGCTAAATTGTTTCAAGATACTGACACACCACATAACAGTCATATATTCAACAGGAAAGGAGTCAATGTTAATGAGATGCAGTGATTGGTAATTACTGAAAAGACAACTCGTTATTCTAAGATAGTTGTGTAACAACTTTCCAGTTGCTCCTCTCTATATTCTGGAGATGCAACTATTGCCAGTAAATTTATTTTGAAAGTGTTATTGTTCACTTAGTGAATGTACCCTTGTTGAAACTGCTTCAGGATGTTCTTTATTTTGCCTTAAATTTTGCTATTTTTTCAGGGATACAGCAACCAAATTCTTCACTGTATTGTTACATATTCTGCAAGGTTAATTTTATTGAGTTATACATCTTGTGACAACTTGAATATATTTTCAGTATTGTTATTATTTCGCTGAAACTGTAGCTACCATGATGAAACATCTTGTGATGCACTTGAATATATTTTCAGTAATAATATCTGGCATTATTAGATGATTTTGGTCCTGTAAACATTAGAGGTACATTAGAGGAGGTTGTGTAAAAGTAGCATGTGTGGTTTGCTTTTCAATAGCCATTTTGAGGACCAGTTGCTGGCTTCTCTAAGGCTCCATGGTCCTCTTCTGATGCACACAAGCTTGCAGGATATCTAGACCGAATCTGTGAACTCTGTGCATGATTGCACACTGTTTGCATATACAGTTTCCCCCTTGCCTCTGGTACCTAAACAAAATTCTCATACTGTGTGCTCCCTCCACCTCTGACCTCCTCTATGCATTGATTAAGGTGTGATTCAGCCTGCTTCGTTTAATCTCTTGACCCCTCTACTCACTTTATATACTTTCTTTAAATAACACAATGCTGCTCAAGCTGATGAATTCATCATGACATCAAGACAGTGCAGTGCTAACAGATTCTGCTTCCTTGCAGCATTGCGAGAGCTGCTGTGATGGTTAATTTGAACTCAAAGTGGTGTGCAGTGAAGGCAGCGTGCTTCCTTTGCACTCTGCACTTCCTTCTTTCACTTTCACCGTTGTGATCAGATTCATGGTTTTCTGTCTCTGTCTTGCCCTAACAGTCTCGGTTACCTTGTCTGTAAGACACTTGAGGTTATTTCATTTTATACTCAACAAAAATATAAATGCAACACTTCTCTTTTAACCCCCATTTTTCATAAGTTGACGTAAAATATCTAAGACTTCTTCTATGTACACAAAACGTTTATTTCTCTCAAATTTTGTTCAAAAATTTGTTAAAGTCTGTTTGTGAGCACTGCTCCTTTGCCAAAGTCAAAAACTCAAATGACAAACAAGAAGTGCTCCCCAACACAGATTTTAACAAATTTGTGAAGAAAATTTGAGAGAAATTAACTTCTTGTGTGTACAGAAGAAGTTTAGTTTTTTTTAATATTTAGGTTAAAAAAAATGGGAGCAAAAACAAAAGGGGTTATATTTTTGTTGATTATATATTCCCACACATTTGGCAACAAATGTTACAATAACTGTTGATACTTTTCCTGGAGGGACTGTGCATTTCTCTTCATCATTACCTCAAGATCTTTGTGTTCATAGCTGTTGAAAAGGAGCTCTCATTTGACACTTGAGTCTACCTTTGCTCAGTTAGATTTTGTTTCGTGTAAAGCTTGTGTGTACCCAGTGTGCTCAGCCTGCTTTTTTTTCCCTGGTGCCCTCCAGGTCCTTTGAAGTAGCTCATATTTTGTCCAGACTGTAATGGTCACCAGATTTACTACTGCACACCTCTTTGCTCGAGAGTTTCTGTTCATTGTACTGTATTACAGTGCTGCTCAGACTGTCATGACTTCAGCTACTTTTAAATTTGATATTTTTGAATCCGTTATCAGGTTTTTACAGTCTACTACGTACCAGAAGGTTGAAGGGTCAGTTCAGTGGTAGCTAGTCAGTGGTATGCAGCCATTCAGATATTTTCAGTTTTATGTGTGTAAGTTTTGAAGAATATACCACTGAATCTTCTGCTGCTAAGCCCATATAGTGGTGGTGAATGGCATTTCATTTGTTCAGCTGAAAATGAACATTTGGTGACGACATGTCTTTCCAGAAACAATGTCCTGGAGACATTTGTAGTATAAACAAATTCCAGTGTAGTCCCAGTAAAGTCAGAGAAATTCCAGATGGATGTCCTAAAATCTTGGCAGATAAATACTATCTACATGGCTAGATACCAGCATAAGTTTGCCTGAAAATATGATTTGATCTGTGCCACTAACGGTTGCAAAATAGCCAAAACACACCCATGTTTGGTTCACTGTGGCTTAAATTCCAGTGTTTTGATATCACTGCTAATGTGTCCATATGATCTTCTAAAACATGCCTGAGTATTGCTGTGTGTGTATTGCTGTGTTTGTTGTCAGAAGAATTACTGTATACAATGTGTTAAAAAGAAAATGACTTATTGTATAACTAAGCTAGTACATATTTATTAAATGCAATACAATGTCTGTATATGGGCTTTATCTGATTATAATGGACAGGAAGATAAAAATATGCCATTGGAAATAAATATATTTTTTATTTTTTTCTGTGTCTTCTCTAATTGTCAACTGGTATAATTAATTTATTGCGTATTAAAAATATTATATTTTGCATCCTGTGTGCCTTACCTGAATTTCCACACTTGACACTTTCATAATGTACAATACACACGCACACACACACACACGCACGATTTTCACATATAACAAGTTGGGACGTTGTGTAAGATGTACATGAAAACAAAATTCAATGCTTTGCAAATACTTTCCAATTTGTATTCAATTTAATACAGTGCAAAGATGTTTTGTTTTTTGTTTTTGTAAATTACACTCATTCTAAATTTGATTCCAGGAACACGTTTCCAAAACCTTGGGACAGTGGCAACTGTGAAAGTTGTGCAATGCACAAAAAACACCTGTTGGTGGAACATTCCACAGGTAAACAGGTTAATTGATAACAGGTGACAGTATCATGATTTGGTATCAAAGGGGCATCCTTGAAAGGCTTAGTTGCTCACAAGCAAGGATGGGTTCACACTTTAACAAAAACTATATGTGCAAATAGTCCACCAATTTAATAATTTAATGATTTGTTAATTCATGTGCTCTTTCCCTGTAACTTTAAACCATATAAATAGATAGTTGATTGTCTGATTCCCTTGTTTTCATGTACTGGTGCTTTTAATCAACTGTCTCTCTGCAGAATCACTTAGTGCACCTTTAACCCTCTTGTTAACTCACACAAGTGGTTTGTTTCAAACATACTATACGATACTTTAGATCAAGGTTGAACAGGCTATATTTCAGGATACACTGTATATTCTCAGAGACCATTAGCATGGGATATGTGACAGCTTTCAGCTCAAGTAAAGTACTTTGATTTGACAACCTCTGCAGAAAAAGCTTATTTATATTTTAAAATAAATTTTTTCAACAAAGGACATTTTGACCTGATGCATTAGAATGTCACAGCTATAGATGATAAAATATCTGCTTCGGGACTGTTATCGTGCATGCTTGCTCACTGTCACAGCTTGAATACAAGAGTTATCTTTAAGATACTTCTAACTTCACTACTACCTGTGCTTTTCCCACTTCAAAATGTCTGCTGTGAGAAAGGCCTCTCCTGCAGCAAAACCAGATGTACCAATAAGTACACAAGCATTTTTGACTTCACTTGAATCAAGATGTCTCAAGTTGTATGTTGAATGTTCTTTGGTTAGCACATTATTTGCTTACATTATTCAAATGTAGTAGTGTGGGGATCATTCATTTGGATAAAGGCAGGTAATAAGTTGTCTTTAAAACAGTTTTATAAAATAGATTGGGGTATCCCAAACAGTGTTGCCTAAACACATTTAGCATTAGTTCGATGCCCACACACCAGCTAAGTATCTACAGCCTCCTTCTGGAAAGTTCACTTTAATGAATACAATAATGATCTATTCAAAGCAAGTTTTAGGACAAGGAATGAAGCAGTCACAGTAAAAGTTCGCATTTTATTGATAAAGAAAAAACAAACAAACAAAAAAATAATATTAGAGATGCATACAAATAATAGTCCACCAACAGGCCACCTCGGTCAGAGGTTCACACATTTAAAAAATTATCCGACAGGTGAGGCTCACAGTCAACATGTGTCACTACTCTAAAAGGCTCACTAATTTTACATGTTCTGAATCAGAGGAGGATATTGATTAACTTCACAGGTTCTTTGATTGGCAAAAACTTCATACTTGACAAAGCTAAAAAAAAAAATTGACACACAAAAAAGGAAAATTCTGTCGACAATTTAAGTAGCAGTATGACCTTTAAGCTTGATAGCTGCAGAATTCTGAATTTGTTTTGGACAATATAACACGTGTGTGTGTACTGGTTCAAGGTTCAACATCACAATCCAGGATTCAGGATTTCTTTATAAAAGAAACCTTAAATATGTTACATGATGATCAAATACATGTAGCTCACTAAGGAAAAAATTGAACAACTGCGCTTCCAGATAACACGTATGGGTGTTTAAAGAAAAAAAGGAAAAACAAAATTTAAGGCGGTGGGGAGGAGCAGGGTGTGTTCATACGATCCTGATCATGGAATGTATTGTAGCAAGAAATAACGCTGTGTTCTACAAGGAGGCCTGGGTTTAAAAAATTAAAATAAAAGAATTACAAAACCTTTTCTTCAATTCCTCTATAAACGACAAACCTTTCTACCGGTAATGACGTGGTGGTGGGCTATGGTGCTGTGGAGGGTGCCTCCTGGGGGGTGGACTATGACGCGACATAGCACGGCGTGGAGGTGACTGGTAGCGTGGAGGTGGAGATCCTCGGTTATGGTAGGGAGGTGAATAGCGGCCTCTGGATCTGGAGCGGGAACGTGACCGCCCCCAGTTGGGAGTTCCCCTCTCCTCATAGACGCGGATGAAAGCAGTCTCACCCTACAAAAAGGGGAATAAAAACATATTTATTTCTTCAAATCTACCTTAAAAAAAAAAAGGTAGAAGGACAATTAAACCTTATCAGTGCTGGAACTCACCTGATGTGAACGGAACTCAGTCCGATCCAATCTGTGCAGCGCATACTCCATGTCCTCCCTACGGAGGAATTCCACCACGCCCTCGCCATCACGCTGCACATCTGCAAAGCAAACATCCCCCGCCTCACGCATATGATCCTTCAGATCCTGCCAGCTCCCAGTTGGTGGTAACCCTGGAATGGGAAAAAGATAAATGTGACGGAGACAAAACAATGCTTTAAATCACCTGGCACTTTAAACCTAAAATCATTGCAGGAAGTTTTATCTTTTGTTGAAAGTGTAAACCCTTTGAGATAAACAAGACCTTGATTGTTTAAATCAAGTCTGAGCTAAAAATCAATTCACACTTAAAAATTAGATTTTAATAGATGGAGAAGTGGGAAGAGCTTGTGTTTTGCATTTTTTCTCATACTGTTAAATTATATACAGTAGGAATGTTTTCTTTTAAAGATAAATTATTCAGCACACAGTGGCATAATCTGAAAAGGGGAAAAAAAATCTCAAAATTAGTATTTCAAAATAATGATTTAGGACTTGGATATGAAGTCTTTTTAGATCCCAAGTTATTATTTTGAGATACTAACTCATTATTTCAAGAGAGTTTCTCCATATAATGACTTACTTGATCTTATTTTTCATCATATTGGCAGAAATGGGCTCCCACAGTTATATATGTCAAATGGCTCCAAAACCTACTATGCCTCTGAGCTTGTCAACTACATGATTTTTTTTTTTTTTTCTGTGTTGGCGTGCACTGTCTTCACTTGTTAAATTATTTTCTCCAGAGCACTTATTCATTGTTCAAAGATATAGTTTCTTTTAAGTACATGTTTGCTTACACATCCCTTCAGATTACTTCACTTCACTTCACTTTATTGATTTGTCCCTTGTGTCCATTTGGAGCAATGGTTGTGCACATCCTCAGAAATTAGTGTTACGTGTGCAGAAATGCAAACGTGTGGTTGAACAGCAAGTATATCTGAGGCCTTAGTATTGATGATTTAATTCAATCCCAGAGTTGGAAATGCTAAATGGACAGCCACCTTAACTCTCAACAGGAAAAATGAATTATGAATTCTACTTTTGTAACTCTGGACAAGCATAATTCAACCCACTTCTCCACTCAATATTCACTAGAGCCTTTATATATGTTGGCTGATAGTTCAAAAAATGTAACCCTTACAGTCAAAAAAGCTGTGCACATTAGAAAATTCCTCTGAAATGATTAATAACCCCAAGATTTTCACACCAGAACCCCAAGTGTTTTGACTTTCAGGTGCTCTAGTATGACTGGTCAAGTCAGGTTACTGTATAAACCTTAGACTTGAAGGGGCTGGTCTTAGAAAAACAGTCCAATTCTAACAGCTTGTATTAACATGCTTGTATAAACATGAGATAAATGTAGTACACAACAAATAATCAATGATATACAATGACAAAATGACACCTACCAGTACTATAGTCGCTGTTTGGGACCAGTTTCAGTTTACTGTTTTGTTTTTCATGACTTAAGGAGCTGACTTGACCTCATCCATTTAGTCCCCTTGACCTCCAGTCCGCCATGAGAGTGAGATATCTGCCTACGACTCATGACGTCCATCTACTTGTCCCCTTGACCTCCAGTCCGCCATGAGAGAGAGAAAGAAATATATCTGCCTACGACTCATGACGTCCATCTACTAGTTTCCTTGTCTTCCAATCCGCCATGAGAGAGAGACTCTGCCTATGACTCATGACGTCCTCTACTAGTCCCCTTGTCTTCTGGTCCGCCATGATAGAGTGAGAGATAAACATATCTGCCTACGACTCATGACGTCCTTTACTAGTCCCCTTGTCCTCCAGTCCGCCAAGACAGAGAGAGAAACATATCTGCCTACGACTCATACCAATCCCCTTGACCTCCAGGATGGCGTGAAAGAGAGAAAAATATTAACTGGCTATGACTCATGATGACGTCCACCTACCAGTCACTATGACCCGGAATTCAGATCTTCGAGTTGGGGGTCCAAACCTTCCCCTAGGTCCTCCTCCTCCACCACCACCACCTCCCATACCACCAAATTTAGCACCAGAGGATCGAGGGTACTCAACACGCAGCTTGGAGTCTCCATATCCATATCCATTCCTTCCATAGACGGCATCGTCTGCGTCCCTAAGAGAAGAGAGCAAAGAACTCCTTACCTCCATCCATTCCCTGCTGTCAGTCACTGGAGATGATATTATACGACAAAACTTAAGGTGTCCAACAAGGGGAATGTGATTCGACTTGCCAGAGAGAGCATCCCTAAAACTCACCGTGGGTCTTCAAATCGGATGAAGGCAAAGGGGATAGTGCCTCTATTGTTCTTCAATTCAATATCACGGATTTTTCCATATTTGTAGAAGAGATCCTCAATGTCTCTCTCCTGGACATCCACAGGAAGGTTCCCCACATAGATACGGCCATCCGACATGGTGGTTGAGAGAGTGGCACTGCTGACACAGAATGGAGGCACCTGCAGACTTTAAGATCACTTCTTGCTTTCACAAATAGCTGTGGAAGGGGTGCTGATCCTAATCCTAGTCCCAATCCAAAACTTTGTCGCGTCAAACTTTGTCCGCCTCCAATTCCTTAATTTAGACAAAAATAAAAATCTAAAGCAGGAATGCAGCGATGACAGTAGTAAATGATGAGTTCAAAAAAAAAAAAAAAAAAAAAAAAAAAAAGGACACAGGACGTTGGATCCAAGCCTGAAAGCTTAAAAACACATGGTAATGAATGTCCATCAACCTTGATACAGTTACAGAAGTGTATTGCTTGATTTTAAGAGAACCTGAATAATAAACTTCAAACCTGCTTAAAGTGTAAATACAACTTTTGCTGTTGCAAAGACAACTAATTAAAGGAAAAACCAACATAATTTTAATTGTCCTCCAAAATCTCCAATAAGTGTTCAGTGGTGGTTGCGATCTGGTGACTGTGAAGGCCCTAGCAAATGATTAACATAATTCATTCTTGTTAAACCAGTCTGTGACCTGTTGTTGGGAACAGGCACAACTTACAAATGTTATATACTGAAAGTGATTTATTTTATCTTGTACACCCCATTTACAAAATTTACATTGCAATGCGTAACAACATTACAGCCTTACATAATTTTATGAATGTAAAAATCAACACACCTCTGATAATGCCCCCAGGATGCATATTTTAAATCTAACAAACGCGTGAGAGCAGACCTTACAATACGCATGTTTTTATTAAAATGGACACCCCTCTCCTGCGAGAAAATAAGCTGCTTATTAGTAATGACGTTAATCGTGGTAAAGGTGCGAGGGCACTTCAACAACATTAGATATTTCCTTGACAAAATGCGTTACAATAACAATTGTTTGAATATCAATAGTTTCCCGGGACCTCGAATGTCCCATAAAAAAAAAAACAGTTGGTAAACCGACCAAACCTGTTTGCTGCTTGCTAGCAGAACACTGGTGTTGATCAGTTAATGATTACTTTTATTATCGCTAGCAAATGTCTTAAGGGGGACTGATAAACACGATTGTTTTCCGACACTGTTTCGAGGCTAAAACCAGTCCACAGCCGCCTGGCTAACGTTAGCTAGCGGCGACTGTATATGACGGGTTGTTTACGTTACAAACCGTTTCTGAAACGGTTTCTTCCGTCTGTGACAATGCAACAGAAAATAGTGTCAGACTTGACGTTTGTGGTGTGAACCTGGACGTTAGCTCAGGCTATGTGCGCTGTTCCAGCTGTTAAGATAACAGATCAGCCTCTTTGTTGATAATGTAGCTAAGGTCAGCTAGTCGGGCTAACGATCGTCTGTTCCGGCTAAAACGCACAAATATTTCTCAAACTCGACAATACAAATAATTTGGGAGCGCACGTTGAATGCATGCAGTAAATAACACTAAAAAAAATATAAAAAATGTACATTTACCTTTCAAACCACGCAAAGACGTCTTCTTTTGTAGATTTAATGCTACCAGTTCGCACGCTGTGCTGCTTCCGTGTTAGCTAGCAACATTAGCATCGCAGCTTCTTCTTCTTCTTCTTCGATTTCACTGGCGGGCTTCAAATCAACGTTACAGGTGCACACCGCCACCTACTGTACCGGAGCGTGAAACATCACGACGTCATATTCTGGGTATGAAACCTGTTTCATATAAATATTTAAATATAACTAGGGCTGGGCAACGATTAAAATCTTTAATCGCAATTAATTGCATAATTTGCCTGATTAATCATGATTAATCGCATTGTATACGCAAACTCCAAGAATGAATTCAAAAGTAGTGTAAAGAGCACTTCTATTTCAATGTTCTGCTGCCATATGAACGAAAGTGCCATAACATTTGTTGTGCAAACACTTTTAACATCAGCACTTATCAGTAACACATATTTAGTGTAAATCTCAACTTAAAAAATGTAAAAAAAATAAATAAATAAATAAAAAAAATAAATAAATAAAATAAATAATAATAGTAATAATAATAAATTAAAGATTATTGCCACTGACAGGACATTCTCTTTATGAAAAATAAAAAAAAAATCTACCAACAAAATCCTGAGCCACAATCAGGACAAACAGGCAATTTCTGAGGTAACAGCAGAAACTTTTAACAGGGAGCAGCATTACCAGGCTATGGCCATTTAAAAGCTCCGTGACTTTACCCTTCTCTATGTCTGCTTTGGTTTTTCCGCGTTTTCCTTTTTCCTTTCCCGGTTCCGCAACAGCCAGCGCTATTCTCCTTCTTCTTCTTCTGTTTGAAACGGCGGCTGGGCTGGCAGCCAGCTCATTGGCGCATTATCGCCACCTACTGTTCCGGAGAGTGAGTCAAACCCCTACAGCGCAGCAGCCAGCAACAGACATTCACAAAATAAAAGTATGTGAGCAACATGCTTTAATGCGCGATAAAGTAAATATCGGCGTTAATAGTCTAATGAATTAACGTGAAAATAACGCGTTAACTTGCCCAGCCCTAAATATAACCCTTTGTACCTTTAATTGTTTATCCCCTATCTCCAACAGACCTTTGCTACTCCACTCCCTTTCCATTTCTGCATCCACTTACCTCCATTATACGTTATATTTTTACTTCAATGTGTGCACTGTCACTTTCACTGTTAACATAAATCCTTAAACTCTATAATATAGGCCCTATAAAGACATGTATGTATATATGCATATATTGTATACAATCATCCAGTCCATGTAGATCCATCCATCATACCTATTTTTTTCACATGCTTCTGTGCATAACAGTCCCATCTTCTTGTTCTTACAGTAACTGTTATGTCTATTTTATATCTATATATCTGTAATACTTATAGAGCAATGTAAAACCGAAGTCAAATTCCTTGTTTATGTGTACTTGACCAATAAAGCCAATTCTGATTCCAAGTCTGCCAGTCTGTCCTACAAACTTTTCCTTTTTATACTAAACTTTCTAAATCTTTAGCACATGTTCAACAGCTTCCTCACATCCAGATCCAAGTTTGATGTCTATCCAACACTGTCCTTTGCATCGTGTTCATAGTAGTCCTGTGTGTCCTTAGCTTAACCTAATAAAAAAAAAAATATTCTCTATTCCTTCTCACTCTGACAGACTTTTGAGTTTTGTAATAATCTCTGCACCCTTGTATTGTCATTCTAGATTTTCTACCAAGATGTCATTATTCCTTGTTGAATAAGTGATATTGCTTCTGTTCTCCCAAAACAAATTTCTAAAATATTATTTTTCTTTAAAATGCTGGGATCCAAAAGAAATTAACATCTATTCCTAGTTGTTGTAGATTCAGTAAAATCATATAAATTTCAGATTAAAATATCCTGATTTTCATATGTCAACTCCTAACAATGCTGTTAACAAGTAGGTCTGGAGCTTAAAGCCAAAAAACAGACTGGATACTGGAGACTGTTCAGCATGTTCTACCTCCCTCCCTTCTCTGAGCCACCAGAGCAGCTGCTGAAACAGCCATAACCACAGCGCCCACAGCAATTTGGTTAAAAGAAACAAAACACAACACAGATATCCCCCTCTCTTATTGTGTATCTGGAGTGACAGTTTCCTCATCAACTGACATAGCTTGGAAGTTATGACTCCATTTAATCACCACATGAATTTTCCCCACTTAAATCACAGGATGCTCTGCTTATTTCTAATTATCTCTTGCATATTTTCACATTTTCTCCCCTGAGACTGTCTATGGCCTTTCACTTTGCCTCTGTGTTGGTTCCATCCTGTCCTAGTTGGTTCTCTCTGGACATTTCACGGATGAGGTGTCTTGATGGGTTGTTACACAACCAATTATATAACACCTTCTTTAAGCCATTGCCATTCTGTGACTATTAGATGCTCTGCTGAGGAAACAAATGAGAATCTGCTCATTAAGAAACTCACAATTCATTATGGCAAATTACAGGTAAAAAAATTACATTGATATAACAAACCTTGCAATGCAGTAAGCTAATTGAATAAAAAAAAAATAAAAACGTTGAACTGCACTCCTCTACGTAATAGTTCCCATTTAGCGCCATAATTGCAGTGTTTTTGAAGCATTCTTTTCATTCTCTTCGTTATGCCTCTGTTTGCTATCTTGCTCTTACAACTTAGGTTGGAACTACCAAAAGGATGATGTACGTGCACACTGTGTGCATGATCGAGACTATGTAGCAGGCTGATATTGAAACATTTCAGTGATTTTATATCATTTGTATTCTTATCTAATTTCTTAGTATCTTGATGATACTACAGATTTTTAAATTTACTTATTTTATTTTTTTTAAATATTTCTGACATTCCTTTGCATACCACTAGAGGGAAGCTTGCGTATAAACAGTGGTACATGAGCTGTCACAGTCCGGCTCAGGGGAAGGACACACATGAGTTTTAAACCGACAAATATAAGTCAACAAAAGTATGTATTCAAAGTATGTTATCTAATATCAGTAGTGTATTTGTGCTGAGGGACTGTACTGTGTGGTGGACAAACAAAATAAACACAAGTTCAAACCTAACTCAAATAACAAAACATGCCCAGGTTGAGAAAGAAATATTGGCTGACTCACGAGCAGCACAGGTGGCAATCAGTGCACGCCAGCCCAGACATGAAGTGAGGGAAAACCGGCCCAGCCAGAAAGTGAGGGAAAGACAGCCCAACAAAGAACTCAGGAGGGCTGTCACGGTACCACAGTTTGAGAATCTAGGTCTTAGCACATGGGCACAAAAAAGGACTCACAATGAAGTGAACAATGTCTGTATTATTAGACTGTATCCTGCTGTCTTATGAGACATTCACATGTGCAGTCCTCTAGAGTCATATGAGCTCCAGATGAACATCAACCTGAACAGAACCGGACCAGCTGAAAATCTGAAACAATATATCATCCTTGCATTGGTTCGATCTGGGAACCGGACCTTTAGGTGTGAACAAGGCAAAATTAGGAGCATTTCTAGAGGAGGGGTGCAGCAGGGGGGCCTGGAAATCTGACTGGCAACCCCAAGTGCCAACCTATTATCATCAAGTATGATTGTTTATCTGTCCAATGAGAAAGGGACCTTAGTTTGAACAACTGCTTAATGAGTATTTTCAAATGTGCATTGTTTTCTTTTCTGTATAGCCTTCTTTTAATTTTTTACAAGGTTAATTTACTAAAATAATGAATCATAAAAATAAAAGTATTTTTCATGATGGAGTGTTGAGGATGAAATTAGGATATTTATATTTGCATCAGGGCCTCATTGCGGAGGGAGTGTTTGCTTGTTTTGTATCTGAGTGTGTAATAGTGTGTGAAAATGTAAGTGTATGTGTGTGTCAACACCTGGGTAGCAGTGGTGTGCCCTTGCATGCTATCCCTGCATGAATGTGAAAAATTTGTGGGCACCCTATGTGCAGTAAGCATTTTTTTATGTTTTGCACACTAACCTATTTATTTATGTACCTGTTTACTGTTTTTTGTTTGTTTGTTTGTATTTTTTTGGTGGGGCTTCCCTTTATTCGAGACAAATTTGTCCCAAAGAAAACAAATAAAGGAAGCTTGAACCTTGACTTTGAACCTCAAAAGTCTGCGCGCGTCTCTGGAATAAGATTATTACTGCAGCCAACCAACTGTTTTTTTTTTTTTCTAGGGAAATATTTGCGTGAGGTGGTTAAACAGACATAATTTATTTGTAAACACAGCCACTGCTCGGGTATGCGCGAGATGTCAGGCAGCGTGACGTAACGCACGAGCCCCCCCCGCCCCCCAACGTGAGGTCATTTAAAAATAACCGCCCATCGCGCGCTCTTTAGGCAGCACCTTGGTTGAGCAACCAACGGCACGACAGAAGGGAGGAAGGTAGTCGTCGTTTGCGGGATTTTGCTTTCATAAACTAAAGGAAACCATGTCGTACACTAAGTTTCTTGCGGCTGTCGCGAGGGTAAACTCGACCAATGTCAACAAAATCCGCATTTCACCTGGAAGATGTCGGTCAACAATCGCATCCACCAAAACCCAAGAGGAGAAGGAGCCGCAGATGGATGAGTGCACCGTGGTGGAGACCGAGCCGGTGGAGCTCATCACGCAGACCAGAAACGTCACAAACACGCAGTTAAATCAAATCCACGTTGACTTCGACAACACACAGGAAGCCTACAGAAGTAAACGTAATGTTGAGCTGCTGCGAAGTCTGCTGGTGTTCAAGCTGTGTACGTTTGACTTCCTCGTTGAAAAGAACAAAGAGGTGAGTTGATGTAATTCAGAAGTTTGATTGCCTCTGATTTAAGAAAAAAAAATGTATTGATTATACACACATTTATGTATAACTGCGTAATAATCAGCCACGCACTCCACTCTATTATAATGGTAAAAAAAAATATTTTAAAAAACGAGGTAGAATCACTTCCTGTCCTTGTTTTGTGCCCCAGCTGATGGATCTGAGTAAGAAGGTGCTTGGTCAGTGGATGTTTGAGAAGATGATGAAAATGACCTTCTATGGCCAGTTTGTGGCTGGGGAAGACCACAACTCCATCAAACCTTTAATTCATAAGAATCAGGCCTTTGGTGTGGGGGCGGTTTTGGACTACAGTGTTGAAGAGGACTTGACACAGGAGGAGGCAGAGAATAAGGAAATGGAGTAAGTATGCAATGTTTACATCTGACTGACCAAAGTATTATAGTAAAGGCTATAATGCAGGATACTTTATCATTAAATGTTTTGGTTCACATAGTATGAGAATTTGAAGCCAAGCACAGTTAATCGGTATCTCAACTTTAATATATGCCATATGTGCCCCAGAGCAGCAGCCATTCATGAGTTACATAACATACAAAACTGAAAAGGAGTGTGCAGTCAAGTTTATTTGAATACCCAGTATCACATGCTGCACAACAATGTCAGTTTCTGACCCAGCCCATGCTCTCCCAGAGACAAAGAAATACCCTTTTAAAAGCCAGGGAAACTGGAACAAACTGGAACAAACTTGAAAAAACTTGAAAAGGCCATGTAAAGAGAGACCCCTACCCCCATTCCTCTGTGTATGGTTGTAACAGCAGTTGCACAAATGCAATTAAAGGAATAAAAGAAATTTGTTGCAATGAATATATTTCCAGTAATAATAGTTTTACAGCAGTGTCATTATGATCAATCCAATTTAATACTGATAAATTGTAGTTAGTCCAATTCTGGCTCTTTTTAAAGTGAGTATGTATGACTACTAGACTTTATTTTAGTTATTGTCCTTAAACCAAAACATTTAGGACAATGTTTTTTTAATTTCTATATCTTCATTAATAATTAGTCCATCTTTGTATTTTCTTTTTAATTAATAGAGAATTTCATAAATCTTTCCCTTTTTAGACCTTTCTTATCATTACTCATAATATTTGCACATATTTAAGCACAAACTAGGGCAGTAAAAAATGTCATATTGCAATTATTTTAATAGATATTGTGATACAGGCCAATTTCACTCCTCAAAATATATGGCATTGATATTTGAAAAGCTAGTTAAAAGTCTGGTCAAAGCACTTTATTTTACTACTCTGTTTGTGTACTTAAGATTTTGTTTCTCGTGCCTGTGTCTCCCTCTGCAAATATTCTTTTGACACAGTGTTGAAAACATTCGAGCTATAATTTGATATCAGTTTATTTTTATTCCTTGGGGTCTGGCTTTTTATCAAATTAGCACGAGTCACATTCTCCACAGTGTGTTCCTTCCAGATAAGTAGTGTGTCTTATAATTTATCTCTAGTAGCAAAACAGTGCCTGTCTTGCTATTGGTCGACTAGGGCAAGCCTCCTTTCCTTGATTGGTTGAGCTGGTTATTCAGTAGGGGGGTGGTTTACCTCATGCAAAAGCTGCCAGCCTTTTAAAGTCATGTCCTGGATCCCTTCATGGGGCACACACATGGTTTAGTTATGCAATGATCTACAGAGGAAATAAGCTTTTTTTATACTGAGGATTATCTTTCTAAGCACGAATGTACACATGCCAAAGCAAATCCAAACACAGTTTTTAATTAGGAGGTAGTTATCTTTCTAACGACTCTTTCCAAAGAAAGACTCTTGGCTCCACAACAAAAATAACACATCAACACTGTCTGTTGCCTGATGTGTCTCTCATGTCACAACATGCCTAGAAAGGAGGTCATCATCACAACTGCCAAAAAAAAAAAAAATCTCAACAAGACCGGTTACAATGACTTGTAAAGTAAAAACATCTGCCTTGCTTCTGTTGCTTTCACCCTTCAATATAATCTTCTTAGATTACAGTAGAGAAATCACACAGCCTTCCTGTGTTCAATGTTGGCACAGTGTTTGTTTCATTACCTGGTCTGAAATGATGCAAATCACACAAGAAATCATAAAACTGACAGAATATACAGATGCTCTTTTTCATGTATGTGTAGAAAATGTTATCATTTATTTGAGCAAATCTTTGCTTTTTTATTCTGATGCCAATCCATCCTTCTTTTTCAGTTCATGTGTTTCTGAAGCAGAGAGGGAAAGTCCAGGTTTGTATATTGAAATTAACTTCTTATTCATTGCATGTAATAAAGTGTTAACTAGTCAATTTCCAAATGAGTTGCATCATCTATTACCATCTACTACATGCTCGACTGACTAAGATATGGTAAGATTGAACTTCATTTATCCTTCGGGAAACCATTGTGCAGAAGTTGCAGTACAAAGTAGGACAGAGTGCAAATAATATATAAATACATAAAATATCTCTATATATATTTTTATATTTTTAAGTATAAAAACGAAAGTAAATGTGTAAAATTTCAGATATTCACAGTGCTAAAAACAGAACTGCTTTACAGTCAGCAGGCACAGCTAGTAACTGGCAAGACCAAACTACTGGCCTGCTTTGATATTCAGCTGCCTCATGTTGGCCTGAATGCAACACAAGTGTCACAGTTGGTGTTTCTAGTCATGCGACCATGGGTTTGGCCTGGACAGCACTGGTTATATCTGGATTTAGTTGGGCCTGAACTGTTCAGTCAGGTGCACACCATGAAAAGCTTGGTTCATGTTTCAGGGTTGATGTTTGAAACTTAAGTATATCATTCACCCACTAGTACAAATGTTAATTTATCAGTAAGAAACACTATTTCCTTAATATATATTCTTAGGATCACTTTTGAGAGTGTTGTTTTAGCACTGGAGGTACCACATCAACAGAAACAGATGGCTCTTCATTGGCATTAGAAGAATAATATTAAAAATGTGAAACTTCCCATAAACTATTTTTGCTTGTGATACATTTGTCGTAGTATAAATAAATAAATGCACAACTCAAAACAGAAGCTTATATAATTGACATAAGTTTATTTCACAGTCAAGTTGTAGAACAAAGAAAACATATTTTTAATAATTTAATGTGTTTGTTTTTAATATATTTCTGAATATATTTAATATTATTATATTAAGTTATGAATATTATGAATTAAGTTTATTAATATTAAATTATCTCAGTGATAAAAAAAAAATATGACAGAGACATTTAACTTCCAGTGAGCTGAAAATTAACAGTAGTTCAAAATCCAAAATTCTGTCAAAAGCTTTAAGTTTCAGGCAAAAACTCTTTCCATGTCAAGAGGCTAATGTTACCTTTGTTCCACTCCAGGGGCTGACCACCGTGAGAAGAAGTACAAGGCCCATCGTCAGTTTGGAGACAGACGAGGAGGGGTTATTAGTGCTCGTACCTACTTTTATGCAGATGAGGCCAAATGTGACAAACAAATGGAGACATTCATAAACTGCATAAAGGCCTCTGGTAAATAGGTTTCTGAGAAGGAAATTAAGAAAAATATTAACATTGGTTATTATTATAATAGATGTACAAACACTGAAATCATATGAGTGATGTAAACTGTGTTATCACTTTCAGGGGGAGCCTCTGCAGATGGATTTTCTGCCATCAAACTGACTGCTCTCGGACGCCCACAGTTCCTTGTAAGTGCATGTCTTCTATATTAACTTTGAGTTAATGCAGAGTTGCAACAGTGCTGCCAGATCTAACATGAACAAATTGTGTGTTGGCACAAGATCAGCATTACAGGGTATTGGGAAAATAAAACATGAGCCATTTATCTCTCTGTTTATGGTTTTGAGTCAATGCCAATTGATTAGTATGATCATAATTCTCATTACTGTGTACAAACCCTGCCATTTGCCTGTGGTGTTACCAGTGTCATATTCCAATATAGCAACCAGAATTCAGCATTGCAGGAAATGAAGCAAGAATGAAACTGAGTCAGGTGTCGGGAAAGCCACATTTTGTATGTCAGATAGTGGAGTCACACCTCAGTGTCTCACTTCCTCAAAATGAAAATTATGTTCCACTTGACAATGAGCAAAAGGTGTGATTTTCTGTGAATAAAACGCTGATGTATACAGTTACTCTCATCAAAATATGATTCAAATACAGTATTATAATTTTGTAATTGATGAATCGCTCTGTGTTTGAACAGCTCCAGTTTTCAGAAGTCCTGGTTAAATGGAGACGGTTCTTCAACTTCCTTGCAGCACAACAGGGGAAATCTGAAATGATGGTTCTGGAACAAAAACTGGAGCTGGAACAACTCAAGGTGTGTCATCTTGCCTCCAGCACTGCAGGTTCATGCAATGTTCAGCCATAACTGGTGTCCCCAAATCACTCTTATTTGTTTCTAAGATGTTCTTTAGTTGTGACTAGTGCCATCTCCTTTGTTGTGACAATAATCTGCTGAAATACTTTTTTTTTAATCATTGAAATGTTTCTTTGTAGGAAAGTTTGGCCAAGATGGGTGTTGGAGCCAAGGACGATATTGAGAATTGGTTTACTGGGGAGAAACTGGGATTGTCAGGGTAAGATAATCACCCATTAGTGCAAAGATAACAACAGATACTCCACAGTAACAATTTTGTACTCTACGTCAATACAGTAAAATCTCTGGCCTTAAACAGGTAGTGTGTAGATGTAGAAGTGTATGGAAGTACCAAAAGTCCTGTGGATCAGTCCTGTTGTCTCACATATTGCATTTAACTGAATTGAAGCACTGACATTAAAGTATGTTTTGATAGAATTTCACATATTTAACATAGATTGTCTCATCTTATTACCAGGACAATAGATCTGCTGGACTGGAACAGTTTAATAAACGATACAACAAAGATCTCCAATTTGCTGATGGTGCCAAACCTTGAGGTGAGTCACTGCAATGTAAACATTTAGTGGTGGCAAGTGACAAGAATGGACCATTTGTTGTAGTTCAGAGGCAAATGTAATGGAAGGGATCCCTTGTTAAATCAGTCCAAATAACACAGATGGCATTAATATAATCTTCAAGAGGGCATGTCTTCAGAAGTGTTACAGCATTTGACAGCAGTTAACCCAGTTTTGGTGATCAAAAGTCAGTAAAATAGATGTAAAATAACAGTTGTTGTTTCCCCCATCAGAAGTTGGACTTCTTTATCAAATTGTGAGAACATGTTAATACAAATCCTGCAAGTACAGTTGATCTTCTTCCCACAAGATAATAACTTGCATCATATCTTCTTCCCACAAGTAAACATTTGTTCTGGTGAAGTAAAATCTACTTTTCCTATCATTTGGTACATGGAGTGCTCTGCACATTTCTACAGTGTTGGTTTATGCCAAGTCATAGTGCCCATGTTACCGCAGCCAGCATTATTGAGGGCAGCTGAGAAACTCTATCAGCTTGAAAAGGGACACGAGACAAAATGGCAGAGGCACTCATGCTGCTCTCACCCAATGCCTGCCCTGCCCTGCCTGTCACAAGCTGATAGAGTTTGCAGTTTTAGCCTGCAAAACAAAGCAAATGCCAAATGATTCAGTGCTTTCTGTGTTGGTTTTGCAGACGGGCCACTTGGAACCTCTGTTGAACAAGTTTACTGCTGAGGAGGAGAGGCAGATGAAGAGAATGCTACAGAGAGTGGACGTTCTGGCCAAGGTAAGCATACCAAAACAAAGAAATGTGCAATTAATAAATTATTTGAAGAGCTGATGTAGAACTTTAACCCCAATTATTGCAAACAAAGAGCTGCGTTAAAGTAGAGATGCACTAATAAGTTGTCTTGCTTTTTTGTGTTTTGGACTAAAATATCTCCAAACTAAGGACATGTTGAGTTAGCCAACTGTTAATAGCTCACTCAGTTGCAGACTGTCTCATGTTACTGTTCAGTGGGTTCATGGTCCAAGCCCGTGCAAGCTCTGCCTGTACGTCTGGATATCTTTGTAGAATTAATTAACTGATTTGGGCTACAATATTTTGGCTCAAAATAGCATTATTAGATGTTTATAATTCATAAAAAGCATGGATTGGCAATGTCACTATTGGCACCTGATACTAATATTGGAACAGATCAGTCCCAGCCAGGTCTAGTTCAAAGACATCAGGAATGAATTGTGTTTGCTGAAGTAATGAAACTCTGCTTGTCTTGCACATTAATTAATCACTTATAAAGACTAATAAACTGCAAAGACTCATTGTCTATTCATCCTAGCATGCCATGGAGAATGGGGTAAGGTTAATGGTGGATGCGAGCAGACGTACTTCCAACCAGCTATCAGTCGACTCACCCTGGAGATGCAAAGGAAATTCAACAGAGAGAAGCCGATCATTTTCAACACTTACCAGTGTTACCTCAAGGTGAGGGCACAGTTCCATCATTACTAATCATGACCATTTTACTTTATTTTTCTATTAAATCTACAAGTCCTTCCTGTTCATCTCAGCTGTGAAACCAAAATATATTTTTTGTCAATACTGTTATGTTTTGCAACATGAAGTTTTATTGTTGCTAGTAACCATAACCTACCATTATAAAACCCTAAAGAGATATTTTGTTTATGTACAGCAGCCAGCTCCTGTGCACTGGCAGTAAAGGTGGATCTCAAAATGTCATGTTTTGGGAGTACTTGATCATTTTTATTATTCAGGGCAGGAGATGTTCCTAGTGATTTATTTCCCGTGGCTTAAACAGATATTTAAATTTGGATAAATTGACTAGTGTTAAAGTAAGAAAACACTCGTGGGTGCTTTATTCTCATTTTCTAGATCAAAATACCGCCAAACCATGTTGATTTAACGAGATATTGTCTTTACTTTCCACCTTGCTGGTTTACATCTGGCCACCAGTGACCACTGGCAGGGCCTGCAGCCCTGGCTAGTGGCTGATGGTTGTGTAACATCTTAGACGCAGCATTTAAGCTGTATTTTACATTAATAAGATATTAATCATTTGTTTAACCGACTAGTATTTCTGGTGGTGACTAGCGAGGGTAGCAATGTCACATTGATGAAACAACTAATTGCACACATCCCTATTCAGGGCCATTTTCCATTTAAATATTGCTTCTGTAACTAAAGATTTGGCCTGGCCTTAAGGAAAGTTTGATTGTGGTCATATCTTTTGGTGTTCTTTAATTCTTTTAGGAAGCCTATGACAATGTAACTGTGGACATTGAGCTGTCACGACGGGAGGGCTGGTTCTTTGGTGCCAAACTGGTGCGTGGAGCCTACATGTACCAAGAAAGAGACAGGGCCAAAGAGATTGGCTACGAAGACCCGATAAACCCAGACTACGAGGCCACGAACAGGATGTACCACAAGTAAGTCTTGAATTATCATCCAAGCCATTCGTGGTCCAGCTATAAAGTGTCTTATATACTAACCATCTGCCTTGTTTGTCCAGGTGCTTGGAGTACGTGCTGGAGGAGATTGAACACAGCAGGAAAGCAAATATCATGGTTGCAACTCACAACGAGGACACAGTGAAATTTACCCTAGAAAAGTACGTTCTCATGCCCGCATGAAAAATTCAAAGACTTGGCATTTTGCCGTACAAATTCCAGATTTTGTTTGAACATACACTAGAGCTATAATCCTCTCATTCATAAAGGACTAATTCTAATGGTTTAAACTAATTCCTAGGGCACTGAGCTAAGTCAAACACATTCTTTGTCAACTTTCCAAAGCAATTATAGGAATTATAGAGTGATATTACCACATCAGTGGTGGAATACTTCACTCCAGCGCTTATTATGTAACTTTAACGTATGTGTTTTCTTTCTGTTTTTTCAGGATGAATGAGATGGGCCTTTCACCCACTGAGAACAAGGTTTACTTTGGACAGCTGCTGGGCATGTGTGACCAGATCAGCTTCCCACTAGGTATGTTAACACTAAGCTCAAATACTAAAAGTAAACAGTATGTTATGGAATCACAGACATCTTACATCACACAGTCATGTGGTCACAGATGTTCCACTGAAACGTACCCCCTACATGCGTCAGCTTTTCAACACTCAGACAGCCATTGACCTTACAAAATGTTCTATCCAATCTATAGATATCCCCGGAGCAAACAACTCCAAGTTCTCAATTTCCTTAACTGCCTGATTACAGAATGTTAGGTCAGTTTGGTTCAGCAGAGATGCACGCTATAAGTCTGAAGAGGAGCACACCACTACCCAAAACTGTTGGACAGTACTTAGAAACAGTGCTGTTTGTAGTATACATGTTAAATCCTGGGATTACGATGATGTGAAACCAGTTAGCTGACCAGATGGTGCAGTTGACTAATGTCAGTCCCTGGAGCGTGGACTTGACCTGTGATGTATTAGTATATATTTAAAAAAACAGTCCGTTTACTACTGGATGTATAATGGCTTTTTAAGTTGCGCAAACATTCAGTTTTCTGTGAAAGCAATCTCACAGTTTCTCTTTGCATGGTTGAGATGATTTCAACAGTCCATTTAAAATGTGTTATGCAACTGAGTAGAGAAAATTGAGACATTACATCAACCTCATGCCAATGTGAAGGGCACTGAGCTTTGATTTTCAATAGTTTGCTAATGTTTAAATGACGGTGCAATAGAATGCTGTCTCAGTCTGACATTTCCTCCCCCAGTGAGACTTAAAGGTTGGTTTGACCTTGTCATATCACTTGACATTCAATATCAAAACTACATTTTCACATATGAGTACTATCTTAGTACAATATTTATTCATGATGAAATTCATTCCTTAAAAAAAACATAATGTTTTAATCTACTCCACCATTATTTCACTGAGTAAACATGAGTCTACATTGTTAACTTTCTGAGCTCTTGTCAGTTTTATTTTGACAGATATTGTGATTGTGACATGTCTGTGAAGGTTCTCGGTCATCCAGGTTATGGTATTCATAGCAAGGTTTGTCGTAGGCAACCGGACTTGATAGAGTTCTTGAAGACGTTTCGCCTCTCATCCAAGAAGCTTCTTCAGTTCTGACTGACTGGGTTGGGAGTTCAGGTATTAAACCTCTGTGTGGTTGTTAACACCTAGAGGGCATGTGTCTCAAGTGCCCACCCTTCCATTGTGTGGACATTGGGTTTCACCTGGGGGGAGGTGTGAATGAGAGTCGTTAAGGTCCCTGCCACCATGTGACTTGTTGGAGTCACATGATTTCAGGTGGGTATCCAACTGTCTGGGGAGTGATCTTAAGACTGCATTGTATATGGCAGATAAATTACGTCTTAGACCACCTCCTCTGTTGAGAGATGGCCTTTCCAGGTTAACAAAAATGGGTTCTTTTACTCCTCTCTCAAACCATCTGTCTTCCCTGGCCAAAATATGGACATTGCCATCTTCAAAAGAGTGACCTTTAGCTTTCAGGTGTAGATGGACTGCTGAGTCCTGACCTGAGGAACTGGCTCTCCTGTGTTGAGCCATGCGCTTATGCACTGGTTGTTTTGTCTCCCCAGTGTACAGGTCTGTGCACTCCTCACTACACTGAGTTTTTCCGAAATGCCCGCAACGTAAGCGCATGGCTCAACACAGGAGAGCCAGTTCCTCAGGTCAGGACTCAGCAGTCCATCTACACCTGAAAGCTAAAGGTCACTCTTTTGAAGATGGCAATGCCCATATTTTGGCCAGGGAAGACAGGTGGTTTGAGAGAGGAGTAAAAGAAGCCATTTTTGTTAACCTGGAAAGGCCATCTCTCAACAGAGGAGGTGGTCTAAGACGTAATTTATCTGCCACATACAATGCAGTCTTAAGATCACTCCCCAGACAGTTGGATACCCGCCTGAAATCATGTGACTCCAACAAGTCACATGGTGGCAGGGACCTTAACGACTCTCATTCACACCTCCCCCAGGTGAAACCAATGTCCACACAATGGAAGGGTGGGCACTTGAGACACATGCCCCTCTAGGTGTTAACAACCACACAGAGGTTTAATACCTGAACTCCCAAACCAGTCAGTCAGAACTGAAGAAGCTTCTTGGATGAGAGGCGAAACGTCGTCAAGAACTCTATCAAGTCCAGGCTATGCAACCTTCTACGAATGATTGTGACATGATTCACAATTAGTCGGAATTATCATTTTTGCATTTTGAGCTGCAACTCATTTTCATTATCGATTAGTATGTTAATCACGTTCTTGATTAATCAATGTCAGAAAATTGTGAAAAATGTTGAGCAGTGTTTCCCAAAGCCCCAGGTGACGTCCTCTTTTTTTGTCCACAACCCAAAGATATTCAGTTTCTTGTTATAGAGGAATGAAAAAAACAGAAAATATTCAAATTTAAGAAGCTGAAATCAGAGAATTTGAAGTCTTTTTAAAGAAATGACTCTAAATGAAAATTTGATTATAAACATTATTATTTTTATATTGTTATTATTATTTAAGTAATTGACAACTAATGAATTAATCAACTAATTTTGCAGCTCTTTTTGCATCACAATTTTCATTTTCACTGAAAAAAGAAATTATGATAGGACATTTGTTGGGGTCTGCACCAATCAAACATGTTTTCCTACATATGGACAACAAGATTTGAATGCCAGGGCATCTCTGCAGCACCACAATACAGTACTACATTATAATGCTCTTTTGTGACACATTTTTCCTTTATCAAAAAATTGCAGGTTCTGGGGTTTGGATATAGCACTTTGATAATATCTGATTAACTATGCAGCCTTAGTGAGCTGTACCTATTCTGGCTATTTCACTGCTACATTCATCTTTAAATTCTGCTGTTGGACACAACATGTTAAAATTGACATGCAAGGTCCTTGAAGCACACATGGTGGAGATAATGGACGCTGTTTTAAGGCTTGTCTTCTGGCTCTGTGTTGAAAACAGGTCAAGCAGGTTTCCCAGTCTACAAGTATGTCCCGTATGGCCCCGTCAACGAGGTCATTCCTTATCTGTCTCGCCGTGCTCAAGAGAACCGAGGTTCATGAAGGGATCCCAGAGAGAGCGCAGCCTGCTGTGGACGGAGTTGAAACGCAGGATGCTGGCTGGTCAGATTTTCTACAAGCCTGTCTACTAAATCACAGGACCACGACATACTAACTGCAGTGTAAGCATTCCACCGTGTGTACTGTACCAATACCTGCTGCTAGCTGCTATTTGTAGAGGAAGTTTAATGTCCTTCCTTGGCTTGTTAGGCTGCACTGTCGGGAGGAAAGTTTTGCAATTTCAGTGATGGATGTTTTTAAGTGTGGTATGGTTAGTTATAGAGATTTATTTTACTTTTAGCTGTATACTTAACACATAAGTGTTTAAAATGCAGTTGTAATACACTGTGGAGATACACGTGCTGTTTGATTAAGAAATGAAATCAAAATTACTTTATTTAACTTAAAATTCATCTACCAGAGAGGAATAAAAAACTTCCTCCTTTTTTTTGAATGTTTGTACCTCTAAACATTGATCTTTTCTGTTATACAGCATGGAATTATTCAGTAGAGGCAAAGAAAAATATTATGTATGTATGGTTACTTGTATATAAAATCTGTCTTCGTGCTTTTTTAAGGTAAAAGACACTTTGTACTGTATGTTTGGTTCAGTTTAGTTTGTCTTATGTAGCTGTCATTCACAAGTGCCTTATTGTTTCCACAAGATTAACTGGAACCATTCAGCTACTACTTTGTTTTTATTAGTGTATACTCCTCCAAGCCAATTGTATTGTAACTGCTGATACTATGTGTCATTGAATTAATCGACAGTATGAATAGCATAATGCTGCATAATGAAGAAGTAGTTCATTATGTAGCAAGGTATTTTGATTACATAAAATGACTTAGATTTGTTAAGATCTGTGTTCATATTCTTGATTTTAAGCCAATATGTTCATCAAAGTATAAAGTGTAAATTCAACATTACAATCCAGATAAGTCAAAGAGCAGATAAAATGTAAAATTTGACATAAAGCAGGTCCAGGTTTACGTAATGTTGATGTTAAATGAACCACCTGTTACTTGGAAGTGGCCTTTCAATGTGCTGGCGAAACTCCTTTCACTGTCTACTCAGAAGTACAAGGCATAGGAGGGACTCTGTGATCCATTTCATGGAATCACTCACGCCTATAGTCAACATCTTTTGTTCATCAAACAGCAACAGATGTTCAAAGCAGAAAACCAGGAACTGTTGTGCATCCTGTGTTTCAAAATGTTCCAGGAACATGTTGTGGTTACTGCTGTGATTTTTTTTTTTTTTTCGTGGAAAATTGCACACAAGTACTCAGAGAACACCTGCACTGTTACATAAGATGCATGGGCGGAGAAAAGGCCCATGCAGGCCTGTGAGTTTGATTTGTAAATTGAAATGTTTTTTTAGGTGTTGAAATTGATATTGTAAAGTTTTCTTAAATGTTTGTAAAACATAAAATTGGAAACTGAATTGAAGTTGATCCTTTTTAACTTAAGCTGAATAAAATATACAGGGTTTTTTAAAGATGAATTTTACAAAAACAATTTCACAGTTACTGCTTGTTTTTTGAAGTCATGACAAAAACATATAGTAATTTAATTTTTTTTTTTTTTTTCCGGTCTCAGAGTCATAATTTTACCACCATGACAGGAACACAAGCTGCTTTTGTTAGTGTGGAGAGTTAAAATGTACAGTAACCACTCTGAGTGGTTTACTGCAAGCTCCTTTTCTAACAGAAAGCTGATTTTTGAGAGGAAAGCCTTTCATTTCAGTATCTCTCACCTGTGATGAACATCTGTTAATGTAGTAACACTGGCACATTTTGCGTGTTTCAGTAGGAATTTGAGTGCATTCTTTGCATTTCTTTGATGCTTTTCATTATTTTGTTTTTGGTTTCCTCATCACTGCTGTATCAGTGTATACCATGTTTATTACAGTTGTAAAATATTTGTAATTATTAACAATAAAGTACACTTAAGTTAAAAAGAATTGTGCTGTTGTATTCCTATTGCAACTGTGGATATTGGAAGTGGACATTAACAAAAACAAAACTGAGTTACAAATAAATAAAAACTCAGATATTACACAGCAATAGTAATGATAATACTATTATTTAAACTGTCCTTTTCAAAGCAAGTTATAAAGTACTTTACATGCAATTATAATAAAGGAAAGGAAGTTAATAAAATACTGTGTTGTATGATAAAACACAAAGTTAATAAAACAGTGAAATTATAAAAACATTAAAATCCATATAAAGCAAGTTTAAAATACTGACATCATGACTATCTTACAGCCTTGAAGTTGTACAAATATCACCTCCTGCCAATGTAGGCAGCCATTACTCCAGCACCCCAGACTGGATAGATCCAAGATCTTATCTCTTAGTAACATGGATCTGTTTGTCCTCGCTGCTGACGTATTTTATTGTCAGTGACATCATCTACGATGCCACACGGAAGCTAGTGGACTCCCTGTGCCAAATCAATGTGACCTACTAAATCAGAGATGACTCCCAGCCAAGGTCAGCCAAAGTACACCTGAGGTAAAGAAAGGCAAAGATGTAGAGAGTAAAGTTGAATTTCACATTAAAACCCATTTATTATTGCTTCACTCAGCTGCATCACTGAATAAAAAAGATTTTACAGAGCAAAAACTCAGTGCAAAAATAAAGTGCATCACTGTCCATATAAAAATAAAAGATTTACAGAATGAAAACTCTGTACGTTGTTACGGATAGCGTTTGAATGTGTGTTGCGAGTACATTACATAATTCAGCCCCTCTCGCCCATCGCCTAGGCAACCACGGATGTTTATATCAGTAAAGTTTGGACAGATGACAGCTCGAAAAACCAGCGTGGTTTCGCAGTGTTTTAATCTAGACGATAGAAATAATGTTGAATGTAGACTGTGACAGAATAAGCTGATACATATATTCACATGGGGTAACATGTGACCACATTAAGTACAGACACCTGGAGAAGCTGCTGCTGCTGCGAGCACTGCTAATGTTACAGGGTGGTACCAGGTCAGCTCCAGGTTGTTCACCCGCAGACGCTGTCATCCTCTTCGGTCTGAAAAGGTGAAGCATTTACTGAGTTGTTGTCATGTTTTGTATATTAATGTGTAATGATTGTATTGCACAAATAGCGCGCAGCTCAGCGGCATTTAAAGTACGATTTGGCGATTATTGACTGTGATTAACAGCTGCAAAAGGCTCTTAATACGCACAGTATATATAAATGATTAAATATAAATTAATGAATTGTGTTCCATTTTAACTGCTTTCTGTGTTTTCTTAGTGTTAGACTAATTAAATTACATTTTGCGTTTAATCGTCAGGGAAATTAGTCGTCGAGAACATCCCTCCTCCAGACTCCTCACTGGCTGGCGATGCAGCCTCAGCCGCAGCAGTCTTCGCTTCCCTCTCTTCATATACCGTCGTTTCGATGGTGAAACTTTGAAGTGGCTAATAGACCCTTTTACAGTTTGTAAACAATGAGAAAGCTGCGCGCGCATCTTGGCAACGGAACACACTGGTGATGGCGGTGCCATGTTTATGTTTGAGGTGGTGTATCAATATGACGTTATGCACGTGACAACAGCAGGCGCCAGCAACACAGAGCAAACAAACAGTTACTGCTGTGATTTTTTTCTGAAAATGAGCGAAATCAAGGCAATGTTGGCTATTTATAATTGGATTGGATTGCAAAAAAATTTTATTATCGGACTTATCTGTGTGATGTCATTTTTTTCCAATAGTTCCAATAGTTTTACCGATAGTTATCGTGCATCCCTAAAAAAAAAAATGTCAATGTCACAAGGGAGTGTTTGTGTCAAGTGAACATCAAGTGAAAGTTTTCATGTTGTTTTGACAGTCCTGAACATTTGTGTGGATTCTGCACCAAAATGTGGTGTCATGGATGAGTTGGGGTTTACAGTAAATGTTAAAGCACATTGCCTACACTCAGTCATCTTACTGGGTGAAAGAACAACATAACAAAACAGAAAAAAAGGCTCTACTGTGCAGACCAGCGTTCTCATGACTGGACCAACAAGTTCTCAGAAAAAGAGGGTGTTCATCAGTACATTCCTCTTATCTACAGTCTCCGATCTGCTGTTGCAGTTAAGATGGTAAAACAACAAATTTGATAACCGGTAGTTATTTCATTTCCTAGAAAGTGTTTGGATACTAATGTTAGGTATTGTGTAATGCTAATGGGTTATCAAATGCTGTTTTAGCTCCAGATTCATTCATTCATTTTCTGTAACCGCTTATCTGTGAGGGTCGCGGGGGGCTGGAGCCTATCCTGGCTGACACTGGGCGAGAGTCGGGGAACACCCTGGACAAGTTGCTATCAATTCACTATCAATTGTCTTTACAGTTTTTGATCTATTGAGAAGTGGTGAAATTATAAATATGTGGAAGACAGCACTACGACACTATGGCACCTGAGCACAGCATCAGAGGCCGCCGTGTGAATATGGTGAATTGAGCATTATTTGGAAAATACTGCAGTGCTTACATGGAGGCCATTTACACCTAGAGATGCATATTTCATTCTTCAAATTAGAGTTTGTTTTCAGCTTATATATTTAGCTGTAACTTAGTACATTTTTTATTATGATAGATTCAGTTTAACACATCTTAAGGAGCAGTTCTGACCACATTAAGTATCCTAATTACAACATATTTCAGAGGATAGACGCTTGTGGTTTTGTTTTGTTTTTCAGACTACAATCTGTTCGGTCTGAACAGGTATGTATAGGTGTGCCATCCAACGGCAGCCAATTTTACAAGACCATTCAGCGCCTGTGGGAGGAGAGTTTACATCTGACATCTTCAGTCCTCTCAGCCAATGAGATCCGACCTCGAGGAGTGCAGACAACATGCTGAACCATAGAAGATTTTCCCTCACCTTGTAGAGAATCTTCACCCTGACGCTGCTAATGCTGTCATCTGCAGGTAAGTAAAGCTCTTTACTTGTATTTCCTCCACATGTTGTGCTCTATTTTGATTTACAGTATCAGTTATAATCTGTATGTTTTGATAATCAAAAGAAGTTTTGAATTTTTGAAGAAAATTGGTTTACATAATAGTTAGTTCAAGCTAAGACATCTTACATATAGGCTCAGATCTTAAATCATATACTACAATTACTCTATGAGACAAATGTGACGTGTGTAATGTAGCAAAAAGACAACATAGAAGACCAAGATAAGAAGTAAAAACTGGTGTGTGAAGAGACACACCTGCCCACATACCACCATCCACACTAGAATTTCTCTGAAATGATTTTTCTATCAAGAGAGAGCATCTGTCCAGTGTCACCAGCTGAAACCTGTTTTAATATTTATCCATTTTCATGAGCTTTAAGATGCTTGTACTAAAACTGCATTTTTAATGTCAGTGGCTCTTTTCTTCTTCCATTTTTGCTGTTGTTGTTGTAAAGGCAATTTTACCACCATAAACATGTTTATACTGTAAACATGTGGACTCTGTTTTATTTAACTTAGAATGATGCAGCAGTTTTCTTGCTTAGGCAATCTGTTTTCTCTAGGTGCCCCTTTAACCTCCTCTTTTCAGTAGGGATAAATACCAGGTTGCATTTAATTTAAACGGATGAGGCCTGTGCGCTCTGTAAATACACTATAATTACTCAAGTGTATTAAGGGATGAGGTGAGGTTAGCGGGTAATTAGCTGGCGTCTGTGTGGAAGAATTACCACAGGGCATTAGGGTACAACTGTTTATGAGCTTTGTGTAGCTGCTCACACAACAGTTACACAGCAAAATCCAGCAAGGTGTGTATCAAAACGTCCTTTACCTTAAGTGTTCTCCTCTTCTGTGCTCTCTAATTTCATTTTCAGGTTTCCATTCCGGTTTCAGTGATGGGGTGCATCAAAGGAAAGTGCACATTTGTAATACAAGGCCTGATTCTCTGGGTTTTATTGACCAACATCATGTTGCTGCTGTACTGCTTGACAAATCCAGCAGTGAAGATTAGGTAATGATTTACAGCTCAAGTAGGGCTGGACAATCAGAATAATTTCAAATATTGCAATATTTTTGACCAAATTATATTCATATTGTGGGGATGACTATTACCAAGAACGCAGAATTGGTAGGCACATGTCTCTATCAATATCCAGTGATTACTGAGTTCCTAGCAATAATTATGATCTAAAAATTTAAATATAACCACTGCTGACTGTCAATGTCTAGTAAATATTAGAGTAAGATTCTGTATTATGACAAAGCACATGTGCTAATTATAGATGCAAAATGGTGCATTTTTAAGTTTTGAAAGATTCATGCTCCCTTTTATTATGCCTCCGCCGGTTTGGTCCTCTAGCTACTAATGGCCATGGGTCACTTTTTACTGCCAAAATATTTAAGATATGAGTTAGACAACTAGCAATAAATTAAGTGAGTTATTCAGACCATCAGGGAAAGTGAGAAATATACACAAATCTGATAATTTTATCATTTATTCACATGCGTGCTGTAATCTTAGTCAGCACTCCTCTGGCAGCAGCGGTATCTCCCCTCGCACCATGCAGCTCAGTTAGCTTCTGGGGACACTGTGTATCTGTCACTCTGTCACTGCAACTTTGTGACAACAGGCAACAGAAAAACAGGCAGAGGACACAGAGGGTGAACAGGTAGACATGGAACATGTTCTTTTCCCCACCAAACATGACATGTAATTATCCGTCTTTTATTATTCGCCTATTGCTTTCACAAAATATTAACACAATGAGATTTTTGAAAAATAGTCATCAATAATGTGGATATAATGACTTAGTGGTTAAAGGCAAAAAATAGAAACTGCTAGAACTGTCTGGTTTGTTCAGATCACTTTACTGTAATGCAGCCTTTAAAACCATATCATGATATAACGAAATACAAAATCATAATCAATCAATATAATATTGATACATTGCCCAGCCCTGTTGGAAAGCATTATTTTTATTGAGCAAAATCAGTTGATCTGTTTGCTTATCCATGTGTTTTATTCATAGAGGCTCCCAAGAAGACACATGTCCTCTCAGTATGGCCAAATTATTGAAGCAAAATATCACCACGCCTGCTCAAAGCACAACATCCCTGTCAGATGAGTGCTCCCCCAGAAAGAACATCATGTTCATGAAGACCCATAAAACTGCCAGCAGCACCATACTTAACATCTTCTTCAGATTTGGAGAAAAGCACAAGCTTAAATTTGCCTTCCCTGATGGACGGAATGACTTCTTCTACCCATCACCTTTCCTGTGCTCCCAGGTGAAGGACTACAGGCCTGGAGACTGCTTCAACATTGTTTGTAACCACATGCGCTTTGATCATCAAGAAGTAGCCAAGCTCCTGCCTCTGGATGCTGTGTACATCACCATCCTGCGTGACCCAGTACATCTCTTTGAGTCGTCCTTCCATTATTATCACAGAGCAGTGCCTCTCACATGGCGGATCAGAGGAGAGAACAAACTGGCAGAGTTTCTTCACAACCCTCAGACCTTCTACAGCCCAGAGGCTTTCAACTCATTCTATCTGAGAAATCTGCTCTTGTTTGACTTTGGGTTTGAGAACAACCTGGAGGCTGATGATCCTCGTGTAATGAGGGATATTCATAGCTTATCGAAACATTTTGATCTGGTTCTCATAGCAGAATACTTTGAGGAGTCTCTTATCCTGCTTAAGGACACACTCTGTTGGACCATGGAGGATATCCTGTATTTTAAACTCAACGCTCGCAGAAGCTCATCTGTATCTCAGCTGACCCCTGAGCTGAGAGCCAAAGCTTTACAGTGGAACGGGGCTGACTGGAGACTCTATCAGCACTTCAATGCTTCCTTCTGGGCTCGAGTCGAGGCGTTTGGAAGAGAAAGAATGGAACAGGAGGTTAAAGAACTCAGGAGAAGAAACGCTGAGATGAAGGCCATCTGCATCGAGGATGGAGGCGCAGTAGAAGCCCAAAAGATTCAGGATAGACGCTTCCTGCCCTGGCAGCCAGTCGGAGAGTCGTCCATCCTGGGGTACAACATGAAGAGAAATGTTGATCCCAAATTCAGGACAATCTGTGAAAAGATGCTCACACCTGAAATACAATATTTATCAGACCTGGGCGTGAGCCTGTGGCTTACTCGACTGTGGGGATGGTTAAAAGATGCATTTTTTATACTTTGATTCTAACAGTTACAACTAAAATATAGCCATTTATCCTGCAAAAGGTGTGTGATGCCAACTTGAAAAATGTTTTCCTCTTTTGTTACTTTATCACCCAGAATGTGAATTCCAAATTCAGAAACATTTGTCATGTAGGCCCACAGTTCTGTCAGATACCTTATCATCTGTTGGCCATTAAGTGCTTCTAACTGTTAGAAAAAAACATGTTTACACTCTTTAAAAATGGGTTCAGGCTTAAGGTGTGAACAGTAATACTCCTTTATGTCTCTATGTTGTTGTACCTATTCTGCAGCTGATACTCATTTCTATAGTGAGATTTACATAGTAAGTGCAAAGCTTCTGTATGTCCTACTTATGTGTGTTTCAGGGGACACAAGATAACATATTTGTCTAGGTCCTGGTGCTATTTTTTGTCAAGCCGAAAGGATTAAAACCAGGGTGTGACATCTTTCACTGGCCAGTCAGTGATGGTTGCACGTTGCTGTTTTTCAGCAGGGTGGGCAGTGTTAGTGTGCCCCCTAGAGGCCTACAGTTGAGGTGCAGTTGTATGAAGTGCATTTGAACAGTAGTGACCTTGCTTGAACCTGTCACAGTGATTTACAAAACATGTCTTCATG
The DNA here is from genome assembly GCA_034769285.1 of Lutjanus argentimaculatus. Lineage (NCBI taxonomy): Eukaryota > Metazoa > Chordata > Actinopteri > Lutjaniformes > Lutjanidae > Lutjanus > Lutjanus argentimaculatus. The sequence goes on along the minus strand of JAWZSL010000021.1, from coordinate 571,165 downwards.
TACAGCTACTTTGTTGCTGTAGAAACATCTATAGTTTGTAGATATTACTCTTTGCAGATTTAGCTAGCCCAGTACAAGCTTCAGTGATACACCGACCATACACTGAAGCTATCCTCATAACTGTGGATATTCATCATCAGGCCACACAAGTTAATCTGAATAAAAGCTTCATCAAAGTCTAACTATTTTCATTATTCATTACAACATTTGTGGCACATATAGCATGTCTTTGGAATCCATCTTGAATGAAGATGCTATTTCACTGCATAGTGAGAATATAAGTGAGGTAAAAGTACTTTCTTGGGAGGCACATAGTTGCCAGTTGCAGAGGCCTTATGTACAATTTTGTGTGCATGAGAATCATCATTTACTTTAAGTAAAGCTTGTGCATACATGATAAAATACACTGTGGCAAAACTAATTACTGGTATACATCTGCCAGCTTGACAGCCCTTTTGCAAATATGGTGCTCTTTGTAAACTTGCTTCAAAATATACTATGTAATTATTATTATTGTTTTGTTTTGGTTTTTTTTTACATATGAATCATTGAATTTTGTTGTGATATTGTAAATGTGGCAATGAACCACCTGCATGTACCATTTAGGTCTCAAAAACAGCCAAGAGCCTTTGCTGCTTGTAACATGTCCCTTCCTACCACCTGATTGTCTTTCCAGCTTCAACTGCCTAATAAAAGTAGAAATTACACAAAAATAAGTCAAACCCATGCCTACTATATTTTGTAGGGAGCACAAAAAATAGCCGCCTCAGTCACCTCCACTGTGATACTAAATAAGTGGGTAGAAAATGTTCTCCATGTGTTCTTTTTGAATAGTCTTCTGCTCACTTTGAAAGTTGCAATTCTTTAGAACTTTTCTCTCAAGTAGTACCAGATACCAAAAATGACAGCAACTAATGATTTTTTACATTATTGAGTCATGTGTCCATCATTTTCTTGATTAATTGATTAGTTGTTTGGTCCATAAAATGTCAGGAAAATGATGGGAAAAGTTTATCACCATTTCCCAAAGCTCAAGGTGACATCCTCAAATATCAGGTTTGTCCACAACCTAAGACTATTCAGTTTACTGTCGTAGAGGACTAAATAAACCAGATAATATTCACATTTGAGAGGCTGAAATCATACATTTGGACATTTTCTCTCTAAAACTTGACTGAAAACAATTATTTTAACAGTTGGATCTATTTAATATTTGACAACTAATCAATGAATTGGTTAATAGTTGCAGCTCTAAAACCTATAAAAACAGCTGATCACCCATGAAAGGACACAAGTATCTGAGCATTGTATATTTTGAAAATTGTTGCAAACATGCAGTTTGTAAACAGATATGATCAGTTGTACTTGAAATAACTGCATTATACAACAACCCTTTTATCAAGCTAATCATTTAATTTGTATGAGGCTACTGACACACTTTAAGATGACATAATGTGACTTGTGTGTATGCATTCAACTACTAGTAAAGTCAAATAAAAAAAAATTACAGTAGAATCTAATGGATATGCTTGGCACACATGCCATATTCGATAAGATAAATAAAAACATTGCAAGATCCGTACGACATTAACACGTGTTTAATTTAACAATTTACAATCTGAGGAGAACGAAGGCATTACAAACAACAACAGAGAGGGGGGGACGAGGTGACAAGATCCATTGCTCCATCTTTACGGTGGCGATCTGGACAGCCAGTCAGCTCCCACAGGTCCCCTGGTAGCCGCTGCCAGCCTGGGCATGACTTTGAGCACATTGTCCATGTTGACTGATGTTCAGGTGTTGGAATCCAGGCAGGGAGAATGGATGAAGGAAGTGTGACAGTTGCACTTCAGCCTTAGATAACGCCGGGGCCGCGTCCTATTCCTCGTCTTTGTTCTCGTAGTTGTGCTTGATGTGTTTCCATAGTTTCTACAGTAAATTACACATTAGGTAACGTTAAACAGGTTGTATAAACCGATAGAAAAGAATCAACAAACAGATCTAAAAGTCGTGATTGGTCGGCTTAGCGGGCGAGCTAGCTTAGCTTGCTAACGATAGCACCGCTTCACCCTCTGCCTACAAGGTCAGGATAAAACAAGCATTAAAACACCAAATTACACGCTCACCCCGCGATTCATCTGCTCGAAAATCGCGTCGCCACCTTGATCGAATAGTCGCTCGAAGAAAACCGCTCCAACCATGATGGTTATAGCGAAAGTGGACGTTCTCCTGAAGAGCAGATTGTAGACGGACTTCGCCAGCGCCATGTCGGTGGTGTAATGCGCATGCGTACTGCGCGCGAGCGGATACTGAGGCAAACGCTTCCGCTCGAGAAATTCGTTGAACACTTAATGGCCCTGCAGAGACACCGTACTTGAGGATTTTGTTGTATTTTGTCTTTTTCAAACATGAAATTCCAAGCAGTAATCGCAGAGGAGTGCACTGTTTCGCCAAACGGTTTGTGGTCTTTATTGTTTAAATTCAGCGTACACAGGGTTTTAAAGCAAACGTTCATTGGCGTAACAACAAATGTGAGCGAGGTAGCAAGCTAGCTAACATCATGTCAGCGTTATATCACGTTACAATAACTAATATTTAACGACAGAGATATTATAATGTTTACTCAGGTTATCAAACTTCCCATTTACATGCTCACTACATTTCTTGCTGTTGTACCTTCAGACTTCGGGTGATCATTCCTAGAGTAGAACATGAAGTCATAGAATGGCATATTCAAAATAAAAGTTATGTAGAAAATAAAAGTCTTTCCTCAGTTGCTTTGGTGCATTTCTCAGATCACATTCATGCGGACGATTATGTACAACTTATTCTGTTTTTTTGTTTTTTGTTTTTTTTTTTTTGTTGTTGTTGTTGGGTAGTCTTACCTAGTCAAAGAAAACTAGGTATTAGTTCATTGCTTAACTTACTACATGCGAAATGTTTGAACCAGTTGTTGGAGTCTGTCAAGCATATTTTCTATACTTTTATATTACAGTTTTTGTGGTAATTGTGTGTAAAATTAATGAAGTGCTTTCAATGAGTATGTTTATTGAGATGTAGATGAGAATCTGCATATGCAGTTATGCCTATGGTTGTTTCTTATGTTCTAATTTTGTCTTTGTTTTCTCCTGTGTGCAATGCAGTGTTATTAAACAGTACTGTGTTTGTTATAATAATATTACAAACAGTAAAGGCCTTAATGTGAATCCTGTCCATTCTCTTGCAGTCTTCTCCATAATGTGTAACTTTGTAATGTTTACTGTAAATTGATATATGCCAGTAAAAGTGCAGCCTTGTGCATTTTAAATCATTGTCATCAAAACATTAGTTCACACCAGAAAATACTTAGAAATACACTGCTACATTGACAACATGGCTAAGCATTTTGACTATCTGGTTTGTAAACAATGACACAAGGATTTGTCATTCTGATGCACTGACATGTTCACTGACATTAATATTTACTTTTGAGAGATAAACTCAGGATTCTGAGCAAGTTACAGGCTTTTGCAGATAATCCTTTGTGTGGTGCCATTTTTACTAATTGTTTCAAGAAATGCTGTGACTATTTTGCAAATGTTAAAAATGATTCGAGAAATGTACCAAAGCACCTGAGAGAAGCTGTAAACGAGGCACATCCATTATTCCACCAGTAGATGGCAGCAAAAGAAAGCTACTAATACCTCTTGCCTTGTTTATGTTACTGCTCATGCTCCTGACAGTAGATATTAGCCTGGTTCCACTTTGTGCCTCTCGTGTCATCATTTTTAGTCCAAGGCCAATTCTGTAATTACATGTGTGACTTTTACATGAATGCAAAATTATTTAGTGCAAAAGTAAACAAACAAACAAATTACTGAGACCATGATTACTTTATGTAAATGTGGAAAGACTCAAGTCTCAAATGTCAAAACAGATCCATCACACAAAACAGATCTGTCAAATCAGATGAAGGGGCCGTGCATGATTACGTGTAAATTAGATCTGCAGTCTACTTCATACTGTGGTTTTTTGGCTTTTTAGTGCTGAAGAGTTATTTGAATTGTGGGTTAGTGAATTAAAAGGGAATTAAGCATATATTTAAAACCAATTTATTGTTTTCAGCTTTTTTAACTATGAGGGTTGCTGTCATTCTGTTTTAAATCACTGTAAATGAAAAATATTTGGATTTTAGACTGTTGGCCAGAAAAAACAAACAATTTGAAGATGTCGTCTTGGGATATGAGAAATTGTGACTGACATTTTTGACTATTTGCATTTTATAGACTAAACCATCACTCCCATTAATCAGAAAAATAATCAACACATTTATTGATGACTGTACATAAAAAGTTTGTTAGGAAAGTATTTGTGTTGTTTTGTTAATGAATCAGCTTGTGCGTAATGATGCTTAACATGGCAATGCTCACTCAATTGATGTTGTAGTATCACACAGAAACCATTTCAATTAGCACAGCAAGTCACTCACCATGTGTTGACAGAGCAGTTATGTCAAATTGTTTCATTTTCTATTCACTGTCTTTCAGAGATCTAAAAAGTGACATCTTGCTGCTTTGACCACAGAAACTGCACCATGGGGAAGAGATACTACTGTGACTACTGTGACCGGTCCTTTCAGGACAACATGCATAACAGGAAGAAACATCTGAATGGTGTTCAGCATCACAGAGCTAAAAAGGCCTGGTTTGACCATTTTAGGGGTGAGACTGCAGTTGCTCCTTAAAGGACCAGTTCACAAAAAAATGAAAATTGAGTCCTTATCTACTCATCCTCATGCCGATTGAAGGTCAGGTTTAGTTTTTTAGTTCACAGAACACTGCTGGAGTTTCACAGGAAAACGTTGTAGAATCTCCCAAACAATTCAAGTAAATAGTGAATGGCATGTTGGGGCTTTAGGAGACTTGGATTACACCGACAAGCAGTATGGAGACATTTTGTGTTTTTTGTTGTTGTTGTTGTTTTACATTTGAAAACTGGTCACCATTCACTCAAATTGTTTGGGAGATTCTGCAACACCGTTTTTCTATGAAACTCCAGCAGTGTTTTGTGGATTAAAAAACTAATCCGACATTCAATCTGCATGAGGGTGAGTAGATAATGACTGAATTTTCATTTTTGGGTGAACTATCCCTTTAAAGTTGAGAAGCGATCAAAAATGCCCTGTTAACCTTCTTAGATCACATCCCCAGCCATATATATGCCAAAAAATATCTTAAGAAATCAGTTCATATTTCAAAATCCAATCATGTTTTCCTCCTTTAAAACAGTATCACATGTGTTTACAGAGGCTTGAACCAACCAGTAATGTCATGACATCCACCCACCGATTTTCAGCTTTTAGCTGCACAAATCTAAGATTCAAGAAACAGAATAAAACACCTATCTGTTTCACTCTGAAATATGTCACGTTACAGAAGCTAGATACTCTCGAAATGCCTTTCACCTGTACTTTAATCCTTTGATCCTCCCTAAACTACATAAATTCCATGTTTATATTTTTATTTTTAATGATGTTTTAATGTAAATGTATTTTTTAACTAGTACATAACTAATACTAATACTATCTATTACAATGTATTATTTAAAAAGCTAAGTTTTAAATGAGATTTATAAGATTTTGACTGGAGAATTAATAAGCATGCACACATTTCATTGTGCTATCTTGGCTGTCCACCTGTTCATCACTTTGTGATGGAAGATTATTTTAACAACCACGGATACACTATAATTTTCTTTTTACAGACTCTTCAGCCATTTTGTATGACGAGCAAACAAAGAAACCCTGCAGGAAATTTCTCCAAAAAGGTAAGAGAACAGTTTAATCTTACATCTATCCAAAAACAAGGAAATTATATTAAATGCCTTTTGATAATCATCTTTTTTTCCACGTTTTTTGTGTGTTGTAGGTATTTGTGATTTTGGCCCTAACTGCAGGTTTTCTCACATGTCCGAAGAGGATCTGTTTAACTTAAAAAGACAGGTGGAAGGTAAGCTGTAACCAAACAGTAGTGCTGTCTACCACATGATTGAGAACCTCTAGAATGAATACATCAAAGACCCTCAACGCAATGTGCTGCAATTAATTCAGAGGGTGTAAGACATAACACACTTTATTTGTCATTCTCATCATTTAAAAAAGTTATGTTTGGTAACTCTCGGAGACCAGCAGCTATTGGAAACAAGATAAAAAAGTAAGAAAAACAACAAGATAAAGATAAAAACAAGAACAAGGATGAAACCAGATGAATAAACATGATAAGTATGATGAGGTAGTGTTATCTATCTGCTGTGTGTATTATAAATAATGCACTTGGATGAGGCAGGTAAACAGTGACAGTACAAAGTATAGAAGTAGTATAAAAAAAGTAGTACAAAAATGCAAAATAATACACATGATGTGAGCATAGATTAGATGGATTTACATTTACAAGCATAAATATTACAATGTATGTAAATGACTCTTTAATAATGAGGTGAACATTCAACAACTGGATTGTCATTGAATAGTATACAAGTATAAAATACAAATTGTCAAGTACATTTAATCCAGATTACTGTGTGAATGTGTTGATAGGATTGAGATTTTATTTCTTTCAGATGAAAGGCAGCTCAGAGAGGACTCTGTAGACAGCATCGTGCCTGAGCGAAGCGTAGAAGAATGGCTCACTAGAAGGGAAAAGAAGCAGTCTGCCCTCACCACCAAAGGGTAGGCACATTCATTTTTGTCTATCATACATGGTTAGCATGACTAATGGTGATTTCTGTTGATGTAGAATTCAACTATTCAATTATTTATCCCTGCAGAGATCAAAAAACTAGGGAAGACAGTGAAGAGGGCCAAGACGAAAGTGACGTACCTCAACAGCTCCTCTCAATTCCTGACCTTCCACCCTCTCTTCTACCTCCTCCTCCAGGCGGATGGAAGGTCAAAGTGAACACAGAATGGGGTTGAGCGATATTCACTTTGTGGTGCAAATCAGCGCTAAGTGGATATGAGACATTGATAGAAGGAGGAATGCTACAGAATACATATGTTCTTAAGAGATGGTCTCACGTTCGAGCATCAAGGTCTGTCAGTTTGAAGCGAGGTTTTCAGTTCATACTAAAAATCTGTTTTTGCTATTTCTCATTTTAAAAATGGGAATAAAACATTTATTTTGTATGCTGCATAGTATGTAGGTCATGTTTGTTTTATTTAGAATTTACGCTATTAATTTATTGGATCATACTGTTGCAAGTTTCTTTTGTGAGAAATGAAGTTAACAGTAAAAAAAACCCTGCTGATTTCAACTGATTAAAAAAAAATTGTATTTACATAAAACACACATTTTTAAAACACAGCGAGGCAAATCCCAAAATAAACTTCAGTGAGACTCTTCTAAGGAGCCACCTTTGACGTCATGAAGTCCCGAAAGGAATGAAGGATTGCTCAGCAGATGGAAATAATTTTTTATTTATTTTAATCCTGTGCTGCCGCATCACAGGGGAATCACTGATCTGACTAAATTTTATTTCTAACCCAGCCACTGGAAAACACCATTTTACTTCCTAAATAGTAAAGATGACAAACCAGTGATCTGGATTTAATTTCATCATGAAAGTTTTTCTACCTGGGAAGTTGTGTTAATACAGGTTTATCAACAAGATTCATGCTGATCCCGGATTTGTGACTAATGGTTTTATAATTGTCATTAACCTTTTTGAATCCTCAATTAGGGCTGTTCCCTCTCAAAGGGAGTTATGCTGAGATGTATATACCTTAACCTGTTTTCACATCTGTTGTGTATTAACAGCAGAATCCTCATTAAATTGTGTTTTTATTCTGTTTTGTATCATTTTGTCAAACTCTTATTCTGCTGTCTTGGCAGGGCATCCTGTGTAAACGATGTCTCTTACTTAAATGGGATTTAAAGGACCAGTGCGTAAGATTTACAGGGATTTATTGGCAGAATATTGAAAAATTTAATGTGATATTCAGTATAGTATATTCCATTAGTGTATAGTCACCGGAAAATAAGAATCATTGAGTTTTTGTTGCCTTAGAATGACCCATTTATATCTACAGAGTGTGTGGCTCCTCTTCCATGGAGTCTGCCATGTTGTTGTAGCCCTGAACGGACAAACCAAACACTTGCTTTAGATACAAACTTTAATGCTTTGTTCAAGTTTCATGGACACCATGAAGGAGGAGAGTGTGACGATGTTCACTGCCAGATGCCAGTAAATCCTACACATTGGTCCTTAGACCCCTCTTCATACCTTGTTTAAGGCACGCTGGGTGTTTCTGACTATGAGTGGTACTGTGGAGCTATGCCTTTACTTGAGGTTCCCCATTTTGTTCACATCACACACTTTCCTTTATCACTACTGGCCAACAAAGACAGTGAGAAAAAAGATTGATAAAAAAAAAGTGTATTCTTGTTAGACCACAAAAATACACAAAAGACATTCTGATGAGAAACACTCAATGTAAACATAACTTGTTTGTTTACAAGAAAACTCCATAACATACCTTTAAATAAAGCTTAAGCTATGAAGGTGGTGAGTTCAATAACTAGTTATCAGCCATATTTAAAGGTAGAATGAGTAGGATTTGTGAGTTGCTGTGTATAAACACAACAAAAAGATAGCTAATTGTTGAGTCTTATTCTCAGGACATCAAATATTGACGTTTTGAGTTGGTAAAGTGTCCTGAGCACAGCAAAACAGTGAGAAAATAAGATGGGGTGGATGTAGGGCGGGGTGTCTGGGGATGCTGGTGCTGCCACACACTTAGGATGGGTTGCGGGGAATGACTGAGAAAGATTACTGCTGTATGAGTTTATGCGTTGTTTTTTTGGAGGGGGTAAATCCTTCATAGTTTTCCTTAGTATTGAGCTTGTGGCTTTATTTATTGCTGGATCTTCTGGCCCTGTAATCCCCTTTCACACTCACTCCTCTCTGTAGCAGTCATTTGTATCTATTAAATCTCACTCTACTTGTAGACAATCAATAGTTCAAATGCTCATTAAGGCAACTTTGGATCTTATCATGCTCTCTGAAGCTTGTTTGGTTCTCTCTTGTGAATAATTTGGGACCTCAAATGGCACCTTGATAATTTGACACAAGCAGTCATGACTTGAATCTAATAACGCTGAAGAATATGACACTACACCTCCTTATCCCGGACCTAATCCTCTTACATCTTAAATATTTCATGTCCATTGCTGCTGTGCTCACTACCCTTTCTTGTTAGCCTTCAGTTTACAACTTCAGTAATTCTTAATTCCAAAACCCAGGCGCTTGTATAAATGCCACTACATAAACTGCACCACTATATAGCTGCAAGGAAATCGTCTTTCCCTCTCTGCAGGCTGTGTGCTGCTGTGCTCTGTCACTAATGCGTGCTTAACATGCCGCATGCCGCACCGTCAGGGCCATCACACCAACACGTCCTGACTGTTCTCCCCTCTGATCTGAAATTGTTGAATGAGGAAAGAATTCAGAATTTCACTCTGTTTCCCTGAAAAGCATCCACACCCAGGCCTGCTCTTCCTCTCTTTTATCCTCTTTGTACTCGACATTAGTGTTAACAATGTGGTGTAAATGCACACATTAAATGGCCCCTTTTTTTTGAAGACATGTCTAATTCTGCTTTAATTTGCAACCAATGTCACATTTCAAAACAGTAAACAACAAAGAGTCGGCTCATTTTTAATGCCTTTGTCTTTTATTGGACTACATGCATCTAGACACCACTTACATTAGTGTATAACTGATGCAGTAACCTCTACATGTGCAGTAACAGTTACAGAAAGAAAACAGTGCTGAATATTCTCAATCTAGACATTAAAATTACTTGTAATGTCACACAGCAGGATGGTACAACAAATATTAACTGGAAAGTTAGAGAAACTTTTATCAAGACCATGGGGGACAGAAAGATAATACATGAATACTTATTGGTACTGGGATTACTGGTGAGTCATTTGAATTCAAAAATACATTAAACATTAGATTCATTTTTGTCAAAGGTAATGATTTTGTAAAATGGATTTCCCATCTTTCTAAAACTCTGTCTAAAGCTACTTAAAGTCAAGGCATGAGAGTGCAGTTTTTACTCCAAATGACAAAGGCACAGAACAGAAGACGTCCACAGTCCAAATCAAATTCATAATAACAACAATTAAGACAAAGTGTACATAAATCTGCTCATTAAAACACTAACATACAGATTAGGACACAATATTTGCTTATATGTCTTAAAGACAAGATCTGACACAATAACTATATTTTACATTCACACAAAACCCCATACCTTACATGATATGTTCACATGAGGAGGTAATGCAATGCCATATAAGTAGTTCATACATAAACAGCTACTATACACGAAATAAAATATCAGTTTTATTGCCAGAATGATTTCCATACTTTTCCCTCTTGTGATATAGCTTTGATAAACTTTAAGATAAAAAGAGCAAGAAAAAATATATAGCATTTTGTAAAACTTGTCAAATCTGACAAATATTTGTTAAAGAAAACATTCTGAAAAATGAATCTTAACAAATCAGAAAAGTTAATGTAAGTGCATGGTCTTAATACACACAAGAACCTGTATCTGAATATGTCCAGTCAACCTGGAAATTATACATCAGAAACCTGATTTTTTTTTTTTGTATATTTTTTGGATTGTTTTATACAAAACATTATGCTTACATTCATAATAAAATCACATAGATTTAATGTATCACTTTCAAGTAAGAAAATATAAGAATGTTATAGTTTAAACAATATGTTGTTTTGGTGGTCCATGTAAAAGCCAGAAAACAACTTTTTTCATGATATGTTAAATTATTGTTCACAGCATACTGCAAAGTGTTTAGTGTTTTGATATCATCAGCACATCCACAAAAATTCGACATTTAGAGGAAAATGTCAAATACTGAGATTTTTTTTTTGCAATGATCACTATACAAATTGCATAATTATTTGAATACATACATCAGAATTCAAAATTTGATCTCACATAGAACACACAATTATCTCTAGTTTAATGTACATGCAGGTGTGTCGTGTGAATTGGATATTCTTCATTTGATATAAATATGACAGTTAACACCTAGTTCTTTTGTTGAAACGCAAACTTGTGGTGAATTTGTTCACAGCTGGTAGCTCAGTTCATACAGCAGTTCAGTTCAGCACTCGTCATGACTCATTGTGGTGCCTGCACAGACTTGAGATATGTAGCAACATTGTGCATGCATCACGACAGACGGAATGTGAAACGCTTGTTTTAACAGATGTGTGATGGTCGAGAGATTAAAGAGATGGTTCAGATTATTTGAAGTGAGGTTGTATGAGGTACTTTTACATAGTCAGTGTTTTTTCCTGCAGTCAATGGCCACCAGTTTGGAGAAGCAGCAGCAGTACTGGTGTAGGAAACTAAGCTGCTGCCGACAGGGTCAGCAACAGAATACATTTTAGCCACCTAAAAAAAATCAGTATCAGTTTAGGTGTATACTATATCACATTGCAGTTTGACAGCCCTTTCCAACAGGACACTGTTGTTATACAAGCAAAATATTGCTCTCTTGGTCAACCAGGCTCCTTTTGCAAAAACAGTAATTTTATCTTGCAGAACAATGGACTTGCTGGTCGGCCACTTGCTCCATTAGTTAGCTTGTTTGTGTCACTGTGTGACTTCAGTGAATCAAAACTAACCTTTTAAAACACAGATGTCACACAATAATACAAACAAATTAACTGATCGAAGCAGCAGTAGACCAGTAACTCTTGTGTTCTGTGAGGTAAAATTGCTGATTTTGACAGTGGAGTTTGGTTGGTTTGGAGACCAATATTAGGCTTCTATAATTGCAGTTTCCCATCGGAAAAAGCTGTCTGACACTTAAACTGATTTTTTTAGTCGGCTAAAATATGTTTTGCTGCTGACCCAGTCCACAGCAGGACATTGCTTAGCTTCATAATCCTGCCCCTGCTCCTGGGCACGTGCCACCTGCCATCTTTTAAAAGTAAAACAGTTCCTTGTACAACCACATTTCAAATAATCTGAACTATCACTTTAATTTTCTGAAGTCTTGAAATCTGGTCTTTTTGCATAAATACCCATGCAGACACTCTTGTCTGATATTTCTTCAAGGGATTTGGGGATTTCCTTCTGTGTCCTGCTGCTCTTTATTGGATTTTACCGTTCACCGGGAAAACAGCAGTTTGATTTACAAATCAATCCCAAGCTGCTCAGCCACAAAGGCTCACTGTGAGCTTTAAAACAAACCCATTAATTTTTTAGAAAAGCGTGACATCTTTAGAAATGGACTGTGGGATTTCTCTGCAGATCAGCTGACAGGAGTTCACAGACTGTGTCCATCCACATGTCAGTCAGTCCCTCTCTTTTTTTCCATCTTTCTTTTCGGCAGTGCTGTCCAGCATGTTCCTGTGCTTGTTCACCAGTTTATTCCAAATGTTTTTTTTGTACTTCTCATCGTCATAGTGGAAAAGTTTGGCATTTTTCTTCTTGTCATGTGTTAACTTGTAAATATCATGTGCCTTTACGTCAGGTTAAGCTGAGCTGGGTCTTATTGGAAAATAACATGATCCTTTACAATATATGAAACAGTTGATGTGGTATTTAATGAAAATAATTTGCATGATTTCATGACACCCTCTGCATGTTTTGTATAGCATCACATTATTTTAAGACCAAGAGTCATAGCAGAGCTTTGAGCTAAATGCTAATACTAGTATAGCAAGCATGGAACAAGTGAGGCGTCAGGACTTTCTGCCAGAAAGACTTTTCTGACAAAAATCTCCTGTCAAAAGCCCAGAAAACCTTCAGCTAGAAGGGGATTTCTGGTAGAAAGGCATTGGGAAGTCAGGTCAAAGTCAGTCATCGGGAGCAAGCCCAGGGTCCCATGTGAAGCTTATTGTTAACTTATTATTATTAGACTTAGTTGACTTATTATCTGTCACCATTTGGTGAGATTTAAGAAACAAAACTATACTAACATACTGATGTTTAGCAGATGTGAGCATGCTAACATTTGTTAAGTCGCACTAAACACAGCAACTACAGCTGCGGCTGAATATCATTCATTTTACATGAATGTGGTGATAAACCAAAGTTTTGGACACAATAAAATTTTACCCTCTGTTGGCGAAAATTTAAGGGACACCAAAGTGATTACAGTTATTTGTGGGGAGCATGAATGTCTTTCATTCATGGACATCCGGGCAATAGTTGTTGAGACATTTCCCTCAACACGACAAATGTTGACCACATGCTGATGCAAGAGGAAAAATCGGGGGATCACCAAAGTCACTGGGATGCATCCTCAGGGAACCATAAATGCCTGAACCAAATTTTGTATCATTTCATCAAAAAGGTCAGTGGGATTCATTCTGTGGGAACCATGAGCATCTGTTGATTGAGATATTTCAGTCTGGATTGAAATGGAGAACCGATAGACTGACATTACTAACCCAAAAGCCATTAATCTAGCATGGCTCAATATGTTTTCAGTAATGATAAATATTCTATTCAACAACAACAACTGAATTAGTGGGGCTACTTTTTTGATATAAAAAAGATATAGATCACAGATGATGCTGGTTTAGTAAAGTATGTTACAGTCAGCTGGATGTGAGCTTGACTTCTGGACTGGAAATATTGGAACTAACATAGAGACATAAAAGAGACACATTATGCAGAACCCAGTCATTTATCCTTATGTTTTACTATGTGATTTAAAACTACTTAATATGTAGCCCATCAACACTTTTGTATTGCTTAATTACTATCATCAGGACTATCATTACTTCCAAACGGCAGAGCTCTCATCAACAACATTAATTGTTTTGCTATATTAGACACAGCACAGCTATTACTACAGCACATACTGTACACTGAAATACTGAAGTCCTCTACAGTCATCTTATTTCTTAGAAAATGTCAGAAATTTGAATCAATGTGAATCTACTGTTTTAGAATACTAATCAGCCCTTGAAATGTCTTTCTATTATTCCATCTTTTTTTTTTTTACTGGTATGCTGTGATTAGTGGCCATACAAAACCATTGCATGACATCATTTCATCCGTTATAGAGGGAAGCTTTGATAGCATCACTGTGGGTGTTGAAAACATTGAACAAAACCAAAAACAGTCAAGTATCTTGGTTGATGTTTGCTTATTCATTGTCCGTCCTTTAATCTCTTTGTATCCAGCTGGAAACAAGCGTTTACTTCATTCCTCTGCGGAGCATTTGATTCGCTGCAATGAGCATAACGCTGATGATGAATGCAATGGCGAAGGCACAAATCAGGCTTTTACGCACACATGTGTGTTTTTCCTGTTGTGTTGGGCTTGCTGTGGAAAGATTTTGAAAAGATTATTAGCACATCTGAATGTCTTAAAAGGACAGTTCACCCCCAAATCAAGAATACACAGTTTTCCTCTTACCTTTAGTGTGATTTATCCATCTAGATTGTTTTGATGTGAGTTGGTGAGCTTTGTAAATATCAGCTTTAGAGATGTCTGCCTTCTCTTGAATATATATTTAAAATATTCAACACCAGTGTCTCTTTTCAGAAATCATGACCCAGTTACTCAAGATAATCAGCAGACCTTGCTGTGAGCAGTTTCATGTAGGAACTGTCTTCTTTCTACCAAATTACACCTGCCGACCGTATCCCTTTACAGAAGGAAGCGTGTATCTACTCATGGAAAACGAGCACAAGCCTCTTATTATCTACAACTTTTAGCTTAGCTGGAAAATGTGTTTTTAGCTTTTTAAGAATCAACAAAACACATGAAAGAGAGTGTTTTTTAATTAATCTCACTGTTGCAAAGTTTTACATTCTTTAATGTAAATTAGTAAAACCACACTTTCATGTTTTCAAGAAAGGGACAGGGCATTATACTGAGACAAAAACTTAAGCAAAGAACAAGAAAGCTATTAAAACTGTGAATTTGCACACACCCAATTTAATGTTAGGTTCCTTTTTATGTATTATGTTGACCTCTGGCGTGTTTTGTGCTGCCTTATTACTTTTATTATTACTATTAGTTATTATTTTTCCTTTTTTCTTTTTGTTCACTTTCTTACTCTTCATTCATTTGCCTATCTGTATATTCTCATACTATCTGTGCAAACTGAATTGTTTGTTTAAAAGAAGTTAACTATTTAAAAAAAGTTGCAAAAAAGGAGATGCACAATTCACTCTGTGAAACAAAGTAGTTCCTACATGAAACTGCTCACAACAGGGTCTGTGGATTATCAAGAGTAACAGGTCATTTCTGGCAAGACACACTGCTGCTGACTTTTTCAAATGTATTTTTTGGCACTTTGAGCACCACAAGCCGAGTGCCATCTAGTTCCATTATATTATAGAGAAGCAACATCTCTTTCCAGAAATCATGACTCAGTTACTCAAGTTAATCTATAGACCTTGTTGTGAGCAGTTGAACTTTTTTCCTCCTACCAAACTACACCTGCCAACCATATCACCATGCAGATGTAAGCATGTATTTACTCACTGATGCAGACATCTACTTCCAATAACTGAAAAACTCTGCAATTCACACCAAAACTAGCACTACAGGTAAGAGGAAAAATATGTACCCTTGATTTTGGGGTGAACTGTTCCTTTAACAGAGTTTTTAAAAATGCCTGAACAATGTGTGAAATGTGTATACAACGTACTGTCAATGTCCACATGGGACTCTGGACTGTTCAGGTGGCTCTCCTCAGTCATGATGATGTTCTCGATGTCTTTCATGGTGAGGTGGTCACGGAAAGTGTCGTAAAGCAGTCTCTTCAGCTCATCCACAGTCAGTTTCTGCATGTCGCACTGGGAAGACAGAAAACACAGAGAGGGCTCTAATTAGCAGAGGAAGAACTTATGTCTCAATACTCTGTAGGTCAGCAATAAATAGCATTAGTACAGGAAAGCTCCTGGCTACGCAGCGATGTGAATATTCACTGGGCTATTGCTTCAAAACGGTAAATATTTTCAGTGAAATTAGATGGTGATTATGCAACTAAATGCAAGGAAGGAAAGAAGGTACTGCATGTAACACACTGTAATTACCTCAGTGGTGTCAAGGCTATTTAAAATTCAAAAACTTTACTTTTTTAGTAAAGTCAGAGAAGAACATCAGAATATAATATATAATGTCATAATAATGGTAGAATTAGTTCTTTAAATGATGAGGCATTTAAACAAGTAAGTTTTGTATTGTAATTTTAATTGAAACAGATGGCTCTTTATCACAAACAACAGAAACGCCAGAGGGGAAACTCACTCAAAAGAGGAAAGAGGATGGATTAATGAATACTGATAGACTTGATTGATGATACTGATGACAACACATACCTTCCAAAACACTGAATCAAAGTCTGCTCCGTGGAACTTATCCGGCATTCCAGCACAAGAGAGTTTAGGGCCGAGCAATGTGACAAATTCTTCAAAGCCAACTTGACCATCACCTGATGAAAAAGAGAGGAATATAAACATGTCATTGTACAACTCGTGTTGGATTATGTCCAACTGAGCGAAAGAGAGAGAGAAATGTACCGTCTATATCAAGTCTTTGGATGATAACCTCCAGCTCCACCTCATTGGGCATGTAGCCCAGTGAGCGCATGGCCATCCCCAACTCCTGCTTTGAGATGAAGCCATTCCCATCTCGGTCGAATACTTTGAATGCCTCACGAATCTCTGTTGGAAAAAAGGAGGGCAGAAATTGTATGAGTGAGGAAGGAGGAAGCATAGCACAACAAGAATGTTTATATAGATATATCATTTTGAGCAACAGCAGTCGGCTCAGTTGAACATGTTGATTTGTGTGTCTATTACAAATTTATAGCAGTTTAAAGCTACAAAAAATGTGCCTGTGTTGAACAGAGAATATCAGGTGGTTAAACTGGGTCTTAGCTCAAAAAGTATAATTTTCTTTTTTCTTAAATGTTTATGTATTGAGAAAAGGAGGCATGCCTGTATATTTAGCATTGAAGAGTGCAATGGCCTTCAAGGATAAGTCTGGTAATATTTTATTTTATATTTTTCATTATGGTCTGTCATTCCCATGAAAAGATCCCAAACAACAGTGATCCTACTTAAGTATTATCTGTGTAGCCGAATCCTGATATACTGTAGCTGATTAATTAGCCATGTTCATCCATTACAATGAAAATTGTGGTTTATTTTGAGCAAATCTTACATACACTGTGCTTTACATTGAAAATATTTCCCCCAGAATGCACTATTTATTTCTGTTTGAGTTGTATTTTTAGAGATTTCAATTTTTTTTTAGGACCAAATGGACCATGAAGAGTAAAAGACAGGTAAGGACATCCAAAATGCTAACACTGTACTTAAAGTTCCATATTTAACATACAGTATACAAACATTTGAGACATTGTTTATATAATACACTATAATGTCACAGTATGCAGGTATAAGGACATTTTTAAGTGTTTATTAAAGTACTGAAATTGAAAGCATTTGCAGCTTCTCATACAAGGACTTCTTTTATATTAAGACAACTTTTATTTTATGATATTGTCATTCATCATGTGTTTATACACCAGCTGACGGGTGCCCGCCGTCAAAAGTAATGACACACCAATCTTCGGTTAGAGCAGGGAGTTTGATCACTTCAGCACAATGGACAGACACACACAGATGTGTCATTTGAATATTTCACCCCATGGAGAGTGATAGTGACCATCTTAGTGGCACAGGGAGAGATAGAGAGACGGTATTTGATTGCTTCCAAATTGAAGAGACAGAGACACTGTAGTTGAATACTTCAGCATCACAGACAACCCTGAAACCAGTCCCCTCAGTCAGCTGATTATAAAACTAAACAACCAGGCTCCCATCAGCACTGTTTCAAAACATCACAGCAGAATAAAACAAATTCAGTGAAAACACCCCTTAACAGAGAATATAAATTGGTTGAATATGTCCACTCTGTTGCAGATAGGAAACTATTAATACCGACCAAATACAGGATCAGTGACCACTGCCGGGGAATAGAAAAAGATGTGTGTCAACAGGGGAGATAGAAACCTCCTCCTCCACTGTGAGAAGTTCTCGTCATTAAGAGATTTTCAGTGCAGAGAAATAGCCAAAAAGATACAAAACTTCGTTAACTCCAGAGAGAAACTGGCAGTTTTCCTGGGTGCCCAGTTGAAAGTTTCAAAGCCATTGAGAGAGACTGTGGTTAAATGTTTCAGCACCGTGGAGAGACACAGAGACACTGTAGTTAAATATTTCAGCCCCCTGGAAAGAGACAGAGAGACTGTAGTTGAATGTTTCAGCACCGTGGAGAGATACAGACAGACTGTAGTTAAATGTTTCAGCACCATGGAGAGAACAGAGAGACTGTAGTTGAATTTTCAGCACCTGGAGAGAACAGACAGACTGTAGTTAAATGTTTCAGCACCTGGAGAGCACGAAGAGACTGTAGTTGAATGTTTCAGCACCATGGAGAGAGACAGAGAGACGTAGTTGAATGTTTCAGCACCATGGAGAGGGACCAAGAGACCGTAGTTGAATGTTTCAGCACCGTGGAGAGAGACAGAGAGACTGTAGTTGAATGTTTCAGCACCATGGAGAGGGACAGAGAGACTGTAGTTGAATGTTTCAGCACCATGGAGAGGGACCGAGAGACTGTAGTTGAATTTTTCAGCACCATGGAGGGAAAAGAGGACCTCTTCATATGTATTAAAATGGAAGAGAGACAGAGAGTGCCGTAATTAATGTTTAGCTATTCCATGGTATACAGACAAGGTACGTCAGTTTAAATTTCAAATATAGTGTAACATAGATTGACCGTTATTAATTTTTTCAGCACCGTGGAGGGAGAGACTCTCTCTCCATCCTAAGCTGTATTAAAATAGATAAAAAGAATGAATAGTGTGCCCCCTGTGTACATTAAGATTTAGTCTATTCTGTTTCAGGTTTATTATCAGCACAAAGGTAGGTCAGTTTATAAATTATCAAATTATAGTGTACATATGAATTTACCTGTCCTATTATATTATAAAATGTTTTTTTCTGATGAGATCCTATGGTACACATTCCTTGTTCGCTGTAGATGTAAACTAATAGACACCGTCAGATCCAACACCTGTTACAGTGGCCATAGCACAATTGGATGTGACAGAAGGCAGTGAGCAGGTTCATATGTTTATAATTAACAACAACTTTTGGTAAATAATCCATAAACATTGCCATTTGGCTCCTGTCCTCACCCTGCATCACAGTATTCCGTTTGAAGTGGTAAAAAGAGCAGTTGCACATCAAAGGCAAAGAACCGCTGTGGTTCTTTTTGATGTAGATCCTCATATATACAAGACTCCTCAATATTTGCCAGTAGTCACGTGTCTTTGGATAAAACAAGACAGCCAATTAAAAAAATCTGAACCTGTGGAATATGAACGTATTCATGAACAATGCTAGCCTGATAGACCAGAAGCAGAAAAGGAAATGTGTTGAGAATAAAAAGGTTAATCAAAATTGGAGTAATTGACAGTTGCTAAACCATCCAGTCCCACTTACAGGCCTCATGCTATGTCATCAATCTTCATGATATCTTCATTTAAACTTCATATGGGTTGAAAGCATGCGATCATACTCAGTGCTTCTAACATGAAGAACTCATTTGCATGCAAGTATGTGATTGGGCAAGCAATATCTTTAATTTGCATGCAAGCCCATGAGTGGACAAGCACTGACCATCCATCTTGTATACATGGATGACTGAGAGACTGCAATTTACAAGTGATGGCAGTCCATAGCCTTGTAGTAAAATGGAAGAAACTATCATAAGAGGCCATCCTCTTTGGTGCATTCATTGAGGTCCTTCTGAACAAGTGACACTGTCTGTACCGAACCTTGACATATCAGACACAACATATTTGTCTAAATTACAGCCAGCGGTGCTGCTTGAGTTTTGTTATCTTCCTCCAGCACCACCCTAGATTCAATGTCATGACCCCTGGTGCCTGTGACAAATAATGAATTCACAGAGCCAGCTGAGCAGTGGCTGGACTACTGATTGTTTCACACCATCAGGAGTGAATATTTAAAAAATGTACAGATGCAACCACGAGACACACAACTCTGCCTTTACTTCTCTGAATAGGTAGAATACTTCTCTGAAAAGGCAGTCAGGCAATTCATTGGAACGTCATCTGTATCATCTGGTTTTAAAAGATAAAATTTCCATAATATATCTTCTTGACATAGATAATGTGTTAAAGGCTTGCCTGTTTTGTTTTAAGATGCAAATTCACAAAAATGTTGCTCTCTTTTCTCTATTAAGCACTTTTCTCCATCACAGTTGTTTACCTCAATTATGTGTTATTTAATTCTAATATAGGACATATGTTTAGAGTTGATATTCATAGAGACATTTATTTACCAAAATTTTATGTCAGCAATATGGATATTTTCATTTTCAATGAGCCACTGTATAATAAAGGAAAACGCTCCAACAGGCTGTGGTTAAGAATGATTTTAGTACAGTTGATGGATGTTGTTAGGCACAATGTGAAGCACAAATATATACATAAATACACAAATATACACTGTATAAACACGGATCACTGAGCATTAACATCAACAACATAACTGCTAAAACTGTAGGGTTGTCTCGACACATCAGATCTGAATACAGTGAACGGGCCGCATAGTCTATTTAAAGGTCCTGGCTTTGTGTCTTGACCTTTCCAGCTCTTTAATTTCTCTATCATTAATTTCAGCACATCCGCTTTCTTTTTCATCCTCTTTCTCTATCCTGTCCATCTCTTTCAGTCACTTAGCCCACCCGGTAAATCAAAATTCCCAACAAAATCTGTCATTTTGAAACACAGTGATACCAATGTAACGTGGTCACAGGTGAGTGTGTATTTTACCACGGCTTCAAACATTGCTTAGCATCATTATCCAGGACCTCAACTATCCATTTTATAAATTCATTTATATTAAAATGCAGAGAGAAGACACATCTGAATACAGTACAGCCTTGAAAATACACCTCGGATACAGTCTCAACAAAAACTGATCATTATAAGCTTCACAAAGGTCCTTTTGTATTTATAATTAATATTTTTATTAACTCATGAATGTCACAATACGTATGAATAAATAATTTTAAATACATCGTTATATTTTCTAGGACAATAACAATGCATAGCCCTTTTACACACACCTGCAAACACACAATCATAAAACAGATTAATTTAGAGACAGATGACTATACATGTGATACTACAGAATGGCTACCATTGTTTTTTTTTTTTAAAAAACAGTGTTTTTAGAAAACCTTCAACAGACTAGGCTTTTGTTCCACTGCGAGTCCTTGGTCAGAGCTTCAAAGTAACCTTGTACTGCTCTGAGGGTGCAACAGCTCAGCTGTCTAAAGTCTGGGCCAGGCCATGAAAATCCTTGTATTATATGTAATCACAGAATTTCTTTAAAACAGCGTATTTCCCCTGCAGCAGCAAGCAATCAAGGTCTCTGTGACTAAATTTTTCAGTGTTAATTCTGCTCGGAGCAGAAGTACAATTTTGGTGGTTTTACTAAATTACCAACTTGTTTTATCACCATTAAACAAGTCATTAATAGTGGTGTGAAATAAGTTATTGCTCATGTCAGTGACTGTAAAAATGGTGTCAATGGCTAAAATATTGTGACACACCAGTCATAAAAGATGTTAGAGTGTCTGTAGTCTTTGAGCTTAATGGCATTGACGGTAACAGTGAGTCAAACACAATACGTCATCAGTGTTCAGAGTCGAGCCAAGGGTAAAACATGGTCACTGACGGATGTGTCCAGAATGGCAAATATGCTCCACCAGATTTAACTAATTGATTGTTATTGTTCGAGTTAGTTCATGAACAATAATAATCATATTGTGCAAATACAATAATTATGACAGTTAAGAGAATTTGTTGTTATTTGGTTTAGGCAGATCATAAGAAGTTGATACGATGACAGAAACAGCATTTTATGGGACAGTTGTTTACAATAAAAAAGAATGAGGCATTTATTTCAGTGGGTAGGCTCACAAAAATTACAGCAGGTTTTCTGTGATCAAATGTTTTATTAATTCAAAATTTTGGAAAAGACACTATAATAAACACGCTATAATGGCACAATAATAAAAGTAATTATGAGCCAAAGAATGACAGAGCAAAATGACAACAGGACAAAAACAAAGACAGGGTAAAAAAAAAAAAAAAAAAAAAAGGATCAATGACTGCAAATTGGAACATGACCAAGTAAAGATGGCCATGTCCGCTGTTTCAATTTTTCAGCCACTGATGCCCACAAACCAATACCAGACTCCTGAACTCCAATCACACAAGCAGTGGCTACCTCCAAGTAAATTACAACAAGAACTGTGAGAAGCCAGTCGTTCACTGAGAGCTTGTCAGGGTGTTTCCACCTCGTAGCAACCAATTTCTTTGCTGCAATGAGGCCAGCAAGACTAAGTCTTTTGTGGTAGCCAGGAGTCGCCAGTTGAGATTAATTGTTCAGGAGTAAAGCAGTTACCTATATGGGCATAGTCGAGGAGAACATATCTGACAACTTATAGGAAACAGCGTTCCAGAAAAACGAGTGTTATGGCCCCAGGGCCTCTGCCAGGACTTGCTGTTGTTGTATTGTTGCCGTGTTTGTTTAATCTCAAGTTATATTTGCAGAGTTCTTTTCCTGTCTGCTTCCTTTGTTAAAATGATAAAGTTTTGTTAGGTTTGTTAAATTAACTTAATCTTTGTTAAATAAAATTCCTTTCTTTAAGTTAATCCTTCACACATGCGTCCTTCATTCTCTGTGGTATCAGAGCTGGGCCAAAACAAACTGGGGGCTCCTTCCGGTTTGAGAATTAGACTGATAGCAGTGTTCACAAGATGCGTTTTGTGTTAAAGCATCAGTTAGTGGTGTTTTCTAGTGTTATGTCGAGCGCTTTGTTATGAGTTCACACCTTCCCTAGAAGCCAACAGGAGGGTGACAGCAGTGGTGGGTTCTCCAGATGGTGACATCAAATCTGCAGATTCTCTTTTTTGCGCTCAGCGCGGATGCTTGCGTAGGGAGTTAAGGAACAGTTTTTCCTGGCATTTTCTTATTTGTCTGGTGTTGTGAGATGTGGGATCATTTCTGTGCAAATTTGTTCTTTGCCGCAATATAGTCATGGGACAATGGAAGGGGGGCAACAGGCAGGCTTTCCCAAAACATATGCAGGAATGTACCAAGAGCCCGGAGGGATGTTAGGGTTAGAGTTAACTTCTTAATTGGCCTGACCATTACAAAATGCAGTATTGCCAAGCACATTCAGAATACAAAATACATAATATGATTCACCAATTCAAATCACAACCCATGATGTAACCACCAGACAAAGTCATCAGTCAGCATTCATCAATGCAAAAAATTCACATGACACAGTGGATTCAACTCCGGCTACAGCACATAAATGAACAGCTCAGGACCTGTCAGATACAAATCTGATGAAGGCAGCACTGTTTGCTGAACACTGCTTTATGGATGATCCAAACAAATGTGCATGTGTGGTGAGAGTAGCTACCTTTCTGTAAACCAATGAATAAGTATTCTGTACGTCTGGTGACAGGTGCTGCATCATCTTAAAAATGGATTTGAGGTTTATCCAGGGCATGTTATCCATACAAATACCTCTGGAACCAAAGCTTTTCATACTAAGTTTATATACAGCTAATCATAACACTAGAAGCAGACAACAATTTTTCAAGATTTTTTTTTTTATTGTTCTATCAAGGAGAAAGGTCAGTAGGTTGAGTATAGGTAAATGGATTTCTGAATTATCAACAACTCTGCCCTTACATATGGTGCAAGGGTAATAAATCACACTTTCATAACATCTAGGGTCCTGCCATATGTTATCTTGAGAAAACAGACTTAGCCTACATGATGAGTAGCTCTCTGGAATGTCTAAACCTGTCCAAGGTTTGTATGTGTTTGTTTTTTTGTCTGTTCAACCAACAAAATTATCTGTCTCTGTCTCTGAAGTGGGCAATTGGCCATGCAATTGTTGCGCCTTCAAAGCATCAAGTTGATTTAATATTTAATATTTCAAATATATTTAATATTTGAAATATATTTCCACATCCTCATACTGTGCTTTTCATCTCTCTCTTTTAATTCTTATTTTTAACTGAACTAGGTTCAGTATGAGCTGATTCCCGATCAGTTGGATGGAGTTCAATCATAGATTCTGGACAAACAATAAGATGATTTTTAAATCCATGAAATCATTTTGAAAGTAACATTTATTGTAATAAGCACAATAATGTACTGTGAGCAGGTCATTATTGTGGAATTAACCTCGACAGGGTGATGCAGGATCCTGACATGAAGCATTACATATAAATTATCCCTTACATATACGCTAATTACATTATAATGTTAAAATTAAGTACTTGTGTAAAAATGTACTTAGATTGGACAAAAAAGTAGTGCTCTTAAGGTTATCTGCATCATATTTCAGATTACCAAATATTTTTATTTCTATTTTATTTATCTATTTATTTTTATCTGGGAGTGGGTGGGGGAATGCTGTGTGTGTTAAATCTTCAGTTGCTGTACTGGAGATTTTGTTTACATGTCCAGTATTTCAGTTATTTTATTTAAAGATCCATACATATACCGATGTCTGTATGTACTGCAAATGAAAATCACTAAATACAAGTTGGGGGAAAACTGGATCTGTGGAAGAAATATCAGTGTTGTTGCCTTTTACTTTGCGGCACAAGAATATCTTTGATGCCCTCCAGTGAATCCTGGATTACAAATGTTGGAAGGTTGAGTCACTTGGGGCAAAAAAAGGGGAACAGAATGATATCACATTAAACCACATTTTGAGTTTACCTAAATGAAAGCGATATCACTGATTCATTAAATTTTGCCATGCAAGAAAAAAAATGAAATATTGACTGACAATTTCATGGCAGGTTAATCCAACAGCTGCCAAACAGAATCATGATGCTGATTGTTTCCTGGAGAGCAAACAGGCTGGTTGATGTTTATTTATTCTTCAACTTATAGCTGTTTGTTTGGGTTATCTCACCTACTGTAAGATTATCGCCTTTGTTTCTCATCATCATCTTAGTAAAACAGGTGTTTTCTGCATCCTTCTTCGCCCTACCTCTTGGCCTGATCCAAAGAAATAAACTGCCCTCCGAAGCTTTGGAGATGCACTTTCAGGAGTGAGTATACAGTTTGTGATAAGCTTGAAATTATTTGTCCCAAACATCAAAGACCACCACCTTTGCCAACCCTGAGATCTAAACCCAGGACTTTAAAGTCTGCTGACCTTCCAAGTCAGCTAAAACAGAACATGAGGACCAACAGATCCTCCTGACCTTTCTGACCGACCAACAGAGTGATTCATGCTGTTTGTTGGTGCAGCTAAAAAAAACTCCATGAAAATGGCCCATGACGAAGGCTGATGCCAAGAAGCCCGCCGCTGCACATTGGCAGAGTGTCAGTGCTACTGGCAGAGGCAGAAAAGCCATTGAAGCTCTCTCACCTAAATAATTGGGGGAAATCCCAAATAATGGCTTTGGGCCAAAAGAAAAGTGTAAGAGACCAACATGGCAATTGGTAAAAGAAGACGCTGTTGTGCAGCACATTGATATCCTAAACATGTCATTTGTTAGACATTTATGACGTGAGTATTAAGTATTTGTCTTCCAAACAAATACTTAAAACTGGAAAATTTTGGAGATTCATGTGTTGCCAAGGAACCAAACATGCATTGAAAAAAAAAGGCATGCACCACCACCACTGAGAGAGCCCTACAGTGATTGTCCAGTTCACTACAAAAATCCCTCTTCACCTTCAGTGAGCGATCATGACATTGCTAAGGTAACGGTAATAGAGTTAATACAGCAGGAGGTAGATGAAGAGGTCTCTTCTCTCCACAGGAGCTGAAGAGAGGAGAGTAACAGCAGCCTTCAGTCTCCAAAGTTACTGCATGTGCAAGAACATAACTCACGACACACAATATACTACATCTTAAAACAGTCACCGTCTTATTTCAGCTAGTATTAGATGCAGATTAAATTGTTTCTAATTGAGATCCATATTTTCTTGTGTCCATCATTCAGCAGACAGTCCAGACAGATTCAGAAACGGGATATCAATTCACACAGGAAAAGGGAGAGTCAGGTCTTTCTAGTAATTGCACTCAGCCAGTCAGGATCAAACAGGATCTTTTGTGTCAGTCCAAGATGTAGCGAGTCAGTGTGATGAAAGGGATGTAAATAAAGGTGTCGGACATCTTAAATTAGGTACCTTTTTAGAGCAACTGCAGATTTCATGACCAGAGGTAAGAAAAGAGTCCCTGAATTGAATTTGAAATTTTAGATTTTTTCTTAAATCAAGAGCGTACTTTTCTTATCAAAAGGCTGCTTACTGAGGTAGTTACAGAAAATTGGTCAGAGGATAAAAATTCCCTGAGAGATGAAAAAGACTCTTTTCATTAAATAAGAGCCCCTTCCATGTGGTTACACCAATAATAGTTTGATGACACCCTCATGACATTGTTCTTTGTGAAAATGAAAGGGGGGAAAACATGTGAATCATATTAACCAGAGACCACAAAAATAAAATATGCCGTACAGCTGAGAGAGCTCCATTAAGGCTCTCTCGGCAGAACAAAAATAAGAAAAGAAAATACTGTCAGAATAATTTAAATTCAGAGCGCTGTGAAAATTCCACTAAATTGTGCAGCAACTGCAAAAAAAGCACTATTGACGCAAGTAAACTGATTTTTCTGGCTGATGATAAATGCCAAAATACGTAAGCAAAGATCTGACATCAGTAACAGTCTTAAAGGGATTTGGGTTAGCTTCCTAGATTTGTTATCTAACTATAGGAAGGAGTCTCTGTCTGCATGTATGTGTGTAAAGGTATATACAGTATGTATGCATGTATATATGATGTATGCATGTCAGTTCAATTTAATCTTCTCGACAACCGTTCAGCTGATCAATTTCATACTTTGTTGGTGTAGACCCAGGCAAGTTCAGTGTCACATTTGGTGAAATCTGGCCAGATGGTGGAGTTTTAACCATGAACTTCATGTTTTTGCCTGTTACTTTTGAACCGTAAGTCCCACAAAGATTTTTTTGTTTTTCAGATGAGTCAATTTATATAAGCCACACCAATATGCGACCAGAATTTAGTCTGAATTGGGGGTTTTTAGCTACTCCTACAAATTTTGTTCAATCACCAACAAATTTAGTACAGAGCATCTCTGGACCAAGCTTGAAAAAGTAACTTTTTCAATTTTGTGATTTCATTCGGTTTTGCTAAAGCTGGCCCTCAAAATTTGCTGTGGGCAGGGCTTATGTTACAAAAAAATGTCATATATCCTGAATGCTTTATGCTATTGCAACACGTGTAGATATTAAGTGAGAGTGAGCATCACAAATTTGGTGCCGTTTGGTCAATAGGTGGAGTTGTAGTAGAATCATTAAACTGTCTATATCCACATTTCCACCACAGGAACTTTCCCCAGGGACTGGGAACATTTGGAGGAGCTCCAAATGTGTATTTCCACTGCAAGGACCAGTGTCGACAGTTGTAAGTTCTGAGGACTTTATTTTACCCCTTAAAAAGTCCCTGCTCAGGGGAATAGTATGTTCCAGAAGTACAGGAACCTTGGAGGTGGGGCTTGCAGAATTGAATTTTTCTGATTGGTTGAGTAGTCACAGCATTTTATTTCAGACACACAGACTGACTGACAAAGTCCAGACCATACAGTGCATTTATGCTCAATCCCATGAAAATCCATGCTTACTGTTGTTGAATTGTCACTTCATATTTAATCACTGTGTCAGTCGGGGACGTAAAACTGATGTGTGATTGTGTTTTCATATGTCAGTGGACTAATTTGTTTAATCTTCAAGGGTCTGTAGACTGCGGTGGAAACAAAGACAACAGCCTGAAGGAACCTTTTAGTTCCTTGAAAAGTTGCTCCTGGGGGGTGCCCCTAAGGCTTGGTTGGTGGAACGTGCACCCCATGTACCAAGCCTATCAGTCCTCTGCAGTGGCCACCAGTTCGATCCCACCTGTGGCCCATTTGCTGCATTTTGTCCCCTCTCTCTGTACCCCCTTTCCTCTCAGCTGTCCCATAAATAAAGGCAAAAAATCCACCCAAAAATCTTAAAAAACAAAAAAAAAGTTGCACCTGGGGCTAAAAGTTCTGGGCACTTTGGGTGGAAAAACAACTCATATGTACGCACTTGTGTATGACTGTCATGTATGATATATCTTGACAACTATTCATCCAACAGTTTTCGACTTCACACTTTGTGTGTTTATCTGTGGGGACCGAAGGGAGTCTAGTGTCCAGTGTAAAGTTCATGAGATGAGTGGTTATCAACATTGCTGTAAGCTGAACTTCAGGGGCCCCAGCAATCGACCTGTTTCAAACATGCACATGATCCGAAGACAGGGGCACTCCTTAAAAAGGCACTGCACCAGTCAAATAACTAATTACAGTATCTTCAGTAGCTTCAAAGTCTATGACTTGGATGCTCTGGAAGTTGTTCCACTGTCCTATACACCAACAAAGTGCTGTTTAAATTGTGCCCTGAATACCCTCACTCATACATACCTTGATTGAATCTCTCTAATATAAACCATGGTGCAACAAGTCATGATAAACTACCCTGCCCCTGTGGAGAGTCTTACAAAAACACATGCACATAATAAAAAACAAAAATCACACCATCATCACAGGTCCCGCACATTTACACTTCACCTTTTATTTTCTATCAGAGATTTTAAAGTGCCTTCCCTTCGTTACATTTACATTTACCTCAACAAACACAATACACATAGTAGGAAGAGACGGTGAAGACGTGCTGCATGAGCCCTGCAGCTAAAACAACTCCTGCTGTCAAAAAGAACTTGAAATACTCCCACTACCTGCAGCTCTTGGCATGCTGAGTTGACTTTATCGTTTTAAGAAAAAGAAGAATTATTTAGAATTAGAGTTTGACTTTACAAGCAGTTGTTGCAGTTTTGCATGACCAAATCAAATTACTCATCAGGAATACAGACAGTACAGATGTGACTTCAAGTGATCCCTTTTGTTGTAAGATTTTATTGTTATAAACTGCGCTATACTTTACTTGAAGGGACACAAAAAGGGTAACTAATGGACAGGTAATGAAGAAGTAATGATTCAGTACTCAGTAAATATGTAGTATTATGCACAACTTTACTTTAAGGGCCACACAAAAAGAAAAGTAATCATAAGATAATGAAGGATTATACTCACTAACTACTCAGTATTATGTATCACTTTACTTCAAGGCAGGCATTCCCAGCCTTTTGTACCTTAAGGCCCACCTGACCTCTGATGTTAAAAGATTTCTGAGGACCACCTTCTGAAAATGGATCCATTTTGTGTCAGTGCATTCAAGGGAACTTTAGCCAGCTACCTGATGATGTTTCTTGATTGGTGTTATGATACAAAAACAATCAGTGGTCAATGAAATTTTGTATTTTAATCATTTCTATGAATTCTTGAGCACATTTGGATATAAACATAACTAGTTTTGTAAATTACCCCCCAAATTTTTTTAATTTTAATCTAATCAATTGGTTGTACTGGTGCCTCCAGGGCCATGGCCTGGTGGTTGAGAATGACTGCTTTAATGGGACACAAAAAGGATAAGGAATGATAAGGTAATGAAGAACTACTCACTGACAACTCAGTATTATGCATCACTTTACTTTAGGTGACAGAAAAAGAGTAAGTAATGTTTAATGAATGAATCATTATTATTCAATAATGTAAGATATCCCAGTCTGTTCTGATCATTATCTCATCATTATCTTCTATGAAGTTCTCCATAAGGAATTATTTAGGAAGTAATGATTCATGAGTTATCAAGTTGTTCGTTAACTATTAACTAATCATTAGCAGTTCAATAAAATTTGATTAGAAGTTACTCATTAACTAGTAGCTAGTTCCTCATTCATTTCATGGTCACTACTAAAAGTTTTGCGCACCTTATTGTAAGTGTTACCCCTGCTTTTCCAGATCTCTAAAGGTTTTAATGATGAACTGATGGGTAAAAATAAGTAAACAGATGATTAGGATGCTGCTCTGGCAGCGCAAGGTCTTATTAACTGATGTTTTTTTGTTGAGAATATTTTTCAGGTCTCCTACTATGAGACAGAGGCATGGCTGTGTGAGATTAGGTCAAGACAGACCCATCAGACTTTGGCTTGTGAGCCCTGCAATTTACTGTAATTGCTGTGGGCTTAAGTTGAGTCTTTGTGGGTTACTTGACCTGCAGCTCTTCTCTCCTCTCAGTTATTGAGGGATAATAGCACCATAGATTTTATATTTTTGTCCAACGGCCAGCTAAGTTTCCATCATGTTCACATTTGTTTTGTGTTGCCCAACTCAGTGTGATGATGTAAATGAAATATGGCTGTTGTCGACAATCAGACAAGGGGAGAGTAAGGACACTGTCTCTTAATTAACATTGTTAAATGATGTTGTTTGAAACTGTGAATCTCTGTGGACTTCTACGGCAGTAATGACCAGACATTTGTCTTTAACCATGGAAGAACTCATGTTTGAATAACAAAGATGATGGAGCATATAGTGTCCTGTCTGTAGGTGTTTAACCTTGGTGTTGTTGGTTTGCCAAGAAAACATCCAAGAGTAAAATAAACACAAATATTTGCTGTTTATATTCAACATTTCTCAAGAGCATCTCCAACCACTTATTATCTGGGTTGACAAATATATATGTGCAAAGTGCATATTGCAATTATAGATTCCTGACAGTTGTAATACAGTAACACACACATACAGTAAACATATACTTGTCTGTTTACAATGTTGCTGCAGAAAACACCCCATTTGTAAGCACAAAAGAAGACGGCTTTGCATACAAAGTGGAAGACATGGTCTACACTCCACTACAATGCCTGATGTCTGGGGGATTCTCCTGCTGGCTGTGATCTATAAATACTGTTCACATCCTCTGTCAGCGATGCACAGAGGAGTGATACAAGCTCGAGGAGAGACCTCCAAGAGTGTAACTGCCGGGGAAGTCATGACTGTTCAGCCATAAAACGAGAGTCTTATCAGTTTCAACACACATGTGCAGTTAAAGTGGCTGCCAGTTAGCTGGAAGTGATGGTGTGTATTTCAGGGCAATTACTACAGCCTTTTCATACGATGAGTTTTTTGGTTGCAATCTACAACCTCAACACTAGATGCCACTAAAACCCACACTTGGTGAAATTTCAGCGTAATTTCCAAGGTAAAGCCCCGTGTCCATATGGCATTATTTTCTAAGCAGCAGTAGCTTTTTACTGTTGTCCCCAATGAGAAGATGGCATATGTGGCAGCATTTGGCTTTCTAGAGAAAAGCAGGTTTGGGGAGTAACAGATCACATGTAATGGGATTACATAATTAG
This sequence comes from Lutjanus argentimaculatus, assembly GCA_034769285.1. Taxonomy (NCBI): domain Eukaryota; kingdom Metazoa; phylum Chordata; class Actinopteri; order Lutjaniformes; family Lutjanidae; genus Lutjanus; species Lutjanus argentimaculatus. Next base: position 539,659 of record JAWZSL010000021.1, on the reverse strand, counting down.
AATACAAAAAAGATAACTGTATTCCATCACAGTTAAAAAATGGGTGACAGATTACAGATACATTTATTAAAAATGTAGATTATATACAGGATTACAGTTTTAAAATACATTAACGTAAAGAACAATATACTACTATTCGAAGTGCAATGCCTCATGAGTCTCACAACACCACTCACCACTCTAGTCTCTCTGGTCTCTCTGGTCTCCCTGGTCCAACCAACTAATATTACAGTCAATTGATTACTATGGCCTCTGGTGAAAAAATGCCTCAATGGGTGAAAATTTCAACATTATTTTGTCTTAAAAACAGAAAAGAGGAATAGCATCACAGTAAACTGACAGTTATGTCTTCCAGCTATAAAAATGCTGTCATCATCAACTCAACATCTATTTTAAATTGCCATTTACAGGCTGGTGAATTGTTATTAGCCACACAGAAATCCACTTAGGTAGCTAACCCATCAGTCTACTTAAATTTTTATTATCATTATATTATTTTGAACTGTGAAGTGTGAATAGCATACTTAACAAAGTACATTTAAAATGTGTATATTTACTGCTATGAATTTAAATGTGCATTTGGCCAAAACGAAGGAAGGAATAGCTGGACAAACAATTAACAAACCTAACAACCAACATAAAGCATTTTAATTAGGCTAAACAATATCAGAATATTTCGTATTAAGGTAATCCGAAAGAAATGTGAAGTAATCTAATTTTATTACTTACATGGTGTGATACTTGGATACTGTATACTATGTTTTAACAGGTAATTAGTATCGGATCCTCCCAACACTAGAAAAAAGGCTTTCTTCTGAGAGCTCCACCTTTTTCTTGTGGCTGCTTGGAGCACTTCCTGTTCAAAATCTCTGAGCTTTTCAGGCGCTGGTGTCATCACTGTCATGTTTTTTTGGGGGGGCAACCAATCATATCTGATGGGGACTTGTCATCCTGGTAACCAAGAAAATAGAGAGAAAGCTTGTTCTGGCTGTGTCTGTCTATAGGACTGACATAAACTTTCATAACAGAAACAGAAAAGCACTTTTGTGGGAGCAGATCGGCTGAACGCTGAGTGTTGCAGGTGAGCGTTTTTCTCTCTTCACCCTACGTGTTGTAAGCTTTTTGTTTGCCGTAGTCAACCTTTAATGTGGTGCTATGTTAGCTGCACAATGAATGTCAGTCATAATATCAAACCCACATGCAGTATTTTTTTCTCACACTGGTCATACCCTAGTTTGCAGCCTTCCACAGCGCTCTGCCAGCACTTTTCTGCAAGTAGAAAAACAAACAAACAAACAAAAAACAAAAAACAAAAAAACACGCTATATGGGCCCAAGGCCTAATTGAGACATTTTAATGTATGTTGGTCAAAGCATCATAGATGTATTCAGCTGTTCATGCATAATGGACTGAACTTGGCTCTTGACCTTGGTTTTAATATTGTGCTCATTAAATGGGGACACACTTGGCTCAGCATAATGTCCACACAGACATTTATAGGAAAATGCTCAGTGAGTGTAACTCTCTTAAACAGCGTACATACACACATAAATGTGAAATGGATGTGCTGAGCATGAATAACATGGCAATTACTGTTATGTCACTTGTCTGGATATCTTAAATAACATTGGTGTTGATGTAATTTGTAATGGGATTTTCCTCTGAGAGACAGCCATAACAGAGCGACGACCTAACAACCCAGTGCCTGGGGTTAATAATTTAAATGATATAATTACACCTCAAACTAATCAGGGTTTTGAGGAGAGATTTAAAAAGATCAAATATATAAGCATATGCGCCGTCTTAGCAGTAGTACGGCTGCTTTCACAGTAGTAATGGTTTGAATACATATCAGGGTTTGTGACAACTGCATGACACAAGGGCAAAGAAAAGGGCAGGGAGCCTTGCCACTGACCCTGCCCACCTAGGCAACCATCTGTTCGAAAAACATTCCCTGGAAACCGCAGATCCATTAAGAGCTGTGAGTGCTTAATCAACCTCCCTAAAGCTCACCCAGTATAAACAATCACATCTCCATTCACTCCGAGTGTCTGTAATCTTCACTACTGATATGATTTATAGAGTTTTCTGTTGCCAGTGTCCATTTTGGTCAATATAGTTAACTTTGCAGATATGATTGTGATTCAAACAAAATGTCAGATTAAAGATCACCGATGTCATGATATGGCAGATTTACATATAATCTCTATTGAGTCTTGAGTATGCCTCTGAAGTAATTATCCATGTTTTACTAGTTAATCATAATTATTAAATCAATTCATGCGTCTAAAATGAAATTAAGTTATTTGTTATAATTACATTTTAATGAAGCTACTTGCAAAATTATTTGTTGGAAAGTAAGAAAATCCTAATTAAAAGATAATTCTGCATCATTAATCTCTTTGAATGATAGCGTCTTCCTATTATTTAACTTCCTACAATTAATTTGTCCTCCTCTTTAACTTATGATGACATGATCATTTTTTAAAATGTTACCAAGACATATATCACACTGAAGTGTTAATTTCTTGTAGAGAAAAAGTTTTCAGCTTTATTCTTTTATAAAGAAACTGGGAGTTGACTCATTTAGTTGAATACAGTTGGAGTGTTACCGATATATATAACTAACTATAAATCCTTCCAGTATAAAACCTCAAACATGTGAGGGGTAATGTACAGTTAGAAAGTCATCATACGGTGATACAGGAGGGCTCTTGAATCTGAAGGAGCTTTTTTCTTCTTAAAACAAATCAATAATTTGGCACAAATCACTGATTTAAAAATAATTTTAGTGATTTAAAAATGATTTTATTGCTTCTGCTAAATCCTCTGGAATCTATGGTCAGAACTGCATCCATAGCAACAATCTGTTGTCCATAGCAACAGTCTACTATTCAAAAATATTAGACGGTAGAACGCTATAATTAACCAATCAGAATTGAGTATTCACAAAAGCTGAGTAATATGTAATAAGTAACAACTTTCTCCTGGTTCACTGGCACAATTTGTCTTAAACCTGAAGCTGAAACTGAACACTTCAATGTGTTTATAAAGGGCAGTATGTGTCATGTACTGTCCATGGTGTGACATGCAGTGTCTCCTTGCACAGGATGCAAGGTCCTTTTGTCCTTGTGTGTTGCGTTTGTCAGTGGGCTCTTGAAAATGGTAGTCAGCATGTCTCTGCAACAATGTCACCAAGAGAAACTCCTGTTGATTTAATCACTGAACTCGCCGTGGTTTGTGCTCACTTATTACATAGTGTTAAAGTTTCATGGTAAATACTTGCAAAAACTCAAACATGTCTTTGTTAGCATCACCTTTTAAGGTGAATATATTTAGAACTATGATTTATAGATGTTATATTTGAACCATCATAGGCCTATTGGTTTCTGTAAGACATTGTGCAGGATGATTTAGGTTAAAGTAAATATAAAACTACTAAAACCTAAATCTATTATAAAGACAACAGTATGGGAAAGTGATCAGATGATGCTAAATCCATATATAATCATCTCCTGGAGGGGTATCTGTGGGGATTGGATTGTCTCTGTGGATATCTCTGGGGTTGGGCTTTCGAGGTGCCGCATTTTCTTTCTTTCTCAGTCTGGGTGGTCCTGGGTGTTTGCCAGTCCTGGTGGGTGCCTAAGGCTTCTGTTTGGTTCTATAGACCAGTCAAAGTCTGGGTAAACCACTATGAGGGCTAAATGCGAGTAATGTTGCCAAAATTGTGAATACAGTTATCAAAAGTATTGTTAATAATTATGAACATATTGTTTTTGCTCATTTTTTAAACCCATATATAATCTTAAATTGTTATCTGAGCTGCAGTGATCTAGATGTAATGTCTGAGAATTATTCATCTGGGTTTAAGGTCTTATTGGCTGTGATATAAAACAAATACTGTCTAGCAGGCGGCTAACTGAATAGCATCTTAATGATGCTCTTAGTGTCTTCATGTCATAGTTTTAGAGAGTTTATAAAGTCAAAATGAAGACTCACCATTAGTGTGCTAATTTATTGCTTTAGTTGTATAGTCATCCCTCAGAGCTTAAAGGACTAGTTGGTAAGACACCAGCATTCAAAAAGAGTATTGTAGTCCAAACAGCATGTTGGAGCCATAGATGGTACACTGAATAGTTTGAAGTGAGCAGGCAGGTTGCATGCAGGCTGCAGGGACACTGAACCTACACAAGCGCAAGAAAAGCACAATACACTGTTACACTGTAACTAAATCAGCTGTTTATAACAATCAATTGTCTGTTGATGTAAAGCTAAGCCTGTTATCCTGAAAACAAAAGCCCACTGCTCTGAAAATACACAGAGTATTCAGTCAGTTCAGTGACTGACTTACTGCCTGCCAGACTCTATTAACGTCTCGCTCAGTTTAACTGTTATAAACATCTACTCCTTCTAAAATATTATTAATGATTTCTTACAACTCATAAACAGACACTTACTCAGTTGGCAAACATTCTGCATTAATTTTAATTCTAATAAATGTGAAACGGCCAAACTAAAACAGCTGTTCGGCACCAGAATAGAAATTTCAAAGGAGAACTTACTGGCTGTGGTGTTGCTAGTCGGAGAAGCCAGTATTTCAACTGAACATGTTTCCTTATTTTATGATTTATTAAAGTAAATACAGTATATTACAGATTTCTCCTTAAAGGATCAGTGTGTAGAATTTAGTGGCATCTGTTGGTGAGCTTGCAGATTATAAACACCTCGTCTCACCCTCCCCTTCCTAATGTGTAGAAGAACCTACAAGGGATAAACGCTTTCTAGAGCCAGTGTTTGGTTTGTCTATTCTGGGCTTCTGTATAAACATGTGGTGTGCAACATGCGGCCCTCCATTGAAGAGCCCTCTCTAGATACAAATGTATCATTTTAAGGTAACAAAAACACAGCAATTCTTATTTTCAGGAGATTATACACTAATGAAATCATACTTATGAATATTATTTCCCATTTTGTCCATATTCTGCCAACAAATCCCTGTAAATCTTACACCCTGGACCTTTAATATATTGCAGTTCACTAATGCACTTATAATCTGTTTCTCAGATGATCCCAAACATGTCAAATTACACTGGCTGTATATATACACACCTTGGTAGGAAAAAGCTATTATCATGGATATGATTAGGGAGAGTAATTACGTGAGTTGAGCAATCGGGGAACTTCTGCCCCGCGGTAATTAAAGATCTCGCGGATGAAACAATATTTATAGGCTGAATTTCAGACCTCTGTGAAAAAAAAGAGCAATTTTCAGTCAGGAACATTGGACTGCAGCACTGTTCAGAGACAACAGCAGCTCCCACAGTGTGAGTTAAGGTGGAGCAGCTGTATTGTAGAAGGTAGTTGGCCAGTAAGTGAGAGGTTGCTGATTCAAACCTCAGTCTGGCTGGGGTTAATCTGAAACTCTCTTACCTCCCTGAACAACTACAATCACAGGGCCTCTTTGACACACTTCATCTGCTGCTGGTGGAGCTGCTCGGTGACAAAAGGTAGAGCCGTGTTTACCCTGGGCACTGCCGAGGTGCGAGACCATGTAAATGTGGCAGTGCGTTATGTGCTCAGTGAATCTTCCTTGGGTAATACAGTCATGCTTGAATGATCTGTCTCGCTACGTTCTGAATATTTAATGGCTCTCAATTAGTAAACCACAGTTTTAAAAGACCTCACCATTACCATAAAAGCTGTATCGTCATCGTCTGCAACATACAACACTTTGCCATTTTACTATTGTTCTGATTGTCGCTTTTTCCACAGCCAACCTTTTAATTAGATTTATGTTGTCATTGCAGATAGTGGATTTTCAATGTCAAATGAGTGGCTCAAAGCAAGGGCAGGCAGCCACTTGTGGGCCCGGGCAACCTACAGACAGAAGAAAGGGGAAATGGAATTCCCTTCGCATAAAAGACTTCGTGATATCAAATCTGATCGGAGTTATCTCTTTATTGTAGTCTGCCTGGCTTTGCTCCAAATCACTGCCAGCTGTGCTTTCTCATTGTGAGGACCGTTTGCCAAAACAAAACCTCTACTCTTAACAGCTATGCATTAGGTCACTACAGCGAGAACGATAATAATGAATCTTTTAGATGGTCATTGTGCTATTGATGGTCATGTTACTAATTAGTGACAAAATGCAATAAATCAAACAAAAGCGAAAAGAGATGTGAGGATGTAATCTAAGACTCAAAATATATCAATCTGCTGCCATCTTATTAATGGGTTTTATCTGCCATAGATTCTCTAGAAATGGTGTTGTGAGCTACATTTTTATAATTTTTAATTTGACATTCATCACAGCCCTTAATTTTCCCCATTTCAGGCTCCTCTTATTTGTGGATATTTTAAGTCTGGTCTTCCAGACTCTTCAGTCTTCTGACTTACAGTGAGTGAAATCAGGTGCAATGTAGCCTCACAGGTTAGCCAGGAGATGTGGTCAGATTATTATTTGTAAATCTTATTTGTTAATTTGTAACATAATCTACTGGATTCCAACAAAATGTAGTCTAGTCCGATTACTTTTAATATTGAAAATACCTCTCCTTATTCTAAAAAAAAAAAAAAAAAAAAAAAAATGGATGCAGCCACCAAAATTCAGCTTCCACAAGTACTGTTTTCTTTCTTTTGGCTGATATTATTAGCTTAATATTGGTCCATCACAGCTATATCAGTCTATGTTGGTATCAGCCTATTGTCCAATCTATCCAATATGCACCAATATGAAACTTTTTTTTAATTCATTCAATTCCAGATATGAATGAATTATGTATTGTCTGATCCTTTATATACCTACATGTAAATACATGTAAAATATTCTGCTTCATTACCTTTGACAATGTAACTTTAATATAATTACACATTTTTCTATCTATTTTTATGTAATCTGAGCTGATTATTATAATTACTAATCCTCTAACATAATCCTGATTCCATGTAATCTTTTCTTCTACCCAACCCCGGTTTTTACAGATGTTGCTCTCTCACAGGTAATGACAATGTGCCATGTATGGAGAACCTGGGATGTTATGTACTGAAAAAGCATGAGGATTATTACCAATTTACGGCAATAATTAGAGGCTGGTGTGTAAAGCTGGACTGTTTTGAATTAAATGTCTGTGTCTTTTTTGTGTGCCAGAATCAACAATATGCAAAAAAGGCAGGTGGACAGATAAAAATGTATACCAGATTTTGTGCACCATTTAAACCCAAACCATAGTGAAGAACATCTGTACAACTGAACCATTTCACACGCAGACCTACAGTTTGGTGTGCAGTCAGATTTGCGGATGAGGAAAAGAAGCGCACACCGGCTGGAGGAGCTCTCCAGGGTGCTGAACTAGTTTGCCATGCAGGTGGACGTTGCATTCAGACTCTTAACACCTCAACAAGTTGAAACCACAATCTAAGACACTCACCTTCCACCTCATCTTCAGGCAGGTTAACAGGGGTCCGGTAGGAGAGGACATCTGGAATAGTGCAAAGTCCCTTGTACATGAACCTGGTGGTCACAGCACGCACTGGCATTTCTGCGAGGGAAAACCAACAACTGTGTCGCGATCTTCATATAGCCTAGCTCTCCGGAGTTGTTTTGAGACAGACCCTTTTCCTACTGCCCTTGGTATCTTTAAACAAAACCTCAAAGCAAATAAAGCAGGGAACAAACCCTCCGCAAAGTTCAACACTCGATATTTTCGATAACCTTGCACTGGGCTGCGCGTTAAACCAAGAATGCAGCGCGTAAATCGCCTTTGGATTTAATGCATAGCCTGTGGCTGCCTAATGTAAGCAAGATATGAAGCAAATAGGCATAAAAATAACATATAAAACTTTTACCTTATTATCTTTTAGGCATTTACTGTATAATGCCTTAAAATAACCACTCTGATATTAATTAGCTCATGTTAAAATCTTGATAAACAGGCTAGTTTGTCATTTTGCTTTCCACGTACAGCTCCTGCATTTCAGCATTAATCCTAAAAAAAAACGTTTTTAAAAGAAATATGATAAATTAGTTTAAAAATATTTGCACTAAATCGACCTTTTCGCTATTAATTTTACTGGTTCCTACACCGCGTCTTGTTCTTTCAAACTGTCTCTTCCCGACATAGTCTGCCTCACTTTTCTTCCCCGTTTCGGCATCTTCTTAAAAACAAAAAGAGACACGAATCGATGATACAAGAGAGAGGGAGAAAAAAAAAACACCAGCAGCAGCAGTGACGAGCTGATTCTATCCAATAAACGAGGTACAAAGAAAATCTTGTAACATTTCTGTTTTTCTTTTTTTTTCCTGGAGAGCAGCTTCAAGGGAATCCTGGGTGACCCCCTCCTCCTCCTCCCTCCTTCTCCTCTCCTCTGATACAGACACGCGGTATGAGGCAGCGATCCTCTCTCTCCAGCTGTCTGCTCCGCTCTCATTTGGGCACTCAGAGACACACACTCATTCACTCTCTCTCACACACACACACTCACTCACACACACACACACACCACAGATATTAGCCTCCACCATACTGCTGCTGCCTCTGCCACAGCGGAGTCTGCTGACCGTTTCCAAACTGTCCGCCTGTAATGTGATTATCTTCGTTCTCTGCACTCCGCCAGCCTGTGTGTTAAATGTTAACACAAGTCATGAAGCATTTGTGCAAATATAAAGGCTTGCCTGGATCAAAAAAAAAAAAAAAAAAAAAAAAAAAAAAAGTGAGCAACAAGTGTTTTTCTTTTTCTTTTACATTTCAGCTCCTGTTCTGCCTCGCATTCAGGTCAGAAATTTGCCCTAGCAGGCTTGGGGCTGAATGATAAATTGAGGTATTACTACTGAAAATTTAAATTAAGCCTCAGGCTGCTTCAGGTATTCAATAAACAGGTCATAATCAAACACGAATTCATTGAACTGTAGAATGTTAAATTTGAGCTGTGGCTTTGAGAGGCTTATTTGTTAAAGGGAAACTTGGCACTTTTAATGTGGATGTCAGTGATGATGGTAAATGAAGTCATTTGCAGCAATAAATTTGTCAGTGGGCGTGGGGTATATCGACAAAGAAAAAATTAGTTCATCGGGATGCATTGCAGGCAAGTGTCTGATGCCTACGCCCATGTTGCCACCACCCATCACCACCATTGACCATAGCTATTACTTTGTTGACCAAAGCATAGTGTTAAGTGATAAAAAATACTCATCTAGTAGTACACCAACTGGTTACCCAGAGGTGGGGAAATCCAAGCTAGGGTCATATCTAGAAGAAAACCTCAGACATGTGAAAGACCTCAGGAGAGTGATCATTTTAACCCAAACCATGATACTTCCCCAACCCTAACCAAGTGTTTGTTTTTTGTCCCAAACTCTACTCAGATTTTAACCACAGTGTTGTCACATTGTTAATCACAGTTAGTTTATTCAATGTGCACAATGAAGAAGCAATAGGTATAAATCTTGACGACTGCAATTAAAGGTCCTGTTATAGACAGGACCCTGGCATGGCCTGTAGTTCTTCCTTAAACCCACTACATCACTTTGACATCACACACTGAGGAATTTATTGTTTCAATCTATTACATTTACCATCAACACTGACTGAATATCCAGCGCTAAATGTTCCCTTTAAAACAAACATCCATCAAAGATGAGGTCAACTGTAACCAAATTAATTAACCAGGCTAAAACACTGTTAAACATTTTGGGAAATAGACTCATTTGCTTTCTTGCCAAGAGTTTGATGAGAAGATCGATACCACTCGCATGTCTGCATCCTAAATATGAAGCAACAGCCAGTAGCTAGTTAGCATAGCTTAACATAAAGGGAAAGCATGGGGAAACTGGTAGCCTGTCTCTGTCCAAAGCTAACAAAAGACCACTATAGCAGCTCTAAGCGTTTTTCCCCCTTGAGTCTTCACTGTTTTCCTGGCAATCTTACATCACTTCCTAACATACAGTGAGTGAGGGATCTCAAGTGGATGGAGGGAGAAAAATTGTCCAGATATAATTCAAGTAATGTTGCAGCAACATTGCTTCTGATTTTTTCCTCTGCAAATGTGTAAATTAGGTGTTTAAGTTATTTATTTACAACTAGCCTAATTGAAGTCAGTCTTGTTTCTGTCTGATTGGAAGGAAATTTACTTACTTGTGACTTTCAACAGCTCCCTGTTTTCCTTCCAAATCTCGTCCTTTTTGAGAATATCCCAATAATGTGCTATGGATCTTTTAAAAGGTGCTGCTTCTCAACCTCTTAAGTTAGTTTCTTGTCGTCCCTGTTGACTGCTGACTGAAAGGAAACAGAAACATCAAGGATGTCAGTGTCAGTTCTGACCAAAGAAAACAGGTTGGAGGTGAAGCAAGTGGTTGAAACTTTGCAAAACAGAGTCGACACATCTCCAGCCTGTATGCTGATGCACAGGGCCGGTTAGGGCATCTTCACTGGGAAAAAACTGACTCTGCTCTTAGCTCACTTGCTCATTCGCATTGCGTCCAGTTAGGAAGTGGTGTCACATTAATGCCAAGACCACAGGGAGTCACTGCTTCCAGTAGAGAAATAGTCCAGTACGTAACCCTCTGTAAAACTCCAATTTGTCCTTTTTATACTTTGGTTTTTGTGCAGATTAATCAAATGAGAAAAAAAACTTCTTAATTAATGAGCTTTAGAGATGCTGGTAGGCAGATTTCGTTACCTTTGGATGGAGCCAGCCCATCTGTCTTCCCCTGTTTCTAGTCTTTAAGTTAAACTAAGTGAACAGGCTGCTCAGCACAACTCAAAGCAAAGTACAGTGTCAGTCACTTATCAGTTGAGGTGGAGCAATCATTAACACAGTATTTCCCATGTGAAGAAATTTTTCAAGGAATCTTGTGAAGGCCAAGGATTTATGGGAGATATAACCTGCTTTGATTATTTAAAAAAACTGACAATGGATTACAGGACAAATCTGGATTTGCTAAAAATCCTGATAATGAGCAAGCCCACAGAGAGGGTTACAGGCAGCACACTTATTTATATATTTAAACCTGAAACAAAGCAGCGCACACCCTCAGTTTTTGTTGAGAACCGGCTGTATGAATCACTGAGATGTGATGAATGTTCAGTGCAATGCATCCACATCAACAAAGCATCAAACCCTGAAAACACAAACAGACATCGCCTGTCGAGAATGCCTGCACCTTGCATGATGATGCCCTGTGTTAGTATCTTTCCACCCTGGTTCACTCCAGATAACTGTGGCGTGTGCTGAGAGAGCTGCATGTGGTTCCACCGGTTGGTTCTTGAAGGGTTTTTGGGACTGACAGGTCTATTCCCCCTCTAAATGTGGAGGGATTGTCTCTCTCAGCTGCACCTGAGCCTCCTGCTGTCTCTGCACTCAGACAGGCAAACTTCTTAAAACCAGAATAACAGGCTTTGTTCTCTCTCAGATCCTACACTACATGGTGGATATGCGATGGCTCAGATTCAGAGGCTTTAATCATTTTCACACAGTTTTTAAAAATGTGGAACCACACGGTGAATAATAGCACCGACATCCGGTAATTTCATACCCAATGCAGCAATATTTGCTTCTCTGAAGAGGCACGTTGATGGAAATGATTGTTGAAAATGTCATAATGCAGCTTGTCATGTGTAAAGCTTGTATTTGACACTGCATGCATGAGTATTTGATACTGTGAATCTTTTAAGGTCCAGTGCATAAGATTTATGGGAGTTTATTGGCAGAATATGTCAGAAATTGTAAGTGATGATTGAGAGGGATTAATTTAGTAATTTGTATAGAGTCTATGCATTGTTTTTTCAGGAAAATCCTGCAGCATGCCTTTAAATAAGCACACAACACAATAAAATATTGCAACGCTTTTGTTAAACATCCCATTACTCAAAAGGTCATTAAAATCAACATAGTCTATTACACATAAAGTAAAATAATTCAATACAAACGTACTGGCATTTCATCTGAGCATAACCTTCATAAAAATTCTAAAATGTCTATAAAAACCAGACTGTCCTTTTATTTATACAACATCTGAAGTTGTTTCTTATCCCCCGGAGAAGCCAGAGAGAGAAGCCTCTGTGTGCAGCTTAGTCACTCTTCAACTGCTCACACCCAAACCTGCCAATATTTTATGAATTAGGAGTGTGAGTGTCACCTGTATGCTGAAATCGATTGCTGCAACTGTAAGTGGAGGACTAATACATGCCTCCTAGGATGAAAAGGGAGCGACGGTGCCCATTCATTGGGAGGAAGCTTATCCCAGCCTGAGGGCTGCCACTGGTTGAGAGCACCTCCGTCCTGACATCCATCCTATCATCATCAAATTAAGCCTCCAGGGAGGGCTGAGGGTTGTCTACAGAGGCAACAGACCTGAAAGCAGGGAGGTAAGAGACATCAAAACCACAGCTGCTGACATCCAGGAAGTCAAATGTTCAGCGCTGGATGGAGGAAAACTCCTCTAAATTCAAAGACTGATTCCTCTAGTTCATCCAGAGAGGATGAGGATAACCTATCACCACAAAATGACCAGTAAGGCTGGAGACATGTCATCCCTCTTTTTTATTTTTTTCTTCCAAGATTGGACGAGATGTGGAGAAGATTACATCCACTTTCAATGTCTGTTGTCTGAGGCTGGTTACACAGGTATTTTAGACTGGTCTGTAGTGTTAGGCTCATCTAATGATTAGTCAAAAGCTAGTTAGATAGTTTCACAATAATAAAGACTGATTTACTGTATACTGATTTACCCCCCGGCTAACCAAAAGCCACGTTTCCATGGTAACACTCAGTGACACCTGCTGACCAGTGGCACCAAATGACAAAAAAAGATGAAAACGCGGCTCATAATTTGTGGTTGTCTGACAATCATGTGGAGTGAGTAATGAGAAGGGAAACAGAGAAAGAGAGACCAACAGAAAGCTGTTGGAAATACACAGCAGCAAGGACATCGTTTTCATTTGTCCAAGGAAAGGAGCCTGATGGACAAGTTGGCAGAAATACTGAGCAGTGAGTCCTGCCACAGCATCTCAGCTCTACCACAGGTCTGCACGGCACTGAGATTTTAAGTTGCTTATTCCAGTGAAACATCTTGTTATTGTTTGTCAAATTTTTGAATCTTTCTTGAGCCTTAATATTAATGTTTTTTCATTTGAGGAAGTCTTATGTTACTCATAATCTATGACAAATGACTCCTACTTAAGATAATTAAGAACTAGACAGCTCTGTACAATGGATGGATTTAGAAGTCTATCTGAAGTCTGATTGTTATTTTGATCTAAGCGATAGTAAAAGTATATCTTTGGGATATCAGTTGAGCAGGTCCCTAAAATTAAATTACTGGGTGCTAAATTAGATAATTTCCTGTCTGGGTCTGACCAGATTGATCACATCGTCTCCATGATGGGAAGGGTATTGCTGTTTCAAGGAAGTGTTCAGCATGTGTTCAACCTTCTGTTATGAATGATGTTGTTTGGTGACTCTTTCTGTCACACCTGGAGTACTGCCCAGTCATCTGGTCAAGTGCTGCTGAAAAGCATCTAAAAAAAACCCTTCAAAGTGCACAGAAGAGAGCAGCCACATAAATTTATTATTGTTCTGTTATATGCTAAAATATTATCTTTGCTGTGGAGGCTAAATTAAAAAGTAGTCTTCTGTTATTCAAACCACACACCACACTTCTTTTGTGAGACACTACTGATTTTTATCACGGCTATCTGTGCTTTACAGAGATTGTTCTGCATGGAGTATGCCATGTTTGTTTAAATCTATATTTGGTCCATCTGTTTGTGACAGTTTTGTTTTTGTTTCTATTTTGTTACTGCTTCATGTGTAAAATAATTTAATTAATTTTTTGATAATAATATTTGACAAACATATAGCAGGCAACACAGCTCCTACTGCTTTTCAGGCACAATTATTTGACATTCATGTACAGTTGTGCATCTCCATTATTTTGTCTACTTCTTGTAAGTGTCGAGGAGATGTCTAACTATCTACTCATAATGAGATTCATGTTTAACTTATGGAAACACAGGTCATTTTTAAAATAAACAAACTGGAACAGTATTTTCCATGCATGGCAAATGTAATCTATAAAACCAACAGTGCAGAAAGAAGTTCCCAAAATCTCATCAATGGCACCTACATCAAAACAGCTTACCGTCAAAGATTCATTTGGGATTATTGATTGGTTTTGTAATTGACTAAAGAACCTCTGGTTTGAGAAACTATTAGGTCACACCACAGACAGCTTTTATGTGATCAGAATCGTAACAGCCTCACAGTGTCAGACACCTATATGTCTTTTACTTTATTTCTGGGGCTTTATATGAAAAGTGCTTTGTCTTCTCACTGCAATACATTTTCAACTGAGCTACCGGTGGAGATATAAATTTAGTCAGCTTTTTTTTAATAGCCCCAAATTGTAAATACGAATAAAGAAAAAAAAAAGTTGTGGTAGAATCCTCAGGAAGAGCAAGAGAGGAGGGATCCCTCTTCTGAATCAGAGAAATAAAATGCAATTTTCTGATTGTTTCAGAGCTGTTATATTCTAAAGCACAAGTTGAATACAGCCAAAGTGATTCTTCATCCTGTTGCTGTGTCCTCCTGCGTGTATGTGTGTGTATCTCTCACTGCAGCTCTCACAAACGAGGAGAGCTGAGGAGAGAAAGGAGACAGGGATGTAATCACTGGTTGTTTTTATAGAATCTCAACCTGACAACCTGCATGCAGTTACTGGCTAAAGGGTCCATGCATTGTGTTTTGGGGGGAAATCCTGCATAGTATGCCTTAAAAAACAACATGGGTGTTGATTTGATTTGAAAAAAATAACTGTCATGAAGCTAATGGGTGTTTTTTCTTACCTGATGAAAAGGTGACACTTTGGAGATACATGATTTATATAGGACAATGCCGATATCTAGCAAATCTTCTGGCAACAGCTGCTTGGTTAAGCTCCCTACTGTGGCACAAAAGTGCCAAAATAAAAAGGGTTTTGTGTGTGGTGTGTCCAATCAGAAATAATGTGCACAAACACTCTCTTACCACTCTCCAGTCTTAAATATAGTCCTCATTTCCCATCGTGCTTGTTAGACTGAGCAGTTTGTTGCTTGTTTGCTTTTTGTTAGTGTTTGTGTCTGTTCAGAACTTGGTGGTTTATGTTGGCAATTGCCATTTTTGTTTTGGTTTATAGTTTTAAGCATTAGTAAGGTGGCTGTAACATTTCTTGAGGCCAGCTGTATTTTTGCATATCTTTGTCCCTTGTGTTTAAAGTCATAAAGTTGCTGAGAGCTGCTTCCTGGCTCTTATCCTGCGATGCTTGCCCAGTATTTCATTTTACTCTCCACAACCATCTGGCGACCCCTGGAAACTATCTCCCTAACCCCTTGGGTGTCCTGACCCTCAGGTTGAGAACCACTGCTCTAGCAGAGGAGTATTCGGAGAGTAAAGGCTATAGATACACACATAAGAAGAGGCACATCTTGACAGGAAAGGATGTGCTTTTTTTCTTGGTTCACTAACATAAAGCACAAAGGCTCTTAAGATGTCAGTATAGATGACATATCTCTTTATCTCCATTGATGGTGTGGTGCTCTCTATTAAATCCTCTTGAGGTCACTTATCTTCAAACAAAAGAGATCCTTCATCTGTCCTTCAGAACATGTTCATTAAGATGTTTATTATTTTTACGGTTTTAGATGATGAAATCTATTAACAAATGACCTGACACATGAATTTCAGCATTTTCTGTTATATTGTTGAGTCGCTATCGTTTTCACCATCACGCTCTGTGAACCGCAGGTGTAATTGGCAATTAGACATTGGCGTACAACATCGCCTGTAATGCACAGTGATTCATGAATATTTGATAATAAAATGCATTTTCGTAATTCACATTCACCGTGAGCACCTGCTCTGGCTCAGTCAACCTCCCTGACACTAATTTGTCCTTGGTCTGGTCAGGCTGCACCACACTCCAGTTTATACATGAACCAAGGGTGTAATGCGCTGGTATGTTTGAGGAGGGTTATGATGTCATCGTGCTGTAAAACCTCTACAATTACAGTAAAATGCGATGAAAACATGCAGTTCTCAAATTTATTAGTCATTCGTTTTAATACGTATTCCACGCAGTCGTGCTGTAAGATGCCAGGCCAGCCTGCAACATACTGAGCTCAGAAAGTAAACTTATTGCTTGTTTTTGTGGAACAGACAACCAGACATTTGGGTATTGTCTGCAGCCTGTTCGCAGTGTCACTGTATCATTCTCTGTTCACGTCTGTGACAACAGATTATGATGGATTCCTTAAATTACCTGTTGCTGTGGCAGATGGCACGCTTTGTCATTAACAGCAATAGTGAGAATTCCCTGGCATCCTGATGAAATATTCATCATGAATCCTCACAACCAATAGCGATGTAATTCATTTCTTCTTGCACCCTGTGAGGGCCAAATGAGGGCCAGAAGAGCACCTAAAAGTGCTTATTGAATTCTTAGATCATCACATATTCAAGTGATGAATTAAACTATAATGGGGACATCAATTGCTGTTCCTCTCTGAATATCTCTGACTGCCTGGGAGCATATCTGGGAACTGAATAAGGATGGTATAGAAATCTGATTGGGCACTCCTGGTGCAACCCCTTAATCCCAAGTTATGATTGGCTGATGGCCATGTTGGAGGCAGGGAACATGCTTTCCAGCAGCAGCAGTATCATTTATTTGGAGTTGTGTTTGTGAATGCATTTGTCACTACAAGCAACACCTTCCACATTTACACATAGTCATTTTTAACCCTTAGTCAATTTTAAAATACTGACTAAAGCAGCTTAAATTTAATAAAATGTTAAATAAGCAAATATGTACCATATGCAGTATTTGGTGCATATTTTTTCAAACATATAAAATGTCACTCTGATGGTATGAAATCCTTATTTTTTGGTGTTGGTTTATCTAAACAGTGGAAAAAGCATTTGCTGTACAATATATTGACAAAACTTGATTCCATTAAAAAATATATAATTAAATTAAATATATATAATTCATATAATTGAATTATGTATGATAAAAATGTGGAATTAGCAAATAATATGTAAAATCTTTTACTGTAATCACTCCAAGTTATTTGAAACTGGATAATCAAGTCAGAGGCTGTTGTTTTATGTACCCGTCTGTTCTTTTCAATAAATTTCTTTCATTAGATCAGTGTGGTGGCAAGTAGACATAAATAAGAACCAGACATGGTTCAACAACAACACAGCAGCAATCATGTTGTCCCGAGGACAGAGTGTCTATGCCATCTCTGTCCTTACCCCGTCCATTTAATCCCACAATCAGGAAAACATGGGTGCTGTCCACCCAGCAGACACAAAAACATCCTGACAGGTGGAAAACAGCTCTAAGGGTTCCTTCATGTTCAATAGCAAGGCCCTGGTGGAAGCAAGGACTCTTGGGAGAGATCTGGAGAGAATACCCGAGAAAAGAAAAGCCCTCCCTGCTCTTTTATTACATTTCTTTTATTTGAGTTGTAGCTTTTGCCAGTCACATACAGTCTAACATCTATTCAGTATTAAATAAAACTGGTCATCAGGTTGCTCAGCTCATTTCACAGTGCTTGGATATTGTCCCCACATCGAATGGAAACAATGAATTATTTCACATTTGATTTAAGTGAAAATAAGCGGCTGCTGCACACACCCCAATAAAAAGGTTTCTTTTTCTTTTTAATTCCAATTCCTCCTCTGTATCCCTGGGACTGATACAGGGCTTACCCAGTGGGGATTAAAGATTTTAGCTCATTTTACACTTGATAGAAGACAGATTTCGCTCTGGTAAAACTTTCCACTTCTTTTCTTTCCACTTTTATAGTGTAACAATCAGACTTACGTTTGTGTGAAAACTCACTATTCTTTTATTGTGAACTGCTGCTGAAGCATAATGCCTTTGTCCCACACAAAAGCGAATCATTGCACAGATTGTTCTATCAACGAACATTTTACCACCAGGACAGTTTATTGGACTCTGAGTGGCTGCTTTTTGAGTCCATCTTCATAACCCGCTGCATCTAGCAATGAAACATTAACAGCAGTTAATAACCCTCACCAAGAATGAGCATTAAGTGCACATTCATCACGTATTCTGAACACACATACGAAGCACTATGGCTTTCACTTAACATAAATAAATAAATACATGAATCCACTCGCTCGATTTATTGTGCCACAGTCTAATCCCAGGATAAAATGCCAGGATAGACCTTCCGCAAGAAAAAAGTTTTAACTCCACCTATAAAGTGTAAATAACCATTCTCTTTGCAGTTTTATGTCATGAATAATAGAAATCTATGCATATGTAGCATGCATCGTGCTTTGCAATAATCAGATTAAGTTGTTTACCCATTTGTTTGCATGTACTGTGTGTATGCCGGCACAGACGTGCAACTAACTTTTGCTCTCTGTTCAGTCATGGAAGCCTTCGAGCAGGTCATTAACCACAGATAGTGACATGGTGGTCGGATCGCACACTGTTCACTATACACTAGGGGGTGACCATCAATCAGGGTGAGAGGCACAGCAGACTGACAGATGCTTGATGGGTGATGACACTAAATATGCTGTCATTTGGCCAGAGACTGAAGCCAGACTCAGTGAGTGAGCCTCGTTAAATGACAGGAGCAGCTTCCACCTCCACATTTCCTGATGGAAAAATCATATGGCAGGAAGATGTATGTATGTATTCTGCATTTCACACACTGTTTCCCTAGCAAAATATCTCAGCAGTCCTGTAATGATTGATTGTACTCCTGGGAGTAAAATATTACTATCCAGGATCTTGTATTGTCTTAGATTCCATTAAATGGTATCCAGAGTTGTTGTGAAATGTAGAGAGTCAGGCGAAATGGAAGGGCACACTGATATTTGCTTCTACATATTTATGTGTTTCCTGTAAAAACAGACAGTTAGGGAGGGGACTTGTTGAGATAGCACTGATAGCACATGTTAATCCCACATAGCCCCAGCTATAGAGCTACAGCGCTTCATTAACCTAGCTGAGTCTTCCCGGACTGGGAGCTCCCAGTGAACATAGCAAACCTGGGACCGAATACCGCCTCCGAGACTGACGCAGGCTGACAGGGAGGACAGTACAAACATCTTTCCATCATGAAATTACTCATTAATGACCTCGGTACTGTATTCCCTGTCTGTCTTGGAGGCAGCGTTCAGTCTCGGTCCAGCCATGTTCACTGGGAGGGGGCAGAGCCCCGTTCCATTGCCTGCTAATGGCACCTAAGTTAACAGAAACACTTAAATCTCTAAGAGTTCAAGCTGAGCAGCCGAGGCACATTAGAGGGGAAAACAGAGAGCATTTTCTTCATAAAATATGATCCATTTTCACTCAAATCAATGACATATAGTCATTAAGTTGTGCTTTTGTACATGTACCCCATGTAGCTAGTGTTAGTTGCTGGCACTGTCCACTGAAAAATACCTACCACTTTCCCCAAAGTAAATAATTTCTTACAGTTAATGGTGTCTTGGGAAACCAGAAGAAGGTTTGAGGTGGTGAACATCTTGGAAGACAAACACACTTATGTAGGTATGGTGCCTACATAGCTGTTGCTAGCTAGGTAACTAATGAGTCTTAGCCTTGGCTGTGCACTGCTAAAAGCTGAAGATTGATTGATGGGTTAGATGTCGTGATATAGCTGGTTGAGATTGGTTGGTTCTAGCTTACATAAGCATGTGCCATATTTTGTATTTTATGAAGAAAACATAAATGGACTTTATTACAAAAAATATATATTTTTTGTGTTTTTTTTTAATGCATATATTGTTAAATAAATGCTCATACTTATGACTAGGGATGTGATCTAAAAGGGTTAAAAAATGCGGTTTTCCTTTCATCTTGACTTTAAATACATGCTGCTGTATGCAAGGTCAAGTATAATGGATCTCTTTGTGTATTTTACTCCTTTGTTGACACAAGCCTTCTCATACTTGTGTCGTATCCTGCCCAAAACTGTGACCTTGAGGCTAAACTGTTAGCCCTTGGGGATCTTGTCTTGCACTAAAGTCAATTATGTTGCGGTAATGCATTATGTTAGGTAGCATTCCCCAGACGATCAGTCATTGTCCGCTCAAGATGGTTGCACTGGCTCATCCTCCACATCTCCCATTCCATTACAGTGCAGCCCAGGTGGGGATCTGTGTAAGGACCATTCTGTTTCCGACAAGGTCACCCTGCACTGAGAATGGGCAGTCCCATGTATATTTACAATTGCATGACTCAGGTTCAATTACAGAAACTTTTAATCTTTATAGAGGGATCTCCTTCAACTGTCAAGCTCTTCAGGAGGGAGATTTTCTGAAGGTTTCTATGAATAAATGTCCTAAAAAACATTTCTTTTATAAATGTAGAGGTTGAAGATGACTTTAACTTTTCAAATTATACTGTAATAATGAAATCTCTGCGATTCATCTAAATCCATATCTTATGTCTCATACTTCGGATAATAATATCACATGTGGCAGGTTGATTGGAGGTAAGACGGTGCAGAAAGGGAGCATTTACAAAAGGAGCATTATGAGTCTAGTCACAACAGCGCTTTGAAAAGCCAGATCAATACCATTTCTGTGACCAATTTTACAGTTCTCCGGGTCGGTTGCCTCCGGAGTAATAAAGCTGTTTTCTCCACACATCCTTCAGTCTTTGCTGTTCAGTCACTGGTGGCAATATTAAGGCAATACATTTGACAATCCTATGGGCATGTCAACGTTTTCTAGTCTGCAGTTGATCAACGCCGTCATGATGGTTTTGAGAAGACACATGCTCAGAAAATTCAACAAGAACATTGAACTGCAAGTTCATTTTCACTGATGTGGCTTTGAGTAATACTGTGGCTGAGCCTTTGTTTTCCACTGTTAGAGGAAAGGCCATGAGATCCAAATCTTGGAGCTTATAGGCAGTTTATTTATGGCTTCATTGGGTAAAAGTTCCATAATAACCTTAAGTATAACCTAATTCAAATAGTCTGCGAGAAAAATAGACTTCTGCTCCTCCTTTTGGCTCTGTTGTAAAGCTCTGGAAAATTTTTACATTTTTCTGGAAGTTGACTGATCAGTCTCATTCCCAAAATGTACTACCCCTAACTATTTAACAACCAGGGAATAAGATTAGATAATCAACCTTCTTTTTCAGAGTTGTTTTCTATATCATTATCTGCATCTAGTTTTCATTTTCATCTTTGTTATTCATGACACCAGTGGCCATTAAGTGAACTGCGGTCAGCATCCTATTGCTCGGGTGACACATGAGACTGAAAGTAATACATCATGCTGATAGATGAGGCATGTAAATTAGGCTTCTGTTGTGGTGGATGCAGGTTGTTTGACTTCAGCAGACTTAATTTCTAAGCTAAATTTTGCTAGTGTTGCACACCGTTGATGCTGTTGCAGAGCTAAAGTGAGGCAAGCCACTCAGGACTGCACATAAATGTCATATTCTTTGGCTTTTCCTTTACCATAGATGTCACAATAGATTGCTTTGCATAGTACCTTTAAAGAGAATTTCAGGCACCAACTCGTTATTTTATTCTTGATGAATCAGCACCATCTCAAAGGAAGGGTTTTTGAACAGATGGTTAGTTTGTACAGGGTCAGTAGTCATCCTTCCTGCCCTCCCCTTTGTCCTCATGTCTTGCAGTTCCTGTATGTAGTCAGCTGACAGCCAATCATGGGTGTGAAAGAGCAGACGACATGCTGGAGTTTGTCCTTGGATGACAGAGAAGGTGAACATTGATGATGACAATACTTTTGACTGCAATTTTGAGAAATTGAACCAGGCTGGTTTGAAAACATTTTGACCACTAGGGGTGCTGTGGAGCAATAATTCAGGAGCCCTCATATTGTCTGCATGTTTGTTTTACCAGCACATGGAGGATGCACATGCACTCCACAAGCATGGGGCTGATGTAATATTGTCAGCTGGTGGAGCTAATGTGTTGTAAAGATGCAGCAGTGCACCAATAAAAGAGATTAAGAAAACAACAAGCTGGTGTAAACAATTCAGAGGTTTTTTAAAAAAAAGGCTCTTGCAAATGTTTTATGAGGTTTGGAAATGCATTAAATATGTTTGTTAAGCCTTAAGCGTACAAACAATGTGTTTTGTTGAGAAATACTGAATATAAACAGAACCATCTTTGTTTACAATGAAAACTCCGCAGGGTACCTTTAAGTCTGTTGCTTCTTCATTCTCAGAGAACGAACATCCTCTGGCTGGATTTCCTAATGAAGCAGCAGATGCTCTCATCCAATTTGAAGGCTTGCTAGCACGCAGGAAGCCGCCATAACTGCCTTCCTCCTGTCAGGATGTCCAATATAAAACAGACAATTGCGGGGGTGTCATTCATTTAGAGGAGTTTACAAAGATGTCGCTCCAGGATGATGAGTGAGATTGTGAAACTAAAGAAACAAACTATTATCTAAATACTGCCATTATGCACTGACAGATTTGTCCCGAGGATCAATTATCACGCCTGTGCCAGATTTCAGACAATGTGGTGTCAGTATAAACATCACAGGAAGGATGGGGACTGATTTAAGGCAGGCACCCTTACTCTTAATCCCTCTCCCCATCACACAAGATAGGCTAAAAGCAGTTCAGTCTTTTGAATAGTATCTGATAATGTGGCATACAAGTCAGCACTACACTTTAGAGTAAATAGAAAATGGAAAGTCGTAAAACTGTAATTGAATTTTTTAAGGATGTAAGCACTTTGGGAAACTTCCTTCTTGCTGCTCATTCCCACCAACAGGATGATCTGATGATGAAATTTCTCTGACATTGCAGTTTTGCAACTTTTTCGTGTTCCTCTTTTTTATTTTTCCATCTCTGAAACCAAAACATATTAGCTAATGTTGTGTTTCTCAAGAAATGCGAGCCAACACATGTGCCCGACATTTCTGCAAGTGGTGCAGCCATGTGCCAGCAGAGTGGTCTCCCCTGCCTGGTTTCTTATCAAATTCTCTGCTGCAGGTTTTTATTTCTCAGAAAAGTCACTGTCATATGTCTACAGCATGCTTTAAAGGGATAGTTTGGATTATTTGAAGTGGGGTTGTATGAGGTACTTATCAATAGTCAGTGTAACACCTAATAGAGAAAGGCTCACCTAAATAACAGGTTAAGTGTACGCTTTATTCAGAATATTTCCACCACTTTACCTTGCTGTCAGACAGCCTGTTCCGACAGGAATATTGGGAATATACCATAAACCTCTCTAAAGCAACCAGACTCCTCATTTTACCTCACAGAACATGGGAGTTGCTGGTTCACTGCTGCCTCAAGTGGTTACTTTATTTGTGTTATTGTGTGATTTTAGTGAATCCGAACTAACTTTTTAAAAACACTGAAGTCACACCCTAACCCAAACAAATTACACGAGGGAATTCAATAGAGTGCAGATCCCTGCCAGTCAGCAGTCCATCACAACTGCCAGGTGCAACCAGCACCACAAACATTAACATGACCCCCACACATGCTGTCCCAAGCTGAAACAAGATTTCAACCTGAAGCCATTGTTGTTGATCACTTGTGGCCCCTAGCAGCTGGTTAAGAGGAGAGGTCAGCTGTCAGTGGTCGTATAAAATATATAAATAGAAAAAATATCAAATTAAATTAAAATGTTGTATGCCTCTGCTGACCACTTACATCCATGTCTGTTCAGACTCATGTAATGTCTGTAGTGAAGACTTTGACGCCATTTAATATGGAACCGCTATGTTGACCTGTAACATTGAAGGAATTAGTAGTAATAGGTATTAAGTGTATTATTCAGCAAAATGGAAGTTCTCAGTATACATGTGTGATTCCAGTGAATAATTTCCAGAGAGAAACATACTGTCTTCACTTAGACATTATTCTTATAGAGGAGTACAGCGGACTGTTAGAAAGCTGAACATCATGATGTCACAGTGAAGTTGATCTTTGACCTTTATAAAGTCATCACTCATCATTTATCCTATTAGATGTTTGTGTGTAATCAAGTTAAAATGTAAAATGTATTTAGTGAGGTCACTGTGACCTTAACCTTTGACCTTTGACCACCAAAATATAATCACTTCATCCTTGAGTCCATGTGGTCATTCATACTAAGTCTGAAGAAATTCCCTTAAGGTGTCCTTGAGATATCGCATTCACAAGAGTGGGATGACCTGAAAACCAGCTAGCACGAAAGCATAAAAAAGTTGTTTTTTTAAAGGTTTTTCATAATTTGTTAATCACAAAGGTCCTTCAACAGTCATGAGTGTGCACAAAAAAAAAAAATAAATAAATAAAAAAAAAATAGGCTGATTGGTCCAGTATGCAAGATTAGCTGCCTTTGCTAGTGTATAATTAACAATCTGGGCCAACAAGATGCAGAGTGAAAAGGCACAACTCACAGGTTGAGTAAAAGCAAAGTTTACTGAGTAGATAGTCAGAGCCTTGTTCATTAATGTAACAGGCAGGCAGTCAGATGAGAAAAACAAGTCCAAAGGGTCCTCAGGCAGCAGGCAAAAATTTTAAAGGCAGGCAAGCATCAGGCAAGCAGGGTGCAAAACAGGGCTGGACCACTTGGGCAAGAAGGCCCAGCAGACAACCCAGTGTGGTTCTGGGGCTAGAGGGCAGGCGCTGGATTTTAACTAGAGAAGCTAATGAAGGGGAATGAGGATGATGAATGGCAGGAACACTCTCAGACAACTGCTGGATAAGGAGGTGGTCAGAAACCATAGAAACAGAGAAAAACTGCAGAAAAAACTACAAGCTGGCTGTAAAAGAAATGCCTTGAAGATGTGGACAAACCAAATGTACGGTAAAATATACAAATTAGCTTTCTGATTGTGTGCGTCTGTATCACAGTTTGAATACTTTTAAGATGCATCTTGATTTTGTATGTGCTTTTGTCACAAATGTGACACATTATAATGTTGGAGAGATGTGTTTTTGTATTTCAGTGACCTTGTGGACTGTATTGTGTGGAGCTCATTGTGGGGTCTCCGTTGGCAAACCTGTCCCCAGTGAGCTTCCAGAGAATCAGACAGAGTCCCACCTCACCAGGATTGGCTGGCTCATCACCTGCAGGAAGGAGAAGTGTTGGTCTACTGCACCACGGCTCCAGAAGCTGGCTGAGAATACAATGAACATCATCTCTCTGGGGAGTGAAGCGATGTGCAAGAGTGTTACCAACTAGATATGTTGAGCTAATTTCTACACACGAGGTGCTGACCTGGAACAAAGCTGCTGGAAAGAGACTGAAACCATGGTTAAAGGATTACTGTTAGAGGAGCTGAATGGATGCATGCAGTATACTAATCTATACATCAGGGACTCTCGAAGATGTCTGAGTGCCAATTTAAGGAGCCTGCATATGATTGATGCCCGTCGGGAAAACCCATGAACTTGTCGTAGGATTTGTGATCGGTCTTGTCATGACATTTAACATTAATTTTTGCAGATCACAGATCACTAGCATTGATAAAAGAACATAATCCCTACAACTCTCACTGGATGGCATTAATTGCCACTGCAACAAGTCGTTATCCCTAAGTTGACAGACGCTCGTTAGGGGACCACAGTTTGACACAAAGTGAAAGTATTTAAATTGGCTGTGGATGATAAAAATATAATGCATGCACGTTTGGGGGCCACACAAAATGTTTCTGAGCGCCACAATTAACTCACGGGCTGTACTTTGAGAACCCATGGAAGAATCAGGAAATCCAACACTTGCACGATCAAATTGACTTTAAGAATGTCACTGCTAATTAACTCTAACAGAGACACACTAATATTTCTCCAAAAACGCAGCAGTTAGGGTTAATGTTTTTTTCAGCTGTGAGCACCTCCTTCATTTTCTCTGTGCATTGTAGAAGAACAGTCTGTACAACAACAGCACACTAGAGAATCAATGTTTTTTTTAGTGTGGAGAATTAGTATGTAGTGTAGATTTGGAACACGGCTGCTGACATAAGTCAATTGTAGCAGGAAAAGCACAGGTGTGACTAATAGCATTAACGATGGCTCTGTTCTACTCAAGTTTCCCCCGAAAGTCATGACTTTGAGCCTGCATGCACAATTGACCTTTTTCATGGCAGCCATTTTTGCATGAAATAGTAAACACAGGCGTTACCAGTGATACTAATTAAGCTTCAGTTCCATTCAGGTCAACTTATGCCCGTTTACACGTACACAGCTATTTTTAAAACGGACATTTCACTCTCTCCGTTTTCAAAAATAATTCCGTGCACACCTATCCGTTTACAGAAAACTTTGCGTTTACACCAACCCGGCTCTTCGTGTTGGAGGGAGGAGAAGTTGTTGCTGCAAAATTGCTGACCTCCGAGCTCTCATCCGTCTCTGCTCCTCCATATAATAGAGCAGCTGTATTTGCAAATGTAAACATGCGAAGAGGGCTTGCACCGACATAAATGCGGCTGCTACTCTGAAGGAATCTATGATCACCATAGCAACATGTAAACATAGGTCGCACTTTTGACGCAAGTGCAAGTTCTGTCGCATACTGTGACGTCTACTGCCTGCGCTTTCTCCGTTTTGCTCCGTTTACATGCAAATGTGCAACCGGAGTTTTCCAAGATCTCCACTCTGGCCGGAGTTTTTAAAAAGCATGTTTTCAGAGGCGAATTCTCCGTTTGCGTGTAAACGAAGGGTGCAAACGAAAGGATATTTCTCTGTTTCTAAAAATAACTGTGTACGTGTAAATGGGGCAAGAGTCAGGTTGCTTCTGTTGTGAAGTTGGTTGTGGTGGTTTCAATTACTTTCACTAATTAGACATTGTGTCATGTGTATATATAGTAGGTGCATGAACAATTTATAGCTGTGTCCTTATTACATACAACAAACCAATTCTAAGAAGGTGTTAAGTATGTGGGGTGTTCCCACTGGACAAAATTATTAACCATAAAGTTACATTTCACCCAAATCAAAATATACATTTTTTCTCCTGACTGTAGTGCTATTTATCCATCTAGATTGAGAGAGACGTCTGACTTCTCTGGAATATAATGGAACTTGGCACACCTTGTCGTGCTCAAAGAGCCAAAATAGGTTGGAAAAACTCAACAGCAATGTCTTTTTTCAGGAATCATGACCTGGTCACTCAAGATAATCCACAGACCTTTGTTGTGAGCAGTTTCATTTAGGAACTTAAGGAATTTTCTTACTTAACTACACCGTCACCTGTGTCGGCGTGCTGAAGGGAGAGTGCAGCAACTCATGGAAGAGATGTCACATTGTGTCAAGCAGAGTAGCAGAAAAACAGGAGGAGGGGAGGCTGACTGATGCACTTCATGTGTTTAATACTCAAAACTCAGAATACAAAATCAAAATACTTAAGGCTTTATGGAGGGTAGGCAGGCACGGGTCAAGACAGTCCAAAGCAAAAACAATGCAAATAGGCAGGCAGGAAATCCAATTCAACTGGCAAAGTCCAAGAAACAAAGTAAATGTCCAAAAAGCACAGGGAAATGCTGGGGCAAGGGCTGGAATGCTTGACACAGAGATGAAGATGAACTGGCCACAAAAGGGGGAAAACACAGAGACAAATGCTGCACAACATTGGAGGTACAAATTTCCCAGTTAAAATGTGCAAATTCCGACCTCAAATCGTTCCAGGTGGGAGACAACAAATGTAAACAAAAAACATGGCTGATGCTGACAAATTGGTGAGTTTCTTTGGCAAGTGTTCACACAAATGAACCATCAGCAGTGCAGCCTCCTTGCATAAAAGACAGAGAAGGACAAACGATGCATGAGGTAACAGATGCACGTTTGTACATTTTATTTTATGATTGTGGCATATTTTGACATCAATTTACATGCAGAACAGGTGTTGCTGTGTGAAAGTGTGTATTACTTTAGGCTTCCGTGGGTGCTGCCATTGTTGTGCGATTTCTTCATGCAGTCAGGGTAGATGGATTTGCTCAAAGTAGAAACTTCAACTTTGAGTGGCTTTCAATTGTACATTTTCGAGTGGGAGGTCAGAAATTGTCAATTTCTGTGTTATCTGGAATGTAGCAGTAAAAACACAGGGAACTATTTAGCGACAGGTGAAACAAATCAGTAATTTAAAGGAAAAAGACAAATACATTAAATAAAGTATGAGGAAAGACAAAATAAAACAGGACATCCCCCTCAAAAAAACAAAAAACAAAAACAAAATCATAAAACAAGGCTCATGCTCATGTAACATCCAAGGTTGGTTAGGGCCCACCCTGAAGAGCGAAGGGTCAAAACCTCAAGGGATGTGTCGACATAGAATTGACCTGAAACACGCAGTAGCAGTATCCATTGAGCTAAAGGGCCAGGCCAGTCATGCAGCTGTTTTCATGTGTTACATACGTACGTCCCACGTTTCAAGAAGGAGCAAGGCTCAACTGGGGAGACTTACACGACCAGAGAAAGACGGGATGCAAACATCAGCAGCATCCTCAGCAGCCGAGCTATGCTGCAACCTCTTATCCTTAAGTAGATGTGTTTTTCCTCTGCATAAACTGAGAAGGCAGACATCTCTACAGCTGATACCTTCCAAAATTGGCAACACACACCAAAGCAACCCAGGCGGATAAACAGCACTACAGGTAAGAGGAAAACCATGAAATGACCTGACATGAATCTTATTACGAATTAAAATAAAAATGAATTTTACTCAAATAAGTGCATAGTCAATTTGTTAGTGTGCGGCTGATGGACACCCCAGTGCACAAATGGAATAAAGGACCTTTCCCAAGCTGCAAAGTATCTAAATGAACTGGGGATGAAGGTGAAACTCTGTGACACAAAAATATATTAAAACTGTCATTAAATTTCTGCAAACACATTTTGGTTATTGGCTCTGGGATTCCAAGGTTGCAGTTTACGGTGCATCATCATTTCCTGTTAGCACAAAACAGTGAAGTGCATTGATCTCATATTTGAAATGACACCTCACTGAAAGTAAAGTAATAAAGCGAGTGGAGTTTGGAGCACTGGAGCGAATCTTCATCAAATCTTTAATCAACCAAAATAATTTAAACGCCTGTATAATTGAACTGGTAGTGGACAGTGGCTTACATAATTAAACTTTAATTTCAATTTGGTTGAAAGTGGGGAAAGCCATATTTTATATCATCAAACACAGTCTTGTGTTGAGTTAAAACGTTTCTGCCTCGGCATATTAAATCTCCTCGGCTGCCTGTCTCTTTTGAACACCTAAAAAGAAAAGAAAGACAGCTGTAGGATATGTTCAATTAAATGGCTTTTAATGGTCATGTTTAATGTTCATCTTTGAATTATTGCCTTTAAATGATCGTCGTCTCAGAAATGAGTCATAAAACAGTAAATTGCCTTTCACATTGTGAGGATTCCTCTGGCTATTAGCAGCATGGTTTGCTTGACTGTTTGTTCAGACAAGGACATTCCCCATATTTAATTTCACCTCTTATCATAGTCAGCAATCACGTCCTGTTGATGCAGATCTCATGAAAGACAAAAGAGCAAAAAACTCTCTTTGAAGGACAATGACTTAACAATTTTACCCATCTGCTGCAAGAGATATTATCAAATTAGCCATGAAAATTAATATACAGAGGTCTCTATATGAAAACGATATTTCTCTTGTTGTATAGCATCAAAAACCCTCTTATTTTTGTCTCAGTACTAAAAGAACAGCCAAAAAAGAGATTGTAATCTTCAGACTGAGAGGATTTAGCTTCATCTCTGAGCCCTGTTTCTCTTTTAACAGAAACACCTGTGCCACCTCTGTCCACGGGCATGTTTTTGATGGTTTTTCTCGAAATATGTCTGAGTAGGAGAAACTTTAGGAGCAAGAGAGAAAAAGCTTTGTCATGGCTTCAGAGTTACAGATGACCTTTCAAATTAACCGTTTCCATTAATTTTCTTTAACTAGCCGTGTAATTGCGTACTTTGGGCTTCTTTTATCTTGCTTTTCTAAAGCTGTCTTTCTGTTTCAGCACTCCCTGTCTTTGTCAAAGAGATTTAATTGGAAAAGGAAACATTGTTTAGATTCAAACACTGGATTCTCCACAAAGACTTTATTGTGCGTTACTGTACCATTTGAAACCTGTTCTTTCTGTTTTATTCTCCTACAATTGTAGCTGTTTTCAATCTTTTCCCATCATCTTCTGTGCTTTTTTGCCCTTTGAGGAAGACCGATTCATGTTTCCATCCGCTGTCATGTCTTTATCAGTGGTTTCTGTCCCCTCTATCTGGCCCTCGACATCTTTGGGTTTCTTTTCCAACAAACTGCCCCTTTCCTTTTCATCAGCTTTAGCCTCTGACTTGACCAAGTTGAGAATTATATGGTCCAAAATGCCAACCACGTCCTTAAAGGAATAGTTTGACATTTTGGAAATACTCTCATTTGCTTTTTTGTCAAGAGTTAGGTGAGAAGATCGATACCACTCTCAAGTCTCTATGCTAAATATGTGGTGACAGCCGGTCAATGGTTAGCATAAAAACTACAAGCCAGGAGGAACATGACCTCTAAAGCTTGCAAATTAACATTTTATATCTCATTTGTTTAATAAAAACTGAAACCACCTTGCAAGACATATGCCAAAACATAACCCCATTAAAAACACAAACTGTCATTTACATTTAGTGTTTTTCTGTATGAATTAAACAAATGATACATGTGTGGTTGAGTGCTAAGGTCTCTTTACACTCTGAAATGGCCTGCAGTAGGCTATGCCAAAGTCCAATTTTGAGTGCAAGTGATGTGTCAGACCTTTCCACTAACTTCTGCAGAGAGCAGATCCAATCAGGTTACCTTTGTTGTCATGTAACAAAAAAAACATGGTTAACATTGTGAAACAGTCGCAGTTTGGTTAGGTTTGGGAAAGGATTTGAGTTAAAACACTGTAAAAATGTTACAGATGTAACTTTATGTAACTTAAAACTTTAAATGTAATTCAAAACTTTAAATACAGTTTATTTTTCATTTCATGTGTGACACAAACCTCAGCCTCCTGGATCCTGTGTTTGTTTGACCCATCCATCCATCCACCACCACCAACCTCCTCCATACACTGACTCATGCTCTGTATATTGCACCACATGACAACGGGAAGGACTGCAAAATTGGAAAAAGTCTATTTAAAAGTCTAAGTTGTGTTATTGTACACACACAGAAGAGATTGGCCTGGATTTAAAGTTGCTGGTTGGTGGATTTTGTTACTTTTGGACTGTCCTAGGAATGATTCATGATTTTAATCAACATTTTTCCTCTAAAATATTGCAAGACTAGAACATTACTGGAACAACATTTTGTTACATCTTCATGTGCAAGACTAATAAAACACCTGCACATTTTATTGCTTTTATTGACTTTTTCCTTGTCTGTGTTCAGGATTTTGCATTCGTTTTTTGTGTCTCTGCCCCAGTTATTTCTTTCTGTGCATTTTAACTGTCAGCCTTTGCTGTTATCATCTTTGCAATTTTTAATATTGTTTTTGATAGTCTGTTTTATATCAATGTAAAAAGAACTTTATTCTTTTTTTCATTCTTATTCGATTTTGTATCTGTGAACAGTGCTATACAAATAAACTTTACTTAGTTATTATGGCTATGGACTGTCAGTAGCAGATGCTTCAACTAACATTTAGAGCACAGAAGTGCAGTTTTTGATTAGCAGTTTCATCACGGACAGGGCAGAAAGCACTACACACTAATTTGTTTGTGTTCCTTGGCATCAGCCTGTTCTCCAGACAGCTGCTAGTTAGCATTAGCTACTCAGCAGGGACAGACTGACCAAGTAATATCCACACAATGCTCAGTCCCTTCCATGGATTCACTTGTTGTGACCTCAGATGATGACAAAACCAAACTGAGAGCTCAAATCAGTATGCAATTGTTAAATTCACTGTGAGACAACCAGGCAGCTAGCCACCTGAAACTGAGAGACACCTGGATTCACAACAGCCCAGTAAACTGCAGCAGATGTGCGCATAATGTAACCTTTCCATTCATGTTGCAATTCACGTCACTCAAGATGGCTTTTTATGCCAGCTATCATTTATGCTCTCTCTCTGCTTTGGACTGAGCCAAGCTAACTGATTCACCCTGTTTCCTGTCTTTATGCTAAGCTAAGCTAATTGCCTGTTTGCTCCAGTTATATACAGGTATTAGCATACAGACATCAGCGTGGTATTGTCTCATCAAACTCTCAGCTGGAAAGCAAGTAAACATATTTACCAAAATGTAAAACTGATTCTATCAGAGGCAGCACAAAAGGAAGCCTAACATGAAGAATTGTCAAAGGCTAGCTGCTAAATTAAGATTCAAAATGTTTATTGTCCCTTTGGTTAGGCTATACAAGCATAATCGTGTGAAATACTTTTGTTGGGAGGCTCCATTACAAAATATTACAATAAAATAAATAATAAAAGACAGACAATAATAAAATATGTGTAAGAATACATAGAAATAAAACGATAGAAGAGGCAATAACAAGGTTGCATACAGAGGTGGATCAGTAGGAATATTTCAGTATTGTGGCATGACAAGATGTCACACTGTTTGACATCAAATAATCAAAAAAGCTGGTTGGACTCTTTCTCCTGGATAAAAACAGGGGTTAAGAGATGGGCGCAGGCTGTTTTGCGGCGAGACAAGAGCAGATGGAACAGAGCCAGAGGAGAGAGAACTATTTATGAGACAAGACACTGGGGCAATCCTAAATTTGTGGCCTCTTTGAGCAGCTTTGTGGTGACAGGGTCTCGGGGATAGAAAGGAATTCAGAGGTCATTTCATGAGAGGAATTATGTCTCTGAGACATGGGAACAAATACATTTATATCAGCCTCTGGATCACTGATGTTACAGAACTGAGTGATCCTGTCTGCAACAACTTCATTCTTTCTTCATTCAAAATTAAAGGAATATGTCTCAGTCCTCAGTGGAACAGCAGAGAATGGGTGATATAGTCAGAACAAATGCTATATAAACTGGGTTATTTATTTATGCAGTATTTCCTACACTATTATACAGACAGACTGACCTATAAAGTGCCATGTTGACCTACATTCATAGATCCGCCATGTAAGCACTCAATTGTGTGTTTGGAGAATTAGGCCACAAAATATTTCTGTCTTGCCCAGGGAAGATCAAAGGATGATCCGTCTGAGCAGAATAAGAAGTTACATAATTCTGAGTCTGGTCCCAGGGCAACGGAAGTAAAAGGCAATATCATATTGCTATATTAAACATTTCATCTATCATTAAAGCTGTAAGCAACCCACTGAGGGCATTTGCAAAAACCATTAGATACACAAAAAATGTGCAAATTGGAGAACGATTGATAAGAAAAAGATGATTATTTTTTACAAATCCTGACCTAATAAAACATGAAAGTCTACTGCAGAACCCCCTGGCTATGTTGACACAAAAAGACAATATTACGGAGGATTAGGGTATTTAAATATGTATTTGTCTGATAAGCTATTGATTATCGAAGATTTGGGAGGTAATGTTGCTTAATATTGAAAAAAGCGGATGAGAGGAGGGTAACACATCAATAATCTGCATGGTTATTTCCCATGTGTGATGTCCTCCGAGTCAGAATCCTATTGGACCGACTCGTGTATTCCATGTATCTAAGTCACCCTCTAATAGACACCCAATTTCATGGAAATTAAAAGGATTGCTTCCTTTTGAAATGTAAATTGGGTATGCAGATTTGGGATGAATCAAAATCTGCCTCCCTAGTTGACACAGAGTGAAATAAGCTTTTCATGACCCATTACGTCTGTGCCAGTTGTCGACTCCAGACTCATTAAGGATCGGACTCAACTCCAGGACAATTTTATCGGAGAGGAAGCAGCATTGTAATCATGCTTTCCAAAAACAAGTCATAGGCTTCAAAATGTTAGTCTTTGGTCACAGTTGACAGTTTCTGTCTGAAAGGGAATAATTTTCACACTTCTACTGCGTTGAAGGTAGTTATAAACTCAGTATTCTCCTCTAATAAGGCAGATACTTTTAAGGAGGGGAATCCTATAATTAATCGCACTCTTGGCAGGCCTATACATCTGAAAGTTTCTGTCACACACACATTTCTCTCTTCCCACATATTCCATATTATCATATATTCTCTAATTGCATGATGTAGTGTGAGGTACATACATTTAACTAGCTGCACGTCTGTGTGATTCCTGTCAACGTTATAACGTTAACTTTGCTCACAAACTTAGTGATTTTTCATCCTTAAGTTAGTAACTGCACTTTTCACAGTAAGTTTGGAACATATTGTTAATGGTATTTACCATTTGTTTTGTTTATAATGTCTTTGAGCATTTGTATCAATCACCTCAGTGTCTTAGATACCAATTAGTAACTTTAAGTAGCTAGCTAGCATTGTCATCTTCATTCATATTTGACAGAAACAAAATTAAATTCATCAAAAAATTCTTAGTTCATTGATCAAGTGCTCCAACAATCACCAATTCTGATTGTTTGTTTGAAATAAATGCTATAGTCAGCGCATTTGATGTCAAAATACTCTGGCTGCACATGCCATTTCTCCTGCAGCTTCTGACCTCCCTCTCACTCCTCTCCTGGTAATTAAGTTTTCTAACGTGGTGATTTACAGGTTTCTTTGATTGCTGGAGCAGTAGAAAGATGTACCAAGCCAATTTTAGTGAGTTTTAATTTGTTTCTGTTGAGTTTGAATGAAGATAACAATGCTAGATCGCGAGCTAGCCAGCTAACATCTCTAAAGGCTATCTAAGACACTGAAACAAAATTAAACTCACTAAAAATGTCTTGGCTCTTTTTACCACTGCCCCAACAATCACCAACTCTGGTTTGATCAAAATAAACCCTAATATCAGCAGAAGAGGAACGAGAGGGAGGCTGAACGTCAGAGAAACAGTGTAAAGCCAGAATATTTTCACATGTACCTTTGTGGATTAAGGGTTCATTTCAACCAAACAACAAGAGTTGTGAGTGATTGTTGGAACAGTGGAAAGACAAGCAAAGACATTTTTGGTGAGTTTTATTTTGTTTCTGTTGAATCTGAATGAAGATGAGGATGCTAGCTAGCCAGCTAATGTTGCTAAGACACTGAGGTGATTGGCAAAACGCTCAAAAAACTATACACAAAATGAACAGTCAAGTACTATTATATGTAACAGCTAACTGTGAAAAGAAAAACAAATAAAATCTATTATTTGTTGCTACTCAACACACATCAGTCTCAGCGCGTATTCTCCCAATAATGAGTTGTGAAAATCTGCATTAAACAACTTCTCTTAACTAGTTCAAACAATAGTTTCATATCAGAGATAATTATGTTCTGACAGGCGTACATACCAAAGACAAAATCATTATCAAGTGAGCAGTTTCCGTCCTTGGAGATCTGGATCAAGATTGCTGTTCTTAATGTAAACAGAGGAGTTATTCATGCGTATATATTACTGTACCAGCACATGGAATAAACAAACACAAGGTCATTGGCAATTGGTTTATTCAGGTAAACAGCAGCTCTTATCCAGTTACTGAAATTTTGTCTTTCTTTATTAATTTATTTCTTTTATCTATAGTTCTTACATATTTAACAGATTAGAAAGAGTTTTCCCCAAATGAATACCCTGTTATTAATGTGTATTGCACACCCGGCAATCGTAACAGTGATTGCCATCTGTGTGACACTTGATATTCCACTCATGCCTGCCTGCTTCCTTCCAGTGAGCGGACAGTCAGCTCACAGCAAAGTGATTTCCAAACTAGACAATTCCAAGCGCTCGTCTGAATTAATCTATCAGCGAGTGGGGAGATCTTTAAAACATCCACATCTGTCTGTCTCAGCCTGCCTGGCACAGTGAAGCTCCAAGTTTTCCAACTGCATGACGTGTTTGTAAAATAAACAAACAAAAACCAGTTTTAGTAAATTAATCACATTTGCATTGTAGGAGATTTGGATGCTTTGGGCAAAAAGCACGACTTTCACAGGAGAAATGTTAAAGATTGATCACCAGCCCTACTGATCTTGGCCTTGGGTTAGGAGGTCCTCGAGGTCTGAGAATGACCCAGAGACGCTCTCTATGGATTCACAAGCTATAGCAATAAATTAATCACTCTTCCTCTTTATGTCAAAATAGGAGTTGGGGTGTCATAAAAGCTCTCTGCAGCACTCAGGGTATTCTGAAAATGGGTCAGGTAAAATCTCTCTCTTTACTAATGAAGTCCCTGTGCACTGGGCCTCACACCTGCACAGTTTCAATTACCGCAGTGAAACGGGACGGGAAATCCCGACAGCGCCGGTCCAGCAGATGCAGCAGTGTAACGTTGTTACTCCACATTAGGAACAGGAGTGAAATGTATCAGCTTTGAATGAGCCCAGTGCTCAAGCCGGACACTTATTTATATGAAGATTACTTGGGGAAGTTTCTATCTAATTTATTGCAAGACAATTTATGCATTTATGCATTTATGCATGGTTTTCTGTGTTCATTTCCAAGCCATGAGTTTATTTACTTATTTGCTTATAAATATTTTTGCTACAGTCAGGCTCACTTTGGATTGAGATTCTGCTCTCACTCTCATGATTTCCTCCGCTGTATTTTATTGATTTAACTACTAAATAAACAGTATTTTTCATCTGTGATATGTTTCCTCTGCCAAGTGGTAAGGCTACAGGACTTTTTGACTTTTGCTTATTTAATCTCGTGCTTTGGGGAGAAAAGATCAAAGCAGTTTTGCAGAGGCACATGTGTGTCGACAGGATGTCAGTTTGATCATTTTTAGAGAGCCACATTTACTGGAAATATGCAGAAATTCCTCTTGTGTCTGTGAATGTCTTGTTAAGGTATCGAATGGTTCATTTGGTTTATTTACAGTATAGCTTCAGATTTTTCTGCATGTGTAATAAGCTTTCTCTGAGACGCAGAGTTTGTTCAGCAAATTCAATATTATTGAGTTCAGTGTTTGTTCAGCCCCTCCCAGACCTTCCATCTGCTTATTGTCCCTGCTCTCCTGTGGGGTCTGTTATCTCTGGAACATGCCTCCGGACAAGGGCTGCTCCTGATAGGACACTGGCCATTGGTACCCACAGGGAAGGGGGGGATCAGATGCTTTGCCAGAACTCATGGTCAGCGAAGATTATCTGGTTATGTTTGAGCTTCACAGACACAGTCTTATAACTCTCCGCACTGACTCACACTGATCCGTCCTCTCAAAAGAAGCAGAGACATGTTTGATTGATACTGAGATTTATTTCTGAGAGGCAGGCTTACTGTGTGGTGAAGTGGATGTGCAGAAATACAGAGATAATAATCTCAAACTTCCTGTCCTACAATCAATATAAACTACAAGTTTAAAGATTTTTTGACAGCATTACCTTTGTTATTGATTGGGGATTGTAACCTAAATCCAAACGTGTTATTTGGGAAAGCACCAATAATGTGATGGAAATGGACATTTCTTATACCTGAAGTTGCTCTTCATTAAAAAAAATGTTTTGTTAAGAGTGCTACCTGGGCTCAAAATTAGTTTCTTTGAAGTACTCTTTGGATAGGGACACGTGAAAGCAAACTCTGACACGTTTCAGCATCAAACCTTCCTCAGAGAGTCAAACAGATCAAATGGAACAAAGACCCTTTTATGGTGGAAGATTACTGTTGGTGGAACATCATTATTTTGGTGTTGTTCTTTATTTGCAAAAGAGTTAGATCCATGATTACCCCACCGAGTTAAAAAAGGCTGCATCTACCTTAATCAATCACTGATTTAATGGACCACCAGGCAGCGCACAAAGTGCCACAAATCAAACACACCCAAAAAATTGTGTGACCAAAAGGTGCATGCTGGGCTTGGCTATGTACTAAATGCTGAAATGCTCATTGCGGTTCCTCCAACGGTGATTTCTACATCGGTCATAAAGTTCTTCCTTCAGTGATGTGTGAGGCCTTTCTTGCACACTGAGGCAGAGAAGCTGAGAGGACTGGTTATGTTGGTCCAGAGAAGCTGAGTTGACTGGTTATAGTGGGACAGACAGGCTAAGCAGACTGGTTATAATATGAACTGAGAATGGTCAAGCAAAGAAGCTGAACCAAGAGCAGATTGTTAAGCTCTTCACAGAGCACAAGGCTCAGAATGATAGGTGAGTAAATCGCCAAGCAACATGGCATTTTGTGTGTGTGTGTGTGTGTGTGTGTGTGTGTGTGTGTGTGTGTGTGTGTGTGTGGACTACACGGTGTGTAAAAACTTGCTTTAATATGTATGTGTGGGGTTGCAGCCACTGTGGAGTTGATACTGTATTTACGTCTCTGTGTTTTGTGCTTTGGTGATTATTTTATTCTGCTGTTAAAGTATTTCATTTCTGTAGCTTTAATATTGCTTGTTGTATGTTGCTGTGTTCATCGTTTTTTTAATTTATTGTTGGTCTTTGGTGTTGGTGTTTTATTGTGTCTGGGGTTTGTCTCCTTTATGTTAAGTGTAGGGAGGCTCTGCAGAGGACAACCACATATTTATAATTGTCTAGTTGTCTATACCACTTTCTGTATTTTAAAACACAAACACAAATACAGAGATAATTGTGTTGGTTGAACAGATACATATAATGACGTCTCTGTGCACCTCTAAATATGATACAGCTTACATATATGTGGCCGCCCACCATTAATAGAGAGCCCAGATCCACTTGAGAGTTTGTCTTTTAAAAGGAAGTTTTTTCCTCACAAAACTTGCTTCAGTGTTTCTTGGTGCACAATATGGTTTATGAAGAGTACAGTCTGGGCCTGCTCTAAATGAAAAATGTCCTGAGATAACTATGTTTTGACTTGGTGCTATACAAACTGAACTGAACTGTTTATACTTGAATATACTGTATACCAACATTGCCATTCCAGTGAGGGATTTATCCAAATTGCCCTTTTGTAGCATTTTTTTGAATGCATATCCGTTAATGTTTTGCACATTAATACATTCTCAGTCCCTCTGAACTGTGGTTGTTGCTGCAGGGTCACAACATCAATCATATATCAGGAACTAGGAGGATTATATAATCATTAAAGATGCATTAAGCAAGATTTCATTATCAGAGGATTCTGACAGAGCACTGTTTGGTTCAGCAGGTGATAATAACAGTGTTTTTATTTCAAAGGAAAGTCTGTGAAGAAAGAGATTATGGTGTCCTGGCGGCTCACTGGGCTGCAGTACAAACCATGAAACTGTAGCGTGGGTTTGAATCTGGACCAGGTTTGTTGCATCGCTTTCGGTTTTCGTCCTCTTCTCTCCTCTTCTTTTATTTCTCGAATACTGGCAAAGTGCAAAAAAGTAGTAAACAAAAAACAAAGAAATAAAATATACATTATGAATTTTTGATCCATGGAGGTTTTATATTTACAAAACTTTAATAAAGCGATTTAAAAATCTGTGACTCACATTAAAGCTCCAGTAGGTAGAAAGCCCATAAACAGCTGATTGTTGAGTCTCATCTGAGTTAAGTTTTGTTTTCTCGTGCTGAGCCCCTCCTACCAAACGAGCTGCTTCATGTGCGCACACAACAGTTTACTGAGGCAATCGTGAGCAAGCATGGACCAACAGACATCAGCTGTGTGTAATATAGCAGATACCTGACAGTACGAACAGGAGATATGAGCTCAGGTTCACAACACTAGCTTGTTCAAGGGAGAGAAAAGGAGGCTTGTCACGGCTTGGCCGTGGCGAGACATCACTGCATCCTGCTTGGAGGCGTGTCAGGCTTGCTTTCTCCCCACTCCAGGGTAGCTCCATCTCAGGCACGGCTTGGCGTGATAAAACCAGTAATGGAAATGCAACTCTGCGCAACACGGTTTGAGTCAGTACAGCCAAAAATGCCAAAGCCCATGAGTGCATTTGTCTGTCAGTACTGATAGTACTCAACAGAGAAGTTGATTTTTTCCTTCACATCCCTCCTCTCTTTACTCTCACAATGTGAATTTCAAATGCATTTCTCCTCTGGTCAGCAGTCAAAATGGACAGAGAGACTAATTATCTTACTGTAAACAGCGTGGTCAGCTCCTCTGTGGTGCTGCTGCACACAGGTTTACAAGCAAATGTGAAGATAAATCCACTTTTTGAAACATACACTCTGAGCTCCCCTCCTGACAATAAAGGAGTCGCCATCAGAGCAACTCCAGTGTTTCTTCCTCCTGAAGCTCCACTCTGCCACCGACCCTCTCCTGTAGAGCTCCCCGGCTCTGAGCAGCTGTCTGTCAGGTCTGTGTCTCAGCTCCACCCACATGAATAAACTCAACTGAAAGTGAAGTCAAAAGTAACCGGGTGATCTGAAGAACTCCTGGCCCGAGCATATTGCTCATTAGCTGGACTCTTTTTAAGATTTTCTGACTTTTCCTGTAGAATTTTCCAACATTGATTCAGGGTCTCTCCGAAGGAATGTGCATGCGCAGCTGCACTAGTAGAACAGCCAATAGGAACGCCTGGTCTTTAATGACCTGTGATTGGTTTAAGTCTAGCGTCATGGGCCAGATTCTCTAAAGGCTGAAAACAGAACCAAGAGGAGGTGCAGAAGTGTAGTTCTGTCTCAAACCACTTGATTTACAATATGCTGAAAGATTATTGTGAAATATTTTCTCAGTGACACCAGTGGGCTGCTTCCTGAGGAGGTAAAACCAGAAGATAGAGAATTTTTTTGGTGTATGTGTGAGGGAAGCAATTCTCATTGAACTGAATAGGCACCATCTTTTTATCCGGTGTGAGTTCATTATAAGTCTGTGGTCAGGGGCCACTATAGAAACATGGCAGAGCAATATGGCGGCCTCTGTGGAAGAGGACCCGCGCCCTCTGTAGACAAAAACGACTCATTCTAAGGTAATGAAAACACAATGACTCATAATTTCAGGTGATTAAACACTAATGAAGGCATAGTTCTGTATAATATATTTAATTTCTGTCACATTCAAATCCCCATAAGTCTTACACACTGGACCTTTAATTCAATTAAAAATGTACTTGAAGATTTAATGCTCCTTCCCTGTCTTTTTAAAATAACTAAAGATGTCTTTATGCCATCCAGCTTCCTGGACAGGCTGTGCCAGTGCTGCTTTCTTTTTTCTAATCATGCCAGATCTCATTGCGCCGTCATTGAATTAAGTGCCAATTTCAGGCCATGAGAATGTTATGTGGCTGAGAAACCTCTCCTAATCCAAGCATGCAATTCTATGAATAACAATGGTGAAACTCCAGTCTGGATAAGCCATTACATCTGTCTCTTCGTCTCTAATTTACTCTTTATTTTCCTTTTTGGTGTTCAGGCCTTTTCTCCAACAGCCTCCCATCTGCTCTCATACATTTTCTTATCTCCCTTATCTACATATTTATCATATCTTTAAGTTAAAAATGTAAATCCCTAAACT
Source organism: Lutjanus argentimaculatus (assembly GCA_034769285.1). Classification (NCBI taxonomy): domain Eukaryota; kingdom Metazoa; phylum Chordata; class Actinopteri; order Lutjaniformes; family Lutjanidae; genus Lutjanus; species Lutjanus argentimaculatus. The sequence continues at coordinate 498,278 of JAWZSL010000021.1, read as the reverse complement.
GTTCACTCAGTCACAGCCTGTCTGCCTTTCAGCAATGCAAACAATGTTTGGTTTTTATTATGCAACCAGCGTGTGATTATATTCTCCCCATACTGCCCTCTCAATTAAGACGAGGCATTGTTCAATCGAAAACAGGAAGATTTATGTGGAGACAGCAGCTGTCTGATTTAGATATATCAGGGCTATTAAAACACTTCTCATGAATAGCCTGGTCTTTCAACACAATTGCCATATTAATCTCCTCTATGTTGGCATCTCATAGAGGGATCAGTTTCCAGGAGTGGCTGCTCTTGTAATCTCGTAGATTGTGTGTTGCAATCATGTTGATTGCACATGTACAGTCAGCGGGATTCATTTTGCATTGTGTTTTTGAATCAGGACACCCAGATGCTGCTACTTGAGGTCACTGTTTTCATTTCTGAGAGTGATATGAAACAAAGACATTGAAGGTTCAAGAGAGTCTGTCTTTTTTGAAGCAATACACAAAACCATAGTCAGTGTGGTGCAGCTCATTTTGAGCCTTCAGATAAATATCTTCCCCCCAAAGTCAAGGGCTTTATAGGCTCATGAATGATAAGACCATTGATGATGAAGCACCCTAAAATAAAATGATGAAATGCTCACATTTAAATATGAAATTGTCAGAAAACACATGCATAAATTCTCTTTAAAATGTTTGAATTGATTTTCAGTGCAGATGACATTTGTTTCATATTTTAAGTTGCTCTGATATAAAGTTTTCATGAACATTTGCTCAGCCAGGTAAAGGACCACTGCATAGGATTTAGTGACAATAACTCATCTCACTTCCTCTTCTTAGAAGAATCTACTGTAGACATAAAACTCAGGAAAAATGCACAAGGCCGTATCTGGAGCTAGTGCTCAATTTGTCTGTTTGCTGGGTTACTGTAGAAACATGGCGGTGCAACATGGTGGACTCTGGAAGAGCCTGAATTGACTCACGGGAAATGCACATACCCAGTATACTTTGCAAGAAAACCCATCTCTACTCTGCTCTGATTGTTATACCCTTCCAGGCATTCCAGGTTTCTGCTAAATGCTAACGTTTGTCTGACTATGTAGCTAACCGGTGCTACGAACAAGTCATGACCGGGAGAAGAGCAACTAAGCCATGGCAGCACATATTTTTTCCCTTCCGTTTTTCACTGTTGTGATATGTTTCCACTTACCTTAATCTCTCCCCAACCTAATCTCTAACCCTCAGCAGACGTGGTTGTTTTGCCCCTACCTTGCTGACACACCAGTTTTCTGGGAAGGGTTAAGGATAAAGTTGTGGTGAGGTTAGGGTGAGGCCAAACAGACTTCGACACAACTCCAGGAACAAAAACCACGGTCGTGATGCTCTCCACCCTGTCCTGACTAGTTTGTAGTGCTGATAAGTAATAAAGCTCCATAAACATTAGCATTTAGCCTGGAAACTTATAGCCAATCAGAGAAGGGGCAAGTTTTCCCACAAAGTATACTGGGTATGCATGTGCAGTCTCCCCCAGCAGCCTCTGTGGAAAAAGACCTGCACCCTCTGTAGGTATAAAGGTATAAATGCCTCATTCTAAGCTAACAAAAACACAATGATTCTTATTTTAAGGTGGTTATACACTAATGAAAACATACTTATGAGTATTATATTACAGCTTTTCCATTTGCGCCTGCTAAGTCTTACACACTGGACCTTTAAATTAGTTGTGGAAAAATTAGTGAATCGGGACGTATAAGGCATCCTCAGAGGAGTACAGATACAAGGATAAAATGGAGAAATATGGTAAGATGAGAAAAACCAGCCAGTGTTTCTGCACCTCTCCACTTCCCACTAATTTAATCAGAATCCTGTTTGTCAGAGGATCTGTTTTCTGCCACAGCAGTGTGGTTCCCCCCCAACTAAGTGAGGGGGTCACTGCCTCTCCTCTCAGTCCATCTGTCATGTTTGCAGGTTGATTTGCTGCCACCACAGCCTATTTACGCATTTGATTATATGGAATACCCCACTCTGGTTGGTTTACATTTATCATGTTGGCATGGGTACACAAATTTGGGTGCAACTCGTCTTTGCAAAAATGACTTAAACACTAAGAATGACATACTCTAAAAGTTTCAAACCTGTGCCACCTTGTTTATGACGTCATCAATGGTCAACCTGTGCCTCACTGTGGGTTCTCACATTTGCAAATTGATTTCAACAGTTACCTTTCACATAAATCACACTTTTCAGTGATTATTTTGTGAATGTATATTGTGGATCCACATAGAAGGAGTTGTGCATGAATCAGACTTTGATTGAGTACTTTGTGCTGCAAGCTGCTATTGCTTTTAGAAAAATGGCATGCTGTAATGGGCCCTGAGAAAGGCAAGACCAGTCTCAGCAGCAGAAATTCATGTCTCTTTGACTTGATTTGTTTATGTGTTTCTATCAGGAAACAGAGTATGAACAATACTGTGTTTTGACAACTGCAATTCTCTGTTTACCATCCTTAATAAATCTTCCTTACACCGTCTACAAAACGTCCAAAATGCTGCTGCTAGGCTCTTAACACAATCCAACAGATGGTCACATATTACAACTATTTTAGCCTCTCTGCACTGGTTTCCAATTCATTTTAGAATTCATTTCAAAATGTTGGTGCTCATTCATAGAACCTTACAATGACCAAGCTCCAGAGTATATCAAGGACCTTCTGCACCCAAACACTCTGCACTCAGAGAGATTGTTCTGTCCATCCCCAAAGCTTTGGTATAGTCTCCCACTAAGCTTGAAATCTCTTTGGACTCTGTGGATGGACATGACAGACAGAAAGGTAACGTGGGATTTTAGGCTATATTGTAATTTGTGTGCCTATCTCAGCTAAGACATAATGTTCCCTAAAACTTCCCGGGTCATTCCATACAGCTTTCTATTTGGTAACTGTCCCACAATGTTTTATGATGTTCTAAATACCTCATGAAATAATGTTTTGGGGCGGGAATTTTAATAACGTTACCCTGAGGTTCCCTGTTGGTAAACTTTATATTCACTTTACAGAAAAAACCTGCAGGGGAATGTTCAAGTAACTTTTCCTGAACACTCAACACAAACTTAGTTACAAATAGTTATTTTTACGTAAGGCACTTATGATTGTAACTTGAGGGGAACATTAATGGGAAACATTAATGTAAGCTTCCTGGAACATTCAACTAATCTTCCCAAAACGTTCTGGAAATGCTACCAAAGTGGTTTTACATAAGCAAAGTTACAATATTAACTTCCAGGGAACGTTAAGGGGAAACGTTCAAGTAACGTTCCTGGAACATTCAACAAACCTTTCCTTCTGGGAACGTAACTACAATGCAGGAATGTTGAACCAACATTCCCCGAAGCAAAGACTGAGCACCACATTTTGCTAGCTGGGTTGTCTGTTCCATGTGTATATTTTATCTGGTGTTTTATCTTTGTTTTATTAATCTGTTTAATCTGTTTCTGATGAAACACTTGTGACTGCAAGGTGCCATATACACTTGCTGAAAAACTTGTAAAAAAAAATCAACAATACTATTATTACAAATGGATACAGTCATAGAAGGTCTACAGACATGAGCTGGTCTTATAACCATAAAAATATTAGACAAATAAAATGTGTTTCCTTATCTCTATTTACAACAAGCACATATTGGCATATGGGCAACATCATTTCACTTAATTAAACTAGAATTTGCTATCAAGAACTTGACGTGCAGGCTTTTGTTCCGACATACAGTATCTTCTTGCATTTTACTAAATACACACCCACACATGTTGATTTATTCTGTTCCCAGGCCCTAATCTTTTCCTTTCACAAATTGGGAGAAACAGAACTTGACCTTGTACTTGGCATCAGCTGTTGATCATTTAGTTAATTAACCAACAGAAAGGAGGTTAACAAGGAGACGATATCTGCATTAGTTAAAGAAAACTTTCAGCTTTTCTCACTGGATTTATACCTAAATCCCCAAAACCCCCTGTGAATGTATAATACTTGTTGATATAGACTGCAGAGAAGTTTTATAACAAACCATATTCTGCATTAAAATGCTGCAGGTGTACAGTGGTATGGCCAATCCTTTGTTTATGCAGTACAGCCCTGGTGTTTGTGCTTTATATCCTTCTAACTGATTTCCTGATACGTGAGGGAAATTGCATCCTAAAACTAAATAAGTTTGGCCAACAAAGCATTTCTAATTCTGATGACAAGGAAGTTTGTTATTTTTCTCTCTCAGTCATGGTTCTGCAGGTCTATCTTTATCTGAGAGAATTTCCTCACCTTGAGAAAAATGACAAATTATTCATGACTCGCATTAATTATGCCACAAAGAGACCTATCTTATTCAGCAGGGGGTTTTAATCCAGATTGAAACCTGACGTATGAAACAACCTGCTGTGACTCAACCTACACACACACTCACACACTCTGAGGTTTTTCTCCGGCTTTACACTTGAAGGGCCATTCTCTCTCAGCTTCTTCTCAGAAAACTAAAAACAGAAACAGAGCAACATAGTTTGGAGAGCATGCCTGTCACCACAGAGGAAATCCTTCTCTGTCACCCATTTGACTGAGCAGTAAACACAGCAGAACAACATGTCTTCTCAATAACCCACCAGCCGTGATTTCCCTTTATTTACTTGCCTTTGAAGTGACAGAGTATCAAAGGGATCAAACTTTCAAGCTGTTGCCTACAGATAATAGCATTAGCTTGTGGGGTGCACCACGCAGTAGTGCAGCTAAATGTCATACAAAACTGCTTAAACAAAGTTTGTCAGCTTATCACAAAATACTATAAACTAGATTTACTGTATGTATGAGAGGTATCTAATAATGTGTTACCAGTGATACTAATTAAGGTTCAGTTACATTCAGGTCAAATAGATCCAGGATGCTGCTATTGAACGTGTTGGCTCTGCTACACTAAACAGGACCTTAATTAGTATCAAGAGTATATATAGTGTAGTTTATGTCCACACCGCTTTATTACTGTATCCATTTCTAATGCTAGTATTGGTATTTCTTTTACATATTGTTTAGCAAGTTAATGAATATAGCACATTTCACAGACACCAGTCACAAAGTGCTTCAGAGTCAAAGGATTAAGGCCTTTGCACACCAGACATGTTTTTTGTGTGATCAGTTTGCTTATTAATATTTTTTTAACCTTTTTTCCAGACAGTAGGAGTTTTGATATCGATGGCAGAGTTTCGCTGAGTGATACTGCAGCTTTTATTTTTTCAGACCAAGGTAAATTTTTCCGTGGTTTTCTGCGTGTTGTTGACGACATCACATTCAAAACATTCAACATGGCGGATCACTTGACTGGTTTTGTATGATAAAGGGGAAATAAATTACAGAGATGATGAGTTGAAATGAAATAGCAAATGAGTTTCAGTATGACGATGGTGTGTGTCAAGCTTCAACAGTCTACATAAACTGTCCTTGTTTAAACTTTCAACTATGCTAATGTAAGATTAGCCCTTATAAAGATAACTACTATCTTATCTCAGACATATAGCCAGAGGCTGCTCCAGTTCAGTCGGCTCCCTGAAATTACTCCTTTGCTTCCTCAGGTTTGGTGCCAGCTGTTGCAGCAGGGCATCCTGAAATTCATCCTGAAGCAGCTGTGTTACAGTTTCAGCTGCTGCACCAAGCCGTGAAACTCACCAAGTTCTCGTCTCTCTCTCAAAACCCAGGTATGTTGTTTTTCTTCTTTTTATTAAGTAAAAGGAGCACCAGGTCATCATCACTGATTTCATCTTTTTTGTCCTGGTGCAATTTTTTTTAGAAGCTTTGCGCGTCAAAATTCCCCTCCATATTTTTTGCACTTTCATGCTGTGTATTCACTTTGCTATTGGCGTGTGAAGGCCTTGATAGTTTAGCAGTGTAATGCAGGAAATGCAAAGGCATAGTGAAAAATAAGGCTGTTGGGAATATCCACATTTTCAGCAGACATATTACAAATTTACAAAGGAGAAATGACTGTAGTGATCCATCCAGTGAACAACATAATGAACAGTTTTTAGAGCCTGGGTGTGCTTGTGCAGACATTGATTGACGTCTCTTTTATCTCCTGTTCATTTTGTTACACCTGTTTGAAAAAAAAATCCTCTTTTATAATTTAAAAAAATGTAATCTGACATGACATTGCGACAAAGCATTATGTAATGCAATTTTAGTAGACTAACATGTACAATAAGACTCACAGTTGTGTGTGGTATAGAACAGCATTACACAACACCATAATATGATCCATAGTATGAAAAGTACTGATAAAGGATATCTCCTCTTTTATCGTTCTCATTAGCATATTGGTGCCCTCATGTAAATGTAATTACAGCTCCACCCAACTTGAACCTGAGCAGAGGTCTAATCAGCCTGAATTATTAAAGACACCTGTGTGGATGTGCAGCACTAAAACGTGTGCAGGTCAAATCGTGGTCTGACTTCTAAATAGGCAATTCATTCTTCCTTACGTAAGAGCACAAATTGAAATTGTTATAATGGATTTTTTTTTTCAATACAAGCACAAAAAGAAAATAGAGGTGAAACATTTTATAATAAAAATGAATTTCAATGAATTAAGCTTCCTGATATAATTAACCTTTTATTTAAGCTTTGTGACGTGTGTTCATGGTTGTGCGCACATGCAAACACATCAGGAAATGCAGTAGAGACATCTTTGATAAACTTTCCAACCTTCTGATCTTTTTGGAGAGGCTTCTTTGGGGAGTGAGACCGTACTAAAAACTGCTCTCTGGATAATCTGAATGCTCCTGCTGCCCAAATCTGATTGGCCAGATGTGGTGTCGCCACTGACTGAAAGAGACTTGTGATTTGGTGATCACTGCAAATTTCTCCTTGAAGCTTCTGGGAATCAAATTTAAAAAGCTTCAAAGCTCTAAGGAGCTGTGTATAATATGGCTTATGTGTTTTGGATTTTTAGATGTCATGTGTCAAGTGTTGCTGCCCGACACTGTGATTGATTACTCTACTGCTACCTTATTATGGATCTACTGCCGGCGTCACAGACTGTGACTGAATGATAATGACCCTGATAAACAATTAAAATCTGAATTTGCAGCAAGATCACAACAGACGTCAGACTGCAATGACAGTGAAGGTTAGCCGAGGTCTATCAACATGGCTGACACTCTCTGAAGGGACTCAATACATTTGACCCTCTTGTTCATATTCTTTTTATCCAACAGCTTGTATGTACCTGCTCAGGCAATCACAGCCCAGTAGATGGCTGTAGATATGTTGTAGACAAAATACAGGGGTTGGTTTTTCAGGGGTTCTGAGACCCTTTGAGTGACATTTGAGACCCCTGAAATTTGTTACTTGCAATTGTCACTACAGATGTCTTTTATTATATTCAGTATACACTGATCAAATTGCAAAACATTGATTCAAAAAATGACGGGACAACATTGTGGTGTTTTCTCTTATATCGGTGTTGAATACTGGGTTGTTTCTGATAAGGCTTTCTTCGTGAGTGGCACTGTTACAACTGGCTCCACAATCTAAACTTTGTGTAGTTTAGAAAAAACTGACGTTGCCCTGTCCAACCTGAAAAGCAGTGGATTTTTTTCAGCTTTTACATAATGATTACAGTGGTTCAAATACAGACTCAGTACGCATCAAGTAGGGAAAATATGTCTTCATTACTTGCTAACTTTGGATTCACTTTAAAAAACTGAATCAAAATAACAATGAAAGTGTCTGAGACACCTAGAGCTAACACTGCTGCTTCTGCAGCTGCCAGCACATACACAGGCAAGTCTGGGGCTCCTCTCCCGCCCAATCACTCCCCAGAAGCAGGTCAAGTTGAGGCTGAGAGCTCCTCTCAGGGAGATGAAGTGGCAACATGAGCTGTTGAGTTCAAAAGACAGAGGCGATGCAGCAGCTGTAAGCGTAAGTGACTTGCCGCCTGGTTGGACAACAAAGCAGGTGGAGTCAGAATAGTTTTTGATCTGTAGCTTATGTTTGCTGTGACTGAATTGTGATAGATAGTTGTGTGGTTGTGTAGTTGTGTGAGAGACTTTCTTGTTAACAATATTAGCCTTGGTGATGCATGTGCTAAGCCTTGGTTTATCTTGCATCTAGAGGTGCACAGAGATGTCATTATTTGTATCTGTCTGGCAATGAAATTGTTGTGCCTACAAAGCATCAAAATGATTTAATATTGGCATGTAATTATAAAATACATTTCCATATCATGATACTGTACTTTTCATCTATCGCTTTCTTTTTACTTTTAGCTAAACTAAGTTCTACGAGATGTCTGAAGCCTACCACCACCTCCCCTTTAACTGGAGCGCATTGAATAATCAAAAACTGATAAAAAAAATAAATAAATAAATAAATTTAAAAAAAGTTTTATAAAACAAAAGATTCTGTTTTGCATTAGAAATAGAAACTCCACAATTAAGATATAGAATCATATAGACATATCCTGGAGCTGAAGGAAATAATGTTGGCGTATTAAATCAGTGATTGATTAAGGTAGATGTGACCTTTTTTTAACTATGCCGAGGTAATCATGGAGCTGATTTTTTCAGAATAATAATGAGAAACTTACAGAAGAATAGAAGATGTATCTGTTTCTTTTAGGGCTGGAGAATATATCATTATTATATCAATATTGTGACATGAGACTACATATCCCCCTATGTTCTGCATATTGTTATATCATGATATAGTGTAAGTTTAGCTGTTCTATTGTTTGTCTTTACCCACTTAGTTGTTATATTCACATTACTGATGATTATTTAAAAAAATATTAAAAAGATGGGGCAGACGTTTGGCTCGGTGGGTGGAGCGTCCGACCCATGTATGGAGGCTGTTGGTCCACTGCAGCGGCCGCTGGTTCGACTCCCGCCTTTGGCCCTTTGCTGCGTGTCGTCCCCTCTCTCTCTGCCCCCTTTCCTGTCTCCGCTTCAGCTGTGCTGTCGAATGGAGGCGGAAATGGCCAAAAAATAACTTAAAAAAAAATTAAAAGATGACATTTGATTTTTTTCCATATCTCCCAGCCCTAGTTTACATCCCATTATTTCTGCTTTCCCCAATAACATATTAGGATTTGGGTGCTTCCTGACTTGCATCCATGTAATCTTGCATATTGTGTGTCGAATCTGTGTAAGAGTTCAGCATGACACTGGAGCACTTAGTAGAGGGGGACCCTGAGTTGCCACTGTGTGATTCACAAACTGGTTGTCGATTTAGGTTTACAATGTGTAACCCTCTATTTAACTCACACATCCCCTGCTAACAGATCTCCACAGGCTTATGTGGCGAAGCCCAACAATGGCACGCACTCCTGCCAAGAAGACTCATGGGAGCCGATCATCTCTGTAGCAACACACACTTCCTGTCAAGCCTGATTGACTGTCACCCTGCAGGAGAATCACTTAGAACCACCACTAAATCGCCCATCCATCTTAGTCTGTAGTTCAAAAGGCTGGTGAGTAAAACAGCAGACACAAGCTGGTCTGCGCGTAGAATAAACATCCAACAGCTCCTCACTTCACACAGGTCTCAAAAGATGCCAGAGAACTGGGCTACAGCCATCACAATCCTCTGACCTTGACTGCAATGCAGCAGGTACACATTATAGCTGATCACCTGGCGTGCCACAGCACAGTGTGACATGGGCGGTATCTTAACACAACAGGTCTTCTCTGAGCACTAAGCAGGGACCTGGAGAGAGACCGAGCTGCGGATAACATAATATAGCCACTCGAGAGCCCATCCTTCTTGCTCAAGCACGGCAAGTCAAGCCTTTCACACAGCGCAGGAAAGTGAATAGAAGGAAAAAGAGGACACGCAGGTCACAAACAATATCGCACTGATGTGGAGGGACGACGGCGCCGAGCAGGCGGAGGGACGGGGAGATTCTTCTCAACTTTCAAATGAGAGTCAGCATCTTTTAGGTGAACCAATTCCCCGACTGAAACCTAGAGCAGGAGTGTTGTCAAGGTGAGCATACAAAACAGTGTTTGCACTACAGCGAAGCTTGCGTTAACTGGGCACAGATCCAACGTGGCTCTATCATTTTTTAACGCACCAGGAAAAAGCCAGAATAAAGACCCATTTTTCTGTCTTACTAGAACCACAAACACTTCCCTCTCACAAGTTTCTGACCTTTGAGAGGTGTTTATTTTATATGGTGGTGAAGTACTTGTACTTTACTTGAGTATTTCTATTTAGTTTCTACTCCATTACAAATCACAGGAAATATAATAGTTTTTTACTCCAGTACATTCATTTGACAGCTGTAGTTGCTAATTGCATTTCACATGACTTTTCATTTAAAAATTCTCTGTCATTTTATGAAATACGATTAATTGAAGATTAAAACAGTAGCTGGTCTAGTTTTACCCTGTTGTCATGTCTGTGAGTTGCTGATGGGACTTTTTCCCTCCAAGCTTTCCAGATGGTTTCATTTAAATAACTGTTCAAATCCAAGATGGATAAAATTATCCAATTTCACTTAAAACATTACAGAAAAAGTCCAAAATATTAATAGCCGGATTCTGTTTTTACCCCTTTCCTCTCTGATTAATCTTCTCACAACCCCTCATATTAATCTTGTGACCCATTGGAGGGCCCATATATTAACTTTAAATATAATATTTAATTTGCTTTTTTCTTTTCTTTTGATACTTTAAGTAAATTACCTGTAATGGGTTACTTAAACATCATAGTACTAGTAGTAAAAGATCTGAGTACTTCTCCCACCACTGCTTTTGTAGCCTTACCCATTCAGCTAATTCACAAGTTACTCATAAAAATGTGTTTTTCTCTGATATTTGTTTGTTTGATTTAAATATTAATCAGTGTCCCTTCAAACTGCAAAGCTGCTCTCTGTGGAATGATTCCTGTCCCTCATGCAACAAGAACAAAAAAAAAAGAAAAAAAAAGAGGAAGGCGAGGATGAAACCGGCTGAAACTCCCTTGATGGCCAAAAGTCTTTTGAAGCTCCTCCTGACTGCCCTCAGGGAGCTGCACAAGCAGGAATTGTTCAGGATGAAGACAGACAATGATACTCGGGGTTGCATCCGTCTTAGCCAACAGTTTATAAATCACAGGGTGGATTCATCATCTGCACATCTTTTTTTAAACAACAGTATTTAAACAGTTGTAGTTTTTGTTTGATGAAATCCATCAATCAAAAGAGTAACACGAAGATTTGGGATTGTTTGGCACAATAATCTCTTTGTTGTTTGAAACAAGACAAATAATTCCTGATATCTAAAAGTGACATGCCTGTACAAACAAAGGTAAATAGTGTATATGCACTGACAGGTATGGCTGAGGAGCTCTTTGTGTTTACTAAACTCAGCACTGACCTTGGCTCATGACGATGCATTTTTATGGCAGCTTACATGTGTTGTTTACTTTTTGAGGTCAAATACAAAGAACTGTGCACTCAGACCAGGAGGAATATGTGTTTTTCAAGGAAAGCAGTGTAAAATGGGATAGTAGACAGATACACCCTTAACCTTCGGCAGTATATTGAAATTCACTGAATGTGATGTTATGTTTTATGCAACACGTCCACATACATGACAGAATAGGTTGTTTGCCAGTGATTCCCAAAATGACATATATGACCATTGGAGTACCAGACCTTCGATATCACGGTCATAAGAAACACGCACCAAACATCAAAACCACTTTGTTTCTTTATGGAAAAGATCATGGTTTGGGTTAAAATAAGTATGTTAGTTACCTTATGTGACCTACTAAAGTAGTGAAACTTAAGCTAAGTCAATGGTGACTTTTGGACCTTTGTCATCATGGTGACAATAATACTGTAAATGTGGTTAATGTGATCAAACAGTCACAGTTTGGTTAGGCTTAGGTATCAAAATCTCTTGGTTAGGTTTAGACAACAAAACCACTTTGTTAGTTTTAGGGAAAGATTAAAAAAAAGATGTAACAAGATGAAAAATTACATAACAAGGCGAAAACCTATGTGAAGGACATCAGGATGACAAAGACGTAACGTGAGAAAAGAGATAAGAAGACAAAAAAGAAGTAACAGCACAAAAAAAGTAACAAGACAAAAAACTACGTAACAAGGTAAAACAGAGACAGAGCTGCAGAGAAGAGTGAGGTTCAGTTAGCTTTGCAAAGGAACAACTGGTAGAAATGTCCTTCAGAGGGGGACATTTTACTTTCATACTTTTCACACCCTGTACATAAATATATGTTGTAATAAGCCGCTTGCACAGAGCACCTGGCTGTATTTTTAGGGAGGATGATTTTGACTGGCTTTGTTTGTGCATTAAAACAGGTAAAGACAAAGAGTAGAATGCAAACACGTTCAACCAGAGGTGGCAAATAACTAAGTACAAATACTTCAGTACATTATTTCATTATTACAAGTAGATTTTTCAGGTATCTGTACTTTACTTTAATATTTATTTTACATTTCAGAACATTTCAGAGCCCGTACTGTCTCGTTTTTACTTGAGTAAAAAAGTTAAATCAGTACTTGTAATTTTACCGGTCTTTCTTTACACAAGTATCTGTACTTCTACTGGAGTAATGAATGTGTGACTTTTGCCACTTCTGCTTTCAAGGGACCTAAACCAAAAATTTCCAGACTCTGGGTCTTTGTCATCACATCTACAGTTGCAAAATTCCTTTATTCCCCCGACCACAAAGTACAGTCATGTCACTTTATTTTTTTTTTTTTTTTACCAGCTGTTCATATTAACTTTGATTGTATGTTGTGATCATGATTATTTAATAATAACGGGATTGTTTCAATTCAAATAATTTAAAATATTTTGGTTCACATTAGTGTGTAGATGAAACACAAGATTAAGTTGAAGATTAAGCTTTTTCAAGGAGTATTCAAGCATGTTCCTAACCTTGTAAACATAACTGTTAAAATTTAGCATTTTCCAGACTTTCACGTATTCGTACAAAACCTGCCACTGATGACACAGATTGTATAAAAAGGGCATTTGACCTGGTGCAAGCAAGAGATCAGGGGGTCATTACAAGATCATTAGATTTCATCTGCTTGGACCAGCAGCAGATGTCATGGAAAACAGGGATTTAAGTAACACCACATGAACAACAATCATTTGTCAGGTTTCTCACCTTGGTAGAACAGCGAACAGCAGTTCCAGGTCCTGATCCCAAGACCTCCAGAGCTCATGTTTGTTTTCGCTCCAGCTAACAGTGCCAGCGCTGGTCTGGGTGGTGCCCTGGGTGAGATCTGAATAATGCAGGAGGATTCGACACTGACATTCTCACTAACTTTACCATGGCTCAGAGCTGTTTTCATGTTCATATCTTGTCAAGTTCAGTCTCGAGTCAGATCTCAAGTCCTTAAGGACAAAAGAAATAAATTGGAGAAATAAACAAACATTTGAGCGACAGAGACAAAGAGTTATTAGTGTGGGGTTGTGCACCTGATCGCATCCTATTAAGTATGAAAACATGTAATTAAGGCTCAAACAGAAGTCACTCCTAACCATCCCTATCTCAAATCAAGACAGATTTTATTTATATATCGCAAACCACAATTTGCTTTAGGGGGCTTTACAATCTGTAGTGTGTGTGTGCAACAGTGTGTCCTTCAGACCTTTGTTCAGGTAAGGAAAAACTGCCCCTGCCCCCTAAAAAACCCTTTGACAGGAAAAAAGATAGAAGAAACAGAGCCACAGAGGAGGAATCGCCTTCCCAGGATGGACAGATGAGCAATAGATGTCACGTGTATAGAACAGAACAGTAAAATCACATTAAATACAGAATTTGATGACATTTCTGATACAGAAAATAATAAATTAAATGTGAATAATATGGATCCAGGAGAACATTGAACAACTTTAGGGGGTCACAAGTGGGATCTGAGCCATAAAACCTCCTCTCCACCACATGGTCCTGGAGGAGGACAGGCCACAAAATCACATTAAATACACATTTTGGTCTCAAACTTAATGACACATTAAATTATTATATATGTAAAATAATATATTCTCCATTACGTAGATTAACCTACAGCATACATTGTTTTGCAGCTTTAAAGTCTGAATATCCAAGCCAACATTTTGCTAAAATGTTCACACAGCTGGATTGCCAAATCAGCAAAGTGGGCAACCCTTCCTTTACAGTTGATTAATAGTGTATTCGTTATATTTGTTTGGGACATTGCATCACCAAAGTACAATGTGCTAAGTAGCAAACATGTTGTACCCTTCTGCTTTAAAAGAGTATAGTAGTGTTAGAGCCATTTTAGGTTTGTTTATATGTGCTCATGTGTTTTACTGGATGGATTACCCTGAATGTTGTACAGACATAGATGGTCCCCAGAGGCTGATTTTTCCTCTAGCACCACGAGGTTAATATTTAGTGACTGAGTCAAATGTTCTGAAATCTGTTGGATTCACCAAAAATGTGGTTCTGACATATTGACTCTTAAAGCTGGGGTAGGCAGTTTATTTTTGGCATCATAGAGCAAAAGTTTCATAATAACCTTTAAGAATAATGGAATTAAAGTGGTCTGAGGGAAAACTAGACTTCTGCAGCTCCTTTGGGCTCTGTTTTCAGGCTTTAGAAAAACTAGCCCATGACAGGAGACTGTGGCCAATCGCAGATCAGTCAGATAGTTGATTGTTGAGTCTCATTCCCAAAACTTCAGTATTTGACAACCTGGGAATGAGACTCAGCAATCAAAATTTTTCTCCAGAACAGTTTACCTTTAATTTTATTAATAAAATTACCACAAACTATTACTGTTTTAGTATTTACTCCAGCATAAGAGTATTGATTGCACTGGAATTAACAGGGAACACACACATTCACACAGAGTGGTAGGCGTGGGGTCAGCTGAGGATGAAGCAGCAAATCTTTGTTCTAGTTTGTTTTGGGGTTTTTTTGCAAGCTTTTTTAGGAGACTGCTCAGAGAAATGTTTCATTTTCATCCTGTCACATCTGAACAGAAGGGGACTAAAGTACATTGAACATTTAAAAAAAAAAAAAAAAAAAAAACAAAAACAAAAAAACAACAAAAACTTTTGTCTCATTTAAAATCAGTAATCCAATCAGGGAACAAGAGAGAGAACCTGGCCCAAATGAGTTGACTGTAATTCATAATCACAGGTTCCTGTGCTCATCCAATCATCACATATTCATCTGCAGTATACAGCCTACCACCTCTGCGACGCCCCACATCTACTCAATATTCTCTCTCTTAAGGTTTGAACAGCTGTCCTCACGTTTGATATCAAAATATATGCAGTATCACGTACTGTATAGCCTATACTGAGTGAAATATTGAAATCCAAGACGCCAATTTTTTATTGCTTTTGCTTTACCATAGCTTAAAATGAAAAATTCTAAGTCTTATCAATTTTTAAAGCATATTTCCCTTTAATTTTCTGCAACATATTGCATCATTGGGATTTTGGGATCAGGGCTTGTTTTTACATTTAGGCTCAACCGAGCATAAAGCTCTCAATTTAAATTTGTAATAATGAACCACCTGAAAGCTCCATGAGGTTGAACGCGTTAATATGTTGGCATTCAGATCCTGGAGTTCATCAACACCTCTGTGATAGACTTGATTACATGTAAGGTCAGAGCAATGGGCCTGAATCCACGAGATCTGCAGCTGCAAGGTTCTTAGCAATGTGGGCACTATTTTATTTTAGTGTTTCAGTATTTTCACGTATGACCTTTACATATTATTATTCCTTCTCCGTGAAATTACTGGAAACCATCCATTTTGTGCCACTTAGACAACATTATAAGGCATTAAAGATTCATTTCCTGCACTTGATCTTTAGATAAGGATATTGACAAATAAGACATTACTGTGAGCATGACTTCTACAGAACTAGCCATGAGGTGCCTGCTTAACATCAAGGCCGACATGCCCTTCACCAATAAACATTTTAGAAGAGAGATAGCGGCCAATGAGGTGATCCATCTTGAGGGCATGCTGTAAGCACTGTGCCACAGGCGACCAGCACTTATCTTTTCTGAAGAGTTACCCAGGAGGAGCAGGCACATGGCTGCAAATTTTAGACAGTTAGTAGCAGAATAAACCCAGCTCAGTTTCTTCTCTGGTTTACTGTAACTTCAGGGAAAAGACTATAACAAGGAGATTAGCAACCGTAACTAGGCTCAGCAGATTGGATTTCTCCACGTGTTGAAACCGTGTGTATGGAGCTGCAGTGAGAGCCACTCTGCATTTAAAAAAATCTGCACAGTGGTGTCAGTGGGTCTTTTTTTCAGGCTGTCCAAAACCAGGGACATATCAACAAACGTGTTAAGAATGGATTCATTTCTCTGCCCTTATGTAAGGTGCAAACGTTAGCATGCCTGGCAAACTAGCTACAGTAGGAATCAGACATTACTTCCAAGACCAAGAAGCTCATCATTAGCTAACAAGTTTACTTTAGTTTGTGCTGCAAATGAATCCCTGTTCCTGACTGCAATGTCGTACTACATAAAGTATTTTGTCAGCTATGTTAACATGGACAATATTTCTTCAACTGAAAAGCAGATCCAACTCTTCTGACAGAAAGGTTATGCCACTGACCAGTTCTGTTCTGCTACCTACCCCCACATGCATGGACGAGGTTTGCGTTGGATCAGGGGGCTCACCCTGAGCCCCTCAGTCTTTTAGCTTAATATCATGCCTGTGGCTATTAAGTGCATATTTAAGACACTTTTTATAAGATCATCATTTTAAGTGAGTCAGCTAGAAACATTTTGCCAGCTGGAGACAGCGATTTGAACCAAGTCATGGAGCTAACGTATAGCTAAACCAGCTGCAGCAGTTGGATTTTCAACTTATAAATCTACCACTGTTCTCACTGTAAACTGCATACATGCCATATAAGAACAGAAAGCTTGACTGGCCAAGTGTTGTCAACTATTTTCAAATGAAAGTAGCCTCGCAAAAGCCTCCTCTAAAAGTCACTAGATGACATGAAGCACCATGTACATGCATACAAATTTTAAAATTAAAGTTAAAAAAAAAAATTAAATCAAGCTCGACATTACTAGCTTTATTATTAGCTAATTATTTTACTGCCATCACATCCATATGCATTTAAATATGTCTACATTTCAAAACTTGAATAAACTCTTGTAACCTCTATATTTTGAGAAAAAAAATCAAGCCCAAATAAACAAGATAAAAAGGCAAAACAAAGGAGACAGAGTTGCTAAAAGGGTCCTAAAACATGTTCACTTGGGTAAGAACATTTTTAATTTTATCAGTGTAATAATATTGCTATTAATGCTTTTTGCAGCTTCATTGGATGGCAACCTTCGTTGTTTAGTTGAAAGGTTTGAAGCTGAACGTGATGCAAAACGGGTGGATTGCTCATTCTAGGTGAGGAGAGAGCAGCTGTGACAAGTGGAGCAGTTCAAGTGAGGTATTGTAGAGGGATGGTACAAAGGATTGTGAGATTGATCATCAGTTAGAGGCTGGCAGGGCAGGCTTTGTATCAGCATGTTATGCTGAAGTGAGAGCTGAGCTATAAAGTAAAACTCTCAACTTATTAGTCAGCCCTCATTCAAATCCCCACCTGTGGTCACGCGCTTTGAGTAGTGCAGAGAGAACGAGATTGCAAACACAAAGGACTGTAATGGGGTTTTCGTCGCCGGGTGGCTGGTTTCCATCTATGTTAAAGAGAGCTCAGTGATTCTGGAAAACGTCTGCATTGAACCTGCTCCTTTGCATTGTGAAGAGCCGGCTCAGGTTGGTTCAGGCATCTCATGAAAATGCCAGGCTCTGTTTGGAGGTGTCCTCGGGCATGACCGGCTGAGAAGAGCAGACCAGGACACACTTGAGGGATTCCATCTCCTATTTGGGCTATGAAAGACGAGGGATCCCCCCAGAGGAGCAAAGACCATTTTTGTTACTCTGCTCAACATTTTTTCCGTCACCCGAAATGGGATCATTTTGATGGATTATCTTTTATCTTAATTAAGTCTTCCTGATCATGTTATAATGACTTTTATATTTCTGAAACTTCCAATTTTAAATCTTTCTTTAACCTTACTGTCTCATACTGTAACTTGGTTTCGTCTTTGCCTGTCTCTGAACTGCTTGTACTCTGAAATTGATTTCTTTCTGTCTGGAGATCAGAGCATGCCCTGTCCACGCCTCTGCAATCCCCTCTCCTTTTCTATATTGACAAACCAAGGGCAAAAGCAAAAAAAGGCTCATCTTTCTGTCCTTTTATGTGCTATCAATTGAAAAGCAAACTGAAAAGAAAGCTGTGAAATGACTTTCCCGATTTATTGCACAAGAATGAGTAATAAGATTTAAGACTACAATACAAGCAGTGTCATTCTGACTCACAGTTGGACACAGATTCATGGGTTGTGAAATCCAAGACTAAGATAACACATTTTTTTTCTTCTTCTCTTTACCCCCATAGACAAAAAGTATTTTTCAGCAAGTGTCCTTCTCATGAGATACAGTAATTATTTCTCACTCAATTCTCAGCACCCCACCCGGTCTTTCTGGCTGTTTTGATTTTAGAACTGGGTCACCTCTAAAGTGATGAAAGTAATTAAAAGTACCCAAACAAAAACTGGCAACTGAATCTTATTCCAGATCCATTTATATTAATGTTTAGCGTGCTTTATAAATGTAATGTGACCATTCATAAATTTATCATGCACTCATTCAGATTCATTTGAACTGAAACGGTCTCCGCAGTTTTAATGCGAGACCAAAGAAAAAAAAAACTTCTGAAGCAACACAGACTGATTATCACAAGATTTGATAACCCTTTTTAGCATTTAGGAGCAGTACGCAAATATTTCATAAATGTTTTTTTTTAACCCACTATAATGTAGTTGTATACAATTATGCAGAGGTTTTGGACTTAAGTCACATGTTGACTCAAGTCAGACTTAAGTCACAAATTTTAGGACTTCAGACTTGTTTGACTAACACTGATGAAAAACTTGACTTTGACTTGGTATTCATGATTTGAGACTTGAGACAGATGACTTGAAAGAACCTGACTCTTTTTATTAGATATTTGCATTTTTCCAGACATGCTTTGTTGATTTCTAGTGCAATGCACGCAAGCTTGGCAGCCTTCTGCAGATGTGCAGAGGCCAGTGCACAAAGCAGCTATCATGGACGGGGTTAGTCCAAAAATAATAATAAAATAAAGTAATAAAATTTGGATTCAAGGATTATGTGGTTGATGACGTAGAATAAAGCAGCAGTATGCTATGCAAGGTCTGCAGCTCAAGAATCAGTGACACAACCACAGCAACATCCAGCTTCATCCATTACTACAAAAGTCACAAAAACACAAAGTCACAAGAAAGCCATTGTGCAACTCTTGGAATCCCCTCACTCCATTATTGTTTTTGTTTTTGGAGGCTTGTTATTGATTGCCACAAAATGCCAAATATCAGGAAGATTTAGGCATACTTATACCTCCTTTATGTGTGAAAATAAATATGTCCATTTCAAAGAATATAACTGTCACTGTCTACATACTTCTGTGTATCTTTTATGTTATTGTTAAGCAATACATCCCAAAGTTATCCCAAAGTCAAAGTTAGTAAAAGAAAAAGAAACCAAAGAAAAAGAAGAAGAGTCGGATGTTTCTGACAACAATAAACATGGGGACACTGGAGGAGGAGGATGCAATAATAAACCTGTGGAGAAAAACTGAAGGCAGTGCTGCAGACAGCGATGATCTGTGCAGCCATTAAATATGCTGCAACGTGTCAATGGAGAATTCTTTTCACTAACTAACTGACAATGCGTGTCAGTCCCAATACTTTCAGATATTTAAAACTTCTTCATTGTGTTCTGTGGTCATATCTCACATGAACTATTGGCTACACCGCTACACTTCCCCCACGACGTCGTCCATATCCATAACCTTTCAGAAAATGTGCACAAATGCGGGACAAAATGAACGCAGACTATGGACATAAGGCTATGTTCATATCCATATATGAATCTAACATTTAGCACAAATGAGCTTAAACTTGGGACTTGCTTGAGACTTGAAGGTTAAGACATGAGACTTGCTCGTGACTTGCACACGAGTGAATTACTCCCAACCTCTGCAATTATAACTATAAATTATTCTTTTGTTGAACTAAATTGTCATTTATTCAGTTTATGCACCAGCATCCACTTATGGGTGTCCACAGGAGGAGTTATTGACAAAGACATTACTAAACACTCATATTTGCTTACAACTACATTACAGTGTGTTAGAAACCATAATTGAATCATTAAATGTTTATATTCCCTTCATGAATGTTAAACAGTGTCCACCTATTTAGTATTCATAAAGAGTAAATAAACATTTAAAGTGCTGCAGAAGTTTCTTCCTTTAATGAGCTTCTGTCTGTGAAAAGAAAAGGTTTCATCAATCTTAAAGTATGTGAGCCGTCACATCAAATAATCTTACAGTGTTATTGTGAGATATGAAGGCATCGCTCTCACAGGGAGTCAGAGAAATAAAAAATATTGCAGTGTGCAGTTCTCAGGTTGTGAATGAAATTACTCAGCAGAAATCTGTGTTTTATTATGTGCATGAAGAAAATAATCAAAAACTGTCACACAAACAGGAGCAACCAAATTACACCAATGCAAATAAAACAATTGGGTTTTTGATGTTAATACAAAGGTTTGTCTTTTTGAGTTTCTGTCATCAGCAGCTTGGAAAACAGTAGAGGAAGAATATTCCTTTTCCATTAAAATGCTGTTATAATTATTCTGCATAATTATACTTCATAAACATCTTTCCGAGTGAGCAGAACAAACAACAGATTCCATCAAAAATTCAGCTTTACCTGGTTTATTTTGAGTGTTTTTGTTTGAGCACAGGCAGCCTGCCAATTCCTTATGAATCTCACAACCCACAAGCCCCGGTGTTGTGTGTGTGTGTGTGTGTGTGTGTGTTGTGTGTGTGTGTCATTGACAAAGAGATGTGTGTGAAGGCGGTGTGTTGCACATGTGTCTAGCGTGTGTCTGTTCGGTGAAAGGAAGAGGCAGACAGGTGAAAAGAGAGATGGAGAAAGAGCGAGACATGTCGCAGCACCCTCAGGACGTCTCTTCTTTCTGAGCAGCTGTTGTCTGAGAGCTGGAGGCAGCACTGCGGCGCCCTGTCAACTCCTTCTCCCACAGAAGCCCCCGTGCATGCAAAACAGGCTCAGGCTGCCCTCTCTCCTTGGCCACGCTTTTTCGCCCCTTTTTCTCTCCGTATATAACAAACACCTCCTTATTTTCTCCCCCTCTCTCTCCTCTGAAGCCGAGTCTTTATTCAAATCAATTTCAAGCCATCAAACGTAGTGCGCTCGGTAATAGTTTCAACACACACAAACAGACAACGCAGCAAGTGAGACAATTTTATGGGAAAGAACATTTCAAGGGCAGAGTCTGATAAAGAAAAGAAAATGTAGGCTATTGTTGATTTTTTTTTTTTTTCAGAGCAGATTGATTGTGTTCGACTAGATGCATAAATTTCCCTGCACAGGAAAATAAATGAACGTGTTCTGTGTGCTCTGATGTCGGAGGTCAGTGGCTTACATATATTTAATCCATTTAAAACTGTTTTGAAGCATCATTATTTTTCATCGACAGTAGACGGGCAGGCAGCTCTCAGCATAGTGTTAACAAAACAGAGCAAAACCACAATCTACACTATATATGTGATTGTCAATTATTTAACATTAGCAGAGACTATAAAGATTAGAATATTTGACCTTGTGCATTCCCATTTTTGAACTTAATTCAAAGATATAATCTACTTTATAGTTTTTTGTGTTTGAGCCAATTAAAACTCATGCCAGGTTCCAAGTGAAGATAAGTAAGTTCCATACTACAGCTCACCCAAGTCCCAAAAGCTAAACTTTGAGTTTTAAACAAGTCATGACGAGCTCTTCACCAAAAGTGATGACATTTTAAAGTGAGATTCCACCGCAGAGTAATAGTCCACTCAATATGTACTCACCCCTATGCCGATGTGAGGATGGGTGAAGATCTTCAGTTCACAAAACAATCCTGGAGTTTCAGCAGAAAACAGGGTTGCAGCTAACGGCAGTGATTGGAGACCAAATGTAAATGTAAAAAAAAAAGAACACAAAACAAACACAAAATGTCTCCATCCTGCTTGTGTGGTGTAATCCAAGTATCCGCAGTATGACATTAAAATTTATCAACAAAAGATGCAATTTACGCCATGTTTTTAGCCAAAATGTCACTGTAGCATGTAGCAGGTAGACGTGGCGTTGATCTCGACGATATTTTCATGTGCATCCATTAAGAGATATACGAAGTCTCACCACATCGGCATAGGGGTGAGTACATATTGATGGACTATTACTCTGCAGTGGAATAACACTTTAACAACAGAGCTTCAACTTACTGTATTCACTTACTTGTGCAACTTCAAATGCCAAAGTTGGCAGCTGATGTCTCTGTAATTTTTGACCTGCACATTTTACATGCTGCAATTTGTTTTTTTGTTGACCAACTCATAGTTTTTGTAAGCAGTGCTGAGTAATGCGTTACTGTAATTCCTCTACTTTTGGCAGGAAACACCACCCAACCTTTTGGTGGTGTGAGACAGTTCAGGCGATGTGTGCTTGCTTTTCATAGTTACAGTCTAATATAAACTGTCCATCATATAATTTTTAATGAACTCCTGTAGCAACACTTACTTACCATGTCTATCCAACACCGCCTGTAGTCTTCTTCTACTACATCCTACTGTCTAAACCATGGACAATAAAAGTGTAGCTTATTTAGGAACGGTACACATTGGTGCCCTCTGGTGGTCGGGAGTAATCATCACTTCTATTTGTGATAATGGGTATAATGATGGATCAAAATTTGACAGTTGGCACAACAATAATACAGTACGTGTTCATTAATAAGAGAAAAAGTTAATTAAAAAAACGTACTTTTTCGGAGCAGCTAATTACTGTATGCCAAACTTGGCCAATAATGTTTTTAAGTGAGCAAAATTAGCTTTGGTATAATTTTTTTTTGCCGGAGCTCAGTAACATAACATTAGGTCTTTGTGGTTCTCTGCTGCTGCTTAACTGGATGCTGCTGAATTTTTTTAAACAAAGTAGATCTGAGGATTCAACTGTCGACTTGCCAGGAGTAATAGCCCTAATGTTAGCTGAGTCAGGATATGAGGGAAAAATAATTAATCCACAGCATGCTTTTAAAAGAAGACACTTTTTAATCTTTGGGCTTGGGGGAGAGTATCAAGTATTTTAAAGTCAAAAGGGTCAAGTCCAAGTCAAGTAATGAATCACTGGTTTTAATGTCCAACTTTTGATTTCATCGCGATCTTAAGTCGTCAAATTAGTGACTCTAGCCTGACCAGAGTCCACGCCTCTGGTTAATGGTGGTTCTATTGCACAAGGCAAGGCTGGATGACCAACCTGGGAAAGTGGACAACTTCTCTGGGGCCCCAAAAGCCCTATAAATTAAATTGGTTGTAAGTAATTTGACAAATTTCAAATCTGGAGAGTCCTATATTATCCTATACTTGATTCCTTGTCTTGTAGAGGGACCCTGTGTCAAAATGTAGGGAATAGGCGTCCAAGAACAAAAGACTGCCATGGGGCCTCCCAGCTGGTTAATGCAGCCACAGTTCAAGGACTAATGTTTGACACTGTTTGCATTTTATGACACTTATCACACTATAATGGTGGAGAGAGCATAAAGAGCTCTGATTAGCAGATGATTATATCTTGAGGGAGGACTGAAATTAACCAAGTTGTATCGTGACAGGGATAAGGAGTGAAGTGATATTACTGCACACTCATTTACTTAATAAGTGATTAGCATCAGAATTAGGTAGATTTCCTGATCGACTCTTCATAAGGAGACAGGAAGGTGACAAGACCTGTTGAGCTTTTAATTTTAGGAAGCAACAATTTCCAGTAATCCTTGTATGTGAATACAGTGTTGCAGAGGAATATTGCACACGCCTAACTCTGACTTTAAAAGAAATGTAGCTCTGATCATTTTTGGCTCATTTGTGAAACCATCCTGGGGGAAAGTCTCCAGAAGAGTACAAAAAGAGGTGGTCTCTATTTTACACCACTGTCAGGCAACATGTAAAAGAGCATGTCCAGCGAAGATTAGTAGGATAAAGAAGTAGGAGAAGATGATTTTCTTTTAAACAATTCAGTTGCGTTGCTATTGTCCTTCCGATGCCTGTTGATTCACCATTAGCAGTGACAGCTATTGCTCATGACTAGAGACGGAAAAGCCTAGTACAGACGGTGGGGCTCAACAGCTTTGGAGACAGCTGCGAAACAGAACAGGCTGGCATCAGCTTATTACAGTTTAATAAAGACCTGCATAATACCTTACAAATGATGTGAAAGACAATTCACACTACATAACAGTTTTGTACAATAGTGAAAACAAGTACTTGTGATCAACAATACATTCAACTCAATTATTATAAAGCACAATATGGAACCATAAATGCTACTAGTAGCTGAGAGTAAACCTGTATAAAATAAACTTTAATGCAATTTAAAACGTGTGCACTTCAATGCAGACACACACCATATATATATTTTTTACCCCTGCCTGGTGAAAAACAGAAACTGACATCAGGGGTAACTGACATTTCTCTACAGTCAGAAACTGGTGTTACATGACATAGTTGACAAAATGCTGCCACCATGTGGTGAGTGTTAATACTACATTGTTTTAATCAATAATATATTTAGCATGTACCTTCCAACTGGTTTCACTTTTGGTATTTCACTTCTTTCAAAAGCTCAAAAATCCGAGCCAGCACTACAGTCATCAAGCTGTGAGCATTTATGGAAACTTTACACGTGTCACATAGTGTTCTGGATACATTTTCACAATGCAGTTCTGCATGAGCTGCGATACAAAATAAAGCAAGATCAGAACTACAATAAACTTTGGATACACGATTTTGGACAAGTGAATATATTTGTTCTGGCTGAGGTGAATAGAAAGACATTTAAGTCATTTAAGTTCTAGACCCCCCACATTCATAAGACATGTTTTAGGTGTTGATGCTCTGAATTTGACAGTAACTAACTCAGGGGAGGAACCTGCTGCCTGTAACTGCCGACTGTTCTGTGGTTTGAAACATTCAAACCTAGCAAACTTGTTTAAACTTAGCCCACACCCCAGTAATCACAACGGGCCTGAAGCACAACACTCCTGATGGTTGAAACCTGCCTGAGGCTCTAATTCTTTGATAATTACAGTCACATCTATTTCTGTGTTGCATCTGTTGTTTTCTAAAAGTGAATCATTTGCATCTGACAGCACGTTGTCAAGTCAACATTCCCGCTCATGAATCAGAGGTCAGAATTAAAACTTCCTGTCTTGTTAAAATACAATGAAAATGGCATTCACTTCTGTATTCGAATTTGAAACGATCAAATGACAAACATTCAGCATCCAGTTCAAGATTCGAGAAGTCATGTTATCTCAGCATGACAGCACAGGCTTTAATACAGTCTCACCTGAAGTCTATTTAGTAGAGCTGTTCTACAGTTTTCACTTGTATGAATGTCAAAAATTTAACTTTTTAACCTCAGCATTCAGTGGTTGAGAGAGTCCTCTGAAGTACTCTGCAAAAAATACATACATTTGATCATCTACATTTCTACAACTCCACCTGCTGATGAATATTATGAGAGATCACTGAAAGTTCCTGAATGGAGCTAAGTGGACCTTGAGGTGAGATTGATTTCATACATCTATCAAAATTTTGTTTTGTGAGTGTACAGTCTATATTTTGAACACAGTTTTGCTGGAAATTACGAGTTAAAACAGGTGGGTCCACCTGTGGAACTGGCCAGGTTAAATAGGTTTAAGTAAAAAATTGAAACAGTGACTGTTATACTTTACTTGAGTATTTTAATTTTATATAATTACACCTCTATCCTAAAATATTGTACTTTTTACTCCACTACATCTGTCTGACAGCTGTAGTTTCTGTTCCATTACAAATAAAAAAAAATTCATACCATTCCTGTCCAGTGAAAACGATGCATCTCCAGATTTGGTGATTGTGAATTTGATTTTTTCTGATCAAGTAAAGCATTAAGTGTTCTTTTATATCTAAGAAAATTCTCTTATGTCTTAAGCCAAACTATTGTGAAAAAAACCCTCTTTGATTAGCTGGAAACTGCATTGTTGTAAAGTTAAAAAAAGCAGACCTGTTTTTCTGAGCTCATGAAAAGTTGACTTTTTAGAGATACAAGACAGCAAGGCTGCAAACATATGATGATCTTATATATTATGCTAATTAATTAAGTGTTCAAGTTGCTAAAATTAGATCATTTTCAAACATCTACAGCTGTAAAATTCAACATAGACATTATGCACCAGTAATATTAACAAAAAACACACATCTAGGTAGGACCAAGGCACCGGTGACCCTTGTTTCCATTGGGTCCTTGTGGACATTGTGAAGGACTACAACCTGGTGTACACTGACAATAAACTGGACTGGACTAAGAGCACTGACTGAAGAGCTCTGACTTTCCTGAGGAAGCTGAGGTCCTTCAACATCTGTTGATGTTCTGTGAGTCTGTGGTGGCCAGTGCTCCTTTATGCTGTTGTGTGACGGGGCAACAGGTTGATGGTAGCAGACACCAGCAGATTCAAACTGATCTGTAAGGCCAGTGACACTGTTGTGATGTCGATGTCAGAGAGGCGGATGCTGTCAAAGTTACGTCTCCTACCCAATCCATGATGTGCTGGTTTGATACAAGAGTACATTCAGTGCAAGAATGATTCCACCAAGATGCACCACAGAGTGCCACAGGAGGACATTACTGCCTGTGGCCATCAAACTTTTCAACTGCCCCAATCAATAGACTGACCCTTGACTTATTTCACACTGCTAGCAGCTATAACCCCATCACTTATTTATGATTTCTATCTTCAGCTGCGCAATACTCACTTAATATCACCATAATTTTGTGCAATAATAATTCAGCGGTGATTAATGCATGTTCATAGCTCCTGTTGCATGTGTGTGTATTTCAGGCCTGTATGTATGAAAACATGTAATTTTCCCAAGGAAGTATGCTTTCTTATTCCTTATCTTCTTCTACTTCGTATACACTGACATCAATACTGCATTTATACTGTACATTTCAACACATACTCATATTATTTTTGTTGCGCATTTATTTTATTTTCTCTCTCTCCCTATATTTATATTGTTAGCTATATATTGAAGTATAATGTAACTGTAACATAACCCAATTTCACACTGGGGATCAATAAAGTATTTCTGATTGTGATAATAGTAAAACACTGACTACTGACTGAGAAATACTTGTGTACTTCGGACTGTACGTATAAACAAACAGGTCACAGTCAATGGCCGCAGCCTCTGAATTCATACATTTAAAATAAAGTCTCCATCAATAATTCAAACTGCAGCCTGTTGTTCCTAAAAATGTGTCGTCATCAGGACGGTAGTTGCGGAAGTAGCTGCGCTGTTCGCAGGATGAGATGAGACAGACCTGCCTGACGACAACTCACAGTCTGTCATACAAAACACTCAGGTGGAGGAGATGGATGATCCTGAAACGTGATCATCTCAGATCCGCTTCAGATCCAACAGTTTCGTTTCATTTCCGACCTGTCCCGGGTACCTGGGTAGGCAGCAGCTATTTTCTGAGGTATGGGCGCTCTACAGTCCTCACCTGGTCAACCAGAATACGTTGATCTGTCGGAAAAGACTGGCTGTGAGTAGTCATCTTTACTGTTTGTACAATGGCGTTAAATGCTTCTGCTTTTCAGACATCATCAGACGTGCAGGAGGTGTGAAAACATGAGCTCACTGCAGCGGAAATGTGATTTGAATTCAGTCTAATTTTAAATCAGTCTTATCTTAAAGGGGAAATCCGACCATTTAAACTTAATATCTGACGTGTTAAGCACAGTTATTTGCCTTTCAAGTATAATTACACATGTCCAGTGTCTCTGTGTCTGAGGCAAACCAGCCTTTTTGGTGCAGCACAAATGAATAATTTACACTGCAAGTTAATGGAAGTGTAACTTTACCCAGTTCACAGAGTGAGGTGCACTTAATAATAGATCAGTTATTGAAAGCTTTGACAAAACTGTTAAAGAAGATATTTTTTCTACATGCCACAATACTTAAATTCACCTGTAGCCTCTTATGAAGCAGGTGCAGAGAGACAGACACCAACTAGTGTTTTACATAAAATATGAATATCCAAATCTGCTGCCTTCAAAGTCTTTAGGAGAACCTGTGAGGGAATAAAGAGCTGTTATTGTCAGACTCTCGACAAAAAAACTCACTTAAATGTTAAAATGTTGTGTCGTGCTGTTTTTAGGCATTTAACCTATTTATCAGTGATGAAGAGTTGTGAACTACATGTAATTAAACTAAATTTTGTTTGCTAGCTTGTTAGTTGTTCAACTATATTCATAGGGGAGACTGGGGATGGTAGTAACACTTTTTCTTTGAGCATTAGTAACTCAGTGGTAGAGTTTGGTAATGAACCCGGTATTTTCAAGGCAAATTACGACTGAAACGCATCTATCTAAACACAAAATATATCCAATAGCTGAAGAATGTACCATGTTTGACCTGAGAGCAAAGTCACCTGCAGCGTCAGCGGCCTGCAGCTAGCGCTAAAAGTGTAACTTAACCCTCATGGATGATGAAACTTTAAGTGAGGCATCGACATCTTCAGGTGATTAATTTGCTAGTTGGATAAGTTGTTGTTGGACATCACTGGGCTTTTTTCACTGGCTTAGTTGATGTTAGCATAGCATTTTTAGTGGCGTTAGCTAACACTCAGCTACTGGCTGTGTCTGAAACTCCTTACCAACATGCTATTTAGCACGCTGTTAAAATGTGTGAAATTTATTAGTATGTCCATGTATGTCATACCTCAGTATGAAACCAGTAGTATGTGAACTGCATGATATTTACAGGGAACTGTTCACAGTTTGCAAGCAAGCAGTTTGCAAGTTTGGACATATTTTTACAACTACAATATTGCAACAATATTGCCTATCTAAATAAAGATGAACTAAAATAAAACGACATTTTTGTTATTACAGAGAGAAGAAAATACCATTAAAAAAGTGTTGCAACCTACCCATTGTTACAACAGTCCCCTGGTCTCCCCCTAATTACACTAGTAGTTTAACTATTTTACAGGAGCTTGCTGTAAGTCCAACTACATGCATATTTACATAGTGTTCCAAATAGTTAAATTACTTTTTGTTTTGCCATTTTTACTGAAACTACAAACAATTTTGGGCCATTGCTTTGCTACTGACTGATGGACATTGTTTACAAAACCATAGCTAACATTCCTCACACTTTCCCATGAATAACGGTATTTTGTTTATTTGTTTATTTTGCAGTAGTCTAAACTTGATTGGGTAGATGTGTGACTTTTTTGTATTTTATTTTGTTATGATGTTATATGTAGACAGGTCCATTGTCAGTTTGATCTTTTGTTTTTACAAAGTTGACCAACTTTTAAAGTAGCTTTGCTATTTATGCATGCACAAGAACTGAGGTTGCCTCTCTTCTGTTTTCAGTTTCATTTGAGCAGATCGCAGTCCTGCATAAAAGATTTAAGCAGTTGAGCCACAATGAAAAGACTCTGAGGTAAGATATGATTTCTATGGTTTTTAAGAACTGAGTGGTGTCATGTGACTTTTACTTCCACCATCCATTTTATTATCATGAGATTTATTTGTTCAAGCAAATGAGTTGTTTTGAGGGATTAGCTTCACCAAATTTCTTTGGAACTGGAAACCTGTTTAACAGGCTTTATGTTGTTGTCAACTTGCGGTTCTATGTTTTGAGATACCTCGTGCCACTCCTTAAAATCCTTTTTATACCTTTAGGAGAGATCACTTCAACGAAATCCCAGACTAGCCTGCAATCCCATCCGTGCACAGATCATAGAGGCCTTCTTTGACAGAAGGTACAGTGATGATAGTTTGAAAGTTGCCTGAACTCATCTTGTTAGCAGCCAACGAATTAGGTTAACTCTCTACACTTTGGCTGCATGTAAACAAGATGGGCTGGGATAAAATGTCAGATTTTGCTTCATGTTCTTGTCAGAACTGAACTGCCTTTCTGCCTTTCTGAACTGTTTCTACTGTAGAAACTACCGTCAGAATGGTGAGGGTACGGTCGAGGAGATCGGCTTCGAGGAGTTCCTGGTGGTCATGTCCCATTTCAGGCCCCCGTCATGCACATGACAGACGAGCAGCGTGAGAACGTCAGGAGGGAGAAACTGAGATGTGTGTCTCAAAACAGATCACATGCTCACATGCTCACATGCTTCACGTTATCTGTGGCTTACAAACAGCTGTTAAACTGTGTGTTGTGTTTTTCTCTGCAGTTTTATTCAACATGCATGACACAGACAATGACGGGACAATAACTCTCCAGGAATACAGACACGTAAGTTTCAGGTCAACTCTGTGGTCAGAAAAATACAGCTTTAAATATTTGTAATGAACTTTAGCCTTCATATAAAGATAACAGCTTCTTGACTCACAGTTCAGGGAAATCATCATGTCACCATGCATTTAGTGATTTTATCAGCATTATCTGATCATTTTCAGCTGAGTTTTGATGGTGACTGAAGATGCAGATTCTCTGACAGTCCGCTGTCTTTTTGCAGCACACTTAAAGGGTAAATTTTTTATTTTTCAACCAACAGTTTTTAAAACTGGTCCAGTATTCAGGTAGAGTACTGCAGCCTCAGAAGCAACACTTAGCTGCAACATAATTCCTCCAGGCAACATTACACCATCAGAGTACACTAAAAGTTCCTGTTTTTGCCACTGAGGCGCAGATTATTCTAAATATCTGACAACATTATGGAAAGGATCACTACAGAGAGTGACGTCTTTTTAAAGAGTAAGATCCTTTCTGTTTAAGCAGGAACAGCTGCTATATCACTCCAAATAACCAGAGGTGGTGATTGTTGGAACAGTGAAAAGATGAGCCGAAGACGTTTTTGTTTAGATTCATTCTTTTTTTCTGCAGATTTTGAATTAAGATGAAAATGAAGTCTGGTTTCATTTGACAAGAGAAATAAAACAGCTGTTTCTGGTTAATCAAAACTCGTCTTACTCTTTAATAAAAATGTCTCTCTCTGTAGTGATCCTTTGCATACTGTTGTCAAACAACAATCGGAGTCTGTCAGTGGCTAAAACAAGCACTTTCAATGGACATACTTTTTGCACAGTTGGATCACATTGCAGCCCTGCAGCGCTCTCGTTCTATACTGGACCAGTTTCAAAAAGGGTTGTCCCCATTACTCACTTAGACACAAAACATGGGAAACCATTCATTCATTCATTCAACCTTTATTTTAACTCGGAAATACAATGTAGCCGAGTAAAACCATGTTGAAAAGAAGTGAAGTCATGCTTTATTTGGCAGTTAATGAGAGATGGGAGGAGATATTTCTTTTCCTCTTCCTGGATTTGAGGTTTGCAGTCAATGTTGTAATATTGTATATATTATTTCAACTGCTGTGTTCACATCTGTCCAGGTGGTGGAGGAGCTGTTATCTCGCAGCGGGGCACTGGGGAAGGAAACAGCCAAAAGCATTGCTGATGCAGCCATGTTGGAAGTGGCCAGTATTTCAATGGGTCACATGGTAAGTAAGCTGTGGTATCTTACGGTAACATATTGGATTCACTATTTGTCTGCACGTAAGTAATGTCACTTTTTCACATGCAGGAACCTGATGAATTCTATGAGGGGATCACATTTGACCATTTCCTCAAGGTTGGTAAACAGAGTACACGCTAAAATCTGTTTGCTAAAACTGCTTTCTTAGTTAATTGCCATTCTTTGGAAGTGCATTTACATGTGTTAATATCATTTATATGGACCAAACTGAATTAAATAGTAGGATTTGTTTGTTTGTTTTTGCAAACTCTCACTTACAAAACCAACCTAGTTAGTTCAGATTTTTTGAAGTGGGGTTGTATGAGGCAGCCAGTTTGAAGAAACAGCAGAGAGTACCGGTATAACTAACCTAAAAAAAAAATTCACCTAAAAAAAATGAGTATCAGTTTAAGTGTATGTTATATTTAGAATATTTTCGCTGCTGTACCTTGCTGTCAGAAAGCCTTTTCTGACAGGAAACTGAAGTTGTATGAGTCAAATATCGCTCTCTTTTGCTCAGCCAGACTCCACTGACAAAATCTGCTATTTTACTTGGCAGACCATGGGAGTTGCTGGTCTACTACTGCCTCGATCTGTTGCTTTATTTGTGTTATTGTGTGAGTTTGGTCAATCTGAACTGTTTACAACACCAAAGTCACACAATATTACAAACTAACTCACCCGCAAAGGCAGCGATAGACCAGCAACTCTTGTGTTCTGTGAGGTAAAAATACTGATTTGGCCAGTGGAGTCTGGGTGGTTTGGGAGAGTGATATTTGGCTCATATAGCGGTGGTTTCTCGCTGGAAAAGGCTGTGTGATGGCAAAATAAAACAGTGAAAATATTTTAAATATAGTGGACACTATAATGGATGTCTTTTTCCTGCTCAACCTGTCCACAGCAGTAGCTTCCTACACTGGTACTGCTGCTGTTTCTCTGCAAACTGTGAGCGTGTTGACTGCCATCTACTGTAGGTAATACACTGACTATGAATTGTTACTTCATACAACCCTACTTCAATAATCCAGGCTATCCCTTTACCAATTTCAAGGATAGTGACAATACAATCAATATACATTAAAATATTGTAAAACTCTCTTTTTTAGTTGCTGCATGGCTTTGAAATTGAAGCAAGAATGAACATTCGCTTTTTGAATATGGACACAACAACCTTATGTAAGTGATGTTGGTACACTAAACTGCGCAGTGACTCTGGGAAATCTCTGAGGAATCAAAAAATCACGGTTTCACCATGACAGTAACTATCTGCTGTTCCCTACACCAGTTTGTAGCTTGCATTGAATATATGCCTTACTCATGTTTGAAAAACTATGCAAATCTGTATACTGCGGCTCTGTTAGGGGTAGTTTATTTGATGGTAAGCAATAATATGAGATAATCAGCCAAATAACAATCAGCCTGTTAGTACTGTAGTTCAGCAAAGCAATAATCAAATATCCATGTCTGAAATAGCAGACAGCATGACTCTAGTGCATGCCAAGATGGATGCTTGAAGAACCTTCAAAACTGTTAACGCCATAAATCGATAACACCCAATAATCAGGGATATAAAGGTTTGTCTTTGCATATATCTAGATGTGTCTAATAATACTAATGCAATAGTTTGAAATGCCTTTTATTCATGTTACAATTATGACACTTGGTGCATGTTTTGCACACTACATTTGCACAATAAAAGACCCAATGAACCAGACCCGATTTCAGTTCATGATGTGCATTTCTGATAAAAAGGAAACAGAAGTGCTGTCATGCAAGATTAAATGCTTAAAGGCAGTATCTGATAAGTGCTTTTTTTTTTAAGAACAGGGGCGATATAAGTCACATATAAAATTATTTTGTTTAAATCTATATCTCCAATAGACTTTGCCTCAGAAAGGTCATTGTAACTTTTTTTCCCCTATATGTTAGAAGTATTTATTTATATATTAAAACTCCTTTTTATCAATCCAAAGATGTCACAACACAAGGGTTGTTGGGGAACTTGTTGAGAAGATGGATCAAGTATGTGCTCATCCAAACAAAATATTCAGGTGCAAAACAAAAATATACCACTGGAGGTTACAAAGGAGAAAGGTTTGCCACTGCTAGGCCCCAAATAAATATTTTACTTTCCTTTTAACAGTATCTTTGTTTTGATCTACAATATCTTCCTCTTGCATGAGGTGTTGAACGTATACTAACACTTTTTTTTTTATATTTCCTGTGAATTGCAAGTGAAATACTGTCTAAAGTGTCTACCCATTAGCACCTCTGATGCACTCTGACTTCATACTTCAGTGTTTTCAGTCATGGGTGTATACTGCCCTCCACAGGTAAAGACCTCATAAAGCATGTTAAATGATAATGAGCCTGCACCTGAGTCATAAACAATATATCTTTTATGAAGGAATGAAAGATAGGAATTATTCCTATGTCATTTCTATAGCAGGTAGTTCATATAATGAAAAATATATGATGCAGTGCTTTTCAGCATGTTACATGGCTGAATGATTAGATCACACAGTCCATGTCAGTGTATTATTTAGGGCTGTGATTCCCAGTGTGTGGCTGCAAGTACTGCAGGTGGGCTGTGAGAGGTCATTAAAAATAAATAAAGAAAAATGTTTAATTTTCGATTTTGTAAATCAGTTTGAAATGGCCATAAAATATTTATAATTAATTTTAAAAAGTAATCTTAATCAATGAAACAAAGCCATAGAATTAAAATTACATGTTATTCTTCATTTATCTGCCCTGATTCAATATTTTAATTATAATTCCTGCTGATTTTTCCACATCTTGATGTTGGATTGAATATTGTTATGTTTATGTGGATAAATTATAACAGACAATTTATGGACTTGTGAGTGTGACTGTTTTGTTTTATGCTGCAAAATGCCTCAAATATTACAGTGAGCCAAGCTGAGATGGATTATAACTGCATGCATGCATATGTTGACAGATATGCAAGTTTACAAGTTGTTACCATGTCTTCACATTCTCATACAATTATTCTGTTTGTTAAATAAAAAATATACATAGAAACACTTCATCTTAGTGTGGTGTGTTGATCAGAGTTGTGATTAAATGTTTGGGTGAGTCACAGAACATTTTCAGATTTAAAATATTGCTGCAGGATTCATAAGTTGGGAATGGCTTATTTAAGCTTTTACTTTGTAAAGCTGAACATGTTTTGCAATAAAATATGTCATGTGTAATTGCAGCTCAGATTACTGATTGTTAGCGCTTGTGTTCATTGCTGGTCCGTCGTATGTTGTACATCGTTCTGTTTTTCAGTTTCTTTGGATCTGCAGAGAAATGTTGCTGCAGATGTGCAACAGCTGCAGCATATAACAGTGGGAAATAACTTTGGTCATTCTTTAACATATAGCACCATCATCGGGTCATAATTTAAATTTGTCTAGTACTTTGGTTAATGACCAAATACCTGCAAAACTAATTACGCTCCCATGAGCCTTAGCTGTAGCTTAATTTGTGTTAAACCTTCTTCACAGCAGCCATATTGATATAAAATCATAGGATAAACACAGGTGTTATCAATGATACTAATTAAGGTCCTGTTCCATTTAGTGTAGCCGAGACTTTCCAGTCAGCCAACGTGCAGTTTGACCTAAATGGAGCTGAACTTTAATTACTATTATCATAACACATATGTTTACCGTACTATTTCACGTCAATATAATTTTATTGCACATGTTAGCATGCTAACTTTGTAAGCATTATACCTGCTAAACATTAGCATGCTAGCATTGTCACGCTGAGCATTTAGCTTACTGATGCGAGCACCGAGCTGAAGCACAGCCTCGGGGAACTGACAGCGTAGCTCATTGTCTTTAAATGGGATTGTGGGAAAAATAAAACAGCTATTTGTCCTTCACCCAGTCAGCACCGTACAGAAAGAAGTAAGAGTGATTCTTTTTTTCCCTTGACCTTGGAAACAGTTGTTTGACAAATATTTTCAGTATATTGCAGTTGTGCAGAAGTCAACACATTTACATTGTAATGTGTTGCAGATTGATGACAGGTGAACACAGCAATTACAGGCCCTGGATTAAATCTCCAGTCCTGTTCATTTCTGTTTGGGGTTTGCATGTTCTTCTTTGTGCTGATGCTGAATTTGTAGGCAGCTGGTTGTCTGGTTTTCCCCCAACAGGCAGAAAAACATGAAAGTCAGGTGGATTAGAGAGTGTTTTACAGTAAGGACTTCAAGGTGTCTGCATTTTCACTATCAAAAACTGTTTCTGCTGGGATCGACTTCATAGCTCTACTAGGTCTTGTAAAACATTGAGTGGGTAGTGAAAATGACTGAATAACGTAGACTGAAGAATGACTGTTGCCCTGAGGTACCCTCTGTGTTTGTGCTTTAAATAAGCTGGAGTTATAACAGGGAACTTGATTCATGACCTAGAGTGAATCCCCCATCTACTTCCAGTTTCCCGACAGCTTGTGATCTGAGGAAAGTTTAGTTAAGCATTACTTCACTCTAACTATTTGGTATCTATCTTATACACAGCATATGCGCTGTATTAGAGATGACAAGTTTGCATGCAGTGTCTGTCATTCTTCTATTTAAAAAAGTTTTTTCTGCATAATTTCAACTTCTGTTTTCCTCAGCCCACCTTTCACACACTTGCATCCCCATCTATATGAGGAGGCAAGTGTTCAAAACACACACATACAGTTAATCCGACCCACACACACCCACACCTTGTGACTGGCCAGACAGCCCGCCATGAAATCTTTCCTATCTGATGCAGCCTTGTGTTGAACACATGCGTCATTCTGAGCTGATATCACATAGTCAGCGTCTCAGCAGCTTCCTGATTTTCTTTTAACCCCTCTTGATGGACTGAATCTGTGCAGAACTCAGCACATGATGCTTCAAGCAAAAACTTAACTATGTTTGTATTATTTTACACTTGTAAAAAAGAAAAAAAAAGTCAATAGTGTAGAAACAGTTGTATTGTTACTTAAATTGAGTCCAGCAAAGACACATGTAGTGCATGACTTGAGTTTTTTGAGACTTTTTCTTTTTTCAGATACTTCCATGTTGCTGAAATAGAGCTTTTTCACAGCAGCCATTTGGACATGAAGTAGTAAACAGGTGTTACAAATGATAGTAATTAAGATCCCGTTTCTTTCAAACCAAACAGAGTCAAGGTGCTGCCATTGACCCTTCCTAAGTCCTGCACCTTTTGGAACCTTGATCAACTTTCTCTTTTCCCGTTTCCTATATTTAGATATGCTATGTGCTAGACTCGACTCTGTTGAAAAGAATACCAGAATTTGAAAATAGTCAAAATATGCTGTTGAGGGACGAGTAAAAGTGTCATATAGTCATATAATAAGGTTTTAGCTAGCTAGTTAGCTAGTGTTTAGCTCTGTAGCAAAACCCTCGCTAACTATGTAGTTAATCTACGTCAGTTGTTAACTAGGTAGGTATATCTGATAGGTAATGTTAGCAAAACGCTAGCTATCAAGCTTGTTATTCTACATCAATCCTTAGCTAACTAGCGCTGTGTTAACATTGGCCAACTTAAGATGTATAAGATATATGTCACTTTTACAAGTTCCCCAGTGACATCTTTCAACCACTTTCAAAATCTGACCCAGGTTGGCTAGAGCTCATTGCCTTCTTT
This sequence comes from Lutjanus argentimaculatus, assembly GCA_034769285.1. Lineage (NCBI taxonomy): Eukaryota > Metazoa > Chordata > Actinopteri > Lutjaniformes > Lutjanidae > Lutjanus > Lutjanus argentimaculatus. The sequence goes on along the minus strand of JAWZSL010000021.1, from coordinate 460,907 downwards.
GGAACAGGTTGTTTTATTGGGTGTGGTTAGGGCAAAAATAGCATGGAAGGCCAGTCAGAGACAGAGTAGGGTGGGTCATGCCTTCGCCATCATGGGGAAAAAAATATTGCATGTGGAAACAGGAAAGGAGAAAGTTGACCAAGGTTCTGCTGGTTACCAGGCTTGCTCAACTGTTATTGGAGCTCAGAGCAAAAAAGGCGGGACATAAGAAGGGTCAGTTGAGCATGTTGGCTCACTGGAAAGGCTCTGCTGCACTAAATGGAACAGGACCTCAATTAATATCATAGGTAACACCTGTATGCATTATTACTGCAACTACACAAAAAAGAAGAGAGCATAAGAAGTACAGCTGCAAAATATGTTTTAATAATTCTGGTTACAGCAAAGTTTACATCAGCAAATGAGAACCTTACATAACATATTAAACAAATTAAATATACATAACTTGCATAGGTACCTTCGCACTCTTGACCTTTTAACAGCACTCCTCTCATCAGAAACACACATGAAAATAAATATTAAATACCATAAATAGGCTTCATTACACTGATGTACCAGCCACCTTCATACTCACTCATCTTTTTAAGTCTCTATCAGCCCAGTGAGCAGAAACAGACTGTCTAAGGCCAGCCTTAGGTCATCCTCAGAAGAAGAGTGCGTTCATTTGTATCCTCCTTCTGCAAACTTTATTTTTTAGAGTCCTAAGTTCTCTGGAAACATTTGACAGCAACTCCTTGTAGGTCTTCAGGACCACGCAGCCGTAGACCTTCTGCTGAAAGACGTTCTGAGGTGGAGGTAGTGTTGTCGGCCCTCCTGCTGGCTCCGGTACAGGCAGGTTTGGGAAGAGGCTCTGATAAAAGCTGTTTATGAGAGCAACCAAGCTCTTGCTGCGAGTGCTGACGACGATGAGCTCGGCCAGTAGCGGGCTCGTGGGCAACTGCAAGTCTGTCTGCTGCTCGTACACCCGTTTGAAATGTGGGATGAAGGCTTGGAGGTGCGTGGAGATGCTCGCTATTCTCTCTGAGGAATCCAATCCGGAGATGTTGGGGTCGGGAATGTCGCTGACTGACACTTTGCAGAAGAGCTCTGCCATTTCTCCTTGAGAGGCTTTCTGCAAAAGAATAAAAGACAATCAAACACTGGAAAAGGTACACAAATACTCAGCATATTGTGTTTCAAGGTGGAGCACTTTATTCATTGCAGCAAAATAAGATCCAGCAGTTTTCTGTCTGCACTCACATATGTTTTGATTAAGTCGACAGATTCCTTCTGCACGAGTCTGGTCAGCTTCAAAGTCTGCTGCAGAGAATTCCCACACTGCTGGTTTCTGCTTGCTGCCACAGTTCTTGTTGAATCAACAGCCATAACCAGCAGGAGAGAGAGTAACGCTGAGGAGAAAGGAACTGGTCAGTTAAGGTTATCCTACATCCCAGTGGTGAGGGGAACTTCATCTTAAAGCCACAAGTGGAAGCAAGAGGGATAAAAAATAGATTGTTGTTCATTTTGCATTTGGCATTCAGCAAGTGAAAAACAAACAATAGAAGCTAACTTATCAGTTCAGACATTTAAAAAATCATACATTATAGTTCTAATATGTTTAGATGCCAACAAACATTGTCAGTCTCTTAAAATATTAGTCAAATTCCCCCAACAGTTTAAAAACTATTTTACTTCAGTGATGCCAAAAAACTAGACTGTGTCAATTCAGTAAAACTGAATGTGAAACTTCAGTCAGTTTCAGGCAACTCTAAAACATCAAAATTAACCACAGCTGCATGCACAATAGACAAGCAAGAAAAGATGCAATTGTATTTCATTGTTCTTTATGTTTCAATAGAAAAGTAGAGGTAAGAAAACTTACTTGCTGCTGCTTCCATAAAGTGTTGAAAATGCATACTCTTTACATGACCATTCATTCTCCTCTCAGTATCACAGGCACATTGCACGGACTCGTCATAATCACACTGCTTTCAAACTTTTTTAAAAGACAGAAACCACACATTTGTCATAGGAGGAAATGACGTGCACTTTGTGAGGCAACCAAATTTCCCAGAATTTCCTCCTTTTTTTCATGTGTGCATTTTTTTTTTTTTTTTTTCTTTCTTTCAAGTGGGCAACGTCCCTACATGTCTGTTCACAGAACAGGCATGTAGGGACGTTGTCTAATTATTATTATTAGATGTATGACCATTCAGTGTAGCACAAAGTGTTTTTAATAGCACTTCCTTTTTTATTTGTGCATGAAAACTATACACAAATCTAATGTATTTAAATAGCTTGAGGAACATTAACTTGCTGAATTTACAAACAGGGTAAGACATGCATGGAAATAAGGCAGCCTGACCCTTTGACACAGTTCACTGACAGGCTTGTTTACCGCCATCTAGAGAGCATGGATGAGAAGGTGTGATAAAGTAAAAGTGAGCTCACCACAGTGCACAAAATTGCATAGTGACAATCTTTCTCGTGCACTTTCTTCATAATAAGAGAAAATGTCCCTTCAGCAACATGCAAAGTTCCTTAAATTCATTGAAAGTATGGCATACCGTAATAATCTTTTACCAAAAAGCGGTTTTGTGGTTCTTCCAGTGGTTTTACTGACTTAGATATGACTTAGATATCTCAGCAACAAAACCACACATGCAACAGTGGTTGACTTACAAGTTTACCCTAATATAATCAGTGACGACAAAAGTCAGTAAAATTCCTAAAAACTGCAATGTGTGTCAGAGAGAGGTAGTTTCAACTATGCAAAAGGTGAGACTTAAGTGGAATAGGGTCTGAAAATAAATGAGAAGTGTCATGAAAACAATCCCTGAGAAGTAGCTTCGTATCAATTTTTTATTTATCCATCTCTTGGTTTTGATAAACAGTTCTGCTGAATTTTGTCAGTATAACTCTCAGTCCGCTTCTCAACCATGTGTGTGTCTTTTTGCAACAATATTTTCATGCGGGTAATAGCGCAGGAAGCTGGCAAGGTCACAGGAAATACATTTCTCAATCAGAAACTTTTACAAGTGCGTAAAGGGGAGGGTCCACATAGCTGAAGTAGGTAATATGTCAGTGTCATCACACCACAAGTTTAAGCTTCTGACAGGCTGAGCTCAAGCTATCAGAGGATGATTTCATGGTGACATGCTGTATGATGATGGTGTTGCATCCTCCAGTGGTTTGTTTTGATGAGGAACCAGAGGATTATGTAAAATATTAAAATAACACAAACTGGGTTTTTCATGTCTTGTCTAATATCATCATCGTCATCATCATCATCACTGACTTGCAGGAGTGGTGATCACTTCTGCTTTGAAATACTCGGTGACAGTGGCGGATTCAGGCTGACCGAGGGTCAGTGGTGAAAAAAGTAAAAAGGGCACCAGCACACAGAAAGTTATGATGCATTTATGGTGAAACAGTTCTAAACCCTGGTTTAGATTTAAAACAACTACTGCACCACTGAAATAAAAACAAACAAGATACTATAAACTATTTAGAGGCCTGCAGAGCCAACTAATATTTTAGCATATAGGGCAGTCTGTATGGCACTACATCACGTTTTTTCCATGTGAAGGGCTCTCTAGAGCAGTGTTTCCCAACCCTGGTCCTCCAGGACCCCTGTCCTGCATGTTTTAGGTGTTTCCCTGCTCCAACACACCTGATTCAAATGATCAGGTTGTTATCAGGCTTCTGCAGAGGCTAGGTGACGAGCTGATCATTTGAATCAGGTGTGTTGGAGCAGGGAAACACCTAAAACATGCAGGGCAGGGGTCCCTGAGGACCAGGGTTGGGAAACACTGCTCTAGAGGGAACTTTATCATGTTTTAACTACCATAGGGGCATCCTAAAGGGCACTTGATCATGTTTTATCCACTGGAACGGCACCCTGGTGGGCAATTTATGTTTTGTTCACTGGAAGGGCACCATAGTGGGCATTTTACCATGTTTTGTCCACTAAAAGGGCAACCTAAAGGCAGCAATACCATGTATTCTCCAAAGCAAGGGTGTCCTATAGGGTGCTTTATCATGTTTTCTCCACTGCAAGGCCAACATAGTGGGCTCTTTTCATATTTTATCTATTGGAACGGTGCCCTAGAGGGCACTTCACCATGTTTTCTCTGCTGGAAGGGCAACTTAATGGGCACTTCATCATGTTTTGTCCACTAGAAGTGCATCCTAGTGGGCACTTTATCATGTTTTCTCCACTGTAAGGGCAACATAGTGGGCACTTTTTTTTATTGGAAGGTCACCCTAGTGTGCACTTTACCACATATTCTCGATTGTAAAGGAAACTTAATGGGCATTTCATCATGTTTTGTCCACTGGAAGTGCACTCTAGTTGGCACTTTATCATGTTTTGTCCACCAGAAGGTCACCCAAGAGGCCACTTTATCAGGTTTTCTTGGACACAACATTTTCTCCAATGGAGGAGCACCGCAAGGAAGGTCACCCTAGAGAGGAAACTTCATCACATTGTCTCTGTCACTGGGTCACCCTAGAGGGCGATTTATGTTTTATCTACCATAGGGGCATTCAAGAAAGCACTTTTGCATTTTTTTTTTTTTTCTAACATGAAGGCACTTGCTGGGCATTGATGTGTTTAGTGCAGCTGTCTGCATCACACTGTGTTCTGTGTGGGAACAACAGGTTAACTTTGCACTGAAAGTGAAACAGCACGTTGAAAACATGATCCTCACTTTTTTCATATTGGTGGTGATCACCTCTCGGTTTCAAGCATCCAAACCAATGCCTACTTGAGAAAAGACGGGGAACTCAACGCACCACAACCCTGTCAGCACTACTTCAGGTAAAGGCTAACCACTCTTCTGCCAACCTCGGGGGTTTCCAGTTGCCCCAGGGGATAACAGAGAGGTTGTGGTGATGTGGTGATGTTGCCGCAGACGTTGACGGTTCAAGGAAACTACAGTCGGATTCCTGCCAGTATATACAGTACAGGCATGCCTAAAAAAGCCCTCAATCAACACCTAAATCAAGCACGTTTACCCTGAAATGTAAGGAAGCCTAGAAAACAGTGGACACTCTGCAGTCTAACTTCCCTCTCACCTCCTGTTCCCCTTTCAAGGTTCTGGTTTTCACAAGTTATCTTTGACCTGCATGTACATTTGTAGCTTTACAGTAAATCACAATAAACAGCATTTGATACAATGTAGGTCATAGCGGTCATATCACACCAGAAAAAGCAAAAGTGAGAACTCCTAGACCGCATCAGAGAGCATTACAAGGAAATCCATCCACAAACAACAAGAAATGCACTGTCATTAGACGCAGGATGTTGATTGAGACTCCTTTGTTCAACAGAATCTCTTTTATTTTGTCTTTGAACTGCACAGGAAATGGTGAATAAGGTTGTTTAGGAAAGTCCCCTTTATTCTAACTAAATACATCTTTATAGTAAATTAAAATTCACACAAATTGTTAAGTTCATAACTGTTCTGAAGCTCTCAGGCAAAACCTTATTCAAGCACCCCAATAGCACTTTTTTAATGGAACCATTTGTCTGCAAGGCTTCAGTTACATGTGACCAGACAAAAGGCCTTTACTGCATATGAGAAACGTTTTCATCAAATTTCATAAAGTTTGTGAAAATGTAAAAGGCTGAAAAATCTATAGAGGAGCCGTTCAACTTCAGAACACACTCTGATCAAACATAACAAATTCAGAATTTAGGTTTCTACGTTTAAAACAAGAGCATTTAACTTCTATTGCCATCAGAAACTGAATATTGTTATATTCCTCAGTTTAAAATACTGTTAATTCAGGGGGCATCTTCCACCTTTCAGCCCTGTGAGGAATACGAACATTAATACAAGTTGTGGCTCTGAAATGAAAAGAAAACAGGGTTGCATTCAAGACCACCACATTAATTAAACAATGTTTCAAAAAACTGACCCGTGATAAAATAGTATTTATTTTTTCATACATATACTTCATTTTTAGAGGGTTTCACTGCATGGGGTACTCTAAATATGTCATGAGCGTTTTGAAAAACTTAGTAGTGTTTTGACTCAGAGGGGGGTTTCAAAATGCTTTACATTTTGTAAAAATCAATCGTTTCTCCAAGACAAAAAACTACAAGGCTAAAGGTGGTATTAGAAATTAAGCACCAAACAATTATCTTTCCATTCAGTATAAATGGAAACATTGTGCAACCTGTTCAATGACCATAATGAACATGGCAAAAAATATGTAAATCTGATCATTAGACACTAATTACTCAAATGCAATCTGGACCCACACGTTGTGTTTGCTTTGTAAGAGGCGTTGATCCATAAAAGATCACCGTACTGATATCATAAGAAGTCTGTGGTTCCATTCACCAGCATTTATACAATCTGAGAGTCTAGTGATTTGACTTAGCAATATATTGAGCTATTGTATGACCATATCTCTATATTATAAAATGAAAACGAAGCAAAATCTTTATCATTAAGCTCTGTTATCAGTAATAGACCAGTGTCTCTGTATGTTCTAGCTATATTCTCATGTACAAATATTCATATCAAAAGTTATACAGCACAATTCTCACCATTTTCCTTTACAAGAACTTTGATTAGTGAACATTAAATGATTCACAAGTTTAGATGAAACCAAAAAACAAAATGGTGCCGGCCTCAGTAAATAAAATATAGATATAATAACAAACACGTAACTAAAATCTGCTTCAGGCACAACTTAAATAAAGGCATTTGTGAAATTATCATATCAAATATGGCGCTTATGTCCAGTATCCATAGGCTTAAAACAAAAACAAAACAAAAAAAAATGCTTTTATTTACAAACAGCTAAAATCTCTGACAGATTCATGCTTCACTTCACAACCTGAATTTGTCCTTAAAGTGCATGCAATAATAAGCAGTTTTACCAAGTGGGATCTTGAGTTGTGATAAGATAAACGGGTTGATCAAGCTAATGCCAATTGATCCTACATATCAAAATAAAAGAAAAGGTAAGAACCGTTGCCTAGAAAAGTGAGGGACCACAGTATACTGTATGCATAAGCACAATATGGAAGTATGACCAAAATAAATTAATTTAAATGATAAAACTCTGACTTTTTCCAGTGACCCCATACAGTAATATTCACATTCAGAGCATAAAATAAATAGAACAAAATAAATTAAAACTAATTTTTAAAAAAAGACAAAGCAGCTTAACACCACGGGGGAGTCCGCAGCTCACATTCCACAATGTCCCTCCATGTTAACACACACATTAAGCATCATACGAACATGATGGGTTTCTACTTAAACATATCAAAGTGCCAATTTTACTAAAATTTCCTGATTTATTCGATTCATACCAAAAGGAGGAAATGGCATGGAGGAAAGAGTCTGTTATTTTTAACACATAAAGTTTTGAGTTACACTGACTAGGTTTGATTTTTATTGACATGTTGTTGTTGTTGTTGTTGTAGATTCTTTTGTTTTACTTTCCCCCTTCTTCAAGTTTCACAAAAGAAGTTCTCATTGCACATTAACACCTCGATTCAAAGATGCAATATCTAAGAGAGAAGAGAAAAGCAATGGAGAAAGTTATCCGGCTTCGTCACTATGGATGTGACAAACGGTCAAAGTGGACGTGAAAAGGGCACGGGTATGTTGTCCTCTAGAGATAAATCCACTTTCATCTGTTGTCTTCTTTGGGGAAGTCCAGAGATCCCAGGCTTCCAAAGCCGAGGCTTCTACTTTCTGTGTCAAAAGTGTTAATTTCTCTGTCCTGGCGCTCCAACAAGTGCTTGATCCTTTCTGTGCGCTCCTTCTGAAGTGCGGCCAGTTCCTCCTCAATCTGAAATCGAAAAGCAAAATGGTGGTTATTATGTTACATGGACACAAAATTTAAGCTTGTGATGCCGTGGTAGCAGTGGGTTTTGTTGTCAATAACTCCAACACTTCACAAAAGCTACCTGCCAGATTGCCGTGAAATTTAGTGCAGATATTCCTGGTTCCTAAAGGATTAATCTGACTGTCAGTGGTGGCGCTCCTTACCTTAAGCGTATCAGTAAAGCTGAAACAATTACTCCATACATCAATCAGCATAAAATTATTCTGCAACTATTTTAATTATGAATTAATCAAGTAATTTTTCAAGCAGATTTGCCGAATGTGACCTTGTCAAGCTTCCCAAATGTGAATGTTTGCTTTTTTCCTACAGTATGTGATAGCGAGCTGAAAATTTGGGGGGGGTTTTTGGATTGGTGGTTGAACAAAACAATTTTATCAACAATTTTCAGACATTTTATAGCCAAATCAAGTAATCAGTTAATCAAGAAATTGATAACTGAAAAATAACCATTAGTTTCAGTCCTGGCTAAGTCTCCATAATGAAATTTCCATGTGAGAAGATAGAAATGATATAGAGGCTACTGAACACTGTACTGTACAATATGCTTGCTGTACAATCACCCTTGCACCAAAATGTCAGCTTTGAAGACAGGATATTTATGACATATGATCTGTGAATTTCCTTTTCAACAAAACCAATATATTTGTTAATGCCCTGTATCAATGTAATATTTCCTCATTTGGTGTAATAACAAGGCCTTATGGTCATTTTTGTATTTTGTCACCTTAATCTAATGTGCAGGCCCAGTTTGTAGCAGAGGGAAGGGTTATTACTTCAATACTTTACACATACTGAGTATTAATGAGGTTGGGAGAAAAGAAAAACAAGACTATGAGTCTGCATCCATTGTAGACATACTGGTGCTAAACAGGTATGATGTGAGATAATGTAATGTAATGTAACATTTTCATTTACCGGTGTAGCATGCTAGCATTTGCTAATTAACACTAAACACAAGCTACAGCTGTGGCTGATGGGCACGTCACTGCAGGTATTTAGTCATAAACTAAATAAAGGTATTGGATAAATTGAATTTTATGTATGTATGAACTAAATTTCATGGCAATCCATCCAATATTTGTTGACGTTTCACTCAAAACCACAAATGTCAACTTGAGGTGGCGCTAAGATGAAAAGTCACTGGAATTCATCCCCTATGAACTACAGTCCTTTTTTTATTAACTCTACTGTTGACATGAGAAAGGCTGCAGAGCTCCACAGTCGCCATTCGCTTCCTTTCACCTGCCAGAGATGACATGAGGGTAACATCATGGGAGGTTCACCCCCAATTATGCAAATTCAACAAACCACTAGGAGTTGGTGGAACCCCCACTGCCTTCTGAACCACAAACTCACATGTCTAGGTCAGAGGTAACTGAACATTGTATATGAGGTTGCAATGAACACTGCAGCCTCTAGGGGGTACTAGGAGGGCACTAACTTGTGAAGTCTACCAACAAAATTGCTGTTGAAATAGTGTTGTCAACACGCAACATGTCTCTCTGGATAATTATCTATCTGCCTACCTATCCTGAGGTCATTTTTCCATACATATGGTATCATGCTGTGTTTATTTAAAGTATTTTAGAATGGCTTTGATCTTAAACCTACCTTCTGTTCAAGGTGCGCTCTGCGTATGGAGATCTTCTGCTCAAGTTTCTGCTGCTCTCGCTCATGTTGGGTCTCCATCTGTGACTTGGTTTTTCTCTGGTAGGCATCCAGAAGCTCCATCTCTTGCTTCAGCTGCTGCTTCAGAGCTTGGCACTCCGTTTCCTGCTCCGCATCTAATCGCATCTAGAGACCCGGCAAGACAGAGGTAGTTACACACACTTTAACAACAGGCGAAGGTCGATCCTCATTTATCAAACTACAGGCCAACAACTTCTGCACAAGACTGAAAAACAACTGCTCTAGGAATTCAAATGTGCGATGAAGCTGGAAAAAGCTGATGCACATGTAGCTGTGACTGTTACCATTAGTCTGATGTACAAATAAATATACAACATACAAATGATGAATGAGGCCCACTTTTGATATTCATGACAAGATGCTTCAGGATCCTCGTACCGCTTGTGAAGCCATCATCTCGTTGATGCTCTGCTCGTACTGCTCGGCCAGTATGGCCAGCTTGCGTGTCTGCTCCTCTTTCAGGCTCTTCAGGATGGTCTTATGGTCTCCTTTGGGAGAGACCTCCAGCTGATGGTTCCTAAGAGCTTTGTACTGCTTGTTCTGCACCTTGCAAGTATCCTGGAACTGTTTCTTGATCTGCATCTCCAGCGTCTGCAGAGGGTTAAAATAGAAATAAATGTCAGTGTTAATTTTTCTGTTTGCAATGTGAACATTGAAGATGTCAGTTTGCACATAAAAAATGAGTTAACTTCTGTCCAATGTAGCTAAAAGGCAGTGCTATGTGCACCCAGGGAGGAATAGTCATTGTGGTTATTTTCCCCCATATTGTAATAGGCAGTGTGGCTATTTGCAATGCAAATATGGCTATTTTCACCTCAAATGTGGCTATTTGCACCCACAGTGGAATACCCAGTGGGGCTATTTGCACTTGGGGTGGAATACCCGATGCAGCTATTTGCACCCTAGCATGGCAGAGACAATCATCCAGGTGTCCACTGCCAACAATGCGATTTACACACAGAATGTAAATAGCTAATGTGGCTATTTACCGCAGGAGAGTCCTGTGCTTAACCCTTTCATCAATCACAACCTCAAATTTACAGATAAATTTTAGCTACTTTACTGCTAAAATAAGGAAGCAGGGTGTGAATAGCTGAATGGCTGCCGTGAGCCCTTTCTCACCTGAGTGCAACTAGACACTCCAAAACTGAAAAAAACAAAACAAAAAAAAAAAAAACTAATGTTAAAAGATAATGGGAGGAAAAATGATTTAAATTTGGGAACGATATCACAGAAATGTTTTGAAAGAATCTGTTTACAGATTAGATTTCTGATGGAGTATAATATCTTCAGAGCATTATAATTAAACCCATTATGTAATCCTTTTGTCATTAAACATGTCACGTCTCTTTTATGAGCAGACTTCTAAAACCTCTTAAAATGACATTTACTATATATTAACTCATTAAATCACCACATAATGGCAAAGAGAAAGTTCCAGGTACTTTGAGGTTTCTGGGCTGCTGCCGCTGCTCCAGAGTGTGTTTCCTGTGTAGTTCTCTCTGCCGCCGGCCGTTGTACTCCTCCTGGTTTTCGAGCTCAGTCTGGTGTTGCAGCCGCATGAGTTCAATACGCAGCTTCTGCAGCATCTGCAGCTGTCTGCGCTCCATGTCTTGGGTGGACTCGTCCTGCCGGATCATCAGGGCATGCTCCATCTCCTTCTGGGTTCTCTTCTTGTTCAGCTCCTGGAACAAGAAGTTTGAGTTATAATGCCTTTTTAATTTAAAATAGATGAAAATTCTGCTTTCAACCATTTTGTGAGGTTGAGTGATTCACTTTGTGATGCTAAAAAACAAACATGAATGATTTTGACTCAATATTCACTGTTGTCCTTCTTTTTAACATCACATTTCTTTTTGCTGATATTTTTCATAATTGTTGTATCTTCTTTTATACATCTATGTAGATGACATGCAAATTTAAATTGTAACAACAAATGAACTTTCCCCAGCCCCGCCCCTTTTTGGTCTGTGCTTAAGTAATACTTGGGCTAGCTTGGTACCTGGCGGACCTGTAAAAGCGTTATATAGTCACATCATAAGTTCAGCTTAACTTAAGCTTAACTAGCTACCATTTTTAAGTTTTACCTAGCAAGCAATCTGGTGTTTTGGTAACATTAGCCATAGCAATCATATGTAACTAGCTATTTAATGAAGAGGCTAGCTAGCAGAGGTGCATAGAGACTTCATTCTTGGATCTGTATCCGTATCTGTTCAACCAACAAAATTATTTGTCTCTGTATCTGTATTTGGATAGAACACTGCAAGTGTGCATGGTTTATACTGGAAGTGACATTACCTAATATTCATCGACAATGTAATTGTTGTGCCTACAAAGCATCAAGTCATTTAATATCAGCATATAATTACTTAAGAAATATATTTCAACACCCTCATACTGTCTTTCATCTATCTCTCTCTTTATTTTACTTTTAGCCAAGCTAAATTTTATGAACTGTCTGAAGCCCATCATCACCTGAGGGATATTGAAAAATCAGAGACTGAAACAATGCTTTATAAATCGAAAGATTCTGTTTTGCTTTGGAAATACATAAAGTTGAAGGGGATTATCTTTTTGCATTAAATCATTGATCAGTTAAGGTAGATGCAGCCTTTTTTCTGCAAAACTCTCATGAGATTTATGCTCATTTCTTCAGTGTGCACATCGTATAAACTAATTATGTTTTGTAATGTGACAGTGCTGTGGTGAAAATCTGGATAGTGTTTTGAGACAGAAAACACTTGGTTAGGGTTAGGGAAAGATCATCTTTTGCGGGTCTAGAGTTCCCTTCTAGACATGACAGGGAAAGCTGCCCGAAGTTCCACGGGCTACCAGGTTTGCTCAGCTATTGCTGCACAGAGCAAATGGGGACAGAACTTAGGAAGGGTTTCCCAAGGAAACTGTTCATCCAGATCAAACTGATGATAACTGATAACCTCAAAAATAGCCACAGTAAATGTAATGATTTTAGTGTGTAAATTTGTGCTATGAATGTTATATTTCATAAAACACAGAATTCTGCTCTGTAGCTGTCAGTGGACAGACCGGTCATTATAAGTTATATAATTTCTTTAGAGTGAAAATCGATCGCTATTTTCATGCAGCATAATGTGCGCTGTACTGAAGGCCACCATGGTTACTACCTTAAGATCTGTCCCATTGTGTAACTGTAGTTTTGCACTCAGCAAAAATTCCAAGTCTTTGTCAGTTCCTGGTTCACAATGTGAGAATTTTCGGGGGTGGAGGGGTGGGGTTTTTGTCTCATATCATAAATATGTGAATGGAATACCCCTGGATTTTTGGAAAGTTGGTCAGAGTAGCAGAGTGAAGAAATCACCCAGGGTGATTAATTGATTTATCACAAAAAAACCCAACAGATTATAATGAAACCATTTCTAGTTGTAGCCTTATCCCTGACATTTTAATTCATATAAAATTTTTCATTTCATTCATTTTTCTGTGAAATCTGGTTTGGTCATCACGGACAATTAGAGCTGCAACAATAAGTCAATTAATTGATTAGTTGTCACTTATTAAATTAATCACCAACTATTTTGATAATTGCTAAATTGTTTTGAATCATTTTACAGAAAAAAATGTCATTTTTATCTGATTTCAGCTTCTCAAATGGAAAAATTTTCTGGTTTCTTTAATTCTCTATGACAATAAACTGAATATGTTCAGGCTGTGGACAAAACAAAACATTTGACAACGTCATTTTGGATTTTGGGAAACAATAATCAGCATTTTTCACAATTTTATGACTTTTTGCGGGCCCAAACAACTAATTGATTAATCGCCAAAATATCAACAGATTAATTTATAATGAAAATAATTGTTGCAGCTCTACTGACAATGATCATTTCACAAAATGTTCTGGTGTTCAAGCATATTCTGAAAATACCAACAGTCATATCAAAATGTGACATTCAACTTTGAGAATATCTATATGGTCTGATTACACATTATGTAATGTCCTGTCAGGAAGTCACAGTACCTCTCGCAGTTGCTCCTGTTCAAACTCATGCCTCCTGACCAGACTCCGGCGTTTGAGGGCCCTGCAGCTCCGATCGTAGACCAGTCTCTGTTGGGCCAGCAGATGAGCTTCCTCCTCAGCCTGAGAGCGCTGCATTGTTTCTTTGTGCCTGGACAGACGCTCCTGCTTCTCCTCCTTGGGTGTACAAGGATCTTCGCTCATCTCCTGTAACACAAATAAAAAGCACAGAAACAACAGAACAGAGTGTAAGGAGTGAAGACAATCTCATATGTTTCATAATGAACAGATATAAAAGTGTGAGATCATAAACTTGTATTTACTTCTTTGATCTTGTCTTTGCAAAGCCTGTACTCCTTTTTCTGATTTTCTAAGAAAGTCGTCAGCTCTTTCTTTTGCTGAGCAACAATCTGTTGCTGGATCCTCCTTTCTTCAGCTGCAACTGACTTCATCTGTGAAGAGACATGAAAATATTCAAATCATAACCTTCATTGATCTCCTAACTGTCACAAATGCCTGCGCAAACACAAAGTTTGGCTTGAATTGAATGAAACTGAATTACTCTGTGTAGTTTCGACATTGTTCATTCATAAATAACACCTGCTGTTGTTGAGGCTGTGTGTACCTCTTTGTCTGTTTGAGCAGCGTGGCGTTTGGCCAGTCTTTCCAGCTCTATGTAAGTGTTGTTTGCATGTGTCTCTAATTCCTTCTGCAGTCGGAGCCTATGCTCGTCCATCTCGGCCTTTAGCCTGTTCTCCAGGGCGATCAGCTGCTTCTGGTGCTGCCGCCGCATGCGCTTATACCCAGACATCTGCTCCCGCAGCTCAAAGTCCTGCTCATGCTCCTGGATCTACCTGATGACCTAGACAGAGGAACATAGGAAGCAGGAAGTAAAAGAAACGGAGCGGGCAGAGAGAAACAACTGGCATGGTGGAGACAGAAAAAAAGAAGACAGCTGGTAAGTCAGAGGCTATGGCCTGAAAACACACCACACACAGTACAGAAAAGTAATCAGTTTGCAGATTACTGTACATGCAAAGTAATCCAGGGAGTTGATGAATAATACAGAAGTCTGACAGTATCACTCTTTGAACATTAAAAGAGGTGAAGTTCATCAGTTTACAAAGGCTCTGCTGTTTAATTCCATTCATATTCTTGATCATATAAAGCAACCTAAATCAATTACCTCAGCACCATTTGTGATGAATAAGCAGAGATGGCAAAAGTACACACATTCTTCAACTCTTTACTCAAGTAAAAATGAAAAAGTTCAGAGTCTGAAATATAACGAAAGCATAAAAGTAAAAAGTAAAGAGTTGCCCTCTGAAGGAAGTTTCTACCAGCTTTTTCTGTGCAAAGCTAACCTCACCTCACAGCCTTGTTTTTGTTATATTATGTCTTTATGATGTATTACATCTTGCTACATCTTTTACCTCATTCTTCATCTCGTTACGACTTATTCATCTTTTACATGGTTTAATCATGTTACATCTGTTACACTGCTTTTTTGTCTTGTTTCAGCTTGCAGTTTTTGTTTTGTTTCATCTCCTCATCTCGTTACATCCTTGACATTGTTTTTTGTCTCGTTAAGTCATGTTATGTCTTTTATGTCGGCATGCTACATCTGTCGTGCGTGATGTGTACTGATGGATACACCATGGACTTGTCTTTTCTGTGTGTTATTGTTCATCCCTTAAGGCTGAAATCATTTTTGATGTTAGAGAGGCAACAGGCAATGACAAAATCATAGTAATCAATATTTCCTTTAAAATAAATTAAAGCTAAAGCAATGAGCCTGTTTTTAAAATATTTTGAGTAAAAAGTATAGATATGTGTTAAAATGTAGGGAGTAAAAAGTTGTAAGAAAAATAAATAATCAAGTACAGATACCTGAAAAAGTACAGCAACAAGTATTTGTACTTAGTTACTTCCCATCTCTGTGAATAAGTAACATTCATGATGCCACTATTAAGCTCAAACCAATGTGTAGAAGGACTGTTTAAGATTCTCATGAGAGAAGATGTGGAAATGCACCATTTACAATCTGACAGACTCTAAAATCTCATTGGTAACAGACCAATCAGGCAGAGATTTATATGGAATACATATAAATGCAATGCACACACACATAAAAGCAGAGGCAGAGAGAGGGAAGCTGAGGATGGAAAAAATGACATCCATTAACAGGATCTGGTTGCCATGACTACAGATGTACAGCTGAGAACACAGACACCCCTTCCCCTCCCCTCCTCACCCCCCGCCGCCAGCACGCATACACGCACACACATACACACTAACACACACGCGTAATTTTCTATGCAAACGGAGGAGAGAGGGGGAGCTGCGTACCAAAGATGCTGATTTGATGGTGGCAATGTGTTCACAGATCTTGCAGTCGAGAGACCGGCTCTTGTGAGAAGTAGGCCGCAGCTCTGGCCTGGTGTCCCTGTGCACAGCCTCATCCCTCACGCAAGCATGGTCCTGCAGGGGGGGAGGAAAAGGAGGAGATAGTGGGGCTGGGTGCTTCCCAGGCCCGCCGCACTCGCCGTTTCTGTTAGAGCTGCTATTATTGCCGAATCTCCCTGAATGCAGCACACATCCAGCTGTAAATGCATCCTTCCCCTGCTTGTTCCCCCGCTACTGTCTGCAAGTTCTTCCTATGAGAGAAAAGGGCATTGCCAAACAATTGCAGGCACCACCACCAAACGAGAAGGCAGCTGCTGGATGTAGTCGTCTTTTTCTGGCGTCCCCCCTTCCCAAAGAGGAGGCACCAAATGGCTCCGGTGGATAAGGGTGAATTATGCAATGCCTACCATTGATAATCGGTGAAAGATAGCACGGGGATGTATGTTACTGCCACTCTCCTTTTCCGTTTCAAAATGCAAGAAATGTTTGCAAGGAAAAGCACTTTTCCTGTGTTCCAATGATCGCATGTGGTACCATATTCGAAAATATTGGAATCAGATAAGGCACATCCAAACATGGTTTTCCCTCGAATATGTCGCTTGATGATCCGTTTGTATTCCACTCGAATTTCTGTCCTACATTTACAGCGCACTTGGTCATGGTAGGTGTTCTGGTGCCTTCTATTCATCTCTTTCCTCTGTCCCTCTTCTACACTCCCCCTTCCTTTAAAGAGACACCGCAATACTACAGGCACATCTCAACAAACCTCAAGTTATTGAAAATCAGACCGTATCACTAGATTATATCGTCCAACTTATAAATATCACCAGTGAAATGAACTAATATGGTTAGAATAATGCCCAATTATGGAAATACCATACGTGTAAATCGGTATTTTGCAAAAATAAAAAATACTAAAAAAAATTGTTATTATTATTATTATTATTATATTATTATTATAGTCCTATACATTTTTACCAAATCCACCCTTGTCTGAAATCCTGCAATGTCATCATATTAAAAAACATAAAAATAGCTGTATGATACCTTTTCGACTTATTTAGAGAAAATGGAAAAATAAGGCCTATATCAGCATAAAACTAAGACTTTTCTTTCTCAGTGTCTCTTACTTTCCTCTGTGGACTGTAAACATTATTTGCATTTTGAGAAATTTGATAATAATGAAACAGCCTCTGTCCATGGTGCTGAATATATCTCAGTGTATCAAATGCATTGTCATCACTGCTATTGCACTGATATTATTAGCATTATTAATGCTACTACTATGACTACTGCAAACACATAGAACACCTAATCAGCTGTGCATTACTCCCACCAACCATCTGAAATTACCATGGAAACCACCTCATATGCCTACCAGTGACAAAAAAACAGCCTGGAACTCCTTAGCATCCACTTTACAACCACCTAGTATAACTCTAGTGCAACCAGCTTGTAGCTGTCTGACAACTATACCACACACCATAGCAACCATGTAGAAACTACCTGGAACACCTGAGCAACCACTTAACAACCACCTAGTACAATACTACAAACCACCTTGTAGCTGCCTGACAACCCTGCTAGACACCATAGCACTCACCTACAAATTGCCTTGAACACCTTAGCAGCCACTCAAAAAACACCTAATACAAACCTGGAAACTACCTAGTTCCTGCCTGACAACCCTGCCAGACACAAGAAGAATCACCCAAAACCCACATTGAACACCTTTGCAGCCACTGAAAACCTAGTGCAATCTAGCAACCAGCTAGTAGCGCTCTAGCAATGCCCGGCAACCCTGCCAGTCATTCGAAACACCATAGTAACCAGGCATGATCTATTGCAAGCATACTGTAGCAACTCATACAAATACAGAGATCATGTTCAGCAACACTCTGGGCAACATAGCAACCACTCAGAAATTGTCTGGAACACCATAACAGCCATTTAACAAGTACAAGTACAATCCTAGCAAACTAGCTAGTAGTTGCCTGATAAACTTGTCAAATACTATAGCAACTATGTAGAAACCAGTAGAATGCCTTAGAAGCTACTTAACAACCAATTAGCATAATCCTAACAACCAGCTAGTAGCTGGCTGACAAGCCTACCAGACACCATAGCAACCACCTAGAAACCACAAAGAACTCACCTTAGCAGCCACTAACAACCACCTAGCACAAACCTAGCTACCAGCTACTAGCTGCCTAACAATCCATTCAGACACCATAGCAACCAAGTAGAAACAGCCTGGAACAACTTAGAAGCCGCTTAAGAACCACCTAGTACAACCCTAGCAACCAGCTGCTTAGAAATGCCCCGGCAACCGTGCCAGACATTCAGAACACCATAACAACCACCTAACCACAATCGAGTGTAAACATCTGACAGATATATAACAACCACCTAAGAAACCACCTGGAATACCTTAGCAACCACTTAACAACCACCTAGTACAACCCTAGCAACCAGCTGCTTAAAAATGCCCTGACAACCGTGCCAGACATTCAAAATACCATAGCAACCACCCAACAAATCTAGTGCAGCAAACTGAAGTACTTATCCAAACACAGACATCATATCTAACAACACTCTAGGAGCCACACAGCAACTACCTAGCAGTTTCCTACCAATCACATATAGCACAACTGCAATAAAATCTTAATCAGATATTCGACAGGCAGAAGGCCTATGCTAACATTTTTCAGAAAATTATGCGGTTTGCAGTGCCCTAGTTCTAACTATGCTGGTGAGAGTGTGAGCAGGAATGTGAGTTCAAGTTCTCCTTTCTGCATGCTTGTTTTGTTGTATGATATATAAACATTAAATTAAATTCTACTTTTAATTCACTTTAATACAAATGACCAAATTAAGTTGGTAGTCCCGTGACTGAATTTATGGTGTGCATGCCTTTTTGTCCTACTGATAACAATGAGACTGACAATGGATGGAGCAAGGATTACAGGCTATTTAAAGACTCTGTACAACAGGTTCTGAGCAGGTACGGTGATGAAGCAGAGCTGCAGCAGAGTGACTCAGTGGGTTGCATTGTTGGCCAAAGGAAACTTCATTGTCTGATTTCAAGATTTTTAAATGTCTTCTTTATCTAAACTGGCACTTTAATTGAGATGGCGATTCCTCTGTCTGGGGTCAGGAAAGACAAAAGAAAGGAGAGAATGAAAGAAGGTAAAATGTTTTTCTTTAATCCCAAATTAATTTTAAGAGATTGTTTTTGCACACTGCTGGCTTGAATCTTGTATAAGACATTAAAACTCCAAAGGTAACTGTGAAAAAACCATTTGATAGCATAAAGAATTGATTGTCCTAGATTTTTTCTAAATTGTCTGTTTGAAGATGCACTAGTCTTTGATCAGAGATGTATGTATTTATATCTTCTGTTTCTAGATCAACATATGACTTTGATCTCCTACAATTTTCCTTTTACACAAAAATTACCTTTGTTTTTAATTGACATCTTATTTGCCATTCTTTATGTCTATTAAATTTAAGTTAAATCACTTTTTGTTACTTCATTAAATTACTTGTAAGTGATAGGTATTTGCATGTCCACAGCCAATCACTGGTTTTATAACAACAAACTAAACCAATCATTGGATCAGTCATATATCTGTACTGTATTTCCAAAAAGCCCGTCTTTGATTAATGAACCCTCTCCGTTTTTAACAATATTTCCAGCACTGCGTTAATTCATGTGTTGACATTCACTACAAATACCGTACAGTACAGTAACGTAATTGCTTTATTACCCAGTTCAGGCACTAGATGTCATTGTTGGCTTTTGAATGGCCTTCATCAGATCAGTTTAGCACCTGACTTCTACTCCTGGCACTTTCGGCCTCCACTGCATTTTCAGAGATGAAACTGCTGTCACATTCATATAATTTCTCATTTAGGCTGCTGTACATTTGCATCAGAAGTCATGTAGAGGACCACATTTGACAACAGTGAGCTGGTGCAAAATATAATGTCTGAGAAAATGTGTTATATTATTAAATATTTATCTACATATATACATAAAGTTAACCGTCAACAAAAATGTCTCTCAAGATGAAATAATGTCCACATATTCCACCAAACAGTACATCACTGCCCTCTTGTGGACTATTTGACAAACATGAGAATGTGAATGTATGAATAATCAATACAGATTAGAAAAGGTTCCTATTAATCCTCTAATCTGCCAACAAATATGCCAGTAATGAAAGACACTAAAGGAGAAAATTACAGTCTTTATTATTTATATGTCAGAAGCTGTTTAATACATTCGTTGAAGATCATATGACATCTGGTTATTCAATATATCAATGTACAACGTTCAGTACAAACACAAAAAGAATCTATGCTACAGAGTTTACAGTGTTTCTCATCCTCAAAAGCAAAATAAAATTCAAACAAATTAATTTGTTTTTTTAGTTGTGGTTTTTTCTATGTATTTGATCTGCACACATTCTTGTTGTACAGTAAATATGCTGTTTTGATATAAATAGTCATTACTATTGTGCACTGTCCATTCTTGGCCAGTATTGTCAGCCATAATCTTCAGAATCCCTATTAGGTCATACAAGGTCACAACTATAGCTGCTAAAATGTAGGTTTTTTTTTAAATGTAATGATGACCAAGTGCATGAAGAAGTGTGTGGAAAAAATGGTATGTTGTTAGAAAACAGTCCAAAGTGTTGACAAGCAAAAATAATTCCTTATTTTTGGAATCAGTTCTGCGTTATATTGATGAGTCTGTATTTCATTTTGAAACCAAAAGTAACAATAGCATGGTGACAACACATTAAAGATGATTAGACAGTGCTTATAGCAGGAAAACAAACTTGTGGTTACGGTAATTACCAGACTAGTTTTCTTTTTTTTTTATGTCAGTGCTACAAAGGTTGCTACACACAACTTGGGCTACATCTGAGTGCAGTTTCAAATTCTGCTCTGTGGTTTTACTTTTCACCCTCTTGCATCTGTCTGATCTGAACAGGTATGACGATCTCATTGATTGGGCGGCTGACGGATGTCGCAGGGGCCGGGGCCTCTATGGACAGAACTCCGTCACCAGACAGCGAAGAGCTGATGTGCTGCAGGTCCACCCCCTGTGGCAGCCTTACAGAGGTGAAAAGGAGGAAGTTTATCAGCGCTTAAACAGTGATTCCCAGCCTTTCTGTTCTGTATCCTGATATTTTTCAGAATTTTTTATTAATTTCTCTGTCATATCTACCCTTTTTAAACAATTGGCAATCATTCATACTTAACTGGCTTCTATTAATGACAGATTTAGTTTTTTCTCCATGATGCTTTGCCATTGTACTACTAGCTCTATTAGCCTTGGTGGTTGTTGTGTACTTTTCTAACACAAAATCAGGCTACTGAATTTTATGTTCATGTCTTTTATTCCCTTATCCTAAGATTTGTTAGTCTAAACTATTAAAAAATCATTTAGTTGTTTTTAGAAAATTGAAATGCTGAGATATAGGCCTACTGAATATTTCTCCTTAAAATCAAAAAGACCTTGTGACCCCCCCCCCCGGTTAAGCTTTGGTGACATCTGACAGCCTTTATCTCCAATTCCACTCAGCAACTCACATCAAATCTACATGGATAAATAGCACCACATGTAAGAGGGAAAATGTGTATTTTTGATTTGGGGTGAACTGTGCCTTTTAAAACAATACATGACTATTATATTAAATCACACAGAGATCTGAAATTCCTCATATTCTCAGGGACAACTTACTTGTATTTCCGGGTGAAGCATCTTGACACCAGTCCATGTTCATCCTGCCTTTCTTCATGATTTCCTTGTAATGAAAAACATAAAATAACAAAAATGATAAAGCTCAAAGGTCTGTTTGTTTAGTACACAAACTACTTGTTAAGATACTTTTATTGAAGTTTCGTCTTAGAATTTGTTTTAACATCCCACAAATATCTTCTGTCACAATCAATCATACCTGATATTTGCAGATAACCATCCTTGGTTGTAATTGTAATTTCCTCAGGCGAGAAGTGATTGACATCCAGGTTAATCTTCCAGCTGTCCTGCCCTGTTCGGATCTCTGACACTCCACTTGTCAGCTGTCTCAGACCCTTTTGGTTCAGCGCCGCAGGGTGCTGACCACTGAGTGGAGGCAGAAGGGGAGTTTGTGCGTACCCAGGCCAGGAGAAAGAGCCCAGTCTCCTCTTCGCCCACTCGAGCCAGTCCAGATCACTGGGCTCCAGGAAAGGAGGAAGGCCAAAATCCTGCGCAAAGATGCGGCTCGGCTGCGTCCAGTTTGGGAAAGGATCCCAGCTCACATCGCGGCGGAAAATGGGACGGGATAATATTTTTTTTGGTCGCCCATATCCTAGAAAATAAGCACAGAATGAGGGGAAAGGATGTTGAAAGTGCAAAGGCTGTAGCTCCACCCGGACAAACAAGTCTGGATTGATGACCTGAACACTGAACAATGGGGCAGCTGTATTTTATCCTGAACAGAAAGTGAGCAGGAGGTCTGATGAGGAGGAAAAAGGCTGCTTTGGCATCTGTAATGCTCCACTCACACACTTTATATACCCAGCTGATTCATTTTAGCACTTGTCCAGCTTTAAGTGTGATCTAAGGGGTGAGAATGACTTGGTATGTCATGAGCTGGGGTGTTACTCCTCCGTTGCCCCGGGACCTGCAGAGCACAATGCTAATTATTTGTATTTATATCTCTGGAGTGTCTGTGGCAAGTTGTTGGTGAGTGACTCTGGAAGCAGTGAGCAGACAGTTTATTCAGCAGTGGCCTCTGCAGTCTTGTCACATACTGGTGCCCTTTGTCCATAGAAATCACAGCCTTGTGTTATGTGAGGGAACAGCACGTACATTCACAGTCACACAGTAAACAACTTCCAGTTTCTAAACACAAGACTGAAGGAAAAACACAAACAGAGCAAACAAATGCTGCTGTGTGATGAGTATATAGGGCAAATTACAACATTAAAGACATGTTTAATCCAGGACAAAGTGATGGACTGGAAGATTGACGCAGTCGAGTGGTGGTGAGGAATTTTGCGTCTTGAGCTACGTCTTCATGGGTGTTATCTTGCACAAATAATGAACCCAGCTTTAGAAGAATAAATCAAGCCATGCTCAGAGAGGAAAAGTATTTATTAATATCTGCAGCTTTTCTATCTGTGCTCATCCAAAGCATCAGTCAAAGTATTAACCAGATATATAATTAACAATGGCAGAAATAAAGAATCACCAAGTAAATATATATCTGAAGTAGGTAAATACATAATTCTTGGAGAAATCCCATCGCTTAGATCAGCGGTTCTCAACCTGAGGGTCCTGACCCCTACAAAACTTGTTGATTTTAAGGGGTGTAAGAAAACTATTTCAAAAAGAACATATTATTTCATTTATTTCTGTGAAGAAAACTAAATAATAAATACTAAAAGTTTAGATTATTATTCAAAATATAAACAAAAAAAAAATCTCATAGGGCACGATGAAGACCTGATCACAAGCTACATTCACAAAGCCTTCACTCCCTGCTAAATACTTTTATTCTGCATAAAAAAGGTACAAAATTAAAACAAACAAAGAGCTAATAGTCCAATGGCCAAGTGTAGGGAGAAGAAAACACTGATTTTGTCAAAAATGAAGCCTATTAAGAATGTGTGATTGTTAAAAATTAAATACCAAATAGTAAAGCTTTATGTAAATAACTTTGACTATGGAAAAGGTCGCCTGTCATTCGCTTGGTCTTTTCCCTCTAAAATAGAGCAGCTCACCAGGAGGGGCTTGTAGAGTTTTGGCAACAAAATCCAAAAAGTTAAATTTGTACAGAAATACAGTTTCTCTTTATGCATTATATTGATGCTGAATTGACAAGGTGACTGTCAACATTTTTATCGCGTGTTTCTAGAGTTATGTGTTTTTACAGACAAGTAAACAATTGTTAATATGTCGTATTTCTTAAAGTAAGTTTGGTGTAATATTTGGGGAGCTTTAGCTTTAATTCTAACTGCTTTTTAAAGTTTCGAAACATGACAGAATCATTAGGTAACAGCTAAAGTATGATAAAGTTGTCTGATAAAATTGTCTGACAGCGGTTTCGTTATTGAACTGATTAATGGTTTAACAATGTGTATAATGATGACTGATAAGGCTAATTACCAGCTAATTGTTCTCAGTTTCCAAAGGCAGTTTGCAGTAAGTTGTTGCCCTTTGTGTGAGTTTATCTGTGACTCAGTGCTGAAAGTACAGAGCACAATAAAAAACGAAGATTTCCATACATAATAGTGCAGTATTACTGTAACTGAGCTGCAGAAAACGGCACTCCTAAGGTGTAAATTAAATGAAAATGTTCCTGCCCTACTAGTCTTGCACACTTTTTTCTTGTTATTGTTCTATTCCCCACATATGGAAGCCCATTTCTGCCAGTAACAGACAAAAATATCCCCATTATAAGTCACAATTATGAAACAAAACATCACAATTATGAGACAAAAAGTAAAAGTTGAACATTTCAGACCATGAGTTGAAAAAATCAGAATTATGAGACAGTAATTATGAGATAAAAAAAAAAAAATTACAACCATGAGATAAAAAGTAAATTTATTTCATAAAAATTATGACCTATTGCATAATAATGACTTTGTTTGCCTCTTGTTATTATGACTTGAACTCTCAGTTTTGACTTTTCATATCACAATGATTACTTTTCAACTCATTCTGACCCCTCTTATTCTCACAATTATAACTATATCTCATAATAATGAATCTTGATCCCACAGTTATGACTTCACCTGATATGACATATGACCTCTCTCTCGCAACCATGACCTACCACAGGGACACTCCTTTTTCTGTTTTTGGTGACCAAGCACCTCCACTTTTAACAACAGCTGCACCCATGATCGTACTGATATTACCTAATATGACTGATAATATTTGTTGAGATAAATGTTCTCTACACATAAAGCCATGTTTTTTTTTAGCTTTGTGTTTTCAAATTGTATCTTTATCTAAATATGTGATGTAGAAAAACCTGTACTTCTTGGTCAGTCCTCACTTTGATGACTAGAAGAATAAAAACCTGTTCAGAGAAGATCTTGGTTCAGCATGTACAAACGACATGCCGAACTTAAGGTAACATTACATTGACTCGTCTTTATACAGTTTGTCCTGTTATGTCATACAGTATCGTGCTTAATCACTGTGCCACACAGGAGGCAAAATGTCTCTGAAATGTCTCCGAGTTCATTATTATCAAGGGAGTGTGAAATCTCTCCATGACCCGTCTTATCTGTACCTCTGGACAGGCAGGAGCCTTCCATCATAACACATTCCTTCATAACCAAAAATTCCTCCCACAGTGTGATGACTAAGAACAGGAAGGGTTTTCTGACGTATTAAACAGATAACAAACATTACAAATTGATGGACGTTTAAGTGAGAGCTGGTTAAAGGTGGCCACGTGAGGATAACTACAACTGGCATGTTATCAGAAGGACCTCTGGTTGATGATTACACAGATGTTTGTAAATGCCGGTGATTGAAGGGCCAAGGTTTAGAAAAAAGCTGAGTATATCTACCTGGACAAACTGTAGAAGCAGCCAAGAGGGAGTAGTTGAAACCTTAGTAAACAGTTTATGTTTCTGTCATAATGGAGAGATTCACAGCAGTAATATTTGTCCTTCTTGTTCCATGTATCTGCGGGACATTCGGTAAGTACCCACTAACTTCAAAACTGTTGACAATTTACATAGGTTGTATTCCATCTCACATTTACTCAGAGTTAGAGGAGAGGATCAATATCATTTCTGAGTGTTTACTACAGTGATGGGTAAAGACTGAAAGCAGGACTCAACAGTTAACTAAGCAGCTCATTGTGAAATTTCAGGATATTTAGTATTTGGGCACATTTTTAAAAAGTAGTAGCAACAAGGGTGTGACAAACAACAGTTTTCAGTGTTGTAGACACTAGTTTTTCTATTTAAGAATCACTAAACAGAAACTCTAAGTGTCAAAGGAGAAAATAATTGATTTATGAGGAGGAACATTTCAAATTAAATTTGTATATTTATATATTGCTGTTTGTTTTTGTTTTGTTTTTTTGTATTTTATTGTATAATAGAAACATTTCTACATCCTGTTATTTTTATATATATTTTTATATTATTGTTATATTATCTTTGTTATATATTGTAGTAGAACATACATATTTCTTATAATTTCTCTATGCTTATATATTTTCTATCCTTGAATGACAGCATCTTTAACATGAACCATGTCCCCCTGGGGATCAATAAACTATTTCTGATTCTGATTTTGAAAGATATATTAGAGGACAGAAAAAGTAAATGCCTATTTAGAAAATTTTACAAATCTATTTTAAAAACCAATCATCCACTCTTATTTTTAAAACAAAACAAATAAATCTAATTGCGTGAAAAATGAAATATTAAGTTACAATATTTGATGCATCATTAAACACTGATTTAATTACATAAATTGTTTTTAATTTGTTTTTAAATGCATCAGTTTTAAAATGAAGCTGGTGGCACACTCCAGAGTCCATACCAAAAACTTTGTTTTCTTTATTTTGAACAGGACAAACATGTGAAAGAAACTGTGGGAAAAAATTAGCGACATGTTCATGCCACCCAACATGCACGTCTCTGCAGACGTGCTGCATAGACTACAGAGAGTACTGTGTGGAAACCCTTCCATATTCTGGGTCCATTTTGGGTGGGACAGATTTTATTGTCCTTAACGCAACTTTCAGCAATAATTCAGACATCGTATGCAGGTAAGACTTTCTTTTACACCACAGTGTTCACATGTTCCTGAACCTGTTTGTGACTGAATACAAGTACAAGAAATACAATATAACACCTGGAGGAAAAAAATTCCTTTCAACTTAAGTTTTTTCCAGGGCTTTCAACTCATCTCACAGTTACGCCTCCAAAACAACTGACTCTTTCTAGGAGCTGTGCTCCAATCACAGTTGAACAAACGGCCAACTTTCCTGTAAGAGCAGCATATAGGGTCACATCTTAAGTTAGCTAATGTTAGCAAAATGCTAGCTGACTGGCAGTAGAAGAAGAAGTAATTCTACTGCCAATGCTAACTAGCTAGCACATAATTATTGTAAATGAGCTATTGAGTTAGCTAGTGTTAGTTAACTTAGGATGTGAATATATGTCACTTTTAGAGGTCCCCCAGCAACATCTTTTCAAAATAGAGGAGTCTAGCACATAGCATGTCTGTCTATCTATCTCTCTGGAGCAGAGGGAAGGGTCCATTATGAGATGCAGTTCAAAGCACTAGAAAAAGCTTACGGAATGATTTTTCATGCTTACAGTGGAAATATGGAAACTTGCTAATTTTTCTTTTATAATGGCAGGTTCAACAATGATACCTATACCCTGGGGTATGTGGATGAAAACAGTAGAGGCCACTGTATCTCCCCATTATTGTATGAAACAGGATGGGTCCCTTTGCACATCTCCTCAGATAACGGCACCACATTCAGCAGAGTTGGAGCCTGGCTCTCAGGTACACGACTGTTAAAAAATTGGTAGTAGTAGTTAGTAGTGTCCAGGTGCTAAATTTGAGAAGACAAGCTGGTGTAATTTTGCAATGATTCAAAACAAAAACTTTTCTTGTCAAACAAACTTGATAGTCATTCAGTTGTATTTGAGAAAACAGATGTAATAAGCATAAGATATTCAGTTGAACCAACAACCAACTGTTTTCCCCAGTTTGAAAAGTTGGTTTTATTTTAAAAATTTATCTTAAAATATATTTTAAGACACACAGCAAGTTTCAATTCTATATGTTTTCTTCAAAGTATTAAAAACAAGGCCTCAGGAGACTTAACTCTCACAAAATGCATGCTGGGAAGTCTGCTAATATGTTTTTTTTGATTGAACTCTGTACACTATATTCATTCAACTCATCACTTCAACTTAAGACTTAAAATTAGAAGAACTCATGTTGATAAGTTATGACATGTTTTGAAAATAAATAGCAGAAATTCTAAGTTTAATTAACTTGAATAAATAAAACTATTTATTTTAAATAAATGAGAAATGATTAGTTGATTCCACTAAATTCTTGTATGATTTTTTTGTTTGTTTGTTTGTTTTTGTTTTTTGTCTGCATATTCTATAAGAGGATGACCTCAAAACTCACTATTATAACACATATTTTAACATTTGGTGTTGAAATGACATTAACATGTGATTTATTTTATTTAAATGTGTTGCTACAGTGCACACCGGCAAGTTAGATTCTAAGTTTAAGGCGACTCTGTCAACTCAACACACTGGCAGTACTATGGCACACCTAATGTTGGAGGCACTCTGGAATGACATGGAACACCTCTTTTGTCAGAGTGGAGAGGGTCAATATAGAGCTGTGGGGATACAGGGAGACAGGTGAGTATACCAGAATATACACTTTGGAAGTCACATGACTATTAATTGAGTAATCACTCTGAATTCTGTAAAATGTTTCTCTGTAGGAAAACCCTACTCAGACAACTGGCAGGGTGAGTGGGTCTATCTGTACTCACTTGCAAAGGATCATCCCAACAATGGTTCCTTCAGCTTTTTGCCCAAACCAGTAGAGAATGGATCTCCTGGTTACGGTTGGGAGCTCGGCGCTCTACGTGTCAGCCCCAGCACCTACCCCGATGGCACATGGTATGTGCAATCGTTTCCTATAATAGAGATCTTAATATGCTCGTAAAGGCAACTCTTAAACAAATGCCAATTACAAAAATCTGGGGGAAAAAAAGGTTTATCATTAAATTGCTCAGGCATTAATTTGGGTCAATATATCGATTTTCTGTAGAAACCACAATCATCAAATGATACTGTACAATTTTGTTTTGAGAAGACATTGCACACCTTGTACATTATTTCTGATTAAAACTCAGACAATACACAAACTGCATGATTTGTCCCCAGGAAGTTTCTTGCACTTTTTGTTACATATGGTATGGATGATAGGATGATATCGAGTATCGAATCGGCTCATTCTTAGAATGAGGATGAAGAGCTTAGATTTTTGAACTGTGTCTCTTCATGTGAAGCCAAACAAGTTAAACATTGAAAATGAGCACAGAGTTATACCTCCTATTCAGTCAATCATCTACATGCCAATAAATACCTCTGCATATTTTTTTAAAGCATAATTTATTTTTTATTAAGTGAATTTTAAGGGGTAAATTATTGCAATTTGTTATGGCTCTGTAAATGACAACAACTATTTTCCTTGAGCACATCATTATGTGTCAGTAGTAAAAACAAATTAAAAATTAATATATTATAATTAATCAACAGCTGTATTCTTCATGTGTTTCATTTAGGAATGTACAAGCCACATGGACTGAGGATCACGCTCTGGCCTGGCAGCTGGAGGAGAAGTTCAGGCAGGACTCGGCAAAATGGGCCCTGGACAAATGTTTAGCATGGGACCAGCTGGAAAATCAGCTGCCCAACTTCCTCAGTGAGATCATAGACTGTCCCTGCACTCTGGCTCAGGCGAGGGCAGACACAGGGAGGTTTCATGTAAGTGTGAACAGAAGCTCATGTAGATTTGGCTGCACTCACTTTAAACAGCTTTGCAGTAAAGCACTGTAAAAACAAAATAGTTGAGAAAACAGACTGCAATAGATTTTTGAGTTTTGAAAAGGTTCTACCAACAACAGATCTTTTGTTGAGATAATCTACTTTTCTTCTTTAGATAAACTTAAAGCTATGAATTTAGAAACTCAGAACGTTTATTATAGTTTATTTCAGAATTTAAGAGTTTAAGTTGGGCTCAAAACTCACAAATCCATTGCGTCCCTTGCCTTGAAATTTTGAGTTTTCTCATTGAGGTTTAATGATTTAAAACTGGCACAAAATCATTTTCAGATGCTTCAAATTGCCTCAACACATAAATCAAAGTGACTTTAACAAGCACCAACTCAAACACAACCAACAAAAACAAAAGCTGCACTAGATCATCTTAACAGATAAACTTGCTGCTGTGTACAGTAGCACACACCTCGTACCATTACTTCACAGAAAACTTGAACATACAGGCATGAACAAACAATAATTACTTCATTTTAAATTAAAAATAAAACATAAATGTGGTGCAGTACATCTCAGATGAACTGGACAGAGACATCATCAGGCTATGGGAACTTTATTTTATGTGCTGGATAAAATTATGTAATAACTTTATGGTGGTTGTCAGTGGCTGTAAACTTTTGCTGATGCTCGCCACTATCAGTTCAAAGTCAAGGCAAGGTCTCATATTATTATAGCGTTTACAAGCCCACGTATTTTCCTCAAGCTGAACACGTTTCAGCATCAATCTTATTGCCTTTATCTTACAAATTACAGTTGAGGTGAGGCAAAGCTGAGTAAGCTGACTTGTACAATGTTATGACGACATGAGCTCAACAGCTGCAGTCATATTGTGAACAAGCGAAGTGAGTGTTTATCTCATCATATTATAATTATTCTTCTGGACTGTGTCGCAACAGCTACTTGTAAACCTTCACTCACCTCACAGTTCATGTGTAAAGCCATTCTTAAGAGCCAGAAGTCAAAGTTTGAGGGGACTTTACTTACTTTCTATTTATTATATATTTAAACAGGTACACAGACAAATATGTGTTTGAGAGTTTGCAGTATTCATTCATTTTACAGTGATTGGGAAATATCCAAATATGCTAACCAAACTGATGCTATTTAGCAATTTGGTCTCACTTATTAGCATAATTCAGTAAATGATTATCGTGATTTAAAATTCTCCCCGTTTAGATAAATATTAAGCAGGATTTTGATGAAGTGTCAGGTCATATGTTGACCATGTTTAATATTGACCACCTGCTTTACTCTTCAATCTAAATATGTCAGCAGCAGGTTAGCAAGCTAATGTTTGTGTTGTCATTTGGTTCAATCAGCTTAGTAACAGTTACAGCTGGCAGTTTGTGTGTGTAAATAGTTATAGCTGTGTAGCTCATCTAAACTTTATTTAGAATATTTAAAATAAGACAGGGACCAAATATACAAAAAGTTGAAAAGTAAGCACTGGTGGAGATGATACTGCAGAAAAAATGAATACAAAAAGGAAACAATAAAAGAGTCATATTGAAAATAAGAAAAGGAAATATAAAAATAAAAACGAGAAACAGATGTGTACAATTTTTTAGCCTTCCTGTTAATTTTTTTCCATAAATTTTAGCTTCTTGAAACAAGCTTCTGAACAACATGTAGATTATATTGTAGCATCTCGTGTTACGTGAACTGTAAATGCACATTTGGCTGCCTGGTCACAGAAGTTGTCTCTCTCTCTCTTATCAGACTGACTATGGCTGTGATATAGAGAAAGGGAGTGTGTGCACCTACCACCCTGGGAGTGTTCACTGTGTGAGGGCGATACAAGCCAGGTGAGTCCTTGACTCAAACTGTTACCTCGCCCTCATGGATGAGTACCAACAGTGCTTGTACATCATTATCAATGTATTTGCAACATATTTAGCAAATATTTATGGCTGTATAGTACAACTTTATTTTGTAACTGTATATATTAAGTGGTATTGGTGGTACATTTGCAGCTGGTAGCTGTCAGTATGGATGAAATCTGTGATAACTGACAAATGTGTGAAAACCTCCGGTGGAGTATGTAGGATTTAGTGGCATCTAGCAGACAGCCTGCAGATTTCAAACGCCTCATGTTACTCTCCTCTTCAAAGACTGTAGGAGAACCTAAGTTGGCTGTGAAACTTGCGCAAAATACATAGGACCATATCTAGAGCCAACGTTTGGTTTGTTCATTCTGGGCTACTGTAGAAATATGACATTTCTGCCAATGAACCTCTGTAAATCTTACGCACTGTGCCTTTAAAGGCTCATTTATGCTCAATGTTAGATACACATCTGGGTACAGAGCCTTCTGTCCTTACTATAAATTAAGTGGTCATGCAGATTTTAGACAACTGTTTTACTAAATAAAAATAATGGTTAAGGGCACAGAGAAAGCAAACAGAAAATGGCAATCTTTTGGTATCGTCATTGTTATACTTAACTTTATAGTCTTTTGGTTGCCTATATTTTTTGTCTATTCTCTTATCTATACTGAACAAAAATATAAATGCAACACTTTTGTTTTTGCTCCCATTTTTCATGAGCTGAACTGAAAGATCTAAAACATTTTCTATGTATACAAAAGGCCTATTTTCTCTCAAATATTGTTCACAAATCTGTCTAAATCTGTGTTAGTGAGCACTTCTCCTTTGCCAGATAATCCATCCACCTCACAGGTGTGGCATATCAAGATGCTGATTAGACAGCATGATTATTGCACAGGTGTGCCTTAGGCTGGCCACAATAAAAGGCCACTCTAAAATGTGCAGTTTTATCACACAGCACAATGCCACAGATCGTCGCAAATTTTGAGGGAGCGTGCAATTGGCATGCTGAATGCTGGAATGTCACTTTGGACAGTTGCTGGGCGTCTAGGTGTCCACTATTCGACGATTAGTCGTTTACAGAATCGTTTCCGTGAGTTGGGAAGCACAGCTAACCGGCCACACGCACGTAGACCACATGTTACCACCAGGGCTCAAGACCGTCACATCCAGCTCCTGCACCTGCGTGATCATCTCCGACCTGCCACACGCACAGCTGATGAACTTGTTGGTTTGCTCAACAGGCGAATTTCCGCACAGACAGTCAGATACTGATTTGTGTAAAATTGGGGGTTGACCCCTGGTGCAATCGGATGCCATTTTACACATGTTACACAGTGTATTGTTTGCATTTTTTCTTTGTTGTGAGTCAGAATTTGATCACTGTTTGTTGCTGTAAATTTTGATTTATATGCTAGGACAAGAATTTATGAAAACCTCTGAGAATTGCACATGTTGCGTTTATAATTTTGTTCAGTGTATGTCCTCACCTGGCCCAAGCTCCCTCACCTTGACAGCAAGTTCAGTAGTAGTAAATACCCTCCCCAGAAAGCAGCTGACTCTGGGCCAGATCCGCCTCCAAACTGGAAATTATGTGCAATGGTTGCAACTGTTTTACTGCCCTGTTGCATATACAACCCACGTACAGGCTGTGTCCACTCAGGACTGGGATCATATCATTATCCTCCTTGAACACTTTTGTATGTTACAATAAATTTATATTATATTAATTTAGCTGACAGTTTTACACAAAGGGACTTACAATAAGTGCATTCAGCCATGTGGATACAACATAATAAATTGCTTAAACTTTGCTCTAGCCCCGTATATGAATGCTCAGTTTGAATTATGGCACCTGGAGAAGTAAAACTAATTCTGTTTACTGATCAGATCAGAGCTCTTGTTGAGATAAAAAGCACCTGGCCATTACTGCACATTCATACCTAAAAACATATCAAAGTGTAAAAGTAAGTGGAGAAATTGTTGTGATCATCATGGAATACTATAAGGAGCTATGCTAATTGGGTTTGAATGCTGAAACCATTTACAATCCATGTTCTTCTACAAATTTTTTTTATTTTTATTAGTCCGCCGCCTTTTTTGGCACTTTACTCCTTCTACAATTTTTGACCTCTGAAACTTCATTCAAACATCAAAATATTCATCTCAATCAGGGCACGCAAGCTGTTGCTTTTCTCAGTCATCTTTCATACTTTCAGAAATATTCACTTTTATTTGTTTCTGCAAAATTTTCCTCATTTAAAATGTTCCACATTCATACTTTTAGATTTATTCAACAACTAAACCACATTCATCGACCCTTTCTTATTTTTCCAATGATTCATATTTCTTCAGCTGTTTGTACAAACAAATCAAAGCCAGCATTTCATTGTAGCTCTCAGCCATCACTGAGGTAATTCAGTTCCCACCATACATATGTAATGGCCATTGTTCACCCCTTTCCCAGTTTTTCAACTATTCATACTTCAGCTTTTATCACTTATTCGTTCTTCAAGCCAGAAACTCCATTTATCATACAAATATAAGCCAGCAGTTTTGCTTCCAGCCATTAAGCTACTTTTCATACTCCTTCAACATCATATTCATATATTATTGGTATTATTCAACTTTTAAAGCCAGCAGTGCAGTTTAGTGTGAGCTCATGCCATGTCTTCAGAAACTGCTCTCTCTAGTTAAAATGTTTATGTAACCACTGACTATCCTGCAGTGAATTTGATGACAATTTTTTGGTTGAATAGCAGAGTTTACTGTTCTAATTGAGAATATTTTGGAAATGTATCAACAGTCCTAAGTATGCAGCAGGTCAACAGTGTTGCTATGACAGCACCGGCGCTCAGGTCCTGACATCAGATTCGATTGGGGGCAGCACTCCAGACCGAGCACACGACTGGGGTTCACCTCCATTCAAAAAACCCCCTCGAATTCCTGGCCAGTCCCACTGGGTCTATGACGTCCTCAGCTTCTACTACTGCTGCCTGTGGTCGGACAACTGCAAGTACTACTTCAAACACCGGCCCTCCAGTGACTGCAAGCGTTACCAGTCACCCAGTTCAGGTGAGTTAACCACCACAGTATTACGATTTATGGTTTAAGATTATTGTTTTGTGTCCAATCTTTACTTTTGTGTGTGTGTGTGTGATGCCAGCTGCGGTATTTGGAGATCCTCACTTCATAACTTTTGATGGTGTCAGATACACCTTCAATGGCAAAGGGGAATACACTTTGGTGACGTCAAAGGAACAAATGCTGACAATCCAAGGCAGAACAGAGCCTGTGAACGGTGAGCTACTGAAGACACTGAGCTTTTAAAAGTGACTATCTTTCTCAGTAATGATCAGTAAATACTGGCACTAAAAAATAATAATAAAAAAAAAAAAGGGATGTAACAATACATCGAATACCATACTGCATTGGTGACCAACCTGGGGTCCAGGCCCCCAAGTCTTTGTCTGCTCTGAGGCTGTCAAAGGAAAAAAGGTTGTGAACCACTGTCGTACCAGTCTGTGATGATATCTACCACAATATAACATTGTTAATTATTTTATTTTTATTATTTATTATGTTATTAAGGTAAAAGGGAAGAACAAATTTCATACAAACAAAAAACAAATGTACATTTATTTTATTATTTACTTATATTTATTATTCAGTAAAGGATATTTGTTTTTATAATATCATGATAAATATCGTATAGTGGAATTTTTGTTAGGTATTATCGTACCCTGAGTATTTGGTATTGTTACATCCCTAATAGCAAATATTGCCACATATAAAATACACTCTGCACATGAACAATATCTTTTTCTTACATCGTTGCTCTGAATCTTTTACTATTAGGAACAATAAAAGCAACACAGCTGACGTCTGTAGCCATGAGAGAAGCAAACTCAGATGTTATTGAGGTGCGAATGGTCAGGGGTCACTCCGGCCTTGAAGTACTACAGAATCAAAAAACCCTCTCCTTTACTGAGCAGATCTGGATGGACCTGCATGGTGAGACCCTGATTCCCCATTTTCTTTATGATGAATTCATTCATTTAACCACCTCTCGTGAAATTTTATAAAAATGTATTCCCTTTCTTCGTTTTATTTGACAATAATTATGAATTGGGATTTTCTCTTTGTTGGATTTGT
Organism: Lutjanus argentimaculatus; assembly: GCA_034769285.1. Taxonomy (NCBI): domain Eukaryota; kingdom Metazoa; phylum Chordata; class Actinopteri; order Lutjaniformes; family Lutjanidae; genus Lutjanus; species Lutjanus argentimaculatus. Next base: position 425,333 of record JAWZSL010000021.1, on the reverse strand, counting down.
GACTCACAGTGAAGTGAAGATAGTGTAAAGAGAACAACAACAGTTACATAACTCTAACCTTTATCATTAATATTTGTATGGTCTCTTACTCTGGAACATGGGAAAGTGACATATGCTGTTCAGACCACTGAGCGGGATACATAGTTGGAGCATAAACAAAAGTTTCAAAAAGTGTTGTGCTTATTTGTGAATTATTTTAAAAGTGGTGGTTAAAAGTGGTTATTAAATGCATATTTTCAGTTACATTATTTAAAAAATAATTTATTGTGGGTGATCTGCCCCCAAGAGGAAAATAAAGCCCTAAGATAAGGACTGTTTTGCTTTTCATTCGTCTCAATCACATTTTATACATATTACCCATGCCTCACACAGAGGCCATCCTATTCATATAACTTTGTTTTTTTAAGATAATAAATCTCCCAGGGGAGGGCTGAAATAAATAATTTAAGATGTGAAGAATCCCTCCCCTACTCCCTACCAAAAATAAAAAGGATGTAAACCCCCAGTTGTGAATTTCCTGCAATCAAGTAAACTTAAAGAAAGCAGCTCTTTCAGAGTTAATGAAAGCTGTTTCGTATATATACAGGGACTTTCCAAAGACAAAAAAATAAAGTTACACTCTGCATTTATGGATAGATCCGTCTCGCATACCCCTCCCAGCACTGAAAAGGAAAAAAAAATTAAAGTTATTATAACTGAGATCCTTTTGTCTTCATCTGCTTTAGCAAATAAGCACTCATAACATACCTTATTTCCACCTTTCCAATTTACCTGCAAGAGCAGAAAGTTAAGGGTTTCTCACAACAAGAAAGATGCTTTGAGTTAATGATCTCTGTATGATCTCTGTCAGTCATTAATATATGAAAAAGACCACAACTTTGTTCCATCTTTGCCACAAAAATGTGTGGGATGTTATTGTTTGTAGTAAGAAGCTGACTGAGAAAAGTTCTGATATAATCTTGCTAAAACTATAAGAATTGCCTTTATTCTAAGCAAATCTCTCTTCTAGGTGCGTTTGTGTTTTCTCCTACATCCACAAACGTGACCGTGATGTTCCCCTCTGGAGCCGGGGTGGAAGTGCGACTGATAGAGGGAACCATGACAACTACTGTGCTCCTGCCAAGGGAGTTCAGAGGAAACACTCTCGGGCTGCTGGGAGAGTTCGACGGTTTCCGTGAAGATGACCTCGTTCTCAGCAACGGTCAAGCTGTACAGAACCACAGCAATCCAGAGGAGGTGTTCAGCTTTGGGGCAAGCTGTAAGAAATTATCCACAATGCAGATTGTGTGCTGTTAATCAAAATTCATCCATGTGATTATGTGAAGATTATATTCTTTTACCAAGACTTGGATTGACCCTTCCTAAATCCGGCCACTTTTTCGCTCTGTGCTCCAACAACAGTTGAGCGAGCTTGGTACCCAGCGGAACCGCTGTCAACTTTCTCCTTTGGTGTTGCCTAGAAGGGAACCCCAGACACAGGAAAGATCTCGAGAGAGTGATCATTGTAACCAAAAGCATGATCTTTCTCTGACTTTAACCAGGTGTTTTCTGTCCCTAAACCTCGCCAGGTCTTCACCACAGCATTGACACATTACAAAATGTAGTTAGTTTTAACAACTTGCACAAGGAAGAAACACCTACAAATCTTGTGAGATTTTATTTATGTTACATGTTAGGTTTATCTGTGTTGAAATAGAAAAAACAAATTTTGAAGATGGTTAAAAAATCTTGGTAGGGAACTTGCAAAAGCAACATATAGTCACAATGTATAGCTAATATTAGCAAAATACTAGCTAATTAGCTAGGTAAGGATTGATTTAGATGAGCTATCTAGTTAGCTGTCGTTTACAGTAGCGATCATTGTTATTGTCGATGAATCTGTTGATTATTTTCTCGATTAATTAGTTAGTTGTTTGATCTTAAAATGCCAGAAAATAGTGAAAACTGTAGATCTGTGTTTCCACAAAGCCCAAGGTGATGTCTTCCAGTGGTCGAAAATACTCAGTTTACTGTCATAGAGCAATAATACACCAGAAACAATTCACATTTAAGAAACTGGAATCAGAATTTTGACTTTTTTTAAATTTAAAAGTTACTCTGAAATACACCGATCAAATATAAATTATCAAATAGTTGACAACTAATTCAATAATTTGATAAATCATTGCAGCTCTAGTTTATAGTGCAACCTTTAAACTCCAGGTAACTATCAGATGTGACTAGCTAGCTAACTATTGATGTTGATTAGCTAGTTAGCTGAACTTTTGCTAATATTAACTCTTATTAGATGTACCTAGCTTGCTAATGATTAATGTAGATGTGATGTTGCTAACATTAGCTACTGTAACTTCAGATGTGACTATATACTGTTGCTTTTCCTGGTCCCTTTGCCACATCTTTTAACCACCTTCAAAATTTGGCTTTATTTTCAACAAAGACGAGTCTAGCAGAAAGCATATCTAAGTACAGGAAACAGGAAAGGAGAAAGTTGATCGGTAATGGATCAAAACATGAGATATCACCCATATGAGGAACAACATATTAAACATGCTGGTAGAGTAGTTAATATTTAAAGGTAATTAAAACAAATTTACTAAAGGTTAACATTACTTTGTCTATTAGTCAGAAGGGAATAAACGCAGGTCACCACTGTCCTTTCGCCACACCGTCCTTGTCATACTGCTTTCTCGTATAGGTCATGTCCCCTTCATGTAACACTTTCATGGTAGAAAATAAGATAATTCTTATTATTTATCAGCAGATAATGTTGTTGAGTTTCCACTTAAATTTAAGTACTTTTGTGGTAATTGTGCATCTTTCTTTTTGTCTTACAGGGACTGTCTCCAACCGGTCGGCCTTGTTCACATATGACTCAGAATATCTTTTGGAAACATACTTATATGCCCCCAGACATGATATTAGTTTTCTTCCAGTATTTTCTGTTCCTGAGAATCCAGATGATCCATTAGCCAGCCAGGCATCAGAGATCTGCACTGGAGAGGGCTCTCAGTTCTGTAGGTAAGAGAAGAAATCTACTTTTACTCACTATAATAATGAAGCAGTACAATTTTTTTGTTTCAAAATGCACCTGTGCTGAAATGTGGGCCATCTCAGTAAGAATTAAATCAGTTCTGTTAAAGGGGCACTGATTTTGACTTGTGTAAATTTGTGTAAAAAGAAGACTGTGGTATAAAAGTAAAAAAGTAGCCCTCTGAAGGACATTTCTAGTGTCAAGTGTGTTAAATTCATTTTTCCTGAAGATGATTTTTGTCATTTTAGGTAGGTCTTATACACTGATGTATGTTCAAGTGTTCATTTTTTAAGAAGTTTGGTTTTAAGCCGTTATTTGACGCTATAAAATGGGGTTTCACATCATGATTGAGAGCCTTGCTCGTGATTTAGTGAGCCAGCTGCATGGGCAGGACCTCAATGATTGCTACTACATAAAGTCTGGCTCAAAATGAAGCTGTATCCGGGATATTTTGTGTTCATTGTTGTACAGTGGGAGGAAGTGGAGATGCTCCGTCCATCATTATTTATGTTAATGAGCTTGACCCATACAGGAAATAAAAGTACTGATATTCAGGCTCATTTGACTCATCAGATTCATCTTTAGCTTTATGTGAATGCAAGTAATTTCTATTGCAGCTCATTTCCTGTATATCTGTCCTGTAGGTATGATGTCCTGGTAGGTCGTAGTCCAAGCATGGGAAACGCTACCAAAGTGTCTTTCCAGAATCACATTGCCCTTGTGCAGGATCTAAGGCGAGGTGAGTCAAAAAAGTCAGGTGTTAATATTTCCAGTGAGTATCATATACAACATTTACTTGGTTTCACAGTGCTTGTTGTTGTTATACTGTGCAGTGGTATCCTGTGGATGGATTGCACCACCAGTGAATGGGATGAAGAATGGGACCACATATTTAAAAGGATATACGGTGAAATTTTTCTGCAATGATGGCTACTCACTCAAAGGATCAGCAGAGCGCGTATGCCAGGACAATGGCCAGTGGTCTGGAAAGGAAGCAACCTGCGGGGTTTTCAGTATGAATAAACAATGATATCCATCTCGTCCAATCATTTTGATTTTCATAAATCAACAGTGAAAAATGTGTGAGTGTCTGTATTTGATCAAGCATGTGTGTGTGTCTGTGTGCATCATTTGATCCATTGAATCAGCTCTGAAATGTTAAAATGCACAAAAAATTAAATCACTCTCATGATCTCTTATATAAATGTTGAGAATTACTTACAAGACCATTAACATAATACAAAGGCACATAGAAAGAAAATGTCTCAAAAATGATCGACAATGAATAATGAATGAATTTTATACAAACAAAACACCTCCGTGATGACATATTGACCTTAACCTTTGACTACAACACAGGTCAAAAGTGACACAACTGAGTTTTAATTTTCTATATTTGCGATACATTCATTTCATCATTCAGTATTCCAGGTATTCGTCATTTTACTTATTTTGATCATCACAAATCCTGATTTTCATTTTTCTTTTCTTACCTTTTGAATGAAAATCATTTTGGTATCACTGCCCTTCTAATTGAAAACATGATTCATTATTAACTTCATGCATGGGTGAGTGTTTTTCTTCACTATGTCTTTGAAATAAATGCATTTTATCATTTAATATTGGGGTATTCATTAAATATCTTGTGTTTGATTACCACAAATCATTATAATGTCAGATGCTTTTAGACCCAGCTGTCAGTAATCAACAGTGCTATTTGCAAACTATATTTCACAGATCTTTTCCATGAACCAGTAGTTTTGTTGCCTAGACTTAAACCTAAACCAACCTAAACCTCTGACATTAACAGCTAAGGTTGTCATTAAACTGTGGAGAGCTTACAAACATATATATATATATATTTTAATCACAAATTCCTCCTGCAGTGGTGCCTGCACGCATCATCTTGTTTAAACAGGTCGGATGAAATCAACATCAGTTATCTATGATAACCTAAACAGTGCAACAGAAAAGTGAAAACATAAATAATACTCTTACATATTTTAAAGAAACAGGACATTGAAATAAAAGTGTAAATTACAGAATTCTTATGTTGTCCACTATCTATCATTGTTAAATTGCAGAACAAACAGGACAGGATTCGGGATTCGGAATTTGATACTCTCCTGAATTTTTCAGAATAACAGATCATCCTATTTTTGACCCATGTGTGTAAAATTGATGTAGCAATTTTCATTCATAAAATAGAAAAGGAAAAGTTAAAATAATAAATTGTGGAAATCAAAAACAATTAATGAATACTTTCATAATAAAATTTATAATAATTATGTATATTTGGAATATTTAATGATGAAATTAATTGATTTCAAAAGCAAAGAGTTAGTAGAAGAGTAATATGAAGCTGCAAGCACATGCTGCCTGTTCTGTCTTGCCATGTGAAATATTATTTCACCTGTGGTCTGTTTCTAAAACAGTTAAAAACAGGGACAGCTCAGTCTGTCACAAAACAGTGACATCTGGTCACCCATGCTCTGTTTGATATACTCAAAATGATAATAAAGCACAAAAACTTAAGTCAGTTATTCGAAACACAAAGAAAAAATTTGTTTCACATTAGACAGTTACAGTCATATTCGTCCTTTTACCTTTAAACAAAACAAGCAGAGAAAAATGGCCTCCAATTAATGAGTGACTGGAGAAAAGTGTCACATATTGATTAAGCAGAGCTAACAGTGGAGCCATGTCAAACACTGTATCAAAACGATAACTGTGCTTCAGTTTTTTAAGTTTTGCGAACAAAATCTGACAAATAGTTATCACTTCCAATTTGATAAACAACTGAAAAGTCAATGGAAAGTGAAAATCTGGAGGATTATCAGGCCATATTTCAGGTAAACCATCAGCTACTGTTAGACAATAGCTATGGTTAGCATTCAGTCACTTCTTAGCTTATAACTCATTCTGTACCCTTTGACCCCCCTGACAGCGGGCCTGGCCATATCATATTAAATCAATAAATTTCTTTAAAGCTATGATATGCAACATTTCTCCATTAAAATGTTTGAAAATACTAGCTAACCTATAACCTACTGTATGTTATATATTTTGGTGAGTTGTGTACTTGCAGTATCCCACATGGTCAGAGGTCAAAGCCAGCACAATTTGTAATTTATTGAAGGTAACAGTGTGTTTCCTTTTAGCCACTAGTTGCTATAACTTCCAGGAAAACACAGGATACATTAGATAGAATGTGAATAAAACTTAAATACATTACCTCGTCCATGAACATGATTTCTGCCTGAGTCAAGGTTTTTATCAGTGATGGTGGTCCTTTAAAAAGAAGAAAATAACTCCCATGATCCCACGCTACTTCAGATGTCATCAAACTATGTGATGCCATCAAACTAACGACAGAAGTGCATCATTTACCCAAATGTGCCACTAAATTGGACAAGAAAAACATATAGTCTTTACTACTTATAGTTTTCTATAAGGTCCTCTAGTTTAAAAACATCTTTTTTCTGTCATTTTTCAGAAAATATTGCAGGAATTGTGGCCGGTTCAGTCATCGGAGCTGCTGTACTGTGTCTAATATCAACAATACTCTACTGCAAAATACGGAAAAGGTGTGGTGCAGTATCTTCAGTTAATGTATTAGTAATCTGTAACATAACATCTCTAAAATGCATTTATGAACTTGATATGGAAAAGTGTTGTATTATTCTTTATGCTTCTCTCTTTACTGACTATTTATTTTTTCATTTCAGAAAAGCTGCAGAGTCAGAAGAACCTGTGACCATCCATGAAAATCAGAAATTTTAAATACATGCATTAATACATGGATAAAGATGGGGGAAAAACACAGAATAATACAAAAGTGATATCTTATTTTGGTTGTAAACCTTGTAAACCACAGCTATGATCCAGACTTATATATATCATAAGGCTGAGCAAAGGTCCCTGCGCAGTTAAAGAGTAACTACACACTATATCTTCTAGAAAAAAAGTATTGCTGTGCTGACTTCAATGGTTGAAGTTGTAATCAGTGTTGTACTATTGACCATGCCCTTCATCACTGCATAGCACTCTAAAACTACAGCTTCTGGTTTATTTAAGAAGGGGGAAAACACTCCATTATTTAAGCTTTGATCTGTGTAAAAAAAAAAACAACAAAAAAACTTATTATAAGTGGATTCTGTAAGCTAACAATAACTGATAAAACTCCTGTCAAAGGTGAGACATTAACAATGCAACCTGCTCCTGTCTAAACACTCCATCATTGTTAATGTCACACAGCTTTAAGTCCACTAAAGAAAAGAAAATCTCTGATCAGCTCTTCAGATCACCTGTATATTTACAGAAAAATGTGGACAAACATTGAGATTAAATGAACTGTGTATGTATTGTTTGGTTTTGTCATCATATTGTTATAAAGTTAACTTTTTCAGATTTGTTGGACAATAAAGTTTTTCAAATACAGTTTATTCTGGTGCTTTATGTCAGGTTGACTCTCATGAGCCTATCCCATCAATCTAAACGCAAGTTACTGCAGTTTAATTAGCACACATAAGGCTCAGTAATTTTAATTTTTCGTCTTTCAGTGTGCAGCCTGCAAAAGTACACAGACATAACAGTACATTATTAAAGGGAAAGTTCACCCAAAAATGACGATGCCGATTGAGGGTTGGGTTTATTTTGTAAATCTGCACAACACAGGAAAACAGTGTTGCAGAATCTCCCAAACAATGTACAGTGAGTGAATGGTGACCAGTTTTCAAATGTAAAAAACAACTGGAAAAAAACAGAAAATGCCTCCATGCTGCTCGTCTGGCGTAATCCAAGTCTCAACATGCTGTTTGCACACCGTCACATCACACACACCCATTTCAGACGGTGTGCCTGTGCACATGAACGTGGCTCCAAGCTAAGGATCTACAGTGAAGATTCAGGCTAAAAATATGGTGGAAATAACATCTTTCATTTTTGGGTGAACTATCCCTTTAAGGTGTTTTTGAGCAGAAACAAAATTAACTCCACAAAATGTCTTGTTATTGTTGTTGAAACAGTGAAAAGATGAACCGAGATGCTTTTGGTGAGTTTATTTTGTTTCTGTCAAGTTTGGATGAAAATGATGATGCTAGTTGGCTAATGTTGCTAACGGTTATCTAAGACACTGGAGCAATTATCAAAACCCCCTAAAAAGACCATAAAAAAGAACAGTAAATACTATCAAACTAAAAATAAAGTGAAAAATCACTAAGTCTGTGGGTAACGGTAGCATTTCTAAAGTGTTGACAGGAAATAAACAGACGCACAGCTCGTAAACTATCCATATGTCACACCAGCTATATTGTGCAAGTAGAGAATTTGGTTAAAATCATAACACTTTTTTTTCTGAATCAGCATTTGCCTTTTAAAAAACAATTTGTGCTGAAACAGTAATGTTGCATCTGAGTTATTATTATGCAACTTTGAACCTGTTGACATGCTAACGTTAGCATGTCAACATGATAAAATGCTGACAAAATACAGTTTAGCCTGATGAATTTTCATGTTTTGCCTCATAATGGCAAAGAGATATGATAATTTTCCATTTTGTTTTGAACACTTTTAACAAGACCTTTAACATTTTCTTTTCATGTTGATATTTGTGTTTTCTAGTAGAATGGACTGCAGATTTAGCAATCCAAGTCTGCTTAACTCTGCCTTCAGTGAGGCAACAGTGAGTGAACATATTTTGTGTTTTGTTGAGCTTAAAATGGAGGTTGTCGGGTAAAAGATGCCAGTGATACGGCAGTCCTGTCAACGGCTCAATTCATCCCCAAAAGTTTAAATGGGCTACATGTGTAGAGTGTAATCTATGTGTTTACATATTTGGCCTGTTTTTAATATTGTACAGATAAGATCAAGATGGAAAGGTAGTACAAAGGAAAGACAAAAAGAGGCTCATCTAAAAAGAGCAGCATGGCATCAAGTGTGATCTTAAAGTTGATGATAAATTGAAATTCTGTACTCTGACTTATCTGTTAAGTTCATACACAACAAGTGTGTTGATTTCCTTCAGAGGTTTCATGATGCGACCTAAAAACACTCCCTGATTGGACGGTCCTGTAGGTCCAGCTGTGGGCCTGTAGGGGGAGCAGCTAACTCAGGGATCATTTTAGTGCCACATGCTGCAGTCAAGCATCCATTTGCAATGTGCTGGAGTATTTTGCTCTGTACTGAACTAATTTCCACAAAAATACAAATGCTTTAGACATGAAGTGGTTTATTAACATGTTTTTGTGTAACAGTACAACATGGGTGAGGTATTATAAACATCCATGGCTGCACACATAGGCTACTTTTCTCTACTGTTATCATCTAGAAATTATTACAGATAACATTTAATACAAAAAAAATTTCAAGTGCTTCTGTTCATATTATGGATGGTTGATTTCCATGAATGAGATTATTTAAACTCCAGATATTAGGAGCCAGCAGACCCACTGATATTCTGGCTAAGCTCTGCCATGAGCTTGACATCTGTTTACTACAACTAAGATATTGGCAGTATTTGTGTAATATTTGCTTACACGCAATTAGATAACATCATGATCAAGATGCAAAAAGTAAAAATCAGCTGACGTAGGACACAATTGGCAACAACCATGCAGCGGGATTACAGACCAGCATGGCTGTTACAGCGACATCATCCCAAATCACGGCAGCAGCATCATCTGGACTTGGTTCTTGTAGATTCCTGAAGAAGAAAGTGAAGAGTTTGGTGATTTGTGTGAGCAAACAGTAATTTTTTCATTGTCTCAACATGAACTCCACTCTCACCACCATCAAATGGCCGTTCTTCGCCCTGTAGACCATGGACTCCTGGCCACTTTTGAAGTCCACAAACCCCTCTCTGCCGGGCTGGATGTCAAATCGAACCTGCAAGTGACAGTAACAATTTCACACCGAAGTAAGCTCAACTATCCTTTTTACCATTGAGATTTCTGGCTTTCAAATTAATGTTACTACATAAATTCAGGATTCAGTACCTGCCCTGGACCACTTTGATGTAGTTCTGCTTGTTGGCAATAACACTCAGCTTAGTCAGGGCCTCAAACAGGTAGTCACACTGCAGAACCAGATCCCCCTTAAAGAACAAACAGTGTCTGTCTTTCAATTGTTAGATACGATGATTTAATAAACATTAAGTCTTGAATAACTGATTCATAAAGGAGATCATTTGTCTTTTTTAAATGGAGTTGTTTATTCATAGTCAACATATTAGCTAAAGTAGATGACAGTCAGCACACGTCTCTCTAACTGAACTGGGCTTTGTTCTCCATACTGGCTCTAAACTGCTTCTGAATAATATATTGAAATGAAAGCCCATTTAAATGAGTGGATTTATTGCCTCTGCAGACTCATTTAATTATATAGAGCACTATGATACACAGATACAGATTATTATGTGTACCTCCTGTTTTTAAAGTAAGTTAGACTTTGGGTCAGTGTATCTTCTGGTCATTGGATTTTCGTCTCAGAAATGGGTATTAAAAAACAAAAAACAAGTGGTAATTTGATTTTCATTTTAAAATACAAACATTTCAATTGAAACACAAGACTGTATTTCTTTGTCATTTCTTAAAAAAAGTTTTGATTTTGACTTTCTGTTTCATATAGCATATATAAAAATAAAATTACTAGAAAAAAGAAAGGAATAAAAAGGCAATTTTTTCGTATTCTGAGACCGTATGTAGTCATTTATGAGACAAGAGTGCCAAATGTGCCAGTGTTGCTTAAGTTCAGGCTAAAATGTCTTTGGAAACTTACTCTGATATGATTTTAGACATGGCAAAACCAGGTCCGTCATCTGCAGAAATCTCCCTATGCTCATTTGTGAAAACCTGGTCTAGAAAAAATGACATTTTTTCTTTCTGTTCTCTGTTTTTTCTTTTTGTTTTGAAAATCAAACCTATAAAAAGAAAATCTCCCCTTTTGATTATGAAAAAGGAAAATGTCTTGTATTTTTTAACCTCAATTTTTGTATTTTAAAAAGAAAATTAAATAACCAATCTTTTGTTCGTTTGTTTGTTTTTTTAATACCCATTTCTGAAAGGTTGTTTTAGATAACTATAGACACCAGACTGTTGACAGGTCTACCTTCTGCTTGATGTCATCACATGTCACATGAAGGATCAGGAAGTTGTCACTCAGGTTGCTGACCGACACACCTGCATATAAGAAATAGTGACCTTTAATTCACACACGTATACTGAACAGTTTCGAACATGCGTAGATCTCCTTACAGATAATGATGGTGATTTTGTCTAATTGTCTCACTGGTCACCTTTCAGAGAGCTGTAATCTATCCGCTGCTTGATCTTGGCCTCCTCGACCAGGTAGGCGGCTTCCTGGGTGAAGATGAGCTGCCGGAGACGAGGCCTGAACCCGTTCCTGTCGTACTTCACCACTGGCACACTGTACTGTGGGAGGGACACACACACCACAAGGTCACAGTGGGTAAAAAGGGCAAAGACACAAAGTAAATTGCATGTTCGTTTACCTTGATGTGCTCGTGCCGGATCATCTGAAGCACTTTGATGTTTATGTCGTCGGCACCTTAAAAAAATAACAGAAAGAATCCATTAGACAGGAGTTCTCAAATAAATTTAATATAATACAGTTTTGTCTCAGTAATACCATTATACATTTTGTATCAATGTGCATAATAGTCCATTAACAAGTGTCTCAGAATCATAATTTTTATTTAATTTAAATGTACTGTCACTAATTTTTCGCCATCTGAAAAAATCCTATTAAATATATTCCATTAAAAAAATTACAGAATTAACAAATGACTAAATAAATTAGCATTTCATTAAATGCACCAACAACAATATTAAAATTAAATGTAGGCATTAATTTATAAAATGTGAAATAAACTGATATTTTAATTTGCTTCTATATTTATTTACCTTTGTATTAATTATCCTATTACATTTACTTTCTTGTTTAATTCTCTTTAATTTTATTTATTAATTTATTCATTTTTAAATCAATTTATTCATTTTAAAATGTATTCATGTATTATTTTGGTATTATTTTGCCTTTTCATTTTTTTTCTATTTCCCCAAACTTATTTACTTCTGAATTTTCTGTTAACATTTGTTTTTTATGCATTTCTTTTCCCTTTATATGCAAATAAAGGGGAAAACAACACAGAAATGAATACATTAAAAAAAAATACATTTACAAATAAATAAATTAATAAATGAAATGGGAAAGTAAGTAAATAGGGTAATTATTTATTTTCAGTTTTGGCAATTTTGGTCCTCCATACATCTGCAGTCTCTATGGGATTTTGCAACTATTCTGTTTCATTTTGTAGTTATAAACATATATCCTTGTAAGTGCAGTCAATGAAAGGACAATAACCCTGCAGTCTTACCTATCCTGGTGTCCACAAAGGGTCTGCACACACTGTACGGATAGTTTTCTTTCTTTCCTTTGAACATGGAGCTCGTCTGTTCTTTTAACAGAAGCTGGAAAAGAGGAAACAAGATAAATGTATTAGTTAAGTTGAGGTAACTTTATTCCTGGAAATAAAACTTTCTGGGACTATTTCCAACAAACTTACAAAATTAAGTTATTTTAAATGTAGAATGTATGTGTGGTGTGAATGAATATATTGTGGAAGAGTCTGGACTGTACCTGTGCTTTCCTCTGTGGAGTGATTCCTCTGACGTACTTCCGTACCATGTGGCGAATGTAGAGCTTCTTCAAGATCTGAGAAGCCTAGAAAAAAAAAACAATTTTAAAATGAGCTGTTTGATTTGACACCAGCATGTCTGCCCTTATGCATGCAGACTTTAAACTAGAAACAGTTGGTGTCAAAATGTTCCACCTCTTGCATTATAGGCGGAGGGGTGAGCCAGCAGTCTTTCTCCAGGACAGTTTTGGGAAGGTTTTCCCTCAGCCGGGTGAGGTAGTTCTGCCTCACGTACGCCAGGTACTCACTGTTGTCAACGGAGGATGGCTGATTTCTAGTCATGAAGCCTTTGATGAACCTAGAACAAAACAAAAGACGGGTAACCTCACAATATAGACTGTGTGGCTGTCATTCTCATCTTATTAAAACTTCAGCTAGATTTCTTCATGTAAACTTACTTCTTGATGACCTTGACAGCCCATGCCCTCTTTTCACGCTCCTTTCTGGCCATCAGACCTCTCCAGCAGTTCTCAATCTTAGTGGCTATTTAGATGAGACACAATAACAAAAGTAATATCTTAAAATGCTTGTCATTGTGCACCATTCTCCCACCTTTAGTTAAGAAAAATCTTACGAACATATCTCACACTCACCAGCCTCTCTCTGTCTCTGGTAGTCTCCTTTCACTCTGTAGCCTTTGTACTTGGCCTGAATCCTTGTTGCTGCAACAACGACACTTACAGTTTCACTCTCTGGAGTGTTACAATGCTTAATGTAGCATTACAACTAAATTTCTAAATTTACAGAACAGCATCTCACCTAGCTTATTTTTGCAAACCTGAAAGGCGTCTTCTGTCGCAAACAGAGTTCTTGGGTGCCGAATGAAAATTTTCGTCCTTGAGGGAAACAAACAAACAATGAGAAGTTCCTGTATCTCCTCATATATAGTCTATAGCCACATTTCTACCCAAAGTACTTTTAGTCTTAGGAACTACTTTTCAAAGAACTAAAAGGTTCCTTCAGCCCAATGTTGTGTAAAGGTTCCTAGTGTCTGGGGAAAGTTCCTGCAGTGGAAACGGGTTTAAACTTCTGCCTACCTGCCCATCTTGTACTCATCACGTTTGTAGCCCAGGTGTTTGATCAGGCGCAGCACGCCATCTGCTGCAGTACCTTTCCAGTTGGGCCAGGTGTCTGGACACAGAGGTTTATACCTGAGCACAGAAAAAGACCACACATAGTTTCATAGTTGATACCAACTGTCAAATGTCTTCAGCAAGAAAAAGAGTAATTTTATGAAAACAAGTGAAGCGGAAATGTGCTGGGTACCTCTGGAGAAAGATCTCGTATTTGCGACGATAAGCAAAACCAGCACGCCTCACCCTCAGGTGCTCCATCAGCCCCAGGTACTTTACCTGATGTCTCACCAACACATCATCAAAGCGTCCTGCAGGGGACACCAGCGGTCATCTAGAGAGTTCAAGGGTCAAACTGTGTGGTCTAACTAGGACACAAGGCCTCACCTGGCTGCTTGGCTTCATTGGGTTTAATGCAGCGGACGTACCAGGGCTCTTTGGACATTAAGATCTCAGTCAAGCCCACAAGGCTGCTCTTAAACTGAGTCACCACCTGAGGAGTGACAGGATAATGGCAGGTATACCAGTGTTTATGGTTTGTTCAGTTGTTAGTTAATCATGAAAACGGTCGGTCATCTGAACTGTTTCTTACTGTTTCAGGTCTCCTCTTGCTGTCTGGTTCAGTAGAAGGAAAACAGTGTATGATAATAGCATTCTTGGACTGCCGCATGACCTTCAAGAGAACAGGAACCAAACATGTTGGACACACAGCATATGCCTTAAATTATAATGTAAGAGTAAGGGTCCTCCAATTTTATACATATTTTCAGTTCTATTTTGGTGTTTTTTGGTAGTAGTGGAGTGGAGTAGTGGAGTGGATTTTAGAAGTCAGAACAAGTATTGTGTTTGTGTAATACAAATTTGCATTTATTTTCAAGGAATCACCAATCAACCTAATATGGCTATCACCTGGTTACATATAGAAATGTAATAAAAATTACCTCTTTTCCATTTCGATACAAGAGATCATTGTTTTTGTCCAAGAATCCTGAAAGTTTAAAGAACAAAGAAAAACTTTAGTGAACAACTTTATTCAGTGTCTCACTTGGTCTGTTATGACCTGTAGTATGGTTAATGTTTAAGGACGTAGTAAAATATTATATACATTTCACCAAAATCCCTATTTTATTTATGCACACATTTTGTTATTATTTTTCATTAATACAATTGTCTCTGTGGAGCTTTTATTTTGTCAATTTATGTGACCTTTTACCCCTGAGAGAAGGTGAGTGCTACTGTCAGCAGTGTTAAAACATGATAAAAATTATATAAAGTTGTGTAAATCTTACTTTCTATGGTCACGGCCCTATTCTGATGTTGTTGTGTAGTTTATCTTGTCCTGATAAGATATTTTTATCAAGTACAGCATGTTAGCTTAATGATGTGAAGCTAGGCTGCTGAAGCATGCAGGTGGTTTCTCATGCACTCTGCCATCCTTAGTCCAGTTATGTTAGCACCCACCTTATTTATTTATTTATTTGGTTATAAATATTGGGAATGATTTTGTGTTTTTACACAGATTGTGTTATGGTCAGGTCATCACATCAGGTCATCATGATCAGGTCATCACGCTGTTGTAACACATACAGGATGTGTTTTAGCATGGTCTTGCTGCATGGACGTATCTCAAAAAGACATTGTTTGGATGGCAGCATATGTTGCTCCAAAACCTGTATGGCCTACTTTAGTTAACCATATCATACACCAAAAACCATTGTATGGTTACTGTCTTGTCTACCACACACACAGAAGTTCTTTCTCTGCCTTTAATCCATCCTAAGTATTAGGAGCAGTGGGCAGCCACGGTGTGATGTATGTAATGGCACAGAGAAATGTAAGTAGAGAGACTGTAATTTATTTTATCCAGAGGTGAGAGCAGTTGTCCTGGTCTCTTTCAACTGCATTCACACAGGGCTACTTTTGTAACAAGACAAATTGTCAGGACAGTCCCGCTACATGAGCTAGTGTTAGCAAACTTTATATAGATATTGCTGACAGTCAGTTTGCTGACTTTATGACTCTTCTCTACTTGTGCTACTGTCACACTACATTTTTAGCATTGCTTGCTTAATTGTAATAGAGAAAGGCATTCTTTAACATGTACAGTAATACAGTATTAATTTCTTACCCACAACACAGTACGTGACCTCTCCAGCGTAGTGCAAGAGGCGGAAGTCTCCTCTTTCCAGTGTTTTCCTCGTCTTTTGGTCTGCAAGTTTATGTCTGCAGGAAGGGGGAAGTTAGTGTAGGTTATTATGATGTTTATGGTCATGCTACGTACGTGACTGCTGGGTCATGTCCCTCTGTCATGTAGACAATGTGCACTTTCTGTGAAGCAAAAGTGTCAAACTCACGTGACAAAATGAGGGTGACCACCAATCTTCTCCTCCATCTTCTCCAGTAAGGTGAGGTCTGTGGCCTCTCCAGGACGTAAACACTCCTCGTCCTATACGAGGGGACAAGCATCAATCATTCAGCCGTGTTTTAGTTTTGTTTTAGGTTTGCTTGTCTTTCTGTAGGACCATAACTCTAACTCATAACTATGTATTTACCAATAAAGCGATGATTCCTCTGTGTTTCTCTTCCACAAGATCCAAGATTATCTGGTTGTTGAAATATGGCACTGGTTCCCACTGTCCACAAAAAAAAAGAGAAATAGATTGAAAATCAGTTTTTATTGTATGTGAATTTATTTTTACACATTAGTGGTACTATGAGTAACAAAAAAACAAAGGATTAATAGGTTCATTACTTCAATCCCTTCCATCTCGTACTCCTCCTGCTCTGATTTGAGGGTCAGCTGGATGAAAAGCTGCTGCAGCTTCTCGTTGCAGTAGTTGATGCAGAACTGCTCAAAGCTAAAACAGATCGGAGGAGCTGTCAGTATCGGATTCTTCATTTCGCACGGCTGCTGTTAAAAATCACCTCATCTGTGTGTGATCTCACCTGTTCACGTGAAAAACCTCAAAACCATAGATGTCCAACAGACCAATCACTGTTTTCCTGAAGGGATCCTACAGATAAGTGAGACAGACATGATTTATGGTTTTGCATGGAAAATCTGCTATGGATGGTCCTTTGCTGTCAGACCTCTCTGAGGAAATTCAAGCTCATGTGTCACTGTTACCTTAAAGGTGCAGTATGTAAGAATTGCAAGATGTTGGGCAGTTCATACTCCAAACAAACAGGGTGCAGCATATCACCAGAGTAACCATGAACTTTCCAGAATTTGGTGTTCTCAGACCTACAACCAGTCAGTTGGCTCTAGGCTTGCTGAAATCTCATTAACCCAATTTTCTCCTCATTTCCGTGATCTTAATGAGACAGGTCTGACAAGCAGATAAGAAATAATACTGGTTTCCACTGTTACTAAAGCATCTTGATGTTGACCCAGAAAGTGCGCATAGATGCTGGTGGAAGGGCTTCTCCTCTTACGTTGTATGGACAGAGAAGATGAAGCATCTTTCAACCAATGACATCAACTTATTAATACATATTACAAATAGATGAAATAAGACAAATATTTTATTCCTTGGTTTACAAATAAAGTCATCTCTGATTGTTATTCCGTTAAGGTCACCTGACAGCATCCCCATAAGAAATAGAGTAGCTTTGTTTTTCTCACCTTGTTAACTAAAGATTCATTGATCTTGTTGACCAGCCAGTTGAAAGTGCGGCCATAGATCGCTTTGGCAAGGGCATCCCTGGCATATACTGCATGGTCCACAGAGAAGGGAGTGAACACCTTTAACATGAGAATAACATTTATTAATAAATTACAAACGATACAAACAAGTTAAAGATATTTTATTCTTTGGATTAAGCAAAATAAGTCAAGTCACCTCCTCTGATTTGGCTTCAATCTTCCTGTGGGTTAAGCCCTGTTGTAGCACCTGAGCAGGAATCCCCAGCAACTGTGCAGCAAAGGCAAGGCAAACACAGATACATAGCACCAAATCTCTCCCCTCCATCAGAAAATTACATGCAGACAGAAAAAAGAATTTAAACTCTGCAGTTCTTTAGTGACTCACCTTTGACACCCATTTCATCTCCTGGTTGTTGTTGAGAGAGGCGTACCCCCGAGCATCTGCATCAAACTTGATGTTTCCCAGATGGAGCACACTCGCAATTATTCCAAACAGGTTCTGCATTACAACCAAAGGAAATACTTCAATAATCAATAGCAAAAAAAACATGAAATGCAAAGTTTTAAGTTGTAGATTTACTTCCTCACCTCAATATCACTCTCGCTGAACTCAATGACAGAGAGGGCTTTCCGCACCGTCCTCCAGTCACTTTTATCATTGATAGAGCTAACTTTGGCACAATCACCCTGGAGTAGACAAAGAATAAAGAGTCCCAGTCAAGAGATGTTTGTTGCACCAGATAAATGAAGTACTGTTTGTTTTTTTTTTTTCCCCCCGCTGACCTGCACCAGGTAACTGTAGTGCTGGCAGTTTCTCTCCAGGCCAAGCCAGAGGAGCAGATCTTCCTCTCCTCCCTCCACCAGCTGATAGAAGATGTGGAAGTTTTCTCTCTCCATGGTTCTGGTGGACCACACGGGACTTCTCCAACAGGTAACTCAGGATGTGACCACCAACTGCACCACCCTGAGGGAGAAAGGTAATCCTTAAACCTTAGTCAGTGCTTAGTGTGAACCGTGAGGTCATTACATTGCTGTTATATCATCTTGACGTTCTTATTTGGATTGTAATTTAATTTAATGAACATGTTTCAGTCCACCTGGTGGTCAAACTGGATATCCATGTATTTCCCAAACCGGCTTGAGTTGTCGTTCTTCAGAGTTTTGGCTTTTTCCGAAAGCCTGGAAGATGTTAAACAAAAAAAGGCCTTACATGTCTGATTTTCTCAAAAAATGATCTGACACAACAGAAGCTTTGGCACACATAAATATACATTATTTACCTCAAGCACTGGATTGGAGAGCACCAGCCTGTCCCGGACGTTGTTCAGAAGTCTGGTACTTGGACAGCTGACAGCGTAGAATTGCAGGATTTTCTTGGAGGCCTCGGTCTTGCCGGCCCCACTCTCCCCTGAGATCAGGATGAAGTGATTGTTGAACTCAGACTGCATGGTGCGGAAGACGTTGTCTGCCAGCGCATAACTGAAAGTACAGTAACGGGTCAGAGCAGCCTCTTTTTGAAATTCAGACTTTTCTGCCATTGGAAAATGAGTTTTTTTTACTTTTTTATGTTTTTATCAGGTAGCTAGCTGACAGTTAGAAAGGTGAAAGGAAATGGACGGAGAGAGATGGTGTGTGACCTGCAACAAAGGTCGCCGGACGGATACAAATGTTGCAGTTCACGGTTGGTGCCTTACCCTCTGGGCCACCATGGCACCCTGCATTTATGATTTATAAACTCTTATGTCACATTGACATCCTGTTTTTTTCCTTCTAATGTGATAATGTTTCATTCAATTGAAAGCTTAATATATTTATATCAAGAGTAATGCTGCGCTTCAGTTGAAGTCACAGGTCAGAATTTCCCAGTTGAAATTTTCAACTTCCGTCCTCCAAGTGTTCCAAAAGTGAACAAAAAACATGGCTGACAATGACAAATTGTTGAGTGTACACACAATTTGACAACCAAAAGTACAGTATCTTTGCATGAATGGCACAGAGAAGGAAAAACAACGCCATTAGACATTTTATTTTACGGCACTTAATAAAATTGGTAACATTTTGACATCTTGATACTAAAGTATGTACAATTTTAGGCTTTCATTTGCTGCCATTTTTGTGACATCAGACAACTGTTTCTTCATGAAGTCGCACTGGGAGACATGTAGAACCAGAACTCTTTTACTACAAAGCCACACTGTTTTAATGTGTGCAGAATGTGTCTTGGCATCATCTTGTTGAAATAAGCAGTGACATCCCTGAAAAAGACTTTGTCTGAATGGCAGCATGTTGCTCCAAAATCTGTATGTAGCTTTCAGCATCAATGGAGGCTGAAGGGTCAAAGGTCACAGGCAGTGGCGTCGCCTGGCCTGGGCATCCGGGGCTTTAGCCCCGAACGTTTTTTTCTTTAGCCCCGGATAATTCAACTTCAGAAGAAATAATGATAACTGTACATTAACGAGCCACGAAAGAAGTTGTAGTTTTCCATTTTCAGTGAATGCAACACAGGATGACGTCTCGACGTCAAGACCAATCAGAGAGGGGTTGCGTGCTGATCTAAACCGTTGGCGCGCACGATTCAGCGAGACGTTTAATAAAGAAAATAACGACATTGATATACCGTTACGAAAACATGGATATAAGGCGGTTTTTCAGAAAGAAGGAGGCTGACTCGGCTGAGGCTCACGGCCTCAGGCTCACCAACACAGGTAAATGAATAATTTAAATTCTGTTTGTGAAACGTGTAGTGTTAGGGGGGCGTGCCGGCGGGGGATAGACGCTCTTAGACGGGCTGAAAATCCCATTTTTTTCACAAATTCGTACTTCGTAATTTGACAGTGCCCATAGATAGCCTTTTGGGGGGCGTAGGGATTAATATTTTCCATAAAATTGCATTTTCTATCCTGGAAACAGGATAGAAACTATCCTGCACTATCCCGATGTATGTAGGTTCAAAACCTGATCACTTTAGTGATTAATCTGATGGTATTAATAATTATTGGTGAGGCAGAACGTCATTTCAACATTAATCAACAATATAATGAACATAATATAAAGTGCGCAGCTGCGTACAGCTCGACCTTCGCTGCGGCTGCATGTGAGGATGAAATGCCAACTTCAGCCTGTGATCTGTCGCTGTCTGAATGAACAGCCTCATGGAAGTGAGATTTTACGGTTCTTCATATTTTAATCCAACGGAATTCGTTAAAATAAGTTATTTGGTGTTTTCAAAGTCATGATATTGAGCTGAAACAGGTTCCACACTTCGTTCCCATTCACAGGCTGCTGCTGAGTGGAGCAGACAGCTCGCACCGCGCACGCTGTGATGTTCAACATCGTAGTTAATTATCACTGAAAGTTAAAAAGCAAAACTCTAAAAAAGCTCTCACTCACTTGGTCTGGGGCTTTGGATACATTCTTCTGGAGATTTTGGCGTATTTCTTCAGTGAGGGGCGCTTTTTGCCACAACCAGCTGCTCACGGTAAATCCATTACATGCAGTAGCCTATTTCACCTGACGTGTTTTGAATAAAGTATAAATCCAGATGATCTTGAAGCTCCGAGCTTCACCTGGAAGTTTATCTGAGATTCTAAAAGTTGCAGCAAACATCAGTCCAGTGGATTTTATCCCTCCAGCGCAGTTTGTATCTTCATTGTTTAATTTTTTAAGTATTTTCACACAAAGTTGGTGTCAGACATGGTGTTGTGTGTCTCATTCAGATGATAGAGCAAAACGTTTCTGTATTAAGTGCATTAATTATCAGAAGTGCTTGAATTCGTGGCGATTTGTGATCGTTAATTGATTCATAAAAGCACCAGGTTTGCTTGTAGCGCATACAAGTCAGAAAACACACACTGCTTGAAAATTAAATCTTAAGAATAATATAGGCTAGCTATGATATTATGATGATATAGTGGACTAAAAGGTATGTATTATTTATTATTGTAGCGTGTATTTTAGCAA
Organism: Lutjanus argentimaculatus; assembly: GCA_034769285.1. NCBI lineage: Eukaryota > Metazoa > Chordata > Actinopteri > Lutjaniformes > Lutjanidae > Lutjanus > Lutjanus argentimaculatus. The sequence goes on along the minus strand of JAWZSL010000021.1, from coordinate 403,908 downwards.
AGTATCCACTTTAATGGGAGATGTGAAGCAAAAATAAATAAATAAAAATAAAAAATGTGCCGTTGCGGCGGTCGGAGGGGGTACTAGAATGCTGGCTGTCCAAGTGTTAAGATTGTGTGGTGTTTTAATTTTGGAAAGAATAATAATTAGTTAAAAAGATTTTTATCAGTAATTTTTTTTTATCAATTACTAGACATTTCAGGCAACGAGTTTGGAGGCTACACAGCGAGCTTGGAAAACTAGCTGTGTTGTTATTGTGCATGCAACTTGTGGCGAGTCTGGCGACTTTTGTATAGATTAATAAGAAGTAATGATTGAGACTCCTGAGTCTTGATTTATAGCTCACCTGTAATTTTCGTCTTTTTAAAATACTCCCTGACATCGCGTTGTCCAGCCGCTCGTTTGGCCATGCTGACATTGCAGTGCAGCGCAGCTTGTGCCGCTCCCTCTGGCATCAGGCATCAACCAATTGAAAATAACAATCATGTTGCGTCATTGCATGTTTGCGTGCCCCTGTGCCCTCAGATTTTATTATTTCTTTTACTCAACATGCGTACTACTTTCTAATGATGAAATAATTATATATAATTATAAGTTATATTTCCAACATTTACTGTAAAAAGGGAAGGGATGGAAAGGGGGGATGGCAGTTTTACAGGGGGGATGATTTTGATCGTTTTTTATTTCAGGGGGGATGCCATCCGCCCTCATCCCCCCTCAACTCGAGTACTGGGTGCAACACAACACAGTGGGGGGTGGGGGGGTTAAGATTAAGTATATTTAATCTTAAACTGACTCATGTGATGTGCATTATTTTTTGGGGGAAATATAGCTCCTGATATAGTCTGTAGGCATCATCACTCAACTTTTTCACATGGTCTGGTGTTAAAAAAAGCAAACTAAAAATTGCAAATCATGTAACTTCTAACATTTTTTTAAAATTGAGGGGGAATATGACTTGGCTTCAGTCAAAATATTTACAAAATATTTATTTTTTTGGCTTTAATTCCTGTGTTATCTATAAGTGCATCATCCTGTTTCTATCAATATAATCTAATTTAATTTTGACACATTTTGAAGTACACGTTGGCAGTATTTGGCTCTAGACAAGACGCAACAAGGCTCAAAAAAGCATAGAGCTTTTTTCCCGGGTAGGATCCCCCAAACTTCCCCATAAGGGTCTGGGCTCAGCCCCCAATGTTCTCAGTCCCAAGAAACGCCCCTGGTCACAGGCATTCAATTTTGGTTTTACACTTAACAATGCTTGTGAATGACTGACCCTTTCACAGATGTCCCTCTCAAACCCAATCATAATCCTGTCACCTGTTATCAGTTAACCTGTTTACCTTTTCAATGTTCCAAACAGGTGTTTTTTGAGCATCCCACAAACTTTAAAAAACTTTTGTTGCCCCTGTCCCAAAGTTTTTGATATGTGGTGCAGGCATCAAATTTAGATTGTGTGTATATTTATAAAACACAATGAAGTTTGAACATGAAATAATTTGTTTTTATACTGTATTCAACTGAATACAAGTCAAAAAGGATTTGCAAATGGTTGCATTCTGTTTTATTTATGTTTTACACAAAGTCCTAACTTTTAATACTACTAATGCCAGCATACTAACACACTCACAATCACATGCTAACTGCTGAGGTTAACAGGAGCGTCCACCCCAGATTTCATGGAAATTAACCAACAGTTGTTGAGACATTTCACTTAAAACAAAAAATGTTAATGTTATGGTGGCATTAGCAGAAAAGTCAGAGGATAACCAAAGTCAGTAGGATTCATCCTCTCTATGCAGCATTATGAATATCAAATAGTTTTGAGAAATCTCAGTCCAGACCAAAGTGATCCAACTGACACTGTCATAAAAAAAAGCCCCACCCATATAACCCTCTTTATGTCAACACACAGCATAAATACTGTAAACACAGAATGAACATATCTTACATATGAGGTGGCAGCTCAAAGAAGTTTACACCCATGTAGGTATCCATTTGCTTCTTGCTGTAGATATCTAACTCTTTATATGGGTTGACTGACACCAAGAGAGTCCCAATGTAGGTCTGCAGAGAAAGACAAGGAGAGGAAGTCATGTGATAATACAGGAGATTGTTTTTCTCAAACATTACACAACATTAAAATAACACTTCCAGCAGTATGGTGTCCATGTGTCACTCCGTTGATAAGTGATTTTGTTCCTCTTATCAAAAGCAATAAGTTTTATTAATTGCTTGTCATGACCTTATGGACAGCAGTGACCTTTAGATTGCTCACTCTGCAAATGAACAGAACAGGAGCTGCTGTTTCAGCAGCACAAGGTGCCGGATTCAGCACAAGGCAACGCCGCATTAGGACCTTGTTGGGTTGAAGGTCGCGAGCCCTAAGTTTAATTAGAGTAAGAGAAAGAACCGACATTATACCGCACAGGAAGACTCACATAAATGAGATTCTCATGGAAGCGTTTCCTCAGGTTGTCCAGGAAGGCGCTCTCGCTCGTGTAGGCATCCAGGAGAACAAAATCCTGGATGCCCACGCGATCCCGGGCTGTCAGGGAGGCCTCCATGTTCCTCAGGATCTCATTACACCGCTCCTCCAGGCTCTGTGACAAGGAAACAAGGTGTCACAACAGAGCCAAGCAACATGACAAGTGCATTATGCACTTTATAAGACCTGATAACACGAGTTATTATTCTCTATAATGTGTAGATATTGCGTTATTTTTGGCCTTGTTCTTTCTGTCAAGACCAGACCTATACATCCCATCCTTTTCCTTTGCGTCCTGTTTTCCTCAAGTGTTATCTGTCATTGTTGAGGTTGTCACCACTCAAGAACACATTCACACACCACGCTCACAATTATGGACAACATAGGATATGCATTTCATAGTGGGGGGCTCATTTCCTGACTGTTTGTCCTTATATCTGTGACGTCCAGTCAGAGCTGTTAGTGGCCTTGGCTATATCCTCTCTGCTCATGACAAATCTAAATTCAGCCTCCACTATCTAATCTGCTTCTGTGAGCCATCAGTCTTGTTCATGGCCAGGACAGAACGAACATGCCTACAATAGAAGCTACAATAGAAGCTTCATACATTCCACGTTTAAAGGGATAGTTCAGATTATTTGAAGTGGGGTTCTACGAATGAGATACATATCCATAGTCAGAGGATGATGGTTGACATTCCCCCAATTTGGAGAAGCAGAGAGGGGCACCAGCACAGAAGCTCAGCAATGTACTGTTGTGGACGTGGTCGAAACAAAAGGAATTTTCGCCACTTAAAAAAGGTCCACCAAAAAAACAAATCAGCTTAAGCGTATACTACATTTAGAATATTTTCATTGCTTTACTTTGACATCAGATAGCCTTTTCCGCCATTATACAAGCCAAGTATCTCCTTTCTCCAAACAAACCAAACTCCATAGGTAAAATCATTCATTTCACTTTGGAGAACATGGCAGTTGTTGGTTCACCACTGCCTCGATCTGCTACTTTGTTTGTTTTATTGAGTGACTTCTGTGTTTTAAAAGGATAGTTCAGATTCACCAAAGTCACACAATAACACAAACAAGCTAACAGATAGAAGCAGAAGCAACTCAAGATAAAATTAACGATTTTGCCTATGGAGTTTGGTTGGTTGGGAGAGTGCAATATTTGGCTTATATAATAGTAGTTTCCTGTCAGAAAAGGCTGTCTGAAGGCAACATAAAGTGGTGAAGATGTTCTCTATATAGTATACATTTAAACTAACATGTATATTTTTTTATTTTAGATGGATCTAAGCCTAGGTGGCTAAGATACCTTTTGTTGTTGCCCCTGTCCACAGCAGTCATTGCTTAGCTTCCGTGCTGATACTCCTCTCTGCTTCTCTAAACTGGAGGAGTGTTAACTGCCGTCTACTGTGGCTAATACACTGATTATTGGTAAGTACTTTACACTTCAAATAACCCAAGCTATTCTTTTAATACTGAGATTAAACAATAACTGAATCTGGATTTTAATTAAGAAGTAAAATTGCATTCATTGTATGTGTAACCACAGGATATGCTCTGCTACTTAAAAATACACAGGTGAGGAAGTGCCTGGTAAAATAATCAGCAAACACAATGCACTTTAATTACAGCGCTATGAAAGGGCCACCCAGTATTATGCTTCAGTAGTTTGGCTCTCATCACTGCCAAGTTGACCTGTCACCAAGTCAGAGTAACTGACACTCACAGATCGTTCTCCAGTAAAACAAGCTGCTGCTCTACTGACCCAGCAGACTTTTACAGCAAAATGTCACAATAAATCATGTCATGAAAACCACATGCGATCATTAAAACGTTTAGCAGGAAAAAAGTGCCAAAGAGTTACCTACCCTGAAAGTCCCTGAAGTGTGCGTTTGTGTGCCTCTGTACTTTTTCTGAACTGAACATCTGGTTTTATTGAAGGGAAAGGACAGGAAACACTGACAGATTACAGTCTCTACTTCCTTCAATAGGAAACCATCAATAATGTCGTGAGCCTGCAGCAGAGGAAGTAAATCTTCTTCCAAATATGTATTTGTGTTTGTTGTGTGTGTGTTTGTAGATAGAGTAGTTACTGCTGTTTTGTCCAAATACAACATACTTTAATGTTTTTACTGACATGTTTATTCTTTTTCACCATTTACTGTATGAAAAATTATCAGCTCACAATTTCAAATCTAAATCACAGACTGTTGGATGGTGGAAGATTGGGAAATTCATTAACAAAAATAAGAACTTGTTGATCTTGCTTATCAAATTATTTAAAAAAAAACTCCACCAAATCTCAACAATCACATCATCTTTAACAAAATACTACAATAAGGCTTCATGACTTGAAGGCATGCAGGGACACACAGCACAAAAGACAAAAAAAGCTGATTGAAACAAAAAGAAATCTAGATATACTGTATATGCCAGGCCTCAAATTTCATCACTTTAGGGCACAAAGGCCATCAAATTCTTGTAAAAAATTATTTAAATTCAACAGAAATAATGACTTTACCAAAGGAGTAATTTTATTTACAACATTTATTATTTTGAGATGCTCACTCGTTATGTTGAAAAAGTCTCTAAATTTTGTGAAAATTTATCATTATTTTGAGGTATAAGTCATATTTTGAGAAGGTTTCTCATTTGGCCGTTATGACTTATTTAAAGACCTTTTTTCATCTCACTTGCAGAACTTGGGCTCCCATAGGGAGAGAGCGTGTGGACAGCAACAAAAATACAGGTGTTTCATGGAGGAGTGTTTAACAAGAACTGTTTGTCACTGTTAACAGAGACTCCACTCTGCAGTGTAAACCACAGACCTGTAAAGAGTAAAATTTGGCTACATAATTAAAGACAGTTTACATCATGTCGACATTTCTGTCCATATTCACACACTCCCTTTCTCGTGCTCGTCCACATCACTTTCTCTCTCCTGGTCTTTCTTTCTCTCTGCTGCGAGCGTCACACTTAAATATCCCAGTTTTACAGCGGTTAATATCAGGCTCAAAATCTAACCTATACCACTGGTTACGTGCACAGCGTTTCGCTTGATGTTTCCCAGTCAAATATAATTCAGACCTGCCTGTTTGACAGAGGAGGCCTTTCACCAGAAATTTACAGCAACTGTTAGCAGTGTATCGAAAGCCTTTCAAAACTGCTTCTAAATGCCTTTTAAATGTACTTTAAAAACTGGCTTACACTCGGACGATTACCTAAAAGATGATATTAGTAATAATAAAACTAGAAAACAAATACTGTTTATAATTTCATCACTAAAACTTTTTTTTTCTAATGGTAATTTCATTATGTGCCTGTAAATAACACCTGAAAAAAAGCCTTCAGACATTCAAAATGTTCTTGATTTTCGCTGTCAAGGCTCTTCATGTCTCCCATTACATGCAAAAGTTAACAAAAAGAGGTAAATCAACCACCAGCTGGGTCAGTCTCAGACATTGTGCCCTGTTGTTGGCACTCTGTTGGCATCCGTGTGAGCAGGCTTGGCCGGACACCGAGCAGCAGAGATTTCTGCCATTCAAAGGAAATATTACCTCGGCTGAACACATGATGGTAAAACAACACTGTTCTGTGAGAGGATGGACAACTGATAAAGAACAGAGCAACAAGATAAACGGTGACTTATCTCAGCAACATTGTTCCTTCAGGGACAGCTCTGAGGACGTCCAAGATTTTAAGGAAAAGATATTAACAACACAGTTACATGTGATCTATAAATTACAGCACAAAAAGTCCAACATGAACAATTACCATAAAACATCAAATTTTGATGTCAGGCTATAGCGGAACAGGAAAGTCTATCTGACCCAGAGACCATCACCTGAGAGGGCGCTCCTTTGTCCCTGTCTATCCAGTATGTAGGTGCAGGATCCTGTTACACAGCCACAAAGTGGCAGTTAGGCTCCTGAAAGAGATAGCGCTCCTCGTGGGCCTTTGACTGACACCACACATCACCCAGGGCAACACACATTTAGGGGGCTGCAGGTGTCTAGAGAAACCTGACCATCATTGGCATCTATCACGCCAGACAGGTACAGTACCTCCTCTGTTGCTACTGTTTCACACAAGAACACAGTAACCGACTGTGAACTGGTTAACTTGTTTGGCTAAATGTTTGCATCACTGAATGGTAAAGAATCTACTGAAAATGTGATGCTTGTGGACAATAAAATGGTCTTTTGTTTAAAACACAATTAATATTATTTTTTTTTATGGTCAGTGAATCAAGCTTGATACACAACATTTGAATAGTACCACTTTAGAAAGACGTTTTATACCTATTAGCAAACAGTTGCCTATTTAGTCATACAGTAAAATTTGTGTTTTTGCCAACAGAGTCTGATGGCTTTGGAGCAGCTTATGTAACGCAATTTCCTGTTGGAAAGGCTGTCTGATGGCAAGCTAAAGAGGTGAAAATATTCCAAAAATAGCATCTTTAGGTAGGCCTCTTTTTTGGTGAGTAAAATACATTTTCCTGCTTACCCTGCCAGCAGCACATTGCTTTGCCATCTTTAGAAAAGCCAAACTATCTCTTCAATTGGTACATTGAGGGGAACCAGAGCAGTAAAGTTATGGGTTGTAAAACCAAAACAATGAGCAGGAAGATGCTAAAATGCTCCACAGAGCTGAGGGGAGCAGCTGAGTCAGGTGATTCTCTGCAGATTCATCACTCCTAGCAACCCCTTTCACAATATACAGTTATTTGATTCCTTGAGAATATAAAATTAGTGATCAGTGTAGATTTAAAGCCAAGCAGTATAAGAAAAGACACTGAAGCAGACAGTAGTACACATCTATACTCCCATGTCTACATCAAAAATCCACAAATAGTGGCTTTAACAAGCATAACACAACTGCAGACAAGATACAAAAGCCATGTTTGTGTAATTACCTTTGTTGCTCCCAAAATCGCGTGCGTCATAGTTGACTCAGTCTTGTGCGATGAACCTGATAAATCCAAATTATTTTGAACTTCAGTCCTCAAGTATACAACTCAGACAGACACGGCCTGTGATGGCAGTTTTAGAGGCTGATGGGTTCTCCCATATTTGGAGCACTAGATACCCAGAGTCTACTTTGACCACTGTCTCCTCTGCGGCTCAGGTTTGCATTTGTCCCTGATTCAAATACTGACTCGGTGCAGCCTGGTACCACTGGCCGGGACAGACGAGGAGGAAGAGGAGGAGTGTGGCCCTGCTGCTGCTTCCTGCTGGGCTCCCGTCCCTGCATGGTAGGTAATGAGGCAGTAATGAGCTAGCTGGCTCTGGAAGCACCGGGCTGCTTAAACATTCATGGAGCCCAGGCAGCAAACGTTCATTCAGCGCTTCACCTGAGTGTTGAACAGCTACACTATGTGTTTAAGGAAGAGTGTGTGGGTACTGTATGTGTGTGTGTGTGTGCAGGTATGTAATACAAGGATGTAGTAACTTTATCCCCCCAGAGACCCGTCCTCACCCTCCTCCACACAAAATTACAGCACAGGTATTCAATTACTGATCTTTGATTAGGCAGATGCATTTCAAACTAATTACTAACTGTTCGTTAGAGCCACAACCATCAGACCAGTTTGGGATTAATTATTGCAGATTCTGTGTCAAAATTACATATTAATTTCAAACATACATTAATTTGTTACTAAAATTGTTATGCATTCTGTTGGTAAAGGCTGCAGACTTAATCCATGACACAAAAGTTTCATAATGAAAATGTTCCAATCCCACTTTGTTCCTTGTAGAGAAGCTTTCAAATGAAAGGTCAAATAAAAAATAATAATTTGTATTTAAGTGATTATTCTCTAACATGATCAGTTTTACACCAACTAATGACATTTTTTAAAAGATTTTTTTATAACATTTTCTGCCTCTGTTTTAAAAAGTGCAACACAGAGCTAACAGGGAATGTGAATAGAGAGACGAAAATGAAGATGGAAGTTTCTAACACATTATGTGTTTTATGTTTTTTTTTTAAAATGACATCATAATGAGCCCCTGGTGTTTTTCTCTCATCTTTGTCTTGTGGGGTTCAGCTGGTTCAGCTGTGACAGGCCTGCGGGCAGCGTAACGTTGCCCTCTCATTCCAACTGTTTAAATTTTAACATTGCGCTTCCTGTAAGCATCAACAAAGGCTTCTTACATTACTGCCTGAAGATCGGCCAAAACACACGGTGACATAAGAGAGCATGTCGGAAAAATCACCATTAACATAATGTAATCCATTATGCAAATACTGGGGGGATTTCCAGGATCTACGATCAATCTTTAAAGAGGACAACAGATGACCAGATGACTTGTGGCAGCCACATCTTATTGATTTACAGTCCACCTGCTGAAAACTCAACGTATCAGTTAAAGCTCATGCTGAATATGATCATTTAACACAAACACCACATATCAGCACAACCGTGGACCCTCTCAACAGTCCAATCTTAAGTCTTTGACAAGGAGTTGGAAGAGTTTTTCTTCTTTTGCACAAAACAACTTTCAAGCCACTGTATAATTACAATATCAAGGCAGTGACAACCTCCCTCTTGAAACTTGTATAAATCTTGTTTACAACTCTTAAAAAAAAAAAAAATCTTAATAGAATTAGAGACCTACCTTTGGATTATCTATATTTACAGATGAAATACATCAAAACAAATCAAAACAACAACATAACAGTAAGTGACAAATATTATGTAGGGTTGCAAGGATTGGGCTGCTTTTGAAGTATTGCCGTGGATCGAATGTCTTGTATGCTGGTTTGGTAGAGCTATTTTGCATGTAAGTGGCATTATAATATTTAAAAATGGAAATCCATATTTTAATTAAAATAATGTACTTATACTGTTGGGCCGACACTGAGCTGCTTTTGATCTACCATTTGCTTGGCTTTGTCTTTCAGAGCTGGCAACTCTGGTATTATTTGAATTTTTTTTTTGTATTGATGTTAATATTGATCATTTTTTCAATACCTTTCTATTGAATAAATCAGTCAAAGTATAAACTGCTAATAATATGCTGTATGCATGTAATAGAACAATATTTTTTTTCTAAAAGTTTATAGAGTGTCTCAAAGAAGAGCATTAACTGTCCATTAGGCATCACTCTCAGTATTTGGTAGTATTAACACAATTTGGTCAAAAACAAACACAGTTGAGGTTAGATACCCTGTCCTAATGATAACACAAAAAAACTGAGTATATCCTTAACTTTTGCATTCATTTCATACGTAGCCTCCCTCCTGCGCTGAGGGTTTACTATGAAAATGTACCTGAGTAATTAAAAAAGCTGAATATTTTAGTCTTTGAACCACAAACTGTACCGTAATGACTCACAAACAAAGACACACCTTAAGATTTCAACATCTAAGAGATGCATAATATGGCTTTTTGAAATCTTGTTTCTAAAGAGTGTCCTTGGTCCACCACTTGTCCAAATAAATATTCACAGCCCACTTAGTCCCAAACAACTAAACTGTCAAACTAATCCTTTATTCATGTGAGCAAACCGATTGCTGTGGCCGGGCAGAACTCTGAGGGCCAAAACAAGCTGCGAGGATATTAGTTTCAGAAGTGGAGCATTCAGCGAACAAATCCCACAATAATTAAAGCAGAACATCACAACAGCTTTTGAATTTAAACAAATTAAATATATTTTAGCTGGATAGGTCATTTAAATCAAAAGTCTTACCTTTGAGTCCATGTTGTAGTTCTATGTGCTCTGCTGAGGTTCTGTGTTGTTCTGTGTGAGTCTGGTCGAGCAGCTGATGTGACCATGCAGAGAGACGTGGGGGCAGAGGGACGTGTTGTATATATTCTATCTACCTGTATTTATGACCGTCCCATAATGCAGCAGCCTCAGCATGTCCTCACAGTGTCCTACTTTCCCACAGCTTTAATTTTCAGGTCGGCCTGAAAATTCACTTGCAGCGATGCAGAAGACTGAGAGCCTCCAACAGTCACACACAGGCTTCTAATAATTATTTAACAAGATGTCCTCCTGTGGCTGTAAATACTCAACTTCAATGTAACTGTTCAAGTTTTATACATTTTATTTTGTGGTCTGTTCTGTAGTCAGCTGGGTCACAGGAACATCACACTGCTGGTGATGAGTTTTGAGTAGGTGGCAGAAAGAAACAAAGTACGATTACTCAAGTTCTGTACTCAAATATAATTTTGAGGTATTTGCATTGAGTATTTTCTTATAATTCTGTTCCACTATATTAAAGAAGAGAATATTGTTCTTTTTACTCCACTACATTTATATGATTTTATTTCTTACATTTAAATGTCTACACATTTATATCTTTATCTCATAGGACTTGTGCAATATTTTACATATCCTTTTCATGGATTTTACTCCTTTTTTTTTGTTTCACATGGTCGTATGTATATATCATTGTGTTTGGTGTACAACTGTAGTGCCCTGATGTACTATACAATTCTGTTTTGTATGATATTTGTTTGTAATATGATGTTGTACTGCACTCATGATGATTGCAGCGGTGAGCAGCCTGTTGCCATGTCAAATTTCCCCTCAGAGAAAAGAAACTATATGTTCATTTATCTTAGTGCAAAAAACAGTGGTCACTTGGAGCCCCTTGATTTCCCCCCTCTAAACTGTTTGAATACTGATTCATTTAATTTGGATCCTGAGGCCCAAAAAGGCAAGATTATGTAATATTAAGCAAAAAGGAAAAAGAGAAAAAGTACAAACTTTTAATAGAAACTTTCTGTTTTTTTCATACTCAATTTATCATCATTAAAATTAAATTAAAATTTCTGTTATGACCTTTTGGTGGTGGTAGTCACTGACCTAAACCACATAACTTTATAAAGTAGTTAAATCTGGCTCCACCTCAATCAACTACAACAGTAACATGCTGCATATACATTGATGCCTCAGGAGTAATGTTGTTGTGCTAATATGTGCTAGTTTGTAGCAACTAGAAATGAGTCTGAGATACTGTAGGTAATCCAGAGTTCAGTGTCAGAGCAGCAGCAGCTGGAGGCCTTAACTGCAAACTGAAGTCAAAGCCTCATAAAGTTAGAGTCTGAGACATGCTACAGCAAGTAATACTGCTATTTAGACATAATACCAGGTCTTAAATGAATTCCTTCCTCTCATGAGGCCTCGGAGAACAGATAAAATAGGCTTTGGGGAGTGTAATTACCACTGAGTGTTGTGATTGTATATACATATTATATATATGTGTGTGTGTGTGTGTGTGTGTGTGAGAGGAGGTGAGAGAGAGAGAGAGAAAAGAGAGAGAGAGAGAATATAAACCAACAGACACACAAGGGCTACCTCTGACAACAGCAACCTTACAGATGGAAATACTGAGGCCAGTATTTCAAAACTTTCTCTATATCATAATTTTCTGGATTAAATCTTAACATTGGGTGTTTCAACACCAGGAGATGTGATCGTGATCCTACAAAATTGGGATATGAATTTAGTAATGCAGTCTCTACCCAGAATCCAGATCAAATGGGTTTTTTTTCAAAACTCTACTACTGCACTGATCAGAATAGTTTTCATGCTAAAAATCAGGATGATCCTGATCCCACTGGAGGGTTGGATTCAGCAGCGAGTCGAGGTGGATCTGGACATGTACAACACATGTATATTTCAACATTTTTGCAGGAACCAAGACCACAATTGGTGTTGAAAAGGCACTTTGCATGCCTGAACATCCTATGTGTAATCCTGAAGCAAATTCTTGAATTTCTACTTTATCTTATCTTAAAACCACAGTAAGCATGCAATATAATTCTTCTTGTGCATTGTAATATTGCTGAACAATGTCAGATTTCTCACTGTGATCGAAGGGGACATTCACAGCCCCAGACACTGGCAGCACTGCAACCTGCTAGATGGTTGATGAGAGATGTCCTAGTGAACTATTAATTTACTTTGGATATTCTGATTAATAGATTGATAAAAACAGGACTATGCAGACAAAATGTGTTTGACATTTTTGTATCCAGCGAGAGTTCTGATGATGATGATAATTATAATGATGCATTGCATTTATATAGAACTTATCCTAAAGTGCTAATAATAAGGACATTAGTTAGACCACAGAGATGGTTGTAACTAGTCCCGGCAAATTCTGCAATTCTGGCCTACGTATCGTGTGCAAATGCATAGAAGTTAATAGGAATAATAACATTTTCAACATTTTAATGAAATGTTGCTGTGACCGACAGATGGAGGTTAATCCAAAGACTGCAAATTTAGATTCTGTTCTGCTGATCTTCTGGTATCTGGATCAGAATGATCTTATCTGAAAATTCTCTGAAAAACCAGAACAAAAAACTACAAGATCAGTTTTATCTGGGGTAGCAAAAAACAGTTATTGCACAGTCTGGATAATTGTGATCTAGACTGAAAGTTTTGAAATACTGTCTTCTGCCTGTTTGACGAACTATCACCAGCAACACTGTACTAGAAGGATGAGAGCACAACCTGCTGTCAGCTACAGGTTACAACATCTCATCAGCTGCTGAACCACAGCTCTGTAATTTTAAACTGCATCTCATGTCACCCTGTTCTTGGTGAATAATATAAAATCTATTCGCTTTTCTCCTTATTCTTCACTCATATATAATCTGTCCATGGTCACAGGAGTGGTGTAAGGGCTGTGAAACACACACCCTCTGTGTGATTGCTTTGAGTTTTGGTGATCAAATTAATTAAGCTTAAGCCGAGTTTACCGTTGTACTTATTGTAAGTCCCCCTGGATAAGAACATAAGCCAAGAGCCTTGATTAAGGGGATGAGGAGATTAATACAGTTTGATTTATCTCTACTATTGACTGAGATTTCATCTTGTTCTGATGTTAACTTCTAAACACCAAAGGAAATTCCAAGTGATAAAACTGAAATAAGTAACATGTTGATTAACTATTTTCAATCATATCAGCCCTGTTTATTATTTTGATGAATCCAGCCCCTCTAGAGAGAGTGTGTAAATAAATATTGCTGACCCATTTCAGTCACAAGCTAACCTACAAAACTTCTGTCCACTCAGTTCTTAAATAGCACCGTTTGGCTTCCTGGTGTGACTCCTCCCCTTTCCCTCTTCCCAGGTATTGTTCTTTGATTGGGTGTTACCTGAAGTGCACCAGCAGGTTTGACTGAAAACACTGGACTGAGTGTTGTGAGGTGAGTTTCACAGAGAAACACTAAAATGGACAACTGGGGCAAATCAACCACGATTGTGTACAAGCGCTGGAGAAATCCTGAACTGAGGTAAAATATCAAAAGGATCTTATTCTTTTATTTTTTGTTTTATCTTTTGTATTTCCTCATCTGTCTGGGAGCACATTAGCTCATCCCTGCTCTGTTTACATACCAGGCTGTTGCCACAGGGCTATATATAGCCATACTGACACGTGAAACTCAACATTTTTGTCCTTAAGATTGCTTGAATTTCTTTTGTTGGTGTGCTGACTTTCAGGGATGAGGCTAATTTTATGGGTCAGATTGATGAGGACCAGGGCACAGACAATGAGATCTGCACTATTGCCTCAGCAAGAATCGACTCAGGGGCAAGAAAGTCTGCATCCACACCTGGATCTGATCAAACTGAAGGTCTGTAAAACAGTATTAGTTGCAGTTTATACACATTTTGATCTGGTCTGTCTGCTATGTTTGGAAAAGTAGGCACAACGAGGGAGGCTTTCCATATAAATGCGTCTCGAGTCTGACTTTGCTTGTTTTTGAGTGGAAAAGGTGGGTCAGCTCCACCATCAGTGGTGAAAGAAGTATTTTGATTATTTACTTAAAACTCCTACAAGGGGATTTCATATTGTGTTGATTTTGAAGGACTCTGTGGACAAATGCAGTAGTGTTTCCACTGCCATAACCACAAAAATATAATGTCAAAAATTTAATTATTTAGAGAAATATCTACTCCTGCTTCTATTTAACTGTTTAACGTACTACTCTCTATAACTTTGCCTGGGAAAATGTAAACACAGACTTGTTTCATCTGTTTTCAAGGAGAAGCTGATCTCGTGGCAGCTATTAAGAAAAGCTACATGGAAATAGCCAGTTTTCTCTCTGATGGTCTTGTTGGCTTATGTGGGTCATATAGAGGCATCAATATTAAATTTAGACTGTTTCATAACAAGTTAAAAAAACTTCTTGTAGGTTTAAGTAAAAGTAGCAATACCACAATGTAAAACTACAATTTAAAAGTCCTGCATTCAAAATTGGACTTGTGTAAAAGACCAAAATGTACTGTCCACTACTGGATCATTATTGTTGGCACAAGGACATGTGAGCTGTACTTAAATCTTTTAGTTATTTATGGTGGAGATAATTTTAACTGCTTTATATACTTTTTTTGGTACATTGTGTCATATTTGATAAACTAATTTAATGTTTCGTTTGTAAAAATTTAAATATGAAAAGTCATCCTCTGAAATGTAGTGGAATACAAGTATAAGGGAGCATAAAAATATTATAGTTAAGTACAAGTTCCTAAAAAATGCTCTGAAGTACACTGCTTGAGTAAATGTATTTAGTTACTTTTTACCATGGCTCAGCGTTAAAGGGATAGTCCAGATTTTTTTAAGTGGGGTTTTATGAGGTACTTATCCATAATCAGTGTTTTACCTACGGGAGGTGGCGCTCAACGCGCCGACAGTAAAGAGAAGTGGCAGGAGTACCGCTGTAGGAGCTAAACAATGTACTAGGATCATCAGAAAAATGTGTATTTGCCGCTTACAAAAGGCCCATCTAAAAAAATTCAATCAGTTTAAGTGTACGCTATATTTAGATTATTTTCACTTTACCTTGCTGTCGTACAGCCTTTTCCAATGCAAGACTAAATTTATGGAAGCCAAATATCGCTCTCTCCAAAGCGATCACCACACAGAACATGGAAGTCACTGGTCACACACTGCCTCAATCTGTTAGATTGTTTGTGTTCTTGTGTGACTTTGGTGTTCTCGGATACACCAAACTCACACAATAACACAAACTAAGTAACTGATTTAGGCAGTGGTAATCTGTGACATAAAATGTTTTTGTCAAAGGAAGTCTGGTGGTGGGGTCAGAGACATTCAACAAGTGATTTAACTTCAGTTTCCTGTTGTAAAAGGCTCTCTGATGGTGAGTTAAAGCAATGAAAATATTTTAAATACATCTCCACCTCAAAAAATCCGAATTATCCCATTAATAATCATGAACACCACATCAGTCGAAAACTTAAGCGATTCTGCATTCATGTCTTTACTGGGAACAGTGAAGGCGCAGTGACCGTCTTGTCCCTTTTACAGAAACCTTCACAGTGGACGATGCACTGGAGGCCATTGGTTTCGGAAAGTTCCAGTGGAAAATCTCTCTGCTCACTGGACTGTCATGGGTAAGAATCCTAAAATATGCAGAAACGTTCCTCACTTTGATTTCCAGATGGTGAAACATCATGTACATGTATTGCTCCGCCTCTCTGAGAGCAGGTCGGAGACGCCATGGAGATGATGATCCTCAGTATCTTGAGCCCCCAGATGCACTGTGAGTGGAGGCTGCCCGGCTATCAGGTGGCTCTCATAACATCGGTAAGGTCTTCTCAGAACGGGTTTGTTGTTTTTAAAATGTGTGAAAATGTTTGCTCTCAACATCTGTTCTTTTTGCTTCAGGTGGTGTTTGTCGGGATGGGGTTCAGTTCGCCTGTATGGGGGAATGTGTCCGACAAGTATGGCAGAAGAGTGGTGAGTCACATCTGTTTTTTTCATATATGATTATTGTTTTCCCTATTTGTTCCCCATATTATTTTAGTTACACTTTTAACATCACGAAATACAGATTTTCACATTTATATAATATACTGGAAAACACAGTCTAAAATTGCTGCATTGAAATAATTCAACCATGACGAATGAGGAAGGAAGAAGAAGAAAGAAAGAAGAAAGAAAGAAAGAAAGAAAGAGAAAGAACTCAAAATGAGAATGCACATCCTGTTTTAACAAATGTTAGTCTATGAAAAATGAAATATAGTCCATATGTTAATTTTATGAAAGTTGTGAGATTCAATTTCCAGTAAGCAGTCAGATAGAGATGTGGGTGGGAGAATGAAACAGGCTTGGTGGAGAGATGGAGCTGGGTGTCATCTGTGTAGCAATGAAATTGTAATCCAAATTTCCTAAAAATGTGATCAGGGGTAAAAGGTAGATAATACTAGGGGGCCCAAGAGGAGCCCTGGAAAACACTGCTAATAACTGGAAAGGATTGAGATCTATATATTTTAGTGATTTTGTACACTATTTGATGTTTAAGTTTTCTGTTTGTGTGTCTGTGCTGAACAGGGTCTGATGATCTGTATGTGCTGGACTCTGTACTATGGCCTGCTGAGTGCCTTCGCTCCGGTGTACGGCTGGCTCTTAGTCCTGCGGGGCCTCGTAGGCTTTGGCATTGGAGGAGCTCCTCAGTCGTAAGCTCACGACGACGAGATGAAGCCTGTACTGAACACATTTTAATATCCATGAAGTGATTTACAACAAGCATTCTGTCTCTTTTTAGGGTGACACTGTACTCAGAGTTCCTGCCCACGAAGGCCAGAGGCACCTCCATCATGCTGATTGCGGTACGGCGGTGATTTTGTCATAAATACATGACTTTTACTGTATTCTAGTGTTCGATCTTTGAGTTGATTAATTATTCTGATTGATGTGTTTGTGTGCATCAGGGATTCTGGGCAATTGGTGCTGTGTTCGAGGTCCTGCTGGCACTGTGGGTAATGCCCACTCTCGGCTGGAGGTCGCTGCTCGGCCTGTCCACAATACCAGTGGCAATCTTTCTTTGCCTCTGCTTTGTAAGTATGTTGAATGAATGATAGAGGTCCACAAAATAAAAACTCTCAGCTGAACTGACTGTGCTACACAGTGGCTGCCTGAAAGTCCTCGCTTTGACATGCTGACGGGAAAAAAGAGAGAATGCCATGGCAACTTTAACACGCATTGCCAAAGAGAATGGGAAAACCATGCCTCGAGGGAAGATGGCTGCTTGCCAACAGGTGAGGTTACAGATATACAGGTCAGGAAAAGGAGATGTGTGTCTAATACAATGCTTAATTTTTTATATTTATGTATACGCCTGCTATTTTTTGTCGTAATTTCACAGAATGACCGTGGACGGATCAAAGATCTCTTCGCTTCTCAGTATTGGAGGACTACTCTTCTTCTGTGGTTTATATGGTTAGCTTGAGTGACACATTTTCTATCAGCTTTCCTTAATCAGGTACTTTAATCAAAGGTAAATATTTAATCCAGGGTGGACTACCAAGCTGGGAAACCTCCAGGCTCACTGTGTGCCAGGTTCTTAGTTTGTCTTTTGATCAAGTGCAAATTTGTTTGGGAGTACGGACTTAAAGGATAACGAGTTATAACGGTAGATATGAGGGCAAATACGTCCATAAAAGTTTGTGCATTGAAAGTGTTTTTTTTCACCACAGTCCGGCTCAGATTACCAGTGTAATCTCTGTCAACAGCATGCAAAGCGTCTCTCTTACCCTTCACTCTGTCACAACATCACGCGGGATCTTTGCTTGTTGAAGACTGTCTTCGTTGCAGTGAGTGGGACAGCTGTTTTCTTGAGGTGTGTTTGGTGAAGTGTTTCGGGATTGGATGTCTTCTCTTCTTGGGCTGGCAGTAGTCATCTTGGGAAAAGTGTGCACTGCAGACCCGATGATCTGCAAGGTGCAGTGTCTGGACAGGAGTGTTAGCATCCAATTGTAGCACAATTAGCCACAACTTCAGCATCTCTACCGTTATAACTCGTTTCGCGGCTGCCGTCTGCATCTGCCTCTCTCAGTACTGAACCAATTTTAAAACGAGTTGTAATCATACACACATACACATGGGGAAATAGGGCCCGGGTTGAAAAATACCGAAGTTATTCTTTAAGTACAGTATAAACTGAAATAATAAGAGCCTTGTGTCAAAACATAGGTTTAAGACTTTTGCTATTTAATTTGAAATTGTTCTTGAATTGTTTATTGAATTGTATTAGGATTCCTAATCAAATCTGTGCTCAGTCAAATGACCTCAAATTAATTTGACACACAGCAAACATTGGGCAAGTGATATTACAGAAGTAGTGGCTGCTGATAGTGATAATAAAACAATCAGAGGTTGCCTTGTGTGGTCTGCTGTGTGCACTCTACATGATAGCTAATCACCTGAGTCAAAGAAGACTTGATACAAATACTTGATACAAATGAAAGATGTTCAGTCAAATTTTTTACTTGAGTTAAAGTACTGGGGTTTCTTTTAAAAACACTTCACAATATTCAAAAGTGTTCTTTTTAATGTCAGTGCATTGTTATATTGTTGCCACAATGCATTTACAGAACTTCGTGGCTCTGAAACAACCCACAGACTGCAATGACTTGTTTCTAGACTATGTAGCTGAGTGTTTATATTTGGACAGTGATGACAGCAGTAATGATAGAACAGAGCAAACATTTAAAACGATATGAGTCGTTCTTCATTTCATAAACGTCAGACATGGGCTTCAGATATAGTCATGGATGCCTTTTGTGAGGAATCATTGGAAATGTTCAAAAAAGCTTTGAACTTTGAAAGCGCAGGAGTAGTCTACTGTGATTGTTTTTTGGGTTTTTTTGTCCCGTTAAGAACACAATGAATGGCCAATCACATTTTTAACTTTTTTAAGTGCAAATTTTCACATGATCTCCGTGGCTAAAGTATAAGAAGCGGGACTAAGTCACTCAAATCGAAAAAGGAACTCTCTGCCAAGCCCAGTGATACCTGCCGCAAGGCTCTACGACCAACGGTTTATGAGGTATAAAAGGGAGTGTGGCTAAAGTGTAGGGGTCGGGTATAAGTCATTAATGGAAAAAGGAATCTGCTGAGTGCAACAAATGGTTCTTAAGTTTGGTCATGTTACATGACTCAATTTAAAAGTTAAGCCCCTTTTGTTATAGGCCACTCCCACTGTCACAGCCCCTTTTTGTCAGTTGACATGAACAGTTAATCAGTTGTTCTCTGGCTCATGACCGAACTTTTGACTAAATCTTGTGTGAGTCTGAATCCATTTGGAAGTTATGTGTTTTTTTGCAGTAGGTAACTCCGATTACCATGCCCCCTTTTTAGCCAAATGGGACAAACACAGACAACTTGACCTCCTCGTACTAGTGCGAAAACTGTGGCTACCAAAGGGTGGGAGATTTTTTTGTGGACTGACCGACCGATGGACTTAAAAGCTACTTCTAAGGCAACATTTAACCTTCATAGAAATGTAGTTGAGTCAAAAGTACAACATGTCTTTCAAATGTACTGAAGTAAAAGTCATAAGTTTTCAAAAATCAAGTGAAGTACAGATAGTGAAAAAAACGTACTTAGGAAGTAAATGTACTTTGTTACTGTTCACCCCTGATACAGACACTATGCACACAATAGGAGTAATAGGGGCTCATAGCTGGTCCACTAGTGGGTTAATTTAGCCGGTGCTGCTTTATTTTCAACTACTTGTACATAACTTAGTTTGTCACTCACTGTATTTTACATTTTATCCAAAGGTTTGCAAATGCCTTCTCCTATTATGGGATCGTCCTGTTGACAACTGAGCTGTTCCAAGCTGGAGATTCATGTGGGTGTAAGTATCAGCTACTCCATGTAGATCAGCTTTGGACATTTGTCATATTGCGTCTTAAATTTGAACAAATACCAAAAAACAGGCTGTCCTTCCTCCTCATAGCGACCCAAGGGGCCAAGATTGAACCGAGCTGTAGCCTAGAATGCAAATATTTGACATCAGCTGACTACAAAGACCTTTTATGGACAACCTTGGCTGAATTCCCAGGTAAAATGTTCCCTATTAGCATTTTCTCAGAGCTCTGGTGTGTAATTGAAGCTGTAAGGTGAAGACCTTCATGATGCTGTTGCCAAGAACAGTGTCCAGCCCAAATACAGGGGGTTTCTCTGTATTTTGTCATTGTTCAACCCTAACAAGAGATAACATGGAAAAGATTTTGTATATAAGTATATTGATAATTATATTCCTCTATAAGTTCAGGTCAGACTCAAAGAGGTGCACATATAAAGCTATCTTTGTATTTAAACTGTATATTTACCTATTAATATTGTTTCAACTTTCTTGAAAAACAGGTTTAAAATCTTTTAAGCTTATTGACATGATCTTAATTGTGTCACCACCCAGGCCTGCAGTACTTAACCTAATGAGTGTGTGATGTAGAAATATTTTGTTAAAGGGAGTGGTTTGGGCTGTACAATTGTTTATTCTCACTGTGTCTTTACACCTCTTGACTGAAGCAATTAAAATGTCATGTTTGTTTCAGGTCTCTTAATTATCGTTCTGGTAGTTGACCGCATTGGCAGGAAGAAGAGCATGGCGCTGTGTTTCTTCATGTTTTCTTTGTGCATTCTGCCCCTGTATGCTTGTATTGGGAGGTAGGTTTGTCTCTGGAACAACAGCAAATATATTAAAGGGATAGTTAAGATTTTTTTTAAGTGGGGTTGTATGAGGCACTTATGCACAGACAGTATATCACCTACAGCAGATGGTGGTTGGCCCGCCCCCAGTGTGGAGAAGCAGCAGAAATACCGGTGTAGGAAGCTAAGAAACCGTGCTGCTGTGAACAGTGTCAGCAATAAAACTCATTTTAGCCACCTAAAAAGAGCCCCAGCTGAACAAAATCATTATCAGCTTAAATGTACACTATATTTAGAATGTTTTCACCGCTTTATTACCTTGCCGTCAGAAAGCCTTTTCAAATGGGAAAGTGACATTATATAAGCCATATATTGCTCTCACCAAAGCCACCAAAGTCCTTTGGCATCTTACCTTGCAGATCACAGCAGTTGCTGGTCTACAGTTGCTCGATTGGTTAGTTTGTTAGGTTAGTGTGTTATTATGTGACTTAAGTGTTGTAAAGGGTTAGTTTGGATTCACCAAAGTCACATAATAACACAAACTAACCAATCAAGGCAGCAGTAGACCAGCAACTCCTGTGTTCTGCGAGGTAAAATTACTGACCTTTCCTCTGGAATTTAGTAGGTTTAGAGAGAACAATATTCGGCTTATAAAACGGTGGTTTCCAATTAGAAAAGGTTGTCTGACAGCAAGTTAAAGCTGTGAAAATATAGTGTAAATTTAAACTGAAACTGATGGTTTCTGTGTTTTTCTGAAAGTTATGGCTACCAATGGCCAGCAGGAAACGCACCATTACCAATAACATTGTTTGAAGCATTTGGGATAATGATAATAATAATAATAATAATAATAATAATAATGTTGCATATTGTAGCTTTAACCTGATGTTTTTATTAGGTGGCTATAATCAGTTTTGCTGCTGACCCTGTCCACAGCAGTACATTGCTTAGCGTTCTACACAGGTACTCCTTCATCTTCTCATGGGGGGGGGGTCGACCGCCATCGGCTGTTATGGATCAATCCCTTCTTAAACCATCCTTTTAAAACATCGCAGCTGATCTCAAACTTTCTGTGTCTGTCTTTTTATTCATGCAGGATAGCCCTTACAATATTCATCTTCATTGCCAGAGCCTTCATCTCTGGTGGATACCAAGTTGCTTTTGTCTACACACCAGAGGTAGCTCTACACACCATTTTACAACTTTAACATTAAACATATTTGGTTATAAATCATTTGAATTGGACAAAATTCTGTCTCCCCTCTCCCATCAGGTGTTCCCTACAGCAAACAGAGCCTTAGCAATGGGGACTTGCAGTGCAATGGCTAGGGTGGGTTCCCTGATTACCCCCTTTGTGGCGCAGGTATGCAGAAGTAACTGTCTCCATCTCAGAAAGTCCCAACAGCTGTCTTCAGATTAGTATGTGTCTCTGCCTGGTTTCTCAGTTTTTGTGTTTTGGTTCTAGGTGATGCTCAGGACATCAGTGAATTTGACACTGTCAATGTACTGTGTCTGTTCTCTGCTGGCCGGCGTTGCATCCTTGGTCTTGCCTATCGAGACGCTGGGCAGGGGTCTGCAGGAGTCCAGCCGTGACCAGGAGGCCAGAGAGCAACCGGCTGCCACAACCAGACAGTCAAACAGAACAGCACACGCATAAAACCAGAGGAACCAGGAGGAATGAAAACATGGAAAAGAAAGGATTTTTTGTCGACTCCCAGGCAGCTACAGATGCCACAGTTGCCTGTTTAACTGTGGATTGAATCGTCTGAGCGATGATGGGTGAAGAGCAACAGGGGACAGTCTCATTACAGGCTGCAAGTGATAATTGAGGGTAGGCCTACTTCCCATGTCTAATGAGAGCGGAAGCACACTTGTGCCTGGACTGGTTTGTTTACCCTCTCTTCCATCTAGGCCATCAGAGGCAACAGAGGGACATTTTGGGAAATGATGATCCACTGTGGTGGCTCTGCTTTGAGCTACACACTTGACCTCAAGAGAGTTAGACATTTATTTTTATAATATTCTGGATGTTAAAAATTACTTATTGTATTTATTTATAAATGATGCCATGAGTCTTTTGCTAAATAAAGTTATTCAATCTGTGTTTTGTCAGTGATTCTCAGTATTGCAATTATTGGTCACTACTTGATTAACCGATAAGTGGACTGTGATAAAATCCAGATATTCTTCTCATGTTGTCTTCCTTGTCTTAAAGGGACAGTTCACCCCCAAATCAAAAATACATATTTTCCTCTTACTTGTAGTACTGTTTATCCATTTGCATTGTTGGGGTGTGAGTTTAGGAGATATCAGATGTCTGCCTCTGTCTAATAATAGAACTAGATGGCACACGGCTTGTGGTGCCCAAAGCGTCAAAATAAATACATTTGAGAAATCTCAGTAGCAATGTCTCTTTCCAGAAGTCATGACCCAGTTACTGAAGATAATCCACAGTTTGTTGTGAGCAGTTTCATGTAGGAACTACAACTGCAACCAACTGAATCCCGCTTGCCTCACCCTCCCCTTCCAAGTGTGTAGGAGAAGCTAGGGTGGGTGCAAAACTTAAAAACGCAAAAGGCCATATCTAGAGACAATGTTTGGTTTGTCCGACAACTGTAAAAGCATGGCGAATCAACATGGCCTCCATGAAAGAGGACTCATGCCCTCTTTATATTGAAACAGCTCACTCATTTTAAAGTAGTAAAAACACAATGATCATTATTTTCAGGTATACACTCATGAAAACATACTTAGGAATATTATATTCCACATCTGCCATATTCTGCCAATAAATCGTCATATATCATACACACTGGATCTTTTAAACTATCTACATGGTTAAATGGCAAATATGTTTTTATTATTTTGGTTTAAGTCCCATTAAAATTATAGTTACTTGAATAACTTTGATTTTAGGGCCAAATAAAACATTTGGTAACATCCCAATGGAATCGAGGAGATTGACTTGCATGTTTTCCTTGATTTTTTAGATAATGAGCAGATTAATAAATTATGATTATAGTAATAGTTAATCTGTGCTGTACATTATGTCAACCTTGATGCGTTTCGTAACAGGAGCAGAACATTATTTCATCCACATTTGTATTTGGGAGTTCCTAGTCTGGCCAGTCACCTTGACAACATTGGCCCAATGACAGCGCGCACGCGAACTAGGCCAGCCAATCAGAGGCATCCGGCAAAGCTGCATGTCATTTCTGCCCCGCTTGCAACCTGCACCGTGTTTTGTTTGTCTGTCTGCGCACCAGGGATGAAATCTCGGGCTCTGCTGCTCCTCTGGCTCGGTACAAACGGAGGAAACCTCTCCTGACTTCCCGCTCATGAGGACTCCGGTCACCGCGGAGGACGCTCGGAGCAGGACCGAAAGGGAGCACCGTCGGCGGGGCTCTGGAGTCAGGTGCTGCTGCTGCTGGATGAGAGTCTGACTAGGCATTTTCTCCCCGGTGACAGAGACAATCTCAGCCGCGCATCTTCCCACATCCTCCTCCTCTCCCTCCTCCTCTCCTTCTCTGCTGCCCTCCAAGGCTGCAGCCCACCGACCATGGCCCTGGTGACTCTGCAGCGCTCTCCCACCCCCAGTGCAGCATCCTCGGCCAGCACGACCAACAGCAGTGCGGGGGAGGTAAGTGGAAAAGCGGGGGTTTGGTCTTTGTGTACGCGGGGTGAGGGAACGCCGTGAATGCGCTTCCAGGAGCTCCTGTCACTACAGTCTGTGTAATATCCCTGCATGAAGGGCTATAACCTTTCTTCCCTCACCGCTGCGTCTGTTATAAACTTGATGTATTGTTGCATTGTTAGCAGCAGAGAGTTGTTTGTGGCTGCTGTGGCAGCGGATTTGTAAACAAAATCCTGCAGCGGGGGAGGGGGAGGCTGCTGGCTTTAGCTGTCAGAACAAAGTGCTCATTTTGCTGCTGCACAAACATTTGCTGCGTTGCACTCAGGTTGTCCTCCCTCCTTCTTATTGGGCTTTTATTTTGTAGTAATGCAGCCTCAGTATTGGGGAGGAGACTTTAAAGGGGAATGACATCAAATTTTAGATTTTATGCTGAGTGTGTCGCCCAGGATAGTTCAGTCAAGTGTTCACGAACTTGCAGAAATCAAAGGAAAACACCTAATGAATGATGTCACTGGGGTACCCTGTACCTGGCCTATTCAATGACTCTTTTAGACCGGCAAGATTTGAAAAAGTGAAGTCTTAAGGGGCCGGACATTGACATTTCATATGTGTGACCTGTAAAGTTAGAAATCTAAATGTATAAATCAGTGCACCTTAGTTTTCACAATTGGAAAAGGAACATTGTGTACAAAAGCACAGAAAAAACAACCTAGATTAGAAGTAGCTTGTTATTTTAATAATCACAATGTTGCATTTATTATCTTTTTCATTCAGTCTGACTCTCTTAAATTCCCTCTGCTCAAACAGCCTGAGTTAAAATTTCTTAAAATCAGGACCTGGCCACCTGGCTGACACAGAGCGAGTAAAAAAAAATGCAATACTAATAAATCAGGCGATGTACTTTATATAGAATATAATATACAGAATATAAAATATATACAGAAACACAGATATTTTGCCACAAAAAAATATAAAAAAATCAACAATGCAATGTCACAGTGGATATCACCATAGCCCGTTACAGTATTGAGACATGTTTTATCGTGATATTGCAAAATTCAGTGTATCACTTCATCCCTATCGGTCTGTATTCAATATTTTACATCAGAATAAATTTCTAGTCTTAGAAAAGTTCAGCTGCTGATGATGAGCAGTAACATTGACTTTGTGGAGTTTGAGGCTGTGAAGCAGACACATTATATCCCATTTGCAAAATGAAATCTTTGCAGCAAACAAAGTCAAAGATTCAAATATGGAGCACTGCCAGATTAGACATCCCAGTGAAATCATAACATCACGGTTAGTGCTCCAGTTTCTAGTTTGAGGAAAGTGGATTATGAGCTCTGAAGTAGGCTGAGTGAAAAACATAAGCAGTGACATTCTCCCTCTGATGATAACTTGGGTTTTTTTTAATATCACTTTCTGCATCACAGCTCGCTGTTCTGCAAAAGTCAGCCAAGTAGGAATGAACAGTGGATGGGTGCTATGTTTAGGTGTGTTTTTGCTGGAATTAGGTGTCCTAATGATTCAACCGATGGCTCTATAGTGCGTTCACAGCAGATGAGATCACAGCACTGACAAGAGAGGGCCAGCAGTTGGCGCTGGCACGCTTTAGTCCAGTTCCATGGTCCTCAAAATCCATTGGCACTACTGTTCCCTCCCCATGTCTTAAAGATTAAACACATCAAGGTTCAGTCCATCCCTGAATGTGTCACACACAAATCTTTTTGTGCCACAGTAATGCCCGAGTATCTTGTTCTTAGTGAATGTTGGCCTCCAGATGACCCAAACAGCAGTTACATGTGCACAGTGCAGTCGTCTCTGTTCACTAATCCAGTCTCAGTCCCATTCATTCATTCATTCAACCTTTATTTAATCTCAAGGAATCATTGAGGGAATGCACTCATTTACAATGATGTCGAGAGTTCAAGTTAAAACAGAATAAATACAACAAAAATATATCAGAGCACATCTCTTGTTCTGTTTAGTTCTGCAGCTCTAAATATTATATTCGTGAAGATGTGTGTTTTTTTTTTATGAATAGACATCCCAGGAAAGTTTAAAATCCTTGACATTGGTTTGACACTGAAGGACAAACACTGCTGTGACACAACTGCAATACTGATACAGTCGTTGTATTCTCTGCCTCGTTTCTGTCTTTCAGGATTTTGGAAGTGATGATGACCGGAAAAATAATCAGAGGTAAGACCTGTTTCTTTTTTTTTTTTTTTTTTTAAAAGGCAGTCATTTGAAAAATTGTAGAGACAGAGATGATTTGCAGATGTTATGTATTTCTGACAGGAATGTGTTTTTGTGGTCAGTGGGCCGTCTGACCCTGGATTAGTCCACTCTGTAGTCGCAACAAGGGGGAATAAAAACACACCGTCATGTCTCAAGCTATTTTCAGTCTACAATTTTATTTGAGATGGTACTAACTAGGGGTCAAACGATATAGTTTTTTCTTTGGTTGTTCCGATATCGATATTAGTATCAGAAAAAGCTTCCGTTACTGCCTAAAATGCGGCATCTTGTATCTGCAAGTCTGTGGACTGATTTGATACCATGTACTGTATTAACCCAGAAACAGGACCCTGATACTTCCCAGCAGTGTCTTGCTCCCAAAATTTTAAGCTCAGTGGTGGAGGGAAATACCTGCTTTATATTGGCATCAGATTGGAGTTGTAAAGTCTGCGTTATTGTAGTTCTTGTATTGCTTGTGATCTGACCTGGACTGAACTGTTTTGAGGTTGTGAGGGAAACAACATGGAGTCTTTACCAATCAGATTGAACTCAGAGATTTTTGTTAATGCACTGGCATCGGCTCAGTACTCGGTGTCAGCCAATACGGAAAGTTCAGGTAAAGGAATTGTTATCAGGAAGCAAAAATGGTATTGGAACGTCTCTAGTTTTTTCAGATCCGACTCAGATTATTAGTAATCAAGGAAACCAGTAATCAACTGATACACATTTGCAGTAGAAATGAAAATCTTGGTGTCAAAATTTAGAACAACAAACTCCAACACAAGTGTCTTTTAGCAGATGTGTATTTAAAACAGAAGTATTCAACATTATCTTTTTTTTTTTGAAGTGCAGAGGGCTGCCAACAAGTTCTTTGAAAAATCTAATGAATAAAAGAAAGCAAAAATGTTTCCTTGAGTCTTATAGCATAAAGAATTATGACTGCAGGCAGAGAAAGGCGGCCGTATCAGAGCCAAAGTTGCACATTTTTAAATTTATTTTTCCCAATGGCTGCTGGATTTAAGAAAAAACACTGATTCAAATAATTGTAAAAATGCTGAATATCAGATCCGATAATGGCTGGTAATTGGTCAACTGCCAGCAAGAAACAACTCTTCAACATTTTAATAAGTCCAAATAAGATTAACATCTTAACAACACGGTTTATTCTCCAAGTGAACAGTTAAAGCAAAAACAACTAATGTTCAGATAAACTTTTTTTTTTAAGTTCCTTTTTATTTTTCAACATTTACCTTCAATTGTTTGTAAAACACTTTGTGAGACTTCTTTACAAAAGTGTTACATGAAAGCTGTAAGTAAACAGCACAGATGAATTGAAAAGATTAGATTAGTCGGATTAGAATAGATTATCAGTTTATAAGTACTGGTTGATTCTCTTGTATGTATTATCTACTTTTTTTTAATATGGTTTAAAGTTACAGGGACGCTGCACAGTAATAAACATTTCTGTAAATGGCCACTTTAGCCATGGTGGTTTATTTTCAACTTTAGTTCCTTGACAGTGACAAGGACACATAAAATACATTAAAACAGGAACAGTGATACTATACACACAGCAGAGCACGCTTCATCACATAACAACACATAAAATGCTTTAAAACAAAGACAACAAAACATAAAATGTAAAACAAAGAGAGGTTTGTGCCTGGCAAGTCACAGACTGTATGACAAATGTGACATGATCATAGCATTGAAATATTGTGTTGCTGCGTTTGTGATATGACAGAAAGTTGTGAAGTTGAGGCGCTGGGAGGAAGTGGCTATGCTATTTAAAAAAAAAAAAAAAACACTACACAACAGTGTCGTGAAAGTTCCTGTGACCACCATTGTTGCACAGTCTAGAATTGCCCCCTGGTTTCTATCATCTATTTGTATCTGATCTGTTTGACCCTTTTTCACTGTGAGCACCAACTGGAAGACGTGCTGCCCTGGTTTGACTCTGCTGACTCGTCTGGGTTGCCCACTCGAAGGTGTGTCTTGATACAGGCTTGTCTTAAGTCAAGTGACAGTAAAACGCTGATTAACCACGCGCCATTTCCAATAAATTCTTCACAATAAAGGTCCCTTGATATTTTGTCATCTAAAAGCTTTTCTTATGAAGCTGCAAAATCAGGAATGTTAGATTTTCACCAGCAGTAACTTGACACAACTCCTATTCTAAAACGGTGAAATACAGCAGATACAGAGAACAAACAGCGACACAGGAGAGAAACTAAACTTAAAACCACAGAGATTCACACACAGGAATACAAGAAGCTTCAAAAGTACTGAGAGCTGAACACAGACACTTTTAAAAGCATCTCGTCCTCTGGGCTCCTGCTCACACATGAATTGAGTCTCGGCTCTCTGGCACATATAAAAAAAAAAATCAAGGAAAAGGCTCAATTTTCTTTGTGATTGCTTGCCAGAAAAGAAGGAATGGATATGACACCAGCGCCTTTCTTAAAAGTTCCGAGCTTTTCAACTCAAAACGCTCGAAGCAGCCGCACTAAAAAAGCAGCGCAATCGGGGAAAAAGATTACAAGCACAGTGCCTTTTCTCCAGGCGGCCACAGATGCTCTTTCCTCATTGGGAACAACTGAAAAAAAAAGCTACGTGGCTGCGAGCCCTTATCATCAGCGAGCACCGGACAGGAAGTTATTAAGCGTGGGTCATCACAACCAGGAGCTTGCGTGCAGCTTGCTGTTTGGTTATTGCATGCTGATAAATGAGGGTATCATCAGCATACATTTGAATCTCAGCCTGTTGGCATACAGGTTGTGCTTGTGCCAAAAGCTTGTTGCACAATTGACTATATAATGGATGTAATGGTTCTATAATTGGAACAAGAGTTTGAACAGCACACGAGTTTGGCTACGACAGTGTGCAGTGAATTACGCTATCAAAGAAGCGTGCTGACTTGATTACAACTGTACTAAAAACCGTTTTGGCAGGCACTGAGCTGCTTGTCTTGTCCTTTGGTGATGATTCGGTGATGTGAGTGAATGTGGCTCTCCTTCAGTATCAGATTGCAGTTTATTTTCTCTAGTGGTGCTTCATTTCTCACTGTTGTCGAGGCGAAAAAAAACTTAAATGTTTCCTCTACTCAGTTACATAACAGAGAGAACAAAATCTGTTGTTCCTGCTCCGTCACAAGGCTTTTCTTTGATCAGCCCGACGTCACAAGAAGTCATGATTTGTGTGAGCAAAGCTTTGGCACAGACTCTGTCTTTGTGCTCACTGTGTGTGTGTCGGTGCGTGTGGGTGGGTCATTCACAGTTGAAACAGTCTTGTCATGTCTAAATGAGTAACATGTTTTTTTGTGGCTCAGTAATTCATCAGCGTGGAGTCTTAATTTAGGATTCTGCATGTCAGACTTGAGATTGACGCCAAGTAACATTTCCACCGCCTCCCAGTGCCTGCATGAATGATGGTATTGTGGCAGAGTGTTGCATAGGGAGAGCTGATTGCCGCTGTGAAGAGGAGATAGGGAGCAGAGACTGGGAGGACAGGGCAGCACAGTCGGAGAGACTTCAGGGCTGAGATGGAAAGAAAGCTGCAGGAGGAAGAGAGGAACAACTTGCCAGAGCAGGACAACATCGAGGAGAAAGTGAAATAAGTGGCTGCAGTCCCCTGACCGTGGACAGGAATACGCAGGTGTAGAAGATGGATGAAGGATGTTAGAGGAGACCAAATTGGAGAGTTTTTTTCTAAGGAGGCTGTAAATAGTCCACTGCCAACTCGCAGGATGCATCTGGTAGTGAAACCTTCACACAAAGCCATGTTCACTGTGCTGCCTCACTTTGTGGAGAAAGCTGCTCTGACTCAGAGGGAGATCTGTCGCATGTAAGTTCTCACAGCGGCACACAAAGAAAGTTGATAAAAGATTTGATATTAGACAGTTAATGCTTAATTCTGATAAGTTCGAACTATGTTAACTTTATATTTCAATCATCTGACTTGGCATTGTAAAGACTTTGAAGTTTTTGCTGTGAAAATCAACAAACCTGTCTCAATTGTAGCATAAATGTGTTTAAGGAGACTTATTATTTCAAGCATTACAATTATTATCAAGCGTCGTCTCTAAATCTTATGGCCTTTGCTCATGGACGGATTAAGACAACGGGCTGCTGGGCACAGACCACCTCTCCTTTATAGGTGCACACCTAAATGTTGTGTCTCTTTGAATTTGTTTTGCCTCTCTTCATGGTAATTTTTGTGTCCCTTTGTAGGTGTTTTGTCTCTGATAGTTTGATGTCCCTTTGCAGTTGTTTTATGTCTCTTAATAGCAGTTTTGTGTCCCTTTGCAGCTGTTTTGTCTCTCTTTGTGGTCATTTTGTGTCCCCATGTAATTGTTATGTATCCTTTGTTGTTTTTTCTCTGTTTATATATTTTGTGTCCATTGTGGTTGTTTTGTGTCTCCTCATGGTAGTTCTGTGTCCTTTGTAGTTGTCTTATGTCTCATCGTGGTAGTTTTGTGTCTCATCACAGTTGTTTCTTGTCTCTTTGTGGTAGATGTATTTCTCTTTGTGTCACCTTGTAGATGTTTTTTGTCTCTTTGTAGTGGTGTATGGTTGACTCTAGTACAGAAATGTTAACAGTCACTTCAAACAGATACTCTGGCAGAGGGGCCCTCGGTCACCTTGGGCCCCTGAGCCTGTGCCCAGTAGGCCTGTTCAGTAATCCATCCATGCTTCTACTTAAATTTGAAGAGGAATAATGATACCACATAGCAGTGGAGCTGAAACAAAAGGCTTTGTGATGGTCCCACTCAGTCATACCAGGCTTCTGTGTGTGTGTGTGTGTGTGTGTGGTGTTGGTTGGTTTAGAGGTTAAACAAAGCTGCAGCTGTTCTGCGTGAGAAAAGATGCTAGAGCTCTCCTCCTGCTTGCTGCAGCCTTCATAACAAAGTCATGACCCAGAGACACTGCGTCCAACACAGACTAGACAGGAGAGAGAAGCTTGAGAGCCCGAGCACATGCGGGTAGTCATGGTGTAACGCACGATTCACCACAGGTCAGCCAGTATACAATCAAGCAGAGTCTGTAAATCATGCTGTAAAAACACAGAGCTGTAAAAGTCACTGCATCAGGACTCTGCTGACTTTCAGTCTCTGATGAGCCTCCTGTCCTGCTCAATGAACCAATGAGGACTTAATAAGTATTCACCCTACAGCTGGCTGCTCACTGTACATACAGTATCCTGACTGCAGCCATTTCATGTTCCTGTCTCTCAATGGTTCAGCGCAATTCTTGATCAGTTTGTGATTTAAAGCATGATTTTCTCTAGCTTGGACATGATGATTTGTTTGCAACACCATGGAGAAAGTAGGTCATGTCAATGAAAGGAAATATATTACAAAGTTACAAAATCCTTTGGTGGCCACACCTTTTGCCCTAAGACGCTGAAATTTGGCATCAAGATCAAGTGTGTGTGTGTGTGTGAGGGTGTTCATTTTTGTTCATGTCAGTTGACTAAATTGGCATGATAATGGGAGTGGGCTGTTGCACAAAAAGGTGCATAACTTCTCAACTTCTCTTTGAACTCAATATGACCAAACCTTGTAGAAAGACACACACAGACGTACACACGACCACAAAATTTCTGCCAAAAAATGACAGAAATTTGCCATGGAGGTCGAGTGTGTGAATGCATGAACACATGGATGCATACGTGGTCACAGCTGTTGCAAATTTGTGCTTGTTTTATTAAGCAGGTCACATACTGATAACAGTGATTCAGCTTCCCACCCAATTATAAAGCCAAAGAATGTGTTTATACAAGTGTCCACTTTATGTTCAGTCAGTAAGTGAAAAATGTAAGAACAGAAATAAGAACAAACTAAACTCTTTAAGGGAGAAAAAGAGCCTAAATAATCTCATCATGTAAACCTACCCCACCCAAACCCTTTGCAAATTTTTATGATGATGTGAACTGACACAAAAGTGTAAAATGTAGAGTGACTTCTCTTTTCAAGTGGTTGAAAAGAGATCTGATAACATCGTAATGATTGGGACCATAGTTTTCTTCTAATATGTTAGAACAAATTTTTGGAAGGGTAATGTTTTATTTTGAAATAGGAGTCTGTGTAGCATTTTAACTTGTATTTAACAGTGTCCAGTCTTGTTTGAGGTTGTGTCTTGTGTGTTGGAGTCATTCCCTTCTTCTTCCCATTTCAGCTTAAAGCAAACATAAGATGGGTAGTGAAGTTGTGGAAGGGGTCAGTGGTGTAAGGCATGCATGGATGAGTGGAGTTATGTGTGAGTGGTGTTTAAGGTGGATTTAAAAAAAGGTAAAACTAATGGGTTGTGGAGAACATGACGATGATGTTGAGACCAAACATTCTCCTTTGAAAAGAGAGAGTAGAAACAATAGAATGATATGACTTGGTGAAAATGGATGCTCAACATTTTAGGCTTAAGGTGAGGCTTTCCTGGCCTCACTTGTGTTTTATTCTGGGGTTAGAAAGAAGGAGTTATGGTTAAAGTGGTAAAAACCTGGTATGAAGGTGTAAAGCAGAGTGCAGTTAGAGTACTACACTGCACTGTAAAAAAAAAAAAAAAAAGCACATCTTTGATGGCATTTGTCAGCCCTGAATTTATTTTCCACTTTTTCTTTTTCCAGCCTCAGTGAGAGCTTCTTCATGGTCAAAGGAGCCGCCCTCTTCCTCCAGCAGGGCGGCAGTGCACAAGGACCAAAGACCCCAACCCACCACAAACATGCAGGTAGGAACAAACATTCACACACACACACACAAACACACACTCACACACACACATATACAGAAGAAGCTTTGTTTCTTGTTCTTTTTTTGCCCATGTCCTCCGCACAAACAAGCTCCAGACAAAAGGAAAAATTGTATTTGCTGAGGAGGCTTTTCTCTCTGTGGGTTTGTCTGTGTTTATTCTAAACTGTGTTAGGAACAGTTTCGTAGTCGGGTCTGACCTGAACTGACCTGCAGCTGAACTGGAGGAGCAAAACGGCAAATCATTTCAAACAAGATCAAGTCTCAGGCGGTTTGCTTAAAGCTCATTCAAAGAAATATACAGACTGTATCTGTTCTTTAGATATTTGAATACTGGGCACCTGATGTGAGGATGATAATCTAACTTTAAACAAAGCTGTGAAAATGAAACACAAGTGTCACAATTATTTACAAAAAAAAAGTACATACATTTTGCTTAAATACTTACATTTTCAGTGCAGGACTTTTACTTGTCAGAGAATATTTTTACAGCACTGGTTCCAACAGATTTAGTGTTATTGTACAATCATCCTCCTGCTGCTGCTGCTGCACATCAAAGTGATGTTAAAATGTGGCACAATCTAAAAATAACAATGTTCTCTAAGTGTTTTAACATCCATCAATGGGTTTCTTTTATAGACACTCAAAGTTTCTAATCTGACGTTCATGTTGAGTCTGAAGTCATTTGAGGACAAATGTGGGACCAGTCAGACGTCAGTTTGCATGTGACTCTGGTGTTACTCACTAACATCATCTTAGCTTAGCACAGCTGGACAGTAGCAGGGTTCAGATTTGTCTTCATTGAGGGAAATCTGCACACATATTTCCACCCGCCGAAACAGAACCAACAATGAATGAACAATAGAAGAAGCTGAATGATCGGTTTGTAGCTGACCTTTAGTTTTTTTGTAAGATATTCCAGAAAGACTTTTTTTTGTTGTTCGTGCCAATAAAACTATTTGAAATGAATTCAGTTGAAATTGAAATTCTATCAGTGATTAAAGAATGCATTATTTGTGCATCATTATCTGTGTATGTTCAGTCTGAACTTGGTAGCAATTTTCAGCATATTAAAGGCAGTTTTAGTTCTTTACTGCAGCACCTTTTGCTTTTGCCAATGCTGTGGTGGCAGGAAGTCCTTTTCTCAACCTCAGTCCTAATCAGTCTCAACGTGTGTTTCACTTTCAGGCGATTTACCTCAACACCTGCAGGTCATGTTTAAGATCCTCCGCTCTGAAGATCGCATTAAGCTGGTCAGTAGAATACTAATACACACACTTCATCACTCTGTTTTTTTTTGTATTTGAACAGTCACTTTTAGGTATGAGCTATTTAAGTATATAGTAGGTTTTTTGTATTATCCTTGGGCCTGTTGTATAACACTTAAGTCTTAATTTCTCCTTAGCTGAGGAATTTACTTAAGAGTGGTGCATAAAGTCCCTTGAAAGGTTTTCCTGCATGGAGACTGTTTGTTTGCTTGCACTGGCACTTGCAATACCTGTTATCTCCTCCATTCAGGAGGCCCAAAAAATGGCTTGTCTGTTCTGACCAAAAAATATATACCACTGATTGCAGGAAGTAATCCAACAAAACTGGTTAGAATAACTAGAAGTTAACGTACAGCTTATGCTGACCTCTTCTTTTAACAGGTTATTTATTTATTGTTTATTTAATTACACATTAAGGTATTTAAAGCTATTGATACAAATTTATAAATTAGACTGCTACGGTAAGTTTAGGTAGGAGGTTAAAACAGAGTTAGAGGTACCTTCAGTTTTTTTTTTCCTTATTTTGATTGCTAAGTTCTTTTGTGAAACAGTTTAACTTCAAGGGATTCCTCAAGTATAAGACCAAGATAAGGAGAAAACATTAAACACTTCAGTGAACATTTTAAGGAAACCTAAGGGTTTTTTCTGCAGTGAATTTTATTTTAAGAAAATCTCAACTCAAGGTGTTTTGGGCAACCAGCCCCTTAATTCCATTCAATATATACCGACTTACAGACAATACAAGTGTTGATTCTTTTACATCAAAACTGTTTTTAAAAAGCTGTTTGATTCCCGGTTTTTGGGTTAACATGCAGTCACATACATTTCCGTACATTAATTATATGACGACACAAGTGAATACTGGATACTTTCTTCCTAAATTAATGTTCATGCATTCTCTCCTTTTGTTCCATAGGCTGTCCGGTTAGAGAGCGGCTGGTCAGAGCGGGTGCGCTACATGGTCGTTATCTACACTAACGGCCATCAAGATACAGAGGAGAACATCGTCCTGGGAATGGACTTCACAGACAAGGACAGGTAATTCATCTTTCTGCAGCTTAACAATCAGTGCAGTTTAATATGAGTATTAGATTTGTTAAAATGTTGCTCTTGAATCTTTGTGATCCACAGTAAAGATTGCTCTATTGGGATGGTGCTGCCACTGTGGAGTGATACCAACATACATTTAGATGGAGACGGGTAAGTTTCAGCTTGTCCTTTTATAAAAGATGGAATAATTAGTATTTAACAATTGTTATACTATGCTTATATTTCATATTTTAGTATTATTGTCATGTTTTATATTACTGCATATTTACTGGATAACCTGCTGCTGTAACATAACAATTTCTCAGTTTGGGATCCATCCATCCATCCTCTCCTCTCTGCTCATATTCAGCTGTGCGTGTTGGTTGCTCTCTGCCGTTTAGGTTTTACTGCCCCCCAGTGGCAGAGGAGTGGATTACATTCATTTTTCTGTGTGTGTGAGAGCCGTTCTTGCTGACCTGTTAACATTGTCCCTATCTCTGTGTGCTGGAGGAATGTTCCACTGCTCGGTGTCCTGAATAGTCCCATGAACGAGCCGTGTCCAGTCTGTGTTTACATCCCCCAGATCACTCTTCGTCTCCATCCACACTCAAACTGATCTTCCCTCTCCTCCTCTTCCTCTTCCTCACCAGAGGCTTCAGTGTGAACACAGCAGGGCGGTCACATGTCTTCAAGCCTGTATCTGTGCAGGCCATGTGGTGAGTGGATCCTTCATGTTTACCAGGGATTACTGTTGTGTTGTGTTTGTGGTGTGTGCACATGGAAGAAAACACATTGTCCATGTTGGATAAATGTTGTCTTAGACTCTCACATTAGGTAGATCCAAACAGTTTATTTTTAGAGTATGTGTACCAGACCTCAAGGCATGTTGTTCAAGTTAATTTGACTTTTGTATTGACCATATACCCATATAGATACCTCCTTTATGTTTATGTTCAGTGTGAAGATGGAGTATGCCTGGTTAGCTCAATTATGAGATCAAGTAGCAGTTCCACAAAAAGGTAATATATTACTTGGGCAGCAGTGGATGTCTTTTTTATACTCAAAGCTTCTGTTGAGGTTTTTGAATGAAGCTTCGAATGTCTGTCGTCATATTTTATGACAGCATCACCCCTCAAAACAATAAATCCTCAATTTAAATAAAGAGATTCATTGGAATAAATTCTTCTTCTTTATTAATTAAATCAACTTTAATTAACCTGTCAGGTTGATCAACATAATTATGGTGATTTATGGTGATGTTGGACTGCTGCTAGACCAGCACATTAATACAGGTGTGGGTCTCCCTTTGTGTACCACAAGCAGGATAGGAAAAGTTTTGAAACATATCAAAATAGTTGCTGTCTAATTCTATTTCCATCAGCTAATCATTGCAGCTCTTCTCTGGAGTTACTGGAAATGTTTGGATCACACAAGTTGGAAGCAATCCTCCACAGCTATCCCTGGAATCTAATTCTACAAATAGTCTAGTACTAATAATATAAGTATAGATTCATCTTTATCTGCAACTGTGCAGAAATATAACGTTTAAACATAATAAAACAGACATCAATTCTTGATTTAGAATTTGAATGTCATAACTCACCTCCTCCTCCTGTTATGCCTAGTGTTAACATTTTTCTTAATAAACATACCTATAAATAGGCCTGGGTGATATAGCTGAAAAGTCTATCATGATAGTGAAGTTTTATCAATCATGTAGCTTGTGACTGATGACATGTTGTGTACTTTGAAGGATGGAAGCAGCCGAAGTGATAAAATAAGTTTGCTGTATTACCCGTCTTAGTCAGGAAGGTATTCCTGTAGTTTACACACAATGGTGCT
This sequence comes from Lutjanus argentimaculatus, assembly GCA_034769285.1. NCBI lineage: Eukaryota > Metazoa > Chordata > Actinopteri > Lutjaniformes > Lutjanidae > Lutjanus > Lutjanus argentimaculatus. The sequence continues at coordinate 366,227 of JAWZSL010000021.1, read as the reverse complement.
CTGATAGTTGATAGTTGATAGTCTCCTCAGCAATGTTTTCCAGCTCACACCGTGGCTGGCTACTTTCAGTGCCATGGGGGGAGTGGCCCTCCAAATGTTTGAGCCCCTAACCCTGATAGTTACTGACTTAACCCAACCCAAAAAATGTACGAGCTGACCTGCACTTTTGTATCCCCACACATTTTGCAAGCTGTTGTCTCACGTGTAACTCCATGCTGTTCACGTCAATAGGGCAACTGAAAACACACCTGTAATATGACTGGCTGTTTGAGTGTCACTCGTAGCTTGCTCCATTATCAAGGGATATGAGGCTGTTTATGAGCCAGGGTGTTTTCATTTCATCCTTTCATGCCGGTTTGCATTTAATGCATGTAAGTGAAACTATGAAGCATTTTATCAAACTATTTCTTATTGCTCTTGATGACGTCTCTATCGCCGAAAGATATCGCTTTATCGTCTAGGCCTACGTATAGACAAAAAATGTCATCAGTTATCAGACATTCCAATCATTTCCACATAAAAAGGCACACATGGCACAATGAGATGTCAAATGTCACATTACTGTTTGGAACTGATATTTCAGCCACATTTAAATATGAGGGTTAGAGACTATTATGATTTCTTTATAGTGGAAATTTTGGACTTCATGAATATGTTGATTACAACATAATAAATGTCTTTAGACTAGCTGTCCATCATTGGAGAGGTTTAATTGTGCAGGCAATTCCCCTGTCTTTGTTTGAGTTCTCTTTATCCTGTAGACATCCAGCAATTTAAAATGATAAAAAATGTTTATTTTCTTGGTTTGGTGAACAACTATAGAACATTTGGGCATACTTTTCACTATGATCGTCACTGTGAGGACTCCTCTGGACTAGTAGGACCTCTCTCTACTACTGTCACCACTGTTAGTTCAAAGACGTAACTGTCTTGCTCTGTCCACATAGAGCCACCTGCTGGTCATTTATCAGAACTACCAATGAACAAGTCTATTTTTGACCCTGCTCCTTCCACCTCACATCCATCTTTTTGATGGTAAAGCCTTCTTTGCTATGTGTGTCTGCAGGTCTGCCCTGCAGGTCCTCCACAAGGCATGCGAGGTGTCACGCAGGTTCAACTACTTCCCAGGAGGCATTGCTCTCACATGGATGGCTTTCTATGAGAGCTGCATCACCTCAGAGCAAAGCTGCGTCAATGAGTGGAACGCTATGACCGACCTGGAGACCACTCGGCCCGACTCACCCACCATGTTTGTCGACCGGTGAGACTCTACAGGCTGCTTCCTATAACATAAGAGAGCAAATTAAAGTGTAATATAACATGTAGGAAAACCAGGCTGTGATGTTTTGAGGTATTCACAACACACACACCAGCAGTATCACTGTCACATGGCCAAACAGAGTTCTAACATGCCTGGTGTGTGTACGTCCTCAGTCATGGAATGGATTTCAAAGCACTGAACACCAGCTGTTGTCTTTTTGTTACCATCCTTTGTTTTCAGCTGTGAGAACATGTTACAGTGTTATGCTAATTTTCATTCAGACGGCAGCACTGACGTATTGACTCATTCTGTGCAGGCCGACGGAACGAGAGAGAACAGAGTGTCTCATTAAAGCCAAGCTACGCAACATCATGACGTTTCAAGACCTGGAGAACATCACCTCGAAGGAGGTATGAGACAAATCAACACCTCAACCAAAGAAAAACACACCTCAGTTTTTAGGAATACTTGTTAAATGAATTATTTCAGGTAGTTTGGCACACAAGCATTCCACAGAAATTATTCAAAGTCACAGTGGCATTTTCCATAAGGATGGGAAACACCAGAGGCTCTACTATCAAATAAAAACAGTAAATTGTGGTATATTGCAATTTCTTATCTTTTGTCACCTGCAAATTATGTCCCCAGTGGAAAGCTTTGGCAAAATCTGGTTTATCTGATAAAATTAAGTTCTAGTCTGTTAAACTTACTTTACTTCTTTTTTTATTGCCGCAAAATGAGATTTTTAGGCAGACTGACCAACAGTGTCATAAAAATCTACCCGTCTGAGAAAAAAAATAATAGAAAAAGAAATTAGCACTATCTAGTGGACAGCACAAGCAATTGATATTATTATTCTAGTGCCAAAAAGTTTAATATGTAATTGTAATGTTATGATAAATGATCGATACTTGGCATCCATGTATCGATATAATGCAGAAATATGGCAATACTGTGTTGTATCGATTTTTGTCCCCAATGAGGAAAAAGTTCAAAACAAAAGTATTTTTGTACCTATTGTGTGAAATACACTGTGAAACTTTGTGTAGTCAGTAGAACTAGGGAGTTGAGGTTCATTGTGCAATAGAGACACCAATGATTGCGAAAATGATTTTCTGTATATTGCTGTTGTTTTAGGACAGTAAATAGTCCTGTTTTGTCCTCGTCCTCAGATCCGTAACGAACTGGAGCAGCATATGAGCTGTAACCTCAAAGAGTACAAAGAGTTCATCGACAACGAGATGCTTCTCATCCTGGGTCAGATGGACAAGGCCACACTTATCTTTGACCACGTGTACTTGGTGAGAACTGTTTTGTGTTTTTTTGTAACCCTTTTTACCTTTCGCTCCTTTAGAATAGTTTCCTCTTTTTTCCTCTAGGCTGACACCCAAATTGCTTAATTTATTTAACTTACTTTTTTATTTAACAGTAATTTGTAGCATAAGCACTCTGTATGTTTGCCTCTGTAGGGCTCTGAGTGGAACGCTTCCAACCTGGAAGAACTACGTGACTGCGGGTGAGCTGATAGCTTAACACGAACATACTTTTTTCTTAATTTAATTCTAAATCTTTCATTCTTATACAGGATTGCATAAAAGCTATTAGCTAGCTACTATAAAATGTCAGGAAAAAGAGAAAAATATTCATCCCAGTTTTCAAAAGAAATATATTCATGGAAAAATATTCAAGAGAATGAAAACAGCAGTGTTTACCATTTTTGTATGAAAAATTATGAAGTATTAATCGATAGCCAAAATAGGTGGCACTAATACGTTAGTCAATTAATGGAGCTCTAAAAGCTATAGTGTGTATTTTTACCTGAAAGTTGCTGTTATCTATAAATAAGCTATATTTATCTCCCCTGTTAACTTTAGTTATGTTTGGATAATTTGTCTTTGTGTGAAGAAGTAACCTGCATTGAAAGGTGTTAGTCATAAAGAGAGTTCACATGTAAATGTTGGCAGTGGCATTGTGCTGTGTGCGTTACATCAGGCAAGGAACTGGATCTGCACACCGTGATAACACCCATAAGGATAATAAAAGCAGTTTCGATCTTACATTTCATGATTTGGCAGGCAAATAATACAGTTATATCAAGTAAACCTGTTAAAAATACAGTCAGGTCTCTTTTTGGTAATTTAATCAGTACAGCAGGGTTGTTTGGCTGATTTGAAACGGATTTATTTTATTTTCACGTGTTGATTAATAGTTCAACTATTAAGCAGTGGAGGAAACACTAACATTTTTTTGTTTTGGTTGCAGAGTTGGTTACATCCTGAATGTTACCAGAGAGATTGACAACTTCTTCCCAGGGTTGTTTTCTTATCATAACGTCCGTGTGTATGATGAGGAGGCCACTGACCTGCTGGCCCACTGGAACGACACCTACAACTTCATTGTCAAAGCCAAGTAAGAATCCACATGTGAAAACAAACCAGAGAGGTGGGATGAGACTGTAATGCAGAATGCGAGGGAGAAAATATACAGATTATAAACTGTAACACCCGGCTGTTATCCAAGGAACAACAATCAACAGAACTGTGCTCCCACAGCGCATTGGTATTAAAAGATGGAGTCTTTAGTCATCACAGTTTGCTTAATGTGAGCCAATCACATTAAGCATTCTCCCTGAGTACTGGGGCCGTGATCACACAGGACACATTTTTCTCCCACCCAAATGCAAGACAGCTGTGAGTTGTGCCAGTAATACAGAGAGAGAACCGAAATGGTGCAACCAGTCTGGTTGCTATGCAACTGTCTACGCATGTTAACCTGGAGTAAAAAAGGATGTTTGTAAAAATATAAATGGAAAACCTAAAGTTAAGACATGGAGTGGTCATAGAAGAATCCCGAAACACTCACCAAGTAGGTCCATACAGCGAGATGTAAATGATTTTATTTTCTGTCCAACAGGAAGAACAATTCCAAGTGCCTGGTGCACTGTAAGATGGGGGTGAGCCGGTCTGCCTCTACAGTTATTGCCTATGCAATGAAGGAGTATGGCTGGTCTCTGGAGAAAGCCTACAACTTTGTCAAGCAGAAACGGAGTATAGCTCAGCCAAATGCTGCCTTCATGAGACAGCTGGCAGAATACGGGGGAATCCTGGATGCAAGGTAAGCAGGTCTACAGTTTCAGGTTTGCACTTTGCTCAGCTGACTGCAGTCACATTTACAGCCAAGAGGTTTCCTCTTTGGGGCTGGTACTAATTACACATAGCTGCTTTTTTTGTAGGGAAGCCATGGCGAGGACACTTTCCCACTGGCTAATAAACTTGTGACCACACTGTTTATTTTATATTATATTTTATGAGCGATGATGCTCAATAGGCCAACGTTAGAGCACTTAGTGTGATCTTTAATGCTAGATTTTTATATTTTTCCCCTTACTTTGCACAAAATAAATGCTTAGAGGGTTTGTTCATTAATATGTTTCAAGTTGCTATGTCTATCAAACATCCCCCACACTGGCTCAAATAACTGTAGATGTATTCTGCCTATGCACTGTCAGTCAGAAATGTGTTTTTCCTTTTAAATTTACGCAGTAAACAGCGCCATAACAAGCTCTGGAGGCCTGAAACAGATGAGGAGGGATCAGATGATCTGCAGGCATCTGGCCATAGTACTGGTGGGGAGGAGACACCAGTGCTCAGAGAGGAAGAGGCCTGGGGAGGCTGCGGGGCATCTCCCTGCAGGGGTATGGGTCTGGAGATGGAACCCCTTGACTCTCTGAACTATAATTATTACTTCAGACGTTTGTCAGACTCTGCACTAGACAGCGAGCCCTCCACCCCAGTGCGGGGTCCCCCTCTGCTGGGTATGGAGAGAGTTTTCATTGAGATTGAAGACGTGGAGAGGGATGCCCTGTTAGAGGACGAGGGGTTCCCCATGGCTCATTTAGCTCTGCCGGGCGAGGGCACGGCTGCTCAGACATGTGGGCGCCTTGACCCCCTGGAGGACATGAGACTGAGGCTCGAGTTCAGCACTTTGGAGGAAGAGGATGAGGAGGAGGCCAAGAAAGAGGAAGCTGAGATGGCAGCGTTGGCTCAAACACCTGGAAATTCAGATGGGAAGAAAGCAGGGGAGGAGGGCGAGAGGACGGAGGAAAGCCGGTTAGGCCTCGCCAACCTGAACACCAACAACAGCAACCGCCTCGCTGCCAAGCGCAGCTGCCCTGCAGCTTTTGACGTGAGTTGAAAACAGTGATTAAGCTATATCTTGTGTTTGAACACTTTTGATCTATGGGAACGTTTTAAAACTGCTCCCATGTCAGAACCATATGTAATGTTATTAATAAGGGTGCTCCAATCAAGATTTTTGTGGTCAATCACTTAACACTGGAAGCAGTATCAGCCGATACTGATCACGGGGCCTATTCGTAGACTTCTATTTATTATGTAGCATTATTTATTTATTAATCTATTTTTAAAAACATTTCCATTAAAGCTAGAATTAGTATGGTTTGTAAATTACTCTGTAAATGCATCAGAAAGATAGTCGTCAAATATTGATATGTTGTAGGTTGTTTAAGTGTCCCAAGCACAGCAAAGTAATGAGGAAATTAGAACATATGGGCGGAGGGTGGAGTCTTTGCAGATGCAGGCATGATGATTGAGAAGAATTATTTTTATATGAGTTTATGCATTGTTTTTTTTGGGGAAATCCCAACCCGGCATAGTTTTCCCTTTAAGTAGAAAACAACTTAAATTATATCCGAGGTAGGTGGGGACCTGTTGTAAAAGAATATGGTTGAGTTTACTGGTAACAGTTTGATAAGATTTTTTAAATTAACATATTTAAAATCTGCCCATGTAAAAATGAATGGGATATTGTGATATTTTAGCATCTGATTATTAAAGATGCTGCATTACAAGAACAAGAAAGTAATGACAGATGTAGACCTATGTATTTCAACAAAGGAACATAATTTCTGTACTAATTCCCTGTTTTAAACAACCTTAATAGCCATTTAAATATACATTGTGCATTTGAATACACTAGAAGTTCCTGTCGGTGCCAAGCCCCCATGAAGACCAGTGGATGCATATTTTTGAGTGGCACAACCCCTGCAAAATAACTAATTTCTTTATCAAGATTTCTAATAAGGTCCAATAACATCTGGAGAGTCTAGAAGTGCTGCACAATTAAATCATTTTGTCCCCCATTCAAGCTTGCTCTGTGGGTCACACAATGCAGAAGCATAGGTGGAAGTTGGCGTCATGCGCCACTGACCACCTCCAACGCCGCATCCAGCTCTCCTGTATACAGCTATGGTCAGTACCCATGTGCTTTACATTAAATAGTGGTATAGATTTAGACAACCGAGGACAGAAGCAGCGCACCCTTAAATGATGCCAAAAGGTTATAGAGACTCTCAGCATGGTTTTTTATTACATGATGATTTTGGTGCAAACATTTACTCGCCAGTATGGCAGATATCGCATCCTGAAGCTTCATCATCTGATCGCCTCTTCTGAATGGTCTTTATAGAGACCATCAAGCAAACTATTTTGAGCAAATATTTGCCGATAACAACTGTAGCTGATCAATCGGAGCACCCTTAGTTATTAACTTAGCATTTTAAATATTCTGCATGCCACTGACCATACACTGTGTTCTCTTCCAATGTTACTCCATTTAGGACAGTGCTAGCACAGGAAACCCTTTAAAAGTGAAGCCCTCATATCAGTCCTGTAAAGACTGCCTGCGTCTACCACAAGGGCGGCGTTGTGACCGTCCAGCAGGAGGCCGTTCTCACCGCCTTAACCCCTCCCGCCACTGCACTGTCCCCACCATATGCATTGATCCACCCGGGACCAATTTTGCCACCCCAATTCTGCAGCCGCTGCAGGCCCCCGCAGTTACTTTGGTCCAGCCCTGTAGTCCTCTGTACCGCTGCGCCACCTGCGCCCCCAGTGTCCCATTAACCAACCGCCAGAAACTGGTCTCACCCATGAGCTGTGAGGACACGCCTCCTGACCGCAGCTCAGTTGAGGACATGGATGAACCACAGGGGGATGATGTAGGAGAGGGCGGGGGGCCATCGGTGCAACTACTGCTGAAGGTGCAGTGGAGCTCCAGCTGCAGATGCCAGGACTTGGAATAGAGTTTGGTCTGGAACTGATGCGACAGAGGGCAGAGCGGCTCGAGAAGCTGCCAAGCTTGTCCATGGAGGGCCAGCTTCCAGTGGGGCCCCTGCCTTAATGCAGCATGGATGAGATGGAGGAGGGAGGCTTACCATTGCCTCCACCAGGTACACTATGATGGCTGTGGGTCTTTAGATGACTGCCGCTGTGGTTTCCAACCAGAAACGAAGGGTTGCTCTGACCTGTACTGTCATGTCCTGGCCTCAACAAGCTGCAACAGCCCTCTGTGTATTTACAGAGCGTCCTGTCATCGTAAAGCTAAAGGCTTGAATGCTTCTGGCTAGGTAAGGACTAAAGACTTCCCCGTCTCCTCCACTTGTCCCTCAGACCTGACTGATCTGGTCTCTTCTGAGCCCGCCGCCACATACAGGATCATCTCTCTTCCGCGCAGCCCAGTGGAGATGAGCATTATGCTGCCATTTTACCCTCAACAGACAGGTTTGGCCTCTTTGTAAGACAAGAGACAATGGTGGTTTCTAACTTTGAGAAAGATATAGCTCGCACTTTGATATTGATGGAAAGAAAAATACCTGAAGTAACATGCTTCTGTCAGTGTACTGTATGTTTTTCAATCCAACTCATCAACAGTATTCATGAAGGAGCTCCATGAAGCCAGTTTGATTGCATTCAGTATCTCCTCATGTTACCGCTGATGAATTCTCACTTACCTTCACTTATATTTTCCCTACCACAGCTGCTTTTGCATCATGAGAGGGCATTTCATGTGAAAGAAAGCATAGTAATTTTTAAAAAGGATGTGAGCATATGTGAGCCTTTTTATTGCCTCTTTGTAAAGCGTCGTACCTCGAACCACAAGCATCTCGGGACTGTTTTGGTCAAAGACTGTTTTGTCATCTCCGCTCAGTGGCTGGTTCACCACAACCTCCTCCATTAATGTAATCATGTACTTAAAGCGCTTACTTTAGCATGACTTCGCAGTATTACATAACATATCTTCAACATGCTTAGACAGAAAACATATTGAAGTTGCCTTTAATTTCACTGAGTTTTTGAAATACTGAAAAAACTGTTGTCCTTCAAATTTGTCTGTTAAAGTGCCAACAAAAGGCACCATCATTTATCAGATAAATGATAAATGATTTAACTGAACCTAACCACCCCGTCTTACACCTGAAAGAATGATAAAAATGAAAAACACTGAAAAATTACTTAATTGGAAAATATTACATACATTCATTCAGATGTTAAGAAACATTTATAAGCTTAAAGGGATAGTTTGGGATATTTGATGTGGGGTTGTATGAGGTATTTATCCATTGTCTGTGTATTACCTACTATAGATGGAGGTTGGAGGTCTGTTTCCCCAGTTTGGTGAAGCAATTATATTTTAGCTATCTAAAGAAATATTAGTTTAAGTGTACACCAGATTTGGAATATTTTCAGAGCTGTGCTGTTAGACAACCATTTCCAACAGGAAACCACCATTATATAAGCCAAATATCGCTGTCTCAATTGTCAAAAACAGGTCATTTTACCTTGCAGCACACAGGAGTTGCAGGTCCACCGCTGCCTGGATCAGTTATTTTGTTTGTTTTATTGCATGACAATTTTTTTAAAGGTTCGTTTGGATTTACTTAAGTCACAGTGGTTGGAGGAAGTGGAAGTAGAGTGGTTATAAAATGGCCATTTCCTTTTGAAAAAGGCTGTCTGACAGCAAGGTAAAGCAGTGAAACTGATACAGATTTTTTTACAGATGGGCCTTTTTTTAGGCATCAAAAATATCTTAAGTTGCTGATCCTGTTCGCAGCAGTTCATTGCAAAGCTTCTGTGCTGGTCTGCCACCATCCGCTGTGGATGAGTACCTACACTCAACCCTACATCAAATATTCCAACCTATCCCTTTACAACACATTCATAAGCTTAAATGTAAATTTCTTTTCGATTCCTGATGTAACCAAAGCCATATCGTGTTGCCAAGTCCAGTTAATCACCTTCATGATGTTACATGGCAAAGACACTCAACACAGTTTCCTTTTATATTGTAGTGTACATACCTTTCCTTTCTTTCTTACCCAGCCTGCATCTGGGTAGTCATTTATCTGAGAGGCTCTCATGGTAAACGTGGCTCACCCAGTTAACTTTTTGGTCACACGTCGAGAAACAGTAGGCTACCTTTCCCTAAACACAAAGATTTGCAAAGGCACACTAATCACGTATAGATTAGCACTTGAGCACAACTCTAGTATCCATTCACACAGATATATTTCAGTTGATAACACTGAAGCAGACACCAGAGGTAAAAAAAAACAACAAAAAACTACAGTATGTTTCAAAGAAGTAGTTACGTCTTTGTGAGTGTTTATTTGATCTAATAATCATCAGACAATTTGCTGACAGCAGCAGATGCTGTAGAATTTGTTGATAATTTAATTTCTGAAAAAAATAGAACTCCAATTATTCTGACTTTCAAATTACCAAATGAAATATTTCTATTTACGGTGTGAAAATTAGAGATTATATTCTTGATTTAGAATACTAGATTTCCTTTATTTTAAATATAGAATAAGCAGCCTATTAAGATAAGGTTTTTGACATCTCAAATCTTCTACTCCTGTTCCTCATTTGTTATGTAGACATTTTGTACATGTTCAGACAGCTTGAGGCATGTTTTGTTTAATTGTGCCACCAAATCCAAAGTTGCTGTGCCACAGGGTGTTACTCTGCTAAGCTCTTCTGTTTGTTGATGTTGTGTTCTTACTGTTTTTGGCACGCTGGGTGTGCTGGAATGGTACTGAATGATGCCTGTTTGTATGCAGGAAAAGCACATGCAAGTGTTATTACTGTGTTTAAAGACCTGAGTGCTTCAGAGGAAATGAAAACTGTGCAAAGAATGAATGCAATTTATTTAGTCCTCTATACCCATGGGGTTATTGTAGATTTTTTGTAGATTTTTTTCTTTTCTTTTGTTTTTTTTTAAGTTAGATCAGTAGAAACAACAACAATGCATCCTCTGTTCCTTCTCCTCCCTGGACCCCAGAGAGCTGCAGGTTCGCTCCACTAGTTAGATTTAAATAATTTGATTTTGCCTTTAACCTGTTCTTCCCCTCACATGACCATTTGAGCATGATGTAACACAAGGCACTTACACAAAGTTGCTGACACATCTGATACCACAATCATTTGAAACTGTGCCAATTCAAACTTAAACATATTACAATTACAATAGAGCCGTTAAGAAATATGTCACTATAAGAATTAAGAAATGTTACAATGTGGCAAACTTCCTAAAATTCTGTTAAAAACAGATTTAAGGAATAGTTAAAACTTTTGGGTTTAGTGCATTTCTTGCTTCCGTTGTCACCAAGAGTGAGAAGATCTCAGGAGCTGGTTAGCTTGGTTTAGCAGACTGGAAACTGGAAAACAGCTGATCTGGCTCTCTCTGAAAGTAATGAAATCCACTTACCAGCACCTCAACAGCTCTTTATATAAAAATATTACCATTTTATATTTCATTTGTTTAATTAGCATTTGGGGGAAAAAAAGATTTAAAAACTAGTCGTTTTGAGACTTCCAGTTATGAGAATTTGAGGTGCTATTACCTTCGAAAGGCTGTCTTTCTGCTAAGCTAAGCTAACCAGGTGCTGGTTGTAGCTTCATATCAACTGACAGACAGTAGTATTGATCTTGTCATGCACCCTGTTCTCATCTCAGATCATCAAATGCTGACATCATTGTCACACTGCTCAGCATCTCATAGTGATGCACAATGTACCCTTAAGCATCTGTGTGAGACGCTGAAAGAAAGTTGTTTTAACATGTTGTTAACGTTCTGAAACCATTGCAGTTTGATTAGGTGTAGGCAACAAAACTACTTGGTTAGGTTACAGAAAAGATCATGGTTTGGGTTCTTGTTACAAATGTCATGTGGCATGAGTGAAGTTAGACGCATGTAACATTATGTAGCTTAAAAAACTTTGAATAACGTTGACTTTGGGTTCAGACGGGAATGAATACCAGTGTCCTGGGTGAAAGTCATGTGTTTTACACTACACTATAGATCTATAAACATGCCAGCAGGTACCTTGTGCGTCTGTATGAGATGCAGATATAGGGCTGGGCAACATGGCTTCTACATAACATCTCAATATTTTTAGGCTATGCTGCAATATGATATATATCTCAATATACACATTTTCTCTAAAGTAACGTGCTGTTAATTCTAGTTGTGCAAACTAATGATGATCTTATAGAATCTGATGTGTTGCTGTTGATTAAATTACCAGTACAACAGTAGAGCAACAGTAGATACTATTGCTTTCACAAAATATTAACACAATGAGATCTTTTATAAATAATAATCAGTAATGTGGATATAAGGACTACTTGGCTAAAGGCAAATAATAGAGCAGTCTGATAAGTTCAGAAAATTACATCACTTGACTGTAATGCAGGTTTAAAAACCAGAAAAAAACAAATCTTGCCATATCACGATGTAATTATAATTTTTTTAAAAAATCTGATATCTAGTCTCATATCAAAATATTGATATAATATCAATATATTGCCCAGTCCTACACAGAGGGGCATGACAAAATGTCTGTATTTGACGACCTAGGAACGACAACGGCTTATGTCACCTAACTCTCAAAAAGACAAAGCAAATATGCGTATTACCCAAAATGTTTTAGAAATATTCCTGTAATATATTATTAATATGGATCCAATTTAAAGCCAGTTGTTCTCAGTATGTTAGAGTTTTGACAGGTGGGCCTGATCAGTGTGTGATTTTACACTAAATCCTTCTATTTGCTTTGACCAGACCGCAGTACTACGTTTGGTTGTTTGCGTCATGTTTTGAATTTGTTTTTGTATTTAAGTGCCTTAACCTTGGCCTTAGCTCTATCATAAAGGATCACAGGCGTTGCAAAGTTTCTGTGAATGTGCTGATGGTCTGGCTTTTTGTACATTTCTTACCCTCACTCCCAATAATAACCATGCTCCGTGCAAATGTATAACTCGGCACATAATATAATGTATGCAAACACACACATGCTCATGCACAGCAGCCTCCTCCACCCTGGTACACACATACTTGATGGACTTCCATTTATTAATAGCCTATAATAATATTGTATTTGTTTGATATTGTTGAAACTTGTGGTACACTGTATTGGTTCAATAGCTGGCTGAAGAACCTTACTTGCTGGAATGAGAACTATCATTTACATGAAAACATTAGGTAAGTCTCTGAAATTTACCAGTCTGTATATATTTTTCTCTACAATTTGCTATGGAGTACATTAGCTTGCAGATGTGGCCGATATTAAGAAAAGCACTGATAATGCTACTGTGTATTGAGAAGTACTCATAATTAAGTTTGCGTGTTTGTACCACAGCAAAAAATGACTTTGGGCCATCTCTAATTTAGGAAAATGTCTTCAGGCTGTATTTAAAAAAAATGGCGATGATTGAATTTTTTTAATGCATTATTCCCAGGCCGCAAGCAACAAACTGACAATCCTACTTAAGAGCCAGACATTGAGGACTTTGTGAGGAAGGATATTAAGACATATTACAAGTTAAAGGGGGGTCCAGGCATTTATAGAGTGTATTTATAGAGCACAAGTCTGCCCCAAAGCATGTGAGGTTGAGACGAGTGGAAAAAAACATTAAAAACCTACCTGGGAGTAAGATTTTGTTACGTTAATTGTTTTTTGTTAACTTTTGTGTACTGTACTGTACATTGCCAATGTTCATGTGTAATGCACTTTTTTTTACATTTTGTTAAAATGATGTCCAGTCTAATGTTTATCATGGAAATAAACCATTTCCTCTGCAGAATCTGTGTATTCAGTCCAGTTGATTGTTGTGCTAGCATCAAAACATGGACAGCTCAGCCATTAACGCTTTATTGTTTTTTTTGTATTATTATGTATTTGGGTGAATAAAAAGATCTTTATTTAGTTTCCTTGTCGAACCTTAAGTGGGGTTGTATGAGGTACTTATCTATAGTGTATTATCTATTCTTGATGGCGGTTGGCACGCCTCCAGTTTGGAGACGCAGCAGAATACTGGTGTAGGAAGCTAAGCCATGAACTGCTGCAGACAGCCATCTACTGCAGGTACTGTAATACACTGAATATTGATACGTATCTCACACAACCCCACTCCACTGGGCCTCCCCTCAGACAAACTTAAGAAAAAGGGGCCCCTTCTGCTTAAATTCTGGGTGTGTACGGAATCATGATCATGTTATTTGATAATGGGAAAGTGGGGAAAAAACAGAATTCTCCAAAACTGCTCTGAACTATCTCTGTAACCAAATCACACACATGTAGGGTATTCGTTATAATCACCTACTGATAAATTATGTAGTTTTTCACTTCCATTCAATGAGCCTTCCCTGAAACTGTCTGAAAACCTCTGCTTTAAAACTTTACTGTCTGTAAAGTGTATTTTTCTTTTTGAACATAGCTTTATTGCAACATACTGTACATCTCTGATCATATGACTGCCCTCTGTCTGGCTCTGGCCTTCATGTGCTCTTTTAGTTAAATGGACAGGCCAGTGAGCACTCATATTGAATTAGGCAAATGAAGTCAGTCTGACATCATGGGGCAGGTGACAGCTGAAGGAGAAGATCTCCCAGAAAGACCAAAGTCCTGCAGGACGACAGGCAGGCAGAGCGTCAGTTTTTTACATCACTTAACTCTAGTAAGTATCTACCTTTAATCTTTATTGGTTTTATGCGAGTGCAACTGTACAGTTTATTAGTTAACTTCCAAAAATGAAGACAGTTAAGTTGTTTGAAGGGAAGTATCAACAAGAATAATCTGTTTTGTTTTTTTTTTGTCATGGTAAATGCTATAGTAACAACAATCCAGGAGGGGAAGTTTAATGTTAAAGCTCAGCTAAAAGTTAACATTTTCTGCCTCAATAAAAGAACAATCTTCACTTAAGGTGTCCAAAAGTACCATGCCTATTTTGTATATGGTAAAATTGCACACTCGTGTGGTTATGTATCTTATTCAAGTCACAGAAATAGCATATTTTGAGCTGATACATTGGATAAATCCATCGTGCCACCTTAACGTAGCAGGGCATTTATCTTTTTATGACCCTAAGTCCAGCCTCACAGAATGCTATGAAAATTTTACTGTCAAACTAGATTATGTGTGTGACTATTATCCTGTCATACTGACTATTTCAATTTGAGGTTATTACATGCTGTGCACGTAATGCTTTAAAGCACTGAAAGAATATCCTGATGGGAAAAACAAAATCTATTAGAGACTGAGCTAATAAGTTTGTGTACTCAAAGTCACAAGTCTCTCATAAACTGTGTTCTAGTACTGAAGGCATGAGAACAGGAAATGGAGAGAGAGAGAGACAGAGACATGAGAGAGGGAGTTTCACAAGCCAGTGTCACAGATGCCTCCCACTGTTGCCATCATAACGCATCCATCCTAAAATAACACCTCAGATACACTAAAGCTGCAAGCGCACGCATCTGTCAAGTTGTTGGATTGTTGTGAGCCACATCATACTAGAAAACCACAGCTACAGTTTGACATTGTCAGCTGGTTAAAGCTGAAAGCTCTGATAGAACTAAAGGAACCAACTGGAGATCAGAGTACATATCATGACATGCCAAACACTACATTATGCAAAAAGCAGAGGACAGCTGCATGAGTATAATTCAGTCAGGTGCTGGTCGAATGCAATGTTAAGCAGGAATTAAAAAAAGGCTCTCTGCACATCAAAACTCAGCTCTGAACCAACTTAAAACTTCTTGGTATATTAAAACCTTTTCTGCAAATTCTACTCCTGTGAAGGAATGGTGTAGGACAGTTGCTCCCAGCATTTTTTAATCAGACGTACCCCCACAACCCTGTCAGAAAAACTCAAGCACCCCTTCAATGACACCACTATCTATCTAATGCATTCATCTATTACTTTCAGCTTACTATTTCAACTGTTTTACCCTTACTTTTATCCAACTATTTCAGCTGTTTCTACTAGTTTTAGCTATCTGGTTTCACCACTTATCCATTATGTTTAGCTAACGATTTCAACTGTTTATCCCTTACTTTTGTTAAACTATTTCAGCTGTTTCCATTACTTTTAGCTCAACTGTTAGGAGTTGTCATAATACAGTAGCATTTTTTGTTTTTTTAAATTAACAACCTGCACAAACTACACATAAAAAGTCAGTGAACACGGTCTTGATTTGCTATGCTGCAGGCCAAATTTCAGGCAGGATAATAAAGACTGAACTCAGGTACTGAATGAGCATTTTGATCACCATAAATAACAGATACAGTAAAAATTTTAACATATCAAAAAGTATTGAAATAAATACTTTTGAGAACCTTTGAACTGTTTGTCTATTACTTTTAGCTATTTCAACTGTTTATCCATCACCTTTAGCTGTCTATTTTTAACTAGTTGTCATGCACTCTCAACACGGTGGTGGTGTTCAGATTTTATGGTTGGTTCAATATGGGGATATATTTTTACATTAAAATGTCTACTTGTTAAATTAATTGAGCTACTCCCTAATTTTTCCACTCACAAGTACCTCTGGTTGGGAATCACTGGTGCAGAGAACAAGAGCCATAATTTATAGATAAACATGAGTCAGACTTCAAGGGAAATAGTTTCATTTACATTCCGAGGACAAGCATGTTGGTTAAATAGACAGGCTTGAAAGAAATGAAGTGTCGCTCAACGCCTCTCAGGCTTGAAATAGCTTAAGCAGCAGAGCACATGATTGCAGATGCTGGGCAAAGAGGTTCAGTCACCTCTCTCTCCTCGTTCACCTTTCAGCCAACGAAATCAGAGAACATTAGCTTTGCATTTCGTCTGATTCGTCCAGATTAATTTAAGTGTATGCTCCTGAAAAAACTACCAGGTGTAACAGTACTTGTATGCGTTAAGTTATTTGTTTGTGTGCTAAAAATACTACACTTTAAAGTCTGTTGAGCTGTTTTCCCTTTGTAATAATCTCTCTTCCACCATCCATCATGTTGGTGGTTAAACTGTCCTCATCGAGCCCCAGATAAACAATTCAGTTCAGCAGTCAAAGCACTTGTGACTTGAATCACGTATTCCAGGTGACCTTTCTGTAGACCCTGTAACCAAAACAACCATAAACATTCAGATAGCTTGAAGGGAGGCACAAACACGCCTTGTCTCCAGACCAGTAATTGACAGTGCATGATGTCTCACACTGTGCTGGCTCTAAAGGGACATGTTTACAGAATTTGTTATTAGACTCTCAAATAATCGAAAAACAAGGCTTTGATGTAATTCAACCATTATTAAATTTGAGGATTAAAGATGAGAGATAGATTGTTGATTAAAATGAGTTTGAATGATTTATATTTAATGTATTTGGCAGCATTTATTGGATCACATTTTCTCTGAGTGTATTATTTGACCTTGGCACCTGACAGCTGACCTTATCTCACTTGTCTGGTTTCCTTTTTGGCCTCCTGACTCACTGGCAGCAGTCAGACCAGCTTTAATTATAGCCACCACTGCATTCCTTTCAGACAGAATAGGGAGAGATAGATAGAGACCTTGTAAGGGGCAAGTGTGCCCAGTATAGAAGAAGAATATACAAAAATAGAGAAAGATTCAAGATAGTTAAAAATAGACATCACTGCCTGTTGTGTGATTTCATTTCATTGGGATGGGGAGGCAAGCCATCCTCATTACGCCATTGTGACTTGCTTATAAATCAGCTGTTCAGTCTTGACATTCGTCTCTCTCTTTTCCTAACGCTGAGACAGAACAACAGCCATGGGCCAGAAGCTGGAGAGGCTGTCGGAAAAGGACGAAGAGTCGAAGAGTGATAATTCAGACTGGTCTGCGCAAACTGGAGAGACAGAGCAGTCGGAGACAGCAGAGCAAGATCAGAACAGACATCAGGACGATGGCAGTTTTGCGACCCCTCAGAGTATTGGTCGGATTAGTGGGATCAGTGTCAGTGGCCCTGCCACTAGGCATGCAGGGGAGCTCACAGTCACTCCTGCACATACAGACCCCCAAACTGGGCAGCCAATCAGGCCTCTAGGTCAGCGGGAGCACCCTCTGAACACCAGGGGTGAGTTGGTGGGTGGGGACAGGGAGAGCCAGAGTGTCGCTCAAACTTCAGAGGAGTCAAAAACTGTCCAGAGACCTAAAGAGACAAGACAAACTTCAAACAAAAAGCGAGGTTCTGTGGGTAAAGCTGTGGTCTGCACTGGGACTGCAGCAATGGAAGAGCAGGGAAATGGGAAGAAATCAGAACTTGGTCGAAGCAAGTTATGTCCTGACACAGCCTCATGTGATACCACTAATGAGGAGGATTTTGTGGTGCTCGAGGGGGATGAGACTTGGATGACATCTGATGGGGAAACTCACATCACTTTTGGCAACAGGGTAAAAACAGACCAATCTTCTATCAAAAGGTTAGCTGAGGAAGAAACTTCTGCTAGCTACAGTGGCGATAACCATCCACAACCTTCCAGGAATGCCCGTCAAGAAAAGGGCATTGGGAAGACGAGCAGAAGAAAATCTGACACAATTCCAGTCACGACTGATGGCGTGGAAGCACATGCGAAGAGTTCACCCACAGCCTGTTTTGAGAGGGAAATGGGTCAACATTCGACTGAAGTGACAGGCAGCAGGTGTCGGCTAAAAGGAGTCACTCATGTTGGAGCTGACCACAGTGAGACAACTGGGAGAGGAAAAGCAGAGAGGGAGCAAAGCATGAATGAACACAGCAAGGGCCAAGTTTCTGCTAACATTAATAAGGAGCGCCTGTCAAACACAAAACACCATCGGCCTAAGAAAGAGCTCTAAAGACAACATAGATCCTTCTTTAAGAGAATCGGAGAAACAACAACAAAGATCGGAAAGTCAAGTGGGAACAGATCAGTCCCATCAGAGCAGGTTTGCTGGTGCTGTCTCTAAGAGAGCTAAAGCAGGAACTCTTAGTTTGTGTACCAAGACAGAGGACAGCCAAGACTCTCAACACCCCAAGCTCCCAAGCTCAGAAATACAACTACTGCAAGACAATCCCTCAATTTCTTTGGAACAATGCAATTTGATCCCTTGTCCTCCGCTAGCAAATGAAGGCAATGATGGAACGATACAGGTCGCAAGCTTAAAGAAGGAGAGTGGGCTTGTGTGTTTCTCTGCTGTCATCACCCCTCCACCTGTAACTCATCAGTTGCCCGAGAGAGACACATCCATGGCAACTCAACTTGGAGCAAGTATGGTAAATTCTGAGATGGTCCCAGAGATGCCAGCCTCATGTAATTCGAAAGACAAGTCTTTGCCAAAAGAAAAGCCCAAAGTTAAAGGTCCACCACCACCTGTCCCCAAAAAACCTAAAAATCCACTAATAAAACTCAAAACTGCACAATTAATGAATACTGATGTGCAAAGAAGAGGCAAAGATCATCTGCGCTCTGAAGAAAGGGTTAAGAGGAGACACACTTTTCATTTTAACAAAGATCCTCCTTGCAAAGCTCCAATTAACCAGGATATGTGCATGCTGTGGGATGAAAGGGGCAACACTTACGCAGTGCCAACCAACAGACGGCCGCTGTCGGTTGACCTCACCCCTTGGGAACATCTTTCGCTCGGACAAATGGATGATCAGTACGGAGATATGATCGACTTTGACTACTGTGCACGCATGGAAAAACTGTCCCCAGATGAAGAGCTGCAAAATCTGGACATGTTGCAGAGGAGAGTATTCCTGGAGAGACGATCCAGGTTTAATGCCTCACCCCCACCTGTTGCAAAAAAGCCCCAAAATCCTTTCACGTCCACAGAGACTGTACACAGGCCTGAGGTCACACTGGAGAGTGAAATCCAAAGACCAAAAGCTGTATGTACAGGGAAAAGAGAAATCTACCCTGAACTATCTGAAAGAGTCAGTGCACAGGTCAGCAATGAAAACCACTATGGTAACCGTAAAGACATAACTGATTACAGTGGTGACAGGGATGCGGGAAGTGGCAGTGAAGTGGGTTCGTTCAAGCCTGTGGCAGAAATTATCAGAGAAAAAAATCAAACGCAGAGATATCAGGCCCGAGTCACACCTGAAGGGCCCAAAGCTCAGGTTCGGGTGGCAGAGCAGGGTCCAAGTGTGAAAGTATCCCAGATGAAGAATGCCTTTGATGTCCCAAAGAAATCCAAAGAGAGACCTCCTGAAGTTCAGTCAGCTCCAAAGAAAGGTAAGGACTTCTTGATGTTTGAAACATTGGTCCTGTTTTTTTTTTAATGACCCAATGGTCTATCAAAGCATGCATACACAAAAAGGCAGTGTGTTATATTAGGACTAGAGGGTACTTTCCTCACTGCATACCACAGACTGTCACAAAAAAAAATTTCATCGTACAACTTTATTTGAAGGATTCATGGTTTGCTGTAGGTTAGAACTGAAAATGAATGGTCAAAGAATGAATTTTGTGGTGAAATGTTGACACTTTGAGAACACAAAGTTATGGTTTTGACTTTGCTTAAAGGGACAGTTCAACCCTAAGTATAAATCATATTTTTCATTTGGCCTGTAGTGCTATAAATCAGATGGTGTGAGTTGCCAAGTTTTGGAGATATCGGATGTAGAGATTTCTGTGGGGCCTGAAATCTTGATTTTTATGCAGTTTTCTCTCGAATATAATGGAACTAGATGGCACACAGCTCGTTGTGCACAAAGCGGCAAAAAATATTGTTTGAAAAATCCAACATTAAAGTCTCTTTCCAGAAATCATGACCTGTTTACTCAAGATAATCTACAGACCTTGTTGTGAGCAGTTTCACTGAGGAACAATTTTCTTTCTTCCAAACTAAATCCCCCAACCATTTCACCACACTAGCTAGATTAGTGCTGCTAACATTACAGCTCAACCGAAGAGGACGCTATGAATGTTTACATCCTGCGCTATCCTGAGCATGAGCCTCTCGCCTGTGAATAGATGCACGCTTCCTTCTCAACAGTGATACAGTTGATGGGTGTAGTTTGGTAGAAAGAAAATAGTTCTCATAGGAAAGTGCTAACTACAAGGTCTGTGGATTATCTTGTCAAATGGGGTCATGATTTTTGGAAGGAGACACTGTTGTTGAGTTTTACAAAATGTATTTTTTAGTGATTTGAGCACCACAAGATAAATGCCAGCTATCAGCTGTTATAGCTGATATCACCGATATCGCCAAAACTCTTAACTCACACCAAAACTATCTAAATGGATGAATAGCATTATAGGCCAGAAGAAATATATGCATTTTTGATTCTGGGGTGAACTGTCCTTTTAAAACACATGAACTTAAAATGAATGGTCACATAAGGAATGAATTTTATAGTGAAATGTTGATTTTTAAGATAGAGGCTTTGTTTAAGACTGTGACCTCTGAAACTGAGTACACAGTACACAAAAATCTTATTTAAATCTTCGAATCGACATTTCAATATTTTATATCAGTGATGGATCAACTGACTTTATGTAATGTGTAAGTGGGTGCAAACCCTCAGAGAACTGTCACCTAACCCTGCAGATCACCTCAGCTCTAAGGAGCAACAACATTACTGTTTTGGTTCAGCTCTCAGGTTGCTGTTTTCAGAAGAAAAAAAAAAACAGGCTGTCACAGTCAGACTGTGATAAACTGACTGTATACTACTAATCCAGCACCAAGCAACAGACAGACAAAGTTAGTGATTAGCTCCTGAACATAGTAAAGCATTTAATCAGATATTTCCCACAGAAGTTAGTGGAGAGTAAAACAGAGCTAAGAGAAGCATGAATACTGGATTTATATTCACCAGATGAACTAAATGAATACTGATGTGTAAATAAGAAATTGTTTTCTAACTCAGGAGTAGATACTTTTCTTAAAATCTGTATTTAATTAAAAGCAGCTGATGCATTCAAGTTCTGACAGTAATGTAACAACAAGAATCTTGTTATGTAACAGACAACATTGAAACATAATTCAATCAAGAGTCTTGTTTTTCCTCTATGATTGGGAAAGTAATTCAATAAAACCAACTTTCACATGGCTTAACTGTGATTCAGTAGCATTAGAAAAATTTAGTCAAGCAGTCGATCAGTTACTAATCAGGCTGCTGGGTTTTGAATGTGGGTCCTGGTATGTGTGCATTTTGGACGGGTGCCCTGTGCTAACCTCATATTCCTCCCACACACACATTTACCTCTAGGTGTAAACGAGAGTATTAATGTGTCTGTCTACCTTAATAATCACTGTGGTGGTTTTGGAAACTGTCCATGGTGCTTCCTCGCCCTCTGCCGATGCATGCTGGGATAAGATCCAAACCCTTTGGCCTTTTAGAGATAAGCAGATAAAGAAAGAAGAAAATAAATTCTTTTTGTTCTTCTACATCTCACATTCAGTCGTTCATGATTTACAAACAAATGTTGCATTAAACCCCTCCTAAAATGGGCAAATTAAAAATTCAATCAACAGCATTATTAGACAATCATACTTAAACATTTTGAAAAATGGCTCTGATTTTAGATTAATTACACAATAATTACAGTAACTCAGAACTGTTGTAATTTTATATAATCAAGTGCACACCAAGTCATGAGGTCAATAGATCGCTGAAAAAAAAATATATATATTTTTTGACAGATATGGTAATTGCAATATGATTCACAACTAGCAGGAATGATCATTTTTCATCAAAATTTTATGATGATTATATGACATTTGTTGAGGTCTGTCCCCCCCAAAAAATTCTTACATCTCATTTGACTTTTTTCAGACTGTAAAAGAATCTAAATAGCATTAGCAGGGGTGGAAGTGATGAATTACAATTACTCACCTAACTGTAAATAAGTAATGTTTTTGGGCACTTATACTAGTATTATTTCAAGTCTGTAATTTACATGAACATAAGCATGAATTACACTTTGTAACCTAATTAGCTACTTTTAAAATCTTAATTGACTACTGAGAAGGCCTACAATCTGAATTTAATATCCAATCTGCATATTTGCAGCCAAATAAGGCTATCCAATCATCAATGGGCAAATAAAAACATGATGTTTGGTGAGGTGACTGTGACCGCTGACCAGAACAATGCAGGTGCTGGGAGTAACATATACTTTGAAGAAACAGAACCCCCTTTCGATTGAAAGCCTGCTATTGATAATGCATTAAAAAGTAACTCATACTCTGAGTAGCTTTTGAGAAGAATACTTTGTACTTTTATGTAAGTTTTTTAACACCAGTAGTTTTGAGGAATATTTCCATAATGTATTGTAACAGTACTTCTATGTGAGTACATATTTCCAGTTCTCTTTCCACCACTGACCATTAATGAGTGTAAACAATGGATATATATAAAAATATATATAATATCTGTCCACACATCCAGGATCAGCTCACAGTGAGTGAAACTGTAGAATAAACTCCAGTTGCTAGATTTAATCAGTCCTGTGGATTGCAAATATGTTCTGTGACAGTATAATTACTGAAAAAGCAACCAGAGGAAATTATTAATAGCTGATTCCACTACATACTTGTCATTTATGGGTGCATCACAGACGATGAGGGGGGTTCTTCATTGTGTTTGGGCAGTACAAGCTGGGGTGGGGTGGGATAGGATGGGATGGGACAGAGGGGGAGGGGAGGGACCATGATACAAAAGATGCTGCTGGCAGTGAAAATCTACATTTTTGCACAGATGAACAAAAATAATTGATTCAGTAGGAGAGCTACTTCAAAAGCCACGAGGAGGATGTGGCGAGACACCCAGTTATCCTGCAGCCCCCATCCCCATTCACAGCCTTGGGAAATTAAATCTGACTTTTCCTTTTGCGCATGTGCCGTAGCCGGTCGTCAACGTATCCTACTGAATTTAATAACGATGAGAGTAGACGATTGCTAGTCTTCCGCAGGTGAGAAGCGGACAGGGGATGCTCCATTTGTCAACTGGCATCCTGAAATATCACTAGATTTAAAACACTGCCTCCCGGTCACATATTTGCAATCAGGAGGGGGAATAAGAGCATAGCGGCTGAGCCTTTTTGTGGAGACAAGGGGATACTAGAGCAACGTCCTGCAGGATAAGGGCGCGCCTAAACTACCAGATTCATGTGTTGTGATTGATTACCCCCGTGCTTACGAAAATCTTGCATAGATTTAGGAGGTAAGAAAGCCTGAAAAGTCTCTTTGCATTGTGCATTTTGCATGTGATGTGTCGGTCGGGGCTGTGCAGCATCCATTTAGCCCGCTGGATGGGTTTGAGAATGGGAGCAGCAGCCTAAAACCTTGGGTGGAAATATCTGCACTTGCGTCAGCTGGCGGCGGTCCACCGCAGCGCTCGTGTGCACAACGGAACCCTAGATTTGAGATACTCTCGCGAGATTTGTATACGCTGTTTCTTCATTGTGCACTTAACTGAATTAATGATGTTTTATAATTTGACAGCGCTTTGTCAGGATGTGGACAGGTCTAGTGATATGAAACATCTGGTTAGGATTAAGTAAAGATTATGGTTAAGATGATCACTCTCGCGAGATCTCTCGCGGGTCTGGAGATCCCTTCTAGACATGACCGCAGCTAACGGTTAGCAGCTAGGCTAGGTCGCTAGCTTAACTGATGAACAGTTGGGATGCAAAACACAGTAGAGGCAGAAGCAGACATACTAAAATAACACATTTTACTCTGTGTGAACAGCTAGGTATGGACAGAAGACATAAGTCATGTGGCAACGTGTGTGATATAGAGAAAATGTGGAAACACTCCCCTCAGGTTGCCTCCTCCTTGTTTTGCGGCTTTCTGAGTGTCAGCGGCTGTTGAGACGGGACCAGCCCCGGCACAGCTGCCGAGCTGCTGCTGGGGCAGTGCGGCGGAACACGGTCTACCATTCACCCTCACAGTTTAACGTTATGCTTCATTTTACTCATAAAACCTTATTTTTTTTTTTATCATAAATCTAAACGTTACTTTAGCCACATGCATTGAGGCGTATTCAAGCGGTGGCCACATCTGGGGCGTAACGTTACTCACCAAAATATAAATCTGCATACTCTGTCCACCCCCCTTGTTTCAGTAACGGTTACGTTACGTTAGCACCCGTTGCTAACTTGTGTTTAGCTAGACTAAAAAAAAAAAAAAAAATCCCCACAACGTTAACGACTTGGTTTCAAATTACTAACAAGACAGCTAAAAATCACAGCTGAGTCTCATTATAATCGTGATGTTGCAGCGTGTGGCTACTTGCTTTAATTGGGAGGAGGGGACACACCGAGCATTGTGGTAGCATCGGCTAACGTTAGCCGGTAACCATTGTTTAACGTTAGCATGGTGCTGCTGTTTCCACCAGCCGGGTAATAAGACCATGCTGCATAAACCTCAACACAATGCTCCCATTAAAATAAGCTTAGGCTATATTGAAGTGAATGTGATTGCATATTTGGCGGCGCTCATTTATTTAGTCGCAGACGGGCAGTGAAATAACAGAAAAGGAGGCCCGACTCCTGCAGATAATTTTATTAATATCAGAGAAGCCTTGAATTTCAGCGTTAGTCTGTACCTGCAGGAACAAGGCCCGACAGAGTGGCCACCATCATGATGCTCAGTGCTGTGCATTGGGGCGGTGATGTGGTGTAAGTCACTACAGTCAGAGTGTAATGTATGCATCATCAGCCACAGCCTGCAGGGGCTGAAAGCAGCTCATTTTGTCAGATGCATGTTTGGAATGAGAGGAGCTGCTTCTTGAATGGAGCACTAATATTGGCTGTGGGAACACGTTGTTCTGGTCAGCAGTAAACTGTAACCCTGTGCTGTCCAGGTATTATTATGCAGCTCTGCAGCAACATGATCACTGTTTTGTGACTCTGAGACATTTATGCTATGAATCAACTATTTCCAGGGCGAGTATTTGATTCACAGGAAAGGTCGTGTCTAATAATCCACCTTGAAACTGTCACATCTTAGACTCACGGTAAAAATAATTAGAGATGAAAGTGTTTTTTTTAAGGCTACATGTACAGTCCGGGTACACAATGCTGTGAGAAGAAGGTACTGTCATAAACTAAACTAAGAATTTAAAGTGGCTTTCTGTTCATGCAAAGAGACGTCCTCACACCGGACTGTATGAGCAGTTTAGAGTTTGTCCCTTATGTTCCTTCAAGTTACATGATCAGTGGTCAATTTTACATTATGCATTGCATCAGACTTTTTTTTTTTTTGGAGAAGGATGAAAACACCCAATACAAGTTGTCTAAATACTTATTTGAGTCCACTGTCTACACATTAACATGTAAGAATCATTAAAATGTAGTGTCAGTCACCATCTGTACACACTCACACACAGTCCTGACATAAGTGTGTTTGTGTTCATACATTTTGCCAAAGATTGGGCCAGTCTGATATCCTGTATCAGTAGAAAATGATACCATCCAATAGCCTGTCATGTGAATGCCTAACTAAACAGCAGCACTGTCATCATGTTTGCTGTTATTTTAAGTTATTTTAAGTGCATTTTATTAAAATTTTATTTGAATGTTTGAATGATGCTGACCAATCAATCAAAATGCTGCTAAAAGTTTTCTGTGAGAAAAAAAATCAATAAAAAGAGGTAGTGTTGTATAATTGAGTCATGTCATGAGCTATGTATTTCTTCATTCATTGCAGTAGAATATTTGCATCCATATAAATGTATTATTAACAACTTAGTTGTTCAAGAGGAAGAAAAAGACAACATCTGATTGGTATCAGTATGGTCTGATACTCAAGGCTGAGGTATTAATATCTGTATCAGACATAAAAAAGAAGTATCGCGCCATCCCTAATTTTACCTGTCCTGAACATCATTATAATCATTAAAAATGTAGAAAAATTAAACATTTATAAAAACATTTATTAAAAAAACAACCTGACACATAGGTCTCATCAATATATACATCTAAATAGGGCTGATCAATTCATCAGAATTTGATCAAAATTGCAATATGGCCTAGTACAATTTTCAAATTACAGGATGTGCAATATTAAAGGCAAAACGTGTCAATATACCATTTTAAATTAATTCATGATGAACATGTCCTGCAGATGTGTAAACAACATATTCTTCTTTGTTTGGTACAGACTAGAGCTGCAACAATTAATCACATTTTAAACTAAATTTAAACAATTTTGATAGTCAGTTAATGGGTTTGAGTAATATTTTTTATAATTATCTGATTCCAGCTTTTTATATGTGAATATTTCCTGGTTTCTTTGCTGACTGTTATTTAAGGAAGTCTTTCTGGGCTTTGGGAAACACTGATTGACATTTTTCACCATTTTCTGACATTTTATAGACTAAACAACTAATTGATTAATCAAGAAAATAATGGACAGATTAATCGACAGTGGCGTAATTGTTAGTTGCAGCCCTAATCCTTTGCAAAAAAAATTCATTATTGGATCCAAATGGCTGCAATTCATCTTTTCCATTTTCAAAATCTGTGACTGACTGTGAAGAAGCAGGTGGTGTGGTGTGATGACAGACCTGTGGATAACTGGAGAAAAAATCCTGCAGCCTGCAGAACGGCTCAGTATGTCGCTTCAGACTGGCAGCTTAATTACCACCCTGATGAGACTATATTTTCCACATAATTACACAGCAAAGCCTGTCACTAAAAGGAAGGAAAATCTCCCTCAGGTATCAAAAACAGAGTGTTTTTTGGAATTACAATAGACAACACCAAGACAAGTCAACTTCTAGGAGAACTTCCAGTGTATTTAGCTTTCATGTTTTGGCTGCGGATCAGGTCTAACCATTTCCAACGTTGTCAAAATGCCAACAAATGTCTACAAATGACCTCTCATGAGGCTGGAAACAGAAATGTCAGAGAAGAAACAGGGAGAAGTGAACATGCTTGAGGGTGAACTGAGCCACAGTGTGATCATTAAGCTCGGATCAACAATTGAGATCATTTCCAGAATCATGGAATGGCAGCAGGCCGTCCGTGATGTGTTCACAGGAGGTGATGAGATAAAAATAAAACACCACTGCAGATATTTTTCATAAATAATTACCTTTTGCTGCATTCATATCAGTAAAACCTACCTGCACTAGTTCAGAAAAGTAAATCAGTAAATGTAAAGCTGTCTTCTTTGCTTTTCTGCTATAATTATGCTATTCATTATTAACCAGATTTCCTGTAGAGAGGTTAAAAAGGAAGCTGCTTACTTTTTAGATACAGAGGAAAGTTGTTTGATTGGGATTTTTGCTTGATAATAGAAAATGTTTGACTGCAGATTTGTGTTCTGCAGTAAGTTGCAGAAGTGGAGCTAATTTGCTTTATTGGCAGAACACAGCAGAAATGGAATATAACATTCATGAATATATTTTCATTAGTGTATAATCAACTGAAAATAAGAATCATTGTGTTTTCATTACCTTAGAAAGAGCCTTTTATATTTACAGAGGGCACAGGTCCTCTTCCATGGAGGCTGCCGTGTGTCACCGCCATGTTTCTACAGCAGCCCAGAACAGACAAACCACTGGCTCTAGAGCCGGCTGTTCACGTTTTACTATGCCAATATTGATATAAACCATTATCGATGCATATATTTTGGTCAACCAATAAATTTGTCCAGCTCTAGCTGTCAGGGAACAAAACCAATCATCTACTGATCTTTACAAATAAAGACTCTATAGTCTAGTTGGTCCCACATGCAGACAGGCAGCAAAGCAAAAATGTTGCTACGAGTTTGTTATCTGGGCTTCTGTCATACAGCCACACTTGGACAGTCCTTGGGTAGTATAATTTTTCTCATTATATGTTAATTTAAAACGTTAAATCATATGACATCTGGTTGGTTCATGATTCAAAATGCTTTACAGGTGCTTTAATTCGTCATGCTTACTAGTCAGTCTGGAAAATGACACTGAGATTAGGAGGTAAACACAGCTGGAGAGAAAATGTGTCTCATGTACAGTTCACCTCAGATGTTTGCCAGGAGGTGTGCACAAGAAACAACCTCAGTCACAGTTAATAAGCATAATCTCAGATCAGACAGACTGTGCTGGCAGTAAACCAGCTAACCCCCAAAGGTTTCCTCTGCATGCTCAATGATGGCACACGGATGCTCATTTTCAGATTTTTTTAGCATCCATTTCTGCGGGGAAATGGCCTTTATCTATGGTGTTTGTATGACTTTTGATCAGACACATTTCTGGGCTCACACTTACTCTGACCTCTGACTTGTTCCTCTCTGCAGATATGTTGCGGCGAGTTGTGCGACAGAGCAAGTTCCGTCATGTCTTTGGCCAGGCCGTGAGGAACGACCAGTGCTACGATGACATCCGCGTGTCCAGGGTCACATGGGACAGCTCCTTCTGTGCCGTCAACCCCAAATTTGTTGCCATCATCATAGACGCCAGCGGGGGAGGAGCCTTCCTCGTCCTGCCCCTACAAAAGGTGAGTGAAGATCTGCCAGACCATCAGGAACATCTAAAGTATCTAAAATTCTAGAATTTAAATAGTAAGATCCAAATAAAATGTCCTATTAGCGTGACTTAAATAAATTCTGGTCCTCAAGAACTGGTGTTTTGTTTAGAAATGTTAAAATTCTACTCACAGGCTCTTTAACTATCATGTAGGAATAAATAACTGTGACATTTGCAACTGTAGACCAAAATTGGATACAGGGGTGTGTAAAGCATACCCAAACATAAAGGGGCTGTAGTGTAACAGTATCATATTATACAGTAGCATTCAGAGCATGTAGTAAATCAATCATATAGGCCTGTTCTCTGTCAGCAGATGTTCAGGACACACTCTGTGACCCCGTCCTCCTGTCCCCAGAGGCTCCTATCTATAGTACAAACCATAGATAATCAATGGTTAAATCTGCCTGATAGTAAAGGCATCCAATGTGTCTCTTGTTACATTTTGCTCATTGAACACATGATACTCACAGAGGGGCTGGGTGCTCCTGTCCCACCCTATAACAGTATAGGCCCCTGGGTTAAAGGAAAAATTCACCACTTTTCATGTGGATGTCCAGTCAGTGTTGATGGTAAATATAGTCAACTGAAGCAATAAATTCATTAGTGCATGCTCCGCTACTACCATACTATTATGTATGTCTACCAGTATGTCTCAATATGTAGTATGTCAAATGAAGCATGCTACAAATACTGGGATGTCCTTGCATTTGGTCGCATTTTGCAAGCCAGCATGCTTCTCTGGCTATTCTGATCCACAATCCTTTGTGATGGGTGTATGGGCAAGGCTGTCAAAGTTCAAGGCCCAGTTGTATGCATACTGCCTGCAACAGTATGTGCTTTGTGATAGCAGCTGCAGTACACACTAAAAGTGAAAAGAAAAAGTACGCGACTTGGAATGCAGGGTAGAAATTCAATCTCGAACAGCCTGTAGTTCTTCCTTACATCCAGTGACATCACTGTGACATCACTGGATGCAGGAAGAAGAACAGATTTTGCTGCGAGAGGACTCAGATTTCTTGGTCAATATAGCACACACTGAGGAATTTATTCCTTCAGTTGACTACATTTACCATCAACACTGATGGGACAGTGGTGAATTTTCCCTTTAGTTGATTCATATTTGTTGTATAGTGTCCTGCTTCTGGAGAGGCTGCTAAAACATTGGGATATCCAGGTAGAAATGATAGTAGAGCTGAAACAATTAGTCGATTAATTGATTAGTCAATCAAAAGAAAATTAGTTGGCAACTATTTTGGTAATTGCTTAATCATTTGGGTCATTTTTTTAATGAAAAAAAGTCAAACGTTTGCTGCTTTTCTTTGTCATTTATGACAGTAAATGAAGAGTTTTGTTGGTTGGACATAAGAAGCAATTTAAAGACATCACTTTGGGCTCTGAGAAATCGTGATGAACATTTTTGACATTTTATAGACTAATTAATAAATGATTAATCCATTAATCCATCCATTGGGCCCCATCCACTGGGGTCTGGGGCCCAGAGAATCAAACTAATTCATGACACTAAGCCATCTCATTTGATATTAAATAAATAACCTTGAGTTGACTATTGAATGTAATTTTT
Source organism: Lutjanus argentimaculatus (assembly GCA_034769285.1). Classification (NCBI taxonomy): domain Eukaryota; kingdom Metazoa; phylum Chordata; class Actinopteri; order Lutjaniformes; family Lutjanidae; genus Lutjanus; species Lutjanus argentimaculatus. The sequence continues at coordinate 335,808 of JAWZSL010000021.1, read as the reverse complement.
TGAAAATGTGTAATTATTATTTAAGCTCTCAGTGTTAATAGCTTCTTTTTTAGCCCAGCATGAGAACACGTGATAAAGGTGCAACTTGATGGTCATACAAGAGTCACAAAGTGTGTGGTAGCCATGCAAAGGACTGAATGTAACTTCTAGATAGTTAAATTAGCCCTCTTGCTCAAGCATTTTCATATTTCTCTGATAGGTATCAGCTTCCAGCTCACACTCTTTAACTCTTTGTAATCTTCCGTCTCACAGACTGGCCGTATAGACAAGGTCTACCCGACAGTATGTGGTCACACGGGCCCGGTGTTGGACATTGACTGGTGCCCTCATAATGACCTTGTCATCGCCAGCGGCTCGGAGGACTGCACAGTCATGGTAAGGACATGGTTTATCTTTGAATAGGGACCACATGAGCTTTGAGGTTATTTTCTGGTTTGTTACGTTTGTGTTTTCACAGATTAGCAATTATAAGTACTTATATAAGCAGTTACACATTACTCTACATCTAGAGCATGAGTCAAGTGGAATAAAAAATGTGATGAATAATAATGATATTACTCTGCTGTTGATTGCACTACTATTGATTGCTGAAGGGTTTAAAGATGCAATTAATTCCCCAATTTTGTCTGCATGAATAAATCAAACCTAATTCTTTTTTTATATATTCTTATATTTTTTATAGGACACTCCAACTGAAGGGATAATCCACTATTGAATTAAATTATAGGATATCGAATATTCACAAAATTGTTGACATATTTGAAAAGTGAGGGAAGGGGAAAACAATACATATAATACACTATAATCTGGTACAGTTTCCTTGACAGTTAATACTGTCTGTGTTTTTTGTTTGTTTGTTTTTGTATTTAAGATGAATATCGTCAGCATTAACACAACAAGTTCTCTCTGAATTTCCTCCGATTCAGGTTTGGCAGATCCCTGAGAACGGGCTAGAGACCCCCCTGTCAGAGCCTGTGGTCGTGTTAGAGGGCCACTCTAAGAGGGTCGGCATTGTGTCCTGGCATCCCACCGCTCGCAACGTTCTCCTCAGTGCAGGTAACCTTTTCGCCACTATTTGACTTCTCAGGTGCTGAAAAAGTGCACATTATCAAGTGTGCAGAATCCATCATTCCCTTTTTTTTTCCCAGATTTGAGGTGGCAGCAAATCAGCTCCAAAATCCCTCAAAAATCACATATTTCTGTAAGTTGTTGAACGAGGGGAAACTATATAAACATTATAAAATGGTGTTTACAACATATTCTTTTTCATTATTTGTCCCCTCTTGTGAATTCCTTTCTAAATAAAAAAATAAATAAAAATACTGAGCCAGATTGGCCCGGTGTGTTGCAGTACTGGCACATACACTGCTCTGTGACTAGTTAAATTATGCCTTGTTAACAGTAGATCAGCTGCACAGATGAATGCAGCACGCATCGTCGCACACTTTTATTTCTTACTGTATATCATTCCTTTCCCAGGTGTATAATCAATAATTTGAGGCTCTAAAACCTGCATGTATCAACGTTATGTTGTGTGCAGATGGCAGCACATGATTGCACAGATTGCATTTACACCTATCAATGATAGTCAGGCAGATCCGATCACAATCCGATCACAATACACTTACATCTTGCATTAACATGCATTTTCTCCCCACATAAATAATGTGTCCAGGCTGCGTTTTAATACCAGGTGTAAATAGAGTGTTGGACTAACACTGTGGTCCACGCTGTACCCTCAAACTGAAATATCTGTTTGGGTTATTGTCTTTGCCATTTGTCCACTGTGCACAGCTGAACTCCAGATCTGACTAGTTATCTCACAGATCGCCTTCTGCTTTGTGTGACATGAAGAGCTCAAAATAAACTTGGACACAGAGGTGTGTGTAGTCAGGCTGTGCTGCATGTGTCCATTTTAGGGTGTGACAACCAGATCATCATTTGGAATGTGGGCACGGGAGAGGCCATGATCAACCTGGAGGACATGCACCCTGATGTGATCTTTAGTGTCAGCTGGAGCCGCAACGGCAGCCTACTGTGCACCGCCTGCAAGGACAAGAAGGTCCGCGTCATCGACCCCCGTAAAAAAAAGATTGTTGCGGTAAGTTGACACGCTGCAGGGGATTTGAAGTATGGATGCTTCTCATGTGGACTATGATCTTTCCCAGAATCACTACACCAAAGCCTACAAACATGGCTGCCGCCCAGTCTGACGAGTGTGTTTCTGTTTTCAGGAGAAGGACAAAGCTCATGAGGGAGCTCGACCAATGAGAGCCATCTTTTTAGCAGACGGAAACATTTTCACCACTGGATTTAGCCGCATGAGCGAGCGCCAGCTAGCCCTGTGGAAAACTGTACGTCACCGAACTGAATCACATTCAGTTCTTATCATACTGATACATCACATAAACACTGCCATCTATATGACACATGATTGTATTATGATTGATTTGTTCAGCTTCCTGCCCATGATAAAAGTCAAAATAGTGTCAGTGATTTTCATTAAAGAGGATTTTTCTATCCTATTTTTCCCCACAAAGGCAAATGTTCATTCTGTCTCTGCACAATGAAGCTGTAACACTTTAGCTCCAGCAGGGGGCAGTTGGGGGTTAAATTCAAGAGGTAACATTCAAGGGATAGTCCAGATAAGTGGGCTTGGAGATGCAGAGAGGAGTCTGGTGGAGGAGGCGAAGCAAGAGTCTGCTATGTATGGGGTCAGCAGCAAAATGTAGTTTAGCCACCTAAAAAACGCCCATCCCAAAAAGTTAATATCAGTTTAAGTGTACCTCATATTTAAAATATTTTTACCGCTTTACGTTACCTTCAGACAGCATTTTTTGATGGGAAACTGACATTATGGAAGCCAAATATCGCTCTCTCCAACCCAACCAAACTCCATAGCCAAACACAGGAGTTTCTGGTCTACCATTGCTTTGATCTGTTAGCTGGTTTGTGTTATTGTGTGACTTCAGTGGTTTACAAGGTTAGTTCTGATTCACCGAAGTCACACAATAACACAAACAAGCTAACTGACCAAGGCAGCGGTAGACCAGCAACTCCTTTGTTATGCAAGGTAAAATACTGATTTTGCCTATGGACTTTTGTTGGTTTGGAGAGAGCAAAATTTGTCTCATATAATGGTGTTTTCCTGTGGGAAAAGGCTGTCTGATGGCAAGATAGAGTGATGAAAATATTCTAAACACAGTGCACACTTAAACTGACATTAATTTTTTTTTTAAGGTCGATCTTTTTTAGGTGCCTAAAATATATTTTGTCGCTGTTTCTGTCCACAGCAGTACATTGCTCAGCCTGCTGCTTCCCCAAACTGGGGGCATGCTGACTGGGTGAGATTAGTTGTCCTGTGTTGAGCAGAGGAAACAACTGATGCAGATACAGAATAGAGATGATTGGACTGAAATCATGGGTAAATGATACAATTCAATTCGCACTTATTATCAACACCGAATTTTGTGTCTCCAGGACAACATGGATGAGCCGATATGTGTTCAAGAGATGGACTCCAGTAACGGAGTTCTGCTGCCCTTCTACGACCCCGACACCAATGTAGTCTACCTGTGTGGAAAGGTAAGCAGCCTTCTAAAGAGTTTTAAAGGTTTTGTTTTTCCTAATAGTTCAATACACAAACTGACTTTGACCTGCTGCTGTGTGTCTTCAGGGTGACAGCAGCATTCGGTACTTTGAGATCACTGACGAGGCCCCGTTTGTGCACTACCTCAACACCTTTTCCACCAAGGAGCCCCAGAGAGGCATGGGATACATGCCTAAGAGAGGACTGGATGTCAACAAATGTGAAATCGCAAGGTACTGCAGCAGTTATGTGGGTTTTGTTTTTTTTAAAGCTTTTGTTCAGTTAGTTTGTGCTCTTGTGAATTATGGAGCTAATGTGCAGTATAGGGCTCATGGTTTTTGAATGTGACATAATTTGTCTGGGAAATAAACCAATTTATATCTACATTTCCTGCAATTTCCCATGATTGATATTCTCCCAATCGTCTAATTGATTAATCAACTAATTGATTCAGCTCCATTTTCCTGTAAAAGAAGAGAAAATTGCTGCATATGGGACAGAGCTTATCTAAGTGAATTAAAAAAGATAGAACTGAATTTCTTTTTTTTTTTTATATATATTTAAAATAAACAGATATATTAAACAAACCAATAAGCTTACTAAATTAAAATCACTGACTCAGTAAAAAATTAGGTTGAAAGGTTGAAATTCATGCAAATATTCCTACTGTTTTTTTCTCTGAGTGTCTGTTTTTATATGTTTTACATGTTGCTGTGTTTGATCCTTATCATATTAATCCTCTCTGAAGGTTTTACAAATTACACGAGAGAAAATGTGAACCAATCATCATGACCGTCCCGCGTAAGGTAAGTCTGTGTTTTGTGTATCAAGTCATAAAAATGCTGTTCTTTCACTGTCGTTTTGTTCTTTGCACTGTCATCCTCTCCTGATGACATTTCCTGTGTCCTCTCCACCCGTCCAGTCGGATCTGTTCCAGGACGACCTGTACCCCGACACGGCCGGCCCCGATCCTGCCCTGGAGGCAGAGGAGTGGTTCGCCGGGAAGAACGGAGGCCCCATCCTGATCTCGCTCAAAGATGGCTACGTCTCCACAAAGAACCGGGATCTGAAAGTGGTCAAGACGAATGTCCTGGAGACCAAGCCAGCCCCTAAAGCAGAAAATGTCCCGTCTGTCCCGAAGCATGCTTCACATGCTCCACAGTCCTCAGTAGTGAGTGTCAATGTGTAAACATGTTATGTTACATGTTTTTCTTTCCCTTTAGGTTTAGATTTTATTTTTGTTTATTATTACTTTTCTTATTATAGCAGGGTTCTTAAAGGGATAGTGCAGATTGTTTGAAGTGGTGGTGTTTGAGGTACTTAACCATAGTCAGTGTGCCACACATGGCTGCAGCCATGCTTCATCTAGAGATTTGGCCTTCATGCTATTTTTTTCCACATGACGTTCACAGTTCTCGGCAAAAATAAACAGTGAAAATGATCTGTTTATAGTCATACTGACATCATACCAGCAGCGTGACTCCTTTCGCTCCAGTTTCCAAGTCCATATCTATAGAATATGTCACAGACATGAAAAAATCAGGCAGTAGCAGCACCACAACAGAAACACTCTGTATGGGCACCACAGGTGTATGAGCCACAGTAGTTCAGCATGATTTTATTTTTAGGTGGCTAAAATACATTTTGGTGCTGACAGCAGTAGGTTACTTAATATTATAGAACAACTGGGGGTGTTGCTGACTGTCATCTACAATAGGTAACACACTGACTATGGTACATCATACAGCCTCACATCAAAAAACCCAAATTATCCCTTTGAAACAGATTATTATGACCCTAAAGAAAAAGTGCTGCACTTTTCAGACTTGCATGCAACACTTTTTGCTGACATTGCACCATTCACAGTAATTATTATGGCTGCAACCATTCACAAAAGTTATGGATCAGCACATACTTTGGTATTTGGGTCACAATTCAGTAGAACAGCAAGGGAAAATGTTAACTGCTGCAGGGCTTCATTGCCAGCAAAGTCCCCGCTCATTTTGCCAGGAAAATTTGTTTTGAAGAAGATAAGATACAGCAGTTAGGGCAGTATCACTAAACAGTTCTGGGAATCTTTAGCAGTGTCTTAAAAGGATAGTTTGGATTATTTGATGTGGGGTTTTATGAGGTACTTATCCACCCAAATTTGCAGAAGCAGAGAGGAGTACCTCGCCGTTCAACAATGTTTTCTGAAGGGAAACCACCATTAAATGAGCCAAAAATGTCTCCCACAACAGAGCATTGCTTAGCTTTCATGATGGTACTCCTCTCTGTTTCTGCATCTACTTCTAACTATGGTGGTGCAGATCAGCATCTACTGTAGGTAATACACTGATTATGGATAAGTACCTCACACTTCAAACAATCCAAACTCCCTTTAGGAGTCAAATGAGAGGCTGAATAATTCAGTCACTATCTCTCTGTTTTTGACCAGAAAATGGAAGACAAACTGGAAGAGGTACTCCGAGAGTTCAAGTCACTCAGGGACCGTGTCATCCTCCAAGACCGTCGAATCGCCAGACTGGAAGAGCAAGTGGCCAAGGTGGCCATGTAAAGACGCGACGCGGGCCCCCTTCCCAGGATTATTCGTTGTTTTTGGAGAGAACCTGAATGGACGGGGTCAGCCACAGCCAAATTTCTCAAAAAAGATTCGGCTTCATTGAGCTTGGCGTCGTCCCCTGCGATGAGACCAAGCCTACATTCCAAGATGAACTTTATTTTTTCCTCATCACTTTCGCCCTGACACACACAGAGAAAAGGAAAAACTCTCGCAGCTCATGTACGCATTTGAGGAAAAGACATTTTTGTTGAAGGAAAAGTCTTAACTTTTTGTTTTTATGTTTTCAAATTTGTGGTAAAACATTCTCATGTGAAGTTTGTACTTACTACTCAAAAAACTGTATGTAGCATCAGTATTTCCATTGTTATTTTTTGTGTTGCCAAATATGAATCGTGTGCGGTTTCATGCACTGCTTTTACATTTATTTTCCCTCCTGTTGTACATTCCAGTCACAACCTGGTAGATTGAACTAGTCGAGCTGGATTTCTTTTTTTAAACAATAGCTGTTGAACTTTTATTCCTCCCACCAGTTTGCTCATTGATAACCATCAGATTTATGAATGTGGAAGAATTCCTGAATTCTTTTTTTCTTTTCTTTTTTTTTTTTGTCCTGTTCTTCTGGGCTTGAAATTTAACATTGGGTTCTATTGGGGTGGGGGGAGGGGGGTTGCATCTCTCTGGTGTAAATGTTGTGCAAAATGTAGTGGTGCCTCTTGTCACTGTTAGGGTCAAACTAAAGTCGCCCTCTCCAGTGCATATTTGGTGTTGGGAAGGGACCACTCACCCAGCTTGTGTTTCACTGAACCCCTGACAAACAGTTCTGTGCACATAATAAAGATTTTACACATGAAAAACTCAGTTTTCTTTTCCTTTCTTTGTATATATTTTTGGCTTCTATCTATTTCTATTGCCTGCAGTTCATTCGCCACGTTTCCACCACAAGTTTCTCCAGGAACAAGGAACCTCTGGAAGAACTCGTGTGTGTTTCCACCACAGAGACCAGGGTCTGAATTAGGATCTGGGGACATTATTTTACCCCCTAAAAACCCAAAGTGGCAAAAGTACTCACATTCTTTACTCAAGTAGAAGTACAGATACCTTGTGAAAGTAGAAGTATTGGTTCCAATTCTTTACTAAAGTAAAAACTTACCCTCTGGAGGACATTTCTATTGACTGTTTCTGTGCCAAGCTAACTTAACCTCACCTTTTTGTTGTGGTTGAGTCTCTTCTCTCGTCTGTTTTGTCTTGTTACGTCTTTTATGTTGTTGTTTTTTTTTGTTGTTGTTGTTACGTCATTTTCATCACGCAACGTCTTTCTTCTTGTTATGTCTTTTACATCATCTTTCGTTTTAAATCTTTTTCGTCTTGTTACAAAATAATGTAAAAATATCTTGTTATAATGTGAAAAACACTGTTATAAAACTTCATGTTATAACAAGATCTGATCAATCTTTTGGGCGTGGTGGCAATACGCTGCCATAAATTTCTTGATTAATTAATCAGAAAATAGAAAATGCCCATCACAGTTGATGTCTCATATAGACAAAAAAAACAGTAAACATAGATTCTGCATGTAAAGCTGAAACAATCTTAAAATTTCAGATTTACTCTAAAAATGCAGCAGTTCTGTTTTTAGTTTTCCCTGCGGAAATGTGTCAGTGGTTGCGGTGAAAGGTGCAAGATTGTGTCATCACAAGAGGCCGCTAGCAGGCATGACATTTTACAGCAGCATCTCCAGCTGTTTAATAGCTTTGCATCGCAAAGTGTGAATTTTAATCTTTTTGTCATTTCAGGTCAACAATTTTGCTTAAAAAAATGTCTGCAGATTTTCGGTGAGAAACTGTCATACCATGACCGTAAAGACTGTAAACTCTACATAGGTGAAATACCGTTTCTGTAACAGCAAAACAACATAAATCACCATCATTTTAATGTCTCGTATTACTTACTCTTATTACAGACTGTTAATTTCACAATAAAACACTGTTATATTTCATTGCACAAACTGCTTTGCTGCTATGTGGTATTCATATGGTGTTTTTATGTTAATTATATGTCAAAATAGTGTTTCTTTTCATGGTAAAAAATTTATTTCTTACAATAAAATATGCAACCAAACAGCAGTCTTAACCGTAAAATCAGAGGTATAGTTATATTAGAAAAAGTTCTACCATACTTACTACAGTGACGTTTTGGCAAAGAAAGCTGCTGGTTTTTCATAAAGGTAATTTTTTACAGCACAGAAGTGGAGAAGCTGCAGCCAGTTAATTTGAGAGATATTCATTTATACAACAACTGACTGGTTATGAAAAGTCACAACCTCCACCAAAGGCCACAATCCTCCTCAAGTAGCTGCTACTTATTTTCTTGCCTGACGGTGGTGCTGAAGCTGCAGTCATGAGGTCAGTGACATGTTGATCAGATAACAGTGGCTCCTCTACTCAAAGACATGTATTTTATTTTAGTAGTAAGTCTTATCAGTCAGCATTCTGACAATGATTCATTTTGCATGAAGGGAATTTCCCTCTTACATTCTCTGATTTTCTTTGCTGTTTTTTTTTTTTTTTTGTTTTTTTTTGTTTTTTTTTTTGTTTTTTTTGTTTTAGGAATATAGGATATTTAGGGGCCTCAAACTGTTATTTAAATTAATCCATCTGCAAGGTTGAAAAGAGGAATCTTTTTTTTTGTTTGTTTGTTTTTGGTGGAACTACAAGATATCATAACTGCTTTTTGTGAATGATCTCAAGCCAAAAAGATTGGGAACCACTGGTTTCACCTTTAATAATTGCTGTATTATAAAAGTACACTCCTTACAGTAGAGTAATTGTACTTAGTTACTTTCACCTCCATTAGTGAGAGTGAGGCAGTGACTTTTTTCATTATTTGATGCTACCTTGCTACATGCTACCTCCTCATTAGCATGTGTCATGGTGTACACAGTGCATGTGTGGTTCAGTACAGGCAGCTATTATTAGTTTACTTATGTGAACCATCACAATCAAAATGATCTTACTTTAGTCTAACTATTTTTCATAATAGTTCTTAGTATTGTCTAATGGGGTACATATTTTTCTGTTTTCATCCTTTCTCTTACACATGCAGGGTTGATCAGGATCAGGGATGTTGCTGGTGACTCATTTCCTGTTGATTAAATGTGAAATTTAATTTAGACTAGTCAACTAGTCTAACACTAAGAAAACACTCAGAAAGCAGTTAAAACTGAGCAGAATTGATTAATTTATAATGTTAAAAAACTGTCCAGGAAAAAAAATGTGCGTATTAAGAGCCATTTGAAGCAATTAATCACAGTCAACAATTACCAAATCGTATTTTAAATGCTGCTGAAATGCACGCTACTTTACGCTGTGCAATACAAACATTACACATTAATGTATAAAACATGACAACAGCTCACTAAATGTTTCAACCTTGTGCTAGCAGCAGCAGCTGCTGTGCTTGCAGGTATTTTTTTCCACAGTTAATCAAAGATGCAGTAAGTAACTCTGGAGAAAGATAGTATATTGTTGAGCCTTATTCCCAAGAGTTTGAATTTGACAATTTTGCCTCAACAGTCCTCTATCTTATCAACCTGTGATTGGCCAAAGTCTCCTGTCACAGAGCAAAGAGGAGGGGCATCAGGTCTATTTTCTCTCAGACATTATTCTGAAAGGTTATTTTGGCACGTTTGCCCAATGGCACCAAAAATAAACTGCCTACCTCAGCTTTAATTCACTGCTCCAGTGATTTTCCAACTTCACTCATCCAGGAGTTTCATTCTGATGAGGAACATTTTTCTTGGCCTGGAAGGAATCACATTTAAAGGCACTGAGTTTAAAAACAAGCATTATAATTTCCTTAAAAAACACACACACACACAATGTATCAATTTAACAGATAAAATCGTGAAAAAATATCAAGGACATGATCTCTGTGATTTCATTAGTAGCTACAACCCAGTACGTTATTAATACAACTTGGGGGAAATGGTATGTTTTCACTCTGTTGTATTTTTGCACACACGCACGCACGCACACACACACACAGGCCTGAGATATACAAACATGACCTACATATTCATCATGGTAACAACATACACCAAGTCCCTACAAACTGAACTTTAAATTAATTAATACGTTGATTAAAAGACATTGCATCATCAGATCAACAATTATAGACAGAACACAACAGCAATACAGTGCTGTCTGTGTAAAGGTCATTTCAGAACCTGTTTCGGGTGAATTTTGCCAATATACTGTAGATATTTATATACTTAAGCGTATATTTCAATCTGAGACCATTTACTACTGTGAGTGTGTGTTTTTTTTTCACAGCATGGAAACATTCAAAACACTAAAAAACAAAAGATGTTTACTTTCATGTCAGTTTTCTGCACTTCAACGTTGTTTTTTAGAACCATATCTCAGTATGAGTCACCAGTACAGGAAGTGACACTTATGATTTCCACAGTAGAAGAACATTTCTATTTCCTGACAGGGTATAAATGTGGCTGTTCACACTTTGTATCTTTAACACCAGGGCACTAAATCAGACATCAAACAGCCACACTTCAAATCCATTCATTCCATGGACTTTCTGATTGATTACATGGATTCTCATCTTATTTTATCGCTGCGTGTATTGCACTTGACGTAACACTGTCCTCGTGTAGCTGATCTTGTCTCTGTGGTCTACTATCATTGCCTTTAAGTTCCTGATACATGACTTACAGCTTTAAATCTTAGACAGAAGTGTGACACGCAAGAGAGAAGCATCTGTTAACAGAACTGAGAACTTCCTGCTACTTTAGATAAATTAGTTGTCAGAATATCAGGACATGCAGAGCAGCACCACCAACTCTCCATCAATGAGGTAAGACACATATTCTGCAAATTAATACATGTAAGATCTTAAAATATGACAGCTGAACCAATGAAAAGATGCTTCTGGTGAATTTTACTTCCTCGTTAACGCAAACTAGAGCTGTGGGTTTCTAAAGGAAGCGTCTGTCTTAACCAACTTTTTAAAAAATGTTATATAGCTGCTCAAAGTGTGAACATTTCCTGTTTCTTCTATAAAGCAGTGCTGCAGTCAGCATGCCAGCGGTCTGAAGATGTTCTCCCAAAGAGGCTGAAATGAGCTGAACTCAACTTTTATCAGATTTTTATCCTCACATCCACCAGCAGCAGCAAGGTAAGACACTGACATGTCTCCGAGGAAACATTTTAAAGCTTTGTTCTGGTCAAACGTGGCTGGTTTGGGGATCAACTGTTTCCTTTTATGTCTTTTTTTTTTTTTTTTCTCACAGAGGAGGTTGATTTATCTATGTGCTTTACTTCTTACCTAACTCTGAATCCTTTGCTGCAGTTTGAACTTTTGTCATATAGAAAATAAAAAGGACAGTTTTAGATTCACTCTAAAAGTGCCATAGTTCTGTTTTTTTCCTGTGAAGATGTAGCAATGGGTGTGGTGAAAGACGCATGACCATTTCATCATAAGATGCCACTTACAGACACATGACACATTGATTTTTTCCCCATATGTATGTCTACTATTAAGCTACAACTTTTTAAAGGGGCAGTTCACCCCAAATCACTTACCTGTAGTGCTATTTATCCATTTAGACGGAAGCTGATCTCATTACAACTTCGGGGAGGCCAGTTAGAGGTAGAAAACAAGTGGGTTTTAGCCTCACTTTGCATGTTATTTTTGCTGTTTACAAGGTTCATTATTAGAAGGTAGGTCAGCTCAATTAATGTGAATTATTAATGTTAAAATAGCCACTGCTTCCAGTGGTCTTAGAAGTGGGCAAGCTGTTAAACCATGCATACGGTAAAAACTGAAGTTACACCATCACTAAAACTCTTTTCTGATTTGCCTCGATCTACGCTTATCATCCTTGAGTAGATGCACGCTTTCTTCTGCGCAGTAATATAGCTGGTGGGTGCAGTTTGGTAGAAAGAAAATAGTTCCCACATGAAACTGCTAACAAAACAAGGACTGTGGATTATCTTGAGCCATGATTTCTGGAAAGAGACACTGCTGTTAAGAATGCCATCGAGCTCCATTATATTTGAGAGAAGGCCCATGTTTACAAAACTCAACAACACACACCAAAACAATCTAGATGGATAAATAGCACTACAGGTAAGAGGAAAAATATGTATTTTTGATTTTGGGAGTGAACTGTCCCTTGATAGATTCAACAAAAATATAAATGCACCACATTTGTTTTTGCTTCCATTTGTCATCGGTTGAAGTAAAAAAAATCCTACATTTTTTCTGTGGCCACAAATGTTTTATTTCTCTCAAATTTTGTTCACAAATTTGTTGAAATCTGTGCTAGTGAGCACATGTCTTTCGCCAAGATAATCCACCCACCTGACTGGTCACAATTGGTTTGGTTGATTGGGTTTAGGTTTGAGGAGCGATTGGTTTTTAGTTACGGTAAGAATATCAGGGTAAGCCAATCAGAGGCAGTCTCACCTGTCAGGTGGACGGATTATTACAGGAAAAGAGAAGTGCTCACTAACACACTTCAAACAAGTGTGTAAAAAAAAAAAGAGAGAGAAAGAAACCTTTATAGGGGAAGTCAGAGTTTTTACTTTAACTGATGAAAAATGAGAGCAAAAACAAAAGTGTTGCATTGATATTTTTGTTGAGCATATTTTTTAAAAGGTTTAAAAGGTATAATCTGCAACATTTTCCAAAAGAAAAGAATATACAGTATATACTCATATGATATAATCCCTTTCAGTCATCACTTATGACCCACTAGAAGTGTGTGGTGGTGGCTGTTTGTGCAGAAACCCTGCCCTCTGTGTGTATTTCCTTATTTTTTCTCATTGTCTGGCTGTGCTTATGCATTTCACCAACCCAAAACATTCATGTCATTTCAGAAACAACAATGATGCAACTCAACATGAGGACATACGTGGCACTCTGTGGGGAATATCTGCTTTGCTTTCTATGGAGTCCATGAGTGCTTCCATCCCAGAAACCAGCAGCAACCAATCCAACCATCCAACTCAAGAACCTGCAGAAGCCAGTGTTGCTGCAAAAGCAGCAGAGGCTGTTTCCTCTGTCACACCCACAGAGGATTCAGAGGAGGAGTTTGCCACGTACAGATATGACAGCTCAAATGACAGCATGAGTGATTTAGTTGTCATGACCACAGCAGCACCAACTGCAAGCAGCTCAGGTCCACGATTGCTTCACACCTCTGCAGCAGTGACCACAGCTGCAGATGGAGCTTCCCACAACATGACGATCTCAGAAACAGCAACACCCACAGATGATCAGTCACATCAACAGTCATCCACCCCTTTGACTGACATGACTTCTGCTTCTGCAACAACCACAGCGCATCTTTAGCAGCAGAGACTGTGTCTTTGCCACGGTCTACGACCACCCCTGAGCCTGAAGTTACATCCAGCTCATCTTCCACCACCTCTCCTGCTGATTCGACTCAAACTCCACTCCTCATCCAGAACCTCAGCAGTCCCTCACCTTCTACTGCGACCACAATAACATCAAACCCTACCTCGGAGGTGACACCCGTGTCTGACCCCACTACTCGGCCTGTCAAAATAAATGAGACAGCTGCTAACAGCACTGAGGTTTCTTCAACGTCTCAGGCCATTTCTGTGACGCCACCGCACACCTCCACATCAGAGTTTACAACAGGATCAAATTCTACTCCTGAGCCTCCAGCTGTTTCAAACAATTCCGCCAACGCCACTATCGCCGCCACCACCCTGCCACCGCCGCCACCACATCGCCACCACCTCCACCACCTCCACCACCCCTACCACCCCCACCGCCGCCATCACAGCCAATGTCTCCACCACCGCCAACATCTCCACCAGTCCAGGAATCTTCATCCCTATTGTACCCAAGAAGTTGCCAATCCCAACGACCAAATCAACTCCGGCAACCACAGTCTCAAAGAGCTCATCCAGCAGCACGGAGGTCCAACCCTGCTCCACCCGCGGCTGTGGTAAAACAGTGCCTCATCGCCATCGCCTCCCTGGCCGGGTTGGCCACAATCTTCATGGTTTCTACCATCGTCCTCTGTGCCAAGCTGTCAGCAAGGAAGTACAAGGGGAAAAAACCCCAGCCGGCCACCGAGATGATGTGCATCTCGGCCCTGCTGCCTGAGAGGAATTACACCTACACGAGACAACGCAATCCGGTCAGTAACGGAGTCCTAGTGATCCATGGTGGAGGAGACAGCGACGAGGATGGAGGAGATAACCTTACTCTCAGCAGCTTCCTACCAGATAATGACCGTTACGTTTAGGTGGATTTACTATTGTCATGTACATACGGACATTTCATCAGACATCAGATTTGACTGATCTGTCTGATGTCAGCAACGTGGAAACAGTTGCTGTTTGAATAAACTTGTTCTTCCTTTTTGATGTTGGTGGTTTGGCTTTGCTGCACGCTCTATTCTTGTGGAGGAAGAGACACAGAAACCACAAAAACAACAAAAAACAGTATTGTCTCATGCTCCTATGTACTATTAACCATATAATTTGGTATTTGGTGAGGTCAGGTAATCAACTGTGTATTTTTGGTAAAAACAAAAACTTTTTGCATAATTCTATATTTACCCTCTCCTGAGAGACTTTAAGGCAGAATGAGTGATCAAAGATTGCTGCTTTAAAAACATCCTGAGCTGAGGCCTGATGGCTTTTCACTTAGAGGTGGGGGACAGGAAGGCTCGTTTTGTCAAGGGAATACTGTTCTTCACAGACACCACTCAGTATACAAGTGCTATTCTGGTAGCAGTGAGGCGTAATTGTATGAACGCTGTAATCTGATAAATGGTAACTTTGTGTGACTCTGTTTATGTGGGTGTTTGTGTAGAGATGGAGTGACTGTGTTGGGGTAATTTATTAGACTAATATCTTATTCAACAGTTTGGTAACCTTTTATTCTACAGGTCCGTTGTTACCAAATAATTTCTGGAAAGAACTGTGTGATTTAGTATCAGTTTTGGGGACTGCCCATTGTTCCAAGTAACCATTACACAGAAACCCAATAGTCCAAAAACTACCCCACTGGACCAAAAGCCCATTTGTTTGAGGGTCTTATTATCCCAAAAACAAAAGCCCACAGCTCCAAAGGCCTGATGTTCCACTAATACAGTATGGGGGAGAGACAGTAGGGGAATGATAGGTAACAAGGGGTCATAGCACAGCCTCAATACCTGGGGCAAATGCTCTACCACCTAAGCTACCAGGCCACCACACACTGGTCCTTTAATGTCTTTGTATATTTTGATGTTCAACATCAGGTGACATTCGTCAGGTGACCTTTGTCGTAATGGTAACAATAGTCTGGTGACTATTGTTAAAGTAAGGTGATTTTAAAGTTTGGTTAGGTTTAGACAACAAAATTACTAGTTTAGGTTTCGGGAAAGATCATGGTTGTGTTGAAATAAGTATGTTAGTTACATGAGTTAAGTAACAGTATACGGCATAGTAAGTTAAATGTGTTGCATAAGTTATACCGGGCTGATATTTTCAGAGCAAGGCCCTCAAAGCAATGGGAGTTTGTTTTTGGGATAGTGGGCTATAGCAGGATGTCAAATACCAACATTTTGGGGTTTCAAAGCATCATAAAACTAGCAGATAGGCAGGGTCTCTGCGGGTGCAGAGGCCGCCACACACTTCCAGTGAGTTGTGGGTGATGAATGAGAGGCATTATTTTAAATGAGCATTGTTTTTGATTCTGCATAGTTTGACTTTAAGTAAGTTCATGTTAAAATGCTAGCTAACTGGCAGGTAACAATCAATGTATATTAACCAGGTAGTTAACTAGTGTTTTGCTAACATTGGCAATCAGATGTAATTGACTAGATAACAACTGATGTAGATCAGCCAGCTAGTTAGCTAGCATTTTGCTAATACTGGCTAAGTGAAGATGTGATATGTTGCTTTTACATTTCCTTCAGCAACACGTTTTCACCATGTCCAATCTTTGGTTTTCTTTTCAACATAGACAAGCCTTGCACTTAGCTTATCTAAGTACAGGACTCCATGGCACTCCAATTTTAGGTAAAATTGAGACATGGTTCAAAGCCTATTAATTTAGTAACTTGTGTTGAGCTTAAAAGCAGTTGCCGATTTCTAAAATTATTTCCTTGAAAGAAATTTCTCCATTTAAACCCAAGAAAAGACATTCGGTTACACTATCTCAGAATGCAACTGGAATTGATTATTTGGTAGGTTACCAGATGAGACACATTCTGTATTGTTTCCTATCATTGGTACCAACACATTCCAAGGAAATTATTAGAAGATGATCAGATTTTACAGACCTGTAAAATAAGGGGTTACCAAAGTTTTTCTTGCTTGTTTCCCTCCAACAGATAGCTGTACACTGTGAGATGTAAAATAAAAACAATTCAGATAAACTAAAGTGAAAAGGGAGTTTTTGTTTCACACCCCTGTGTGTTTCTAAATGGTTAATAGTCAAAACAAAACTGGCTGCTCTGTAGAGTAAGACAGTTCCCTTATTTATGAAAGGCTTTATAAAAGGCTTTTCTTCTACCCTGGACTGGATTTCATATTCACTTCCTTTCCTGAGAAAAGAAAACACAGCCCTGAATGCTTATTAGGGCCATGAAGCCCATGTTTTTTTCTTCTTCATTTTCTTTTTTTTTCACTTTCAGCAATGTGCAACTGAAACAGACGCTGGTGACTATCAGCAGAGCCCAGACAAATGTAAACCTGGAGGATGCTGGACCTCATCTCATGCTCCTGATGACCATATAAAGCTAGACTTGTCTTGACTGATCACAAACACAGTAGAGCTGCCAAAAATGCATTTGTACACGCACACACAATCACTTGTAGGCTCACTCATACGCAGTCACACTCTCCCTAAAGTGGTCACACATACCGTGTGAGTTTAATTGCCTGCCTGTCTGGAGAAAAATTCCCCTTGTCCTGGCTGTTACAGAGTGTTTTGTCCACACAGGAAACATTAACCTCTTCCTGCATTAGCTGGTCACTCTAACTCTGTTTGGCCTGCTGTTAGTCATCAGTGTCAGAGGCCGAGGTTACAGAGAGGGCCAGACTGTCAATCAGAGGCTCCTGCTGCAGAAATCAGGGAGACGAATTTTAAAGGAGAACATATGTGGCTGATGATGATATTCAGGATGTTTTTATAATAATAAAGTGTTCTTTTCTTCATCCTTTTGGCCTTGCACATCCAGTTAGCTGCACAGGAGAGTGGAGGAGAGGTCCCAGCCCCCACACCACATTATAAACTCCTACCTAACAAGAACAATCTGTGTGCAGGCCGGCCAGAGAGAGCTCAGACACTCTCGGGTAAACTGGAGGGGGGAGGAGAACAGTGGAGAGGCAGAAGGAGGGATCTGTCCTCATGGTTAACGACATCTTTTTTTTTTTTTGCACTATCCAGACAAACCTCCAACCTGAAATCTGAAACGGCAGAAGTGGCGTGGCTCACCGAGCATTTGCCACTCTCTGCCGTGCTCTCTGTCTCAGTTCACTTTTTCCAGACATTCATCCTCCATCAGAGGCGATTCCAGCAGAGACACTTTTGCCACAGTGGATGGTGAGTTTTGTCACTTTTTCCTGAAAACGTATCAACAAGAGGCATTGTGGTTTCTTTTCAGCTCATGTGAGCTCATATGACAATTGAAATGGATGATATGACAGCTTCATGATGCCACATCCAGTCTCAGAAAGTAAGAACATGACCGTTAAAAAGTTAAAGTCAATCTTTTGTGTCAGTTTTAGACATTACAGTGGACCAAAGGCAGAATCTTTTAAAATTGTTGAGGTTGTGTGTGCATATGTCCACCGTATGTGCGTCTGTTTATGTGTCTGACTGCACAGGCATGTGTGTGTCCGTGTATATTTGGTCTGGGGTGAGTGTGTGATTAATTCATCCCACCCCCCCGTTTTCCAGAAGAGAGGAGAGTTGCATGTGGCCCAGCTTGCACACAGATGGAGCTGAATAAGGATAAAAGTGTGGGAGCTGCTGCCAGTTGACACACAGACTGAGCGGAGAGCTGACCGGGATCCAAATAAATAAGTAGAGCAAATCAGAACGTGTTTAAAGGGTCAGTTCAACCAATTTAGAAAACAATATATTTTCCTATATACCCATCATTGTATCTAGTCATGCAGATAGTTTAGTTTTATTTGGCTTTTTTAGACATATCTGTCTAAGAAAGATGCCTTTATTTAATATTTTAACTCAATACTGTTTGACACTGTACAGCATGTATGACTAATTTCATCTGCATGAGTAAAAAGATCGGGCCAAGGTAAGTTTTGTCATACATTTATACTGTACGTCACCTTTGTATTATTATGCTGACATGCAGAATTTGTGTATCACACATGCAAATATGTTGAAAGTCAGTTGAAAGATATGCATTGCAGACATATGTACAGTATGATGAGGATTCTGGAAATACCACCAAACAGCAGAAAGTGTTGTTAAATGATCCTTTAAGTTTTTCAGAGATCACCAGGATGCATCACAGAAACTTCTTAAGCCTTTAGTTAAGATAGGAAGGGAAAGGATTTAGGATTCCTGTCGTATCTTCATCTTATGTTATCACAGGTTAAGAAATCCTAAATGCTCAATTTAACATCGCTTATCAACTTTTATGTCTGTTACCTGGCAACTGACACTACTTTTCTCATCTCACCAAGCTAAACATCTTTGCGGCGGATGTTTTTTGTCATTAAAACATACTAAAATATACAAAAAAATGGAGCAAAAATGTTGTGCCCTTAACTTCAGGACAGGTGAATTTAGGAAAGGGGATAAAAGAAAGTAGACAAAAGAAAGAGAGTGGGCTAAGGTGGCAGACAGTCTCAACCACATCCAGCATCAGTTGTGTAAAAGCAATAAAAGAACAGTCATACAGATTAAACAAGCTAGCTTACACTTATGTTAGCAGCTATTATCTAACACTACCGTTAGCTACTGCCAGCAAACACTACAGTGAGCTACTGTAAGCAAACACTACTGTTAGCTGTTGTTAGCAAACATTACCAGCAGCTACTGATAGTGAACACTACCATTAGCTTCCATTAGCTAGTTAATAAGTTGGCTAATTCTACAGGTATTAGGAAAAGTGAAAATTGA
This sequence comes from Lutjanus argentimaculatus, assembly GCA_034769285.1. Lineage (NCBI taxonomy): Eukaryota > Metazoa > Chordata > Actinopteri > Lutjaniformes > Lutjanidae > Lutjanus > Lutjanus argentimaculatus. Next base: position 316,513 of record JAWZSL010000021.1, on the reverse strand, counting down.
TATCTTAAAGTTAGATTTTGGGAAGTTGGGATGCTTGTTAATGCTTGTTTCCTACCTAGAATCTGTAATGGTTTTGCTCTTACATCAGGTCCTAACCCTAATTACCATGGTTACCAAACAGTTAAGAAAGTTTCTGTAATATAGCCCCAGGTTTCAGAAAAACAGATGCTTAGCTCTGTGACTTTAATGTAAAGGTAATAGATGAGAGGTGCATTCTGTCTTCACATATGGCTCTGACATTTACTGTTATTTACAGATCCTGAGGGGAAACAATGCTCCCGACGGCCCTTCATCTGATTGGTCTGTGTGCTGTGTTTTGCATCAGCAGCAGCCCGGCCAACCTCTACCTTTTTACAGTTCTCTGGAGGGAAGCACAGACGAGGAAGACCTCGGTAACTTCACTTCCTTTCTGCCCACTGGCAGCACTTCCTCCCCAGAGTACCAAACCACACCTGTTGGCCCCACGTATGTGGAAACGGACTTTCTGAGCCAAGCTGTGAACTTTCTGGCAGAGAACATGCTCCTCACCCTTGTTGCAGGCTCTTTTATCCTTCTCATCTTCCTCATTATCTGTGGAGCAATTTGCATGAGCCGCAGGCGCAAAGTCAATGCCTACTACCCGTCATCCTTCCCCTCCAAAATGTATGTGGACCACAGGGACAAAACCGGAGGTGCTAAACCCTTTAATGAAGTACCAGAGAAACCTGCACCTGAGCAGCAGAGTGAGCCAGTAGTGGACTCTCACAAGCAGCTCCAGGCAGACATCATGAGGGCTGCTAAGAGCCTACGCACACCAAATAAATCTTCTGATGCTGCAGAGGGGAGTGACCCAGCTCAGAAAAAAGTAGACCACAGTCCAGAGGACAGCTCTAAACCAGATGGCAGCATCCTGGACCAGCAGCTACCAAGTCTCCCCGAGGAGAAGGAGCAGAGTGAAGTCTCTGACAGTGAGGCAGCTGTGGCAGCTGCAGCAGCAGCAGCAGGCAGCCCTGAGCTGAACCCTTCAGAGCAGCCTCAACTAGACCAGCCTCAACCAGACCAGCCTCAACCAGAGCAGTCTCAACCAGAGGAAGATGAGTCACAGGAGCCTCAGACTGGCAGGAGTCTGCGGCCCTCTTCTCTGCACATTCACAATGACTCTGCTACACTTCAGCTCATTGCAGGAGAGAAAACTGCCTTCTAACTATGCTGAACTCTGTGATCTGTTGAATATATTTTTTAATGCTTTGAATCCATAAGTGGAAAAAGTCTCCAAAGGAAATGCAGAAAAGTAGCTTTTGATATTATGTTTATATTCAGTGCAAGTAAAATGCAGCAGCCTGTTGCTTTGCTCTGACATGATCCATCATTCATGCCGTATTATAAACACGTCTCATTGAACATCATAAACATCTGGTACAAAACTGACTTCTTTTTATGCGGTGATCTTTGTATTATTTAAGGATGTCTTACTTAGTGTGTCTGATTCCTTAAACATTTCTGCACAAGTGCCACTTCAGTGTGTGGTATGGTTCTAAACAGTACTGGCAAGTAACTAGTTGCCTGCAACAGAGTTACATAATTAAATTACAAAATACATTCAATTGTAATCCATTACAGTTACTGAGAGAAAAATGCGTAATTAAATTTCAGCTATTAATGAAAATGTTAGTCATTACTAAGGGATTATATCCACATTTTCTGTAAGAATCTTACATGTAGAATATAACAGTGATTTTCAGTGTGGGAGTCCTGGTCCCCTTGGGGGCCTCCAGAAGATACCAGGGGCTCAGCAAAATGCTAAATATATATAATATATATATATATATATATTTATATATATATATATATATATATATATATAATATATATATATATATATATATATATATATATAATATATATATATATATATATATTATATATAATTATTATAAAATATTATTTATAATACATATTGATATCTCATTTGCTGTGCCCATCTTTCTAATTGCCTTCATCACATCATAACCAGTCAGTGTTGACCTGAATATTTTTAAAAAGGAAAAGACCTGACAAGCAGATCAACAGCCCAGCTGCAAAAAAAAGGTGCAGCTACAACAAACAAGTATACACAATACACAAGTATGCACACAAATATAATGCAGTGTACATTAGTATGGATTTACTTAAAGGTCTTTTTCATGACAAAGGTCTTTTTCACAATGATATGAAAAAGTTCATTTCAGAGTCAGGGTGCTGCTATTGGGTGTTTTGGCTCACAGGAAACAGGCTGCTGTGAAAAAAAAGGTGTATTCAGGCTGATCAGGGTAATAAATTGCACTCAAAACAAAATCTTATTTAGGATAGTTTTATTGCAGACTGTCAAGGAAGCATTACTAAATGATTATAAATTACATGTTAAACCAGTGGACCCTTTCAGTGTTCCAAGCCACTTTGCTTATACTTGCATATCAAAAGGTCAGTGCTTTAGGGTGCAGATAGGATACTTAAACAGCTCTTAGCTTTAATCACTATCTCCATTACACCTTTGAAAATCAACACTCCTGGAGCACAAAATCTCAAAATATAACACAATCTCAATAATAAGGCTCAGCTCTGTACCAACAACCCAAACAGTGCTTACATTGTGCGTATACGTGACAGGCTAAGAAGGTACAGTATAGAGGGTTAGAGGATCACAGACTAATACATGAAGCCTGGTGTTACACTGCTACAGAAGGTTGACAAAGGTGTATTTGTCATCAACATTAGGTGTGCCTCATCAATGCTGCAGGAAAGTGAAGTGGTGATGCTGGACTACTGCTACTTCTCTTCTTGGCAGCAGGAAGCAAACAGTGGTGCCCAACTCAGAGTGGGAGTGCTGTTTTAATTGCTGGCCCGGACTGCCTCCTGCTGGTCGTCCTGTTGCTTGAGGCGATAGTCAGCCAGGGCAGCCTTGATGGCATCCTCTGCAAGCACTGAAGACAAACAATTAGAGGTTAATTTAAAGTTTAATATATATGTACATGTGTGGAGCAGTTTGGATTAGAAAAATTAACTGAAAACTTACTGGAGCAGTGAAGCTTGACCGGTGGAAGACACAGCTCTTTGGCAATGTCAGTGTTCTTAATCGTCAGAGCTTCGTCCACCTGGAAAGAAAAGCACGTAGCTCCAGTAACCACAAGAATCATTCCCAGTGAATGATAAGACATGAGCAGAGCAGAATAAATAAGAAGCAGCGAACTTAGTATCACATGTGCACACTTACAGATTTTCCCTTCACCCACTCAGTGGCCAGAGAGCTGGAGGCAATAGCAGAGCCACAGCCAAATGTTTTGAACCTGGCATCCACAATCTTCCCCTGCTCGTCCACCTCAATCTGTCAAAATGAGAGATTTTAGAGTTTTATTCAAACGCCAAAGAAGGAAAGGACTCATGCATAATTTTACAAGTCAATGACAATGACTCAGTCATTAAAAACTACAAGAGGCCATTTCATTTTCAACCAGTGGATTACAACAATGGTTCCTGCTACTATAAGTATTTCACACTGCATTTTTCCTAAAATATCAGAAATAAAGTCAGAATTATTAGTTAAAATCATAATTATGATAAAAGTCTAAATTATCAGAATCATAAGTATGGGATAAAAACTTTGAATTTATAAGTTAAACATAATAATTATGAGACAAGAGGCAAAAATCATGAGTTAAAAAGCCATTGATCTTTTAAGCTTATAATTATGACTTCTTATCTCACAATTTTGATTTATTATGAGGATTTTTTTTTATTACTTTTACTAGCATAAATAGACTTCCATACAAAGGGTGTAATCCACGCTTAGACATACCTGCAGTTTCATCACATCTCCACAGGCTGGAGCTCCCACCAATCCTGTGCCAACATTCTTGGAGTGTTTGTCCAGTGTGCCCACATTTCTCGGGTTCTCATAGTGATCCACCACCTTTAGGCAGAAAAGAAAGGAAACACTATATTAGGAAAAACAAAACAAACAAAACAGTGCGCCAGAGTGGGTCAGGCAAATTACTGAAATTATTCCACAATACTGAAATAAATGTGATAGTGAAGTAAAACAAAAGTAGCATCCAGGGAGAATTTTTTGCAGCCTCCTACAATCAGAAAAAGAATGTGTAGAAGTCTTGAGCATCACCGTTAAACAAGTACAAGTTTCAAGCATTACGTAAGGGACACTGAAATAAACAGATTAGGACCGGATTTCATTGTCAACTATACCAACTCCTGCATCCTGCCGTACCCCTCCTCCCCCTTCTTCTCCTCTCCCCTGAATTGCTGAGTCATTCTGACCACGACAATATGAACTGTCTGGGCTATTTCCCAAAAGAGATTATAACTAACACATAAAATTACATGTGCTTTGAAATTATAGCATCCTTCTGTTTGTTTATTCTCAAATTGACATTTTCATATATTTATGATCTTTCAGCATTTAAAACCAATGGTATTTTTTGGTAAAGAATAAATGTAGCTTTTTAAGGAACTTCTTGGTGTACAACTTCAAAGAAAATGCTTGCCAGTTAATAAGTCTGTGGTCACAGTGTGTCACAGGCAAAAACACCCTTCAGTAAAAGCTATATTCAGTTTTAAGTCTTTTAAACAACCAGGGAGTGGAAACCATCTGTTTGACGGCATGAACCAACTTAACTTGAATGTATGTATTGATTCTGACTGCAACAACCCTGTGTCTCCATGTTGCATCAGACGATCACATCACAGTCAAACCCTAGCACTCAAATTGAACCCTGTACACGGTTGTTGTGTAAAAACTGATGCTGCATCCTCATAAAATAGGGTGTAACAGGTACAACAGAACATTTAACAGGTTTTTAAACATACCGAGCTCCTTAAAAGCGTATTAATCGGATGCGATTTAATTAAAGCTGTGGTAGTGACAAGCTGGGGGACAGATTATTTTATGGATTAAAATAAATGTAGCTAAAATCTTTTTATGGTCTCAAGAGTTTTAAGGAACTTTTTGGTGTACATCTCAAAGGAAAGCAGATACATAACTGGATGCTCAAATAGCTCATAGTTACAGTGCGTCACAGTCAAAACAAAAGGCTTTCAATAAAAGGTGTATTCAGTTTTAAGCCATTCAAACCTCCAGCAAGTGCAAACCATCTCTGTTTATCAGCATAAACAAACTTAACCTGAATATATGTTTGATTCCAAGTGCCACAACCATATGTCTCAATGTTGCATCAGATGATCACGATTCACAAAAATACTCAAACTGAGCATCTTTCTGCTGTTCATTATTTGACTTTATCCACTCAGTCACATTACTGATGATTATTTATCAAAAAATCTCATTGTCCTAAATATTTTGTGAAAGCACCAATACTCACCCTACAATATTGATGTCAAGGTATTTGGTCAAAAACAGGGAGCAAAATTAATTTTTTTTTCTGGCCAAATGAATTTTACCAGACACTTAATAGATAACCATTGTTTTTTGTCTGGTGAGTGACGCACTTCTACTGGTCAACTGCAAATTTAACAACATTTAGATGGTGACTGGCACTAATTTTGTGCCCTTGACAAGACTATTGTGATAAATTATTTTGTCTATGTAGTTTAAGGGACAGCAATGCACCATATTCAATAAGATAATCACATTATTGCATTATTTGAGAAGTACGTTATTTCAGAGTAAATATGTATATGGAAATATATATATGGAGACTATTTAAGCCATATTGACCAGCCCTAATCTGAACATGTCTGTTAAGTTAAAAATAGGTCATCCACATGAAGAAAACCCAGTTCTTCCACAGGTACAACAGAACATTTAACGGTTTGTGGCACACTGTGCTCCTTAAAGCTTATTAATCTGCTGTGATTCAATTAAAGCTGTGGCAGTGCCAGCTGGGGGGGGGGGGCAGATTAGTGACGTCATTCTAGTCTCACTAACAAGTTAGCATGAAACAAATAATGTTAAATAATGTTAGTTAACGTGAAGTGCCTGTTTATCTCTTTCTGTCACACTCTCCTAGGTATCAGATATGTAGGTTAACCCATGTGAAGGCGAACTGATGTAATATCTGAGCTATTTGTACAGTCAAACATGTTTAAAGTAGCTTTTTTATGGTTTTCCATTTAATTACCAGAGCCCTGTGGTGTTACCTACTTATGATGCTCTAATTATACACTTGAGGCTAACGGCAATATTTGTAAACATTAATTAAACAGCAGCTATAACAGTGTGTCACGGCCTTCTTTAATAAAGTTATAAGAGGATAATGTATTTTGGATGTTTTACCTTCTTGTGGTAGCAGCACTGAGTGATGAACTCCGGAGCAGAGAGCGTCCTGGTGAGGAAAGCCAGAGGACTGAGACACTTGTTCGCCACTGTACCCGCCATGTTGACAGACACAAGAATGGCGCAGTTTCAAAGATGAGAGAGCTAGAAGCCTCCGGCGCACGTCACTGGCACGGGGAGGGGCTAATCCGATCACATCTGCGCATGCCCACTTTACATAAACCAGTGGAGGAGGGTAAACATCTTTTCATAAACAGTACATCCATGGGGACTATTATGTATGGATGTATTGAGCCAAAATAATTCGTTAATATCTCAAAATAATGAGAAACTTCCATCACTATGGAGGAGCAAAAATAATATTTTTTTAAATCAATATTTTGGGTCAATTTTTTTGATTTATTTTGGTTAGTAACCATAGTTAAGTAACCATGAGTAGGTCATTATTGCTAAGTAAACACCTTCAGGATGACTCAAGAGCCCTACGCTTTGTGTCGGGGTCTTGCATCACTCTGTCAGGGTTTATTTCACAATAATGACCTGCCCACTGTACATTATCCCTTACATAAGTTATCACATTATAATGTGAAATGTTTCACATTATGAGATAATAGGCTCTCGTTGTAAAGTCTTTGTATGTTGTAATAACAAGAAAATATCTTGTTATAACAATAAACCTTTCATGTTATAAGGTGATGCTCATCCTCTGGCATGGCAGCAATTCACTCAATTGAGATACTAACTAAAGTTTCTTATAATGACTTACAGGAAGTATTTTTTTAAACACACTGGCAGATATGCTGCTTCAGTAAAATATTTAAAAACATGTATTTCAAGTAGGGCTGAAACTTAAAATTATTTTCATTGGCGACTGATGTACCAATATTTTTTTGTTAATCCTTTAGTCTATGATATGTCAAAATAATACCCATCACAACTTCCCAAGGAGATGTCCTTGATGTTCAACCAAATGCCCAAACCAAAATACATTCTGTGTGCAATAATATATAACTGGAAAAAGTCTCATTTGAGAGGTTAGAAACAGACAATGTTTGGCATATATTTTTCATAAATCCCTTATTATTTTTTCTGTCAATCAAGAAATTAATTGACTAATTGTTTCAGGTCTAATTTCAAGAAAAGAAAACTTTCTTTTTCATGGTAACACTGACTTTTATCAATAGACATTATCCATCCTAATAAGCAGTGCATTTACTCAATTACAATTTTGAGGTAGGCTACTTGTATTTTCCATGAGTATTTTATGCTACTGTTTACCTCTACTCCACAACATTTCAGAGATAATCTGAAAATAAGTTATACTGTTATTGAATAAACTCTAAATAAAGAACTCCAAAAAAAGATTACATATATACAAAACTCTTAGGTAAAAGGAGCAATACAGTGAAAATAACCAACTACTGGTTGAAGTTCTGCATTAAAGTTGGCAATAAGTAAAATACAAAAAAGAACTCTACTCTAATGTTGTATCTGAGCCTAATTCTAACTTTATATTCTGTTAGATTGTTTATTCTGATTGCTTATTCAGTGTATCATATTTTATAACTTGAACATGTTTGTATGTAAAATCTGGCACAGTAGTCAGCAAAAGTTACTCTTCGCCACTGTACACTAATCAATATTAATTTAAAGTATGTTGTGGTTCACATTCACTTGGCTGGCTATTTTGCCTTGAGATTTTTTTTTGACTGAAAATAATTTACCCAGTTTTTTGTCTATTGCATAACTGCATCATATGATTTTTAGGGAACTGCACTTACTTACAACAACACAGTTTATGTTAAATGACCCTGCATACACAGAAAATACAGCTGCGTTTACAAATTCTAAGTCAGATGACTAATAGACAACTCACACCACCACTGCTTCATGGCTTGTGACATGATAGTAATAAAACCTCACTGCAAACATGTCATACTTACAATTTATAACAGAAAAAAAATGCACTAACATTCCTGAATATAGAAACTTTTAAAGTAATCAGTTAATCTAGTCTGCCTGACATATTGATCCTTTATCTGACAGAGGTTTGTGCAAGTTAGACTCTGTGGCCCTGACCATGGCTCTGAAATATCAGTAGCTTAACCTTGTTGTGTATTGACAAATCCATGACACTGTCTGTGGTGCTGAACTTGCAGACAGATTTGTAATTACAACTTTTTTCTGAGTCCCTACATCAGTTTAGTTTTTATAAAGCCTTGTACAGTACACAGTTTACCAACAAAAAAAGGTGTGGACTTGAGTCACAAATTTGATGACTTTAGACTCGATTTGATAAGATCAAAACATTTGACAAAGATACAAATGTCTCATGACTTCACTTGGACTTGAGCCTTTTGACATGAGACTTTCCAAGTCTAAAGTTGAAAAGTTCTGTCATTTAAGTACCTCAATTTCCTGAATCAACTAATGTTAATGTTAATCATTCTCAGAAAGTCAAAGCTTAATTTCACAGTTCTACATTTTTAAACCAATGTGACAGCATCCAATCAAGCTGCAGCAGAGAACAAAGAAGAATGTTATATTACTGATCTCCAGTCGGAAATAATGATATCAGAGATAATTTCATTTGCATTCATTTCAATAAAACCAGAGTTGGTGGCAGTGGAAAGACGAGCCCACGCATTTTTGGTCAGTTTTATTCTGTTTGTCGAGTTTGAATGAAGCGTGTTTTGTGATGACGTGCAAAATAAAATAATAATTATGTATTTGTCAATGATGAGACGATGCACCCATTTGTTTTTGCTTGTGACATTGTTGCTTTAGTGGTAGTGAATGCAATGTTTACAGTAACTAAGGTTACACTATTTAAAATTAAGTGCATGGCGGCTTTTTGGATTTTTTTTACATTTTATTTTTTTAACTACAGCTCAATCGTCTAAAATTAACTAATTGATTGTTGACTCCCTCTGAGTCACAACAAACACTGAAAAAGGAACTCACCCTTGACCTAAGTTTTTGCAAATACTGCAATTCTGGTAAGATGGTCCTTAGTCACACCCTCAGTTGAGAAATGTGAACTGCTGTTTTGTGTGGTTAAGGGGATCTCCTTTCTGTGATTGCAACAGTTTTTATAGGCTGTTGTAAGACTTCAAACATCTATTTAAAAGTATCAGAAAACCTGAATTTTTGAAGTTATTTTAACCTCCGCAACCAAGTGAACCCTCTTAAACTGAAACTAAAAATGGTCTCACCTGCAAACACAAAACATGATTTTATAAGCAAGAGGTGGGCAGGCTGTCATTTGTTCCATGACAGATCAAGTCTGATGTTTTGTCACTTTCGTCAGTGACGCTGCCCAGGAAACAGAAGTGAGAAGTTGAATCCAGTCACACAGGAGACAGGAGGAAGGCACTTTATATTGATTGCCATCAGGTCGAGACATAACGTGAGTACTTGAGTTAATTTTCTGTAACAAACTAACATTTCTTGATAAAATGATTAACTGTTATAATGTTTATATGTGTATATGTTCATAAAGAAAGACACTGTTCTCCAATTTTCAGGAAAAGTAGCCACCATGGAGTTGGATTATGTTGAATATGAAGATTACACTCCAAGCAATGAAACTGAGAGCAACTCCACCACAGCAGGAACACTGAATTTCAGTACCTCTCAGACTCCTCTTAATCATGTTCTGGTGGTGGTCAATATCCTGATATCTGTTTTTGGCCTTGGAGGAAATGCATTGGTGATCTGGATCTGTGGATGGAAAATGAAGAGAACTGTCTTCACTGTCTGGTACATCAGTCTGGCCATTTCAGACTTTTTGTTCTGTGCCTTTTTGCCCCTGGAAGTCTTCTACATGATCACGTTGCACTGGCCTTTCGGACAGCTGCTGTGCAAGCTCACCTCCTCTGCCCTGTTTCTCAACATGTACAGCAGCGTGTTTTTGTTGGTTCTAATCAGCACCGACCGCTGTATCATGATTTCCTTCCCTGTGTGGTCACATAACCACCGGACAGTACTGAAAGCTTTTGGCATCGTTACCCTCATGTGGCTCTTTTCTGCACTCCTAACATTGCCCTCGCTGATCTTCAGACAAGTCACAGTCCACGGCTCGGTCACTCAGTGCTACACCGGTTACATGGACCACTCCAAACACAAGGCAGTGGTACTGACTCGATTCATCTGTGGCTTCCTGATTCCTTTCCTCATGATTGTGTTCTGCTGCTCGGTGCTTGCTGTGAGGCTGAGAAATCTGACCATCAGATCAACTAAGACAAAGCCTTACAAAGTCATGGTGGCACTCATCTTGTCATTTTTCATCTGCTGGGTTCCCTATCATAGCTTTGTTCTGTTAGAGTTAGACTTAAATAACCACAGCCTGGATGTGCTTAATACTGGCCTGAAGGTGGGGGCCACCCTGGCTGCAGCAAACAGCTTCATATCTCCATTTCTCTATGTGTTCATTGGGAATGACTTTAAAAAGATCCTAAAGCGGTCTTTGACATCGAGGATAGAGGAGGCGATGGCGGAGGATTTTCGTACAGGTGGTCTCAATCACTCAAAGTCTAAGTCAATGGAAGTGATCTAAAACCAAGCTGAAACTTTGTTATCAAAGACAAGTACTGTTTCCCAGAACAGAGCTGGGTGATATTGACAGAATCCTGTGTCATGACATGTTTAAAGTTGGATGTAAATAGTGGGGGAGTGGATTTCAAACTGGGGTCCAAGGACCAACAGGGGTCCTTGAGAGGGTTTTAGGAGGTCACCAGAAAAAGAAGGAATATAATATTTAAACTTTTATCTCATTTTCTGGAAGAGGAAACAAAAAACGAAGAACTTGGGCTGACCATTTTGATTGATAGTTTGTGACTGTGATCCTAGTTTAGAGCTGCAATGATTAGTCAATTAATTGATTACTTCTCAAATATTAAATTAATCACCCACTACTTTGATAATCAATTAATTTTTTTTTTTAAGAAAAATAGTCCAAATTCTCTGATTTCAGCCTCTCAAATGTTAATATTTTCTGGTTTCTTTACTCCTCACAATCTGATGAGTCAGATGGTGTAAAGGCCTTTTTGTTAGAGTCACATTTTTTGTGTGGTCATTCAGAGAGCTCAGGGTGTGGATGATGGAGCAGGGCACATTTAATGATGAATGAATTATTTTCTGTGTTTCAAGAGATGAAAGTAAAATATAGAGCTAACAGATGTATGAGACAGTTTTGAGTTGTGTTGGTTGTTGTGTGTTTTTTTTTTTTTTTTTGGTGTTATGTATTGAGTCTTATTGTGAGCATGAAAGTTGAATGTGTATTGATGTATTTTTCTGGATTTTCAGTATTGTTAAAATATTAATGGGGACCACAGGAAGAGTAGCTGCTGTTATAATACAGCGGTTAATGGGGATCTAATAAACAAATAAACAAACTCTGTGACAGGAAACTGGACATCTTTGGGTTGTGGACCAAAAAAAGACATTTGAGGACATCACCCTGGGCTCTGGGAAACATGTTTCACCATTATATGACATTTTTTGGGTCAAAAAACTAACTGATTTATTTGAGAAATTGATCGACAGATTAATAGATGATGAAAGTAATCTTTACTTGCAGCCCTATCCTAGCTTGATTATGAAGGCTTTATTATCTTCAAACCTAAAAATAAAAATGAGAATGGTCTAATGTGCATCTGGGGATCCTTGAAATGATAAAGTTTGGGAACCCCTGTAGTAGGATATATATACTATACCATATATACATGTATTTATCAGTTTTTTATCATGATGATAAAACAAAATTTCAAATTTGCACAGCTCAATGATTGAAATGTTAGTTCGCTATGAACTGGCCACTGATGTTAATTCTTGTGTCTTTCAACTTGACTATCTTTCTACCTTTTACACTCAGATATTTTGTATTTGTATATATTTTATATTTTTATTTTGTGTGTGGTTATTTGTTTTTACGCTGCTGTTTTAGCAAACCTGCTCAAATTGTCCCCTTTGGTATGAATTAAGTATTTTGAATTTAATAAAATGTATAATTTGCAATTAATTTAATAACTGAAGTGAAACATTGGTGTGACTATGTACCCTCTATTGAATGTTCTTGAAAAGCCAATATCGCTGTTCTTAATCTCAATAGAAATTGATGCATGTTTAACATTTCTGAAGGAAAGTAAATTACTAATATAATACTTGTCATTGTCAACCGTGGACCTTTTTCACAGCAGCCATTTTTACATTAAATAGTAGGGTAAACATGGATGTCAATGATACTAATTAAGGTTCCATTCAGGTCAGAGTCAGGGTGCTGTTACTGTGCATATTGCTCACGAGAAAGGTTTTTGCCATTGCTGGTTACACCTGAGTTTACCCGGCAGGTGTTTACAAAGTGCGGCCTGTGGGACAGTGGCAGCCATCAAAAACCATTTTGAGTAGCTCTTGTCATCATATATTTTAGTCATCTGCGGTCCACTTCAATACCTTTACTTTCAATATCCTACAATTTACTCTGCTGCTTACATCAATGCTAGTGCTGTTAGCTAAAGTTAGAAATTTTGGTGGAAAACTTGGCAGTTTAATTTTAAAGTTTTTCCTATATGGCCCTCGACAATATGCTGGCTCTCTAAACTGGCAGTCATAAAAACTTTGCGAACCCCTACCCTCTCATTTTATATCAATATGGCTGCCAGACAGTCCATCCTGTTTCCAGCAGTATCATGCAGCTTTTCTGCGAAAAAGCTCTGACCGTGCTACCTGCCCACCAACAAACTGAACAGACTAAATTCAATTCAATTCAATTCAATTTTCCTCAGTAGCTGGTGGCATGGTCAGACTAATTATCTGCCAAACCAAATATAAACTTGAGCTTGGCAGTTTTATCTGGTTTCCAGACAAGGTGGAGGCTAAAGTTTAAAGTTTTCAGTTTTACAAGCTGAAAATGTGTTACTGTTGTGATTTTCACTTCTGGTAGCAGTTTAGAAAGGTGCTGATGTTTGATTGGTTGTCGTGAGCACCTGGCAGACCACACTGAGGGCAATAGAAATCCTCAGTGCCTGTGTAGCCACGCCTCCCCCAGGATATAACGTTACTACCGGTTAGTTGTTGCGGATGTGTGATGCAATTAGCTGTAAGCATATCCCCTCAACTTCACAACAAGTTTTGTTTTCAGTTAGAAAATCACTTTCGGGACGACAGCGTGGTTTAAAACGCTGTTGTTTGTTATTCATTCTCTTGTGTTCGGACATTAGCTCGTTAAAACTGTCATTTACCCCCGTTTCTTCTCTTGCTAACCTCCGTAACGATTTTTACATGGAAGCTAGCCAGCTAGCTAGCTAGCTTGTTTATTTCTGAGGAGCTGGGTGCCAGCGGAGTCACCCTACCTGTACCTTCCTGTTGAGTGGATCTGTCTTTAAATGGCCACCGCTGCCCCCCCTCCAGCCTCTGGCTCTACTGCGGCCACTGACAACACGAATCCCGGATCCAGCAGCTCGACTGCGACCGGCGGCGACAGTGGCAACCAGGACAGCACCTTCGAGTGTAATATATGTGTTGGACACCGCCAAGGACGCAGTGATTAGCCTTTGTGGACACCTCTTCTGGTAAGATGTACTGTCTGTCATACATATTTATAGTTCTGCATTATAATCCACCTCAGCTCTAGCTTAGTCTAGTTAATCTACTTTTCATGTTATTGAATGAAGAGGTGAAGTGGTTATAACCCAGTCTGTTGGCATAAGCTACATCTTGCTGCCATCATCAGTTTTATTGCTGATATCAAGTCATTTGTGGTATTTGTATGTTATCTTTACTCTGGCAGTAATGGTGTAAAAGAATTGGGTCTGGAGCTAAGTATTATGTTCATTATCGATTAGTCTGTTAATTGTTTTCTTGTCAAATTTCGAACTTCAAATTTAGCAACACCATAAGCATGAGGAGGCATTGGTGCACGTTTACTGAGACTGGAATGAAACTTGAGACTTATTCTGAACTTCTTAGATCTTCCCCCATATTACAATTTTAAAAACTAAGATTAACACTGAAATTAAATCTAAACTGAAACCAAACTTATTTAAATAGTAAAACCTAAACTGAAATGAGCAAACTCATTCTGGAAACTATCTAAATTGAAATGAAAACAAAATTAAAAAAAATAAAATAATGAAGAATATAGAACTATAATAACTCTGCTTTTGAATAAAAAACATTGTTAATACTAGTTATTACAGAATTTAAGTAGTTTTTCTAACTTTCTATAATACTTAAAAGTACAGGCTTAATTCTATATAAGTATAGACTGTGAATACTAGCCATGGGGTGCTAGTCAAACAGTATTTGTGTAAGCAAACCTGTTTTGATTTTATCATCATGATCCATACCATAGAAACTTTCCAGCCCCTATGGCCAGGCCCACCCCTTCACATAACTCTGCCAACTTGTGTCCATTCAGGACAGGTCAGTTCTTAAGCATCTAGTCTGATAACAGTGGTGACAGTCAGTCAGAGCCAATTTGTTTATTCATTACCAAAGAAAAGATAAATCCCAAAGCAGGAAGCCATTTGTCTTTCGTTTTACCCTCTCTCTAGTAGCTGAGCTCACCTGGGAAATGATGAATTGTTTTCATGTGTGAACACGGAATATACAGATCCTGTTTTTTGTAAATGTTGTATTTTTTGTAGTAATGCTTTCTAGGAAGCATAATGTTTTACTAATCAAACCTCTTCTCTGTCCAACACCTCAACTCTCATCTTCCTTTGTATCTTCTCTCAAACAGTTGGCCCTGCTTGCATCAGGTAAGTTGATCCTGTCTTTGTTTTAACTCTTTCACCTTTTTCACCATTTTCAAATGACAGTGGATCATTGTTATTGAAAGTGTGTGACTGATGCAGACAGTCAGGGTCCTTAATGACAAGTCTTTGTCTTTATGCAGTGGTTGGAGACCAGACCCAACAGACAAGTGTGTCCAGTGTGTAAAGCCGGCATCAGCCGAGACAAAGTTATCCCCTTATACTGGGCGGGGAGCACAGGTCAACAAGACCCCAGGTGGGTCCTTAAATGTAGTATTACAGATCAGGCTGACTCTAAACTTTATGCATTATGTAATCGCAGTGTTACCCAGGATTCTTTAGTGTTCCATTTACGTCTTGTAATCCAACATTTAATATTACTGGTTGAGAGTAATAACTTAAAATTATCATTTTTCTAAGATGTTATGAATGCATAAGTAGTGCATATCAGTGTGATGATGGTTTTAACAAAATGTTGTTTTGTTTTATAGAGAAAGAACACCCCCTCGACCACAAGGGCAAAGGCCTGAGCCAGAAAACCGTGGCGTAAGTACTGTTTATGCACAAGTACACTTGCATGGTAATAACAAAATATCTGATTCCTTGATTTTGTTCCAGGTCTTGATTTCACTGTATTAGGAAGCTTTATCTAGTTTTCAGTACAATGTCAACTATTGAATAGTGCATTCATGATGAAACCATTACATAGGATGATGTAGGTACTGTAATGCTTTATCCATTAACAGAAGAACATTTCCCAGTGGGATCTATTAGATGCTAAGGGCTGCAGTGCAGAGATGTCTCTTGACGATGATCACAAACTGCACTGGCTGTTGCGTCACATCTCATTCACTGTGTTGAAGTGTACCTCAGATATTGTGAATACATGGCTAGACATTAAATGGATAGTTTGGCATATTTGAAGTGGGTATGTATGAGGCACTTCTTGATAGTCAGTGTATTATTTACAGTAGATGGTGGTTGACACGCCTGCAGTGTGGAGAAGCACAAAGGAGTTCCAGCTCAGAAGCTAAGCAATGTGCTATTACAGACAGGGTCAGCAACAAAATGTATTCACTTAAGAAGGCCCATCTAAAAAAGAATCAGTATCAGTTTAAGTGTTGTTATGTTTAGAATACTTTCACTGCTTTACTTTAATTGTCTTTTCCAATGAAAACCACCTTTATAAAGCCAAATGTGGCTCTCTCCTCACCAACCAGACTCCATGTGAGAAATCAGTCATTTTACTTGGCAGAACACAGGAGTTGCTGGTCTACTGCTGCCTCAATCAGTTAGTTTGTTTGTGTTATTGTGTGACTTTGGTGTTTAAAAAAGTTAGTCCAGATTCACTAAAGTCAAGCAAGATTACTTCATTTGCCAATGAAATCTGGTTACAAGAAGAAAGCAACATTTGTCTCATACAACGGTGGTTTCCCATGGGAAAAGCTTGTCTGGCAGCAAGGTAAAGCAGGGAAACTATTCTAAATATAATGCACACTTAAACTGGTATTGATTTTTTTTTTTAGTGGGCCTTTTTTCAGGTGGCTAAACTACATTTTGTTGCTGATCCTGTCCACAACAGTACATTGCTTAGGCTCTTACACTGGGACTCCCCCAGATTACTGGCATGCCTATTGCCATCTATAGTACATAATATATGGACTATCAATAAATTCCTTGTATAACCCCACTTCAAATAATGCACACTGTCCCTTTAATATCCCCTCAAGAGAACCCACACATCTTCGTGTCAATGATGAATTGCTTGTTTCACAGGGCTTTCAAGGGTTCGGTTTTGGAGATGGGGGTTTCCAAATGTCATTTGGAATCGGTGCCTTTCCATTTGGTATTTTTGCTACAGCGTTTAACATCAATGATGGAAGACCTCCGCCAGGTATTAATGTTTTACAGCTTCACCATGCCAACTCTTTGTGCCTTTTTGTCAAGAACATATCAAATAACTTCTGTTCAACAATTTCTCAAACAGCAGCCCCTGGGACACCTCAGCACATGGACGAACAGTTTCTGTCCCGACTCTTCCTGTTTGTCGCTCTGGTGATCATGTTTTGGCTGCTGATTGCATAGATGCATGGAAAGACAACATCTCGGGGTAATCCAAAAGATTTGACTAACAATTTACACCAATAAGGTTTCTGCCTTTATACAATTTCCCCCCTCTTTCACACAAAGAGTGAGATTTGAATGAAGCAGGTTTTTTCATATTTGTGCTTGATATTTGTGCTAATCCAAGGATAACAACTCTCAAGGTGATTCACATAACTTTGGATGCCCGTTTCAGCTCAGTTGACTAGTATGCTTACAATGCAGACACCTAAAATTCATCCCTTTATTTCCTCTAACCAAACTTCACACTGTTTGATGTACCCTTTCCCCACAATATCTACATGCATGTCTCTGTTTTTTTTTTTTTTGTTTTTTTTTTTCCTTAATCAGACACATACAAGAGGTCAAGTGAGAGAAAGTGGAGGAGATCATTCTTGGTGCTCTTTCACATTGCAGTTTAATTAAATTAGCTTTTTTGTATTGTTTTGCTACTATTGCTGTATTTTAAGTTATGCGCTGCACTCATTACCTTTCTTAACACTTACAATCCCATGTGTTTTATATGGTCATTTCCGTTCAGTCTGTATTTTGCTTGTGTTACCCTGGTTGATCCCTATAAACATTTGGGGTAGATTTTGTTGAAAATTAATTTAGGTCAGCTGGCTCTACTCTTGTTAAATGGTCATAGGAGGAAAAGCACAGGTGTTACTCATGGCATAACAATGACTCTGTTCATTTCAAGTGTCCCAGTAAGTCATGACAGTGTGACAGGCATAGTTAATTTTATTATTTACACCTTGCTTTTCTCACTGTAACATGTCAAAATGTCTTCCGGGGTTAAAAAAGGCCCTTTATAGAGGCTGGGGATCTTTTGAATTGCAAAAGATTTCTGAATTGTTGCAAAGAACCTTACTGAGTTACACACTGAAAACAAGCGTGTCTCCTCCATGTCGTCTCCCTGTTCATTAATTTACTAAAACTTGGTTCAGACTGCTTGCAAATCAAATTTTTTTTTCTTGAATCAAATTTTGAAGGCAGACTGTCTGTAAGTGATCAGATCAGATTTGTGCGTCCAAGCATCACCAGCCTAATTGCATGGGTTGCTGTGGTAACAATGTAGGATGATGAAACAGTTTTCCAGTGAGGAAGTGGGTTTCTGTACAGGCACATGAAGGGGTTTTTCTCAGAAGTTAACCACAGATTTTGCCCAGGCCCACTTAAGGTGGACTGACCCTTAAGGTGGACCAGGCCAGCTATTCGATTTTAGTGACAGGCTGCTGCTGCTGCTGCTTTGCTCAGGAGACGGCCACAACCATTTAGCCAAGTTACTCAAATTGATATATGGCTGAGTTTTCACATCTTTACATGTCGTCTTTATTTTTTGCATCAAATTATGTCAAGTAGTATCAATAAGAGTATGGATAAGTATCAGTATCGATAAGCAGTATTGGCACTGATAAAATCCTAATGATACCCTTCCCTAGCTTTGCAGCAGCATGGATTCTGTTCAGCTGCATCTTTGACTTTTTGATGCATATTTTTTGTGGGTTTTTTGCTTCCCAGACTTCCTAAATCAATCTGGACGTGTCATCATGGCATATTATGTAGAAAAACATATTTGGACTGACAGTCTGAACAAATTATAACGAATGTTGTTTTCTGTTTTTATGCATCTGTAACCAAGCTTACAAATTATGCATCCCATCTGCAAAATTTACCAAAATCATACACATGTTGTGAAATCAAAATTAATGTCAGACGTTGTCTCTTTATTTTAAATGATATTAAAAAGAAAATGTGTTGATGCATGTGAGCAACTGAAAGATTAATTTATGAAACAGTGTTCTTCTCCAAATTGTAAAGTCATATTTTTTTCTGAGTTTTCTCTGTCACTGTAATTAAATGTAAAATACTGTAGATTATTACAGAGTTAAAAATGAAGATTGGTTGAACATGAAACCACTTTTCTAAATGTGAATTCACTCTACTGACAGTAAAACTATGTAAATAAAGATGTTAATCTTGGTCTGTCTGTTTGTCTGTATTAAGATATAAATTCTCCCATAAGCTTACTCATCTAATAAATATGCAGATCAAGACGCACTGAACCAGAGTGGTGTGGAAAAATAAGACAATACTGAGATGTGTTGAAAATTAGAGCGAGTTTAGTCATTAACTGTTCAATATTTCACATGAAAAAAGGGATGTACTTCAACCACTTTGTGCTGTAAAAATAGATATTTTGGTCATTTTGTGGACGAGGTTTTTAGAAAACAGAATTAAAAAAAACAGTCAGTATAGTCTAGTCCTGTGTTTCTGGCTCCGTCTGTTTCTCTTCTGGCTGTGCAACGTTGAACTCCGCTTCATACATAATCTGCTGGATCTTCATTTTTGTCTCACACCTTTTCTGTGGAGCAAGTCGCTTCAGGGCAGGGACAAAGCTCAGCAGGAACAGTTCGTCCTCGTCCCGTGGCCTGTTGGGAAATGGGGTGCCATTGTCTTTGACCAGCCATTTTGTAGGGGACGGTGCACTTTGAGAAGAAGGCAGTGAAAGTGAGTCCTGCATCAGGCGCCGTTTCCGTCCGGGTTTGTTCCAGGGCTGATCTGCTGGCCTGATGGCATTTTGGCCAGAACGGCCAGCTGGGCCATCTGTGCATCTGGAGACATTGGAGGGAGCTGCGTCACAAATGTTACCTGAGGCTTGAGGTCAGGTTGACTTACAGGGACCTTCACGATGGACTGGGGTGTCTTGACTATCTCAGACGATGTGTTTTCTCCCTCCATGCTACCGGATTCGTTGTCAGGATTGTCGTGGTCGTCGTCGTTGCCGACACAGATGTCTGCCACACCGCTTCTTGAGCCAGTGAAGGGTGCAATAAAATTCATAAGTTGTCTGTATTTCCATCTACTCTGCACAATCTCTCCTTGCTTCTTGCTTTTGATCTCCATTCGGACTTCCTTCAAGTACCTGTCTCGCATGTTCTTCCATTTTCTTTTACACTCCTCAGCTGGAAAAGTAAAAAATCAAGAGTGTAAGAAAGTAAGAAATTACTTTAAAATTCTTCTGTCTACTAACAATGCGCAGAAATAAGGGAAAATAATATAGACAACAAAGATGAAACAGTCTACAACCTGGACATGAAAGAAAGAAAATTTAAACAATGTGCACTTAAATAAAAATACTGACACTAAATGACACTCCCAAAATTTTCTGCAGATGAGTAGTCTGCAGCACAGATGTTACACTGAATGGGTATACACAATAACACTTAAATAATGATGGCAAATTGTAGTGGTCTTCAGATCTGGTCCACGGCATTGCTGGGTTTCTGTTTCCCTGGTACAGAACTCTCCAGGACCCTGGCCCCAATTCATTACTGCTCAGTGATCAATAAATTCAACAGACTAAATGAGGATTTAAGAGCTAGAAACACAACAGAATGGACAAAACAACAGCTGTACCTTCCCATATCTTTTGGGCTATATAAATAAATTGGCTACTTTACAATGCAAAGCATCAAAATCAATAGCACTAAAGATGTTCCTCTGGGAAGCCTGTTTTTACTTTTGAGACTATCAGACTATGGCTGCAACTAGGCCTAGTTATTATTTTCATTACTGATTAAACTGCCAATTATTTTCTTGATTAATACATTCATAGTTTGATCTATAAACTGTCATATATGAGTGGAAAAATTACCATTATATTCCTGAATCCAACCCAAATCTTCAAATTGGTTGTTTTAACAGTTCAAAGCCCCCATTATATTCAGTTTACAATACAATAAAAACACATAAATTGGCAAATCCTCACAATTGGAGGATGGAATGGAACAAAATAATGTTTTATATTTTGTTTTGAATTATTAACTGACATTATCATATAACTGCAGATTAATTTTCCTAATCGCACTTGCTTTAGCTCTAGCAGGGGTGTTAATGATTTATCAGTTAAACTGTTTAAGAATTTAAAGGTAGAATCAGTAGGATTTGCTCAAGATGTTTGTAAACAGCCAGAAAGATCATTGAGACTCATTCCCATGACCTGAAATACAGAGCTTTTGGGTTGGTAAAGCGCCCAAGCATGACAAAATAATGAGAAAATAAAAACGTATGAACGGGGGTGGGGTCTCTGCTGATGTAGGCACTGCCACACACTTGTGGGTGATGATTGAGAGGGTTTATTATATAATCCTGCATAGTTTGCCTTTAACTCATTAAAAATTAAATGTATTAATGTATGTAAGGTGTCCTATTTCTCCAGAGCTCACAGGTTTTCTCAGTTTGCTTTGTTCTGTCTGTCATCTAAAGATGGACTGAGATGGATTGACATTATTTTGTTTGGTGGAGCCATTAATCAATTAATGATTGTTAACATGTTCAACTGTTGGTCAAGGAAAATGCACAAAACTTGCAATGCAGCCTTGATTATAGGCTACTCTGTTGTAATTTGCTGTAGGTCTACACTGTGTCCAGAGCTGCAAAGATGAATTGATTATTAAATAAATCACCAACTATTTTGATATTCAATTAATTGTTTTGTGTCATATTTCAATTTTTTTAAAAATGTCTTAATTCTCTGATTCCAGCTTCTCAGATGTAAATATTTGCTGGTTACTTTTGTCCTCTTATGACAGTAAATGAATATCTTTGTGCTTTTGACATAGGATTATTTTAGGACGCTCTGAAAAACAGTGATCATTTAATAGACCAAATCACTAATCAACAGATTAACTGATTATGAAAATAATTAACTGCAGCCCTTACTGTGTCCATTAAAATGATTAGTTGAATACTATACACACACTATATGTATGTGTGTGTGTGTGTGTATATATATATATAGGCTATATATATAAACACACACACACTAATTTTATATATAATTGTCTACACATATGTGTTGTATTACACACTAATACAAACAGGAAGTGTAGTATATACATGGTCTGTTTACGATGTATACAGTTCAGGTTAGCTCATTAATGCGTGTAATCTGGTCGAAGGCCTTGAAATGTTATCCCGAAACTAACTTTCAAGACAGTAACAACCTGGAAAAGTAAATTTTCTCTAATAGGCTGAAACCTTCAAAAAAGAGATTTTGTCTTTAAGTTTTGGTCCTCACAGCGTCCCGTACGTTAGTCCTCACGCGTAGCGTTTTCAGTCACGACATGTCTGGAGGTCACCGTCGGTTCAAGCCGCTCCATCATGGACCGTCACTCCGTGCACCTGATTTTATCTCAGGCTGGGGCCCTCCGACCCCTGCCTCCGACATGTTTTATCCAACACACCGACATCGTGATCGCGCTACCGACATGTCCACGAAACGTCAGGAAGCTTTCGGTTCGCATGGAGCTCGCGGTGTTAACGGTGAGGCGAAAAAGCACGCGGCTCGGTGAGCGTGTTTCCTCCTCCGCCCGCCGTGCTGGACACGCGGCTGGCGGCAGAGAGGCAGACACGGAGCCGGACGGAGCAGCGGCCTACGGCGAGCAGCGAGCAGCGAGCTGCGGCTGCTACCGCTAGCACGGCGGACGCGGCTGCTACCACACACCACCGGTCCGGGAGGTAGACGCGCGGATAAAAAAAATAAATAAAAGCTACAAATTGCCTGTAAGATACATACAAACAACTTCAACCTCCACAGAAACATCTGTTGTTTTTGTCTGCTTTAGTCGGTCACGTCCAACCTCGGCCGAGCAAATAATAACTGTCAGTAAAGTTGTGATAGACAAAAAAAAAAATCAAATCACTCACACGGCATACCCAGGACGATACTTATGTTTCTCCAAGCATTTGCCCGACTTTCTGTGCAACGGTAGTTCGGCAAAGTGACATTGTATAGCTCTGGATAATTAAATACAGCCAATATTAACTTATCGTCCATTTTGCCCTACTGTTGTGTCTGTGCTGCGCTGACGCGGAAGCGGCAGTCTTCTCCCGCCTTT
This sequence comes from Lutjanus argentimaculatus, assembly GCA_034769285.1. NCBI lineage: Eukaryota > Metazoa > Chordata > Actinopteri > Lutjaniformes > Lutjanidae > Lutjanus > Lutjanus argentimaculatus. Next base: position 293,486 of record JAWZSL010000021.1, on the reverse strand, counting down.
TCCGCCCCAACGCGAGTTATCGCGAGTGGCGGGCTGCCTGCCGCGCTGTGCCGCTCCGCCGTTCAACGGTGGGCAGTGTAGTCTTTATGACACAGGGGGGCGCACGACTCAGTGTTGGCTTCCATCACTGCCCTGCTCTACTGTGGGGTAATAATAATGATTATCCATATTGTGTTATTGTATCCCAAAGTAGGGTAATTTTTAAAAAAATTTCATTAGTTTTTATTTTCATTTCTTTTTTTTTTTTTTTTTCTTTTTTTTTTTGTTTCTAATTCAGCTTCATTTCAGTTAGTTCCCAGGTTGGGTTTACTCGTTTCAGTTTAGTTTTTATTATTATTATTATTATTAGTAGTAGTAGTAGTAGTAGTACACTTACTTGTTAGGGGCAGTTCACAATAGGTATTACCTTAAAATAGTTTATACAGACAGAATAGTGAAGCTTTTTGCTTTCAAGTGATTTATAGTTTATCAAGGTTATTATAATGTATGTAGGAAATGTGCAAACAGAATCTGTTTTAACGCATATTTTGAAACGTTGCACATGCCCATATATTCTATTTTTATTGTATTTTTTGCTATGTTTCCCTTCGTGCTGCTTCTTTTTCCCCTTGTGCTGCTTTGCCAAATTGAATTTCCTCTTCGTGGGATCAATAAAGAACATCTTATCTTTCTTTAAAAAAAGTTGTGATTGAGTATATATAGATACTGTCATGTGGGAGGAACTATTTGTCTTTTTTCTTATAGGGGCATAAATACAGTACCAGTCCTGCAAAATATATCCATATCAGTATATCAGTTGAGTGCACTGTAACATAAATATTCACTATGGGCTGAACACACCTGATGTTGAAGCCAAACAAATTAAACGACAGATCTCAGAGCTCATTTTCAGTTTCCAGGAAAAAACATATGAGAAAAAAGCAGAAAAACATAATATCTACAGTAAACAGTTCTTAGATAGTTTCCTCAACTACAATGTGGTTTTATTGATTCCTGTCAAGTCTCCAGGGTATCACGCTCTGACAAGTGTTGTCTGAGCTGTGTTTTGCCTGCACAATTTCACATACAAACAAGCATAGAGCAAACAGAGAGGAAGGTTGAGACTCTGCATTTCCTGGTCACACAGCTGCAATCTGCGATTCTGCAGGAGGTTTTTGGCTCTGGTCCAGCAGTGAACAGAGACACTGAACTTTTTCACACATGAATCATCTGATGCCATGTGGGGTTCTCTGCTCATTTATCAACAGTAATGTGTGTGTGTGTGTGTGTGTGTGTGTGTGTGTGTGTGTGTGTGTGTGTGGGTGGGTGGGGGTGTTTTTGTGTATTTGTAATCTGGTGACTTGATTTGTGTCCTTTATTATTCAAGAGTTCAATTTTTTCTCCCACTGACCTGCTGTTTGAGTCACCATTTGATACGTCTTATGTCAACCAACAACCCAAAGGGCGTATTAGTCAGTGATGATGATACAGAAATGTATCTCAGCACCATCAGAACAATTAAGTCTGCATTAATAAGCGTTGAATATTTTCTAGAAATGACTGTCTTCAGAATGCAGCCTCACATGTTGATAAGGAATACAACAAAATATCATTTATTTTTCAGTCCCAGCATGGTACTGACTTGATTTTTTTGTCACTGCATCTGAACTGGTGTTTGGTTGAGTTTTATTCTGGAGAGTGAGAATGTAAAAGAGATCAGTATTGTCAATTTCTCCTTTAATGTCACTTCAGGTTGTGTATTTTATGGAAGCTCGTTTCCACCAATGTGATGGGAAAAAATAAGATCCTGTTAGTCACTACAAAGATAGATATAAAAATATAAAGATATAAAGATACCATGTCATTGTTTCAACATACCAATTCATTATTTTGAGGTACTATCTCACTTTTTAAAGAGACTAATTACTTATTTTCTGATACCAACTCATTATTTTAACATAAAATACATTTGAGATAGATTTGAGAATTCATTATTTCACAATACTAACTTTTTATTATTATTTTGCGATACTATCTCATTATTTTGTGATACAATGTCATTATTTTGAGATTCTAACCCATTAATTTAAGTCATTATTTTGAGAAATTTTCTTTTTTATTTTGAGATACTAGTTCAATATTTTTAAATACTAAGTCATTATTTTGAAATACTATCTCTTTTTTTGAGATACTATCTCATTACTCTGAGATATGATTCATTATTTTCAGATGCTATTTCATTATTTCAAGATTCTAATTTCTTATTTTGAGATACTAAAACATTATTTTGAGATATTAAATTATTATTTTAGATACTAAGTCATTTCAAGAGAGTTTATTTTGAGAAACTAGATCAATATTTTTAGATATTAAGTACGTTATTCTGAGAAACTATCTTTTTTTTTGTGATACTATCTATTATTTTGAAAAAGTTTCTCATAATGACTAACAGGATTTTTTTTCTTCATCACATTGGCTTTAAATGGGTTTCTAAAATATTTGAAGGGCTGTAGTGGGCCTTGTAAATGTGAAGTGATATGCTGGTGAACAGAACCATTCAGAACCATCAAACTCACTTTAAACTGAAGACAGTAGTCCAGTAGCCCCTTAAAAACCTAGAAAAACTACATCAGTGTGGCAGTGGTGGCTTTTCTTTACTTTCCCTCTTATACCAAATATTGCTCTTACAACGACAAAATGAACCTTTGTCATTCTAATCCCCAGTAATGAATTTTGAACTGTTTTGAACCAGTGTGGATGTGGTACAATTCCTTCTATTGAGAACCACAATATCTGCAGATAGCAATCTCACATGCTCCGCAAACTATACATCAACAATCTGGGCGCTATTAAACCCAAGTGAAAAGGATGGGATGGTGTTTATTGTTATCTGTTTTCAAAAGCCCTTATAAGAGGAGCTTAAGACAGATTGTGGAAATCCATTAATTCTCTGGAAGAGAAAAAAAAAGGTGTATTGCCTTGTATGAAATCACAGGATTTGTTGTGGGGGGATGAATTTAACCTGTAATAGCTTTACCTCAGCTGTGCACATTGTCAGAGGAGTGAAACTGAAAGACTGCAGCACACAGATAAGACACATGATGCATGATTGTGAATACAAAGCACAAGTTTATTCTTGCCATTTGTGTTTATAAATACAAATCTATTAGTGTCACCACACATGTCACTCATTTATCTGCAGCTGACTAATTACTGTGTGCAATTAGTGTGCATTGTTGTGTGACGCCTCAACTTGTGTCCTTTACTGAACACATCTACTCATTTTTTGCACAAGATAATTTGTTGATAAAGCTAAATAGACAAGTGACATTATGAAATAAATTTAAGAGCTAATCCTTAAAATTCAGCATACACAAGTCTCTGACCACACCAAAAAACGTTCATCTTTAAATCCAGGTTTCTAATACCAAGCAATCCCCTTTTCTCTAAAACCTCAACAATAAGGATCTTAGGAGCTCTCCACTTCTCATTTTATGCAGTGAAATCTGATTTCTTTTGGAGAAAGGAATGAAGCAAGATTAACTGAATCTGCCGTCCTCCCTAACCTCTTCACAAAACTGCCCAGATTAGCTAGGAATTAAGTTTCAACCGTTTTATGTGTCTGGTCCATAGGGGGGATTATAGTTTTACTATTTTTTTTGGCCTCCCAATTTCACTATAAGGGGCCTGACACGCTGTTGTAGAGAGAGGAGACGCAGAGGAGCAGCTGAGCCTGAACTATCGGAAAGTGTTTTGTGTCAAAATCCCAAAAAGATCACTGCTTTTTGTGTTTTATTGGAAATTCTTTGGGGATGGATGGAGTGATCGGGATGGAGAGACAAAAGTTTCCTTTCACCATTGAGAACATACTTAGCAAATATCCAAACAGTGCTGGAGACAGACGGTCATGCGGAACAAGTGTTGCTGGACTGAAAGAGAGGACAGTGAGTCCTGCAGGAGGCCAGACAGAGACTGTTCATCGTGCCTGTCTGTGCTGCTGCTACTGCTCCCACTGTGGAGACATATTCCACACTGAGTTCATTCATGAAGGTAAGACCAAACCCATTCTCCTCATGAGCAGAGTCACCGCTGTAGAGCCGCAACGATCAAACGCGTAATTGTCAACTATTAAATTAATTTTCAACTATTTTGATAATTGATGAATTTTTCATATTTTAATAGAAAAAAATGTGACAATTCTCAGATTTCAGTTTCTCAAATGTAAATATTTTCTGGCGTCTTTAGTCTTGGGGTTGTGAACAAAACAAGACATTTGAGGACATTTTACACTCTTAGAAATAAAGGTTTTTAAAAGGGTTCTTCCTGTAGATGTGAGGTTCTATCCAGAACATTTGCTTCTGAAGAGCCCCTTTTTGTAAAAAGGGTTTGTCACTAGTTTTTTTTTTTTTTTTTTTTTTTTTTAACCCTTATATAAAAGGGTTCTTAGTAGAACCCCCTGGTTGAGTATAGATAAAAACCTTGGAATATAAAAAGGCCCCCTGGGTGGTTTCTAGATAAAACTCTTGGGAGAAAGAGTTCTTCAACAATTGTTGAAACCTTTGGGGAACTCTTTCATCAAGAGTTTGTTCATGGTTCTTTATATCATAATGTAAAAGGGTTCTCAGCAGAACTCCCTGGGTGGGTTCTAGATAAAACCCTGGGATATAAAAAGGTTATCAGTATAATCCCCCAGCGTGAGTTCTTGATAGCAACCTTAGAATGTGGAGAGGTCCTGGATAGAACCCCCAGAGAGGGTTCTGGGTGGAACCATTACACCATAGAATGGTTCTTTGTAGAACCTCTCCATAGGGGTTTTGAGTGAAAGCTTTCACAGATGATTCTAGCTTTAATCCCTTATGTTGGGTTCTAGATAGATCTCACTGAGAGGGAACCCTATGTAAAAGGTTCCACTAGGAACCAAAAAGGGAATGCTGAAGAACTCAATATTATGGGTCTAATCTTTTATTTCTAAGAGTGCAGAAAAACTGACAAAGAAATAACTGCTGCAGTCCTACACCTCTGCTTACACACGTTTTAAACTGGTTTTGACTTCAGGGACACTTTGTACACTGACCTGAAATCAGATCTCGTCCCTGCAGCCTGTCAGTATGGATGGTCCCCAGCGATGCTCACAGACCCCTGCCGGCTGGGAGAAGCTCACAGAGAGGAGCAGCAGACGGTCGGTCAGGTACAGAGGCGAACCAGACGTCACCGCACTATCTTCACAGAGGAGCAGCTGGACGCACTGGAGGAGCTGTTCCTGCAGAACCAGTATCCAGATGTGAACACGAGGGAGAAACTGGCACAGCGCACTCACTTAAGAGAAGAAAGAGTGGAGGTAAGACGGTGTCACAGACAGCCTTTTTTAAACAAATAATTTCCCGTTTCTGCAGTGATTCAGGGTTAGATACACTTCAAACTGCTCTGAGTGCCGTATTGTACTCACTACGGCAGAGAGAGAGACGCTTGATCGTCTTAGAAAGACGGGTTCAAAGCAGTTCTTCTTCAAGGGCTGAGGTCTTACCCACAATAAGAACTCTTTTTTTGATGAAGGAGTTTGTCAAGGGTTCCTTTTCATCCAAAGAACCCTTTTTGAGTTCTTCAAGGACTGTTGAAATCCCTGAAGAACTCCATTGAGAGTTTGTCAAGAGTTCTTTGTACCATAATATAGATGGCTTCTTTGTAGAACACCCTGGATGAGTTCTAGATAAAACACTTGGGATATAAAAAGGTTATCGGTAGAATCCTGGAGGGTGAGTTCTTGATAACACCCTTAGAATGTGGACAATTCCTGGGCAGAACCCCCAGAGAGAGTTCTGGGTGGAACCATTACACCATAGCAGAGTTCTTTGTAGAACTTCTCTAAAGGGCTTTTGAGTGAATGCTTTCACAGATGGTTCTGGCTTAATTAATGTTGGGTTCTAGAACATTTCCAGAACCAAAAACAAACATTTCCAGAAGTTTTGGTAACCAAACTTTTGTAGCTGGGTTTTAATAATCTGCCTGTGTTATAATGATACCAGTGTTCTTCTTGTTGTTGATTTAAATGTGAACACACCAGGTGCCAAATAATATACAGTATTTCATGACATAAATTAACTTACACAACATTTTTTCTGCTGACAGGTTTGGTTTAAAAACCGAAGAGCAAAGTGGAGGCGTCAGAAAAGACTATCATTTGGAGTGGGGAACACAGAAAACTGAATTTTCTACCGTATATGTGGACCACTACAAAGACACTTGTGTATGTGTGTGTGTGTGCTTGAGTTATATAAATTAAAGAATGTTTTCACACTATTGTTACCAATTATAATGCACAGACAAAACCTTTTTATTACAGAAAATAGAAATTCCTTTTTGTTTCAGTCAAATCATGTGACTGCTGACAGTTTTGAAGCCTATTTGTGAATCTGATTGAGTGCATGAAAGAAGGACTTCTTTGACGTATATGCTAATACTTATCCAGAAAGTCACATTCTGAATCTGTAAATGGATTGTTATAGTTTGCAATGGTTGTAAAAAAAAGTGTCCTTGAGAACAAATAAAGTGATTTGTGAGGAAAGATGGAGGAACTTAATTTCTTATGCAGGTTAAAGAGTCATATTAATTTAAAAATTGACATGCAGTGAACATGTCCAAAGTAAGAATTTTAATCCCCCTGCAAATAGTATATGGAATATTTTCCCAAATTATTTTTTCAGTGAAATTGGTGATCTTGATTTTCTATATGTCCTTATTCAGCTGAAAATAGGCCAATTAACTTGATTAATATATTAGCTAAATATTATATACATAAAAGATGTGGCTTAAAAGACTGCCCTCCTTTTATAGTTTGTTTTTTTAGATACTGATTTCAACACTCATCTTACTACTAATGAAAACTTAAAACTCAAATATCAAAACTAAAATATATACATTTTTAGACATATTTCAAATGCATGTACTCTTTCCATTCCCCGTTTTTGTTCATATTTTTTCCATTCGTTGGACAGCTGAATCCGTTTTTATATTATTTTTATACCGTGAAGTATATTTTCAACTGTAACAACGAAAAACTGTATATTACATACTGTCAATAAAGTTGAGGGGAAAAAACGTAAACTTCCGGTGACGTAACAAATCAGCCTGCACGTACTACGTTGTTTGTACGCCGTCCTGAGTTAGATTACGGTAAATAGTAAGATAACTGGTAACAATTAGTGACGTTCACGCCGTTTTACATGTCTAGTTATATTCTATATGTATGAAATAGTTAAACCGTGTTTCACACGTACAGAAGCTACATTCCGTTTCGATTCAGTCGGTGTTTCGTCGTAGAAGGAGCACCGTTAGCCGTTAGCCTGAGAGGCTAATTGGGTCCACAATGGAGGGCAGCGCCAGCGTGAGGAAATCGCTGTCCGGGACTCTCGTTCCTTCGACGGGCACAACTGTGGCTCTCCTGCAACAACCCGAGCAGAACGACAAGGGGAACCTGAAGAGAAAGGTCCTCGATGAAGAGGAGTACATTGAGGTATTTAAATGATAGATTATGATATGACCAAGTGATGGGCTGTCAGTAGTCACTCGTCAGCAAACATAACAGCAGTGCTGCTGTGTTACGTTAGCTCGGTTAATGCTACCCAAATAACTTTGAACAGACTTTTACTGTAACAAACATTACTTCTGGTGTTGAGCTCTGTGTTGTTTTTAATTAAGGCGTTAGTAATTTAGTAATACGAGAACCTTTCAGTGTCCTCAAGCTTGTGAAAACGTGACTTTTCAAATCAGAGGTATCCCACCTCCTGTTTGTTTTAGGGACCAGCTAAGTTCATGGCTGGGACACATTATCAGTGTGTAGGGAGTCATATCATGGTATGAGAAGTATGAAAATGAGAGATATGATCAAGGATTTTCGGCAGTTGTAAAAATATGATTTAGTAATATTAGAAATTTTGTTGTTATGATATTGTGGTACAGTATTGGGTTCAAAAACCTCCTAACCCGCCCTATCACATGATACCATCCTGTAGAGCCAAAACTATTAGGTGATTATGATGATTAAATTGAGTGACAGAAAAGTAATATAAATGTAAATGGGATTTGAGCAGCAGTGATCAGTCAATGTATTCATTAAGCCTAGTCGACAGAAAGAAAATTACTTGCCAACTATTTGGATAAATGATTGATTATTTCACTTCTAAAGCAAAAAATATACTGAAATATTTGCTGGGTCCAGCTTCTTGAATGTAAGGATTTGCTGCTGTTGTTTGTTATTTATGATACTAAAGGAAGAGTCTTTGGGTTTTGGACTGTTTGTTGAACAAAAAAAAAGCAATTTGAAGACATCACTTTGGACTCTGGGAAATTGTGATGAGCATTTTTCACAGGTGTTGACGTCTCAAGTAATTGAAAATAAGTAGGAGATAAATCATAACAACATTATAGTTAATTGCAGCCCAAAATTGGATATCCTTTAATTTTGAGTGCTTGGTCAGGCAAAACAAGCAATTTAAAAATATTTTCTTGTGCTCTGAGAAATTGTTATTGGCATATTTTACAATTTCAACGTAGCATAACCCAGTTCCTCCCTTCAGTTTTTCTGAGTCGGATCTGAAACGATCAATCATTTTATCTCAAGAACAATCTGAGGATGAATCCATAATTTAATAACCAGTTACTTGCATTCCGAACAGCCTGTTTTGCTTTGGGGAGTAGCAAGCCAAGTGAATAAACCACATTATATGAAAGTGAGTCTTGCTGAGAAACAAGGAAAATGTTGTTTGTTGTGTCATTATCTACCTTAATATCAAGTCAAATGTACTTACCTGTCTCCTTCTAACAGAGTTTAGAGAAGATCATCCAGAGGGACTTCTTCCCAGATGTGACTAAATTGCAGGCACAGAAGGACTATCTTGATGCAGAAGAAAATGGTGACCTAGAGAGAATGAGAGAGATATCCATTAGATATGGATCTTCTTTAACAAAATCTACACCACGGTCTTCTGCACCTTGTGAGTAAATTGAGGAGTCAAACTGAACACTGTATTTTCATGTTATTATACTGTTCTTACAGAATTGGAGAACACCTGTGTTTGTTTTGCTTCTGCCTGCCAATGATGTAAAAATATACCTTGAGAGATACAAACTATATTAACCAGATATTTAGTCTGAATTAACTTTACACCTATTTGTTTTCCTTCTTTCTCTCTGTGTGTAAGATGTGACACCGGCTAGCTTTGAGACGCCAGTGGGCCGCACAGGGTCTCCCTCCTCCACGAATGCCAGTAAAGCTTTAGATGCAGGTAAGAATCTAATTTTTTTTAAGATGAAGAACAGACACCGTAATGTTCTGACCTTCAATTGTGTGGTTATATGAGCTCTCAGATCTGTGTTCCACCATAAAACTTGCCTAAATTGTGTTTGGCACTAATACTCTAACAAATGGACTTTCAAATGAAGTCAACAGTAGTTTAACCCTGTTTGTATCAATTATTATATTCATAGAGAGCAAGGATGCTGACAAGGAAGAGAAAGAGCTGCCCTGTCTGGATCGTTTCCTTGCTAAAAATACCAGTGAGGATAATGCATCATTTGAGCACATAATGGATCTGGCAAAAGACAAGGAGAAGCTGAAGCATTCCTGGTTATATGAGGCAGAGGCTGAATTCAAACAGGTATATATACTGTATATGTACAGAGTTAAAGGATAAGTTTGGTGAGTTTCAACATGGACCCTATTATCCTGTGTTTTTGTCTCTAAGTGACTAAAAAGGACAACAATTTTTGAAATGAGTCCAGTATTAAGCGTTAAGTGTTGCAGCCAGCAGCCACAAAATGGGCTGCAATATAATCCTTATGGGAACCATAAAATTATGTCCATTAAAAGTGCTTGTTTGGGCACTAACAGGCTCCAATTGTTGTCTTATTGTCTGACAGCATTATAGAAAGGATCAATACAGAGACAGACCTTTTTGTTAAAGAGTAAGATCTGTTTAGTTTAAGCAGAAACAGCTGATTTATTGCATCAAAGTCATCAGAGCCACCAGACTCTAGTTACAGAGACATGCTTTTTATCATTGTAAAATACCTCATTCAGACTTGACAGAAACTAAATAAAACTCTCAGAAACTGTTTTGGCTTGTCTTTTTACTGCTCCAACAAACACCAGCTCTGGTTGTTGGGTCGAAATAAACCCTTCTATCCTGGCTCGAGGCGGTCTTTTCTGCTGCTGCTTTCCTGACGTCCTACCTCCCTTCGCTCCTGTCCCGATATTTTCACATCTACCTCGTGTCATTTTCCTTAAACACCCAAGAGCTGCTGATTGTTGGGGCAGTGAAAAGATAATCCAGGATGGTTTTGGTGACTTATAGTTTGTTTCTGTTAAGTTTGAATGAAATGTTTTTATGATGATTAAATTACTTTCTGTAAACAGAGTCTGATGGCTTTGACAAGAGCAATTAATCAGTGTTTCTGGTTTAACAAAAATGATCTTAACTTTTAACCAAATGGTCTCTCTCTTTATCAGTCCTGTCCATAATGTGGTCAGACACGTACAATAACAATCCGAGTCTGCCAGTGGCAGAAACAAGCACTTTTAGTTGTCGTATTTTGACGGTTCCCATGAGGATACATTGAATCTGTGTCCATTTTCCTTCCCCATTAGTCACTTAGACATGAAAACATGGAAAAGAGGGTCCTGGTTGAAAAATAATATTCAAAGCTTTTGTTAAATCCAAAGCAAATGAACAAGATGCTTTTACTGATTTGAGGTGTGCTGATCATAGAATAAGAAACCACATTTTTGAGGGTTGCATGATTTTGTTTGCAGTTGATCGCAGTAGTCAGACTGTTATTGGAAAAACTGTGACATCCCTTGACCACATTTAAATATTTATGCATACTTATGATATTTTTCAGCGTCATGAGAACAACCTTGCCTTACCCTCAGTAGAAAAAGCAGCTCTTGAATGTACCAAAGCTGGACTTGAGACATGGGAGTACAAAGCGAAGAATGCCTTGATGTATTATCCAGAAGGTAAGAAGACTAAACTTTTGATCAACATCAATCCCATATTGAAGGCATGTAAATAACCAAATTTGTTTGCAATAGAAAATGTGAATTTAATGTTTTTTTTTGTTTGTTTGTTTTTTTCCCACTTTTTAAAATCAGGTGTTAAAGACGATGATGCTTTATTTAAGAAGCCACGGGAGGTTGTTCACAAGAATACTCGGTTTACTGGAGACCCATTCAGCAAAGCTCTCAACAAAAGCCAGATTCAGCAGGCTGCGGCCCTCAATGCACAGGTACATTTCAGGAATATGGTGTTTGAAAACTGTTAAAAAAAAAAGTCTAATTTTGAGTTGAAGAAGCCTGTTCATTAATAAATATTGTATTTTCTGTCCAGTTCAAACAGGGTAAAGTCGGCCCTGATGGGAAAGAGCTCATCCCACATGAATCCCCAACAGTTAATGGATATGGTTTTGAAACAATGCCTTCCCCTGCACCTGGTAAGTGGTGTGTAGGTTCATAGTTACAGTTCTGAGACATGTGAAACTAAATGTTGCATTCAAAAAAAAAAAAAAAGATTTCTGAAGGCTGTTTTATCCCCTCAGGTGTAGCTGAGTCACCTCTGATGACCTGGGGTGAGATTGAGAGCACCCCGTTTCGTCTGGATGGATCAGACACCCCGTATGTCGAGAGAAATCACGGCCCATCCTTTAAGGTACTGACCCTTGAACTAATATCTCTGCCAGGCGTACGTTTATTTTCATGTTCAAGGACCTGTTGTGGTTGCAGTGATTGAGAATTTTTGAAAAACATATTTCATTGACTATTCTGTTTTATACAGACAGCTGACTCTTCACTCCTCTAACCAGCTAGGCAAGGCTTACCTAGTCTGGCAGCCATATTTTGTTCTTTGTCATGGTTCAAATACTGACACATAGAAAGGTTTCATAGCATCTGCAGATTAATTCCATACCTGATATGTTATGATCCACTAAATTTAGGTGCGAAACAAGATGAATAAATTTGTTTTGTTAGCTTCTTCGCTAAGTATCTGTGTGCCCAGCATATTGGAGCATTCAAAGTGCATGACTAAACACGAGAGAGACAGAGAGAGACTTCACTACAGAACTGACTGTTACTCGCTTCATTATGACTGGGATTTCACAAAATTTGGTTTGCTAGAACCTGTAAAATCTAACATGATAATGGTAACTTGTTGGAAAAACTTCAGTTACTGGGGACAGTCTAATCAGCTCTGTGCCAAAACATTAACCCTCTGAATAGCTTCAGCTTGCACTGGAACATGGAGACTCCAAACTTTGAATAGGCAACATCAAATGAGACTTTCAGTTTATACGAGTTTCTCTAAAAATTTACATTTTTATATCTATTATATCGTTGTAAGGCCACGTGGTTCTGTTTAATGTTCTAAAGAAATAACTGTTTAAATTGAGAAGTTTGGATTTATCGTTACATTTATTATTTCCTTATTAAGTTTACACAGTTAAGTGAACCCAGGATGCTTAGTTACAATACCATTACACTATTCTATGCATCTTAAATAAAGCAGAAACTATACTATACAAATTACTTTATTCAAAACTTTGCAAATCAGGCAGTTGTGGTGACATTGCGGTAGGTGTTTCACCATCTGTTGCCCGACAAAGATCTGCACTCTAGTGAGTGCGCTCTCCTAGTTAATTATGTGTTTAGAGTTGTAAAATGCTGACATTTAATTATGTTGTTTGCAACAGATTCCAGAACCAGGAAGACGAGAGAGGCTGGGTTTGAAAATGGCCAATGAAGCTGCCGCTAAAAACCGTGCAAAGAAACAGGAGGCGCTGCGAAAGGTCACAGAGAACCTTGCAAGGTAAAGATGCACTTTATTTCATCTGCCTCTACAAGTAACAACAGCTTACTGCATCTGTCAACTCCTGTCTTTAAACGGGAAAGTTGTGTTTAAAGGGATAGTTCAGACTATTTGAAGTGGGATTGTATGAGGTACTTATTACCTACAGTAGATGCTGGTCAGCATGCCCCTAGTTTGGAGAAGCAGAGGGGGACATCAGCACTAAGCAGTGTACTGCTGTAGACAGGGTCAGTAGCAAAAAGCATTTTAGCCACTTTAAAAAAAGATCTACCTAAGAAACAATCAATATCGGTATAAACGTATGTGATAGACCAGCAACTCCTGTAAAATAAAGTAAAATTACTGATTTCTCCCATGGAGTCTGGTTGGTTTGGAGAGAGCAATATTTGTCTCATAAAATAGTGGTTTCCTATTGAAAAAGGTTTAATGAGGGCAAGGTAAAACTGTGAAAATATTCTTAATATAGTGACTATCGATAAGTACCTCATATTACTCCACATCAAATAATCCAGGTCAAATGATCTCTTTCAGTTGTTTTAGTCCAGTTTTGAAGGATTTTCCACCGTTATAAACTAACTGATCACATTGATATCTGTGTTGCAGTCTTACACCTAAAGGACTGAGTCCGGCCCTCACCCCTGCACTGCAGAGGCTCGTAAATCGGACATCTAGCAAATACACGGACAAAGCACTACGAGCTAGTTACACCCCATCGCCCTCACACAGAGCCACTGGCTGCAAGACTCCCTTCGGTGGCCCGTCCACTCCCTCAGGAACACCGACACCAAACAAAGCCAAGACACCGAGCTCTCAGGACCTTACATCACTTACAGACAATCTGCTGCAACTTCCCAAGAGACGGAAAGCTTCTGACTTTTTTTAAGTAATAGATGCTGTTATCTGCTGGGATTGTACAAAACAGACTCATTATGAGGCGGAAAACTTGATTATAAACTCTACAGACCCAGTTTTCTAAAATTTAAGAGCACATCTCTCAGCTGGATGACTGGATAAAGAAATGTACAAAGGACTGAAGAATTTTTATGGATTTATTTGTTACATTTTTGTGCTGATGGATCCCTGTGATCCATCTTTCTGTCCAAAGTCTATTTAATTACTTGTTTATCTTATTTTGTTTCATCCCAAATGCAGAAATTACTAAAAATGACAAGTTTTGTTACCTTACAACAGGTTTTCACACCTTTGTTTTGGTGTTAAAATGGGGAAAACCACATGGGTCTTCAGTTAGACACAGCTCACTGATTGTCCGTGTAAATGATGAATGTTTCTTTTTGCCCTTTATCTTCTTAATTTGAAGTTGGAAAATTTTTAGCATCCTAAAAATTTTCACTTTTCTTAAAATTTCTAATTAAATTCAACATTTTTGACTAAAAAATGTTATGCAGAAGGAATATAAAACCATGTACCACCAGATGACGTCCTTCTGTCCGTCATTCTGTTCTATGTCGTACTGGCTGTGGAACAATAATAACTTTGCACCTCTTATTTTTTTTTAGAGCAAGCTTCCAATGTACAGGCCTAGTAAAAAAGAAAAACAGAAATAGCTAGTAATAGTCCAATATGAGCTCTGTCTGTTTTTTGGAGCATAAGAGATTACAGGGTTTCTTAAGGCCAGATTGGTTATCGGATAAGGTTTGTGTCCTGTTGTGTGGCGATGTCAACACAGATGTTGCAGACTGATTTACAACTTTACCCTGTCAGGGGAGTCATGGGTCATAGGTCAGTGTTTTCGTAACCAGGCATGTTATCCAACAGTGGGTCGTACATCATTTTGACTCAGTTTTGGACATTAAACTTACACAAATTTAAGTTTTAAGTACAGTAAATGTTTAATATATATATTTATTATTTCTTGTAAGAGAAATGTTTGATTTGGGTCCTGTCACAAAGGTAGTTAAAAGATAGGTTTGCATTCTGTTAAGCTGGTCTTAAAACAATACACTACAAAAATGCCCACATATGTGCTTCAGTGGTGAAATCTAAGAACCATCTTTTCAAGTACAAATTTGAGGTATTTATACTTGATTCTAGTATTTCCATTTTATGCAGCTTTATACTTTAACTCCACCACATTTCAGAGGCAAATAGTGGACGTTTTTCCCCACATTAGTCTGACAGCTGTAGTTATTAATTACTTTTCAGATTACATCGATTTCTCACACCCTTCCTGTCCATTGAAAACCATGTATCTCCAGATTTAGTGATTTGGAATTTTAATTTTTCTGACAAACTGAAGGAGTAGGTGTTCCTTTATGGATTGAGAAAATTCTCCTACTTCTCAATTAAAAAAAATCCTAAAAGCTTTAGCTGGAAAATGTATTTTCATAAGGCTGTAACCGGCTGTTTTCTGAGCTCATGAAAAGTTGACTTTTTAGAGATGTGGTTCTCACAGGACAGTGAAATCTTATAGAAAATTATGCATTGCTGTAGATTAAGCTATCCAACAGTATAGAAAGTCGTTTAAAATTGGTACAACTGTAAAATGCAACATCAGCATTGATGCAGCAGTAATATTAATCCAAACACATATATAATAATAAAACACTGATAGGAACCATTTTTCTGCAGAATGAGCACTTTTACTTTTGATCGCGTTCATTTCGCTTATAATACTTACATAATTTTGCTTGAGGGTTTTAATATTATAGTGTTTTCGCAGTGTGGTATTACTACTTTTACTAATAAAAAGGTGCCATAAAATTTCCTCAAAGACGGGGACTCACCTGTTATAATTGCAGTCTTGGAGTTTGACCCATGGGCTGTCTCACAAGGTCAAGCAGGTCAGACTGTCCCAGGAAGGGAAGGAAGGCCATAAAATATGACCAAATAATTCAATAACATTTAGGGTAGAAATGCATGTTTATGCATTTTTAATACAACGGTTTCTTGAGGATCCAAAATTAAAAAGATTAATTAAATTTTACGACTTATTGAAATAACTTGGTTTTAGAATAGATCTCTGCTTAACTGGAGTGATAGATGACACGAATTCACTTTAAGATGAAGCTCTGTTACAATTAATTACATCTAATAGACCTTTTCAGGCATTCATACTGATATAAAATAGCAGGAAAAACAGGTGTTACCAATGTTAGTAATTAAGGTCTCGTTCCATTTAGTGTAGCAGGGCCTGTCCAATGAGGCAACATGTGCAATAGCAGTCCCTGATTCTGTTTGACCTAAATGGAACAAAAACATATTAGTATAATCATTAACACCTGTGTTTACCCTACTATTTCATGCAAAATGGCTGCTTTGAAAAAAGACTATTAGTTTTTTTTTTTAATTAGGACAATCACTGTTCATCTGAGTATTCTGATATGCGTAACAACCGGAAAACACCGTCATGTGTGCCAACTCGTGAAACTGCGCCAGTCATCAGCACCGCCCGTGTGTCAGTGCCATCCGCTCAACACAACAGTGATATTTTGGGTTGGATTCGTCTCATAATAATCTTAACGGCTACACACACACACACACAAGGTTATCGTGTGTCACACTGAGTGTAATCTGCTAAACTCCGCCCCGACTGCTCCTCAAACCGTTGTGTCTACAAGGGAACGCCAGACTCGCGAATGATCTCGCGAGAATGCCAAATTTTATGCTGAATCATAATATTTCTCGAACCCTAGCCAAGTGCTTAATGTCTCCGACCCTTTCCAAGTTTAGGTTATCACACCTTAAACATAAATTGTTGTGTACAACTTGTACAATAAAGAAACGACGCGGGGAAAGTCTCGCGAGGGTTTCACACACCTAGGTTTCCCTTCTAGACACGACCCTCCTCCAGCTGATAGCCTGTGTTCCATGTTTGGGATTGTTGTGATGGGAGGCCGCAGCCATCTTGGATCAGCGCCGCTCCACACCGAGCAGCGGGAGAGGAGGAGGGACGGAGGGTTAACGGCAGCGCCTGTTAGCTAACGTTAGCTGCTCCGTCAGATCAACCACGATCTGTGTCGCTGCGCGCTACGACTATGCTTCGTATACATTATTTTTCTTCGTTAGCATACGCTTCGAGTGCATAAAAATGGGTACTATAGACTGTGTGAAGCGTTTAACGTTATAAATCGGGAGAGGGCGGCGACGGCGCAGAACCTCGGTATATTTTTTAACATTTCTGAATAGAGGAGTTACTATGAATGGAGGATAAATGTTGCCAAAGGCTGACAGCAGCAGTTTCGTCCTCTTCTCTCTCCTCTTCGTCCTCACCTTAACGGACCCACCACGGGCAGGTAAATAAATCTTAAGTTGTTTTTTCCCGTGCACACATTTCCCGTGGGCGCTGCTGGGAGGAGGAAGAGGGGGAAAAGCGGAGATTACAGCTGGAAGCGGAGAGCTGCGGGTCAGGCGGATAAAAGGCCCGCTGGATGAACCAGGAGACTCTGGTGGTTTTTAACCCGCTGCTGTGCTGCTGCTGGACGGTGTGGTGGACCGCCTTCATGTCGGCACTGAAGCAGCACTTTGTTTGTTTTTAAGTAACGTTATTAAACCGCAAACACTTAAAAGATTATGTCGTCCACATTTCAATAGAAATTAGTCATTTAGCTATTTGTTTTTTTATAAGTTAAAACCGTTGACTCTTTCATAATTTGCCAATTCTGACAGTTACTGATGCACTTGTACTGGGAAATTATGTTATTAAGATTTACTCAGACTCTTAAAACAAAAACGTGGGTGTTTTAACAGAACGCTGCGCAAACAATTCAGCCCAGGTGTGTGTTTACCCTCCCTTAGTTTGCTTTATCCGTGAAGCTGTAATTTGAAATGCATGTCAGAGATTCATGCTCCTGCATCACTAAAGCAGGCTCTCACTGACTCATCTTTTAGCTACACAGTTAAAAGGACAGTTAACCCCTAAATGAAAAAAAAAAATGCACATCATTCCTCCTACCTGTAGTGCTGTTTATCTGTGTACATTGTTTTGGTTTGTGTTGCTGAGTTTTGGAAGATAACAGCTGAAGAGATTTCTGCCCTCCTTCGAATACACTGGTAGATAGTGCTCAAATACTCAAAAGCAATGTCTCTTTTTTTTCTTTCTTTCTATGGTAAAAGGAAAACAGTTCCTACATTTAACTGCTCACAATCAAGGTCTGTGGATAATCTTGAGTTAACCGGGTCATTACTTCTGGAAATAGACATTTCAAATGTTTTTTTTTTTGTTTTGTTTTGTTTTTTTGGTGCTTTGAGTGCCATCTAGTTCCATTTTATCAAAGAGAAGGCAGACATTTCTAAGGATGATATCCCAGAGAGTCCATACAAAACAATTGGATGGATAAATAGCACTACAGGTTAGAGCTTTTTTGGGGGGGTGATCTGTTACTGACATCAGGGTGATAAACAAGACAGTAAAGTGATTTTCATGGCAATGTCCTCAAGATGCTTTGGGCTATAGTTCAATCAAAAAATCAAAATCAAAATGTATTTTTTTTTTGTATTCTAGGATGAAAATCGCTTGTCATAAGTGCAACACATATTGCAGGAAATTTATGACTTACCAGCACCCCAAATAGGAAAACACACAGTGTGCATATTTGTTTAAAATAGCACTATACTGGCACACTAAAATTCTCTTCACGTAGTCACTTTTGTCAGAAAATGTTCGTGTTTTTATGAACCAAACAAGGAAATGTTTCATGTCATTTGTCTCAATTGAAAGCCTGTACTCTTGCTTTGAATGAAACACTTACCTTTAAGCATCAAGAAGACAAATGCATCTTGTCATCCAAAATTGTATGGATTGGGAAAAACATTCTTGGTTCAAGTCATGGATAAACACATTATTGTTTGGTTTAATCCAAAGGAGTAACCTCCTGCCCAGACAACCCATTGCACTGAACTCCACTTGCACCCTATTGTTAACTTGTGTAGCAGGTTGGTTCTTGGGCAAATAATATGTTCATACTCAGTAGAGTATAATGAAGTGCAATTATTTATCTTTCAAAAGGTGAATTCATTATTTACTCTGTTAAGGAGTTAATACTTTTTTATATAACTTGACTGGGTAATCAAAAAAGTGAAGGTTATCTATTGTCCATATTTTAGCCTTGTGTCAAAATGCTTTTGAACAGAGTATTTCCTGTTTTTTTCACTTTGTGTGTGGACACCTTTCTTTTTTGTTTGAGGGATAGTTTGGCCTTCATGCCAGCAGGGCAACTACCTGTGTTATTGTGTTTTTGCGCAGGCTGTGCCACAGAGGGTGTGTTTTTGTAGAGCATGCTGTTGCACATCAAATGCAGGCTTCCCAAAGCTTGATGCCCTCATGTCTTGGGCATTTATCTTAAAAACAATTCAGTTAAAAATGTTTGCACAGTTGTGAGTATGAAACATTTTCCCATCACACAGGAGACATCTTCCAGTGTCTCTCAGAATTTGACAGTTTTACTGTCTTGCTGATTAGCATCATAAAATGATCAGTTCAGACCTTCTTTAAATCTTTAGTGGTCTTTTATTTAGCATTCACGTCAGACACCAATCTGCCCTTAACCTTGATAAATTTAAAAAGACTTTTATAATTGACTTACCTGATTTCCATTTTTCACTTTCTCAGCAGGCTGTACCAAGCAAGATAAGCATCTCATAAAGGTTGAGGCTTTATTCAGCTGTGCTTGAGTTACTTGACACTGTGCTGCATAATCGTCACATTTTTAAATGGCTGTTTGGTAAAAGCCTTCAGTTTTGCACAACCAGGTCTGGATATTTGCCAGTGAACTACGCAACATCAAAATGTCTCATTTTTTTATGTAGTTGGACTTAACATGCTGAGTCTCCATCCAAGGGAGAATGACAAATGTTTGAGGTGCTTTAAACCAGAAATGAGCAAATAATGTGTCACCACAGGTTGCTCGTGCAGTTATGTTTTGCATTATGTTGCAAAATATTGGGAAAGTACATGACAAATGTAAAACCAGAACTGGAAGTGATCATATACACATGACAGAACAGTGTGGTGGCTCCTTGGTTAGTGCATGTGCACGTCCTGTGTTTACTCTCACAATACAGAGACGTGCATGTCAGGTGGATCGTAGACCTTAAACCAAGTCTGTACGTGATCATAATTACATTGTCCACCTGATTAATGTGGCCACTTGTCTGCTGTGTTTCTCAGCCTATTTATGTGAGACTGCACAGTAGATATGGTTTATCTACAGGGTACAGATCCTGTGTCAGACTGAACTGTCTCAATGAAAAACCAGGCAAAGTTTGCAGAGTCTGGTTGGGCTCCTATACTGAGAATATGCCCACAACTCTGAATCTGAAATATTAAGTTGCGTTAGACCATCATCTTGAGCAACCAGTCCGCTGAGCTTTGTTTATTGTTTGTGGGGATGAACAAGCCATCTATGTGACACTGGCAGCTGATTTACAACTATTTGTTCTGCACAAAAAAGGTTGGCCACAATTTAACGTGTGACAAACATCATTCGTCAACACTCAGTCAGATGCTTTTGTTCACCTGACATCCCACTGAGGAGACTGCAGCAGTTGATTGTGAACTTGCAGTGACCCTAATGGAGAAAACTTGAAATACTGCCAACAAATTCTTACAGTGATGTACATTTTATGAATGACTAATCCTTGAGTAGGTTATTAGCGTGAAATGGGAGAAAAGTGATTAACCATTGATGAAAGTGTTTAATAAGTATTGCGTTTGTGATAACAATAATAATTAGAATTGGTAAAATAATATTTTTCTGCCAAGTTAAGTATTTTAGGAGTAGTGTTTTATCAGCTTTATCGACCTAAGAGCAATTAGAAGTTACAAGAATTAATAGTTTCCTGCTACAGGAGTCTGTGATGCAGCCCTGACCCTTCAGATATTTCTGCCTCCAGAAGAAGACTTTTTCACCTCCACACCTGAAACATTTTGCAGCATCTTGCTCATGCTGCTGTTCTGTATTTTTGAGCAGCTGACAGTGTGTGTTGAGGAAATGTCAGGTTAGGAGACCAACAGCCCCGGGGCAGAGAGATTCCAGTCAGACTGACAATACGTTTGAAAGCCACGAATCTTGTACTTGATATCCCACCAACCACCTGCACATAGATCATGGTTATTTTATGCTCTATCTCAGTGTTCAAGTCAAGTTGATATTATGTGGCCACCAAGTTTGATCCCCATACTGTGAGCCAGTACTCGCCACCGGCTAGCCACCAGATGTGTTGGGCTACTTAGGTATGGGTCTATAAGCTTACTCAAGCTGCTAACACAATTCTTACAGAGGAAACAGAAGCACAAAAGGGGAACGATGAAAAAATGAAACAGCAACGAAACTTAAGAATGGAAGCAGGAGTTTAAGTGTCTAGATTATGACACATCTAAAGATTAAATGTATTGCAGTTTTTGCTGCCAGTTTCGTCAACAAGCCAAGAAATCTAGCTTGTTTTTCATTGGCAATCACGCCCTCAGGAAACACCAACCAACACACAATTCAGAGAAAAGTGGACACAAATGTCACAGTTAAAAAAGGTCGTTTTGTATTAAATTGCTTTTTCTGTATTTTTCTTTTCTTTTACATACGCTACATGTATTTGGGCCACCAAAAATGCATTTTGTCCTCCAAATTTAGGGGCCTTGTGGCCTGTGTGGCAAGTGCTTAAAAATGTGTCTATCCCTGGAATATGCACTAATGAAAATGTGCTTATAAATATTATGTTTCATCTCTGCCATATTCTGCCAATAAATTCCATAAATATTTCACACTGGACCCTTTAAAAAGATTTTTATCCCTTAGGTAGTAAATGATGAGATGTAACTTTTCTCCTAAAATGATATTAGAGCTCTGTATTTTAGAGCAGCTCTGTTTACCATTTTTAAGTATTGACATTCTTATTAGAGCTAAAGAGAAAAAAGTATCAAGCCTTTCAGTTTGGGCTGAGCAATTAATTGAAATTGCAATATCCAAATCTTAGGCTCTGCATTTTTGTGAAAAAGGTCAATTGTGCCACAGCATGCCACTGTAAATGGTATTGTGGTGCTACAGAAATGCCCCAGCCTACAATATTTATATATTTTTTACTGAAAATGATATGCAAAAATTACCATTCTCACTAATATCATGACTCATATCGCAATAGCAGTGTCGATTAGATTGGTTAGATATAGATTGTTTGCATATTGTTGTACAGCCCTACTTTCAGTGCAACACAGGGAAAACAAAACCAGTTAAAAAAGCAAAAGTGACACCTATTCGAATTCATTTCCTGTCCCAAAAACTGCTTATTTTTTCATGTATCCATCTAATGATTTACAAACCAAACGGGTTGGTTTTTGAAGGAATTTGACCTAGAGCGCTTTCATCCACACAGTGAAGAGAAGAAGAGATATTGCTTTTAAATGTGAGGTGGTATAAAGGAAAAAAGAACTGAATGCCCATACCCACTCACTGCTTTTAACAGTGCAGCCTCAGTGTTGATGTGAATCATCGGTGGCTGGAGATGATGCAGTGCGTGCGAGCACAAGGCCAGTTCACTGTGCCGTTATACTTCGGTGGGACTAAGTTGGGGCAGTCTCATACCCTTTATTGTATTTTCCCGTCGGTTATGTAAGAGATGCAGAGGCTCACTTTTCTCAGGGTAGCCTGTGTTCACTCACATTTCAACTTAATATCACAAAATCCAAAGCTTGTGAGAGAAGTGGCCTCAGTAAGTAGGGATACATGGTATTGATTTACTTTTCAGCTGGTTCAGATAAGTGATAATGACCTGCTTCTCATGGGTGATACCGATAGATAGCTGGTAATTTCACATATTTGTTTAAAGATCATATATAGTTTGTGCACTCTTAAAGACAAGAATTGCTAAGATGTAGTGAGAAAAGATGGATGATTTTGTATTTTATAGCTCTGACCGATTTATAGACTCAAGTATTTATTATTCATTTGTAGAACATATACATAAGCTCAAAGATCCCTCAAATGTGGTTATCAAATAGGCTACTTTACAGTTATCAATAAACTTTATTGTCCAAAATGACATCAGGGCACAGTAAACAGTGAACTTTCTTTGGTATTTTAACTATAATACTGCTCAATACAGTGCAAAACATACTTTTATGATCTTGCTTTTAATTAATTTTACTTTTTTTTATTGTTTTATGGTTTTTGTGTCATGGAACATTGACTTTACCAATATTAGCTTTTTATTACTAGCATCATTTAATTTTTATTTTTATTTTTTTTATCTCTTTAGGACTTTAACTCCTTGTGTCTCCTATTTTTACCTTATGTGAAACACTTTGAGCTGCATTTTATGTCAGCAAAGCTGCTATATAAATAAAGGTAATTATTATTATAAAAAAAACACATAGAATAAAAAAAAAAGGGGGGGGGGGGGGGGGGGGATGGGGCTCCTTATTCTTTTCAATCCATCACAAAGATTCAGCACTTGTGATTCATCAGGCATTAACGCAGTGATTTCCAGGCAAGTACAGTACTTTATATACAGTATGTATGCATACATGTCAAGCACGGGCATCAGGCATATTTCGGCTAATTATTATTTCTTCTAGCTTGTCTCAAAGCAAAAAACCTAAACCTTAACCTCCTTATCAAACATGTGCAGTAAAATCTTTCTCTGATGAAGGGAGGGGAAGAAAGATGAGCTCTCAGGCAGCTGTTAACCACAGCTGATTCAGACACTCCATCCCAATCAGCAGGAAGTTCAGATAATGACGAGGGAAGTGCACTTAAACTTGACGCTGTTAGAGATAGAGGCTCTTTTTAAACCTGGAGAAGCCCGAGCTGTGCCTTCAACATGTAATATCTGATAACCTTAAAGTAGTAGGCTAGTGGTATCTGAATAAATTCTACTCTTGAGACTTTTCCAGCAGTGGGTTATCAGAAAAAGCACAGAAAGAAGTGAACACTGATCTGTGCAGGCAGCAAGTCTTTCTAACCCCAGGCAGGAACTAGAAAGCACAAATCAGGCATGTATTTTCTAGTCCTGAGCACATGCAGATATAGCTTAAAAAGAGTTGGCTACATTTTTAAATAAACACTCACCAGCTGGATTTGGATTTTGGATTTGTTACATCACCTGGCAGCCATGTACAGGAAGGAAAAGGCTCAAATCTCCCTCTGGTGAAGGTGTTGAAAGCTCATCAAACAAAGTGTTACTGTCTATAGGAAATTGGCAGACGTATACAGGGTGAGACTGTGAGTTAAATATGATAGAGGTATCATATTTTTACATAATTATAATATCTCGCAAGGCACAAACGATTGATTTATCATCTTTGAAAACATCTTTCAACTTGGTCTATTCACAAACAGTTCCTCTGTATATATATGCTTTAATTATTAACATCACAGATGCTCTAATGGTCTCTAATGTTATCCATCATTTTGTCACTTATTCAGGCTCGATGGAGTCAATGATAATGCACTCAGTCCCAGGAGACTGAGATCGGTTCTGTAATGCGTCTCAATCCACTTAGCATTAACTAAGACAAGGTGACGTCGGCTGTGTTAGAGGCTCTTGAAACACCTTTTGGCAGAGTGGGGGTGATTTGCATTGAGGTCAACCTTTTAAAAAAAAGGGCTGACCCTTTTTTCAACCCAGACCTTATTTAAAAGGATAGTTTGGATTATATGAAGTGGGACTGTATGAGGTACTTATCCATAGTCAGTGTATTAGCTGTTTGGAGAAGCAGAGAGAAGCACCAGCACAGAAGCTAAGTAAGGTACTGCTGTGGACAAAACATTTAAGCCCATTAAAATAAGTCCACCTAAAAAAAATCAATATCCGTTTAAGTGTACTCTATATTTAGAATATTTTCACTGCCTCACCTTACCATCAGAGAGCCTTTCCCACGAGGAAACCACTACTGTATGAGTCAAATACTGCTTTTTTAGGTGGCTATAATATATTTTGCTGTTGACCCTGTCCACAGCAGTACATTGCTTAGCTTCCTACACCGTTACTCCTCTCTGCTTCCCCAAACTGGGGATGTGCAGACCACCATCTACTGTAGATAATACACTGACCCCATTCAAATAATCTGAACTATCCCTGAGCGTTTGCTTCCTTAAGCTAGCCTTTCTGTTGTAGCTTCACACTCTTGTTTAAATGCAGCCCAATGGGGGAATGGTTTAGGTCCTAAACAAGCTCACATCATAACTAAACCAGCCTATATTAAAAGTGTAAACAGCGTTGCAAACACTTTTTTAAAATTATATTTTATTAACCTTGTTTCACTTGGCTATATCTGTGACATACAATAAGCAAGGTGTTGTACAAAGTGAGGTCAATACAACCTGATAATGCGAGCTTTGTGACCTTTGTTACAGTAGAACATGAAAAGGATGCATCTAGTGTAATGTGAGATTCCTGTTTTTGAAAAATATGATTTATCATGTTTTTTGAAGGTCTGAACAATCGTCCAGTTGGATCAAACCCAGAGAGAAGCTGTTGTGAATTGTTTGTTTTTGAAAATAAAGCTATTAGTGAGGCTGCACATCTAATCTGGTGGTAAAAAATGGAAAAACTAGTATTTGCATTTAGAACTGTAATGATTAGTTGATTAGTCAAACAGTTGTCAAGTATTAGATTAATTACCAACTATTTTTGTAACTCACTCATCGGTTTGAGTCATTTTCAAGGGAAAAAAGGTCAAAATTCTCTGATTTCAGTTTGTTAAATGTGAATATTTTCTGGTTTCTTTAGTCCTCTGTGAATATCTTTGGCTTGTGGACAAAACAATACATTTTTCAGACGTGCTTTAGGAAGCACTGATCAACATTTTATGGGCCAAGCAACTAACTGATTAATCAAGAAAATGACTGGTGGATTAATCAAAAATGAAAATAATCATTAGTTGCAGCCCTATTTGCATGTGGAAAAAAAACCTCTATCCCTTGAGGGTTATCTGAATTTGTCAGAGCCACATGCCCACATTTGTTTTTTAATTTAAGATTAATCATCATTCTCTGCCGCAGTCAGTACTCTAATATAAATAAAGACCAGTTTAATCACTGTATTAAAGCCCAGTGTAGGTTGTGGCCGTGCTCTGTGGGAGGCTGAGAGTCTGGTTTGTGTGGGTTAATGTCACCTGGGGTTGTTGGTACACACATGAAACAATAGTCACTTGAAATAGCTCAGAGCTTTTTTTTTTTTTCTAAGTAAAAATAGTGTTGCCATATTTGTCAGGTGAGTGTGGGTGGTCCAGTCCAGCTCCACTGTAGGTAAACATAACCACCTGTATCCAAGAACAGATGGTAAGATGCACCCACTAGTGGGCAAGCAACTGGGGAAATCACTGAGAATTGTTGAATAATAGATTTCATTATAGACATCTTAATGAGCAGCACAAGCAGGATGGATATTGTCTTTTTTTTAATCTCACTAGCAAAACTTGAATTTACAAGTTCCTAAAAGACAACAGAATAGTCACTCTATTGTTTCTATTTGTTACAGGTCCGCGGCTAGCTCTGGCAAGATTATTGTCAGGTAAGCAAGCAGTATATCTTTTAGTGTAGTGGCTGTCTGATCTTTTTGTCAGATTGCATCAGCAGCTCTTCCAGTTTGAACCATCACTGACCTTAAATATTACTCAGATAGCAATGAGTTACCACCCTTGAGCTGGAAAACACCCATGACTGTCTTATTATCTCAGGCTGGGTTGCACCAACAAGGACTGGTTTTGAAACCTTATTAAATTGTGGTTTAACTATAAATTATGTTGCACCAAACTTTTGAATTGTTAAAATAAACAAAGACTGAATTGAAGTCTATCTCTAAACCTCAGTTTAGTTTTTACTCAGAAGATTAAGTTTGGTTTTTTTAATGCTGTTGAATTCTGCACCAAAACTTCAAACTCAAAAATTTAAAATGTGATGCAGCGTTAACATTAAACTTACACTTGAAGAGGTTTAACTTATTAAAATAGCTGCCTTTTTTCGATGGATTGAGCAAAATAATCCCATTCCTGCAAGAAAGTCTTTCACTTTCACTCATCTTTCCAGTTTTTGTCCATACTGTGCTGTTGTCCATTTTTTAGTATTCTATTATTTGGCCATATTGGTCCAGAAATTCAGCCAACAAGTTTTTCACAAAGGAGGTGAAATTAGAGCTTCTCTGCTGAGCCATCATGAGGAGGCCAGTTAGGCTAATTAACGTTTTAGCTAGCTAGCAAACAATGTAATGTTTTAACTTTTTACTCAGATAGCAAACAATATAATAATTTGTTGACTTTTTAGTTAGCTAGCAAACAATAAAATGTTTTAAGGAAAACAGAGCAGCCAAAAGGCCCCCCTCTGGATTTACTCATTTCAAACCTAGTTTTGCTAAACTCTGATTAAAATTAATTTAATTTTTGTTGGTGCAACCCAGTCTTAATGTATTTGCATTAGAAGTACTTCACAATAGAAGAAGTCTTCCTTTAATATTCTAAAGCAATATAGTAATAACATAGTTTATATTTTAAACTCTTAAAAACAAGTGCATGACAGTCGTCTGAACTTTCTTTTCTCTCGTGATCAATAACTTTGTTGGGACCTGTTTGAGTCTGCTTGTAGACTTTCATCACATGACAAAGGCAGGACACAGGCAGCTCTGATGTTTCTGAGGCATCTTTTATGTTAATCACATTTGGCGTGGAGACCCAGTTAACACAGGCTGTGTTGCTGAAGGATATTAACAGACAAAAAGCCCATAGTGTTGTTTAGTATATGTCATAGGCGAACTCTTTCGAGTTGCCCTCATAACTGAACATGCTCACAAAAGTCCTCTGTTATTTTCAATAGTCTGATTTTAGCGGATACACATTTCTAAGAATCCAAACATATTCAGGCTGTAGATTTTCTTTTTCCCAGGGCCCTTTTTTCTTTTTGTCCCCCTTTGCTGTCTTAGTATGTTGAAGTGTGTTGTGTATTTCGCTGTAGTGTTCAGTACCTGCTGATTAAGTTTAGTGCTGGTCTTACTGTGATTTTCTCAGTTTGCA
The DNA here is from genome assembly GCA_034769285.1 of Lutjanus argentimaculatus. Classification (NCBI taxonomy): domain Eukaryota; kingdom Metazoa; phylum Chordata; class Actinopteri; order Lutjaniformes; family Lutjanidae; genus Lutjanus; species Lutjanus argentimaculatus. The sequence continues at coordinate 265,694 of JAWZSL010000021.1, read as the reverse complement.
CCCAGTTGCTGTCAGGAAGAACATTAAAATATTCTATACCCCCAAATCTTCAGCTCATCACAATATAACAGGGTGGCTACAGGTCCTTAAGAAGTCTTAAAATGTTTAAAATCCCATATACTAATACAAGTTCTTAAAAAGTATTAAATTGTCTTAAATTCTATTTGGGAAAGTCTTAAATATTTATTTATTGAATGCTGTAAGCGTGGTCTAAAATTCATTCATTGTGCAAAATGCCTCCACCTTTAGTCTTTGGCACATTGCTGGGTAAATAATTGTCAAAGTCCAACAATATCTGGACAAAAGATCAGTTGTAAAAGTGGGGCAATCATCAGTCCAATCTACACAAGGAAGTTGACTCGACCCTTTTTTTTTTATTTAAAATCCATGTATAAACTTTGAAAAGGAGAACTGCAATAATAATACGACAATTTGGCCTTAAATTTAATTTATATTTAAATATTTGCATTAAAATAACTTACATTTAATGTGCTGGTACGTGTAGACACTCTATAAGATCTCTTATTTTATCGACTGCCACGAAAGCTTCACGTGGCCTCATTCAGTCCTCTGCTGGACTTAAAATGTGTTTTTTCTCTTGTTTGGAAAAGGGCTCAGTCACGTGCAGGTTTGACCACACGAACTCTCTTGTTCTGTTTCAGAGCAACGCTGCAGCCCCGGGCAGTTTGCCTGCCGCAGTGGGAAGATGCAGTGTATCCCAATGTCCTGGCAGTGCGACGGCTGGACAGCATGCGAGGACAAGAGTGACGAGATGGACTGTCCCCGTGAGTATAGCTCACTTAAGCCCTTTTACACCCACTCTGTTACCTAACACCCATAACAAACGATTGATTTCTGGAATAGAATAGCGACACTCTGGACCTTTTGGCACTCAGGCAACCGGATCACAGCTGGATGGCTCTGAATGCAGGTGTGAATGCATCCAGGACACTTAAAGGACTCTCTGGGGCCTAATCAAGCAATATTCAGAGTTCAGCATGCATGCATGCTGATAACATTTGAACAGAAGTAGGTCTGTAATGCAAATTCGTCTCTGACTGAACTGAATAAAATCCCCCAAACACTGTTCAATCCAGCTGACAGCTCAGACGTGGTTTTAAGTCTGCAGGTATGGAAAAAGTCCTCATAATCCACCGCAGTGAGTCAAAACACAGGAGTAGCAGCAGCAGCTCTGGACTGACTGACGGCGTCAGATGGCAGAGGGGGGCAGAGTTAAATTCTGAGTGGCTGCACATGTGTCTCTGTTTTTGTTTAGTGTTTGTTGATCTCTTCAACACTGCATAGACGTTGCAGTGCTAAGCCTTTGACCAAAATCCTATTGTTTTCCCCTCTTAAATCCAGCGAGACTTTATCCCCAGATCTCTGTCCGCATAATAGGAATTATTGAAAGGATTGAGTACAGCATGTGACCTCCATACAGCAGTGGCTGTGCATGCTTGCAGCCCTGCCAGCAACACTGTATACTGATTGAGGTTTTACACTGGAAACCACATTCACAGAAGAGGCAATAAAGGCAGGAATTGTTTGTCAACAGATTACCAACAGCACTGAACACTGAAGTAGAAAGTCACTCTTTGTTTATTCACCAATGAAAGATACTTACCACGAATCCATACACAGTATATTCTGTATATTCAGAAGCATGTTTCTCGAGCTGAACATCATGTTTATACTCGTTCCCCGTGTTCTGCCGAGAAATGCAAGAGAAACCCAAACAATGCTCCCACATGTCTCAGTGAGGGCTTATTGTCAGCTAAATCAGCAGCGTGCATGAAAATCAAGTGTTCTTGTTTGGGATTAGCTCTTTATTGAACAACATGGCAAGGTGGAGAAATCCTTCACACTAATAGCAGAGGAGAACAGTTCGACCGATATAACTTCAATGCAGGTTAAAGAGGAAATCGTATTATATAAAGATCCATTTGGTAACCAACTGTACAAAAGTAAAGCCAGGTTGTGAAGACCAGACACAAGACCAGGGTTCAACAAAAAGGATTGCCCACTTGACTACAGCCAGTGAAATGCCTTGACAGACGAAGAAATCTGGCAGCTCGCTTGCCTGACCAGGCAGGTAGTAAAAAATAAATTAAACTATTTTGACAGCAATTAATTGTTGAAGTATTTTTTTCATGCAAAATGGCAGAAAATGCCGTTTTCAGCCTCTCAAATAAGGCGATTTCACGCCTTTCTTCGTTTCTTATCATTTAATTGAATATCTTTGAGTTTTAAACTGAGAAAACTAAACATTTAAAGACATTACATTGGACTTTGAAAAAGCGGGATGGACATTTCTCATTATTTTAATGTTGCAGCCCTAGGTAAAACATGACATTTGACTTTAGTCTTTGTTATTTGATAACTGCTAAAAAATAAAATAAAACGATTTGTACGTGGGTAGGTAAAAAGGGATTTTGGGCAAGTAGATTTCTGACCCACTTGCCTGACTGGGCAAGTGCAAAAAAAAAAAAACACCATTAACCTTGAACCCAAAAAAAAGCAGTTAAGCAGAACACAAGAACCTCCCACAATTTAAGTGCTTGAGGCAGCAGATGTGTCCTTGACTCCAGTAAAAGAATCAGGCTCTAGAGGAGACATATTCACAAGGAGACATTCACAAGGGCCTTTATTTCTTAATCTGAGCATATTATGTAGCCTTTGTATTTGTCTTATGAGAAATTTTAAAAAGAACAATTAGAAATATTAAGATAAGCTACAATATAATAATAATTTATGACAATATAATAACAATCAAAAGTATGATATTAACCAACAATGTTTGAATAACCAAAGGTGGTTACTATAATCACTATTAGCTAAAGATGGTAGTCATAACCTTTTAATGCACAATATTTGCCATAGCTGCTAATAAAACTGACACAAGGCATTCAAGCAGAAAACAGAAACAGAGATTGATTTCAAAATAACCGAGGCTTTTACCAGCGAACCTAAAATGCAGACACTTAGCAGATCACAGGTAGTGAAATTAATTAAGGTAATAGCGTATTAGAGACATTATGAATCATTAAACAGTGTTTCTGAGTGAACTGTGGGACTAAGGAAGGCATGTTAGAGCAAGTAACAACTCTACAATCAAAACCATTAAAATAAAAACTACACCGTAAACACGTTCATTCTACAGTGATGCCTGACAGGCTTTACATGTCCTGTACTCTCATTGTCCTCTTAAACAGGACAGTAACGGCTAAGGAAAGGAGTCTAACTGTGGGGGTTGTGGACAATGTTTCTAACATTTTTTTGAACGTCTTCAGCTCAGTTTGTCTTAATTTGAGGAGCTGAATTGTCCTTTTTTCCTCAATAAGTCAAAGCAGAGGGAACTCCTGCTACAGGCTTGTTGTTTTTATGACCTGTAATTCCTTCTTTTTGCCTTTTCTGTCACAGTTAGAATTTCACAAGAATCAAGCGAATGTTTTGTTTGTTTTAGTTAATCGGCTGTTACCACTAAACAAGTACTAGCAAGTTATATGTCAGCCTGTCAGTGATAATAAATAACCCTTTTAAATAATCCCTTTTAAACTGTTTATTTTTGCATATTCAGTGCTGTCAAACACTGGTGAAGTTTATAGGTGATCTCATTGTTGTTGACTCAGTATCATAGATGTTACAACAGAATATCACATAAATGCAGCCATTAGTATTTTGATTTTGTCTTTTACTGTACACCTTCTCTTAACGCATTTTCTTGCATAAAATAGAGGACTAGTTACAGTCCTGAATGGGTCCAGTTTTGCAAACCTGCACCAGCAAAGCAGGGCACCAGAGCTACCCACAGTTATCTCCATGTGAAATCTGGACCCGCCCAAATACAAGTCCTTACACACTCACTTGTCTCTTAGCCTTCTTGGGAAAGTATCTGTCACTTGGTGCCGCACCTATGCTCCTGCAGCCAGAAGTGTGTTTCCTGAGTGACGATGTGCCCAGTTTGTGGCTATCAAAAGTTCATACTTTTTATCACTTTTTACAAGCCAAACCACCCAACAGCGTCATTCTCACAGTCTCTGATCTCACCAAATTCCCCCAAACATCTGAACATGGACGTGAATGATGTTTTGTCCGCGTTGTTCACTGGCTATTTTTGCCTTTATGTGATCCTTTTTAGCTGTCAGCTAGCTACCCTATATTGCTGTCTGACCAAATAGTGATGTCCCATTATTTGGCAGGATGTAGGGTCAACGGTTGTGTTGTAGGCTTTCAAAATAAAAAATATCTCAGTGGCTGATTTGGTTTGACATTATTAGCTGTTTTAACTGTTAAATATATAAAAGAAACTAAACAGTCATTTTCATTTCTGATTTCTCCAGGAAAAAACATATTGTATGGGTGACAATATTGTTCTCAATATTGCTGGACTCTGAGTTTATTTGCGTAAAATATTCACAGGACATTTATCCTGATCTAAGTCTCCCTAGAAGAAAAGTCTAGACTGTGCTGTATGTAGACACTGCTGGGATTTTTGATGACTGTAACTAATGATACTTACCAGAGGAAACAATCTGCATTGTTTGAATGTTAAGCAAGTAAGGCTTTGGTTCTGCTTTCATCTTCTTCAAATCTGTATCAACTTCCTTTTTGATGGTTGTTTCTAAATTCCGTTTCTAAAGTTTCTAAATAAATTCTAAATGTGGAATTACCAGACAGAGCTGGTGCAGAAACAGCTCTGACTGGTTTATGGGTTTATCTTTTTATCTATCAGACAAATGAGAAAAGATTCATTACGTCACCAGATTTTTACGGGTTGCACAACATAAAGCAATATGTGCACTGAAAAAAGACGCTTAATAAACACAGATACAGATAGGAAAAAACTCAACCACACTTGTTGACCCTGAATCATTTTTTGCAGCTATAAAGGAGGAGAGGTTTCGTTTCGGCAACAGTTATGACCAGGTGGAAGACGTCATTGGTGTGGCTCAGCCTGTGCGCTTCAACAGTAAGCATCTCCCTTCATTTTAGTTGATAGTAAAGTTGATGAATCCTCATTATGACTGCAAACAACAATGTTAAAGCTTCTTTTTCCACCCACAGAGAAGTGCCCCAGTGGGTGGCACCACTACGAGAAGACGGCCAGCTGCTACAAAGTGTACCTGAGGAACGAGAACTACTGGCAGGCTGTGGACACTTGTCAGAAAGTCAATGGCTCACTGGCTACTTTTGTTACCAACGAGGAGCTGCAGTTCATACTGAAGATCGAGGTGGACTTTGACGAAAAAGTCTGTGAGCGCAGAGACCAGTGCAAGTGAGTTTTTTACTTTACTTTAATGTAGCAGCAGGCTGACAGAACTTCACTTATTGGATGTTATTACTTGGTGTGTCACAATTTCAATATTAAAACAAAAATTGGTTGAAGTGAGCTTTCAATTTAAAAAATTAAATAGCAGAATCTGTGACTCTCCCAGTATTTTTTTTTTCCTCTTCATCCCTGCCAACTTGTGGCGTCCGGTGTGTGTCTGGAGGAAAAAACAACACTGCAAAGATGACACCAGCGTAGCTTACCAGCTGTTATATCACACTTGATACCATATATCTTTTTAAATAAGAATCAAAAAATGTAAAAAAAATGTCAAGACTTAGTCTAACAATGGCCGCCGTCAGTGCTAAAAAAATTTTAAATCGCAAAATTGAATCGAATTGTGACATATAAGTGAAAATCAAATCAAAATGTAGCTTTGGAGAATTGTGACAGCCCTAATTACTTCGGTTTAATAAGAATTTTGTGATTTTCTGCAGTCGTTTACCATTTAAGAGTTTCAGTAAGTATAGTTTGCAGCTTCTGTGAGAAAAGCTCTGCTCCAAAGACAAAGACGTGTCAGATATCTCTTCACCAACCTCTGCATGTTTCTCTGTTGTTGTCTTTTTATTTGGCCTTGACATATACAGAACATAACAGCCTGAACACACAGGCTTGCCAGAAAAAAAACTCAACTCGGTCTCTGGAGGTCAAAACTTTAAGTTGCAAGTCTAGTTTTCTAACTCATTAAACGTATGTTTGCCTCTTTTGACCTTTCTGTTGTGTTTTGTGTGAAACAGAATACACAGTCAGATGTATCAGCATGTTCCAGCAGAGGTGGGGGTGTGATGGGGCTCTGTCACTGGTTGCACGCCATCTAGTGGCCAATAGTGGCAGTTTCATAGTGCTCAGTATTTACTTGAGCATAAACCATTTGACACAGTATATCGAAACAGTAAGTAAGTAAGTGTATTAAGTCATTTTTCATTAGAGAGATTTGAGGAGTTTTGGTCCATGTTGCAAGATTTGCTAAGGCCACTCAACATTTACTTTAAAATGACACATTTGAATAATATGTAGGGAGTCCTGGATAAAAAAACAGTCCCCCAGATAATAAATATAATTATTCTGTCGTGTAAAATATTTATATTCAAAGTTTCCTTAAAAAAAAAAAAAACTTTGCAAGGCCAGGTTTTTTGGAAAAAATAATTGCTCCAAACACCACAAAGAAGACAAAATGAAATGAGACAAAAGTTGCTGTAGTGAAGATTATTTTGATTAAGATGAAGATTATTTGAATTTCTAAAGGGATCCTATTGTTTGTTTTTTTTGTCTCTTATTTTTATTTATGTCTTGTTTTGTCTAATTGTTTTTTGCAGTTAACTTGTCATGTCTTCATACTGTCATGTGCACTATTTGCCTTTATTGATTAAATTAAATTCTCTTTGTTTTGAAGGTTTTGGGTGGGCTACCAGTATGTGATCACCAATCAGAACCACTCCCTGGAGGGCCGCTGGGAGGTAGCATACAAAGGTATTCAGCTTCATCTGCTCTTAAAAAAAAAAAAAAAAACTAGAACGTTACCTCTCATTCTGTAACTTGATTGTTTTAATGCTTAAAAATGTATTTTTCCACTGCAGGGTCAATGCAGGTGTTCCTGCCGCCCGAAGGTCTGACCAATTTTGGGGAGGCGTCTCCCACGCAGGACAATGTCTTCTGCGCCCAGCTGCAGCGCTTTCAGATCAAAAGCATGAACGAACGAGGCCTGCACAGCTGGCACGCTGAGAACTGCTACAAGAAGTTCCCCTTTCTCTGCAAAAGGAGTACATGCTCATTTAGTCTTTTCCATCAACCAAATAATGATTATTTTTTGGACTGTCTTGATGTGACATTTCCCCCAACAGGGCAAACATGCGTGGATATAAAAGACAACGTTGTAAACGAGGGCTACTACTTCACTCCCAAGGGGGACGACCCATGTTTGAGTTGCACGTGTCACGACGGCGAGCCTGAGATGTGTGTGGCTGCACTGTGTGAGCGTCCGCAGGGGTGCCAGCACTTCCGCAAGGATCCCAAAGAGTGCTGCAAGTTCACCTGCCTGGACCCAGGTACCTGCCACAGCTCACTGGTTCATGTTCAGCTGCTACATAGAAACCTTAAGAAGTCATTCTGGGAGATTTACTTTATTTTTCATATTTTATTTATAGTTTGTGGTCCCTACAGCAGTTACTTCTCAGAAAAAAGATAACACAGGTATCAAACAACTTATTGTCTTTATGCAAAGAAAATGCACAATTTTTTTTCAAAGCAGAAATTTGTGTATTTCTCACACTCAGGAGCATGAAATCAGCAGGTTATTTTCAACCAATGAGCTCGCAGCAGGTGATATTCTTACTTCTTTTTCCTCAGATGGAAACAGTCTGTTTGACTCGATGGCCAGTGGGATGAGGCTGATCGTCAGCTGCATCTCGTCCTTCCTCATCCTCTCCCTGCTGCTCTTCATGGTGCACAGACTCCGTCAGCGGAGACGTGAGCGCATCGAAACTCTGATCGGAGGAAACTGTGAGTAGTAAGCCTGTTTGACACACACACACACACACACACACACACACACAGCTCTCGATAGGATAATTATTTGGGCATCTAATTTGCAGCTTTCACTTTATTAAAAGCAACAATACACAAAGCTAGTACCTCAAGAATATTGAGGAAAGCATCTTCATCCTCCACTCAGATTATTTCAATAAAAGTTCAGTCACATAAAACCCTGTCCTTTGTCTTACTAATTAAAATTCAACTGTAAATGAAGTTTCTTTTCCAAAAGGCTGAATTGTTTATTTTTGTTTAGCACTGCTATAACACCCTCCTCTGTATCTGTCTGTTTTGATTTGCTCAGTGCACCACTTCAACCTTGGAAGACGAGTCCCAGGCTTTGACTACGGCCCTGATGCCTTTGGCACCGGCCTCACTCCCCTGCATCTGTCTGATGACGGAGAGGGAGGCGCCTTCCATTTCCAAGAGCCTCCTCCGCCTTACGCCGCCTACAAATACCCCGACATCCAGCACCCTGACGACCCCCCTCCTCCGTATGAAGCCTCCATCAACCCAGACAGCCTCCTCTACGTGGACCTTGGTAGGCGCAGATCCTGTTATTCATGCATCTTATTATGCACCGAGTGCTAAAGGGATAGTTTGGATTTTTTGAAGTGGGGTTGTGTGAGGTACTTATCTATAGTCAGTAGATGACAGTCAGCAGTATGGGTGTTGGACATACTTTCCAACCTTGAGACCTCAAAAATAGGAAGGAAATTAGAGTTTTAAAGACTTCTGCATTCTTGTGACTTTTAAATAATAATAAACAAAATAAGTAAACTGCAACAGCATTACTTTTACTTTCAGTTCTCAGGAAAGAATGCAGAATAATTTGTCCCTCTAGCATGAACTTGTGTAAATCTCTGGCTTGAACTGATATTCATCAGTTTTCTTTCATTCGTTTATTTTTTGCCCTCCGTCTCTGAAAATTGATGCGGCAGATTTTACAAAATGGATGCCCCTTTTCTTTAAAACTTTACTTAAAAATCTGAGTCTGGTAGCTTTGCAGAGAGTGATATTTAATTTCCTCTCAGACAAGACTGTCTGAAGACAAGGTGAAGCAGTGAAATTCTGCACTGGTGGTCCTCTCTCCTTATCTGACCTGCATTTACAGTAGGTGTGACACTGAATATGGATAAGTACCTCATCAACCCCACGTCAAATAATTCAAACTCTCCCTTTTAAGCTCCCAGTTTCATTTCCTGACTCTGTTGTCACCTCTAGGACACACCGGGGTCTCCATGGTGCCGAGCCAGATGAACGCCATGGGAGACGGGCTGCAGGCTGATATTATTCCTAACGCCTCCGGTCCCGTGCCAGACTCAGCGCCGTCCTCTCAGGAGCGGGAGGACTCCATAGATAGCAGCACTCTCCTGGTGGGGCCTGACACCCCGACAGATGGCCACGCCCCCGCCTCCATGCCTGCAGACTGCACCTCCCTCAGCACCGTGGTATAGGACTGTGGACAGACAGCAGGGAGCTGCATCCGGACATTACCTGCTGATTGAGGAAGGTCGAGGAGTGCGTTGGTGCACCGGGAGAGAGGACAGAGCAGACTGTTGTGTCATTTAGGAGGAGATCAAAGCTTGTACAGACATATCAGAAGCAGCCTGAGGTCTCTCTCCTCTTGAAGACTCTTCTGCAGTCGGATTTCTGAGAGTTTGTTTGTTTTTTAAGACATCTGAGGAAGGCGAGAGGACTGTTTCTGTACAGAGATAAAAACACTACATTGAGGCTGAGAAGCAAAGCTTTTGAAACATCTCAGAGTTGGCCTGAGTGGTCGAGAGGCCCTGATGTAAATACCCCCCTCAGGTCTGTGCCGGTCAGATTTGTTATACCTGTGTGTCACAGTCCAGCACAAGAGTGACAGACGGACAGTGAAGCCAGCTATTGTTTCTTGTGCATTTTTCTTTGCATCATACTGTCGTTCAAACGGATCTGCCCGTCTCCAGGCTACAATAACGTTGTCATCAGCTCCCATCTGTCGCAGCATGTCCCAGATCTCGATTTCTACTCGCTCATGTCCCGTCAACTTTCTTATTAGTCTGATACATGAAGCTGTCTTCCAGGTTTATAGCGCATATTTGCAGCGAAAGTTTTGTAATTAAGAGGTTTAACCTTGCAAGAAGGTACGGTTAGCTCTCCTGCTGTAGGGTTTTTATTAGCTGACACAAGGCGTTAATGTATCGAGGAATGTTGTGGTACTGATAAATATAAATGAGTTTGGTATTGTTGTTCTTTTTTGATGCTAATTTATGACTGTGGGCTGAATTCTTGATTGTTTTACTGTGGGACAGACGCAGTCTGAACTCCCCACTGATCAGCGAGCGGAAGCGATGAACCTTTTCAAGTGCATGTGTGAAGATTAGGGATGATGTCCCGTCATGAGGAGATTGATTTATTTAAGAGTAACTGTTCCAATCATGAAGTCGTTAAATCATGCAGACGGTCCCATTTGTTGTTAATTTCTTCACAGGATAGTTGTGTATTTTGCTAACTGAACCATGATTAGTGACTCAAAGCTTAATGTTTTGCACGTTAATCTCTCGATGAAATCAGTTTTTTTGTTTGTTTTTGGAAAGAAATTTTTGGATGCTGCCCCTCCATTCCTGATGTGTTTTTGTACGCGCGATTCTTTAGGCGATAACATCGTGTTATCTCAGTTCTCTGAAGTTGTTTTCAGCTACTGATGATGAAGATGACGTCAGTGACTGTAGCTGTGAGTCTTTTTCTTTCTGTTTTTGGTGTTGATGGGTCTGTTACTGTTCTCTGTTTTCTCAGTGGGATCGCAGTAAAAAAAAAATTGTAATAAAAAGAAATGTGTAAACTTGTTTAGACCCCTGTTATGATGACAATCGTTTGATTCTCTCAAAGATGAATTTTTTTAACAAAGAAGAAAGAGAAGTTGGATCAGAGTTGACCCACAACCACCAGCATTCAAACCGCCTCAAGAAAACCAGCTGTAAATGTGTCTGAGTGACTGTGCACGTCTCATGTTTGAATGTACTGTATGTAAAAAAAGAACATTTTTTGTGCTTATTAAGCTTATTTTCCCCATTTTAATTTTTTTTTTTTTTTTGTTTTGTTTTGTTTCTTTTGGCATTGACAATCCACAGTGGATTATCCGGCAAACAGAATTTCATAAATTGTGGGAAAAAGTAAAGTGTGCATGCATGTTTGGATTTTTCTTTTTCATCAGATTTGTTTGGTTTTATTTTTTCAACCTGACTTTTTTTTTTTTTTTTTAGACCTGCGGTGCATGTTTTGTTTTTTTTATTCTTTTGGCATGCTGAGAGATTTTTCTTTTGATGGAAACATTTTTAGCTCAACAGTCTGTCCTGAAATGTACAGTAGGTTCAAAGTCTCCTGCATATAGTTTAATATCTCTGTATGCATCAAAAAACCTGCCCATGACCCCCATCAACAGCTGCATTTACACTGTAGTTTCTGTGCTAGACTATGGCGGTGTGAGAACTAATTTTACTGGAAATGTTTTATGTATAATAAGAGAAATGCTTCATTTCATTGTCTTTTATTTCATAGCCTTTAAATTTAAAAAAGCTTCATTTTCAGGTGGGGGGGCTTGTGTTTTTCTGAGGTAGATGTACATCTAATCAAATGCCAAATAAATTGCACCATGAAGGACGACTCATGCGTCAGTGGGTATGAACACAGCGGCATGTTGAACCTCATCAGTCACGACATTTAGCTGCTCTGCCTTGTGTCAAGGAAATTCCTCCGCTCAGTGGTGAGCAAATGTCAAAGAGGATTAAGGTGGGATGCTGGGAAAACCCCCCCCCTCCAACAGTGAGATGTGAGATTGAGGTTGCTGGATAAATCCAATCCAGAGCAATCAAAAGATTCAGATAATTTAAAGAAAGCAGATATAGTGACTCATAAGGCAGCAGCGGAGAGGCCGAGCAGAGATAGCGATACCCTGCTGGAAACCATTGTCGCTGAAGAAAAGAGGCTTTGTTCGCACAGGCCAAGTAGTGACAGAATCACATGATCTATTCCTGGATGGGAGAGACGTAACACTTAATGCCGAGCTGCTCAGTCAAGACGATGATTGAATTTTACGAGACTGCGGCAGGGAAATGTAACATCACCTTTTTAGGTTCATTGCACTTATGTCTGAGAAGAAAAGAGATATCAGGCCTTTAATGTGTCAAGTTGAGGATATTAAGTGGTATCAAATGTGCCACATAATTAGATCAATGTCAAATATTTCAGTTTTTTTGAAAAGTACTACTGTTTCAAGTGTAATACATGTGCAAGAGATTGATGTAAAAGCATAAAATTCCAATAAGAAGCTCATTTTGCTTTTCTTTGACTTTACTAATCTTGGGAAACCCTCTTCTGCCAGTAAAAGAAAAAAAGTAATATCCCCATGGTAGGTCAAAAATACGACAAAAAAGTCGAAATTATGAGATAAAATTTGACCTTTTGTCTTATAATTTTGACTTTGTCTCATAATTACAAACCCCAATTCCAAAAGAGTTGGGACATTGTGTTAAATGTAAATAAAAACAACGCAATGATTTGCAAATACTTCTCAGCCTATATTAAATTGCATACAGTACAAAGATATTTAATGTTCAAACTGATTAACTTTGTTTTTTTGTAAATATACACTCATTCAGAATTTGATGCCTGCAGCATGTTTCAAAAAAGTTTGGACAGGAGCAACAAGACTGTTGTTTACCTGTCGAATGTTCAATGTTTCAAACAGGTGTTTTTTGTTTTTATTCCACAACTTTCCCAGTCTTTTGTTGCCCCTGTCCAAACTTTTTTTGAAATATGTTGGAGACATCAAATTTGGAATGAGTGTATATTAACGATCATTTTATCAACTTGACTTTTTGACAACCATGATTTTTTTTCCTTTACTGAGCAGAAATGGGCTTCCATACTTATCACCCAATTTAGATTTTTTTCTGATTTTTACTATGAAAATAAACACAGATGAAGCACATATTTGAAATACAGTTTCAGTGCCTCAATGTCACTGTGATGGACAATAATGGAACTGAAAGGCAGACCTAATGAGCTCATAAAATGTTATTTCACAAATTATAAGATGGATTCTTTTCTTTTACACGTTTTTTAACTATTCATGTCGTTATTTTTACAGCCTCCTTATATGGAGCCATATATATTCTGTTCCCTTGTCATTCAGCGTGCTACACATCCTCTCACTTTCCCATGAGATGAATGGGTCTTGTTACTGGTCACTGTGCATCTATGCTGGCAGCAGCAGCAGGACGGTGGGGAGGGGACGAGGCGGGGGGGTGAAGCTGTCCTGCATCAATGAGCCTGTTGATCAGAAAAGACCACTGGACTGGTAATGACACGGCTCACTGATCAGACCAGGAGAAAATAAAACTCAGCTTTCACCTCCACTCCCTTTTAAAGCAGGACGTACGTTCACACTGATCTCCAGTCTACCTCAGATAACGACACCTGTCTGGATCCATCGAGCTGCTACGACCCTACGATGATTTGGACTGCTGCTGCTCTCCTCGTGATTGTTGTTTCTTACGTTAATTCAGGTGAGGGTCCTGAAAAAAAAAATTATGTGTATTTTTCCAAATTAAATTCAAACAAATCAAAATATATGATGGTTATCAACATTTTGCTGTTTTATATTCCAGAAGACTACTGTTATGATGAGCCACATTGTGGTGAGTGAAGTTTTTTTCATTTTCAAACACACAGACAGCAACTTAAAGAATATGATCTCTCTCTCCCCATAACTGCATAAGCATTAGCACCATGTGTCCACTTGTTGCTGAATAATTTACCAACTAATGGGAGACATTATTTAACTATAAGACAGTGATTTTATACAGTTAAAGTTCTGTTTTTTATCATTTTTAAACTGCAGCTGTTGAAGCAGTGTCTTCTTGTGATCCCTCTTCAGAGATTGACATGTCCGGATACGTGTTGTTAGCAAATTTTCTCCTCTAAACCTCTCAGAATGTGTCATTTGAAAAATTGTTTGAGGCCTCAAGAGGTTTTAGTACGGAAAAAAAAGGAAAGGTTAGAGAAGTCAGAAAAAAATGAGAAAAATTGGAGTGGCACAAGAATTTTTTTCTTTGACAATCTCGCCAAAAGGAACATTTTAGTAGCTGTTCTGGAGTTTTTGATTCTAACCAGCGACCTTCCTCAGCAGATGTTTTGAGACAGTTTTCCCACTCTTCACCTAGGAAACATCCATCCATCCTTTATATGTAACTGCTTTTCTTCTGGGATCAGCTGTAACACCCCTGCGAAATCCGTCACAGGGGTGTTATAGCTGATCCCGGGTGACAGAGGACGAGAGGCAGGGTTACACCCTGGACATGCTGCCAGTTCATCAGAGAGCTGACTCATACAACGATCAGCCATAACATTAAAACCACCAATCTAATATTGTAATATTGTTTAGATCCCCCTTGTGCTGCTAAAAGAACACTGACCCGTCGAGGCACTGACTCCACAAGACCTCTGCGTACACTGAACACCTCACAAGACCTGCTGTTTTGGAGAAGCTCTGACTCTGTCGTATGGTCGTCACAATTGTTGCTCTGATCCTTGCGCTTGCCAATTTTTCCTGCTTCGAACACATCAACTTGAAGAACCCACTGTTCACTTGCTGCCTAATATATCCAACCCCCTTGACAGGTGCCATAGTGATGAGAAATTAGTTATGTTACAGTGGTTTTAAAATGTTGTGGCAGACCAGAAATAAAAACATTCATGCCTGTGGGCACGCTCTTTGGAGTGTGGGAGGAAGCCCATGGAGACCTGGGGAGAACATGCAGACTCCACACAGAGAGGCTGCAGGGAGGCAGCAGGTTTGAATCCAGGACTTTCTAGCTGTGAGGCAACAGTGCTAACCACTGCACCATCATGCCACCCACCTTGGAAACAGACAAAACAAGAAAGCCGAATTATAAAAATAAAACTTCTGAACATCTGTTGCACAATTTCATAATAAGTGGGCAGCATAATAATGTCATGCTGGGATCGGAGGCCCTGGGACAGCTAATAAATGGGCCTTGCAATGAGATTGTTTTGCCAGCTACTGATTTCAAGCTCAAGAATAAACCGTCAGACTCAACTTTTAAGTCAAAAATCTGTTAAGTCTGTAATTCAGCAGCTACTGAGGAAAATAACATGATATGATCAAAAGCTCCAGAGCAGCTACAAAATGGACCTTGTGGTGAAATTGTTAAGTCAACTCTTTGACTTGTTTCCAGGGTCAAGAATGAGATTTCAGATTCAATATTTTTCCATCACAACAGTCATCTCAAGGTTTTATCTTGCAACCTACACAGATACTCCTTCTCCACCAAATTAGCTCTGGTTCTTGAACCGGTTCCATTCAAGATGCTTGAAACCTTGGTTCTATCTCACAAACCAACCCGCTTTGAGAGGAACCACATGACATGCCCATTCAGTTCTCACTTCAGGTCAAGGAAGGACTGGTCTTTCTGGTTCCTTCCTGGAACCATCTTTTCAGACTCAAAATTAGGTGCACAAACTGGAACATTTTGTGGAATGTTTGGTTTTTATGTGGTTCCTTCACCATCCTCAGATCCTTACGCGTGGGGAGACATGTTCCCGTCTTGTCACCCCTTACTTGAAGAGCATCACTCTCCCATCAATCTGGACCACCACATGACCAGAAACGAGTCTCTGGGATCTTTACATCTGGAGGGCTTTGAAGCGATCCAAACAGGCCACTGGACACTTCACAATGATGGACACTCTGGTGAATATATAATACTATCAACACTACAATACATTTTTTTTTTTTTTGTGCATTTGTGTTGGTGATTACATGTTCCTGGTTGCCTCCAGTCATGCTGCAGGTTGGCAGTGGCATGTCAGTGAGCGGTGGAGGTCTTCCAGATGTGTACCACACATCCAGCTGCACTTCCACTGGGGAGGCCCGGCCGCCAACGGCTCAGAGCACACGGTGGACAGACGCAGATACCCGATGGAGGTACAGTATGGTCAGTAGACAGCTCTACACTGTCACCAACCAACTGTTACAGTGGATTGGAGCCGTCCCATAATGTCTTTTTTGTCTTTATCCAGATGCACATAGTCAACATGAAGTCCATCCATCCGAATCTGACAGCAGCCTTGGGCGATCCAACAGGACTTGCTGTTCTTGGATTTTTCATTGATGTAAGTTTAAATATATTTGTGTTATTTATCTGTATATTCAAGCTTTCATAGTTACTTTCATACAAATACATCCTGATTTCATCCTTTCTTGCAGGTTGTTTATGCAGAAAATGTGCACTTTGGACACATATCGCAAAAGCTGTCCTCCGTTGCTTACAAAGGTCAGAGGACACTCATTGAAAATTAATGCCTGCCTCCTGTTTTGTGTTGATTGTAATTCCCGTTATGTCTGTGCCTCCTTCCTCAAGGCCAAACTACTAAAGTCAAGCCATTTCCTCTGATGAGCCTCCTGCCGAAGCACAACATGAGTCAGTATTACCGTTATTACGGCAGCCTCACCACCCCCCCATGTTCTCAAGCGGTTGTATGGACGCTGTACGAAGTCCCCATCTACATCTCATGGTCACAAGTAGGTCTTTGAAAGGGATAGTTTGGATTTTTTTTTTAAGCAGGATTATATGAGCTACTTTGATAGCGACTGTATTGCCTGCAGTAGATGGCAATCGGCGCGCTCCCACTTTGGAGAAGCAGCCAGAGCAACAGTGTAGGAAGCTAAGCAGTGTACTGCTGTAAACAGGGTCAGTGCCAAAAAGTATTTTAGCACCTTAAAGATCCACAGTGTAAGATTTACAGGGAGTTATTGGCAGAATATGCTAGAACTTGAATATACTTTTCATCAGTGTTTAATCACCTGAAATCAGCTGTGTTTTTGTTACCTTAGAATGACTGTTTGTATCTACAGAGAGAGCGAGTCCTCTTCCGCAGAGGCCACCGCGTTACACCGCCGGGTTTCTACAGTAGCCCAGAACAGACAACCAGACAGTTCTAGATAAAGCCTTTCACCTTTTGTGTGAATTTCGCAACCACCATAGATTCTCCTCCACATTTGGACGAGAAGAGTCCGTGTTTACTGAAATAGAAAAGTTATTTTTCTTGACATCAGAAATACATACAATACGTTAAAAAAATTAATAGAATTATGCTTTTATTTCAGTTGTATTCAACTGAAGGCGTAGTTAAAAATTTTATGACACAACTTGAAACAATAAGTAATAAAATAAATCTGGGGGTCAGATTTTATTATGTATTTTTGACATCATGCCGCAGGTTGGAGGGAGGGGTGGGTGAGCCAGAGATGGCCCCCGGGCCGGCAGTTTGAGACGATTGATTTAGAATATTTTCACCCTTTTCCCTCGCTCCCTCATTTTCCCACCTTTTAAGATAGGAAACTGCCATTGTTATAAATAAATATTGCTCTCTGTCATGCAACCAGACTCCATTGGCAAAAACTGTTATTTTACCTTTCAAAACACAGGTTAGTTTGTTAGTTAATTCGTTAGTTTGTATTATTGTGTGACTTTGGTGAAACTGAACAAACACTTTGTTACACCAGTCACAAATAACACAAACAAATGAACAGATTGAGGTAGTGGTAGACCAGTGACTCCGGTGTTTTGCATGGCAAAATTTTTTTTCCAAAGGAGTCTGTTTGCTTTTGAGTGATATTTGACCTATAAAATGGCGGTCTGCCATCGGAGTCGTCTGTCTGACAGCACGATAAAGCAGTGAAAATGTTCAAAATATAGCGTACATTTCAACTGATATGGAGTTTTTTAGGTGGGGCCTTTTTGACCTTTTTTATGTTGACACTGTCCACTGCAGTACAGAGTTTAGCTTCCTACACCTGTACTCCTGCTGCTTCTCCAAACTGGGGGCGTGCCAATGGCTATCTACTGAGGATAACACACTGACTTTAAGTACCTCATACAACCCCACTTCAAAAAACCCGAACTATCCCTTTAAGTCATTTCTCTGAAAAATTGTTCCCAAGTGCTGTGAATAAACTTGGTATTTATATTTCCTCCTCAGCTGGCTCAGTTTACCTCACAGATCTTCTCCACAGAGGAGGATGCAGAGCAGGTGACGCCTCTGCAGAACAACTTCAGACACATCCACCCCACCTTCAGTCGCATCGTCTCTGTGTCCAAAGACGCCAAAGTCCTCACAGGGACGGCTGCTCGTCCCCTCAGGTCAGCTGTGTCAGTGCATCTGCTTCAAATCATTGTGCTGGGAAGCCTCATCTCTGGACTTTAGCACTGAGTCCAAATCATGAAACAATACAAACAATGGTGAATTCTTGTTTTTAGATGTTGTTCTGTGGTCAGAGAGGTTTCTAATTTGAACCTGAGGTACAGTGTAGAGTTCTCACATCTGTAGAAATGCTCCAGCAAAGAATAAATATGAAAAACTGTGAAGAAGAGTACTGTAAAACATTGAATTGTTAAGTTTCTCATGATTGTGCCCTGTTGTCTCTGTAGGATTAACTCTATTAGTGCATTCAAAAATGTGATAAAAATATGTCTCTTTACTAACAGTTTAAAATAATGTGAATCTGAGAAACATTAGCATTAAAAATGTGTTTTATGATGACACCCATGTTCTCTGTGCATTCATGACTATATGGGCCTTTTTCACTCGTAGCTTGGTACAAGTACAATCCTCACATGTTCATTTGACTTTGGGTCAAATATTGTTTTCCAAAAATGTCAAAACTTAAGAGTGATGATAGTAAAAGAATAAATAAGAGTTGGCTGGATTCCACCAACAAGGATAAATGTTTAAACCTGAGTAAATCATGGTTTAACTTTAAATTATGTAGCAACTTTTAAACTAACTTGAAATTAAGAAAGATTAAATTCAAACTCTCTTTAAACCACAGTTTAGTTTTTACAAATTTTCCTTAGTGGAACCACAACTTTTTAACTAATGATTTAATTTATTTTTTGTTTATTTTAATTTGGGTAAGCAAGCATCTCAGTATTGATTAAACTTTTAGTTTACATCTGTACTTTGGGTTTAGTCTAAGTGAAAAGTTGCACTTGAGCCAAATGGTAACATCAACCTGCTAACGTACTCTAGTGTGCTAATGTGCTGACATTTTCTAAGTAGCACTAAAGAGCACAGCTGAATGTCCTTAGTTTGGCAGGTATTTGGTCATAAAACAAAGTATGGACAAATGAGAAGTTTAAAGTGATGAACATGATAGAGGACAGGTATAGAAGCCCAGGGATGCAAGTGAGAATAAATGAGTCTGGCACACAAACGTGGAGATGAAGATGGGGTAGTGGTGCATTTCAGCCTCTTGTGGCAGAAATTATTGTAGCACAGAAATTAGCATGACCAAAAAAAAAAATCACCTGGCAAAACTTTTTTTTTTTTTCAATTTTACCTGTTTCACACGAAAAAGAACAGAAATGCAATTTTTTTCACTTGTTCTCAAGCCATAAACACAGGAGATATAATAATTAGGGCCCGAGCACCTCCGGTGCAAGGACCCTAATGTTTTCGCTCAGACTACCCAAAAAATGAATTGGTTGACGTTTCGTACAAACACATTAAATGGCATTAACTTTTGTGTACATGTTTGCATCGCCATGAAACTTCACATGTATGTTAAAGGTCCTGCCCTGAATATATCACATGACTTTCGTTGATGGCCGTGGCCAAACGCCTTGACCACGCCCTTTAACCCTTTAACTGGCATTGTAACCACTCAGTTGACCTTTTTTCGCTGCCATATTGCTGTAGTAAAAACTCTGAAAACCTATCTTTGGCTGTTTATCCTCATTCACCTCATTGAGTAGTGTATGTAACACCGATTATATCTACTCTGTGGCACTGCTGTACAGAAATGACAAGGAGTGCATGTGAAAGTTGAAGTAAGAAAAAAAATCTTTTCAGATGTCATTTCTAGACACCCTAACAATCATATTTTAGTTGAAGGGCATAAATCAGACAATAAAATGTAAATCTATGATTCCTCAGAAAACATGGTAGACCGCTCGGTTTAAGCAGTCAATGTAAACAGCCTAGCTCAAGTCGCTAATTTCTCACTTTATACCCGTTTTCTAGCCATTGCTAGTCATTCAATTTTAAACTACACAGACATAATTATATCAAAATGTTTGCCTACTTGTGAACACATTACACATATGAATCCTGATTCATATGTGTAAATATCTAAGCTGTGGCTTTTGTACTTTTTGAGATAGAGCTGTCTGAAGCCACCTATGCAGATCTGGATGGCAGATTAGCGCCATTCATTTGATTTGTGAGCACTGTTGTTGAACAAATAGTCATAGCTCAAAAAATATACATCATACAGCTTCAATATTTATACTGTATGAATCTGTACAGTTGTGTGAACATTTTGATAATGATATGTCAAAATACTCCGTTTGCAATACGCAGTTTGACCCACACACAACTACTCAAAGCTAGCTAGATAGGCAAATTTAGGTAACTACAGTTCATTTCTATTTACATTTTAATATTTTAAGATGTTTGTTAAATTTGTTTTTAATTTTGAGCACTGTTGGTTGATATTATGATAATTTATTACACTGTTTTTTAAATTATTTACAGTTAAGTTATGAAATATATTTGTTAAGGCAGCCCAGACACTAACTTTTATCACATTAAATAAATGAAAGGTTATTTTAACAAATTCTACTCTCTGTGATGTTTTTATATGAAAAAAATTTTTTAAAAAAAGTTTGTTGCAGAAATGAAAGAAATCCATTCATGCCCAGAATAACCCTAACAGGGCAAGTCAGCCGGCTGGTTGACTTGCATATCTGCTTCCTGATTGGGTAATCTGACAAATAAAACCTGAAATGTTGCTTAATGAAGAGGCAGAAATACAATGTTACTAATAAATATTTTTTTGCAAATTTATTTCTTAGTGTGGTAGTCAAAGGGTTAAACAGCAGCCCCCGCGGAACGTTCCACCGACATGCACGAAAATCGGTTCGCACATGTATTACACCCAGATGCACAAAAAAGTCTCTTGGAGCCATAGGCCAAACCCAACAGGAAGTCAGCCATTTTGAATTTCGCGGCCGTTTTTGGCGTTTTCCACATGTTGTATTTTAACAAACTCCTCCTACAGAAATAATCCGATTGACTTCAAACCAAGTGGGTACCATTTTGACAAGGGTGTGATCAAAAGTTATTAAAAGATTTGGTCAGCCTTGAACAGGGTGGCTGTGGCGTGGGGCGAATTTTGATGTCTCACCATGAAACATGAAATTGTTATAACATGGGATTTAATGGTCGATTCTGCTCCAAACTTCACATGTATGATAAAAGTCCCGCCCTGAACACGTTTACATGACAATCAGGAGTCATAATCATAGTGCCACCTGGTGGCAGCAGGAAGTGCCATTGAATTCCCGTCACAGGACGGCCCAGGCCCCAAGTGGCGCAGGGGTGCGAGGGCCCATAAAACACTGCTTGCAGCTTTAATTAGGCCCCGAGCACCTCGGTGCGAGGACCCTATTGTTTTTGCTCAGACTACCAGGAAATAATGAATTGCATTTTGGGGGGCTTAAACATGCTCAAAAACTCACCAAATTTGGCACACACGTCAGTCTAGGTGAAAATTTACCTGTCATGTGGTTTTTGTTGGTGGGCGTGGCAAAACGACTTGGCCACGCCCTTTAAACGCCGCCATTACCGGCACGTTTCACCGATTTGCACGAAAATCGGTACACACATAGATCATGCCCAGACGCACAAAAAAGTCTGGGGGACCCTATAGGCTAAACCCAACAGGAAGTCGGCCATTTTGAATTCCGTGGTCATTTTTGGCCTTTTCCACGTGTTGTATTTTAACGAACTCCTCCTACAGGATTGCTTGGATTGACTTCAAACTCGGGGTGTGCGAGCTTGACTACCTTGTGATCAAAAGTCATTAAAAGGTCTTCCGGATTCTGAAGGGCGTATCGGCTTTTTGACGTCGAAGTTTGACCTCTCGCCATGAAACACGAAATTGCTATAAATTCAGCATCAATGGTCCGATCTGCACCAAACTTCACATTATTGATAACAGTCCCGCCCTGAACACGTCAACATGCAGAAATTTTGTACTTGTCATAGCGCCCCCTGCTGGTGACAGGAAATACCATTTTTTAGACTCTAAGGTGCTGCTCTGATCAGGTTGACCATATCCAGCTCAAATTGGGTCAGAAAGACCTTAACATGTTGCCAATGCTATATTATGAAGACCGTGATGTCTTGTCAAACGGTGTCACCGTGACGGAGCGGCGAAGGTCGCCGCTTCGCCAAAACCCAGAAGGTGGCTCTAACTTCAGTGTTCAAATCTGCCTGAAACTCCACATGTATATCACTGGTCTCGCCCTGAGCAGATGATATTAATTTCATAAGCGGGCGTGGCTAAATGGCTTGACCACGCCCGTTTTTAACAGTACCCCCATAGGACATTTCACCGATATGCACGAAAATCGCTGGGCACGTCTATCACACCCAGACGAACAAAAAAGTCTCTTGCACCCATAGGCTAAAACCAGCAGGAAGTCCGCTATTATTAGGGCCCGAGCACCTCGGTGCGAGGACCCTATTGTTTTTTGCTCAGACTACCAGGAAATAATGAATTGCATTTTGGGGGGCTTAAACATGCTCAAAAACTCACCAAATTTGGCACACACGTCAGTCTTGGTGAAAATTTACCTGTCATGTGGTTTTTGTTGGTGGGCGTGGCAAAACGACTTGGCCACGCCCTTTAAACGCCGCCATTACCGGCAGTTTCACCGATTTGCACGAAAATCGGTACACACATAGATCATGCCCAGACGCACAAAAAATAGTCTGCCCTATAGCCTAAACCCAACAGGAACGGCCATTTTGAATTTCGTGGTCATTTTTGGTCCTTTCCACGTGTAAATTTCAACAACTCCTCCAACAGGATTACATCAAATTGCTTCAAAATGGGGTGTCTGAGCTTAGACTAGTTTGTGATTAAACGTATTAAAAGTGCCTTTCCGGATTTGAAGGGCGTTGGCTCTTGAGTGCGAAGTTTTGATTCACCATGCAACACGAAATGGTATAATTCCATACAATGGTCCGATCTGCACCAACTTCACATGTATTGATAACAGTCACCCCTGAACACTCAAATGCATGAAATTTTGTATTTCATAGCGCCCCCTGCTGGTGACAGGAAATCCATTTTTAGACCATAAGGTCTGCTCTCATCAGTTGACCATATCCAGCTCAAATTGGTCAGAAAACCTTACTGTTGCCAATGCTATATTGAAGACCGTGATGTCTTGTCAAACGGTGTCACCTGACGGAGCGGCGAAGGTCGCCGCTTTCGCCAAAACCCAGAAGGTGGCTCTAACTTCAGTGTTCAAATCTGCCTGAAACTCCACATGTATATCACTGGTCTCGCCCTGAGCAGATGATATTAATTTTCATAAGCGGGCGTGGCTAAATGGCTTGACCACGCCCGTTTTTAACAGTACCCCCCATAGGACATTTCACCGATATGCACGAAAATCGCTGGGCACGTCTATCACACCCAGACGAACAAAAAAGTCTCTTGCACCCATAGGCTAAAACCAGCAGGAAGTCCGCTATTATTAGGGCCCGAGCACCTCGGTGCGAGGACCCTATTGTTTTTTGCTCAGACTACCAGGAAATAATGAATTGCATTTTGGGGGGCTTAAACATGCTCAAAAACTCACCAAATTTGGCACACACGTCAGTCTTGGTGAAAATTTACCTGTCATGTGGTTTTTGTTGGTGGGCGTGGCAAAACGACTTGGCCACGCCCTTTAAAACGCCGCCATTACCGGCATGTTTCACCGATTTGCACGAAAATCGGTACACACATAGATCATGCCCAGACGCACAAAAAAGGATAGTCATCCAATAGCCTAAACCCAACAGGAAAACGGCTATTTTGAATTTCGTGGTCACTTTTTGGTCTTTCCACGTGTCAAATTTCAACTAACTCCTCCAAAAGGATACATCAAATCGGCTTCAAAATTGGTGTCTACCATTTAGACTAGTTTGTGATTAAACGTTATTAAAAGATTGCCTTTCGGTTAAAGGCTGTGGCCGTGAGGTGGCGGCTAATTTTGATGATTCACCATGCCACAGGAAATGGTTATAACTTTGCCATACATGGTCAGATCTGTGTCAACTTTACTATGTTTCCTAATACTCTTACCCTGAACACATATGCATGACAATATTCCACGATTTTAATAGCGTCTCCTGCTGGTGACAGGAAATGTCATGTTTTAGACATTGAGGTACTGCTCCCAACATGTTGACCATATCCAGCTCAAATCTTGTCAGGAACACCTTGGTTATGTCATATTGTTAGGATCATGGTGTATCGTCAAATGGTGTTGCCCTGACGGTGCGGCGAAGGTCAGTGTTTCTCCAAAACACAGAAAGTGACATTAACTTTGGTGTACTTAGTCCAATCTGACTGAAACTTCACGTTTAACAGTCCTGGCCTGAATATATAGTATGAGTTTCATCAATGAGCATGGCCATATGGCTTGGCCACGCCCTTTAAAGTGCAGCACACCCCCATAGCAAGATTCGCCAACATGCATGAAAATCACTACGCATGTGTATCACACCCACATGCACAGAAAAAGCCTCTTGGACACATGGGCCAAACCCAACTAGGTCATCAGCCATTATGAATTTTGCTGTTATTTTTGGCATTTCCCACATATCATATTTTAATGAACTCCCCCTCAAGAAATGATCCCATTGATTTCAAAACTGGGTTGTACCATTTAGACAAGTGTATGACCAAAATACATTAAATGAATTGGTCAGCCTGGAACAGTGTAGCCGTGACGTGGCGTCAACTTTTGATGTCTCGCCATGAAACATGACACTGCTATACCATGAGATTTAGTGGTCAAATCTGTTCCAATCTTCACATGTATGAAAAAGTCCAGTCCTGAACACATCCGTATGACACTCACGAGTCAGAATCATTGTGCCACCTTGTGGAGACAGGAAGTGACATCACATTCCTCCTATGATATCTGAAGGCCTTAAAAATTCTGAGCTTCTTTGACTGGGACGAATCAGGCCACGAGGCCGCGGCCGCAAGCCCCCGAGTGGCGTGGGGGTGCGAGGGCCTGTTCAACGCTGCTTGCAGCTTTAATTATTTTTTAATTTGTTGATTTAAAAAAAAAAAATTTAATCACATTTTGGATTTTTTTGATGTTATCATTTGAAATGTGGGAGAAACCGGAGCACCCGGAGAAAACCCACGCCAACACGGTGGAGCTTAGAAACTCCATACAGTGTAGGTCGAGGCTGGGAGTCCAACCCTGACCACTGCTGTGTGAGGCCACAGTGATAAAACACTGAGCTTTTTAAAAAAAAAAAAAAATTGGGGATTTTTTTTGATGTTATCATTTGAAATGTGGGAGAAAACCGGAGCACCCGGAGAAAACCCACGCCAACACGGTGGAGCTTAGAAACTCCATACAGTGTAGGTCGAGGCTGGGAGTCCAACCCTGACCACTGCTGTGTGAGGCCACAGTGATAAAACACTGAGCTGCCGTGCGGCCGGACGTCTCTCACAGCGGACAGTTTGACTCGTCAGATGTGGCTTATAGACACACCTACATGGAACACAAAATGCCCACTGTGAGAAAGGTCTATTGATGGCATTCATCTTGAGGAAAGAAAAGTTTTGTAGGTCTTCGCCACCACGATGCTCCACCTCATTTGACCTACGACAGGTCAGATGATATGGAAGGGGGAGCGTGTCTATGTTCCCACAGCCCTGTGTTCCCAGCCTAGTTCCACAGCCCTATGTTCCCACAGCCCTATGTTCCCACAGCCCTATGTTCCCACAGCCCTATGTTCCCCACAAGCCCTATGTTCCACACCGCCCAGCATGTTCCCACAGCCCTGTTCCCACAGCCCTATGTTCCCACAGCCCTGTGTTCCCACATTTCTGTGTGTGTGTGTTTGTCTAACCCTAATTTTTTAAAAAATGCGGTAACATAGGGCTGTGGGAACATAGGGCCTAATCTTGAAAAAAAAAAATCTTAGAACTGTGGGAACATAGGGCTGTGGGAACATAGGGTCTAATCTTGAAAAAAAAATCTTAGAACTGTGGGGACATAGGGCTGTGGGAACATAGGGCTAATCTTGAAAAAAAAATATCTTAGAACTGTGGGAACATAGGGCTGTGGGAACATAGGGCCTAATCTTGAAAAAAAAAAAATCTTAGAACTGTGGGAACATAGGGCTGTGGGTAACAAGGGTCTAATCTTGAAAAAAAAATCTTAGAAATGTTGGAACATAGGGCTGTGGTAACATAGGGTCTAATTTTGAAAAAAAAAAATCTTAAAAATGTTGGGAACATAGGGCTGTGGGAACATAGGGATGACCCGATGGAAAGTGTGGAATTAGGTTGGTTTGTGAGCCAATTAAATTGTTTCCTTCAAGATGAATGTGGTGTGTATCGAGATGTCAAAAGAGAGGGGGGGGGGGGGGGGGGGGGGGGGGGGGGGGGGGGGCAGATAAGCATAGATGGGAAAAAAGGGGTTGATGTCTGCCATATCATTCATTTCTCGAGGGGCCAGTGAAAAAGTGGTAGATAGTAACTTAATTGTCGCAGTGGCCTGCAATGCAACACCTGAAGGGCTGGGTTAGGCATTTACCCACTGCTGAAAAGAACTGGGCAATTTTGGACTTTGGGGCATTGAAGAGGGCATCCAGATGGATTTTCAAATACTTAACAACAGCATTGTCAAAAGATGGACTGTCTGATGCCATTGCAGCCTCCAGCAGCTGTTCTGGAGGGCCAAACTCCTGTCCAAGGTCTTTAATGATGGCTTTGTTTAGTTTTTTCATCTTGTCTTTGGTTTTTCTGACAGCAGATTGAGGGATATTTATCTCATCCAGCGCCTTATTTGACAGGCGTTGATGACGCCATTGATGTCTGCTGTATCAAGGGATTCCGTGGATTGAGGGGCCTTTTTGATTAGCTTCATGACCAAAGCACTGATGAGGTTGTTGATTACCCCCTCTGTTTCAGGAGATGAGGTATCAACTAAGAGTCCCATGCCTGACTTTTCAAAATCTGACATTTGACTTTCACCTCTCTGTGGTTCCTCTGTTTCTAGGATCTGCCCTTCAGAGATCTGGGATATTATGCTTAGAGGCGATTCACTTCTCTCTGGTTCCTCTGTTCCCGGGAACTGTTCTTGAGAGATCTGGGATATTATGCTCAGAGGGGACTCACCTCTCTCTGGTTCCTCTGTTCCCGGGAACTGTTCTTGAGAGATCTGGGATATTATGCTCAGAGGCGACTCACCTCTCTCTGGTTCCTCTGTTCCCGGGAACTGTTCTTGAGAGATCTGGGATATTATGCTCAGAGGCGACTCACCTCTCTCTGGTTCCTCTGTTCCGGGAACTGTTCTTGAGAGATCTGGGATATTATGCTCAGAGGCGATTCACCTCTCTCTGGTTCCTCTGTTTCAGGATCTGTCCTTCAGAGATCTGGGATATTATGCTCAGAGGCGACTCACTCTCTCTGGTTCCTCTGTTCCTGGAACTGTTCCTTGAGAGATCTGGGATATTATGCTTAGAGGCGATTCACTTCTCTCTGGTTCCTCTGTTCCCGGGAACTGTTCTTCAGAGATCTGGGATATTATGCTCAGAGGTGACTCACCTCTCTCTGGTTCCTCTGTTCGCGGGAACTGTTCTTCAGAGATCTGGGATATTATGCTCAGAGGCGACTCACCTCTCTCTGGTTCCTCTGTTCCCGGGAACTGTTCTTCAGAGATCTGGGATATTATGCTCAGAGACGACCCACTTCTCTCTGGTTCCTCTGTTCCCTGGGAACTGTTCTTGAGAGATCTGAGATATTATGCTCAGAGGCGACTCACCTCTCTCTGGTTCCTCTGTTCCCGGGAACTGTTCTTCAGAGATCTGGGATATTATGCTCAGAGGCGATCCACTTCTCTCTGGTTCCTCTGTTCCCGGGAACTGTTCTTGAGAGATCTGAGATATTATGCTCAGAGGGCGATTCACCTTCTCTCTGGTTCCTCTGTTCCTGGGAACTGTTCTTAGAGATCTGGGATATTATGCTCAGAAGCGATCACCTTTCTCCCTGTTCCTCTGTTCCTGGGAACTGTTCTTGAGAGATCTGGGATATTATGCTCAGAGCGATTCACCTCTCTCTGGTTCCTCTGTTCCTGGGAACTGTTCTTCAGAGAGCTGGGATATTATGCTCAGAGGTGATTCACTTCTCTCTGATTCCTCTGTTCCTGGGAACTGTTCTTCAGAGAGCTGGGATATTATGCTCAGAGGCGATTCACTTCTCTCTGATTCCTCTGTTCCTGGGAACTGTTCTTCAGAGAGCTGGGATATTATGCTCAGAGACGATCCACTTCTCTCTGGTTCCTCTGTTCCCGGAACTGTTCTTGAGAGATCTGAGATATTATGCTCAGAGGCGATTCACTTCTCTCTGGTTCCTCTGTTCCTGGGAACTGTTCTTGAGAGATCTGGGATATTATGCTCAGAAGCGATCCACCTCTCCCTGGTTCCTCTGTTCCTGGGAACTGTTCTTGAGAGATCTGGGATATTATGCTCAGATGCGATTCACCTCTCTCTGGTTCCTCTGTTCCTGGGAACTGTTCTTCAGAGAGCTGGGATATTATGCTCAGAGGTGATTCACTTCTCTCTGATTCCTCTGTTCCTGGGAACTGTTCTTCAGAGAGCTGGGATATTATGCTCAGAGGCGATTCACTTCTCTCTGGTTCCTCTGTTTCTAATCCCTTCTCAATTTGTAACACATAATATTTGTGCAGACATTCTTTGACACTATGCATCATGCGAAAAAGAAGCTCTATGTCACGTGCGTCACTAGAAATAAAAATTGCAGGCTTTGTGGGTGACAAATAATGGTTGAGCTTTGACAAATAACAGTTAAGCGTCCTTGTAAGTAGGTACTCAACGAGGTATGTGAGATTTTTTTCTTCGTCATAGTTTTCTACTTGCACCCCAAAAAAGTCAGCAAAACTGAGAGGTATGGAGTCTCCAAATTGAATTATGATGTCGACGAAATCTGTCATTGCACACGGGTTATTCGCACCCCTCTTAAGGTGCTCAACAATTCTCGGTTTGACAGCATTCACGACTACCTTCACGATATCCTGTATGATGTGATGAAACATTTCAACTATTTGTGCCTGTATCGCTTTGCCATAATTCTTTGTAAATACCTGGTACCATTGTTCTTCGCTGAATTTGTTTAAATGATAACATACTATGGGGTAAATGAACTGTGGTGTGATGCTGATACAGAAGTCCTGTGGGGATTTGGCGCTGTCTGTTTGAGGCATCTTTTCTTTGGTTTGTTTGAGATTTGTTGTAAATTGTTCAGTAATGTGAAGATACTCTGTGTAGATTCTGACTGTGGTCTGGAAGATACTTGTCAAGCACGTGTGAGTGAAAAATCAATGTTGATTTATGAATCAGGCTCACTATTTATCCTGGAATGTGATGTCATCACAGTGTGATGATGTCACCAGAATGTGATGTCATCACAGTGTGACGTCACACGTGTCATTGGAAAGCACTTCAAAGGCCACGGGATAGTAGTGCGTGTGTGTACGTGCGTGAGCGTGCACGCGTACGTGCGCATGCATGCTCACGCACACACGCGCACTACTATCTTACCTGGGGATTTAAAAGTCCAGTGTGTAACATTTACAGGGATTTACTGGCAGAAATGGAATATATGATACATAAGTATGGTATTTATCATTGTTAATCAATTGAAACTAATAAGCTTTATGTTTGCGTTACCATAGAAATAGCCATTTGCATAGGGCCGCCATTTTTTCTACGGCTGCGCAGAGCGGACGCGTTACGTAAAATCCGTAGCGTAAATACGGAAGACGAAACAGGAGGACAGCTGAGCGTGTTCAGGGGCAAACTATCTTGTTTTCTGAGGGCAGACAGCAAAAGTTTTGACCAGTGGATGATCATAGTTATTATTTACCACAAGCGTCGGTGTGGCGTTTACCGGATGGACATCTCTGGGGGACAAATGTTTTCATAGTGACACCAAAGTTCCCGCTTTTCTGCTGGACAGGTAATTCATCCTAAACACGTCATTGCGCTTTATTATGAGACAGCTTTATGTAACTGTATAACATGACCACGGGCATAACGCTGATTACTCACACAATTAACTTTCCGTCCCGTGTTTCTGTTTCTGTTTGTTACCACGAGTGTAATCTTGTTTACATGCTTCAAAAGTATGATGAGGACTCAAAATACCCGGTGTGAAGTTATTGCTTATAAATGTGTGGGGCTAACTTGGCTCTGTTTGACTGCCGGTTTATAAACTATAACTATAATTTAACGTGGTTATGAATGTACGGTGAGACATGAAACAGGACGTGTTACAGGTGTGTGTGTGTGTGTGTGACTGTGTTTTCTTTATGTTTCTGCAGCTGTGAGACGTCTTGTAACATCGCCTCCAATGAAGGGAATAACTTTTCGTGTCACAGCTCCAGCTTGATCTCCCATCGAGGCTGCTTCTAGTGAGACAGACAGGTAAGTCATCACCAGGGCCGGAAGTAACTGGGGGTGCAACGGATCGCGGTTGACCCGTGTCCTATGTTCCCACATTTCTAAGATTTTTTTTTTCACTGAAAATATTGAAAATTAGGCCCTATGTTCCCACAGCCCTATGTTCCCACAGCCCTATGTTCCCGCATCCCTATGTTCCCCAGCCCTATGTTCCCGCAGCCCTATGTTCCCGCAGCCCTATGTTCCCACAGCCCTATGTTCCCACATCCCTGTGTTCCCACATCCCTATGTTCCCACATCCCTATGTTCCCACATCCCTATGTTCCCACATTTCTAAGATTTTTTTTTTTCACTGAAAATATTGAAAATTAGGCCCTATGTTCCCACACCCTATGTTCCCACATCCCTATGTTCCCACATCCCTATGTTCCCACATCCCTATGTTCCCGCAGCCCTATGTTCCCACATCCCTATGTTCCCCAGCATCCCTATGTTCCCGCAGCCCTATGTTCCCACATCCCTATGTTCCCACATCCCTATGTTCCCGCATCCCTATGTTCCCGCAGCCCTATGTTCCCACATCCCTATGTTCCCACAGCCCTATGTTCCCGCAGCCCTATGTTCCCACATCCCTAGTCCCACGCCTATGTCCCACATGCCCTGTGTTCCCACATCCCTATGTTCCCACATCCCTATGTTCCCACATTTCTAAGATTTTTTTTTTTCACTGAAAATATTGAAAATTAGGCCCTATGTTCCCACATCCCTATGTTCCCGCATCCCTATTTCCCGCAGCCTATGTTCCCACAGCCTATGTTCCACAGCCCTATGTTCCCACATCCCTATGTTCCCACAGCCCTATGTTCCCACATCCCTATGTTCCCACAGCTTATGTTCCCACAGCCCTATGTTCCCACATGTCTCACATTTCTAAGACCCCGTTTACACGAAGGGAAAACGCAGGTATTTCCACACAGTTTTGAGAGAACTGCAAATAGTGCAGCATTTTATTTTTTATTTGCAACATTTTTTGCTTATTATTATTGTTCAGTCTTCAAAAGACAGCAGTCACAGCACTTATAAATTGCCTGTTCCTGCACAGAAAAGGTTGAAAAGTACTAAAGGCCTTTCCAGTTTTAAGTGAACTGCATAAATAGTGAAACTTATTACTTATTTAGATTGTTTGAGTGTGTACTGTTCATTAAAGAATTATAGAAAGTTAAATGTGCGCTGTGTCTATTGCACTAACTCATGGAGGTGAGTTTAATTTCAGTATGAGGGTTCATCACTCCACAGCAACCCCATGTTGGAGTAGCGGTGTTGAGCTCCAGAGAGTTTGGAAGCTAGCTCTCTCCTTCACATCGCCAGCCGCGGGATTGAGTGGCGAACCCCTAACTACCAGGGTAGAAATGTGGGCACTGTGGGAACATAGGGCCTAATTTTGAAAAAAATCTTAGAAATGTGGGAACATAGGGCCTAATTTTGAAAAAATCTTAGGGCTGTGGGAACATAGGGCTGTGGGAACATAGGCACGCTCCCTTCCTACTCCAGACTCCTTGCTGGCTGGCGGTGCAGCGTTAGCCGCAGCAGTCTTGGCATCCTCATACTCTCTTCATATACCATTGTTTCGATGGTGAAACTTTTAAATGGCTAATAAGGTTGGATGTGTTGAAACCGGTAGACTTTTTACCCCCTCTCGACACTTTGGCTGAACATTTATTGCATACTGAATCGCGTTGTCTTTTTCAGAAACAGTGAAAAATGCCCACACTGGTGATGGCGGCACCATGTTTATGTTTGAGGTGGCGCATCAATATGATGTTATGTGCGTGACAACAGCAGGCGCCAGCAACACAGAGCAAACAAACGGACTGAAAATGAGCGAAATCAATGTTGGCTATTTATAATTGGATGTAGTTATGGGCAAAAAAATGGAATTATCAGACTTATCTGTGTGACGTCATTTTTTCCAATATCGGGCTGATAATTATCGGTACCGATAGTTATCGTGCATCCCTAAACAAAACGTTGCTGATTAATAGGTTTTTCATTAATAGATTATGTTTACTGTTATATCTCAATATGTGTCATGTATAGAACATGATGTGTTTATTATTTTATTATCATTATATTGTTATTGTTTCCCTATGCATTCATCATAATGATGTAAGATATAGTCTTGAAGTGAAAGTATCTTACATCAGGGTAAGTTAGCCATGCACAGTTGTTGACAAAGAGTATGTAAGTTTTCATTACAATAAAACAAGGCAAAAAATGAAAAAAATGATTTCACTAATTAGATTATCTCTGGATGACGGTTGCCAATCAGTTAAATCATCAGGTGTAGTTTTTGTTTGTGATGAAAATCTGCATACTCTAACATCACCATGGGATACAGCTGAATCACTATGTATGTTTTGTTTTTCTGCTAAAGGCAGCAAAGATAAAAGGAGAGACTCCTCAACTAGCTGAAAGACACCGCAAGCCATCTGTGATGCTACAAAGGAGGAGCTTTGGACCAGGTGACCCCAGGTGACTCGGTTTGATGCCCCCCATACGTGAACCCGCCACCTCAGAACTGGTGCAGACACAAGTCAGGAGACGTCTCAGTAAGTGACACACATTTATTCACCTTTATTGTGGCATATTAACCCGCCCTGTGAGTCATGCTCTTGGTGAAATATTATTATTTTGACCTAACTGTATAAAAACAATAAAAGAATATTCTAACTAAACATATCATGACTCTGTCTTCAACAGGACCGACACTCAGTACAGCTGCCGATTTGAACTGATCCAGACAGGAGTTCACCAAACTTCATCCAACAGCAAAGAGCTGAATCAGTGTGCTTCTCAGGGAGGACCACAGGTTGAAAGAGCTGGAGCACAACGATAACCTCCATAACCTCACAGCTTTTAGTGTTCAAACAGACAAGTGTCTCATCAGCTTCTTCTGTCTTTATCAAAGTAAACTCTGATGAAGGCAGAATAAATTGTTGAAATGTTAATGTTTGTTCACTAAAAGCTGCAAGTTGTGATTGTACGCCAACATTTTTCCTTCTATTCTCAACACAAAGCAAAGTGTTCTTTTTTTATATTCATCTTTTCATTCCAAATTGTGATGTACAGCTGTCCCCTGTGAGGATAATACACGTTAGTGTAAACTGAAGTAATATTGAAAATTTACAGACATTGCAGGGAAGTATTGTCATGATTATTGTATAACTTTAAGCATGTTTATATGTAGATCACTACAAAAAATAAATCATGTACATCTGATGATCAGCTTTTTTCAAAAGTTATTCCCCATATTTCTTTCATATAAATAATAGTCTGTCCCGTGTGCGCTTTGCAGGTTTGTTGAGATTTATTAGGATTTATCATCATAATAATTCCTTATTTGTTATTTGAGATAATAATTTTAGAGACATGCACACTATTAATTTTAATATTTACACTTAATTTCTGATAGAAAATATAATAAAAGGGCACTTTACTAATCCACACTCCCGTTTGGGTGTAAAAACATTTTATTATCAAGACCCATCGCTGAACACAGCTCATTAAGAAGGGACCTAAGGTAAATTGGAGGTGACTGTCTGCTAATGAGCCAGCTCTCCTGCATCCAACATGCAAAATATTCTGTGTGAGTGCACCATTTGCATATTTTCCATCAGTACGTGGAGAATTATGCACATAAGCTGCACCGAACGACTGCAAAAACACCTGCAGGAAAGAAGTATCGAATATGAGGCTGACTCTTGAATGTCAGTTCATAGTTTTACTTTTCTTTTCATGGAGACTCTTATAAAAATTTTCCTGTATTCAACCAATAAACATGCACGTCCTATTCTCTATCATATTTGATATTGTTGTTTTTGAGTAGGGAGAGACTTTTTTTGTTTTCTCTCTTCATTGTTTCCTGTTTGCTGAGGCATTGACTATTATGCAAAAATGCTCCTGTGAGTTGTAAATCTGTGGTGAAGGAGTGTCGGCATCAAGATGAAAGGTTAAAATCACACAACCGAGCAGATGCACAGACAGGCTGTGACGCCACACAGCTTGTAGACGAATCGTAAAGGGAAAATTCATCACTTTTCATGTGAATGTACAGTCAGTGTTGATGGTAAATATAGATTAGCACCAGTATCCTGGCCCAGCAGGCCTGTCAAGCTTTGCATTTCTCTGCATGTTGAACTGGTGTGCATGGGGCTCTAAGAATGGAGATGAGTGACAATTTCTTTGTTTGAAACTGCAGTGAGCAAGGGCAGTCTCAAAAAAAAGTATTCAGTCAGGCTGGGTATATGATGTAATAAACCTAAGGAACCAATCCCATTAATTGAGGGAGGGTGTGGAGAGGGCAGGGACTATTTACATACTCATTAAATACTAAATGAAGGCCATCATTTAGAGTTATATATGTAAGCCATTTTAACAAGGTATTTGAACTTATTTTGCAAAAAACATCAGGCACAATTTATTACTTGTTGCAGAGCATTTTATATTGTTTAAAACCTGACTGGTGGTGGACTTTAACCACATGTTTGAGTACGAGTAGCGTTAATTTGTGAGGATGTGCACAACCATCGATGTAGGACACGCAAGGCAGCCATGATGCATATGAATGTGTAAGCGAACACAGTTAAAACCAGTATATCTCCGGCTTAAGAAGAGCGATATTCTTCTGTCTTTTTTCAAGTCTTTTTAAAACATAAAACATAAGTGCACCATCAGCTAGAGGATTAGCTTTTTCTATATAATTATTCTTGCTGGCTGCCTCCAGGTCAGATTCTCTGTGAAATCAGAGGAGTGCACTCGAGTGCAGATCCCCACTAGGCTACAGATGGTGAAGCACCTACTGCAATGCCACCACAACTGCAACCAGCAGAGATTTGAAAAGTTCTCCCAACATTAGCATTATCCCCATTGTCCTGAGCTGAAACAAGATTTCAAACTGAAGCGTTTGTGGCCCCTAGTGGCTGTTAAGAAGAGTGAGAAATCAGCTGTCGAAGGTCGTAGGCTATAAAACAGCAGGAAGAACAACAGATTTTGCAGCAGAAGAACTCAGCTTTTCTTCGTCAATATAGCACACACTGAGGAATTTATTGCTTCAAGTTTACCATCAACACTGACAGGACGTCCACCCGAAAAGTGCTGAGTTTTCCCTTTCAGTGCTACAATAAAAACATGACATCATGACAGTGTCTCCGTGGTGACCAAAGGAGCTGGAGAGAAGACCAAGAAAACAAGAGAACACAGTTGGAGTAATGACATTGGACCAATCAGATCGCTCGGTGTGGAGGTGTGTGTCCCTCTGTTTGATATCATTCATCCCTCCTCTCTGCTTGAGATCACACCATCCTCCTCCTGTCAAGGCCTCGAGGCAACACACACACACACACACTCTATCTCACAGACCACACAGTGAGCTTCTCTCTCTTTGGACTTTGCCAGGTTTGGTGAAGGTGACGTCAGGCTGCAGATTTTCTCTGAAACCAAACACAACAGCAGCTGAACTCACAGATTAATAACACAGAGAGAGACCAGGAGGAAACGAGGAGTGAAATCAGCAGAGATGCAGACTTTAGACTTGGGGGTCTTGAAAGACATTCAAGTCTCAAGTTTTAACTTGGTAAAATCTGGAATATAAGACATGAGCAGGTCTTGCATGGCCACACACTTAACATACTGAATTATTACACCTAAGCATGGAAAGGATTAGGTGTCAGCTATGTTAACAATGCTTTGAAACAAAAATATTCAAATATGCCATTTTAAAGATCACCCACAGACAAATTCACACCTGAAACATGCTCAGTATAACCACAGTCAGGTCTGTCGAGCAGCTCCACTGGATTATCTGGGAACAGGGGGTTTGCCCCAGACCACCTCAGTGGTTAAAATCTTTCTTTCCCCTCCCAGATTTATTCAGAGTCTGGAGGATCGAATCAACCTTCCTCTCACAAGCCTGTTTCTACAACCTCTCTAACCTCCATTTCCACCTACTTGCACCTTGACTTGCAATCTGTGCAGGAATACTTGTGATCTGACTTTCCTCAAAACTCTTTAAAACAGATCTAAAAATCAACACAGACTGACCAGAAAAAAGAAAAAAAAAAAAAAAATCAGTTAGTAGTTGAAAGTAACTAAGTACTTTTTTTTAAAGGTGCTTGTATTTTATGCTGGTTTATAAAATTAAAAACCTAAATCACTTTCAACTGTTGGTTTCACAAAAAAACATTGAAGGTGGTGTCATTTTGAGCTTTGTTTAATTGCCAATTGATTAAATAATCACCAGATTAATCCATTGTAAAGAAAATAATCAAGTTTCAGTCCCATACAAAATAATTCAAAATGAGCTTCATCTCAACTAACTAGTAAAGTCCTGCTTTACATGAATGCAGGAGTCATTATAACTTAATTATATAATAGTACAACAGTCACAGGGGACATTTTACCGTATTGAGTACTTTAACTTTAAATACTTTAATTTTTACTCCCAAACAAAGTATTTTTAAAGTGTGATATTAGTACTTGTTCTTAAGTAAAACATCTGAATAATTCCTCCGGCACTGTCTGTGTTGACACAATTTTTCATTAGTGGAACCAATATTTTTTACCTTTTCATTTTGTTATAAACTGTACTGGTGAATGCTTTCATTTATTACTGGTGTTGTGAACTGGCTGTGTGTGTTTGTTTGTTTGTTGGAGGACACTGAATCACATGATCGGGTCCTCGATCAAACCTGCCTGACACAGAGTCATTGTTTGTTTGGTCAGCTGCTGCCTACTGTTTCCATTCATGAAAACTCGGCATCAGTGTGGCTGTGTGGCATTATTTCAGAGCATCACCCATCAATGAGTAAATACACTTTTATTTAATTTTATTTAACAGTTCTTTTTATTTCTTCTCCATATTGTGCTTCATTAAAAACAACCACTATTTATGGATGTATGCAAAATTGCTTTATTTCCATATTTTCCTTTTTCATACATTTGTCGTGTAATAAATAGACATGAGAAACAGGCTGATGCTTCAATCCTCTTCCCATGCCGATTCTGCACCTTTTTGTTTTTTCTCCACACCGCAAACAACTTTTCATAGAATTTACAACAGAAAATAAAAAAAACAAAGCTTGACACAAGCTGAATTTCCTGCTACCAGCTCATCGCTCGCCTCATATGTTACATAGACCTCTGAGCTGTGTTCGTGTAGCAAATCCCAGGGAACAAAAATATATATATATATATTTATATAGTTATTCACAGTTACAGTATGTACACATTCTAGGATTATAAAGCAAATGGGCAGAAAATGAAGACGTTTCTACAAGAAACAATCTTTCAAAAAGGGAGGTGGAGACTTTTTCCTGTACACAGTGGACCTTTTTCTTTAAATAAACAACCTTTGAAACCCTCAGATTCCTTTTACAGATCCCTGAAAATATTTTAAATACTCAGTCTTTTGTTAAAAAAACAGAGAAAGAGAGAGAGAGATGCATCTTAAAAGTGTTACCCCTGTGAAGATTAAAAAAAAAAGCTGTAGATCTTCTGTACAAGTATTCATTTACAATATAAACATCACTGGTGAAAAAAGAAAATCTTCGTAATCAATCCAACTGAATGAGAAGCAATGACTGACTTGGTCTTGAAGGGGCAACTGATTGGCTAAGAGAGGGCGTAAAGCAGAAGTGCAAGCCTCAAGTGCATTTTTTAAATCTTAATGAGTTTATAAAGAAAAAACGACCCTCACCAAACAAGGATGGGGTCGTAGAAACACTTCTGTCTCGCAGGAAACATTGAACACTGGTTGAATAATGACTGCTGCAGTAGAGGAGGAATCTGTGAGCACGCAAACATGAGACAGTCAGCCCAGGCACGGATGAAGCAAGCCGAGACGTCATCACTGAAAACACCCACACGGTGGAAAGAAATAGGCAGCAGTTTCTTCTGCACGTGCATGTTTAAAAAACAGACTTTTACAGTATATCCATCACCTGCCTGCTCAGGTTGAACAAAGACATTCATATGGCACTTAAAAAAATTATTCCTTCCAAAGCTGAAAACTTAGTTTGACAAGTGTTGTTTTTAAATGCTGCCCAGTGGATGTAAGGAATTGATTTCATGTTCATTTTCTTGCTCTGCATGATTGGTCGGCCTTCTGCGCTGCGGCCTACAGGGGGCAGTGCACTCACATTTACATACACTAAAATATGTTGATAAATTCTCTCAATCCTGACGCACACATTCACACACACAAACACACACAAATATAGTGTCTTTGAAGGAACAAGCAAGAGGAGATCTACCTAAACAAAACTGGAAAACACTGGAATATCATTAATACAAATTTTGCACGTCATCTTTAACTTTTTTGCATAAACTAATAGGAAGCAGCATGATCCGTCATTGGCTGGTGAAAGCAGGTGTGATATCCAAATATTCCAGATTTTGTGGCAGGATTTAATAATTTTTGTTTTAATTAGTTTGATTTATTTCCATGAAAACTGGTGCAGAGGAGGTAGGAGCAAGAAAGCAAAGGGTTGCAGTCTGTGGCGGCTGTCGCGGTGCTCCATTGCCGCCGTCTGCTGCGCCGTCTGCAATCTGCTCGGGTGCCGACCACGTCTTCCCCCACTGAGGAGAGGTGTTTTCCGGGTGGGCTTGTGCGTCTCAACAGCATTAGTGAGCAGCTGAACATGTGAGTCTGTGTCGTATTTTTGTACCACGTGTGGTGTACGTAAAGCTTATGAGACAAATGAGAGGGGAGAAAAAGTGGAAAACTGTACAAACCAGGACTGGACGTGGAAGGAACCATGCTGAAATACTGTCCGACATTGAGGGGAAGGAGGGGAGGAAATGCTGCACCAGTACAGTCAAGTGTTTTAGTAAATTCTGGGTCACTGGCAGACATAAAAAACTATGCGTTTTTCATTTCAAGAGCACCATAAATCGTAAACAATCTAGAGTTAAATATGTGAAGAGTGCCGTACAGGAAGCTGAGCTCTATCTGGACGACCTTCCCTCTTCAGTTCCTCCTCATCTGGGATCTCATCATGTGCACGTCCAGGGAAAACTTGGATTAAGTTTGACGACAGCACTTTCACACCCCGGAGAGGACTGACCTCAAATGGACGTTAATTCAGCGTTCCCCGACAGTTCTCCGCCCCACACAAACAGGGGATCTTCTCGTCCTCGATGGGGAACTTGTAGTCATAAGTGATCTCCTCGTTGACATTGATGGGCTGCCTAGAGTAGATCACAATCTTCTTTTGAGACTCCACTGTGATGACCTTCGCATAACAGTTAGGCTGAAAGAAAAGACAAAAAAAAAAAGCTCAAATAATTAGAATGTTTGCTTTACAGCATGTGTTTGCCGTTTCATATTTGTGGCGCTGAAACTTTTATGAAAAGGAACACTGTGCAGATGTCGTCTTACATTGCAGCTGTGG
The DNA here is from genome assembly GCA_034769285.1 of Lutjanus argentimaculatus. NCBI lineage: Eukaryota > Metazoa > Chordata > Actinopteri > Lutjaniformes > Lutjanidae > Lutjanus > Lutjanus argentimaculatus. The sequence goes on along the minus strand of JAWZSL010000021.1, from coordinate 225,803 downwards.
TTGATGAAACGGGCGAAGTTGCCACACTTTGTAGCATCTATGATGGTGTCGTGGTCAACACGGAACATGTAGCTGCTACCGATGCCCTCCTCCTCGTAGCGCTTCTCCCGCATGTCCGCAATCACCTGCCAATGGAATATTGACACTTGTTGGAGCTAATTGCTTAATCTGGCACAGAGATAGTTTACACCTGGTGTTAACATGTGTCTTGGGTGATCTGATCACAAGTGGACAGCTCTATGAACAGGTGTAAATGCATCCAAGAAGAATTGAGGACCATTGAGGTTTGACTGCTCAGACGACAAATGACGACATCTTTTGGTTCATTGTAGTGCAAATTATGTGTTTGAGCTCTCTCAGCTGATGTTTGTGAACACACTAGTGACCACAATATCCCCACTCCCTTAAAAAATTGTTGTTGTTGTAGTTGTTGAGCGAGGAGAAACTATATAAACTGTTAAGCGATGTCTATGACAAATTCTTTATTATTTGGGCCTATTTGGGGTAAAAACATCTGAGTCTGTTCATCTCGCTCGTGCCCAGCTGTTAAAAACAACAATGCATTTTGCAAACATGCTTATTTGCATGCAGAGCAGGGGAGTGGAACTGATGCGGTGAATTCTTAATCACTCGTGCTGCTTGTTTCTTTCCATGTAAAATTTAAAAAATTGTGTTGTTGTGAAGGGCAGCCAGGAGAGAGGCTCTGTGGTGCACTCGGATGTACAGGTTTACTTTCTCTGAATCTGTCATTAATGCCTGTCTTTGTCAACTGTGATGTGAAAACACCAGATTTACACACAGTCGGAAAAAGTGAGTGAATCGTCCTGCTCATAGTTCAGTTATAGAGCATCTCTCTCTCCTGTGGGGCTGCTGACAATGCAGGTAATACATGATCATCATTCAGGCTGAACGAGGGGTTAGTGTGGTGCTCAGCTTAAAAAAAAAAAAAAAAGAACTAATAATAGAATCTTGATATTGAACTGCCAAATGGACATTAATCAACTGACAAAACAGCCCTACTGTTTATTTGCGTATAGAGTGGGGAAATGAGATCCAATCACAAGTGGTCATGACGCACTGTCATACCAGGTCTGAACAGTATCCACCGGATCTCTATTGTCACTGCCCCCGTCAGTGGGACTTGCTTATGAACAAAATGAGCTATCACTCTGGGTTGCAACCATTTCTTATGAGCTTTCATGACAATCCAAGCAACATGAGTGCATCAAGGTTTGGTTGTTTTCCTCATTCTCCTTAATGGGGGAAGAGGCCGTACAGAGTTCACTGTGTAGCTGCCCGTGTTACTCATTGGTTATACTTGACACCCTTGACCCCTCAGAAAACTCAGAAAAGTTTTACAGTAAAATCTGATTATGTCTGTGCTTCTGCTTTGCATGTTTTAGTTAGAGTCTAAACAATACAGTGCAATGTTATCTTAAGTGTTTCGATTAACCTTAACATCCCTCATTTTGTCTGTTTAGCATGTCTTGTAAAATGAGTCTCTGTGTTGCATGTTATAATAGTATCTGACAGTGTAGAATAAGCATGTTTTGAAGGATGTCTCTACTGATATTAATATTCTCTTCTCTTTTTCATAACTGTTCTGCATGCTTATGAATACCTTTGTAATTTCAATCTTATAGTCAGTTTTTTAGGGAGACATCAGTCCAAAGACCAGAGAAAAATAGCCTCGTTGCTAACTCTGGCTCATTCACTGCATCATTTATCAATATATACTGTCCCTGTTAAATAAACCAATACATACAAAAATAAATAAAACTGAAAGTTACTCAGGTTTTTTGTTTTGATCATTTTGCATTTGATCAATTTTGCCTCCTGCAAATCAACATATATATACAATATAATCCATGATAAATCTTGAATGTAATTATTCATAAACACAAAAACATATTCATAAAATTATTCCTTATTATCAAATAGTGCTGATTATCCTATAAAAGAACATGTGAATAATTTGTATGCATGATATATATCTACATTTTGATGTGGCATTTAGAAATGAACCAATCAGCTGTCTCTCACCTGTCTGATGTTCTGTCCCACGTACTCAATCACCATTTCATCAGCGGCAATGGGCTCCATAGCAAACAGACCCCAGTCGTGGATGTGCGACTTGCAGAATCTGATCTTTTTCTTACGGAACTGAAAAGAGAAAAAAGAAGCAGTGTCATTTCTATCAGTATCAGAAAAGCTGACATTCAGTTGACTTTTTGAGATGACAAACATCTTGTGTTTGTTGTGCTCATCTGTCTTCTGGTCATGTTTACTGCTCTTTCTAAAGATTTTATAAAACTGCCCACTGGAGCAAAGTTCTGTGTGACTGTGTTTACCTTCAGCTGGTTGAACTTCAGCAGGTCACTGTCACATGCGAACGAGGACAGCAAACGTCGCTGCTCCGACCGCCGCTCTGAGCCAGCTCTGGTGGAGGCGTGGACCTGCGCAGGAATACTCATACCCTGCAGAGAGAAGACGGAGTTAGATGTGTTCACTCACAGGAGGTTAACAGGATAGTTCAGATGATTCAATGTGGCATTGTATGAGGTACTGAGTGTGTCATCTGCAACAGATGGTGGTTGGAACGCCCTCAGTTTGAAGAAACAAAGAGGGACACAGGTTCGGAAGCTAAGCAATGTACTTCTGTGGACACAGTCAGCAACAAAAGGTATTTTAGCAACTTAAAAATGGTTCATCTAATAAAATCAATATCAGTTTAAGTGTACATTCTATTTAGAATATTTTCACTACTTTACCATTAGACAGCCTTTTTTTCAAAGAAACTGCTGTTATGTAAGACAAATAGCACGCTCTTCAAACCTACTGAACTCCATTGGCAAAATCAGTCATTTTACTTTTCAGAACACGGATGTTACTGGTTTACCACTGCCTCAATCGATACGCTTAGCAGTTTGTCTTTTGTGTGACATTGGTGTTTTTAAAATGAAAGTTCAAATTCACCCAAATTGCACAAACAAACTAACCAACTGAGCCCGTGGGAGATCTGCAACTCCTGTGTTCTGTGACGTAAAGTGACTTATTTTGCCTATGGAGTTTGGTTTGTTTGGAGAGAGCAATATTTATTTTAGTTTCCCATCAGAAAAGGCTGTGTGATAGCAAAGTAAAGCCTATGTATTGCATACACTTAAAATGATATTGTTTTTTTTTTTTAAGTGGGCCTTTTTTTTAATACATTTTGCTGCCGACCTCATTCAGCAGTACGTTGTTTAGCGTCCGTGCTGGTGCTTCTCTCTGCTTTTCTAAACTCAGAGCGTTCCAGCTGTCATCTGTTGTAGGTAATACAATGACTATTGATAAGTACCTCATGTAACCCCACTTCAAATAGTCAGAACAATCCCCTTAACATATATTCTGTAAGTAAATCAAGCTTCGCAGTTCTCTGTAGCCCACCTGTGTGTCGACCGGCGGCTCCTCTGACTGCAGCCTCGTGCTCTGCAGGTACTTGATCTTGTCCTTCTTGTCGATCTTGTAGTATCCCTCGCTTCGCGCACAGCCGGTTGTGTGATCCCTCATGCCGTCATCTCTTCTCTTTTTCTTCACTCCAGGGATGTTGGTAGGTGCAGGGGAGTCAAGGAAGAAACTGAGAAGGCCTTGAACCACAGCTTAAGCTAGGACACCAGAACATTTCTGAAGCTCAACAGATACTAAATGCCAGCCAAACACTTCCTCATTTTCACCACCAGAGGGGGCTGCTATTTGATACACACACTACACAACAACTTATTTATTATCTATTTTTAATGTTATTTCACTGGACTAATCTCCTAGATGATTTGTGGTTTGTGGAGCACTTTGTAAATTTGTTTTGAAAAGTGACATACATTCAGATTAAAGGGATAGTTCACCTCCAAAATACATATTTTATGTTTAATAACGACACATTTTTTCAATCTAAGTTTTGGAGCTATCGGCCAAAGAGATGTCTGCTTTCTGTCAAATATATTGGAAATAGAAGGCACTCGGCTTGTGGGGCTCAACGTGCTAAAAGATACTTTTGAAAAATTCAAGCAATGCCTCTTTCTTGCTTCTCCACAGACCTTGGTATGAGCAGTAGGAACTATTTTCTTTCTACCATAGAAATAAAGTAGTTCCTCCATCCATCCTCCTAGATGGATAAATTGCACTACAGGCCAGATAGGACTGATTTTGGGGTGAACTGCCCTTTTAATATTATTGACATTAACATTTGGTGTAAACCAGCTGATGTTAAGCAGTTAAAGGATATGAGGATGGTTGACCCAGAGTGTGTCATTGAGCCAGTCGTTGCCGTTATCCTGCTGCAGCATCTTGTCATAAGTGATCTGCAGCAGCCGCACGTCCTCCTCATCTATGCCTTCGTTCCAGATGTCGTACAATATGGTCATCTCCTCAAACTCGCTGCGTGGTGTGAAGTAAGGCCGTGGAGGTGAGGTGACAGGGGACAGGCTGCCCAACAGCAGCTCCTCCCAGCCTCGCCGCGGCCTCCGTGTAGGCTTCACAGCCACAGGTGCCTCTTCTTCGTAGGACAGGAAGCCGTCTTCTGCAGGGATCACCGTCTGAGGCTCCACCTCTCCTTCCCGGAAGTCAAGGCTTGGGTGGTCGGGGGACTTGGCGGACATCCTTTGCATGGACAGATCGGCAAGGTGTGTGTCATGAGGCAGAGGAGTGGACTCGGATGATGACAGCTCCAAAGACTCGTCTGCTGCAGAGAAAGCTGGCGTCTTTTTGCCTTTGGGTCGTCCAGGTTTCCTCTTTGATGATGGGACAGTATCTGATGGCACAGGGACATCTACAGTGAGACCAGTGGGCAGATCTTCAGGGACACTGACTGAATGCTCTGTTCCAGCTGACAGGGGCTGGTTAGGCAGAGCGCTAACAGGCGGTTCCTTAAACACTGGTCTATCGTCCAGGCTCTCAGAGGATATTTTTCTGTTAAGCGTTAGTGCTGAGGGGTCGGGGAAGACGGGGGTAAAGGTTAAGTCTCTTCCCGGGGTGCGGGGGACTCCGGCGCTAAGGACAGGGGACTGTGCAGGGTAGGAGAAGGGGCTACCAGGGATGTGAGGCGAGCTAAGCAACAGACTGCTGCCTGTCAGCGGGGCGTCACTACCAGGTGTGATGGGCACCGTGTCCGTGCTCTGGGACTTGCCTAGACTTCGGGCACGCTCCATCAGATCCCTGCCTGGCGTGCGGGGGATATCTTCATCTGTGGGGAGCCTGGGCCGCTGAGGGAGTTCAGGCAGGGGGCCGGGAGGTGGATGAAGGAGGGAGCGACCTTCTACAGCCGGGTGAGGAGGGAGGGGGAGGTGCATTAAAGATGCAGAGGTGGATTTGGGGACAGGTGTGTTTGGGGCTAATCGACCAGGGGTGCAGGGTACTTCCTCAGGCTCTGTTTTACCTTTGGCTTTTGTCTCCTGGTCGCTGTCAGGCAGGGTGCCTGTGGGAGTGGGAGGCCGAAGGTTTTCGACATGCTCCCGAGGTTCAGACTTCACTACAGGAATGTTGCCATCTACACGGATGTCTTGCTCTTTGACTACAAGAAAAGAACACCATTTCATTTCACTTCAACATTAACACTTCAAATGATACAAATCTTTGTAGAAATTATACACAGGGTACCCCCTGGGTTCTTCAAGTTAAAGTTAAGACTTTTAAAAACCACTTATTATGAAATATAATGCCGACTTCTTGGCCATACTGACAAAAGTATTAAAGATATAATGAAAAATTACTATGGATTTTAAGCCCTAAAAACAATTATTTACCAAATACTTGGATTTAGCAAATGTTTTGTATAATACTCACATTCATATTGCCTAGACTAGGCAGACTAGGTTTCTGTTGCCACTTAAATAACATTTTTTTTTTTTTTTTAATATATTTTAAAAATAATAAATTCAGAACAGAATTTGATTTGAATATAAATATAAAAATGTTTCTAGAGCAACAACAGCAATTTAACAATAATATTGTGAAAAATGTCTCACTGGAAACAAATCTAAAATGTGAATATAATAAATCATATTCCTGACACAGAGTGAAGTCTAGAAAGTACAAACCCCAATTCCCAAAAAAGTTGGGACGTTTGGTAACAATATGGATGGTCCCTCTCTTTCAATACTAGTGAGGCCTTATTTTAAGAATGTTAAATTCAGTGCTTTTTTTAATACTTTTAAGACCCCACAGGTACCCTGTAATCATGTTTGCCCTGAAAAATACAGATTTAGGAGCAGACACTCACCTGGGACACCTCCTTTGGGTGATGGCGGCTTCTGGTCCTCCACTACCTCCTCCTCTTTAGGGCTAGGAGGTCTGCGTTTGGGCTTGCTGCTCAGCTCCTCCCTGCTCCTCTGGTCCTCCTTCTCCTCTGGGACTGGTCCCGCAGGAGGGCTTTGTGCCTTAGCCTCTGCCTCCCCCTCCTCTTCATCAGAAGACGAGGTTGAAGAGGATGAAGAGGACGAAGAGGTCCTGGCCTCTTTGCCTTCGTCTTCAACATCTCGTCCCGCCACAGCCTCCTCAATGTCCTCCTCATCCTCTTCCTCTTCTGAGCTTAAGTCGTACTCAGAGGAGTCTTCGCTTTCTGCCGATGAGTCGGAGCTGGCCTTGGAGGAAGATGAACTCTCGGCTTCTGCAAAAAAACGAGGAAAAGAAATGATAAATTGCAGGAAACAGACAAAAACCCAACCAGTTGTTGCTGTCTGATATTTAAAGTACCGTCATCAGACGAATCCGAGGAAGCGCTCTCACTGGATGAGTCTCCCTCATCTTCATCATCTCCATCCTCATCATCACTCTCCTAAGAGATGATCACCAAGAATAAATATGTTTTTAAAATGCACAAATATTCAATGCACACTGTGGGAAAGATAATCCAACAGTTACACATTTAATCGTAATTTCTGAGTCTGCTTACTTTGTCCGACAACAGCCTACTGGTGGTTTCCGTTTCATCAGGCTCCTCCTCCCTGTCGGACAATGACTCCTCCTTCCCTGACGTGTCCACCTCCTCCTCCCCTTCACTGTCCAGTTCAAGTGGCCGTGAGTGCCGTCGCTTCGCTGACGTACCGTCGGCGTCCATTTTGGAATCGTCTGAGGGGAGTTCAGCAGGGTCTCGATCCCGGTCTGACAGAAATAAACAACAAGATAATTCAGCTGTTGACGATTTCATAACACCAGGCAAAGCAAGAATGTGTAGAAGAATGAGTGTTTAGTCTTCTGTATTGATAGTGGAGGGTTACCTTCATCCTCCAGCTCGTCATCCACTGGAGTCGAAGGTCGGGCTCGTTTGGTGTCCCCTGCTGATGCAGCCTCAGGTGGGTCCTTCCTTTTCACCTGAACACAACATGCAACCATTTAAGACCAACCAGAAGTGCAAATGGTGGAGAAAAACAGACTTCTTCCCCATCTGTGTTTACTAAAAGACAAATTTCAGGGCTCACCTTGAATGAGGGCAAGCGGATAGCCCCTCGCAAACCAATTCCCAGGCCCATTCCCTCATAGCCCAGCCCTTCGCCTTTGTTCCAGTTCTCCAGAAGACTTGAACCCATTGTCTCTTTGGGTTTGGGCCTTTCTTCTTCCTTCCCCTCAGTACCCTTCACTGGAGTCAAAGACGCCTGGGGAAGAACACGATTTTTAATGCTAGGTACTCACTGAATAAAACAATGTTCTTCAAAAGACACCCATCACAGCCTTTCATGAGTGGCTTCAGTCTACAGATAAATATTTATGAAACACATGCTGCTTTAGATGTGAATGCAACTAACAATGATTTTCATGATCAAGATTTTTCCAATTATTGTTTCATCTATAAAATGCAAGAAAATTGTGAAAAATGCCTGATGCCAAGTTTTCCAGAGCCAAAGGAGATGTCTTTAAATTGTTTTTCTGATCAACAGTCCAAAGCCCAAAGGTATTTAACATGGTATAAAGGAGAGAAAAGCATTTTGACATTGAATGTGGCATTTTACCTTGATAAATTAATTAAACAATGTATTGATAATCAAAATTGCTGATTGATTAACTGCTTGATTAATTGAGTCATCTTTTTACAACTATTTCAGCAACACAATCAAAATCCACACTGGAATTATCCATAAAGTGAGCACCATAATTAACCCAGATTTTTTACACATTACAGCTTAATACATCCATATCTTTCCTACTGCAATATTGTATAGGCACACAGTTATCACATCCATCAACCCACTTTTTCTTTTTTAGACCGGTATGTTAGAGTTACACAATTTAATGGTTTCAGGCGGCCTCTGCCCTATTCTTTTGGAAGCTGAAAATTTTGTCCATATTTGACATCAATAGATTTCAAACATGTCAATCTGCTTGTAAAGCCATGCATAAAAGGGACATCTAAAGTTTTCTGGAATTATTTTCAGTTCCATTCAGATTGTCACTTGTATAAAACCAGTCACAGGAAATCTTTACATTCCCCGTGTTAAAACGTGTGTCAGCCAATTTTCTGTAAAATATCGAGGACCCACATTGTTGAATGATATTAATCAGCTCCAAAGTCAGTCCCTGTCAGTGTTTAAAAAACATCTAAAAACTCACAGAACTGGCATTAGATCAGGTTTTGCTTTCTGTTTTCTGAGTTAATTGTTTATTTTGGTATGATTATTAAGGAGGATATTTTTTTCTTACTTGTGTGGGAGTTTTTCTGCTGTTGCTTTTTTGTATAATTTTTTTCCCTTATTACTTATCTTATCTGCGTGAGACTTTAGATTTTAAATCTCACAATTGTAATTAGTTAGTTTTATTTTGATTGCCCCAATTTATAACCGGTGGAGACCCAAGACAAGCCTAATAACATATTCTGTTATTATTTATACAGTTCTGTTTATGGTTTTCTGTTTTTTTTTTTTATTCAGTCATGTAATATAGAAGTTATTACATTGTGTGGCTAATTTATTGAACAGGTGGTACAGTTATAAGTCTGTAACACATAATCTGCATGTGCTTTGCTTCTGTGGGTAACGCTCTATTTGTATCTTGGAAGCTGAAAGGAAAAACTTACCTTTGCTGAGCGTTCCTTCTTATCCCACCACTCATCAAAGGCTCTAAAAGCCACCACCTCCACCATTTTGCGGTTGAGGTCCCTCTTCATGATGGCCTTCAGCTCTTTGACAATGACCAGCAACACACCGTCAACAGTGGCCTTGTGGGGATCCTCCTTTTTAGTGTCATATCCAGGAGGAGGAACAGTAGGGTTAAACTTTGGTATACTGGGATGCTGCCACTGTTGTCCAGGTGCCCCTGCACCACCAGCAGGTGTGGCACCCATAGACAGAGGTGGGTAGGATCCCCCAAAAGGCCCAGATGCACCACTGTCCATAAAGTGTGGATAAGGATAGGGCCCTCTGGTCTGAGCCATGCGACTCAACATCTGCTGCTGCATCTGGAACGACATGGGAACGGTGCTCCACTGTTCCCACCGCAAGCAGCTCATCAGCTCCATCGGCATCAGGGGCACCATGCTATGGGTGTAGGGACCCATGTGTGGTAGCAGGTGGTGAGGCACTCCAGGATGAGCGGCCAGGTGAGCAGGATGACCCGGGACGGCAGAGTGAGGGGGAAGGTGGTGATGTGGGATGGGGAACCCGGCCTGGTGTGGGAGAGGGGGGAAGCCCGGAGGAGGGATGGGAATGGTCTGCATTGGACACTCTGCTGCATTTACAACTATGCCCTTGCCACAATCTCCGCTGGTGATTGGAGTCCCAGGCATCTCATCGTCAGAGATCTCCATGTCCTCTCCTGATGACTGATGGCCCTGTGTGAGAAGGGACAGCCTGTTAGGACTATGGAAGGTCAACATTTATTTTTCACAGGTTGCACAAGTACAATTATTTGCCCTTTTCATTTCCATGACAACAGAACAAACACCATCAACTTTTGAAGACCTCGTGGTAAGGTCAAAAAGCTCAGGAACAAGTTATTAAGTGGACATTTAGTTGCGTTATGTCAATCTGCACCCAGTACACGACATTAGATAGATGATTTGAAGAGCCAGTCTGTTGTGTTAGCTCTGCCTACCCTCTCTGGCGGGATAGTCACTGCTGGCTTATGGAAAATGTGCCACTAACTGTGCACCACTTGTCATTTTTTGCCACAAATACCTAGTTCATAATGCTGTAAATAAAAGGGCTTTCATCAGTGGGCCATAGGCTCTACCACAGGTTAGTTCATATGGTAACGGTGATTAATTATTGAAATGACAAAATTGAGATTATAACTTTAACTATTTGTATACTGTAACATTTTTCAATACTAGTTCTGATACAATACCTGAGTCTTAAAGTGTGTATTTTTAGTGCCATCTAGACTGCAACAAACTGAATATCGCTTGCATTACCCTCTCCTTCAAAGCATGTAGGAGAAACTATGGTGGCAGCAAAACTCATGAAAAACACTAAGAGGCTATGTTTATCCTACTGTAGAAGCATGGCAGTGTGACATGTCCCTCTGTAGATATAAATGGCTCATTCTAAGGTAACAAAAACAAAACGATTCTTATTTAAGGCGATTATACACTGATGAAAACATACTTATGAATTGGGACTGCAGAATATGGTAAAAAAAAGAAAAAAATCATATTGCGATTATTTTGACAGCTATTGCGACATGATTCACAGTTAAGGGGAATGATCATTTTTGCATCACAATTTCCATTTTCACTGAAAAAAAAAAATTTTAAATCATTGATGTAAATTTGTTTGGGAATCTGTACCAAACCAATAACTACCAATTAATAACCAATACCAATAATATTTTGATAATTATGCATCCCTATTATGAATATTCAATTCCATTTCTGCCATACTGTCCTAATAGATCGCCATAAATGTTATACACTGGACCTTGAACAAAAGAAGCTAATACTCTTAAATGTTAAAAAACAAGCAGACATACATATCAGATTTTTAAATATTAAAATCAGGAAATATCTGATCGAAGAATAATGAACTAGATTATAAATCTGACTGGGCTACAGTGCTCTGTGCTATAGGTGGAACACATTTTGGTCAGTGCCAAAAAGTACCAAGGTTTGATAGATACTTGTGTTCAAAATAAGAGCAACAGATTCCAACAGATGATTTAGGGGCTGATCCAAGTTCAAAGTTTAGTATTCGCACTAGCACAGTCAAACACAACTGACCCATGTCACTGGCAACATGTTTCCAAACACAGCTGTTTGCTCAAGGCATCAAACTATTAATTCCTAAAACCCACAGTGGAAAATATGAAAGCAAGACTTTGCACCATTAAACATATCAGCATTGACTTTTCTTCCCTGCTGTTTGCTATTATGAAAGGATCTCTGTTACAACTGCTGCAGAAATGAAACTAAGTAGAGTAAACTCAGCATGGGAGTGGCGTCGTTACCCAAATGACCTGTTGTTTGCAGTGCTTGCTTTGTGATAACTTGAAATGTGAGACCTGAGACGCTGCGGCCAATCCTGACTGTCAGGCTCAGCAAAACCAGGAAGTGTGGTGCTGAATGGGGCCAACAGCCAAACTGTGTTTTCCTCCGTGTGTGTGTGGTGAGTGTTAGAAAGAGGAAACAAGAGTGTTCAATTCCCCAACAGCAAAGCGGCTCTTATTTCTCCTTTCAAAAGCTTTCACAGCACACAAGTGTAGAAATACAACAACACAGGCCAGATGGTGTTACTGTGACTTCACACAGGGAGATCAACTTCATGTGAATGTGAAGGTATTTGTGAGGCTGCAAGTTATTCATCGAAAACTTTTCATTCATAACTATTCTCATTCAACTGTTTCACCTGCGCTGGCAAGGAACTTTTTATATCGTTTATACAATATTCAGAGGCTACTGTGGTTAGGAATACACTTATTTTAAAAGGTAACATCCAAATTCAAGAAAAGCTGGGTACTGTGTGAAAAGTTAATGAAAACAGAATGCGATGATTTTCAAACACTTTGACCTACATTCAACTGAACACAGTACAAACAAGATATTTAATGATCAAACTGTAAATATACACTCATTCTGAATTTGATTGCATTCTGTTTTTATTTACATTTTACACAGCGTTCGCTGTGTCTTTTGGAATTAGGGTTATAATTCTTTGACAAATAATACTTTGCATTTTTAAGATATTTGTTTTTTGCACAAGTTAAACAACACAACATCAGTTAGCTGAAACAACAAACATCTTTGTTTGAGGTGTGTTCATACATGGATTGTTGTGAAACCGGAGCTTCCTTTTCAAAGCAGAATGAAACAAAAGGGAAAGTTATTACTACATAGACCCACTTCCCCTATTGCACTGGAAAACTATAAGACGCCAATCAATTTCTTTCCATGTAGTGCCCTCCGTGTGAACTAACCGTCAATTCAACACAGCTTGTGTGTGTAAAAGCATCCAGCACTGAGCGACTATTTATCTAACTATTTTAAGCACATGCCCAAAATACAATTATAGTTTATATGCTTATTTAGAATATTTCCACCACTTTGCTTCGCCATCAAACAGCCTCTTCCAAAGGGAAACTGCTGTTATATATGCCAAATACTGCCTATCCAAACTATCCAAACTCCATAGGTGAGATCAGTAACTTTACTTCATAGAACACAGGAGTTGCTGGTCTGCTGCTCCCTTGTTCTGTTAGTTTGCAACTCCTGTGTTCTACAAGGCAAAATTCAGCCATGAAGTTGGGTTAGTTTGGAGATATGGCTTCAAGTGGCTTATATAAAAGCAGGTTCCCATCAGAAAAGGCTGTCTAACGGCAAAGTAAAGTGGTGAAAATATTCCTATGAAATGTTCACTTAAACTGATCTTGATAGGCGGACCTTGTTTAAGTGGGTAAAACCCCTTTTGTTTCTGACCCTAACCCTGCGGTACATTACTCAGCTTCTGTGCTAAAGTACCTTAATAACCCCACATTAAATAATGTGAACTATCCCTTTAACACATGGAAATATGCATATTATCTTTACTGTAAAAAGGTGGTTACACATTTCATGCAAATTTAAGAAGAAAGTCTGTGTCTTACCGTGTCCATCTTATCAGTGGGAGTGTGGCCTCGAAAATGTCCATCTTTGAGGTCACTATTGCTCATCTTCTCCTGGACAGGAGAGCTGATTCTCTTGAGCAGGGAGGCAGTTCCTGGAATTGGCTCTTCATCCTCCGAGTCTGGCAGTGGGGTCGGACTGATGTCCTCCAGGCCTGTGCTAGAGGGACGGGAGTTTTGCTGGCCACCTTGGGAGCCGCTTGTGTAAGGGGGAATTGGGGATAGTTGAGAGGACGAGGAGGAAATGGGACTCCCCTCCATTCGCACCTCAGTGTCCGAGTCTGGCTCCTCCAGGAACGGCAGCAGTTTTGGCCTTTTCTCCTTGAGGAGCATCTCGATGCGGGAATCCAGGCTATTGCGCTCTGGATCCAGTGCAGGGGAGCCAGGTGAGGGGCAGTGCTCAGGTGTCTGTGGAGGAGGGGTAGTGGGATGGGCAACAGGCTCCGGTGGGGGCTCTGGGATTGGAGGAGTTTCGGGTCTCTCCTTGACGGGCAAAAAGTCAGTGGCGGCTGCCAGAGGCGGCTGCGGCGGTCGGAGGTACTCACCCTCCCTTTGGGCTGGATGATGGAAAGGTGGCTCTGAAGGGGGGAACGCAGGGGGCAAAGGAGCCTGGTAGGGCGAGAAGGCGGACTTGAAGTTGGGCGTTGCAGGGGGAGGGCAGTGTAGGTGAAGGAGGGGGTGGAGGGTGGGGGTTCAGGCGGGGTGAGTTGGTGCTGTTTGAAGGGGGCTTGCTCAGACGTCGTACTTCGGTACATGTTGCTGCGGTACTGAGGCCTTTCCGGTCTGCGGTTGTATGCATCCTGGAATTTACTCTCGTGTCTGCGAGATTTGTAACCTCCAGAGCTCTCGGGCCGGCTTGACTGGTACGCCGGCGTGGACTGCCGACTGGAGTAGTTTGAGTCTTGAGAGAAGGGCGTACCTGTCTGGCGTGGGGTATGAGGGGTTCCCTGGGACTGGGGGGTGTCCTGCCTTAGGCTGGAGTAGCCCGTCTCCAGGGACAGAGGAGTGGTGGAGCTGCTGGGTGGCAATGCCCCCCAACAGCAGACATGCTGCTCTCCGACAACCTGCGGATGGGCTCGCAGGCCTGAGAGGAGATAGACAGGACTGGCATAAATGAAGGTGTCACAGGCAAACATTCAGACCAATAAAACCATCACAACTAAAAATGACTCCTGACATTTTATTGAATGTCTTGATGTTGTAACTTAAGTACAGTTGTGTTATATATATAACTGCAAAGAGCAACTACTGGAAAACACAATGCCTGCACAACCTCATGCTACAAGGCCAAAGTGCATGTTTCAATGGCTTTGTGATCCCGGTCCACAGGCAAGGGTCTGCTCTACTCCACCACCTGCTGCACTGATAAAATGACTTCCAGATAAGGATGCTGGCTTAACCTGGCAAGTAGGTTTATTTCTTCAAAGTAACACTAATAATCCAGTAATCACATCCACTCAACTGTGTGCAAGTGTTCTCCAGGCTGACCTTGCAAAATTCAGCAGAGGCTGTACTAAATCATATTATTATCTAACACCCACTGTCACAGTTGAGGGAGTGATTTCATATAAAAAAAAAACAACCATAAACAACAGCCAATTTTTTCCCCTTTTAGTTAGATAAGTTTTTACCAGTAAGGCTTCTGCCAGGCTACGAGGGGAAACTTCTCTGGCTTCCTCTCCACCAACAGGCAGGGTCCGGGGAGTGTAGCTGCCATTCATCAGGAGCTGGAAGTACCTGAGGCGATTCTCACCTGCAGAATGGTAAACACATGTGGGTTTGATGCCAAGTCTATAAAGCAAGCTTAATGCCAGCAGGCTTTATTAAAACTAATTTGGCATGATTTAAACAACAGGGATTATTCAATGACAGCTGAACTCAAATCTAAACATTTGTAGGGGGGACAGCAAACACTTGTGCAGTTTGCTTTGTGAGGACATCCAATTACTTTGAAAACAGTGGGAGCCTTACAAACTAATGTTGTACATTGTTTATGCCTGCCTATATATGAATTGTAAACTGTGACTCAGGGTTTCTGCATGTTTCAGCTAGTTAAATTTAAACTTTTTAAGACCATTATGAATGCAATTCAATAACCATTTCATGTCCATGCTTGCAAAGGATATGAGGGAAAATCAGAGTCCCAGAGCACCTCTGTTTTTAATGTTGGGCTGCACAGTTTGCATTACTGGTTTTGTAGTTGTGACAGTGTGATTGATACATAATTTTTCCCACAAACACATTTAAAAGTGAGACCAAATTAATATATCTTTATAAAAGTAATAGGGATGCACGATAAATATCATAAACAATAAATAATCATCCCATATTGGCCTATCCAGCTATATCTGTCTATATCGGTATCTGTAGATTGGTCAATAAATAATCAGCTATACTGATTTCTGATTTGATAGATTATGTCAAAGCATTTAATTTGGATTTTGAGGCAGAATGCTCTATAAAAGCCACAGTATATTTGTGAAAATTTTTGATGAAAAATGACAACTGTTCTTTGTTTTTGTGGTAACAGTGTTGTCAGTTACATTAGGAATATTAAATCATTCATCTTTGCTCACTGCATCTGAGCCTTTTTTACCTTCAGATGTGTATAAACTACAGGTTACATCAACTTGTTTTTAAAATCAGTTATCATATTGGTGTTGGCTATGAGAACTGATGTTATGGATAGCAGCTGAAAAAAAAAAATCTTTATCATGCATCCTTAAAAAAGTAAAGTTAACTTTATAATCCAGATTTTAAGACCTGTCAAAAATATATTCAAGACATTCTAAGGCTTGAAATTCAGATTTTTCAGACATTTTAAGGACCCCTGGAAACACTGCATGTTGTGCAATAAAAATATTATTAATGCATATATGGCAACTTGAAACATTGTGTGATACATAAATGCAATAAGAAAATGGCCCTAACATGTCTTAATTGATAGACTTAACATAATCGGCACAAATGCAACACTCGCCAAATAAATATATTATTTAGACTCTTAACAAAAAGAAAAAAATTAATTTGGGAGGATAATTGAAGAGAATCGTCCATGTGACCTCGATAAAAACTGTAAACACTGTAACTGTGAGGCATTATATAGTAGATATGAAACAATTACTGTTTTTACAATAAAATTCCAGATGATTCATACCATGTCAAATTTTAATTATGTGTAAATACTGTCCAGCATCAACTAGAGTTAACAACAGTCTCCCAAATGCAGCAGCAACATCAACGTTTGTTTTGCATCAGTGAAAACACTGACATCACAAAAGGACATGATGCCATTGCAAATCACTGAGAGATTTTCAAAATAAAACCAGGTGAAAATGATTTCAGAATGTCTATTGGCACTTTCTGAACATTTCTGCACAAGTTTTAACAATACTGATTAATGTCTGTGATCATTTTGGCCACTATAATAATGATATGAAATTTTCACACACATAAATACAACACTTGCTAACAGCAGTTCTTAGTTAGTGTCTTTATAAAGAAAAAAAGTGGGAATAATTCAAGAGAAAAGCACTAACTGTATGCACTGTAATTAAAAAAAGTTGTATACTGTATACACTATAATATACACACACCACACACACACACACACACACACACACACACACACAACCGAGCACAGACAAAATTGTTGCCAGTTAAATATTAAAGACTTTACATTGTCTTACGAAGATTTGAAGTTGCTGTTTTGCATCAGTCGAAAACGACAGCAAAGTCTTGGAATATCCACAATGTTACTGAGGTAAATACTGATTAAAATTTGAGAGATGTCATTTAAATGTGACTCAACGGAGCTGATGTGAAGGGGAGAGGACTCTGACAGATTGGTTTGTGTTTGTTTACAGGTCTGAAATTATGCACAGTGGGAGTACACAGCACCCTCAGCTCTGGGCTTGTGGGAGCAGTGTAACATTCAATGAAATTCAATTACCCCACGTTACCAGGCAACGCACGTAAATTTACACACGTGACTACTGCCCTCCTAATGATTCAAAACAAGGCAACATTTCAGTATGATTTTAAAACTGCAGCATAGTAAAGTACAGTGTCGATCGGTGCATAAATGTAGGTTACACCGCGTCTTTTCCTTGAATGACTGAATATCTTGTTTACCTTTCGGGTCCAGCTCCACGTGGATGATGTTTCCCATAACAGACGTGTCGTGCAGCGACTGCACAGCCACCTTGGCGGCTTTCACGGTCTCAAAAACAACTTTGGCAATTCCCAAGTGCTTTTTGTTCTTCGGATTGTACAAGATCTCCACCTCCTCGATTTCTCCGAATTTTTTGCACATGTCGGTAAGAAATCCTTCCCTGATGTTGTCGTTCAGCCGGGCGAATGTCACCTCCTTTGGAGGCACGGGGCCGATGTAACACTCATCGATCTGGGGAGAAGAAGAAGACGAATGAGAAGAGTTAATGTTAGGAGTGCCTTCGGGTTAATGTTGCACCATGTGGGGTCATTTCTCACAGTTAAGATAAGAACAACAGAGCCGCGAGTAGTAGCGATGAACATGCAAATCTAGTCAGACAATCTGCACGTATTGGATTTAGATGATTTTGGGTTTTACATCCACCCGACCATGGATATAAAACTTTACTCTCCGACGATCATCCCAAAGATGAATGAAGGGGGGTGTGTCTGCAACTTTTGACAGCCCCCCTTTTCCACAATGAAAAGCGGGCATCGTCCTTTCCTGTCAGGGTATATACCTTAAATTTGGGCACCGGTAGGTCTGTCTCCTTGTACTTCGTCCAGAGACGACCGATCCTCGGGTCTCGGACGATGTCCACTGGTGGTATCCCTGGGTTCTGTTGGACAGGAGAGGAGAGATGAGGAGACACGTTAGTGTTATCCTCTCATTCACAACTTCACACGTTGGGAACTTGTTGCAAAGTAGTTGTAGCAGCGTTTGATCAAAATGAAGACCTCCTACTAGCCGTTCAAGATGCTGGAACGTGCCCGTGGCCGGCCACACGGCGACACGGCCACATTGTAACCTATCATGGAGGTCGGCTGCTCGGTTACTATTGTAGCCGCTGGTCGGTGCACTTACGGGCATGCTGAAAGTCTGTCCATCGTAGCGATACAGTTTGTGGGATCCCTTCTTGAGCGCCGGGTCGATGATCAACTTGTAACTTCTCCAGTGGTGACTCCGCTTCTCCGCCGAGCCGCAGACGGGATGACTGTCCATGCCGTTCGCCAAACCTGAAACGACAGGCGGGCAGCGACAAGAAGAGAGGAGAGCTACCGTGAGGCAACGCTGAACACGGTCCCGTTAAGCTACCAGCCCCCAACACTTTCTAACAGCCAAACGGCACAGATGCATGACTTTGGTGGTTAGGGGGTAACCCGAGCAAATACGAGCGAAAACGGGATCTGGCGTTATATCCCAGTTACGGAAAACAGGCATTAGGAGCTGGCTGGAGAAAGAGGAAAAAAAAAAAAAAAAAGAACAAGCTTACTTGAACTCTGCTTTCTGCCATGGTCTTCGTTCAATCTGTTTCTCTCGCCTGGTTTGGACATGGTTCGTCCGATCGAGTGATTTTTCTTGAATTGATGAAAAGACGAAATCGCTTTCCTTTCGCCGCTTACATTACATGATTTAGCTTGAAGAATACTGCCTCCTTTTCGGCGAGAGCCAACACATATTGTGTGCCTCTGGTCTGTAGCTTCTGTCTCTCCCACAATACACCGCTAGGCTTGCCCACCTCCGATGCTAGTCGCAGTTTCGTTACGGGGTTTATTTCTGTTTCTACTGGCCATTTAACGACGCTACCGCCTCGTATAAATGATTACGTTTTAAATGACTCGTAAAGTAACGCTCGTGCAAATACGTGTGATTTTTTTTTAGCTTTGTGTCGCTAAACCTCTAAATCATTTTTTGTGTGGAATCTGCCGGCTGCATTTACCCAAATGGCAAACACAAGATAGACACAAGGGGCAAATATCTTCTCAACTGCCACTGAAGGCTAATAAAAAATGATGTGGCCGCAGGTGTTTGTGTACACAAATGCAAATATTTAAAAACGAAAACAAACAAACGGGGACTCCGTGCTGTGGAGCTAACTACTAATGTGAACAGAGGAATGGGATTTTAATACGAAATTCGGCTAAGAAGCTCACGTTAAGCTAATTTAACGTCCAGATAACGTGTGTAACCGTTGGAACGCGGCCGTTAGTGAGGTCTCTTTCTATCCAGACCAAAAAAACTAGTGCCAAACCGTTGTGTAGTTCCTCGCTTTTACAAGTACTTAACAACTGTAGAATCTTTTGTGTATTTTTTTAAACCCGTGTGTATTTCTCATGTTTAATTATTTTATTTTTTTCTCCCGGCGAATTGTATATTGTCAAACAAACTGGATTTTGTTTGACATTGCCTGGTGTTTTGCAGTGCTCGGGCAATTGGCTGGTTAACAGCGGCAGCTCGGCGGGCCAATCAGAGCGCAGCAGCAGAGGAGCTGTCTGCTATTAGAAGCACGGCTCAGGAGTCCTTCAACAGAGAGCAGAGAGAGGGGGCCGAGCGCTCTCGGCAGCCATTTTCCTAAAAACAGGACTCAATGGCCTATATGGGTTTCCTTTGTTCCAAAAGGGATCTTACACTTGATTTCCTCATCTCTCACGGACTATGATAAAACTATGATTCCTCCTTTTAAAGGATTGAGAAGAAGGAAGAGAATGTACTGGATGTAATACCCTGTGACATTTTGAGCCTTTTTTCCTCTGCCTGGAATCCATCTTTGTCTTAACTAGGTCATGGCACACCCATATAAAAGTAATTTATATTTCTTAAGTGAAAAGAAACAAAATGTTGTGAATAAACAGCTGTATGGTTTTGGAGATGTTGAATTAGAAAGAAAAAACACAGTTGAAGTGACAATGTGTGATGGCTGATGGTTGGCATTGCACTTAGGCTATGGCCTTGTAGGATATGAGTAGCAATGAGTAAGTTCACCTCTTTTATAATAATTTAACAGTTTTGATAATTTAGTAATGTAAATGTGAGGCATGCAGTTAATGTTATTAAAAGTATTTTCTGTCACTTTATCTACTGATCATGAATTTTATCACAGAATTTTTTGACATGTGTAATAGCCAACTTTGTTCAATATGTTCACTGGCATGCTCATATATAAATATACAATCCAGGTTATATACCACTTCTCCTGACAGCAGGCCGTGGATAACAAATGGCCTTTTGCAAATTAGTTTATTGTGCTGCCTGCTATTTTGACTGTTGATTGAATCCCTTTTGCTTTGATTAATGACTTTAAACACTTTCCTCTCACAACAGCAATGCTTAACACCCTGGTGGCTTGTGTTGTACCCTACCCACAGCTGTGGAGACAACTTCAAGCACGGCTAGGTTTGTGCTGCCCATTTGCCATTTAAGAACCAAATGCGTCCAAAGTGTAAACGTCGGCTTGACCTTGCTTCAAGGGCACATTTAAATGTGTGAGGAAGCTCAGTCAGGTAGTCTTTTTTTACAGTTTCTACAACGGCTAAAAAATGATCATGTCAAACTTAAGAGGAAACAGATGGAGGGAAAACTTTTATGGTGAAAATATTTACCTCAGCAGCACTTTGGTGAAATGCAGTTAACAGGCCTAAACGCAGGGGCAGGAGGAATGTTTTCAGCTCCATCTTCGGATCCTCTAATAATGGCTTTAATAAGGGGTGAGGGAGCGTCTCCTGAAAAGGAAGGAATCCATTAGCACGACAGATAGAGCTCTTTTGAAAACTTTTTGATCAGTGGTAGTCATTGCCTCTCAGCCAGCGAATATGCATCTTCAAGCATCATCTGTGTGGGCAATATGCAAACCATCTCCTCTCTCTCCTTGAAGACAGGATTGCAGTCAAGTATGACCCTCGACATTTTCTAACTGAGCTGCATCATATAAAACCACAAGGAGATGTTGTTTTGAAAGGTAATGGATTTTGAGCTATTTCACGTCATTTTGCCAGTTTATATGTCGACATGTAAGTATTATATAATAGAGGACAGACAACATAAACATTAATTAATTGTGGTTAAAACGTTAAAACTATGTTGACTTATGTAAAAAAAAAAAAAAATGTAGCTGTAACTCATATTTCTTTGATTGATATTGCAAACTTACAGCATTCAAAAACATGTAATCCAAGTCTTAAACGAGTTTATGGGGAAGAAATCTTGTATAATTCACTGCTTCCCTTTGTCCAAAATAAAAGACCTTTTGCTAAAATGTAGGCTACACTGGTTTCTCTGCTGCTTCTCTTGTCTCAAAATGGCTTCTTTACAGACAAAGGAGAGCACTGTGCTGTGAAATGTTGCTGCGCCATAACTGGGTGAGGCTCGTTCACTCGGGGGAGAGTGAAGCTTTTTTTTTTACGAGGACGGTTACACGGTGATTCAACAGGAAGTCTTTGCAAAAAAAAAGCGACACGGGGGGTGATTTTACTCGAACGGGGTGTACGTTTAAGTAAGTAAGAAGAAAAATAGTCAGTGCGTGAAAGGAAGGAAACGTTAGTTAATAAGGTGGCGTATTCAGACTGTCGGTTGCTGGGCTGACTCGCCTTGGCAACGGCGGTAATCCGAGAGCTCTGGACGGTTGCCATGAGAGCTTCAGCACGTTGCTGCACCCCCACACTGCCATATAAGGTCATCATGGAATTCTCTGCACTCGCCCTGTTGTTTTGTAACTGGGTGAAAGAACGCTGGGGCTGCCTCGGGCGTCCGCGCATGCTCTCTGGCTCGACACAGAGACCGGCGGATAACCAGTATCGAGTGTTTTTGAGAGCTGCAGTTGAGATGATATAAGTTAATAAAATGCGAATCTATCTTTTATTATTCGGTGAAGTTGTAGAAAATAGTAGAGGGGGGAGTCTCTGCTTGCGTACGTCAAAGGAGTCTCTAGGCGTGCCACAGTTGGCACTTTCTTTTTTAGTGTGTGTGGACGTTTGTGTAGTGTGTAGTCGGTGTGTCAGAGGGCCTGTTTTTCTTGTTCCACTGCTAGATCCGGCTGCAGACTGCGCACTATCCTCCATTTGCAGGTCACGATGCTGTTAACACCTAACCCTCCCTGTTTTCTAGACCCCCCCACCCCCAGTGCAAAGGAGGAGAGAAAATTGTGAAGAAGGGTTCATGTGTGTAACAAAGGTGAACATTTTTCGTTCAAATCCGCCACTGAGGTTATTTATAGGCCTTTGTTTAAAAAAAAAAAAAAAAAAAAAGAAAAAAAAAAACCCGGTGGGTTGCGCCATTCAGCTTTGCGCGCCGCTGACAGACTGGAATATTCCACACAGAGGATTGGCCTCTCTTCTGCTGGACAGCTGTCTCTCTGCTCGACGAAAACTATTTTTTTTTTATGACAATTGTTCTTTGTTTAATTAATTGATGAAAATGGGCTGTACACGTATGGATATTTTGTACACCTACAGGACAATTTAAGATCCTTTATAGGCTACGTTATTCACATGTTTCACCTTGTAAGTCAGACAAGCACTCTTTTTTTATTATTATTATGATTATGATTATGATTATTATTATACAGGCATTTTTCATATCTTGTGCTACCCCTTACTGTGTTGTACAAGCATATGGGGCACTTGAGAACGGTGTATGGCTATTTCTGTGGACTCTGAACAACCAGGCAGGCAAACTGCTAAATGTCCTTTCTGTCTTTCTCTGCATGTTCAGCCTTTTATTCTGACGGATTGCTCAGTGAATCATTGTGAATCAAATCAGGTACCTATCCTCGGCGCTCGTGTTTTTGGGTACACTGCTATTCAAGGATTTTGCATGCAGATTGGTGGTACTGTACTCATTTTATTGAAAACATTGGATTTTCTTCTTTATAGTTCTTAAATATTACTTGTATTATTAGTGTAACATTCCACAGAATGATTTGTGATTCAGTCTCATTTACTTGGCAATATTATCACCTGTTTGTGTTTCTGAGATGTTTGAATAAATAGATTATACACTATTTTTTTTTGTTTTATTGTTGTGGAAACTGAAGCAGGTTGATGTATTTTTTGGTGCATTGCAATTTTTAACTTTTTCAGGGCCATATTTAAAACTACTTTTTAGCCTGTCTTGACATATTAGACACATTCAACATTAAAATACATAATGAACATATTTCATGCTGTGGAGTGAGCAATTTGCAGATTCTTTTTTATCTGAAATTCCCTTTTGGTTATTGCAGGAATTGTATGTGTATTCAGGCAAAAACTGTTTTCTTAAAATAGGCAAAGTAAAGGGAAGTGTCAGCTCATCCTCTTAAAGGGACAGCTTGCTCAAATTTTCAGCACTCCTATCTATCATCTAACTGCATATTTTCCCACCAGTGACCAGTGAAATTTAACCTTTGAATATAACTTTGTAGTCTGCCTCAGACTGAGTTATCATAGACAACATATTCCAAACTAGACACTGAATGAATTTGAGTCATCTCCAATACAACATTGTTGTGTATTCTGACTCACTCTCTATTATCCTGGTGCCCACATTTCAGATTCAGACTATCAGATTTCTGTAATTCCTAGTAATCATCGACATGGCTGAAATTATTCCCAAACCTGATATTAAAATCTAATTTTATTGAATGTACTGCAATATCCATTAACATTCCCAGACATCCTGGTTATTTGATATCTAGTAGTGACTTAAAAGCAACTGGACTGAATTTATAAGACTACAGTGCATGTCCATTTTCTGTTGATCATTTCTAGATACATCTGGCTCACTATCTTTGATCTAAACACTGAGAAGCTTTTTTTTCTTCTGCCTTAAAGAAGCCCGTCTGCCTCACAGACTCTCATTTAAAAACAGCAAATACATGTTTTCACCTTATAGTAAGTTTAACATACTGAACCTCTGAATGTTACCTCTCAAATCAGTCACTGTATTTTCCTCATTTAATTATTTCGTTCCTGGATAGGACATCTTTACAATGCACCCTGGGACGAGAGAGAATAGTTTGTCCTGACGCCCAATCTGTGATGTCACTGCCGTGTTCAGCCATACAGACTGAACAAAGACATATGAGTGACATCTGGCTTGTGAAAATAAATGGGAATTCAAAATGCTCACTTTAAAAGGGAAAATGCAGGAATAAACAACAGACCACCATATCTACCAAGAATGCATGTGTGTGTTGCATGGCTGCTGAAAGGCCAATGCTCTTTTGAATTTTATACAATCATAGATCAAGATTAGCTAAAATTCCTGTAGCTCATAAATATTGGTTACTCATGAAGTGAAGTGAATATTTCTGGGTTATTATCATGAGCATGGTATCCCACATATATTAGACTTACATTTAATGAATTCCATTAAAGGGGCAGTTCACCCCAGCATCAGAAAATCATATTTTTCCTCTCACCTGAGGTTCTATTTATTCATCTAGACTGTTTTGGCGTGAATTGCCAAGTTTTGTAGATATTATCGGCCATAGAGATGTCGGCCTTCTTTTGACTGTAATGTATGTAGATGCACTCGGCCTGGGGTGCTCAAAGCGCAAAAAATAAAATGAAAGAAAACTGAAAACTCAACAGAAATGTCTCTTATCACAAATCATGACCCAGTTACTCGAGGAAGCGTGCATCTACTCATGGATGAGAGGCTCGTAATCATGACAGCACAGGGGATGTAAACATTAACGGCGGCGTCCTCGTCTGAGATTTAACCTCTTGTCTGTGAGTAAATGCACACGTCCTTGTGCATGGTGATTTGGTCAGCAGGTTTAATCATGGAGGGGTCAGAGACATGAGACCCCCTGAAAGCCTCAAAAGCAAAAATGTTGTCCTCTTTATTCATTCATATTGCAAAACATTTATGTACAAATATGAAATACGTAAAAATATTGTGGTTTTTGTGTCTTACATTGCCATTGAGCTGAATGTTTCTGGAAAGGCCTCCTTCTATTATTTGCCATTCAAATGTTGTGTATAGAAACCTAACGTTACCCAAGGCCATTCAGCTTGAAAAACAGTGGATTTTTTTTTCCTGCTTCGACATCATGGTTATACTCTGTTGAAATACAGACTCAAATTTGTATATTGAATTTGAGTCTCAGAGAGATACTATGTTGGGGGGACACCGTGATTGCGACAGGGTATTTTGCACAATGGGTGTAGTCCAGTAGAAAAATAACTCCTACACATACAACTTTCAAATGTATTTTTTGGTCTGCCACTTTGCACTGTAAAAACTCTTACAGGAATTTACTGGAATCATCTAATCTTTTCTCATTAACTTTACATAAACATGCAAGTTTTATTTATTTGAGTTAATTAAATTTAGAATTTATAATATTTCCTTTCAGAGCACTTCAGAACTTATGTTTATAAACTTATAAGTTTATTAAAAAAAACAATGTACTGTGCAGGGTTCAATCATCTCATTCAATTAAGTTTTTAACAAAGTTAAAACAAATAGTTTATTTTTACTGTTTGAGCACCACAAGCTGAATGGCATTTAGTTCCTTTATATTCAAGAGAAGGCAGACATCTCTACAGCCAATATTTCCAAAACTTGGCAGCTCACACTAAAACAGTCTACAGGCCAGAGGAAAAATATTCACTTTTGACTGTGGGATGAACTGTCCCTTTAAAGGAATATTCCATATTGATTCCGACACCTACGTCTGATAACAAAAAGGGTGGGCATCCCAAAATAAAATGCATACAGACATACTGTATTTGAAGAATCTGCATGAGAGAAGTGAAGTTATCATTTTTAAAGTTTTATTTAAGAAGAAAAGGGGCTGGCCTTTACCCATGTAATTTCCAAGGAAAGGAGGTTCATGAAAGTAAGAAGAAAAAGAGAAAACAACTAATGGAGGTACGTGGTCAGATACACATCGAGCCCATTCACAGTCATCAGGGCATCTCCAGGCCTTGCATTCATGACTTCACTGATAAGAATCCAGGAATCTGACTGTAGATAACTGCACTTCATGGGGTGAACATTTTTATCTCACATGCACAGAGCTGTGGATGGAGGCAGTGCTTCAGATTGAGAGTACCCACCCAGAATGCATGCAATAGAGGAAGTAGGTAGTCCACAACATGTGAAACTCAGCTGCGGCACTCTTAACACCCAGAGATGCTTTCAGTGAGCCGGCTGATAATAGGACAGGAGAGAAGTGTGTGGGGGGGTCACTTGGAAAGAGCTTCAGTGTGACAGGAACAGGAAGTGGTGAGCAGAGAATGATACCTGGTAAAACATGAGGCTGATCTGTTCCTCTCTAGTCTCGACACCGCCTGTAAATCATCTCAGCCTTTCCAAATATAGATTCACCAGGGTGTTTTGCCATGTATTCAACTTAAAACTGGAGGGAGCATTTGCAGCACCTGTTTGATTGTTTTGGAGGCGAGATGACACAAAACGGTCCTGGGACTGCTGGTAATGGTACCAAAAAGATAGGAGAGGAGCTTAAAATTGTGATAGTGGGAGATGGAGGCTGTGGGAAGACATCACTTCTGATGGTTTATGCCAAAGGTGATTTTCCAGAGGTAAGAGGAGCTTCTATGTCATGTTTCTTAATTCAAAGTTAGTCAAATAATTGTGACCCGCCTGTTCTACTTTTTTAGGGTTCATTAATACAACTGTCATAACTTCTAAAATGGCAGACATATGAACAAATACATAAATATTAAGTATATGAAACGGACATCTGTCTCCTGTGTGTCAAAAACAGAAATATGCACCATCAGTGTTTGAAAAATATGTCACCACTATCTCCCTGGGAGGAAAGGAGATAAAGCTCGTCCTGTATGACACAGCTGGTAAGACTCTTTATACAAAATCACCCATGATATTTTTTAATTAACAGCACAATACATTTCACATTATGTGGAAGGCCTTTGGGTCTTTTTAAAAAAAAAAATCTTTTAAGATATGTGAAGTTTAGATATCTTTGCCATTGTGTATTCAGTCGTTATCTGGTTGTTCTGACACTGACAGACAGAGGAAGTGGTAAAGGTCGATGATGACGTCAGAGCATCATCAACATCATGTTTAGACCTGTTTGAATGTTAGTAATTAACAACAAGCTGATATGAGTCAAGTTCTGAGTCAAATTTAAAGAGAAGGTATAGTCTAACTGCCTTATTCCTCCTGATTTAATGTGCTGAATATAAGATTTAATTTGCTTTGCATGTTCACTACGACTGTATTTTTATTTTAGACATCGACCAACATATAAGTCGACTAATATTTTAGGATATTTTTCAGTAGTGTATAATATACCACTCCAATGCTAGAGCTGGGTGTTTGTGTTTGGAAAGAGTCATGTACTGAAAGTTAACACTGATCAATGTCTTTGATCCAGTATTAGTAGATTTTAATTAATATTTTAATTGACATTTGCTGTATATTATTTAGATAAAGTTTGCACTAGGGCATGATTGATACTGGATTTTGGGGGTTGATGCCACTAACAATATTAGGGAGTGAAGTAAAAAGTATAAGTATATGTCAGCATATAGCATATGTGCAGAGTTTGCATTTCTCCCCGTGTCTGCGTGGGTTCTCTCCGGGTTCTCCCACAGTCCAAAGACATGCAGGTTAATTTGATTAATTGGTGACTCTAAATTGCCCATAGGTGTGAATGTGAGTGTGAATGGTTGTCTGCCTCAATGTGTGCGACTTGCCCAGGGTGTACCCCGCCTCTCAACCCCATGTCAGCTGGGACAGGCTCCAGCCCCCCTGCACCCCTTCAGAGATAAACGGTTATGGACAATGAATGAAGAAAACATAAATATATAGTTTTAGAGTTTTAGCTAAGGTGTTACACTCTTTGCCTACATCCACAAGTAGAGTCCGGCTGATACTGAAGTTTTGGGGCGGATGCTGATGCCGATATTAGGGAGCGAAAAGGTCTGGTAGATAAATTGGCCAATATTCTTTATTTATGTATATATAATCCAAAATGATGTCAGGGCACTCAAACAGTAAACTTTCACCGGTATTTTTAATAATTAAAAATAACTATAAATAAAAAACAACTTGAATTAAGAAAAAGGATCAAATGACCATGAAATGTTGCCACTACAACTAAATTCAATTCATAAATAAACTAAAAGAATCTGCATTATATTCTATAAACAAACAAACAAACAAACAAACAAACAAACAACAAAATAACTTTTCATGCCGGCACACATCGGACAACATATATAGCACCGATATAGACTGGTATGATAGGCCGATATGTCTGGCTCTAGTTTGTACACAGTTATTTTGAATCATATTTTAATTTTACAATTTTTGAAGATGAATGTGTTTGTATATATGGCACAGAAGGGACTCAAAACCTCTCTCATTTTGTATTAATGGTGCCTAAATTTAGGTGTTGATTTGGCACCAGCATGGATTTAAACACCCAGCTTGACTGAAAGCTGCTGTATTTCTGTGTGTCATAAAATATGAAGTTCCCATGTGAACTGAACACTTTTTAAAGTAATTTCCAAGAAAACTACAGACAGACTGTGCTGGCAGCTTATCTTCTGTAGAATTGCAGCAGGGCGCCTTACATCAGCGGAAAAGGAAGCTGAAACCAGGATGTGGCTTTATACATCTACCCTAACTTTGTCACACATACATCATATCTTTATGTTCAGGCTTGTTGCATCCAAAGCAGACTAGACTCTGTTAAGTCCTGAAGTGATGAAGTTTTTTTTTTTTTTTTTTTTTTTTTACAGTGGTGCACACACTCTAACTTTTATCAGTTAACACGTTCTGTATGCCTTTGTTCTTTCAGGACAGGAAGATTATGACAGACTACGGCCGCTCGCATACCAAGAAGCCAGTCTGATTTTAGTCTGCTTTGACGTGACCAACCCCACCAGCTTTGAGAATGTCTTGATAAAGGTAACAGCTTATATGCTGCATTTATAATGTGCCAAAACACACACACACACAGGTACAATCAAACAAGAATGTCACCAAACTGGAGTCCAGATTCAGTTAGTCAATGATTGTTAGACTCTTGGTATGTTGGTGTTGGCTGCATTCTTTTAGCTATGATTAACTCATGCAACTGAGCCTGCATGTGGACATTGACCTTCATGCATGCAGGTAGGACTTAAAGGGATAGTTTGGCTTTTTTAAAGGGGGACTGTATGATATACTTATGCATAGTCAGTGTATTACCTACACTAGCTGGTGGTCAGCAGTGAGCGGAGTGGACAGGATCAGCAACAAAAGGTATTTTACCCACTTTAAAAAGATCCACCTAAAGAAATCAATATCAGTTTAAGTGTACACTATGTTTAGAATATTTTGCCTCTTTACCTTGCTGTCAGATAGCCTTTTCTGAGTGGAAACCATTGTTGAAAGAGCCAAATATCACTGTCTTCAAAGCCACCAGACTATATTGCCAAAATCAGTAATTTTACCTCGCAGAAAACAAAGTTGCTGATCTACTGCTGCCTCAGTCGGTAGCTTTGTTTGTGTTATTGTGTCACTTTCATGAATCTGAACTAACCATTTAAAATACCAAAGTACACAATGACAGAAACAAACAAACTGATCGAGGCAGCGATTGACCAGCAACCCCTCTGTTCTACTAGGTAAAATTACTGATTTTGCCTATGGAGTTTGGTTAGTTTTGAGAGAATGCTATTTGGCTTATATAATGGCAATTTCCTGTAGTAATAGTCTATCTAAGAGCATGGTAAACAGGAAAAATATTGTAAATATACCATACACTTAAACTGATATTGAACTATCCCTTTAATATTGTGCTGGGGCAGCCTCTGTGCCGTTGATGAATAGTTAAAGAGTAATCCCAAAGCACAGTACAAGTCTGATGTTAAAAAAACAAACTCAGATCCTTCAATGTCTTAAATTTAATTTACCCAGTGGTTCCCTGAGGTGAAGCACTTCTGTCAGGACATTCCGGTCATCCTGATCGGCTGCAAGACTGACCTCAGGAAGGACAAAGAGTGTACGAGGAAACTAAAGGCCATGGATCAGGCTCCAATCACCTACATACAGGTAAGGCAAGAAGAAGTGTGCAGACATCTACAAAAATAGGCTTATGCAAGAGGAAGCACCCTAACCAGAACCTGCAACCACATGTAACTGTACCACAGTTTCAATGCAACAACAAATCTCTTCCAAATGCATATTGTTTTTTTACTTATCACCTGTATATCACAGTCACACAGTCTGATTTTTGATGTTGGGTTGGTTTTTGGTTGTAGGGTGATGAGACCCGGCAGCAGATGCGTGCAGAGCTCTACCTCGAGTGTTCGGCAAAGTACCAGGAGAACGTGGAAGACGTTTTCAGAGAGGCCACCAAAAGAGCCTTGGCCTTCAATAAAAAGCAGAGGAACTTTAAGAGAAAGAAGAAATGTGTTGTTTTGTGAAGTCAAAAGGACAAGAGGCATGAGGACTTAACTCTCCTGGTGATGGCTTTATTCAAAAAACAAACAAACAAACAAAAATAAAACAGAACCGCTTACTCACATTGAGAGTGGTTGGACACTCAGAGACCAAAGATGCTCAGTGTCCTGTAGTGGCTCTCAACTTTTGCAAGTTGCATACCCCCAAAATAACCACGATCCCACATGGCCTGCTCATGATTGTTCAGGTATCACTGTAAAACATAAAAGCTACCAAACACACACAGGAAGACCATCGTTCGGACTCTCACAAACACACTCGATTATATATATTTTATGGCACGTGACTGTTTATTACTAGTACGGTTGTAATGTAAAAACATTCCCCAGTCTACAATACGGCCCTCATTTCCCATCATGCATACTCTGCTGGACTGAGTAGTTTGGTAAGTTTACTATTGTATGTTAAAATATGTTAATGTTACTTTTTGTTTGTGTTTGTCTGTTGTGAACATGCTGGTTTCTTCCTCTGTCCCGCCCCTTTTTGTTCTGTGCTCCAGTAACAGTTGAGTTGCTGAATTTAGATATGCTCTGTGCTAGACTCGCTTTGTTGAAAAGAAAACCATATTTTAAAGATGGTTAAATATGTTGCTGTGGGACCTGTAAAAGTCATATATAGTCACATCATATGTTAGCTAGTGTCAGCAAAGCGCTATCTTACTGGCTAGCTAGTGTTTGATGTGGATTAGCTAGCTAGTTAGCCAGTGTTTTGCTAACATTAGCTATCAGGTGTAACTAGCTACCAAAGAATTAATGTATTTTGTCAAGCTAGCTGGCTAGCTAACAACCGATGTAGATTATCTAGCTAGTGTTCTCTTATTTATATAGCATTTTGCTAACATTGGCTAGCTTAATACATGACTTTATACACATGTCGCTTTTACAGGTCACCCAGAAAAATCTTTCAACCATTTTCAAAACATGGTTTTCTTTTCGACACAGACGAGACTGGAGGGTCAGTTGTCATTTTTGAGCTGGTGAATAGTTTTAACCGTTGTTGGTGGATGTTACATATTTTGTGTGCTTGTCCCTCATCTTGAATGTCTTTAAGGGGCTGACGTTGCTGAGAGCTGCTGCCTGGCTCTCGTTCTGTTCTGTCTGCCACAACATGTTATTAGGATGGATAATTCTTAATTTTTTAATTTTTATATAATATACATTGATTGTTTTTTGCTACAATTCTACCAATACTACAAATGTATTAAACTCTCACAACTATGGTTTCCACAGTTATGTGACACAGACCAGCTAAATAAAAAAAACTTCATGGTGGGAAGTGATGCAGCCACCCATGTTTTGTATTTATGTAGCATTATTTTAAAATATTTTTTTTTTTTGTTTTTTTTTTAGAGAGAATTGAATGTATTCTTGAATGTATTCGTCCCATTTTATTTTATTCCCCACAACCATCTTGTGACCCTGTTAGGGTTCCTGACCCCCATGTTGAGAACCACTGTCCTGGACAGGTGTGTAAACAGCTGTATGGTTCAGAGAGCACTTATCAGTCCCTACAAGTTTGGGTCCAACTGAACCATCCTTTACAGTCACAAGAGCATGGCTAATGACACAACAGGACAGACAATTTTGCCACAAGCTGCAGCAGTGTGAAGATTTGAATTAGTTTGTAACTTGAAATGGCTGTCTATGTGTTTTCTCTTTTGTATGAGAAATGTTTAGTATTTTTATTTTTTCTGTTCCATTTCTAAACCAGTATTTTATTAAAAGTTTTATTATTTTATATACTGCAGGAATCTTAACAGTTGTATTGTCAACTTGGAAGTTTTGTAATCTCAATTCAAATTGATCAGACATCTGGTTTAAAACTGCTAGTAGACAACAAATTGTCAGACGAGATAGTTGTTGAAATGCAATAATATATCATGGTACTGTAGCTTTAATGGTCTTAAGGGAAAAAACTTGATGAACCAACAGGATGAGTCCATTTCCCGCAAGACAGAACACTGAACTAGAATTTGTTTTGGAGCTGTTGCAACTTGAAGCAGAGCTCTTATCTTTGCCAACAGCGCCCACTAGTGTTGGAAAAACAGAACACGTGCAATGGCTGAACAATTGCCACAAAGTAAATTGAAGGAACAGCACTGAAATAAATACTTGTCTCAAAAACACAGGAAAAGCAACAG
Source organism: Lutjanus argentimaculatus (assembly GCA_034769285.1). NCBI lineage: Eukaryota > Metazoa > Chordata > Actinopteri > Lutjaniformes > Lutjanidae > Lutjanus > Lutjanus argentimaculatus. The sequence goes on along the minus strand of JAWZSL010000021.1, from coordinate 193,185 downwards.
TTTTTACTTAGGTGTTTCATTATTAATATATTTTTTTTTTACAACAATGTACACAGATTGAGAAATTGTCAACTGTCTCTTGTTTCTGATCAAACTCAGGCACCAGTTACAGTCTTGAAATGAACGATGACAACATTGTTTTAACATCAGCTACATCATAAAAATGAGGAAATCAAGTTGTTTTGTGCATTCTGGCAGCTCTCGCGTCAAATGTAACATTTTGGTCTGTAACTTCAACTTTCCCTCAATAAAAAAGTGATGCACACAAACACCGATTCTCTTCAGCATGATTGCTTTGTGGGAAATGACATATGTAACGCTACTTTCTTTGTCATTTTTCAAAATAAAAGGAAACTTTTTTTTGCTGGGTGACAGGCTGGAGGGAGAATAAGGCATTAGAGACCTGGCACAACTTCAGCTGATTGTTTGAACCCATCTGAACTTCAGCTGAACAAACAAAAACACTTTCAAACAAACATGAAGCACGAACCCAACCGCACTACAGTGAACTAGAGCAAAAGCTCCAGATTTGGGCATAAATTAATTCATACAAATATTTTATTAGGTACGTTGATTGGAATTAGAAAAACAATATTCCAGCACATTTTCAATCCTCAGTCTGCATCTCAGTCTTACAGTACCAGCTATAATAGCAGCATTTCTCATGATACACTTCTGAAACATCACATAACAAGATGGTAACTAACAATTTTGTGTGTGTTTGTGTTGATAAATCCAAACTCTGTGCCTTTACTTCAAGTGTTAAACTGAATTTGAGGTTTAATAAGTTTTTAGCAAGATTTAGACCATTGGTAAAACATAATAACCCTACGTATGTATCACAATTTGTTAGCATTATTGCATGTTAATGAGAACATACAAGTGTTACAGATAGAGAAGAGTTCACATTAGAGCTGCAATGATTAGTCCAGTGGTTGTGGGGTGGGCCCCCCTGGTGGGGCGTAGAGCCACTACAGGTGGGGTGTGGATACAGGGAAATAAAATGGGGTGAAACTACGCTGAATCAGAGTATGATTTTTGTAGTTTGCTGATGCTATCGTGCCTATTTTTATTTCACTAAAATTCAGCTTGGATCCTTTACTAGTAGCTTCCCCCATCATTCTTAATGATTGACTAAGAATTGTGTTGCATGAACTTTTTTCAGGTTATGACTTGGGGCAATTAATCAATTAATCGTTTCAGTAATTTTTCAAGCCAAAATGTCAAACATTTGCTGGTTCCAGCTTCTTAAATGTGAGGATTTGCTGCGTCTCTGTCATTCATGACAGTAAATGAAGAGTCTTTGGGTTTTGGACTGTTGGTTGGACAAAAGAAGCAATTTGAAGATGTCACTTTGGGCTCTGGGAAATTGTGATGAGCATTTTTCACAATTTTTTTATTCTGTACACTAAATGATTAATTGACTAATCGTGAAAATAATCTGCACATTAATCAATAAAGAAAATAATTGTAAGTAGCAGCCTTGGTTCACATGAAAACCTCCTTTAACCCTCAGTGGGAACAACCGTTTGTATAGAGACAGTACGAGATTTTATGACTCATGTGACTTCGTCAGCTAACCAAATTTAGGTGTTAGATCATATAAAAACAGCTATGGCTTTTGTAACTGCTGCCTGAAGGGAGAAACAGTGGTGCGTTCCCTAGTAGCTCTGACTCTTTCAAGGACCTTGAAAATAAACAACAAAAACAGAGCCGTCACTGACCGCAAACAGACAAAATACATTTTCTTTTGAAAATTGAAGGTAATATTGGTACGGGAGAGTATTGGGGCCAGGCATAAGGAAGTAAATGAGAAAGATTTTTTTTTTTTTTTTTTTTTTAAATCTTGCATTTCGAGAATAAAGTCAAACTTTCTGTATTATCGCCAGGCATAAGAAAATAAATCCGAGGAAGAATATTTAGCATTTAGCAAAAAAACAAAATGTCAACATAGTATTTCGACTTTTTTATCTTTATGTAAAACCACTGCCAGGCACTAACACAGAAAAGATTGGAAAGTTAGACTTTACTATATTGAGAATATTGAGTGTAAAGACAAAATGCTGAGAATATTGTCAGAATATCAAAAACAAAGTTGAAACAATGAGAGTAAAGTCAAAACTGTCAAGAATAAAGATCAAATGCAAGTTGAACTTTCAGTATTAGTGCCAGGCACCAGAAAAAATAAATCCGGGAAGGAAGTTTTCTTTTTTTTTCCCCACATCTGACAGTACAGTTGAAAATGAAACTGAAATGTCAGCATGGGATCTGGGCTTTGATCTCATTATGCAAAATAAATAAATATCTTCTTCCTCTAATGTTTTTTCTGCCTGGCTTGAGTAAAGTTTGACTTTATCGACTTTATTCTTTAAAAAAAAAAAAAAATCCTTAATGCCAATGTCCAATACTCAATACCCAATACTAGTATTGTATTTTGGCCAGTCAAGTATCAGGTTTATGAAGAACACAATCTAGTAAAAATTCTGGTTAGCAGTGAAATAGCACAACAGGGAGCTGACAACTACACATAAAAAGTTAGTGGATTCAAGAAATGTGCAGTGCCACGTTGAACAGTTGTGTTCAAGCCAGAGACAGTTTGACCATTACTACTTCACAGAAGTATGAAGCATGTACGTGACAGACATTAGGTCTTCGAAGGCAAACTCTATTCTGTTAATCAATGCTACCTGCCCTCTTTTAGTTGCATATAATTTGAACAAAGGCTCTCTGACAGATTCATGCACTGACGGACACAAACACTCAAATAAAAACACATTCTTTCCACTCACTTTTTTTTTTTTATGTACAGGATAAAGCGACAAACTGTTCGTCTATCAGGTGAACACCACTTTGTGTTGTGACCGACCGTGCAGCAACATCGACGACGGATCACTAGAAAGCAGAAGCCTGTTGGTCAGATACTTTGGCTGGACGTTGCTGCTGCTGCTGCTGCCATCAAAGCCTGAGAGAAACAGTCATTTCAGCTTCGTCTTCTCCTGGCCTGATCGTTTACTGTGGTTAGTCTATCAAGCGATTGTGCGTGTTGCTTCAAAATTACTGGCCGTTTGGAAGAATCTGAGGTGTCTCGCTGAGTGTTTGTTTCAGTCATTCTTTTGCACCTTGTCCTGGTTTTTCTGAACCTTTTGGTGGACGACCTTTAACGTGGTGAGGAAATTTCCCAGGAACAGGACGAGAAATGTCAGTGCCAGCATAAATACCTGAAAGGGAAAAAAAAGAGGAGATAGTTTTATTCCAAGACAAGTCATGACGTGTAATTTTTGTAACTGTAATCTGTATTGTGAAATGTTGCACAGTTAAGGCCTTTGTATACCAGATGCATTTTTTTGTGCCATTAATTCTCAAGTTAATAATATTTTTTGAACCCATTTCCACTCAATGCAAGGTCTCACATCAAAGATGGAGTGATACTCTGGCTTTATTTTTTTGGACCAAGGTTGTTTCACTTTTAGCTTTTTCACATCTGACCAATCAAACTGCACGTTGTTAACAACATTATTTTCAGAACATTCAACAAGGCAGATGCCTTGTTTCACAAAACAAGGGAAAAAACAACAGAGATAATGATTTAAAAGACAGCGTGTGGAGAGGAACAGATGAATGAGTGTATGATGCTGGTGTGCAGATCAGGCTTCACAGGCTATGGAAAAAAACCTCTTTGACAAAACAAATAGAGAACCGTGGCTGCTGGATAACTCCAGTGAGACTTGTGGATGAGTAGTAGTTTGGTCGGAAGAAGGAATTACAACACTTCACCAGAGTCTTCCTTTAAATAAACTGACAATGTGAATGCAAAAAGAACTGAGTTTGGTTTGTTTAAAAAGTACTATATGTGAAAACACCAATAACTTTAATGGCCAACTCAGAAAATGGGCTCAAATCTGCTTGTGCAGACACTGCTTAGATGCACAAATTATTTTAAAGGGGGATCCACTACTGTTTTGCTTTTTTGAGCACTCTCTAGCTTCCCAGTTGTGTTAAATTTTGTCAAAGTACTTGTGTTTTAGAGTCAAAATTCTATTTGACCAAGCCCTTCAAAAAACATTATACCATATGACCTGGTGTAGGTTTCTGCATAATGACACTGATTACTCATAGCTAAACTTACTCGCGTTTGAAAAACTCTGAAAAGAACGCAGAGACGCCCTTTAAAAAGAAAACCGTCAAACTTTTTCCTTTTAACTAAACAACTTTTTAATCTGTCTCGACACGTCTCCTGACATTTAAGCAATCGATCTGCCGATGCGGTCCTCACCTGCCACTCCTTACAGTCCTCGTGTCCCGCCAAGCGAAACAGGGTCACTGAGTTGTACAGCTGCCAAAACTGTGAAGGAAGAGGACGCATTATCTTTCAAGAATGCTGTTGCACACTCTGGTTGCACAATCCAATTCCACATCTTTCTCCTCAGTCGATGCAGTCTCTCAAAAAAATTGTGCAATTGTGTGCTCTTTTAATGCACTTAATACAGGTCAGACAATCAATGCTGGTGTAAAACGACCAAATAAGCTTACATGACCTTGTGTAATAATCTCCTGATTTTGAAAGATTTACAATAAAGTGTTAAATCTTTAGTATAATATTAAACAAAAGCAGAAAAAAATAAGTAAGGTTTTGACTTACATGGCCAAAAAAGAGGAATGGTAGAAGAAATGTGAGGCCTCTCCACATCCAGGACTGAAATCCCTCTGCAGAGACACAAAAGTGTAACAGTGACCTTGGGACAGCACGGCACAGAATACTGTTCTGTTGTTGTTACTCAGTCGTCTCGATCTGAATCTGACATTAGAGATGATTTGAGAAGCAAATCCACGGAGGCCGTACTCAAATTACTCCAGACATCTGCGTGGTAACACGCTGATGTTAACAGCTGCCTCCATCTCTCACCTTTAACCTATTTCTTCCAGACATGGTGCTGCAGAGTTCAAACGATTGAAATGACTACCACCAAAAATAGCTTACAACGACCCACTGTGAGGTCAGCTGATTTCTCTCCCCCAAAGCTCGCAGCCGGTATAAGCAGCCGCTCTGGTAGTAATACTGGAGGAACTGAACAAAGCCTGGAGGATAAATGGACGACAAAAAGTACAGATTACAGCACAGTCAATTAGGTTCAGATGATGTCTCAGTACTGGAATGGAAAATGATTTTTGAGGACTTTCATCAGCTTATCACCAGTTAACCAACATATTTAATGGAATAATAACAAAAAAAGTCAACAGCAGTCTGTAATATGAAGCTTTGCACAATGAAACGGGGTCATTCTGTCCTCAAAGCAAAAATACAAACAAAAAGGCCACATTATCTCAGTCTTATCTGAATTTGTTTGGTAGGGCTTTCCCAAAACCCCAACCAGAGAGCTCCATCACATTACTTGTCACATCATGCATCTCTACATGTGATATACGACCTAATGACTGTAACCACCAGCGTGTGAAATTACTTCACTTCTCTATTCTGGTGAGAAAAAAAGCTTCACAGAAGAACTGCTTTATCATAAATGCAACTATTATTAGCAGGTGAGCAGCCCGCTAAACAGCTGACCATCTTTGATTGACAGAAGTCTAATCATGGCACCAGTTATAGTACTCAAGGTGCATTTTAGCATGAATCATATTAATTTTCCCAGTTAGTAAGATCTTCATTCATTGAGATCCTTACATCCAATTAGGTTAATAAAAATTGAGTCCATTTAGTGTCCGCTATTAATGAGGAAGGAGAAGGAGTATGAGGCTGTGCCACCCACTCAGGTGTTCACTTCTCTAAATGTCCTGACTTAAAGATAAAAATCACATATAAATGCAAACACATGATGTGAATTAATGCTGTGAAATCTTGTCATTGTTGTTGAATAGTGAACATGTGTTTTATCTTGTAGTTTCTACACAACAATTTTTGTTAGCAGAGATATTATTCTCTTTTTCTTGTCCAGGGACTACAGATGAAAAATTCTGGTACAGCAAAGAAGCTGTGCACTGTCCTGTCAAATAAATAAACATGTTTACAGTGTATGTAATAACGCTGTGTTGCAGGTGATCCTGCCGTTGGTCTACTATCATACTGTGGTGAAACAGAACAACAGCATCTGAAACAGTTAAAAAACTGTTCATCATGGGTGCAGAAGACACGTAATTACTTTTATGATCAATGCTGTTTATTTATCTGACCACTTAGATGTTTTTGTTATTTATTTTCTTATGTTGTTTATTTTCATATTAGCAAAGAGCAACATGGTAGAACAGGCAGATCTGCCACAATAAGCTGTTTATTCAGTTATTAGTTGATCGAACGAAAATTCATCAACTATTTTCATATTCGATTAATTGTTTCTTTTTTCAAGCAAAAATATCCCAGTTTTTTTTGCTGCAGCTTCTCCAATGTGAAAATTTGCTGCTTTTCATGAATTCTTATCACTGTGAACTAAATATTAAATATATTTGGTTCTTGGGCAGTTGGCCCAACAAGAAATTTCAAGACTTCACCTTGGGCTCCAGGAAAATTTTTCACTATTTTCTGACATTTTATTAATCAGTGACAAAAGTAATGATTAGTTGCTGCCATTCATTCAAGTATTCATTTGGCTAAATAATAAATTCAGTGTGCATCAGAATACAAAGATACACATGTAACAACAAAGCCCCCTTCATCGTCCACAGCTGGTGTCTCAGACTGATGATGTAATACAATGTTTAGACTAACAGCAAACAACAGAGTGCCTCGAATGTGCCAAAGGGTCACTACATGTGACCAAAAGTCAGCAAAACAAATGTGATGTTTGCTACAAGGTACTCAACAACAGAAGGGTTACTACATGTTCCATGTTTTAGTGATCGTACATCACAAAGCTCTAAACTGAACAGAATTTTTAAAAAAATGTTTCTGGTCCCCCACTATACTGTTACATATATGACAATGTAACACATTTTGTTCCACATTGCAAAAAGTTTAAATTCTTACTTTGATATATGGAGAAAGCAAGAAACTGGCTTCTGAACATCTGATACATGGGCCCCTCTGGCCTGTGAAAAAAGACAAGGTTAAACTATTTAGTCTGTACAAAAGTTTGAATTCGCTGAAACAATGTGTCACCATGAAAACAAAGACAAAAACTCACCAGGTAAGCATCACACCTGACAGAAAGGTTGATACGTAGTGGTGAGACACCCACCAACCTTTGATCCTGAAAGGTATCAGAGCACAGGAAGAGGTGACGAGCAAATCACCCAGTAATTCAGCAAGCACGTCCTCAGAATACAAATCCTATCATAGAAAAGTTAAATTGTACTTTCAGCTGAATAAATAAATAGAAAGAAATAAGAACGAGTGCAGACCTGGAGCCGTTGCTCATGAGGATGCTTTCCCTTATGGTCAATGTGCAGTAGTACCACACCAACAAAAAGTTGAAGATTTCATCAGTGACTCTAAACAAAGTAGAGAAAATAAATAATAAGCTGCTATATTTGATTTTAATAACAGCAATAACAACAATACCGATCAAAGGGAGAAAGTTTTCTCACCGACAGTTGAGAAAGAAGAGGCAGGTTATTGCTCCAAACATCAGGATTATTGTCATATAAAGCTTGAACTTCTCATACTCGTCTTTGTAGGCAAACCTGTGGGAATGAAGGAGGACAATGAGAAGACGAACGAGACAGAGTCTAAAGCTGTATTTTCACACTGTCTTTCAGGCCGAATACTTCACATACTTTGCCTGGTTGCTGAGAAGCGTTACGTTCACGTTGCCCAGGACCAAATTCAGGTACAGCCTGAAAATACACACACAAAAGAAAAAACAAACAAACAAACTGAGGACTAAAACTCACTTTCTGTGACACTGAGTGAATTGTCAAAATGAAAAAAGGCACTGACCCGTTTTTCTTTGGCAAATATGCTTCCATATCAAAGAAGACATTTTCTTTATCTTTGATTTGTGACTTGATGTCTGTTATTAGTTCCAGTTCTTTCTCGTCACATGTTTTCGCGCACCTGTGAAGACAAAATGATGATGAATGGAGTTAAGAAGAGAAGGAGACACTCTCCATGAATTAAGACACATTATCTTTCCTGCTATGTCTCATAGAGTGATATACTATTTTATACCTAAATTAATGCATGTTTTTTTTCAAAATGCCAGTGAACCTACTAAAGAAGGTGTTTTACTTTCCCCTCTACCAGAAGACGGAGTTTGCCTTTCTTTTTTTCCCCCCTGATGTGTCACACTCAGAACTGATAAGATTTTGTTGATACCAATGCCATTATCGATTCTTCTTATCGGTCCAATTCTTTAGCTATTCCCTTATTGATTCCTGATCCATACTCTGTGTGAAGGGTAAAAAGTAGGCCTGCAAAGGTTTTCAGCATCAACGCAAATATTTTATTATCTTTGATACTGAACTAGGGCTGGGAAATATGGACAAAATCAAATATGACAATATTTTTTACCACATACCTCAATATTGATATTTATTGATTTCACAACAATACTGTAAAGACGTTTCCCATTGACCAGAAAATTTGAAACTGGTTCCCGATTTCCATCCATACAAAGAAGGCGGCCTAGAGACCAGTGACAATGTGTTACAGTAGTAACTTTTTTTGTATTTTTTAATTTCAGTCTTTTTTCCAAACTCAATGACTAATTTCGAATAATGTATGAGCACTGCTTGAACAGAGACGGTTGGAAATGGCTGAGATGACAAAGAAGTTACTACGGAGAGACATGCATGATGAAACTAAATATCGTCTTACATTTCAGATATTATTATATTGTGATATGTCGTGTGTATGTGACATATATGGTTTTAAAGGCTGCATTACAGTAACTTGGATGTAATTTTCTGAACTTACCAGACTGCTCTAGCTGCTCTATTATTTGCCTTTAGATTAAAAATCTCATTGTTTTAATATTTTGTGAAAGCACCAATAGTCATTGATACAATATTCTTGCAACATTAATAAAAATATTTGGTCAAAAATATTGTGATATTTGATTTAGTCTACATCTACAGTCATATTCTTGAAGACCATCATATGTTTGCACTATTTGAGAATTTACGGCATGTTATTTCGTATATTTATTGTATATTGTGGCATATCCTAAATATATTGAGATGTTATTTTGCAGCAATATCTCCCAGTCCTAGGAATTAATTGTACCCTTCACCACTGAAGAATAAAGCCACAGTTTTTGTCCAGCAGGAAGGGGACTATAGAGATAAGAATAATTTAACCATTAAGTCTGCCTCTACTACATGCCATTTGCAGAATAATCATTTGAGACTGAAACTTTTTCCTCCCTTTGCTGCACAATTATTTCCTTGAGTGGTGATACAATATCTTTGTTCATGCACACTTTCCACAGCCTGTTCAGTAGAGAGGATACTGCAAAATGTACCCATGAGTGAGTCAAATCGGCCAGTGAGCCAGCCTGTGATGAACCATTGTACTGACTATAATGTAAGCAAACAAGCTGTAAAAGAAACACTGAGTGTTCACTCCTGATCAGTGAATACTTACTTGGTCAAGCTGTACCGGAGGTCTTTGAGGCATTTTCTCTGTTTACTAATGGCGCTGCTGCATGTTGCCTGAAGGTTGGTGAGCTCCTCAAGTTTTTGTCTGTATATTTTGTGAGTTTCCTAGTGATCAAACAAACACACAGTGAGTGTGGACAATTAGTTAGGGTAGAAAAGTCTGCTGATTCTCATTAATTGGCAATGAAACATACAAATGTGTTTTTCTGCAACCACAAATTTAGCATAAAATCACAAAGCACTGCTGATGGGTGATTGCTACTGATACAGAAATGAACAGAAATCAAATTTGTCACATTCCATTGAAAACACTAATTTGTGAAATGAGTGAAAATGTGTCCTAATTCTTAGTGGACACCACTGAGAAGCTCTGGGTGAACAGAGTCTCTATTCCGGAGGACATGGAAATGCTTCAACCTGTGAAATTTTGTTTGACCCGTTCTGTCTTGACACAAACAGCCCATGACACTGCATTATGTAGTGAAATATATATTCCAGATTATATGCATCTATGCTGCTGGTAGACCAGACCACAGCTTTCAGCAGCACTGTCCCCAGTGACTTTCTCCCCAGCAGCACTGGTGTGTGGGGGTGAGGACGATGCACAGTCAGCAGAGATAATCCGTTGGTCTGAGGTTAGAGACTCCTTCCCATCCATGACATTACATTTTTATTTCAATATGTGGAATACACAGGATCATGTAGCATGGGGCTGTTGAGGATCCAAGACCAAAAAAGGTCAATCCTTGTTAAAAGACTTCCCCATTAAGTTTCATTTCATCATTAAAATGGGAGAAGTGGCCTGAACAAAGGTGTTTTGTCAGCTGCTGTACCTTCTTGTCATTTCCACTGTACACCTGCCTGAAAACGTGTTTCAAGTGCTGTTTAAATATGCACAACGTACACCATGTCGGATAGTACAGACTGAATTTTATCTGGAAGCAAATCCCAAAGCTAAATATAAAAAAATACTGGCTCGAAATACACACAACTGGATCCTGGGAATTTTCTGATGGAGGTTATGAACTCAATATACAATCTACAGCTTGTCAGTAGTGTTCTTGTTCAATCTATGCTTTAAGATTAGCAACATCCTGAAAAGCTGACCTTTCAGAGTGGAAAAGCAAACAAACAGATAACAACACTCGTCACTGTTTTTCTATGCATGTACATCACAAGACAGTTTTCTCAAATCAATAATGTTAAAAGGAACAGTTCATCCAAAATCAAAAGAGCATTTTTTAATATCCTCTGGCCTGTAGTGCTATTTATCATCTAGTTTGTTTTGGTGTAAGTTGCAGAGTTTTGGAGATTTCAGTGGTAGAGACGTCTGTCCTCTCTCCAATATCATGGAACTAGATGACACTCGGCTTGTAGAGATGAAACCGTATGAAAATGTCAGATCTCAATTATAGAAACCAGAATTATCAGGTTTCTCATTGTTTTCGTGGTATTGTTAAAATGTGCCAACCTGACACGCCATATGGTTTGTTACACAAAACCATCTGGGAAGCAGTCCATAGAAACTGTTTGGAAAAGGGTGGGCGCTTTCAAACAACACTTGGCAGGTGGATGGATGAACTGTGTGTCACATCTAACATGGGCTAAAATCAACCAATCAGATCAACTCATCGAACCAAAGCCGCTCAGAAGAAGAGTGAAACCATCTTTCCATCGATAAAAGCCTTCAGTGCCGTTCTTTGTCCAGTTCTGATAAAAGTGGTGACCTATCCTACCAGTATGTCGATGCACTTTTCAACATTCTGCTGTCCATGCCTAAAACCAACATACTTGCCAGTAGTCCCTCTGAGAACACTGATTTGCTCGCGCCACCTCTGGTGTGGACACAATAATTTGAAATGATATGATATGATATGATAGTCAGTTTTTTTATTCACACAAAACAAACCCATGTTGCAGTCATGCCTGCTTTTATGAGACTGTTGCTAACTTCTGTTGATGCTGGACAGTATTTACCCTGAGATTTTCAAGGCACAGTAATCATGATAATTTGAAATGGTAAAACTAATCGTCAGGAATTTGATTGTGGTTTATCGTAAAATTGATCATCATCTCTTTTGGCTTGTGGTGCTCAAAAATGCAAAAAAGAGAAAGAAAATGAAAAAAATTCAGTAGAAATGTGTCTTTCTAGAAATCACGACAGTTATTCAAGATAGTCCACAAACCTTGATGTGAGCAATTTCATGTAGGATTTTCTTTCCATCATCCACTAACTGTATCAGCATCCAGAAGAAAATGTGCATTTACTCATGGACGGAAGGCTATTGACAGTGAAACATTAATGACATTCTCATCAGGTAAGCTGTATCCTCTCCTCCATGAGTAGATGCATGTTTCCTTCTGTATGGTTGGTGGCTGTAGTTCCGTATAAAGAAAAATAGTTCCAACATGAAACTGTTCAAGGTCTGCGGATTACTTTGAGCAGATGAGCCATGGTTTCAGGAAAGAGACATTGCTGTTGAGTTTTTCAAATGTATTTTTTGGCGCTTTGAGCACCACAAGCTGAATGCCATCTAGTTCCATTATATTTATATATCTCTATGGGCAACATCTCCAAACCCAGCAACTCCTCCACACCAAAACAATCTAGATGATTAAATAGCAGAACAAGTAAAAGCAAAAATATGTATTTTTATTTTGGGATTAACCGCTCCTTTAAAATACCAGTCCATTTAAGGAATATGTTATTCTGAAGGTTTACTACAGGTCAAAATCTTTTCAAACCCACAGAGTTAACACTTTAACCTAAATTTCCACATATATAGAAATATACAATCTGGAATGCAACAACTAAATATGAATGGGAGACTGATTCATAAGTTGTTCAACAGAATGTGTTAGCTTAATTTAATTAAATCCCTGAACAGCTGACAGTCACCTTCATGCTCTGTCCCTGTGGAGCAGCTCCAGATTTTACATTTTGATGGCATCACACACACAGGTCCACGTCTCACTTTTCACGAGGAGAGGAGTGATCATGCCACGACACCACAGACCACATGACGCTTTATTACATCTCAAAGTGAGGGACAGTCTCTCCTATCATCGATTACTGATATTGTTTCAAGTTAGCCAGCTAGCAAGCCTGAGCTAATATTGTAATGATGTATGATGATGCATTCAGTGACTGCGAAATAAATCACTCAGGCAAATCAACAGTAACATACACGTGGAGTTACCTCTACGATTTCTACGTAACTTTGGTAAAAATCATTCAATCACAATCATTAATTGATCACACAATGGTGCACTGTGTGGTTAGCTAAGTTACTGTAGCTGCTCATTAGCCGCATAACACACTAGCAGCAAGACAAGCAACCTGCTGCTAACGTTAACGGCGGTGGCACTCGGATGTTTCAGAAAAGTCAAAGATGATAAGCGTCCAGTGAAACACACTCCATCCCTCTGATACTGCTGCCAACAGCGCAGTTATTGGCTCAAATGCCGCGTTTACGGCTGGGCTGAGAATGAATGGCGAATAGGAAGGAGCTATCCAAACTAACGTAGCCACTGGAGTGTCGGCTGTCAGTGCCATCCGCGACAAGCTAACTTGCAGCCAAACAATCCGCCGCAGACGATGTGCTCGTTTTAGTGTGTTCTGTCACCTGTAATTGTTGATATTCCTCGTCGATTTCTTCCCACTCCGTCTGAAACTTCGGTTTGGACATTGTGGTTCAGTAGCTGATGCAGCGAAGAGGACGGCTTCACAAGGTTCCACCCCGAGTCTCTCCTCACAACTGACTGTCCACTCAGACGCTGCTTTAAACTGGGCTGCACGGAGCATGCGCACATCGCAAAACGCGACCGCTGGATCGTGTCTGGGGAACCCCAGAGTTGTCAAGCTATCGCGAGATTTGCACGAGCTGTTTCTTTATTGTGCACGCTGTGAAAAACTAATTGTATTATATAACGTGAAAGCGTTATTGTTAAGCTCCGGATAAGTTTAGGGGCAAAAAGTTTTTTTTTTTATGATGAGAAACGGTCATGATATTGCTTAGAATGATCACTCTCGCGAGACTTTTGCGGGATTGGGGTTCTCTCCTGGACAACCAAACACGTTTAAAAATAAGAAGACAAGTACATAAAACATCTAACAAATAAACAAAAAACGACCCGATCCCCTCTCACCCGCCCCGCTCCCAGACACATGTAACTGCAAATTAAACTGACTTTTAATCTCGTTAGTTAACACTGTACTAACTACAATTCTGTTGCTAGGATACAACGAACGCTTGGCTTTGTTTTAGTTGCGGACCAGCTAGGTTAGGAAAGTTTTTGCTGCCAGCTACCCGTGTAACATGTTTTCTTAACTTATTCGGGAGCTGCATGGCCTTAGTTTACAGGGGGATTGAGTTTAAGTAAGTCATCCGCCCAGACACATCGCTAAAGTACAAGTACTTCGCTCTCAGTGAGTATTTGACATCATTTCTTTTCTGAATTTAGGTTTAATATATACATATATGCTCTACTTGTGTGTTTTTTAGTTAAAGTTTACTGTTCAGTGCCCTGATATAATTTTGTTATTTACTGTATGTTTTATGCTTTTCATCAGGCTGTCCCCAGCCATGCCATATATTAAAACATCTCAAAAAAGTCAGCCATTGTCAGCAGTGCTGGACATCAAGTCACAGAAATGTGGACTGCGGTGCACAGTCTTCTCGGTCGGTGGAGATGAATACACCGGAGAGTGGCAGGACAACAGGAAGCATGGTGAGATACTGTTAGGATTCAGCTGCTGAGAAATTTCTGTGCACCTGAAACATGGCATACTTAAGCTACACTATAACTAAAATGTTTTCTTATATTTGTTTCAAGGAAAGGGGACTCAGGTGTGGAAGAAGTCTGGTGCCATTTATAATGGAGACTGGAAATTTGGAAAACGTGATGGATATGGTACCTACACCGTGCTGCTCCCAGAAACAAAGGAGTATACAAGGAAGTACTGTGGAGGATGGAAGAATGGAAAGAAGCATGTATGTATCTGATGTACTGATATACATGCACGTTGTAACACACTTATGTACAATCTCTAATATGTTTTGCATCATTTTCTGTCTCTTTAGGGGTACGGGACGTACTTCTACAATACCTCCGCAGTGTATGAGGGGGAGTGGTGTGAGGACCAAAGGAGTGGCTGGGGACGGATGTACTATGAGAGTGGAGATATCTATGAAGGAGAGTGGAAGAAAGATAAAAATCATGGACAGGGGATCATTCGACTTGGTAAGAGAACTTTGCTTTACTTACATTTTTTAAGATTCTAAAATAGACTAGAGTATAGGGCAAGATGGTGAATTTTAAAATTTGACTTTCCAATTGGTGTCCAAGCAAACGGAAATTGGTATGAAGGCACCTGGCAAGATGGCAAGAAGAGCGGCAATGGAAAATTCTACTATACTGACAAAGGTCAGCTTTATGACGGTGTTTGGGTGGATGGAGTAGCAAAATGTGGGACCCTGTCTGATTTTGGGAGGGATGAAGCACCAAACCCAGCGAAGTATCCAATTCCACAGGTATATTTTGACTAGATATTTTTACAGCCACACATCTACAAGCAGTAACTGTCACTACTGATGTGACACAATAAAATAATCATGGACAACAGAGCACTTTGCCAATGCACTATTGTGGATTAAAATATGAATGTTGAATATGAATCTTTTTTTTTTTCTCATGTGGACATGGAGTTGGTTTTAAGGGAAGCTCAGTCAGCCTTCCTTGATCAGTCTTGAAGAACAACAAGAGGATCAACAGCAAGCTTCCACTCCACCATACACTCACCTACAAAGAATAAAAAGAGAAAATAAATGGCACGATGGCATTCAGCATGCCAGGTTTTGTCAGATTTTTTACATACAAATAAGTTGTTCTAGTCTGTGGAGCAAAAACAGAAAAAAATCAATTAATATTTCAAATGAGTTGAAATCAACAGTGATATGATTTAACATGTTAACACAGATGATTAAACACTGTAACTGCCATTATAACTAACTCTCATTATCACATAATAGAGCAGTTCAGTTCTAGAGATCTGAAAACAGTGTTGAGCGACATACATAAGAAAAATACCTAATGATATGCTTAATTACTGGATTAACTACATCAGACAACTTGATAGCAATGTACAGTAAATACACTAGGCCTGTGCAATAAAACAGTAGCAATATGTGCAATACAACAGACACTCCATAAGTTGCAATAAGAAATCTTCAATAAAATGTTAAATAGTTTGTTAAATGCATTTAAGGCAGACCACTATGACAGCACACAATGAATACTGCATGGCTTATAAACAGCCTATCATATCCCATGATAATGGAGTGTGCTATGAAAGAACATGGAGTCTGTCAGTCTTTTAATAGGTGTGATGTTCAGTTGCACCACCGACATGTGACACAAAAACAGAAATAGCATGGAGTGAGAAAATGAGTGTAGACAGTGGGGAAACTCTATTAAGTCTATTAAGTCTATTACCCATTTGCCTTAATAAATTAAGTGATTAAATTTAAAATAAGGTGGTGAAATTCAAAATAAAATGGTTAAATTCAATCTTTTTTCTCCTGGTCTTTATTTAAAATACCTCATTAAGAACTAGAATTACTATCTCAAGTTGTATACCTCCACCATCCAGACAACCTCCAATGAAAAACAAGCTGTCTTCACTTAGTTTTTATACAGGAGAACAGATGACGGATAGAGCTGAAAATTATGATCTCACAATGACGATTTTCGCTGGTGTGGAGGCATAATTATGAAATAAAACATTTTAACATGATAAATTTCAGCTATATCACTCAGCCCTACAACACACAATCAAAGATTATCAAATATGGAATATCATGAAATGAAATTAAACATCCACTTATTTTCTCTTGTAGGGACTGGTCAAATATCAGCCTTTCTGACAATACAGTAGTACACCCTGAAAGCCCCTGTGAACTCCTGTGAACTTGTAACAGTTAACTGATGAACAAGCCACACTTCATTATGCAGCAAGAAAGCTAGAGTGCTGTGTTTATAGTTTAATCATTTATCCAATCATTCAGAAAAATACTAACTCCCACAACCAGCACAGAAGGAAAAGGATCTCCTCTCATTACCACCCAGTCCAGCCCCCATTATGATGTAATATCTGCACCAAAATGAGATAATTTGTCACCTATCAGTATCCCACTATCTTACCTTTCACATCTGAATGCATCTCCAACCACGTCTGCCTCCTCCAATACAGACTGCTAACTCAAATAGATCAGTTTCTCTGAATTGTTGAGAATAGAATCCCAGTAAAATTAGGTTAGAATAAACAACAGTTTGGCTGATTGATGATCAGGATATATGTGACAAGTGGACTGCTCACTGCTTAGGCTTTGCAAAATGAATCACAGAGAAACACTACTAGTATCTAATAGTAACAGGTACTCTACAGAGGTCAGAATGTGATTATGCAGTATGTGTAATGAGTCAGAATACCTCAAAAAGATTTAAATACCAAGAAGAGAAATTAAAACATATGATCAAACAGAATTCAGTTGGTTATCCAGCATGAGGATGGTGATTGGTGAAAACAGATTTGTATTACAGGGACAGTTTTAGCCAAACATATTTTTGCTCTTACCTATCGCCCATTTACATCTACAGTGGATTGTTTTGGTGTAAGTTGTTGAGTTTTGGAGGTATCGGCTGTAGTGTCTGCCTTTTCTCTCAATATGATGGAACTAGATGGCACTCAGCTTGTGGTGCCAAAAAACACCACAACTGTTGAAAAACTCAACAGCACTGTTGTGAGGACTTTCATGTTGGAACTATTTTCTTCCTAAAATACATGCAGGTATGGTGAGCTCAAAAATAGAATTAAAGGGTCATGCACACTTCATGTGTCTTGTAGGACAGGTGCGTAGGAGGAAAGTCATGGGCACGAGAAGAGAGAACACCCGCATGTTGTCCTTTACTTGCCCATAACTCTGAACTTACCAGACTGTTCTATTACTTGCCTTTACCCACCTAGTTATTAAATCCGCATTACTGATGATTATTTATCAAAAATCTCATTGTGTTAATAATTTGTGAAAGCACCAATAGTCATCCCTTCAATATCATTTGGTAAATAATCTTGGGCTATTTGATGGTATGTTATTTGGGAGAGGATGTGTATATTGATATATATATTGTTTATTGCAGACTAGCCATAAATTATTAAAAATATCAAGATATTATTTATAAGCCATATAGCCCAGCCCAATCATGGATGAGAGGTTACAACCCAACATCCCGCACTGTCACAAGCACGAGCCTCTTGTCCATGAATAGATGGACATTTCCTTCTGCACTGTGATGTGGTATTCAGCAGAGAAAAAATAGCTCCTACATGAAACTGCTCGCAAGGTCTGTGGATTGTCTTGAATCGTGATTTCTGGACAGAAGTTGCTGTTGATACATTTTTTGGTGCTTTGAGCACCACAAGCACAATTCTATTTAGTTCTATTTTGTTAGAGAGAGGGCAGACACGTCTATGGCCGATATCTCTAACTATCAAAACTAGACAGATAAATAGCACTACAACTTAGTTTTTGGGTGAACTGCCTCTCAAAGTCTTCTCATGAATACACATCGTTGCATTTGCAAAAATTTCTAGATATCACCTTCTTAACCTTTGTCAATGATTGCAAGTAAGTTGCACAGATAACAGAGATATGTTTTCACAAACTACATCAAAATTAGTTTTGAAAATTTGAATGCTACTTGGTAAAAACAAGTTTATTTTAAGACCACAGCCTGTGCTACAGATGTCAAATATTCTCTTTTAATACTGGAGTTTGGCAGCTGTTGAGTCAGGCAGTACAATCACAAATGGTGAACATTACTAGAAATCATGTACACGGTGAACATAGAGGATTAAATACTTGTGGTTTACAAAACACAACAAGATCATATATATATTAACAGTGTACACTGACAAACAGACAGCTAAATGCAGCAGGCAACAGACAGGATTCCAAGTTATCATTCAGATATCCCTGTCATAATGTGAGAGATAAAACAAGCAAGTACCACAGTTAAGACTTAACAATTTCAAGTTACATGCACTATGGCAGATTTGTGAGTTCACAGTTGATCAAACGTGTTTTCTAAAAAATACAATCTCTTTTCACAAAAGTAAATTTCACAACAAAAAAGTGACATCTTCATTCCTTCATTTTCTGTAAAAAATTAGAAGCCTATAATGTGGCTTCTGGCTTGGAGGAATCCCAAACAGTCAAGAGTTCCACCATAATTTTCTAAGGGAAATGTGAGCTTGGAGACTGCAAGATGGAAGATTCCCCTCTGTTGTCCAGCTCGTTCTGTAGCCTGGTGAGATTAGACAGCTCCTCCAGCTCCTGAAATTGTCTGTCAGTCTTGTGGCTGACCAAGGAGCGGTAGAAATGCACAGCAAAGACTATGAAGACTAAACCAAAGGGGACCATAATAGAGGTGGACGTAATAGCAGCAGCCACACCAGATGAAACTGTATTATTGCTGGACTTGGGCTTAATGGGCAAAAATTTGACCCAGCAGAGTAGAACCACCTCAGCCAGGAAGAGCAAAGTGCCGATAACTGTGGAAAAAGCCCACGCCAGTTCAATGTGTCGGTGCATTCGCTCATGTGGAGACTCCTTCACAGAGTTGAGGTTGTGGACGTTGCTGACAGCCTCGATGTTTGGCAAAATGCAGGTGCTGACCATCAGAGCGAACAGGTGAACAGCCACGAGCACAGTAGTGCAGGCACTGAAGGCAATGAGGAGAGCAGGAGGGTAGGGATAGCTGTTGTCCAGCTGCACTTCTACCATAGCCACCTGGGAAGAAGACAGGAAATAACTTTATACACATGCCATACACATACTGTGTGTTTCAGTTAAGTTTCCAGGATTGGTTTGCTCATTTAAAGTTTGTTTTTATTGGTTATAAATGGTTTATTTTAATTTTATTTTAATTTGTTTCAGTATTAGTAATAGTGGCAGCAGTAGTAGTAATATGGGGCTATTGTTCTGGAGAAAGATTTAAAAGGTTCAGAGTAGGTGTTACAATACAAACACAACACTCTGTGAAGGCAGTTGTCTCACAGCCATGTGGACAAACCAGTCTCAATTAATGTATGCACTAGTGCCCCCTCATGCTTGTTGTGTTGACAAATTTGACCAAATTGACAAAGGGACAAGACGGCCGCATACAAAATTCCACTCTGACATGTTATTTAGTGGGCTAAAACAGTATGAGATTTTTAGAAACCTTATTATGAAACCAGTGGTATGAGAGGTGCACACTATTTCTGGGAAAATCTTACAATATGGATGCACCGTACACTGCGCCAGCATAAATATCCCACAGTGCAATGCAGTAGCGACAACAACAACATAATAGAAAGAGGCAGACAGCAATCAAGGCAGCTCTGGCAAAACATCAATAATACTTTAATATAAACTTAAGTAGAGCGCCAACAATTAATCAATTAATCAATTATCAATCTGCTATTAAATCAATTGCCAAATATTTTAATAATTATTTTGAGTCATTTTTTTAATTAAAAATCCAAATTCTAATTCTGTTTTTTAATCAACAACAAAAACAATTGTTAGAAGCAGTGCTAAATGTAAGTAAGGTTTTACTTTGCAAGGTGCAATATAATTTTTGTATTAGTTTGTTGTTGGCACAAGTTACCATGGTTATATGTCTCAAACTGACAAGGACGCTCTCAAAAGTGACATGGTACACACTGAGGAGTGTGTCTGAAAAGACAGACACTACTGTTTATTTACACAAAAGCATGTTGGGTGTACAGTAGCATAGTATGTGATTTGGGATGCAGCGCATCTCTATATTTTGATTCTATTTTAATTAGTTGTGTAAATATACTAAATCATTTCAGTGAGTTTTTCTTTTTTCTTCAGTTCAGTTTTTATTTTTATTGAAGTTAACTAGTATGGTTTTTCACACCTAGGTTTTGTTTAGTCTTAGTTAACCTCAATAACCTTGGTTCCCACTTCCAAAAAATGCCATAAAAGTAAGAATATTCTATTCTTGCTATTGCTGGGGGCCCACTACAACCCACTGAACGTCCCCTGATGGTCCCCGGACCCCAGTTTGAAAACCACTGTCTCAATCTAGAGGAGAGTAAGAAGATGGTTTGAGGACAATGTTACCATAGCAAATCCGGAGAGCAGGGCTGATGTCCGGCTGGAAGCCTTCAGTTTAGCTCGGCTCAGGTAGAGCTTCCTCCAGGACAGAGCCTGCAGTGAGTGCTCGTTCAGACTCATGTTGATCCTGTTATCAGACGAGCGGACGAGCAGCGCTGGCGCAGTTACCGTGTTACTCCCGTGGAACACGACAGAAACAAGCCTTCAACATGCCAACAGTCTACACTTACAAAACATTTCACCTCGCCAGCTGACGGAACTGCGGAAGCTATTTTTTTCCACCGCTAGTCACCAACGTGTTGTCCTGCCGCCTGCACCTTACATTACCCATAAGTCAGCGCGCCTTTAAGGAAGGCAACATCCGCTCACTGTCGGCTGCAGTCGCTCTGTTGTGTGCTTACTAATGAGTCCTAAGTTAAAACTGATGCGACTCCCACGTTCATTGAGTCACAGTTGTTATCCAATATATGTTTTTCTCAATTTCAACTGTTGAACGCCCTGTCATAGCAGCCCACGTGACGCACGTTACGTGCAGCGTACAGAAACACAATATAGACTAAATATATATTAACTCGTAAATTATTTCCAGTATTAGATATGTTTAACTTAATTTGAGATAAGCCATGTTTCCTAAATGTGTTGTAGTTTTTGTTTTAATATATGCTAATTTTATTCCTGTTTTATACTTTATTTTAGTCATTTTGTATTAGGTTTTGTTCATGCTCAACCTGAATTAGAATTTTGATGGATAAGAAATGTTTGAATGCCTTATTTGTCTGTGTGTTATATGTATAATAAAGATTTAAAAAAACAGCAACTATTAGTATAATTGTCTGAAATCAAAATCCATAAATGTAGATTTCTTTTCTCTCCGTTAGGAGTCATTTTGGACAGCAAACACCATTAAATTCTGGTTAAATTATATACGTGAATTTATGCTCTTTAACATGTAATTTGAATCAAATTAATGCCTGCAATCTGACAGCCCTATAAGGTAAATAAGATGTTACCTGCTGCAGGGACGGCTGGTGGAGCTGGGTGAAATCCAAACCTGGGAAAGCATCAGCTCTTGGTGCATTCACTCGCACTCTCTTGTAGATTTCTGACCATCCACAACTTATCACATACATTGTTACGAATTAGATTGTGCAAAACTAGCAAGGCATCTTTTAGGGTGGCAGCTGCCACCCCATGCCAGCCCTGTTCAGCTTTTCTTAATTTTCAGTTTTATTTTGGTGGCTCAATTTTCTCTTTTGCAATTCATTTATATCATTATTTCTTGAATAACTACATTTTCTGCTTCTTGTCAACCCTATTCTTTTTTTTATTTGATCTGTGTGCTTGACAGTGACAACAACTAGATTGCTGTTATATTATATGAAGAATTGCAGGGTAAGGTATCCTATATAGTATGTTTTTATGAGGGATGATTCCGTCCTGAGCAGAAAACATTGGCAAAGTGAATTTGTCATTGCACTGAATTCGTGTTATAAATAAAGGTCATATAAAAAAAAAGAATTACTACTATTAGAATGAATGAAAGTGCATTAAGAGCTGCTTTTTTTTTGATCTGGACAAGCTATTTTATGGCTTATTTTTGTTTAACAAGGTGGGCTGAACTAGTCTGTAACAGCAGTTTAAACATAACGCTTTTCAATTTTAGACAGCAAACAGCAAAAGTGTCTGATGAGAGGGGATTAATGTGCCCTCTTTGTACAGCGGTTGAAAAAGCGGTGAACTAACACGCCGTGACGTTGCCCAACAATGTTTTGGTTCCTGGCGGTGACGTAACACACAAAAACATGGTTCCCTTGTTTTGAACCTGAAAAGCGTGCTAACTGTTTCTTTAACTTCGCCGCGCACGGAGATGCTTTTCCGAAGCTGAATGACCGGGGAACATTCACCAGAGACGATGGCTCAGGCCGCGGAAACGTGTGCTGAATCCGGACGCAGGCTGGTGCGTACCGTCCGCCGTGTTAACGTTAGCTTCTGAAGCGGAGATTGGCAGCGAGCTAATTAGTTAGCTAAGCTAACGTTCGCAACAACTGTAAACCGTTGGGATGTTTGTCAAGTCACTTCATGAGGAAAAAACGACAACTGTCGCGTTACACTGCGGCTTTTATAACTTCTCTTGTATTTGCAACAGTTCAGCGAGCTTACGATAGTTAAAATCAGGATGAATCGACCAATATATCAGAGAATTTCCTGCAAACATTT
This sequence comes from Lutjanus argentimaculatus, assembly GCA_034769285.1. Classification (NCBI taxonomy): domain Eukaryota; kingdom Metazoa; phylum Chordata; class Actinopteri; order Lutjaniformes; family Lutjanidae; genus Lutjanus; species Lutjanus argentimaculatus. The sequence continues at coordinate 170,233 of JAWZSL010000021.1, read as the reverse complement.
CACATCAATCGTTTTGTAATAACGCACTAACAGCTGCATTCTCCAAAGGCAAGTGTCTGTTAATGCTGATCCTACTTCATGTCACATTAAAGAAGAAAAGATGCTACAGCAGTAGACATACCACTATCAAAAAAAAAAATGAATTTCAGCTGCAAAGTTAGGAATAAAATAACTGTGTAGTCATTTCCCATCAGTCATACTGTCTGTTCATAGAGAGAGAGGGTCTGTTATTGTGACAGAAGAGTTGATGCAGGTTTGTCATGTAAATCATCTCTTCTTCAATGGCAGCGCTCCATCTGCCGGAGGATGTACGACGAAAATGAGGATTTGTCAGATGTGGAGGAAATTGTAAACATCAGAGGTTTCAGTGTGGAAGAAAAGCTTGTCAGTGACAGTTACAGTGCACAGTTTGTCCACTTGCTGGAGGGCAAAGGTAAAGCACAACACATTTCCTCTGTTGTTACAGTTTTGTTTTATTCTATATTGATTTGTTTTCCTATACATTAGGGATGCACGATATTGATTTTTCTTTTCAGCCGATACCGATAACCATAATTATCTGCTTCTTATGGCTGATATGTAAGATAAACCACAATTTTGTAAATTTATATAATAAATGTTTGCATTTTAAACAGAAGTTCATATAAAATTTAGTTTATATACATCTGAGCATAAGAAAGACAAAGATATTCTGACAAAACCAAATCTCAACCCTCACATCACTTTTACAACAAAAACAAAGAAGAGGTTTTGACTAGGGCTTCCACTGAGGGTTATTTGAATGATCGATTAATCTGACGATCATTTTCTCAATTAATCAACCATCGTTTAGTCCATAAAATGTCAGAAAATGGTGAAAATTTCCAAGGTTGCATCCTCACATGTCTTGTTTTGTCCACAACCCAAAGATATATTTAGTTTATTGTCACAGAAGAGTAAACAAAATAGAAAATATTAACATTTGAGAAGCTCAAATCAGAATTTTGACATTATTTCTTAAAAAAAATAGCTGGTGATTAATTTAATAGTTAACAAGTAATTGATTAACTCTCTACTGGTTGCAGCTTTTTTTTTTTTATAGAAAAGTAGATTGAAAAACTTAAAGATGCTCAGGTTTGTGTATTTATAAAACATTTTGTATAAAAACTCAAATGAAATGCTTTGACATAATCTGTCAAGTCAGATATTATTATGGCTGATATTTATTGGTTATAATTTCAATATCAGAATAATAAATAATAATATAAATTTCCTGTTACTGGACAATAATTTATTGGCCCTGAAATTTATTGTGCATCTCTACAATAAATGCTTTTTGTCCATTGTATTGCAGACTTCTCTTATGAATATGTGCAAAGGGAGGCTCTCAGGATACCCCTCATTTTTAAAGAGAAAGATGGACTAGGGATCAGGTGAGAATCCATTTTCTGTGTGACATTTATCAGTTTGCAGATAGTTGTGAAGAACGATCTGTGACTGTGCTCCTGGTATTGATTGAACCCACTTTAAAATAGTTGTATATTTATGTTTTAATGATTCGGCAACACATCTAATCGATATATTGAGTAACATCTGTCCCTCTCTTTAATTTACACAGAATGCCTGATCCAGAATTTACAATTAGTGAAATTAAAGGCTTAGTTGGTAAGTACACTGCTACACACACACACACACAAATACAAATATGTTTATTAAAGGTCCACTGTATAAGATTTACAGATACTTTTGGCAGAATATGGCAGAAATAGAGAATGGTATTCATAAGAATGTCTTTGTTGCACCTGCCGGTTTTATCTACAGACGGTGAGAATCCTCTTCTCTGGCAGCGGCCATGTTGCACTGCCATGTTTCTACAGTAGCACAGAATGGACAAACCAAACCCTGGCTCTAGATAAGGTCTTTTGCATTTTTTTTTGTGAGTTTTGTGGCCACTGGCCACCCACACAAACAGGAGGGTAGGCTGACGTGTTTGCAGTCTGCAAGCTCACTGCTAGGTGACACTAAATCCTGCACACTGGTCCTTTTATGTAGCAATTAGAGTGGTTAAACAAAACCAAGTGCATATGTGCATCTAGAAGGAGTGAAAGATTTTATTCCATCAGCTACTAATTCAGAGTAAGAGCTGGTGAAGTAAGAATTAGTGAGGTCAGTGAGTTTCTGTGGAGAAACCCTCATAAAAATGACCTGAAGAGTTCGCGAAGTATTGTCTAGTCTCATCCATGGCCACATTTATTTCCATACCACAGATGGTAGAACATCAGTGCTACAATGTTCAAACTATCTCAGCTATGACAGATTCTGTAGGGTGGTTGGGATGAGTTCAGAAATGTATTTTATCAGCTATAATACACAGTTTTGTCAGAAATTGTAAAGAACTGCTCTTTTGCATTGTGGAAGATTTAAGAAATAAAGTTTATAAATGACAAAATAAACTGCCGTTTTTTGTAGAATTTTGCACCTAACAGAAGAAGTAAGCACCAAAGTTATTTGCCCAATATAATCAGGAAGATGGATATCAATATCTTAGTATGTTCAGATCATGTAAAAGATATCTTATTGTTAAAGTGGCATTATTGTTTTTGATTCATCTAACTGTTTATTTCTCTACCTGTCGTATAACATGTATATACTATATGTGATGGATCAATATATTATGTGTGTCCACGTCTGCTTTTTCATATTGTGGGGTATTCACTCTTTTAAACATTAAATATGTTTCCATTTGTTAACTTGCAGTTTTTATCCATTATTAATATGTAGAAAAACAGATCAAACAATTTTCCAGTTGCACTTTTCTAATGCATTGAAATACAACTGTGCAAAGTGAAGCAGGAGAGAAATCAAGTCAAAGCGAGATTGGGGTGTAGTTGCGCCACCTAGTGGGGAAGATCATGAATGACATGAATGAAATGATAGCTGTCAAGTGTCAACCATACACATTTTCTCTGTATTAAGTAGTGCTGCAAGTAATGATTATTTTCACAATTAATTGTTTAGTCTATAAAATGTCCAAAAAAAGTGAAAAACACTGATCACAATTGTTGAGAGATGACAGATTTATTCTTTTGTCCAATCAACAGTCCAAAACTCAAAGACCCTTCATTTACTGTAATACATGACAAAGAAAAGCAGCATTCAAGAAGTTGGAATAAGCAAATAATGGACATTTATGCTTGAGAAACTGACGGAAATTATTAATAACTTATCAAAATTGATGGCAACAAATTTCCTTTTGCTTGATTAATTAACTAATTGTTAAACCTCTTGTATAAATTTCAAAAAGCATGCTAGATTCTTTTTAGACAAGCTTACAGACACATTGTACAGTATGTTAATGACAGTGGAAATTGTGTCCTGGTTGTGACTTTCAGGCAGTCGTCGGTCTGTGGACGTTATGGACGTGAGCACTCAGAAAGGCTCTGAAATGAGCATGGCTCAGTTTGTCCGTTATTATGAGACACCAGAGGAAGAGCGGGACAAACTCTTCAATGTCATCAGCTTAGAGTTCAGCCACACTAAGCTGGAGCACCTCATCAAGCGGCCCACAGTGGTAATTACCACATGACATTCTCTGTATGGTGTTATGATTCTTGAAGGTCACAAATCTGCTACCAAGTGCAAAGAAATGTGTGGCTAACAACACATTGAGTGATGGCTAAAAGTGCAGTTTTTGTTACAGGTGGATCAGGTCGACTGGGTGGACAACATGTGGCCTCCTGCTCTGAAACATAGCCAAACAGAAGCCACCAATGTAATCTCAGAAATGAAGTACCCGAAAGTGCAAAGGTATGACTTTACTGGATTGTTTTTCTGTCAGTGGTGGAAGAAGTACTTTTTACTTGAGTAAAAGTAGTAATACCAGAAAATAAATACTTTTTTACAAGTCATAGTAATGAATTGAAAATATAACTTATGTAAAAGTTTGTAAGTATTAGCATAAAAATTACTTTTAACAATAATAATAATTTTTTTGTTTTCACAATAGATAAAACCTTTGGAAATATTTCTGAATCATAATATCAAGTTGACATGGAGCTTTAAAATAAAATGGAATGATAATAAAAACATCCACAACCAGAGACAAAAAATAAACCAAAGATGAATAATAAAAAAGAAACAAAAACAAAAGTAAAAGTTCTCATCATGCAAAATGTCCTGCTTCAAAAGAGAAATATTATGTACTTGGATTGTGATTATTGATCCATTCTCGTGCTCATCATCTTAATGTTTCAATTGTTTAAGGTGGAGCTAATTTTGATTACTTTATATACTGGTAGGTATCAATAATAATTACAATAAACATGATACAGCCCTATATATTGATTATAATTTGCCTTAATGATATAAATATGCCTGATTTAATTTAGTACAGAAATATAGATGAGCAAAAGAGCTCAACTACATTGATGGATACGATACGATACGATACGATACGAAATACTTTATTGATCCCAAGGGAAATTCATAGCCTATGACCAACATTTTACGCCAGACACACTCGACCAGATGTTTAAAGGGATAGTTCAAACTGGCCTCTATTCACTTTAATTGAATTGTTTGGGAGATTCTGCAGCACTGTTTTCCTGACATGAGGGTGAGTGGATAATGCCCGAGTTTTAATTTTTGGATCATCTATCCCTTTAACAAAAATAATTTCCAAGTGGTATGACAACACTATGAACAGTAATGAAAGATGAAACAAAACTATACTTTAAACAACCAGGACCACTTCAGATATTTACAGTTAAAGGACTTTATAACAGAGAAATAAAGCACAATGTAAATTTGGATAAAAATGGAAAAAACAGAACCAGGCTGTCATGTAGACCATTCTCATGTATTTTGGCTTTGTGTTGAAATTTTATAGGTTTTGAATAAAAAATTGTACAGTTTTGGAAAAATGTTCGTGTGGTCATTTTGAAAAAATTCTTGGCTCTAATATACTCAGTCATGAATAGCACTGTACTTTTGAAACATGACAGGAAATATTGTGTTGAGAGAAGACAGATACTTGCTGAAAATCTTGTCAGCAGCTTGTAATTCAAAAATCACAAAGAGATGGTACAAGGCAGAACCAGCAACACAAGACGAATGGCTGAAAATTGTGAATGAAATGAATGAATATATGTAATGGAGAAACTGACTCATAGGACAAGGGCTCAAGAGGAACAGTGTCGATGACAGTATAAGGACCACCCAACCACTGAATTTGTCATTGGTACAAATAATTTTGTAGAGACAAGGCAATACTGATCTTTTCAGTTTTTTTTTTTTTTTTTTCTTTTTCTTTTTTTGGGTGTTCATGACCTTTCTGTATTTGAAAAGCAATGAAAATAAAGTGTATAAAAAATGACTATATAAATATGCGATTAACTAGAAAATAAATCAGTCCAATAAATCTCAAAATTGTATTTAAGTACATTATCTAAATAAATGTACTCAGTTTTCAGCACTGGTTTCTGTTCTGATAGAAATCCCTCTTGAACTGTACGCCAGTCTAAGAGCAAAAAAATTAGAAACGTGTAGAGCAAGAAATAGAAAATACTTGGAGAAAATTGCTGCTTCCTTGGCAGTAAATACAGTTTCTCCTCCCATCTGAACGTCTCGTGTATCGCTCCATCATTGCAGAGCGCTGCATACTGTCGGTGTTATCCATCTCCTGTAAGTGCTCTTGATTGTTGCTAGGCAGCAGAGTTTGCCACGGTGGAGGATGGTGTTATAACAGCTGTACTCTGACTGCACAGACGCCTCTCAGCCAATCAGCTGTCAGCATTTGTACAGAGCAGAAGAGTAAAAACCAATTGTGGCTTTTCCTTTTAACCACAGTTGCCTACTAACCTTACTTTTTACCCTTTTGTTCTTCTGTTGAGTTATATTTGATTGATGATGGTGGTAGGGATTGGGTTGTGCATAATGGAATAACATAATAATTACTTTTTTTCAGATAACCTGTAGTAAATATTTTCTATTATTGTTTCAGCCAATACTAATGCCAGCAGTTTTCATTTGAGTGTCTCATTTGGTTTTCAACATGTTCTTGTTCAGTTATTCCACAAGCAGGTTGATCTTTGAAGGCTTGTCTGTAAATTTCTACCTGTCAGCCTTGCTTATTTGTCTTTTTTTACCAACATTTACATCATATTAATTTTGCAAAATGTAATTTATTGTAATAGAAATTTGCAATTATAATAGAAATGAAGTGATTTGTTCATTTATTCTCTTCAGTTATTTGATGAAAGGAAAATGAATGGAAACTAGTTTGATAAATGATCAATGGTTTAAACGTGCGATAAGCACTCTGGACAAAGAGAATTGATTGTTGAATCTCATTCCCAAGTTCTCGCTTTGGGTTGGTGGCTCAGACCAACCTCGGAATAAGACTCAGCAAATTATCCTTCTCCAGAATCGCTTACTCCGCCTTTCAGTAACATTTTAATGAAAAATACCAAATATTCTGTAATTCTTGCCTCTCAGTTGAGTTCGATTGATTATAATTTATTATCTGCCTTTGCTCCATCATTTTCTCCCATGCAAGAAAAATGACAGTATAATCAGTTTTCATTATCTCTTCAGACACAGTCATTTGTTGTCCTAGTTACGGTCTCATTTCTAGTTCAGAAAAGTATAAACTAGATTGAAAGTGATGCTATTGAAGATGTTTTAAAATAGAGAACTTATTGCAATTAGTAGTCAAAAAGTGGCAATGATTTTCAAAAATTCTGGGCAGCTGTTCTGTGTATTTGACTGAGTTGCAGTGTAAAAAACAAAAAACAAACTTGTTCTTGGTTAGCAGTGGTGTAGAAGGAGCAGAACTATCTGGCTTAATGTTATCTCACCATTCAGCATCTTAACTGACTCCTCACAATACTTGCTGCTGGATTTTTGTTCTCTTGTTTACAGCTGACTGGCTAACTAGCTCTCTGTTTGTTTCAAGTAACTGTCACATCATTTCTCTGTAGGAGGCACAACATAATACTGTTTATTGATTTCCTTGCTGATGTGTTTTTTATTCTGTGTACACCTCGTTGGTTAGATATTTTCAAATAAATAGAGCTGCTCCCATTTAGCTAAATTACTGAATCGTTTATGTCTTGGAGTGCTAATCACTCCTCAATTAATTTCCAGAGGAGAGATGTCCTATTGCGAACAATTTTCTGTGCTGTAGTGCTCTTGTGAGTGATTTCAAGTGTTGTTTTCTATTGGTGGCTGTTGTTTTCAGCAAAACACCACTGAGATTAAGGCTGCCTTGTAATTTGGTTGAACTTTGTTTTTCCTTTTTTTTATGGATGCCAGTGTCATTTATACTTGTGCATCTTCACTGTCTATTTGTCTATTGTGATTCTTTTGAATTATTTTATCTGCTTGTCTGCTATAGGTATTGTCTGATGAGTGTAAAGGGCTGCTACACAGACTTCCACATCGATTTTGGGGGGACTTCTGTTTGGTATCACGTATTCAAGGGACGGAAAGTAAGTTGATCCTAGTCTCTTATAACATATCTGATGTTTTGTGCCATAATTCTTTCATTAAACATCAAGGGGAGAAACAGTTTCAGAGTTGATATTTCACCTAGCCTGGCCTCGACCAGGCAGTATAACCTCTAAATAAAAAATCTCTGCCTCTCCTCAGGTGTTTTGGCTCGTGCCTCCAACCCCTCATAACCTTGCCCTTTATGAGGACTGGGTCCTGTCAGGCAAGCAGAGTGATATCTTCCTGGGAGACCGGGCTGATGGATGCCAGAGAGTGGAGCTTAAGCAAGGATACACCTTCTTCATCCCATCTGGTGTGTTGGCATGGTTGTTTTAAAGTAGCCAGCAGGAAAAGATTAGCTGCCTCTTCAATGAACAGTAACACCAAGCTTTACCTGACTATTATACAGTATATTCAGCTATGCAAGTTTGCATGAATCCTGAATGTGCATGAATGCCCTTTATCTCTTTCTATATTGTCATAATTAAGGGTGGATTCATGCTGTCTACACTCCTGAGGACACGCTGGTGTTTGGAGGCAACATTCTGCACAGCTTCAACATTCCTATGCAGCTTACCATCCACGAGATAGAGAATAGGACTAAGGTAGGAGTTTTGCTGCGTTCTCCAATGTGTGGCTGAACTCTGACCTGCACAGCAATACAGTAAACTTAACCTGGGGTGAATTAATCTCTTGGAGAACAAGAGGAAGCTGAGGAGTTCACCTGCAAGAGACAGGACAACGTGCAGGATATAAATAAAAGAAAAGAGTCAAAGGACAAAATATTTGGGATATTAAAATATTATAATGTAGTGTAACACAAGTAATAATGTAAGTTTCACAAGTCTTGCAAATCTGGGGTTCCCTTTTATTTAGTATTAATAATAATAATAAATGTAATAGAATAATCACATCTTGAGGAACTTAAACCTGCTCCTGCAGGCAAGCATTCATGTTTCTTTTGTGTGCATGAGAGTACAGTGTGTGGAGTGATGGAGCAGAACATATTGCTATGAGTAATAATCCCATCTCTTTACACTGCTGGTGCTGTCAGTTATACAGATACAAACAGACAGAACTCTAATTAAGCATATCAGCAAGAAATCAGGTTTTTCTTCCAGAATTCTATCTGTGTTAACCACTGTCTGATTATGAAAACTGAACAGTTACTGTTTCTGTTACACTGATGCTAGTCTTGTCCCTGTTTTCAGGTTCACTCCAAGTTTCGTTTTCCCTTCTACTATGAGATGTGCTGGTACGTCCTGGAGAGGTACCTGCACTGCCTGACAAAACGCTCCTACCTGTCTCAGGAGATCCGCAAAGAGCCTGTTGTAACAGGTAGTGTAATTAAGTAATACAGCTGTTTTGTGATATCTCTCGTGTGTCCCTGAATGTTGATAAAAGATTCTACTTTATGCAGTTTTAATTGGCTCTCTCAAGTAATTAAATATTGTATTAACAGTAAATGAATAACTTCTCTGCTGATGTGTTCTAACAGGCTTTATTTCAAGGACTAGGACAGTCGTGACTCCATTTATGAACATAGCTATATTTCACTTGTGAAGTCATCAAAGGGTAGCTTTGGTATTTTTCCTGGTAAGGTTTTTAGTGTCAGTGACTAATGGGACCATAATTTTTTAAATCAGAGTAGAAGTGACACTGAGCTATAACATAGTTGTTATGGGCACCTGCACACTGTTGTTGTACATCCCCTTAAAGTGCTTGTTTTTGCCACTGACAGGCTGGGATTGGTAGTGTAAGTGTCTGACAAACATTATGGAAAGGCTCACCACAGAGGTAAACATTTTTAGTAATATACATTTTGTTTAACCAGAAACAGACCTATATATCTCTCAATTCAAAGTGACAGACCCCATTTACAGAATCACTAATTCTACCGTCATAAAACACACTTCATTCAAACTCAACAGAAACAGGATAGAGCTCAACAAAACCGTCTTGGCTCGTCTTTTCACTGCTCCAAGAATCATCGAGGTTGTTTGGTTGAAATAAACCCTGAATTCATCAAGGTAGATGAATGATTTCCGACCTCCCTCTCACTCCTCTGTCAGGATGCGTTCACATTTAACCCAGTGAATAAAAGCTTTAGTTTGACCAAATCAGAGTTGGTGATTGTTGGAGCAGTGGAAAGACAATCCAAGATGTTTTGACTTTTTTTTTTTTAAACATGTGTCTGTCAAGTTTGAATGAAGTCGACAGGTATGGTGATAAAATTGTTGTTTCTATAAATGGAGTTTAGAGGATGTAGTAGGAACAATGAAACAGCTGTCTCTGGTTAAACAAAACGTTATCTTACTCATTAACAAAGAGGTCTCTGCCTGTAGGGATCCTTTCCATAATGTTGTCAGACAATTAAAATAACACACTACAGCCTGTTGCACCTGTCTCGCTCAATACTGGACCAATTTCAAAACCAGTTTCAAAAAAATGTTATCCCCATTAGTCACTTAAGGTCCAGGTTAAAAGATACCAAAGTTTCCCTTTAATATTAGATTTGGTGTATGGACTGGGAAGTTGTCTTTGCCCTTTATAGTGAGAAAATGGGCAGGCTCTTCTTTGGTGTGGTTTCTGTTGTAGGACACAAGAACACGATTGTTTTAAAGTCCAGCTAATATATGTTTAAATTATGAACATATCCACAAATGCAGGAATATTCCCCCAGGTGCTTCATACATACACAAAAAGTGGCATAATGGATTACTTCTGTGTTTGCAGTCAAACATCATATGCACAAATAAAGAACATAAAACCATGTCATGCCTTCTATTTAACTGACATGTGTCATCATACAAGTGATTCTCTGCTCTTGACAGATATATTATGCCTGCAGCTCACGGCTCTCTTCCAATATAAAGAAAACAGTGTGGACAGACATAGTAATTTGATATTTTTCTCATTTTGTCCTTTCAGACAATGAGACAAAGGCAAACACAGAGAGCCCCTCCTCTGACTCAAGGAGCCAGGACGTGAATGAGGACTCTTGTGAGACTCAGGTCAGGGACGACCAGGGTGAAAAATCAGAGAGAGTTGCCCAGGAAGGCCCCTGTTCTCCCGACAACCGGAGGGGCCAACACCTCAAAGCGGTTTTATCTGTCGACTCTGAGGACAGCTGCAATCCCAGCTCCACATCTCTAGATTTCCCCCAAACACCCTCTGACTCTCCGGCCTCAGAGTCTCCCAGTAAATGGACGCATTTGACCGAGTTTGAACTGACTGGACTCAGGACGCTGGTTGAGAAGCTGGAGTCGCTCCCTGAAAATAAGAAATGTGTTCCGTTGGGAATAGAGAACCCACAGGCCCTTCTGGAAGACATGAAGGTAAGAAACAAAACAACGACACAGCAACAAGTTCGCATGCACATAATACATACAGTCTATCTTTCAATAGACATGACAGAGATCTGTTTTACTGTTTGTATGTTCTCTGTGGCTGTCCAGGTTGTCTTGAAAGAACATGCCGATGATGACCCCAAATTAGCGATCAGCGGAGTTCCTGTGGTGTTCTGGCCTAAGAAAACTATAAAGGTAAGAATATTTTGACTGCATTCAGAGACTTTCCTATTGCTTTTACTCCAAATATTAAGTATAAATATAAAAATATATCAAGTGAGCAAGTGATTGAGCTTTGATTTACCTGTCGCTTGACTTTGTGGTGCAAGTTTACAACATAAATGGAGCTATTTAACTATTACATCTACGGCCTGGCGATGACTCTGGTTAGTGACAACTCAAAATCATCATAAAACAAGATTTTAAGGGTGCTTTCACATTAGGTATGATTGCTTTGTAATGGGGTTGGGCCTGGACTGGACTCAAGTGTGGGGTCAAGTGTACTTGGATCAATGTCTGGGTCCTTGAGGTGAAAGCCCCCTAAAGATAATATCTACTCAAAAATGTGTTTATGTTTATGTCCCCCAAAAGTTCTGACCTTGACTACATTGATTTGCATGTATGCAAAGTTTGTCACTACAGATTTTTTTTTTTTCACGTTCATCTCCTGAAGGGGGAGATGTCTGAGATTCTGAGACTGAAATGTACCATGGACAAACTGGATTTGGTATGAACAAATTCAAAAGCTGATCAATGTCTAATATGAAAATGCAGGCAAAAAAATCTGAAACATCCAGTGCAGAGCAGACTTGTCAGTACAGAGAGTGAGAATTAGCCGTGTCAGCCACTGCCACTTAAAAGCTAACAAACACAATAAATAAATAAAACATGCTAACTACAATTATCATTCTAATACATTTGCTAGTTAGCAGTTTTGGTACACAACAGACTCCTTATTTGAGTCTGGGTCTGACTGAGGATCAGACATGTAAGACTGAATCTCTCTGATGTTTCCTCTAACACTAATGCTAGCCATCTTGACCAGATCCAGAATTTCTGTTTGTTTTTGTTTTCCTCGTACACATACTTCCACATATGGTATTTGCCGTCATTGACACCCTTATTTTCTAACACTGTGGATGCATACAAACACCTGTTTACTATGTCCAGAAACTATATGACACATTTTCATACCAGATTTCACACCTCACTGTTTCACTGCTTACATATTTGTTGTTACACTTCAGGCTTACTCGTGGCTCAAACTGGTGTCAAACTTTATACTGACTGGTATAAATATGTACAAGAATGTACAGTAGTTTTGGTTATGGTTTGAACTTTTTCTCCTCAAATTAAAAAGGAAATTTTTAGTCATAATTTCTAGTCAGTACCATTGCTCATTACTTAAATACTATGCGTGTGCCTTTTGAGCATCTGTATGTTGTAAAATGCTTGCAGGCTTAAAGTGCCTTTCATGTATATATATAATTTATCCTTCGATTTAATCATGCCAAGAGCTTAGCAGAAGAGCCTAGGAGGGTCAAAATCAAGGCCTTTACATTCAGTGGCAAAATGTAAAAAGAAAAAGATAAGTACCTACTCCATTTTCTCTAATACCTCTTATGAAAGGGTCAAAATACTTATTAATGAAATAATACATTGTTCATTTTAATATTTTGTTGGTTTGAAAGCATTATATAAAAATGTGGAGAATTGAATATATAATGGTGGAAATAAATAAAGTATTTGCTGAGGCATGTTGGCCAAAATGAGCAAAAAAGTCAATCTTAATTAGTCACATTAAAATACTAAGTTAACTAAATGTGTGTTTATATTTTACATATTGTACATTAACTTATTAATTAATTTTCTATGAATTATTAATTGCCCAAATAAATGTATGATGTGTTAGGGATGTAACATCACAAAAAATACCACAAAAAGTCCATGATATGATAGTTATCACAATATTAAAAAACAAAGAAGAATGACAGCTTGAAAAATATCCTTCATTATTAATAAACTTTGATGTGTACAGTAGTTATTTGAATGTGTAAAATCTGTAATGCTTCTGTTTTCCTTCTATAACAAAATAAAATAAAAGTAGATAGCTGGGCATAAAATGTCTTTGGCAATGAATGTTTGAATTACATATGTATGTACAATTGCAAAACAAAAACAATACAGCAGTCATTTTATAGAATAAAATAAAATAATTAACCATGTAATATCACAGTAGATATTGTCACAGTCCAGTATGGTATAGACACATTGTTTTATTGGGATATCACAGTATTTGATATATTGTTAGATCCCTGTGACATGTGTAACAGGCGGAGAAGCCTCAACAGGAGGTGGGAGGATGGTGATGTCTTGTATATGAATTTATGGAGCTGATTTTTATTGGTTTCTTAGACCCTCTGGATCACCCCCACCCGTCCCTCCAAAAGGCCAGCTGCTGGTCGCGGGGCCTCTTTGTGTTTGCCTTTTGTAATGAGATGCCATCTGGCTCTATTGGCTGTGCGGAGCCTGCTCTGTTCTGCCTGTGATACACATCATGAATATGACAGCACCTTTTCTGCATTTCCTCTTCTCATTGGATAAAATCAGACTCCCCCCGGTACATATTCTGATGCACAGCAACCTCCCATTGGCCCTGTGCCTCGCAGTGCACCTCCTCTTCTTCAGGGGAGTCGATCCATATTAATGAGGCAGGCTCGTCTGTGTTTCCTACATCTGCTTGTGGTATTGTGGAGCTTTGGAGTAGGAGGGGAGGGCTGTAGGCCAGACAGCGGTAGCAGGAGTAGAAGGAGGAGGAGGAGGAGGAGACTGCAGCCATGTCAGTTTGCTGTGAGCTGGACGGCGTGTGAAAAAACCAGCCATGGCCATGTCGCTGAGCGCTGATGATGAGGACTACGACTCAGACTCTGAGCAGGTTAGCACACCGAACCCCTGCAGGCAGGCAGGCAGGCGTAGTGAGGCCACCAGAGGAATGCTTGTGCCAGACAGAGCAGTGTGCAGCAGCATCACAGGGCAGCGAGGAAATGGAGCTACCTGGAGAGAAATGCATTGATTCAGTCTACCTTCTGAACCGTCTCTTTGATTTGTGCCCTCTGTTGTTGTTTTTTTTTTTTTTTTTTTATAGGTTCGCTGTTTGTGTGTGCATGTGTGTGTGTGCATGCTTGTGTGTTTTCGTCAGGTAAAACCAGCAATAGGAACAGGCTGTGTTTATATAGCTCAGAGCCTCAGGGCTGCTATTGGTTGTTTCAAAGCAGAGGAGCAGAGGAATGGGAATTCACGTAGATGCAGAAGATGAATCTTTCATGGCTTGATTGTAAAAGCATCAGATAGGCATCTTGCAATATGTGTGACAGTAACAGACAATGTTATTGTGTTAATGAGAAAACGGTCGTTATGAGAGACATTTTTGATGACGGCCGGCAGATCTAAGATGAGACTTGCTTACACAGCAAGAAATGTGTTTTGTTCATTTAAATATTTCTTCTGCTTAACTCTGAACCACACCCCCTTTGCATTAATTCTGTGGTTGCATTTGGATTTGAAAACACTGACTTCAGACGACTAAGTCCAATTGTTCTTTAGACAAATATCAGAAGACAGTTCTGTTTCTTACAGTCATGTAGATACACCTGTTCACAGTGTCACAGTTCAACTATTTGAAGTAGAACTGCAACAATTATTTGATTAATGAATTAGTTGTCAACTATTAAATTAATCGCCAACTATTTTGATAATCAATGAATTGGTTTTAGTCATTTTTTTTTAAAAAGTCCAAATTCTTTAATTTCAGCCTCTCAAATGTGGATAATTCTGTTTTCTTAACTCCTCTTTGACAGTAAACTGAATATTTTTGGGTTTCAGATAAAACAAGACATTTGGGCTTGACAAACGGTCATCTTTTTTTTTTTTCCACCATTTTCTGACATTTTATGATCCGTCTAATCAATTAATCAACAAAATAGTCAACAGTCTAATTAACAATGAAAATAATTGTTAGTTGCAGCCCTTCTGCAGAGTCCATTTTGACAAATGTCAGGAGACAAGTTCAGTTCTGTTACTTCCGGTCACGTAAATGCACCTGTTGTTCTTGTCAGAGTCAGTGGAAAATGCCAATATCAGAGCTAATCATGCAGCACGTGTTGAAGTAGATGATAGATTTCCACATTTCCACAGTTCAGTCTGAACAATTTAATTTAACTGCCAGAATACCTGCTTGTACAGTATGTACTCAGCGCCTCCAAAGCACAAACTCTGTGAGGAGTTTTAGTTTTTTTGGACACCGCTCTTGTTGCTGTACTCAGCCTCAGAGGTTTTATTAGAGTTGTAACACTTGTTCCACTATCCTTTTGTCATGTGTAAAATCTTGGCTAAACACTCCAAACTGTGTGTGCTAGGGCGATCACTGTTTACAACATATGCCACCTCGAAAGCTTAAACGGAAGGTAATCCCTCCAGGAACTTGTGAACCCAATATTTTTGCCAAGTTAAATCTTTCTCTATATTCCTAAATGAGGTAAACAGAAATCATGAATTCTGGTCAAAAATTAAGAAACATGAGGTATATGGAATTTATGTTTAGGTGTAGACTTTTGAACACCACAATGTTGTGTGTATTGTTGTCTGATTTTGATGAAACAGTACGTCCTGTTGTCTCTACAGTCTGTGCTCAGTGTGGCCTGTCTTTAATGTGTGTTTAAGGTGATGTTAAGTATATCCACAGTAATGATTTCCACTGTTCCTCACAGTAGCTCAAGAGACTTGAAAGCTGTGTCAGTGAACATCAGAGTGTGTTTCTCATAATGTTTCTGAGCTGAATGAGCTGTGAAGAGCCAAGACATTACTAGCTGGTTACTTGTACAAAGAGGACACATGTATATCCTACTAAAGTGCTACCAGTGACATATTTTCTGGTCAGGATATCTTAGACACTGTTGCAAAAACACTTGTACCTGAGGCAGAGAGTAGTTACTAAGACTGAGAGGCAGCTGATTTCTTCGGTGGTGTTGTTGTCAACCTCTCCTGTCATTTAATTCTGAGTATCAGAGGGATATCAGCTTTAGAGATCACTCACTTAGCAGACAGAGGGAGGTTTAGAGGGGATTTAGGGAACAATATGGACAGCTTTCTGAAGTATCGTTTCATTTGCTGTCTACTCTTGCAGTTCAAGTTGCAGGAGCAATCAGACAGTAATAAAGACACACTACAGTGTCTGGCTACCTGTCTGACACTGGCAGTTTGATCACTACTCTGAAATGTTGTCTCTGGCAAAAGCTGGGTTACAGATCACACCATTGTGTCTTTTTCTGGGATATTTGGTCTCATTTCAGTGTTCTTCTGGAGCAGACCTCCTGTCTGTAATCCCCATGAACACCCCCAGAACAAGCACAAGCCCCCCTCCTTAATATCTGACTCTAATCCTGTCTGGTAACTAGAAATCTCACAGCCTGTGTCAGTCTATTTCATGGCATTTGTTTGAATAAATTATTGTAATATGCCTAAAATTGAGCCTGCTTTCTTTTTCTGTTGGAGAGTCTCATTACAGTTCTTATTGGTTACAAGTCTGTGTGTCATAGACTGTTCTGTTAGGGAATGGGACGTGGCTGTTGCTATGCTGACGCTAGGAAAAATCTGCACTGCCGATGTAACTAAAGAAATCCGATCTTCATTTCCAAGAGCTGCAGTCTTTTTGCACTCCTTGTTCTTGTGTGTTTGATCTCACACACTGCCACACATTTCCTCACGTGGCGTGGATGGTTGGCAGCATTTTGACATGTGGTTTTCATGTTGCAAATACATTGTTGTGGTTGGGTTGTGAGCCTGAGAAGGAGCAGAATATATAACGCCAGAACAATAATGATGGAGATCAAAGGCATCTCATCTCCATTACCCAGTTCTATTAAATAGAGCACATTTAATGTGTACTGTTATAAATCAGTCGTCGCGCCCCCGAACACAGAATAATGGCTCCTAGTGATCCATGTGTGAAATGTAGCCATAAGTGCAGTTTCTCTTTGAAGTAGAAACATGCAAGCAAGTGAAGTGCTAAATTTGGAAGATGCCTCCAGGGACACTCTTGATGGTTTTGTTTTCTCCTGGATGCTGTGCTTTAACAGCCATGAAAAATGTGTGTTTGTACACAGCATGTTTTGATCAGATTTCTTTTTTGATATGTATTATATGGGTATGCATACATGGATGCAGGTGCTGTTTCTGTTTAGCGTGTGTCTGTGTTTGGAGCTATTGACCCTGAGTTACAAAGGGGAAAAAAACAGATTAGACAGTACTGCACTCATCCACCACACTGACCCCTGTTGAATTTAATAGGATGTTTTGAATTTTTTCTTATTACATAACATGATTGTAAGTGCTTATTATTGAGCTATAGCGCTATTATTAAATGAAATGAAATTGTAATTCAGAAAATCAGATTGAGGTGCTCGTCAGTATAATGGCTTCCTTTTACTGAAATTTGGGGGGAAAAATCAGTTGTCAAGTTGTCAAATTTTTAAATACAATAGTTTCAAGGGTGTTAAACTCATTTTTAAACATGGGCCACATACAGCCCAGGGTTGGGCAATATATTGATATTATATTGATATTATATCAATGATTGTGATATGAGATTTGATATTGTCTTAGATTTTGGATATTGTTCTAACATAATATGGCATCAGTTTTCCACATTGTCTTTACATCTGCATTACATACAGATCACAGTGGATCTACAAATGTGCAAAATCATGTATGTATTTTGGGACTAAACAACAATATAATATTTTACTTCTTAATGATTTGAAAAACCTTGTTGAGATTTAGAAAATCTTTTAATTTTCCAGATATTTCCACTCCTGTGTAGTAATGCTGGCATCACCACACAACACCAACTAAAGTAGAAGCTAATGAGGAGGGTAAGTCATCCCCTGTCTTATAAATCACCTATAAATCAAAAGTTTGGGCAGTGCCTTAGCAACAGGATTCCACAATATTGTTCTAACATAGTCATCTGATACAGATCATTTTGTCCTGAAGCTGCTGATTGACAGTATTTTTCACAGGTTCAGTATGTTTAAATATGACCACAATAAGTATTCATTATTTTTTCAGAGAACTGTATTCAGCTCTGGAAGTAATGTTTGCTCTGCAATTTTAAACATTTGCAAAGTCATCCAGTGGCCCGTGAATTTGACACTCCCAATTTATTATCTAGTGAGATGATGATTTTAAAGCTTCTGCAGGCTTAAACGTCTCCTTTGTTGTAGCTAAAATGGCTTGGGCACAATATGTATTAGAAATTTGCTTTTCAGTATTACTATACAGTATGAATGCACATATTCAACGACTTGACTACACCTAAGTAACATACTTTGAATGTGGCCTAATATTGCCACATTTTTTGAAAGCAATGCATACTGTACTGGACTTTATCAACAAACTAACTCAGACCTTTTATATGCCTTTTTTGAAATATTTAGCTTTGCATTTTATGTACTTGACACTGTATCCTTTTCATCCCTTTAGCCGCGGCCTCCCAACCGGCCGAAACCTAAGATGGCAGCTTCTCCTGCATCAGCAGTCAAGCTGTCAGCCAGCCGGGGAACATCTGGTGCCAGGAGGAGAAGGACTCGCTGTCGGAAGTGTGAGGCATGCCTGCGGACGGAGTGTGGAGAGTGCCACTTCTGTAAAGACATGAAGAAGTTTGGCGGGCCGGGCCGGATGAAGCAGTCCTGCATCATGAGGCAGTGCATTGCTGTGAGCTCAAAGTTCATCATGTTCTCAGTGGTTTCTCATGTGATATGCACATAATGTTAAAGGAATAGTTAGACATTTTTGAAAATATGCATTTTCGCTTTTTTTTTGGTTAAAAGTCAGATTATAAGATCAACATTATTTTCATGTGTATGCTGACTATGAAGCAGCCAAAAGGTGTTAAGCTTAACTTGGCATAAAGACTAAAAACAGGGGAAAAGCTAGCATGGCAGTGATTTAAAAAAAAAAAAAGAAGCCTGCTAGCACCTCTAAAGCCCACTAATAAACATGACATATCTTGAAATGATTTCCTGGTGTCTTGTTATCACCATGAGGTTGCCAGGCAACTCACAAAGACTTATGGAAGTCACTGCCACCTGGCCAAGAAATGGTTTCTTGCATGTAACAGCTGGTAAAACCATTTCTTGTCTTTATATTTTGTTTTTTGTTTTTTCGTATGGATTAAGCAAATGCAATATGACACATTAGTCAATGAGCTTTAGAGCTGCTGGTAAGTGGATTTTTTTTACCTTTAGAGAGAGCCACGGTAGCTGTTTCCCCCTGCTCTCAATATTTATGCTAAGCTAAGCTAACTCAGGCATGAGAGTGGTGTCAGTTTTCTGAGCATATTCATCAAAATCTCAAACTATGCCGTATTGTTTGCTTAATGGTTGTGGCTTTCCTTTCATTTTGAATACTTGTTTGTGAGGTTGCTGCTAGGGTATTCAGCATGGTTACTAGGACAGCACAGGGTGATCGTTGGGATGTTCCAGGTGGTTGCTATGGTAATGACTATGGCTGTACTGATCGATTTAATACTCAAAGCTTCTATTGAGGTTTTTTAATGAAGCTTTGACTGTCTGTCATATTTTATGACATCAAAAAAATGGTCAATTTGTATAAAACGATTCATCAGATTACATGAGTAAAGGACTTGTGTCCATAAAGTGTTTTTCTCTGGCAGAAAAGCACTGGCAGGATGCAGGGGAGTGCTGGGATGAAGTGCTCGTGTGGTGAGAGGCAAAAACACTCCATGTGGGTTTTGTTTCGAAGACAACAATATTGACAATTTCTAACACTTTGCTAGTAGCTTAACAAGCATGCAACATAAACAACAACAACTAATGCAGACAAAGTAGGTGGAAATATCACTTTTCTAGTTTTTACTTGAGTTGTCTCTTTTCATTTCTTTCCTGTCTCTGTTATGATAGTTTGTGTCTGACATATCATAAAGTAGCCTAATCTTTATCTGCAACTATGCAGAAATACCAGGCTTAAACAGAATGAATAAAAAAACGAAGAAAAATCTAGGCGAAAGTAAGAAAATAATAATAAGAGTCGTAGTAGCAACAGCAGAAGTAATAGCAGCTTTGGCAGTAGTCAAAGAGGGCCCTGGAAAGAGAAAGTGTATTTGGATGTTTCAGCACCATGGACAGAGACATGGTGAGGTGAGTTTGAATGTTTCTGCAGCATACGTACAGTACAGTATACTGTATAGACAATGAGAGTGATTCAGTTTGAGTCATTCACCACTATAAACAAGAGAGTGAGAGAGACTTGGCAACTTTCCCAATATCCCACACTTGCGGTCTTAAGCTCTTTATCAACTGTGTCCCACTTTTAAGATATGCCAATATGCTTAACCCACTCTTGATGTTCACTTACTCTAATACAGCTTTGGAGCTGTTACTCAAGTATTTGCCGCAGTTCATCACGGTCTGCTGTGCCACATTACCCGATTTGTTGGTAGTCATGCAACTAGTGTGTTTGCTAACTGACTATACAAATTGGAAGTTGTTAAGTTCATTGCATATTGATTTCAGTGAATGTGATCAAACACAATTCAAACAAAATTTTCAATATAAATTATGATGGCAGGCAATGAAGTACAAGGCACTCAGTGATTTTGAAAGAGCAACAATTATTAAAGCAATTAAAGAAAGCTGTACCAATAAAAAAATCTTCTACTGTATAACCTGTTTCTTACATCAAAGTAAAATATGGGATTAGAATTGAGTGAGGGTTCTTCAGTTGCTGGAGCTCCAGTGTGCACAACAGTATTACATCACTCAGCTTGGAGTTCTTGTGTTCTGATTTCTTAGTTGAGTCATTTGAGTAGGCGATTACAAGCCATGTCAGTGAAATGTTCTAAATTTATGAAAATCCCATTTCAACAACAGTGGTGTCATACTATACTGTTTGATCCACAGGTAGCACGTACACAAAATAGAGCAGATAGCTAACTCACTTGAGACCAGAGGTGTAATTGAACCTTAAATTAATGGAAACATCGAACCACAGAGTTTTGGTTTAGCTAATTTGTCAATAACACTTGTGACCATGAGGTGTTGTTCCAAAAGAGGATGTTTTTGTGATACAAAAGCCTTATCTTCAAGCCTCTGTGTTTTGTTTTTTTTTCCTCCAGCCTGTCCTGCCCCACACAGCAGTGTGTCTCATCTGTGGAGAGGCAGGGAAAGAGGACACAGTAGAGGATGAGGAGGAGAAGTTCAACCTTATGCTCATGGAGTGCTCCATCTGCAATGAGATTGTCCATCCAAACTGTCTTAAGGTAAATTACTCAATATCAGTATGTCTTGAATATTGTCACCATAAACTATGTTCTTAGAATGACTGAGCTCTTGTTGCTTGTCACTTTCAATCGATTTTCTAAGAAAACGACATTGTGCAAAACTAAGAGGATATCATTGAGTTTGCGGCTGTAAACTGTGTGTAAACAGGTGCAAAAACCTTAGTAAATCTATGTGTTTTTTTGTTCAGGTAAAAGATTCAAATGGAGTCGTCAATGATGAGTTGCCAAACTGCTGGGAGTGCCCAAAGTGCAACCATGCTGGAAAAACAGGGAAAGTAAGTATCTGTATGGACTTCATTCTATATGAATCATGAAGTGATCAAACAGCTGACTGTGTCTCAGAATCTCAGAGCTAGAGAAATAAAGTTGTGCTCTTCTTTTTTTAACCTTTTGGCCTCAAAGCAAAAAAGGGGGCCAGGATTTAAGTACGCGTCAAACCTTCCTGGCTCGTTGCTGAAAGAGCCACGGTTACAGCGGGATTCAAAAGAGGAGCCCGACCCACCGATGGTGGCCACAGCAACTGTTACTGCTCTGACTACCACATCTGCTGTGAAGAGAAAGGCAGAGCGGGAAGAATGCCCGAAGAGGAAAGAAGAAGAGCCTCCGAAGAAACGTCCCCCTCTGTTGTCTCTGGATGGTACACCCCGACCGAGGCTCGAGGACAACCCCCTGAGGAAAAAGAGGAAACTTTTTGACACCAATGATGAGCCTGTCATTGTGAAAAAGAAGGTAAGACCCTTGTCTATGTCTAATTTCATCAGTTATACTCAATAAAATGGAGATTTACCATTATTACCATTATTTTCTGCTGCTAGTGTGTAATTTATCTTAAGGGAGAGTGAACAGTGAGCCTATGGTCTGTGGAGTGGAGCGAGGAGTTTCAGTAACGGTGCCACGAGTCACAAACGCCACAGTTTGGATCGTATCATGGTTTTGAGTCTATGGTAGTCACCACTCTGTAGTCTCGTTCAATGTCCCGCCCTCAGTACTGTCTGATTGGAGGCACATCACGAGTAATAGCCAATGAAGGCTTTGGAACAGACAGGCAAAGAGACAAAGCTGCTCCAGTGAGCGGGCTGAGCTGTGTGTCGAATGGAAGACAGCTGATATTGCGAAGCTAACAATAATTTTCATTATTGAATAATCTGCAGATGATTTTCACAATTAATTGGTTCATTGTTTAGTCTATTAATGGCAGAGTCTTCAAATTACTTCTTTTGTCCTTCTTTTTGTGCAAATGTTTGACATTTTTGCTTGATAAATGATTGAAACTTTTAATTGACATACAATTTTCTTTTGATCAACTAATTGATGAATCAGCTAACTGTTGCAGCTCTACAAGCTTGTGATCCATCTCTATGATGGCAAGCAAGACCAACATGCCCAGTTCCCCCATTACACAACTGAAAATGCCCACAGGATTTCACTCAATGGAGGTGAAAGTGATGGCTTTTAAATCAGTTGCTCTTAATCCAGTCATTGTACTTCAGGGCAAAACGCAACAGCATCTGTCTTGTCATTTCACTACAACTCTGCTTTGAGATTTAGGGAATTATTACTTTAAAACCTAACAGCAGCAGTAAAACTGTATTCCACACTATGATGGTTAAACTTTGCAATTAATTAGCAGTTCACATGTGCTGGACCATGGGGGGTGATCTGTACGGAATATGGATAAAAGTGTGCTCCGTTCTACAGCTGAACTCAGTTTAAGGAGATTAATTAAATTACAGATAAAATCGGAAAGATTCATTTAAGAATTGTAAATCAGAAATAGCTGATTGAATCAAAACTAAATGAGGTAACTAATTTGAGTTGAGTAAGCCAGTTAAAATGAATCATGTTCTTGGCTGCTTCTTTGGCATTAAGCTAGTTTTACAGTTTTGGCTTAATTAAGGAGAAGAAATTGGTCTAAATAATGTCACATCATGTACCTCAGCAGATGGAGTGTGCCCAGTTCTCATGGAACTGTAAATGTCCATTTTTCTGAGCATATTCAGAACTTACTTAAACTTAAACTTTCCCAAAAGTTCTCTGAAAAAAACAGACATTGTGTATGTTCAATTCCATGACAACTGAACCAGCAACATTTGTGAACACAAGATTCATGGCTTTATTACACTGTGTCATGCTGTGTGTAACTGGCAATGGAAGAACGACATTGTCTCAAAACACAGTTCAGTTTGAATATTACAAAGGGGGAAGATATAAAAGGGCTGAGAACAGAAGAATGCAAATGCACCGTAGAACAGTTTCTCAACCTTTTGGGTCTGGTCTTGAATTTTAATATCCATTATGTCAGCACTTCATAAATCCATTTGGAGCCCACTTAATTCTCTTGAAAATAGAATATACAGTAAACTAGAATATGCAAAAACTTGATAAAATGTTCTTGTCAAATTCACTGACAAAGTGACCGCTTGGATAATTGTATTCCTTCTACTCTTTCTTAGAAGAAGCTATCTAAACCGGAGGATCCTTTGGCTCCTAAGCTGTTGCGGCAAATTAAGACAGAGAATGACCACGGTGATGAAGACGACGACCAGGAGGATCATGATGAAGATGGATTTTCCTTGGACAGGATTCATGTGAAGGAGAAAAACGAGTACGACGACGAAGACCAGGAAGAAGACGAGGAGGGAGAGGAAGAGGAGACAGTTAAAAAAGAAAGAGACAGTAGTGCAGAGGACAAAACAAAGGTCCTGTTAAATCCACTGCTGAGAACATCTGCAGCCAGAGAAAGTGACCATCGTCCTCCAACTCTCCCAGAGCTGGACCAAGCAGCGAATCAGGAGACGCTCAGGAGAAGAGTTCTGCTCCACTAAAGGCTCGCCATCAGCGCCGACGCCTCCCCAACAAAGAGCTGAGCAAAGAGTTCAACCAGGAGATTTCTAAGACAGAAGACTGTCTGTCCAGCCAGAACCACGGTTCAGTGAAGACGGAGGATGGCCCGGCCAATCACAACCGACGACCACTGAAGAGTGAGGACTCTGTGACCAATCAGAACCGTAAACCACTAAAAACTGAGGACTCGACCACTAATCAGAGCCGCAGGGCAGTTAAAATGGAAGAAGGTCTGGCCAATCAGAACAGACGGCCACTGAAAACAGAGGACAGCCTGGCCAATCAGAACCACAGGCCTGTAAAATCTGAGCCTGAGAACGAAGTAGACGACCAGAAGCAGAGGTGGCCTCTTAATAACGGCAGCAGTGACCTTGGCGACTGGCTGCGACACAGGGGGCGTGAGGTGAACGAGGCGCAGCGTGGTTACTCGCCGCTCAGCTGGAACAGAAGCACCAGATCACACCTATATGCCCCCGTCCACTCCCCTGCCGCTCGCCGCCAAAATGTATCCAAATGGAGCGGCATGTGATACGACCCCCTCCCATCAGCCCCCCGCCTGACAGGCTGCCGTTGAACGACGGCGAAGCGCATGTGATGCGGAGAGAGATGTGGATGACAGTGTTCAGTCACCTGACTCACAGAGATCTGTGTGTGTGCATGCGTGTGTGCAGGACGTGGAACAGATGGTGAGTACAAGATGTACGGCAGTGCTGAAACACACGTCTTCACACACACACACGTCATCATACAGCGGCCGTCTGTAAATATCTGCTGTGTGTCTCACCAGGTGCTGCGACAAGAGGCTCTGGAAGCACATCAATCTGAACCGCTGCAAGTCCATCACACCTCTCATGCTGAGCGGCATCATCCGGAGACAGCCAGCAGCTCTGGACCTCAGCTGGACCAACATCTCCAAGAAACAGCTCAGCTGGCTCATCAACAGACTGCCAGGTAGACACATTCAGCCAGCAAAACACTTCATTGTGTTTGCAGTTTTATGAAAGGGCAAATAAATGACATAAGCTATATATTTTTTGGAGGGAAATAAGAGTGCTCTTTCAGAGTGCACCATGTTTTATGTGTAGTGTTGTCATGATATTGGAATTAATGATTTTGATACAATACCTTGAAAAATATTGATATTCAGTACCATTTGCAATACCACTGGGAAAAATTGACTCAAAATTTTAGTTTTTTATTAAAAGATAAATGTAACAAAGTTATGATATGACAATGGATGTTCAGCAGGAGCAAATGACACAAGCGAGGAGAAGAAAGGCACTGTGAGTAAGTGAGAGGTGGGACTATGTGGGCACTGCAGCAGTGTGTGTGTGTGTGTGTCAACACATCTGAAAAAAGAGTGAGTGAGAAAGTACAGCTAGTAGTGAAGTATCGATACTGCAAAAAAAAAGAGTATTGAAACCATTTCAAATATTCAGTATCAATATTTTTGGCATCACTATTGGTGTGTGTTAAATATCACATGAAGATAAGTAGGGTCTGAATATAAACTATATAATAACACAGTAATATAAAGTGAATATGAAATAAAGGTTTTATTAAATGACAACAGTTTCCTTACACAGTGGATTTTTTTTTTCAAATATTCAGCTGTTCCCAGTGGTTATGAAAAAAAGTCTTATTTGACATGGTAATTGTAGAGATATGGCGACACAGTCACTCACCTTGACACAATCATTTAAACATGTAATAATTATGTTTCAACAATATTATGTAAATTAAGGGAGAAATATGTATATATTTACTGAACCAAATCATAAAATGACCATGATAGGCCATCATAGACTAAGAGCACATGCTAAGTTGAAATACTGGCCTCTCTGACAACTGCTTATTTCACGTTTATTCACTTTACATGAAGCTAAAACTAATACTGAATGATTTAGTGTGTCTGATTCGTAAGAAATCATTAATAGTCTTTCAGAAGGAGTTGATGTTAATGACGGTTAACAGGGCAGGCAGTCACTGAACTCCAACTCCAGAGTGCGTATTGTCGGAGCAGTGGGCTTCTGTTTTCGGGATAACAGGTTTTACTTTGCATCAATAGACACTTAACCCTTTGCTAAGCCCCATCCTCCTTAGTTACTGTTGCTATTGCCTGTCAAGCTTTCCATTCTTAAGTTGCATATTTGCAGTTTGAAGCGGTAACATTAAAAAATGGGAGTAATTTTTGAAACACTAGGTCTTCAATTCCACAGAGAATTAAACAAAAGCAGCCTCTTATTTTTAGCTGATAACTGTGGATTTTGTCGGAGAAAATGATGACTCTTGCTAGCAGATTTCATAACCGTAGCAGGCTAATGTAAGCTAATGCTAATGCTTGAACATCTTGCGTCAGCTGACAGCCACCTTGCCAGACCAGCCAGACTGTGATCACCTTAGCAGGAGAGCTGGGTTAAGAGCTAACCAGAGAGATGCGTTTGCCCACTTTGATTCTGCACCAGCCCACATCCTCCTCCTCAAACCTCCCACATACCTAATCCCAATGTAACCTCTGGTGGGAATAAGCCACTGCAAATGCAGTGGTATCTAACACAAGTTCGGCCATAGGTAACATTACTGCAGGCAGTAAGCTAGCATTAGTTAGCTGAACATGCTAACGTTTGCAGCTTTTGTTAGAGCAGATAAAGACTAAGTTTAATCCATTCCTCACACATATCCACTTGTGTTTTCATATTTGAAAGATTACAAAAGACACCACCTCCAAAACTCATGAAACACAAGTATTGCTCATAGAAATGCAAAGCTTGACAAGCCTGCGGTGCGGCCTGCCAGTTGCTGTTCAGAGAAGAGGCTAAGCAAAGGGTCGACAGAATTATAAAAAGCTGATCCGCTTACAGTTTAGGACTCGTCGTCGTCCGTCATTGTCAAATTATATTGTTGCACTTGTCTTGCACTCATGAAGATTCAGTGTCCCTGCAGCCTCCAGGCAACCTGTCTCAGCTTGGAGTCTGGAGAAGAAGTTGTGGGGGAAACAACTTGCTTCATTATTTTAAATTTGGACTGCAGTACCCATTTTTGAATGCTAGAGTGTTACATATTTCACTTCTAAGGGAAACATTAAAGTTATCTTAACCTTGAGTAAATGTCTTTATATCTTCTTCAACAAGGACTGCAAACCTGCATGTACTGAGAGTAGTTAATTACTTTTTCAGGTATTGATAAAAAAATGTGTTTATCTAACGTGCAGTTTTTAATAAGTTTGAATTCCCATATGTTCCCATATGGCTCCTCCATCTGGATAATTGTATCCCCTGAGGCTCCTCAATTTAGATGGTTTACTTTGGCTGCTTTTCTTTGTTACTTATAAATGTCTTTACTGGATCATTCAGCTAATTAGATGAGAATACTCACGGCTTCTATGTTGGTTTATTTTGTGACCTCAGATTAACAAAAACTCTGGAGACGGGAAAACTGAAAAATAGGGCACATTTCCTCAACAGACTGAATGTGAGTCTGCAGTATATTTAGCTTGCCGGCTTGCTGCTTGTTGCCACATAGAAGAGATTTTATAAGATTTATAAGAGATCAGCGTATTGTAGCTTCATTTAAAACATTGAAGTTCTGTATGTCCTTGCTGTACCTGCAGGTCTGCGTGTGCTGCTGCTGTCAGGATGCTCCTGGGTGGCGGTCTCTGCTCTCTGCACTTCCAGCTGTCCTCTCCTGCGAACTCTGGATGTTCAGTGGGTTGAGGGACTGAAAGACGCCCAGATGAGGGACCTGCTGTCGCCTCCTACAGACAACAGGCCAGGTACCGATCTGCCATTAACACACACGCACGCACTGTCCAAACAGCCTTAGTGGCTTTAGTGGCTGAATGAGTGAGCATGACCATGCAGTAACAGGAAATTAATGAGAAGAGTGCTTTGCTTTGAGGCTCTTCATCGTCATTGTTGTCAAATCTAAATGACTGAATTGTTCCACAGTGGTGAGATGGCGATTGTGAGCTGTCAATTAAGGCCAGTGATATTCTGTATTTTCTTATTGTCAAAAAATCCCATGAAAAGACTAAAACTGTTAATACATTAGTCTGTCTCTGAAAGGGATAGTTTGGATTAGTGGTATTGATATGGGTTTGTATGAGGTACTTATCAATAGTCAGTGTATTACCAACAGTAGATGGCGGACGGCACAACCCCAGTAAGGACAAGTGAGAGAGAGAGAGGAGTACCAGCCCGGGAGCTAGGCAATGAACTGCTGTGGACAGGGTCAGAAACAAAAGGATTTTAGCCTCAAAAAATCATTATCGTTTTCACAACCTTACTTTGCCATTAGGCAGTCTTTTCTGAAGGGAAAGCACCGTTAATTAATCCAAATATCACTCTCTCCAGACCAACCAAACTCCATGGGTGAAATCAGCCATTTAACCTCGCAGAACACAGGAGTTGCTGCCGCTACTACTGCTGCCTCAATTTGTTTATGTTACTGTTTGACTTCATTGAATCTGAACTATCCTTTTAAAACTTTGAAGTCACACAACAATAACACAAACTAACTAACAAATAGAGGCAGCGGTAGACCAGAAGCTTCTGTGGGGTTAAATGACTGATTTAGTTGTTTGTTGTTAGTTAGTTGTTGGTTGTTTTGGGAAAAGTGATATTTGGCTTATATACCAGCAGTTTCCTTGAAGAAAAGGCTGTCTGGTGCTAAGGTAAAGCAATGGAAATATTGTTATACTATAGCACTCACATAAATTGATATAAATTCTTTTAGTGGCTGAAGTGGCTACATTAGTACATTGCTCAGCTTCTGTGGCGCTACTCCTCTCTGTTTCAACTATCCCTTTAGTATGAAGTCCCAAATCAAATGGTTCAACATGAAGGCATAAATGTTTAAATATAGGTCTCAATTAAATAGTTTCATTTTTAAAAAGAGGTTAAATAATTTACTTAAATAGCTGGTTGCTGTACTTTCCAGCAAAAGTTACTCAAACAGGGGTAAATAGTGAATCTGTTTGGGACTATTTTCAGCCACGGGTTAATACATTATTGGCTCTCAAGTGGTTATATTTCAAAAGCTCCAGGTGGGTGTATGTGGGATTAACTCAAAATAAACTACAGTGCTCATGTTTATCATAATGAAGGAACATGTGAACAGTGCAATAGTGTGCCTCATTAATGTTTTAATTGTTTTTGAACAACAATGGAGGTCTGTGGCGCTGAGGAATAAGCTGTATCAGGCTTTACACACACAGAAGGATCATATAATTGTTGGTTTCTTTTTTGGGATTTGTTGATATTAAGAAAAATATAGAATATCACCAATTTATCCTTTAATTTCACATATAATGAAATAACTGCAAAGCAGCACCTTATACCTTATAATTTATATGATCAGACATATTTGCTATCTATGTTCTTTAATTTTCTCTCCATCATCCCCCTTTCGTAGGTCAGTTAGACAACAGGAGTAAGCTGCGTAACGTGGAAGACCTGCGGCTGGCAGGTTTGGACATCACAGACACGTCTCTGCGTCTCATCATTCGTTACATGCCCTCATTGTCCAAGCTGGACCTCAGCTACTGCAACCACGTCACCGACCAGTCTGTCAACATCCTGACAGCTGCAGGGACGACCACCAGAGACTCGCTCACTGACATCAACCTGTCAGGTAGGAGCCCTGTCTTTCTTGGCTGTAAGTTGACTTGCTCCCCCTAATGGCTAAATTCTGCATTTGTCACATGTATTGAATAATTATTAGGGGTGGGAATTGAGAACAAGTTAAAATCTATCCATCAGAATTGTGTCCCTCCTCACTTATCAATTCCTTATATTGATGCTTGCCTGTTTTTTCTGACAGCTGTGCATTGCAAAACAATGACAACTCATGCAGCTTTGTTGCTGGAAGCTTGAAACATGAAAGGGTCATGGCGGAGTGGAAGAAACAGTCCAAAGTGTAGCTTCATTTCACAAAGAAAGATGCAACAGAGTTAGTTATAATGTCAGTAAAATGATCATTTCAAAGATGGAGACACCAACAAAAGGCTGACACACCTTTCCACGCAACGTGAACGTAAACCTGTAGCCACACTTCTTCAATTTCTACACAGAAAACTGATCAGGAATCAGTAAAGAAACAGACAGATAAGCAGAATCAATAATGGCATTAGCATAAATAAAATTCTTTTCAATTCTCAAACCTAATTATATAGGTGTCCACAGTGGTTTATATGTTCAATGAGTTTAATGAAAGGCAAATATATATATATATATTATATATATATATATATATATATATATATATCTATGGAACTTATGTATATAGGAGCATACTGCTGTTTTTGCATATTTAATCTCATTAACTGCAAACAACATATATTTTACACTACTGCAGAACATGCTCCAAAGTACATGCCTAGTTTTACATTGATTTCTTAGCTTCCAGACAGTGACTGGTTTTAGTTTACAGATAGTCTGCAGTGCGGCAGGGTGAATGTTCAGTCATGTCATTGTCAAAATTTGTCAACAGGAAATGTTTAAAAAGTCCTCCCAAAACCAAAGTTTGTCTAGAAGGTAGTGTAAGAAATGAAATTAAACCCCTGCATTTTTATGTGAGAAAGTACCCCTGTGTCTGCCGCACACTTTAGTAAAACATTATAACTAATGCAGTCTAAAAACACAAGTATTTTATTGCTCACGTTGTGTTGACAGGCTGTATTTTGTCATGTTTTTTCTTGTTCTACCAGAGGCATTATATTGCATTAAAATGTGAAATCAATTCTTATGGAATTTCAACATTTCATGCCATTTATTGCAAAGTGCACAAATGCTAATTTTATCTTATACGTGTTGTCTCTCTGGAATACCATAAACATTAGAAGCAGTAAATCAATGGGCCATTATGGAAAACAGCTGAAAGGAAAATGCACTTTGGCACTCTGTTGCAGTCTCCACATTTATCCTGAAAACACTGCTCATGACAATGAGGCCTTTTGGATTTCATGTCCTAGAACATCCTACAGGGTTGATTAATCCATGTCTGTCATGGCTTATGTCAGTCCAGGTGACCTGTTCCGCATCATTTGTTCTTTGTCTTCTAACCCTGTTTCTCCCTGCAGTCTGTAACAGGGTCACAGACCAGTCGCTGACCTATTTCAAGCGCTGTGGAAGCATATGTCACATCGATCTGCGATACTGCAAGCAGGTGACAAAGGAAGGGTGTGACCAGTTCATTGCAGAGATGTCTGTCAGCGTGCAGTTTGAACTGATAGAAGAGAAACTGCTGCAGAAGATCAGTTAGGCAGAGGAACGAGGAAAAGACTGTGTGACATTCACAAAGTGGTGAAACTACTGTCCACATGGAGGCAGCAGACGACCACGTGCTCGTGTGGAGAGACGCTGTGTCTCATGAACATCTGTGGACGACTACACAGACACAAGGACGGCGTCTGTTTCTGTAAAGGGAAGCTGTGCTGCTGAGCCAGAATGTAAAAAAGGAAATCTTGTCCCGTGAAGGCAATATTGCAAAAATGTTTTTGTTGTTGTTTGCACCTGTTTATAAGTTATTTATTTCTTTCTATTGATTGTTTGTGTATTGTATCATGATTCTCTTTTGGTGTTTATAGATTATTTTTTGTTCCAATGCAAAGTTTATTGCATTATAGAGTAATATTTTTGTATCAGAAAGTGTTTCATACATTTATGTGCAGTATTGATTGCACCACTGTACGGTATCATACCATTGGAATTGATAATCAATCGGCATTACTGTTAAGCTCTTTATTGTTGAGAGGCAAAGGTCTAAAGATGTGTTGCCAAACCATAGGAAGGTAGCTTGTGTTTGTTTGTGTGGGTGTTTTTTATATTTTATTATGTGTGTATAACAGTACCCTGTGTCTGATCGAAGGTACTGTACATTTTGTTTTCCATATGATGATACCATGTCTAGAGGGAAGGTTTAAAAAGTTATTTGCACTGAGACAGTAAATATGAATACATGAATGTATTCACACATACACTATACAGTGTACAGTGTATAAAGCATATTTTTTCAACACTAAAATGTTCTGCTAACTCTACTAACAGCTTCTAGTTGAGTGGATTATATGAAGACATACCTGCCAGTCTCCATCACTCCTTAGTATTATTGGTGCTTTGTGAAAGGAAGCGATTTAGCTCTGCATGCAGCAAAGAAATATGTTTACACCACAGTCAATAGATTTAGTAACTGTTAAACAATATAATCATCTGTCATTAGCTGAGCTCCATATGGTTTTAAAAAAAAAAGAGAAGAGACTTTTTGAGTTGAAAATGCAAGAAATAAAGAATCGACAAAGTCCAGGAATAAGATATTAGATTTGCATAAATCTTTTAGATGAGGCAGTTTTCTTTCATATGACCTTAGGCACAGATTCCTGGGGGGGACAGAGGGGATGTGTCTCCCCAACTATTGAAAAATATTAAGTTGTTTCCCCCAATAAATTTTTTCTCAAAAATGTAATTGAAAATATATATTTAATAGAAGCCGACTCCACTTTCGAAATAATTCACTAACAAACACGAAACACAATCCTGTTAGTTAATGATGTTATTGAGTAAATGATGTTTGCCGATTGTGTCTGTAGAAAATAGTCTTGGTGATGGTGTAACTTTAGTCTTTACTGTAAAAAAAAATAAGGCCCTAACATAAAATACCATTTTTTTGAGTGGAGTTCAGTTTAACAGTCTGCCCACTCGAAAGACCACTGAACAAATCCTGTAAACAGCATAAAGACAGCTCCCCCCTGAGGTCTCAGCTGATAAGTGGGGCTGAATTTCTTTCCCAGTACACCACTGTCTCCCTGGAAACTGTAATGGGATCCACCCTTTACATATGACCAAAATGACATGTTAACTCAGGTGTAATCACTCAAAAAACTGAATGATGAATGAAACTACTTAATATTACCTGTGACTCTGCTTACACTACATTACAAAATTGCCCTGACTCCAGAAAGTACACCACAGGGACGTATTCTGTTTCTGTTTTATAAAATATATCAAGTAAGTATCAGTAAATCAGTCCAGTAAATGTATGACAGTCTGCAGACATGCATCTGCAAGATTGAGACCAAATACACATACACTAAATATAGTGGTTTTAATGCAGTATGAGAGGACTATAGACCCTGTATTTTTGTGTTTATACTGTTTTCAATCAAGAATAATGTCAAAAGGGTTAACAAATTTTCAGATTCTGTTTTATTAATGTTTCAAACAGTGTCCCAACCTAATTCTGTTTTATTTAAAATATATCAAGCCTCTCTCAGTAAATAAGTCCAGTAAATCCACGTCAGTCTTCAGATATGAGCGACTGACCACACAGTCGAGACCGAGGATTAAAGGCCCTGTATGTACATGTCATTCAGCCTGTATCATTTTAAAAAGCTGCAAACAAACACCTTTATTGAAAGATTTGTGCAAATGTATAAGTGAAAATGGATTTTGTTTTTTCTTTTTTCTTAGTCAGAGATTCCACTGAAATAGGCATTTATTAACACTGGCTGTTTAACATACTTTCTTAAAAGTTTTTTTTTTTTTTTACTCTTGAGTTTACATGTCTTAAAGGTATAATATCTAACATTACTGCATAATCTATAATCGACTAGACCTATGTTATATAATTTGTTGAGTTGTGTGCTTACATAATCACAAATGCTTCCCACAATATTTAAACTAGGGATGCACAATATGGATTTTTTTTTTTTTTTTTTTCAGAATCTGATATTTCTCTGATTGCTGATGCAGATATATGCACATATATTTTTCCCCTAATTGCAGAAAACATTAAGTCTCTCCTGTAGTGGAATTAATTATCATATTATGACTACTACTAAAACAATGCTTTTTGAAATGTACATATTCACTGGGCAAAATAAGAAAACTACTGCTGACATGTTTTTTGTTTTTTTTTTCTTTTGTTGTAGAGTTGAAAAATGGGGTTTTGCTCCTGCTGGCATGACTGACACTGAGCATTCATTACAAATAGCAACTTTGCTGTCTGTTTCATACTCTTCAAAAAACCTCCACAACAGTCATACTTGCATCATGTTATCAACCTGTCATTTTGGCAGAATGTTCATTTTGGGCTGATATAATATTTAATTTTAAAGCCTTTATCGGCCGATACTGATGTGCTGATATTATTGTGCATCCCTAGTTAAAACCCTGAGAAAACCCTGATTTTATTCAAGGCAACAGTGCATTTAAAGGGCGTCATATCCCATTTTTCCCTCTTCTAGTTGCTATGTTCTCTTTGGAAACACCAGATCGTGCATTTGAGAAAGAGGAAGGAAGTTCTAGCGAGAATCTAGCGAGCCACCCCATCGTTTACTGTTTGGATCGCTCACTCGTGTTCAAGCATGATTATTCATTGCCATTTGCTGCATGTTGTGTTCAATAATGAAGACAACAACTCCCATGATCCCACACTATTTCACAGTCATCAAACACTGTCTTTTGTTATTGTTTTGGTTGACAGACCCCTAGCGGCAGAAATTACTAAATTGCACATTTAAGATACATTAAGTACATTTTAAACTTTGACATAAGTCAGTAGCATTTATTCATCATCATTACCATCATATTTAAAGTTAAATAAAAAATGAAAAATTTGCTATTGGAACTTGTCTAAAAAATTTCAGACTCGACAGTTTATCGGTTTGACAGGTTTGTTTTTCTTGAGAACTTAACTTTTTTAGAAATACAGTCTTTAAAGGCTTTTGTGTAACTTGATACAGTTCAGTGGATGGGTTTACATTATAATTTTGTTTTTTATTTTTATTATGTAACCATGTCTCCATTAAATATTTTAGTACTTCATTGTATATGTTCAATCTGTACATAATGTACATGTAAAGCCTCTAGAAGTTGCGTCAACCTTTGAGATATTAAATTCATTTTAAATACTGAGCTGTGTGTGAATTTGGTCCATTGAACTGTTTACAGATTTTGCGTAAATAAGAAACATGAGAACTGGGATAAAAGCATATTTTGAGGAGGTTTTGAACTTTACTTTTCAGTTATGCTTGGAAAATATATTTTAAAAGATCAAAATCTTGGTGATTAAACTTTGTAACGGGCCAGCCTCCGAAGGATTACATTTTGAATCAAATGAACGGTCTTATGGAGTTGACAAAATGTTACATTTCATCTCACAGCATAATCATAGTGAGTATCCACTATATTTTTAAAGTTGCTCAGAGTCCTCTTAATGCTAATCAAAATATCTTAGTCTTAAAAAATCTTAATGTTAACCCTTTTTTACGTCTGATTAAATCTCTCTAACTCAACTTTAAAAGGCCAACATTTTCATTAAAAAAAAAAAGATTTTAAAACAAGAATGATTATAATAGTGCTCTTTTATACACATTTTATGAGTGGGTATTAGTTATAGATTTTGAAGGCTTTTAAACACATTTTTAAATTGTTTGAAGTTGTAAATTCCTGTCTGGAACAAGGGTGTTTTCTGGCACATAGCAAATTTAGAAATTAAAGCAGACCAAAACATTTAATAAATTACATAAATTTCATATATATAAATCCTTAACGACCAAATTTTCTCCAAAAATTGGAATTAAAATGCTGGTATTAATAATTTTAAAAAGTTTTTGTCCCAGTTCTCAAGAATGAGTTATGTTCTTACTGGAATATTGCTGTTATTAGATTTGTGTTGTTATTTTTAAGTGAAAATTGACCATATTCCAACCATTACATTGGCCCTAAGTGAATAAAATCAAGGTTAAAGTCTGACGGGTTACAAAATGAAGAGCAGGGTTTAACTTTCTGGTTTGTAGTACTGCATTTTATTGAATCTAATAAATCATTTTCTCTTGTTTACCAAAATAAAAAGGTTCAACATTCCAAAATATAAAGATCCAGGATTTTGAGTGCTCATGATAACCTCCTACTCTGATCATACTGTAGCTGCCCATGAATGACATCTTATTTAAACAGCAGCATCAACAAACAGACTTACAGAGTTACAGTGTTGGTTACAGTGCATGGTGTCAGTGTCGGTTTTGGATCTGAAGCAGACAAAGGGCGACAAAAATTGCTAGAAAGCGAAAGAGACCATGACTGACGCAACTTTAATGGTGAGAGTGACACGATCAGAGGACTGACGACCTCGTTTTGACCAAAACCAGCAGAGATACATTCTGAAAAACTGTATATTTTTTTTATTTTTAAACCTCCGTAATAAGTAGAATTTTAAATCATGTCGTCTCCCAAGTAAATGGAAAAATATACATTTAATGACTTATCAGTAAACAACAATATAAGCTATCTATGCGATTCACTTAACAGCAGTTCAGCTTGTCTTTTTTTAAACATACCACAGGCATACTTTACACACAGATAATTTAGTGACATCTGAGTTAACTGGATCTCATGACAAGAAAACAAAAAGTGTTTCGTTTGCATAACAGGTTAAAGTAAACCAGGCCTGCTCGACCTCTCACTGTGTGTTGGATATCTGAAAGGATGCCTTGACAACATGACAAAAGAAAGTGTGCTGATGTTGCGCTCAGAAAAGAGGAAGTAGCACCTGTTACCTACCTAAGATTCGACACGTTAACGGACAACATAATCAAAGAAAGACACTTGGTAGACTTGGAAACTAAATGCTATTGCTTGGTGGAAGTTATCTTAAATTAAAGAGGAATGAGTCTTTAAAACATAAATAAAAATAGTACCAAAAAAACTTAACTCAAGGTCCACTTATTAGCTTTTTTCTGGAGCTTTCAGCTGCCTCTCGTGATCCTCCTCAGGAGAAGGACGAGGCCATTCGCAGTATCAATATACCACAGACGTACATACTCAGACACCACATTGGCTTTTGGATCGTATGTCAGCGTCACCGCCATATTGGTCCCGTCAGAACGGGCCGGTGAACACATACAAGTAAATGGGGGAGCTGTGTTTTTTCTGGATAAAAAAAAACATTATAACGTTAAGATGTCTCAACAGATTTCAAGGGTTCAAGGGTTCATTATCTACATGGACTAAGCTAGAAAAAAACATTTTTTTCTAACTTAAACCATTGATTAGAAAATGAAATTGGTTGAGAAATATAAACATTTTACATCTTTTTATCCAGAAAAATGGCAACTCCCCTGTTCGCATGAACTTGTTAACAGGTCAGTCTTGCCTGGTCCATTGTAGCAGCGGTGTTGACATATCGCAGCGACAGGCCAAAGCGGTCACTGCGGTGTCATATGTCTATGGTCTGCTTGGTATCAGACTGGTGCCAGTACTATTGAGTCTTATGGAAGATGCATGGAGAAGCACACTAAAACCCAACATATCTTTGTTATATGACCTCTGATGAAGAAATGCCTCTAAAAAAAAAAGAAAGAACACACTTCAGAGAATAACATATTGACTGATTTTTTACAAATGTGCACATTTGTTTATTTGCAAAAACAATTACAGGCAAACTACTACTTTTTTGTGACTCAAATTAAAATGCTCACCATGACCAGAAACAGGAAATATTTCAATTTAATGTAATTAAAATATGTATTTAATTACTTTTGAGTATTTTGTCATTTGTATTTTGTTAAGCAGAAAACATTAAGAACATAATCCTTTAAGAGCTTGTATTTGTGTATCTGAAATACTTAAAATACATTATTTAATATATAATTTTATTCAGTTTAAAACAGTGACATGACATACGTGAGACTGAACATGAATGTTCAGGATAATGTTGACAGAGATTAGTAAAGTTAAGTTTGTGTTGTGGTAGGTACTGGTCGTTTGTTGACATTAGCAGTATCCGTTTCTGAGCGATCATTAGCTAGTGTTACAGTCAGTATGTTATCCTCTGAGAGGTGGTTCAAGATCATTTTTTAAGAGGCATTTCTTCATCAAAGATCATCTGATGTAGATATGTTGGGTTTCAGTGTGCATCTCCAAACCTCTGCCATTAACTTTAACAGAAGTGCAACCAAAGTCTGGCAACAGTCAGAGTGTAGACTGTTGGTTAGTGATGTAATGACCCTTCCTTCTTTTGTAGTTTCCATGACAACTGAGCATGTGCCGATGAAGCCTGTGAAATGTGGCTGAAAACCCAGGGAAAATCTTGTAAGTGGGCCTTGAGTTTAGTTTTTTTTTCTTTTTTTTTTTCTGTCAGACTGCTGTTTCAAAGGTGACGAATGAACTTTCACGCTCTACAGATGTAACAGGAATGTAGTGCAGCGTGTGGCGCGACCACGCAGCGGTTTTTACTGTTCGTGTCTTTAGCAGAAATCACATCCTTCACACAGTAAGTGTTCAAATGTTTACTTTTACACACTTCATCTCCTAAAAACTCATTTGATTTGAGAAAACAGAAAAAAAGAGTAAACTATCACACCAAGCTTGCTGGTTATGAGATGCATAATTATACTGTGAAATCTTAACCAAATACCGATCGAAGGCATGAAGTTTGGCACCTTACACCCTCCTGTGTGTGAGACGAGATGACTTGGTATGTATAGTGTTCGGATTAACCAATAAACATTTTCTAAAAACACATGTAAGTCTCTTTTTTTTCTGATATTGCACATCCTAAAGAACACTGAGGGAGATAACACGGTGTCATGTGGCATGACTGTGTAAACCATATTGACTCTAAACCCTGGGATCTTATATTTTTCATCTGACTGCTTCTCTTCAGCACACAGAAAAACCCGATCCACTTCAAGTATCCATGGGACCACCTCCTCTCCTCTCCTGTGAGTCAAATCTAAACAGAGAATAGAGAGTAGAAAGTGATGGCAGGGGGTTTCTGCTGTGTGTTTAACAGACCAAAGAGTGAGTGTCCCGGTGCAGCAGATGACGGTCCACCGAGGAGGAGAAGTGGGACTGGAACATGAGTTAGTAGAGGAGGGGTGGGGGGGAACAAACCGTGGTAGGCAAGAGGCAACAGTCTGGTTTCAAAGACCGGGAAGTTGCTCACGCCTGCTGCAGCATTGGGCCCTGCGAGACGTCATGCACAGCAGTTCATCCTCAGTTAGAAATTCAGGGCTCGGGACACAGAGTTTTAAGACTTGAAGACGTGCACGGCCCGCACTACATACTGCCTGCAGATGGGGCACTCGCTCATCCTCTTTCCACATTTGGTGCAGGTTACCATGTGACCACATTCCAGCAGCACGCAGTCGATGATGGCGTCCATACAGATGCGACACAAGTTTTCATCAGCCGCCAGCTGAGCTCTGACACCATCTGTGGATGGAAATATGAAAAGTTATTTTTCAGTTACAACGGTTCTCTGCAGGCTCATTAAACTGCATGGAGCTCAGTGATGTCGTCCAGATGCAGTCTGAGAATAACCAACACAACCACACCATTCAACACT
Source organism: Lutjanus argentimaculatus (assembly GCA_034769285.1). Lineage (NCBI taxonomy): Eukaryota > Metazoa > Chordata > Actinopteri > Lutjaniformes > Lutjanidae > Lutjanus > Lutjanus argentimaculatus. Next base: position 130,867 of record JAWZSL010000021.1, on the reverse strand, counting down.
GTTCGATCATATCCAGGAGATCCTCTTTTTAATATCCCTAGCTCTAGCAGGTTTTTACCTGCTATTTACAGGAATATCACAGGCTGTTAATAAATTTAACTCCCACCTTACACCGCTTGGAGCTAAAATGAATGACAAGTACAAACTAGAGACCATGTTGCAATGGGATCACACCGGCCGCAACGCCATCAACATGTTAATATTCTGATCCACTCAGTCATTACTACATTATTACAAGGACCACACCATGTAATAAGTTTCATGACTGCATTTTGCACTCAAAACAGCTTCTGTGGTAGTTGTTGTTACAGTAGGCATTTCTAGGACCACATTTTGCCATGATGGCACACACCCCAAATTATACTCAAGGTATTGCACAACAACTTCCTGTTTCATGGTGAATAATTCATCATGGCTACAACACTTGATAAAAACTCATAAGCTTCATCATGGTCTTAAGCCTTTGCTGACCACATATAGGTTGATCCGGTTAATATGCTAAAAGAAATTAGTATCGCCCCAGTAGTTGGCGCTATGACAGTGATTCATAATCCCATACCCTTATACAGGTCACACACATCTTCCAACTCAGCCTTTATTATCTCAACTACACACCTATAAAGTTTCATGACTGCACTTGCACAGTTGTGACCACATTTTGCCATGAACACACAAACAGGCAGAGTCTCACAAGGTGAAATAATACCAGTCACACACTGTGGGGCTGGCATATTATGGACGGATATTGTTTTCACCTCGTCAGTCTGTGAGTCTGTTTGCCATCGTGGCAAAATGTGGTCCTGGAGACACATATTGTAACAAGAACTCCCTACAGCAGTAGTTCTGAGTACTTTGCCTGGTGTTTATATGTCTATGGACCAATGTTGTCAACAAGATAGTGTCATTAAATCGATTAGTCATCAAATGGTAAATCAATCACCAACTATTTTGATAATCGATTATTGTTTTGAGAAGTTTTTCAGAAAAAGAGTCCAGATTCTCTGATTTCAGCTTCTTAAATGTGAATATTTTCTGGTTTCTTTAGTTTTCAGTGACGGTAAACTGAACATCTTTGGGCTGTGGACAAAATAAGACATTTGAAGACATCATCTTGGGCTTTGGGAAATACTGATTTACATTTTTTCACAATTTCCTGAGATCTTATGGACCACAACTAATCAGTTAACGTACTACAAAACTACAGAAGTGTAGTTGAGATCGAAATGGAGCGTTTGGTGATGGGTGATGATGGGCACTGTGGCTCCCATCAGAAGGTCGTCTCTGGTTAAGACAATAATTATAATGAGGAGTAAAGGTATTCCTCTTTCAGTTACGTGGGGAAAAAAGAAATAACATTTGCAACTATGTTAAATGTTCACAACAACTGACCTGTATGTGCTACCAAATAAAACAATCAGCCACAGATGATGTCAGTGCACTGATTTACAGGAGTTAAATGTCTGATTGCTGTCTGATATCTCACTGGCCTAAATCTGACCCTGCTGCTCACATATTGTGTGACGGGAAAAAGCTGATCCATCTGTAGCCTGTCTGCCGTCCCGACATGTCTGACTATTAAATGGACTAATATGATCCTCGAGCCCTTTATGTCAACAAGAGAGCATCGAGGAAGCTTGACAATGTAATTACACCTGATGGAGACATGCTGCCACTGAAGTAATATGATGGCTCATCAGGACGTAAAAGCTCTTAGAGAGTGCATTAATGACAGGATGAGAGGCTGTCCTTCAGAATAAAACGAGATGATGCACGCTGGAAATGAAATGGGAGTGACAGAATGTGGAAACACTGAATAAGGCAGGAGGTAATGACTCAAGTGACCATAATGTGATAATGTGTAGGATGATATAAAGGATCAAGTGGGTAAATATGCTTCAGCATGCCTTTACTGTTTACTGCTATCAGATGACCAGAGTGATGTACCTCATGGAAAAGATGGAGAGAGCTCTGTAATGTGGCTTTTTATAAAAACATCTTACCTCCAACTCCACTGTTGCAGAGAGGTGGAGGATACGCAACCACTTGTATAGATAAGAATGGGCAGTAATAAAGAAAATCTATTAGGTTAGGAAACAGTGAATTTACCCTTTAATATAAAACAACATTGAAGCAGCAAGTTAAAACTTTTTTTCAGCATTTAAAATCACACTATAGGAGAGAGATAAATGTGTTAGCATGTAGATTCAGTATGTGAAAGGGATAGTTCAGATAATTTTAGGGTTTGTATGAGGTTCTATTTCCACAGTCACTGTATTACCTACGTAGATGGTGGTCGGCACACCCCCAGTTTGGAGATGCAGCACGTTTACAAGTGTAGTAATCTAAAACAATGTACCACCGTGGACAGGGTCAGGAACAAAACATTGAAACAATGAAAAAAAACAAAGCCCATCTAAAAAGAAAAAAACAGCATCAGTTTAAGGGGATGGTATGTTTAGCATATTTTACTGTTCTACCTTGTCACCATACAGCCTTTTCCAACAACCATTATATAAGCCACATATCACTCTCTCCAAACCAACCAAACTCCATTCGCAAAATCAGTAATCTTACCTCACAGAACACAACAGTGTTAGCTTGTTTGTGTTATTGTATAACTTTAGTGTTTTTAAAGGTTAATTCGGATTCACCAAAGTCGCACAATAACACAAAGAAACAAACGGACGGAAGCAGCGGTATACCAGCATCTCCCGTGTTCTGCAGGGTAAAATGATAGTCTGGTTCCTTTGGAGGGAGCGTCATTTGGCTTATATAACAGCAGTTTCCTGTCAGGAAAGGCTGTTTGATGGCAATGTAAAGCAGTGAAATATTAAAATATATGTAAATTAAATGATATGATTCTTTTCAGCCTTTTTTACAGGCTAATATGTCTCTGTGACCCTGTCCACAGCAGTACATCGATTAGCTTCCTGTGCCTGTGACTATGGGTAATTACCTCATACAGCCCCAATAATATGAACTATCCCTTTAATATTATAGTTCACATTAAAAGGCAAAATCATGCTTTAAACCTGGGAAACATGATAATAAAACAACAGTAATTACCTGCAGTTATGCTCACATTTTCCACTAAAAGAAAGAGAAAAAATATATATAATTATTTATCATGCAGGACATCAAAGGTCAAAATGTGAAATTTAGAGGCAAAAACAACAAAAAAAATTAACTCAGGAATTCTTACTGGATTTCCTGTTCTGCTGATTCTCTCTGTAGAGTCGATGCACCCGCTCCAGCAGCTCCCACTTCTCGCAGCAGCCAGAGTAATTGACAAAGTTCCTGGCGAGAATCTCTTTGAGCTGGCGGACGGAGAGGTTTTCTATCGCCTCTTCATTGTCTAGATCAGACAGCGAGGCCCTGATTCGCCTCTGTGTCGCCGGACTGACCTACAATCCACAGGAGAGGAGACAGAGCTGTGGTCACCAACACAGTGTGCATTCCCCGAAAGCTTCATTAGTCCACAACAATCTTCGTTCCTCCAGTATTAACTCTATTCAGTGATGCAAATGTACAAAACAAACAAGTGCTGTACCTCTATCATATTTTCGGTGGGCTCCAGGTTCAAGAGAGACGCTGTTGGAGTGTCCTCATGCTCCTGTTTGAATCGAAATCAACACACGGAAATTAATTTAAATGACTGTAAACTCATATAAACAGCACTTCAGTTACAGAGCAGTCTGTTAAAACACATTGTTTTTACTGTTAAATCATCAAATATCAAATCACTCCATTAAAGGAATAGTTCAGATTTTCTGAAGTGGGGTTTTATGAGGTACTTATCCACAGTCAGTGTATTACCTACAGGAGATGGTGGCTGGAACGGCCCCAGTTTGGAGAAGCACAGAGGAGTACCACTGTAAGAAGCTAAGCAAGGTACTGCTGAGGACAGGCTCAGCAGTAAAACATATCCTAACCACCTAAAAAAAATCCATATCAGTTAAGTGTACGTTATATTTAGAATATTCTTACCGCTTTATCTTTACATCAGACAGCTTTTTCCTGATGGGAAACCACCGTTATATAATCCAATCATTGTTCTCTCTAAACCAACCAGACTCCATTGGGAAAACAGTAATTTTTCATGCAGAACACAGGAAGTTGTTGTTCCAACGCTGCCTCAATTGGTTGTTTTGTTTGTGCTATTGTGCGACTTTGGTGTTTCGATGGGTTAGTTCAGGTTCATCAAAGTCACACAATAACACAAACTAGTAGATCAAGCAGCAGTAGAACAGCAGCTCCTGTGTTCTGCAAGATAAAATGACTGCCTCTGTCAAGGGAGTCTGGTTGGTCTGGACAGAGTGATATTTGACTAATGAAACAGTGATTTCCTGTTGGACAAAGGTTGTCTAACAGCAAGGTAAAGCAGTAAAAAATATTCTAAATGTAGTGTGCACTTAAAAAAGGTCTATCCCCCAAAAAATCAATATCAGTTTAAGTGGCTAAAACATGTTTTGTTGCTGACACTGTCTGTCCACAGCAGCACTAGGGGAGGAATCTCAGGGTACCTCACACTTCGATTACGATTCGGAGGGCTACGATTCGATGATAAAATAGTTCTCGATGCATCTCGATGCATCAAAATCAGGCCAAGCCAATCTTAAGCCCTGCCCACACTGAGTATGGATATTGATACTTGTACTTGTAAAAAAAAAAAAACAAAAAAAAAAACCACACATTATCTGTACTGGATATCGTTTCAGTCGAGTACTTGCTCAACTCTAGTACAAAATACACAGACTATGGGTAAGTTGTTATATATAATATGCACACAATACAAGTGTTAAAGTCAAATGATGTGAAAAAAAATTTGACCTTGAATGTCACATTTTAAAAGAACCAACAGCAAACCTCCTAACTGCAGTTTGGGGCAGCTGAACTGACAATAAACTAAAACCGAATTCATATTTGTTCAACTCATTAACAGGATGATCACCCTCTATTCAGCATGACTGACTCAGAGTTGAGTACATCCTGGTCCCGCTCTTTGTTTTTACATCTGTTCGTCTTCATTCCTCAACACTATCATCACAAGGCGTGCTGTGCCTGATTACAATTCATGATCTCTTCTTTCTCTGCATGACTATCAAGTCAAAGGCGTGATAAAAAATGACTTCACAGCTCTCTGTTATCTAATTCTTTAAATTGTGGCTGTTCAGATATCTAATGAAAGAACAGAGATGTTTAAACACTGGCTCGGCTGCTTTTAACTCAGTGGTTAATTATTCTCTTTGAAGGTGGAGGTCAGGAATTGCCGGATGAAAGGAGAATAAATGGAGCAGCAGAAAAGCGCAGACGCTGTTTGGTGTGAGTGTATAGCTCCGTATTATCTGAGTCATTTATGTGCTTTGAAGAAAAGATATAGTCTCTTTATTCTTTTATCTGCTCGACAAAAGAGAGCATGTGAAGGGCTGAAATAAGCCCTAACTGTGTGATATCGTGCTGTTTCTGCGCTGTAAAAAGTAAAAACCCCCGTCTCTGTCTGCTTCAGCACATTCCAGCAGACCACCATCTTTCCCAGACTGAAGATGTGTTAATAATGTATCCGTCAGCGGCGTGGTGCTACATGCCTGCCCTCACCCAGGCATCATGCTCTCGCTCAGGCGGGACTCCTCCGAGACAAAAACAAGAGCACAGAGTTCCTTTGACTTTGTGTTAGATTTCATTCAACCATTTCAACCATTTTAAACATGTGGAAGTACTAGAAAGCACTCACAGAGCGTTCACTTCTGTCAAGGCTGCACAAGCTGCTAAATTTGTTATTTGAATGATAGAAAAGGTTTCATCTGCATCAAATACACATGGTGACAGACAATCATGGGTTACGTGTGGCAGATTTGTGCCCTTTCGTTGCAGCAGTTCATGAGGACAGAAAAAAAACCCTCTAATTCTTGTTCATTGGTCAACAATGTGACTTTATACTAAATGACACTGAAATCTCTTTGAAATCTCTTTTTGAAATCCTGCTGACAAAAACAAACAGGAACATAACCACAACAGAATCACAAATCTTTAACATTTATAACTTGAATAGTACTATAAATGCTCTGAGTATTTCAGTTTTATATAAATCACAAAGTATAGACAAAAGGTTAATTAAACCTGCTGAATTTTGCATTAAAGAATCAGTCTATTGGATTTAGCGCATCTAGCGGTGAGGTTCTAGACTGCAACCAACTGAATACTGCTCATCTCACACCCCCTTCCAAGTGCATAGGAGAACATACGGAACTCGCCAAAACCAAGAAAGGCCGTGTCTAGGCCAGTTTTGCCAGAAGGGGTTTCTAGCAGAAAGGGTTTAAAAACTCAGGTAATGTGGTATAAAGAGTGACAAAGTCTCCCCTGGGCAGGTTGTTGATGAATGAGTTAAGCACAGGATGTCCACCCAGGAAACTGGAGTTTGATACCCTTGTTAGGGCCTGAGGACTGAATGGTGTGAGGGCCCCTATTGGATTTGCTCAAATATTATTATTTTTCTCTTCTTCTTTTTCGTCCTCTTCAATTACATATTTGAGGGGCTAAATGTGCTCGATGGCGCATGAATCTTGGCAAACGCGTTAGTCGTGGTGAAAAATTTCATCTGAATTTGCTTTTGGAAGTGGGAGTGGCCAAATGGCTTGGTCTTAACGATTAGCTAAATGATTCTGGCCTGAATACATCTACATGACAATATTCAGTCATAGCTTCACCTACTGGCAAGAGGAAATGATATGTTTTAGTCTTTGACGAGCTCCTCCTAGTAGGTTGACCATATCCACCTCAACTCTGGTCAAAAAGGCCTGAACACATTGGTAATGCTGTATTATGAACGTTTTCGTGTTTAGTGAAACGGCACTGCCATAGCGGCATGTCAAACTTTGATTTTTCGATATAACACAGGAAGTTGCTATAAATTTCACTTGTTTGATCAGAGTCCCGGCCTGAAGACTGCTTTCAGCTTTAATTGTTGACTTATTATTTTTAGACTCAGCTGACCTATTATCTTCATGTTTCTAATTGTTATTTTCATTTTTTATTGCAGTTTGGGCAGGTTTAGGCAACAAAACTATTAAGTTAGTTTTGCAACATAACTACTCTGTTAAGTTTAGGGAAACATCATAATCTGGGTTAAAGTAGACAGTTAACCATGTGTTAGACAGGCTTTGTGGCAGAAAGCCCTGAAGGCTAACTTCTCCCTGTAAAAATAAATGGCTTATTCTAAGTTAACAAAAAAAAACAACGGTTCTTATTTTCAGGTGATTATACACTAATTAAAACATATTTCTGAATATTATATTCTATTTCTGCCACATTCTGCCAACACATCCCCATTAGTCTTACAGACTGGACCTTTAAAATGTGTCCCTGCAGAAATGTCAGCTCAAGAAAGTATACGATCTTAATTCAGAATATTTTTCCTTATTCAATAATCTTGATGATCACCATTTTCATATTAACAAATAAAATATTAAACCATTTCAAGATAACTGACCCAAATCCAAAGTCTTGATTAGTAATGTATTCATTCCTTTTTCTCAGTTGGAGCTCACAATATATATAAGTAAGGTCAGTAAGCATGATAATCTTGTATCTATTTTTATATTTCAGATTTAAACTGTATTTTTTTTACCCTAATTTTGACCGATTTTTCAGTTTCAATAAACACTATCAAATCATTTGATATGAATGACTCAGATTACACAATGTTTAGCTGTTTGTTAAAGCAGTATTTTTGCAGTATATATCCACACATTTACCTTTGGTTGTAAACAAACCCTAAAGAATCTTAACACCACAAACTAAGAGGAATGAAAAAAAGAGATTAACTGTGGGGATGGTGAGAGGAGGGATGTACTGTAATGTCTCTGCTGTTTGGCTGCAGCTGTGACGCTGTGGGGAGTTCTCAACCTGTGTGCCTGTTACATAACAGACTCAGCCTATGTAACCGACCTAAAAAAGGCAAAGGGCTTAAGCTGCGTGGCTGGTTGGTCTGAGGCCTCTGCACACACACACACACACACGCATCACACACACGCCTAGCACAGCTGTTTCCAGCTGTCACGTGCACATCCTGCTGAACACTGGACCAGAGCTGCAAATCTGAGCTTTTTTCAGTGGAGGGAAAAAATGCACTGAAATATAGTAGATTTTCAGGGATAAACAAAACACCACAAGACCAGAAACACACATAAGTCAGCACGGAGGAAAGAAAAAAACATGAAATACAATGAAAGAAATAAAGATATGCAAAAGAGGGCGTTTGTTTGTCAGGGAGTTGAAAGGAAGAAGTCTTCTCCTGACTTTAAACAGTCACTCTGACACTTGTAAATAAGCTGATTTCACCTTTGAAATTAATTATCTGGGATAGAATGAGGACAGATGTCAGAGAAGTATGGCGTATGTAAATGAGTGAACCTACGTCTGTGTGTGTGTGGGGGTGAACATCAGCTGTGTGTTTTCACGTGGCACTACAGACCTGGCTGGTGGTCCCTGAGCTGTCACTTGGGCTGAGCACGTCTCCCTGAGAGGCGGAGAGGACCGACTGTTCAGAGGTGGAGCGCGTGGCAGAGGGGGGTGAGGCGGCATGTGAGTGGGGGAGCGAGTGCAGACTGTCTGTGTCATCTCCCCTTTCATCTTCCTCCTCTTCCTCCTCTTCCTCCTCCTCCTCTTCATGCGTGTCCCCTTCTTCCTCTTCTTCTTCTTCTTTCTTCCTCCTCCTCGTCCTCCTCCACCACTGGTCCCGGCGTTTCCCTCGTCCCCTGATGACAGAGCACCAGGTCCACCAGGTCCTCCTTCTCCCTGCATGTGTCGGTGGGGATGTTGCGCAGCAGCAGGTACTGGCGCAGGTCTTTCACTCTGAGCTGCATGAGGCGAGGCCTCTGGAAGGCGGTGCCGCGCAGCAGGTGGCAGGTGGTGCAGCAGCGCAGGTTCTCCTGCAGCACCGAGCACAGGGCGCAGAAACTCTTCTTACAATCACAGCAGATGTGCTGTCGGAAGAGGAAGACAGACGTGATGTGATCAGATATTCTTTTTCTTCTGACTGAAAAAAACCAAACATCTTCAGCACCATCATTTAAGAAACAATTTTTCGTTGTTTGTAAGTAGACTCTGAAGTCCCACTTCTGTTGGCATTAGTGATGGGCGATATCAAAACTTTTTTTAAATTTGACTGATATCAATAATTTTTGATTACAATTTCCTGATATGGATTCTTGATGATTTTCCAATATCTATGTGATTTTTCCAAAAAATGGACATTAATAATAAATTTATTACAAAAGCAAATTAAATAAAAGTGTTTGAGCTAATAAGTATAAAGTACTATAATGAAAATGAAAAGAAAGTAAATAAATGTCTTCTTATTTTGTTAGCCTCCATATAACTCTCTGGGTGTGTTGTTTTTAAATGTTTGAAGATGTTACTTGTGTTGCACAAATAGTGCTTCTTGCGTGTGTGTGAGGTTTCCACAGTCATGCGACTCAGACCAGCTCAATAAAAATGTCAGGGTGTTTAATGGGACCAATATTATACAAAAGTATGTTTGGAAGTGATGCAGTCACCCATTTTTGTATTTAAATTATGTTATTAACAATAGTTTTTGAAAGGAATAGATACTAAATGAGCAGCTTGTGAGAACTGATGAATCAGTCCCGCAGAGTTGATCCTCACATCCCCGGTTGGAATATATTAAACTATTTATTCTACATGTTGATGAATAAATGAACCATCTACTGAAAAGGATTTCACAGATTTGAGCTGTGAAAAATGGGCCAAATGATGAAAACTGAAGTCACTGAAGCTGCTGTTTGTACTGATGATAGTAACATTGTTTTGATTTGCATTTGAGTAACGGTAGGTGATTTGTTAATCGTTAACGGGAGGGTTGGACCTGGTTCGTCACAACTACCAAACAGACTCATAAACGACTCTTAAAGTTCTGTATTTTTCAGAATGACAGAAGGACTCAGAGAAAAAGTCGAAGTTACAAATCTGTCTGCTACTTCAGCACCATGGACAGATCCATGATTTATCAACACACAGCACAGTTAGGATACTAATATTTCAGAGTTATGGTCAGAGCCATCAATTCTAACTGTCACAGACTTCAGTCAGATAAAGGATCAACGAGTCGGGCAGACTAGATATAATCAACAAAACAATCCCTCTACTTCTGCACTCTCGCTACTCCTCTACCAGGAGACGTAGAGGTGGGATGGCAGGTTAACAAGGGGGATGGCATCACCCCTCACCCCCTTCAAATCGCCTACTGAGAATCCATCAGAACATTCTTACAGGATATTGTTGATTAGAGAGATAATTCAAGATTGGACTACATTAACTTTCAGTGGATTCATATCATGATAACATCTCATTTTCTCATCATCTAGAAAAATGTGTTAAAATTGATGATTCAGATTAATCATCAATTTAATAAAAACGAACCATATGAACTGCTGAGGTTTGTGTGTAGAGTTTTGTCTGATGAAATGCAACAGAGGAACAAAGCTGAAGGTAGTTTCAGTTGGATTATTTTATATGTAATTTTGTGTATTTGGCTTTATAGTGACATGTGTTATTATTGCTACTGAAACAATGAGTTGATTTATAAATAAGGGGAGTCGATAAGAAGATTAAGTAATTGTTAAATGATGCCAAATGCCAAACATTTGCATGCTCCAGCTTCTGAACTGTGAGGATTTGCTGCTTTTTTTAAAACATTGTAAATGTAATATTTTGGGGTTTGAATGAATGAATGAATGAATTTGTGATGTCCAAAGAGCATAAAAGGACATCAGCAATGATACATAACAGCAAAATATAACATAAATCATAAAAAACATAGTAAAAAAGCATAATTTTGGGAAATTTAAAAAGGACATTGAGTGAAAGTTCAGGAAGGAGCAAAATTCAGATCAAATCAGCAGCAAAGATCCCCGATTTCAGACATTATAAATTACCACAGTGATGCCTTGTTAAAAAAAAACAAAAAACAAACATATATTTTGACATATTGACAACCAAACAAACTAACAGAGCTCTCATCTCTCATCTTGCTTGTAAAGCTAAGCAATGTACTGCTAATTAAACAAAACAAGCAATTTGAAGATGCCACATGAGGAAATTATGATGGACATTTTTCATTTTTTACCAACTTTATTATAGATTAATTGTTTAATTGAAAACATGATTGCCAGATTAATTCAGAGTGAAAATAATCTTTAGGTATCATAATGATCTATATCAGAAAAATACCATATTTATATTGTGTATTGAATAATGATTCAGATTTCAGCCACATCCCAAACAGCCATATTGTTATTTAAGTTTCTCCTGCAGTCAGCTGTCTTTGAGCGTATCCCCATGACGACGAGAAACCTCATAAACAAAGTTTCATCTGAAACAGTCGCTCATATCCTGTGTGCTCAGTCATTTTCTGAAAAGAGTGAAGAAAAGAGAAATAGAGTGTGTGTAGCTGCTGGTGATGTCTGACATTTTCCTGGCTGAACACCGTCTCCTGATACAGAGCAGTGGAGTAGATTGACACTTCAAATGAGCAGGAAAGCAGGTCGGCCACAGCTGTAAACATTTTCTTATCACTTGTGCACAAATGTGCTGTGGTCCACCAGAAGCACATTTCCACTGCTACAGACACTTTTCTTCTATCATTTGGTGTTAATCCCCCAGCACGTCTTTTTTTTTATACTATGAAAATATCACGCTGACACACAAATGTGTGTGGTCCGGGGAGTCAGAGAGGCAACTGGTGTGTGTGGATGAAGATAGAGCGACGTGAAGCAGCGAGCAGAGAGGAAGCTGCAGCGTTTTCATCAGTGTCTGAGAGCATCTGACTGGCAGACAGATACACTCTGCCATTAAACTCTGACACCTTCAAACCCTGCAAATGCCAGCATGAATACATACAGTGAATCTTCTTAAAGGGCCAAGCCACTGATTTTGTGTTTTTTTGCACATTAAACACAAGTTGGATCTGATTTAAAAGGCTGCTGACCGGTTGCCAGAGCAAAAAAACTTTTTTAGGTCAATTTACAACTTTAAGCAGTGATGAAAAAAAAATGCTTTACTTAAAAAAAAGTCTAAGTGGTTGATAGTAAATAAGTAATAATAACAAATACAAAATAAATATGTTTGACTGTTCTTAAGTAGAGTTTTCAGGTATCTGATTTATTTATTTTGACAACTTTTTACTTACTCCCTATGTCCTAACACAAATATCTGTACTTTCTACTCTTTAAATTTTGAAAAAAAAGGCTTGTTACTTTAGCTTTGATGCATTTTGGGGAATTATAATTATATATAATATTAATCATAAACCTAAACCTATAGTTTTAATGTTTTTCTTTTTCTTCTTCCGAGGAATCCTATTCCATGACAAAAATGACAAACTTTGCACAAGGTCCAGTCCATGTCAGTTGCCTCAGCTGCAAAAACAGGCCAATTTCTGATGGTGGCGCTACAGCAAGCCTCTAAAGTTCAAAATTTTGAAAATTCGCAACAAATCAACCATATGTGCTACAGATTTGCAACTTTCACCAAAATGTAGCCCCAATACTGAAGAAACTTTTGTACATTTAAACCTATTGCAAATTATGAAGTCCATCATTCTGTTTTTTTCAAAAACTGTAAAACTTATTAAACCTATCTCCTCCCACAATTTTTGCTCAATTGACACCAAACTTGCTACAGAGCATCTTCAGACTGTCCTACACAAACGATCCACACAGATTTTTGATTTATTGAAAATTGAGCCAACAGTGCATCAAAATGTTTGACTGTAAACGGTATTATAAACATATACTTGCAAATCCTTGCTAAATACATTTTCAATGTTCATGAAAAAAATGACAAAATTTTGGAGTCATGGTAGATGATGTTTGGAAAATATCAGAATTTTATCTCAAAAACTGAATTTTTTACAGCATTTTGAATTTTGCTCTCGTGAACAATTGGAGTCAATACAAAAATTGCATTTTTAAACATCAGTTTTTCACTTATGGAGCCAATCAATCATTGTTAAAAACTAATGACCAACATCTCCATGCTGTCTAGATGCAATTTGTGTATTTTGGGATTTTTGTCTAATAACTGAATTTTTGACAGCCGTTTGAAATCTTGCCTTTACATGCTAACAGCTGCTGTCTTGCACACAGGTGACTGGCTTAGTCAATTTGTGAAGCTACAGGTGACATTTCCATTTGTCAATTAGCTCAGTGAGATAAAAGACGGACCTCAGTCTCAGAAGTTATGAGTTCAGCCTCAGCTAAGGCAGAACAGACATTCTAATGTGAAAGTCCAATGTTCAGGTATCATGCTATGTGGATTAAAGACTACTAAGGTTAAAATAGTTATGATCCAGGCAGTTTTGTGGAGAGACAAATACTCTTTACAACACTTTTCCCTGTTATCCCTTGTCTCTTTTCCCTGTTTATTTGGCTTAGCTATCAGTCAATATGCAGAGTCTCTTGTGCCAGAAATTGTGAGTTCAAGCCTCAACTGATGTAAAATGCACATTAGAATGCCACATTTTTTTCTTCTTCCTACACTCTGCTTGTTGCTCAGAATTGCCTAATTTTGCCTAAAATTGCCCGGCCCCGACCATTGCTGCGCAGCAGCTATAATTTCTATTTGTGTCATTGTGCACTGCCTTTCCAACATCAAGACTGATTTCAACCGAAATGAATGGGACAATAATACAAAGAAAAGATTAAGCTTTGGTGGCCATCAGTGCACATTCACACAAACAGATGCAACAAGAAGACGCAACAAGATGAAAAATAATGTAAAAGACAAGCGAGGGAGACTCAACCAAGGTGAAAAGGTGAGGTTCAGTTAGCTTTTCACAGAAACAGCTGGTAGAAATGTCCCTCAGAGGGATACTTTTCACTTTTATACTTTCAGTACATTTCAGAGCCTGAACTTTTTCACTTTTACTTGAATAAAGTTGAATCAGTACTTCTGCTTTTACAATTTTACTTTTGCACAGGCATCTGTACTTTTAGTACCCCTCTGAAAAGTACCAATACAAAACTGTAAAAATACTCAGTTACTTGTATGTCCTTATGCAAAATCCTGCTTAAATATAAGTACAGAAGTTTTGTCAACAAAATGTAATTAAAAAGGTCTCCTGTGAGTGATTATTATTATACATGTCAGAGTTATGTTTTCGGTTTGGTTTGTTTGTTTGTCAGCAGAATTACAGAAAAACTACTGGTCCGATTTTCATGAAACTTGGGGGAAGGGTGTAGCATGGGCCAAAGGAACCCAAAAATTTTAGAGCAGATCCGAATCACTATGTGAATTATTTTTCATGTTCATTAACATTGTGAGATAGACACAACCATATTCTGACATAATTCTCATAGTTCTGGAAATATATCCAGACATATTTAGAGTGATTGAGCTTGCACTGGACTATTGGCCTCAGAGGCCTGTGCTCTCTGAGGTCCCTTCTTGTTTATATACGACATTGACTCGATTATTAATATGGATGCATCAGTGTGTAAGCAGCATTTTTGTTGCTGCTTGTTGGGAGACTAGTGTAGTTTAGTTCAGTGTTTCCCAACCTCACGTCCCACGCTTAACATTTATACTATGATTTATAAGTTTGGAATCACCTGACACAAAAGCTTGATTCAGCACAGTCAGAAGGCAGAAAGGAGTCTTTTGAATGTCTTTGATACTTTTAGTTTGCAGAAAGCAAAATGTTATTTTGTATGACGAGTTTGCAAAATTAGTAGTGTTATTACATGGAGAACAAAATGCTCATGTTTCAGTGGCTGAACCAGACTGACAAGCTGAAAGAGATCAAGATACCATCATCAGTCAAAGAACTGCTAGCTTAGCATTAAAATCTGTGCAGTTTTAAATAAGAACTGGTTCCTGTTTCAGTGTCAAGGGCACAGTAATGTTTATGTCGAGCTAGAACTGACTGACAAATGACAGGCATGTTTTTTCAGTTAAAGTTATTCTTAAAACTTCAAAACAGAAACATAAGATTAGTCTGGGGTTATCAGAATATCAACTGAACGGACGATCGACCGACAAATCAGTTCAAACCTGTTCAGTCTAACCACTGAGTAGACTGCTGAGGCACTGTTGTGGTTAAATAACGATCTGTGGTCACTCACACTTTTCTGGACTGGAAAACAAATTAAAAATCAAAGGCATTTGGGAGAATAAATGTGAGGACAACAGTGAGGACATCGACTAAAATTGAAGTTTTAATCACATATTCTTCTTTTGGGGCCCAAACTATTTCAAATGTAAATTGTGTTTTGTATAATTGGTGTCTGAGTTTGTCTGTTTTTATCTGTTAAAATAGCCATTATTGAAGGAAAGAAGAAAAACATAATTATAACAGAGAATTCCAAACTTTGAAAGAAAGTGTAAATATTTTTTCCTTTTGTATAATTTTGGTTTTTTTGTGAAATGATGGGTAATTTATCTCTTTGTGCCTGTTGTGCCATTTAAATCAAACGATCTGAGAAGTTCAGAGAGAAAATCACTTATTGGTGAAACTGCTAAGAACTACAACTACATCTGAAATGTGACAATAAGAAGTATAAAGCCACTCCTTTTTGGTAAAGGGCCACAACCCAAAAAGGTGTGAACCACTGGTTTAATCTTTAACAATGCAGAGTATTTTATAAACTTATGATTTTTATGTGCAATCTTAATCTGAAAGGTAGCAACAACAGTTGACAGATAAATACACACTTAAATACTTAAGTAAAGTTCTTGAGTGAATGTACTTTCACCAATAACTTCAAAAGTTTCTTTTATTTCAGTGCATGAAAACCAGCTTTAAACCTGCTTCAAATAAGTTTTCCATCTCAGACAAAGTGAACACATTGCTGTCTTGACATTCATTGCATTATACAAACATAATCATCCTCTACCTGCCTTTGGGTGGCCTTCACTGAGGCTGTTATTCTGTTGTATTAATGTCTGTCTGTTCCTTTTATTTTATTTCAACACATCACCCAAATTCTGGCTTCTCTCCGCCGTCTCCCTGTTCGTTTAAGAGTTGTTTTTAAGATTTTACTGATCACTTTTGAAGCTCGTCTGGGTCTGGCCCCAAGCTAGCAGAAATGCTGATCCCATATGAGCCAGATCACAGCCTTTGATCCTCAGGCGGAGCCCTCCTGGCTGCTCCAAAGTCCAGGTTTAAGGTGACTGTGCTTTTGCCTTCAGGCCCCCGCAGCTTTGGAAGAACCTGCCCCAGGAGATAAGGCTGCACAATCAGTGGCCTCTTTTAAATCACTTCTTAAAACCCATTTTATGGACTGTTTTTATGTGATATTGTCTTTGTATTCTTTTTATTTGTATTTATTTGTTTTGACATGTTTTTACTGCTCTGCATTCTCTCTACTACTTGCATCTTTGGCGTTTTTGTCTTAATTTGTTGCTGTAAAACAGCACAACACATGCTCTTACATTGTATAAATAAAGATTAAATAAATGAGCAATATGTGAGTGATTCAACCTTAAACTAAACTGAATGATGTAAATGATAATGTAATAATAAATGAAATACTTCTTGTATTTCAGTGTGAACCACATCAATACCATTTCAGAGGTTTTTGCATTAGACAGGTCTCTGTTCAGCAAGTCACTCAGTAATTATGGATGTCAGTGTTTCCTTGAATGCACCATGGAGTCTCTGCTCACAGGAGCACGCAACGATTACATAATTCAGGCATTAAAAAAAAAAAAAAAAAAAAGCTGACTAAATGTTGACTGTGAAGGATTACTCAAGCGAGCCTACCGTCTCTGCAGAATGATTTTTATATCACTCTGACATGAAGTGAACCAGACAGCTGGTCGTCAGTCAATATACAATGAATAAAATTTGTCTAAAATAAATGAAAGATACCCTGTGCATTGAAATTTTGTATAAGATTTGTATTTATTAGGCTAAAACATGCTAAACCAACTGATATTGTCTTTAGATTTAACCTCTAAATTCAGATAAATCTCTCTTATTGTCTCTGACATCATCATAACTTCCTGTGTGAACCAGTTTTCATCATCATCATCACCACCACCAATAATTCATGTTCTCACTGTCACCGCTCTTGCTCACCTTGCGTCTGAAGACTGAGAAGGCCAATCCGCAGGCCTTGCACAGCTGACCGGCGCTCCCTGAGCTGGTGGGGGGGTAGGTGGAGTACCCAGCACTGGGGGCGAAGCGGAAGGGCCCCGCCCCTGCTCCGAACCCCGGCTGCTGCGCCCGCACCGTGCCCGTGCCCATCACCTCGTTCAGCAGCCCACAGCATGACGCCCACATGGACGAGGCCCCCGCCTACAGAGGACACACACAGAAAAAACACACACACGCACATATTAAACTTCTAGAGACATCAAACAGAAGTTTAAACGTCTTATTTTGAATGCCGCTGAAATGCAAGTTTATAAATAAACTTGCCTTGCCTTACATAGATTATATAAATATCCTTTGTGTCCACAGGATTTTTATTGCTGCACTGTTCCAGTAAATGAAAATATTCTAAATGTTTTTATGCATAATTTGATACACATTTTCCCCTAAATCAGTCCGACATATTTGCTATGTTTGGACACTTCGAGATCTCCACTAGAATTTGAAATAAAGCAATGAATAAGCACTCCATAATACACCATAAGTATTCATGGTGTCAGAACAAAAGTCCTGTTTTCAGCTTTGCGACAATGCATTTTTCCGTCTAATCCAATAATTTGCTAAAACTGGGTGGAAACCATTTGGAAAGTTCAATAAAAACCTGCACAGCTGAACTAAGTGTTAAGTTTTTAGGGCGGCCTTTCATACTGGGGCGGTGACACTGTTCGTACCACTGAAGAGAATGAGGTGAGAGTGTTGTGTCCTGCAAGGTCTATCCTTGAAAAAATATAGAGGGTTGTAGGTTTGTTAGCGACCAGTCTCGCTGTTGTTTGAGCAACTGTTTTGCATTTAAAAATCCCCAGGTGATCGGTATCGGATCGTCTGGTCTCATGAGGCTATATGCAGATGGGAGACAAACTGTAGGAAAAAACTAAATAAGTTGTGCAAACTTTCCTCAGGGACTAGGAACTTTTGGAGGAACTCAATGCGTTTCCACCTCTGGGAGCAGAGTCTAAATTAAGTTCTGGGTGCATTATTTTACCCCAGAAATCTGCAGCTGCAAACGAATTTGTTTTTTGTTCATTGTGCTTTGATGCATGAAGACACTCAGAAGAAAGCAGCAACAACAGATGGACTGACGACAAAGTCCAGGCCTTACGGAGCATTTATCAAGTCCAGCAGCTTACTGTTGTTGCAGTGTCGCACAAATAATGACGCCCTTTGACAGCATCATCATAGTTGGTGTGTAATCACGCCCAAAAAGGACTGTGAAAACAGCTGTTTCTTTTTCATACAGGCGGACTGATTTGCCTAATCTTTCTTCAGACTACGGTGGAAACACAGACAACAACAGGCTGAAGGAACTTTTAGTTCCTTGAAAAGTAGTTCCTGGGACTAAAAGTTCCAGGTACTTTGGGTGGAAATGCAGCTCAATATAAGGTGTTGGGCCAAATAATTTTCATACTGATCAAACCCTTCTATGACTTCTTGTGAGCATTTCATTCAAGTTGAATTGGTCTGTTTATCAACAAAACATTAGAACAAAATATTCTCATTAGCATCATGATGCTTATTTGAACCATATCACACAGTCCTTTGATCAATAAAACAAAAAACAGCTTAAAGAGATGATCCCCTTCAAGAAAAAACAAGCAAGAATATGAATGAGACAGACCGAGGAGGGGGGGGGGACACTGGGCAGCACATTATTGAGAGTGCTCTGTGAGAGTCTTTGAGGTTAGAGATAATTAGACACAAGTAGACTCTAAAAGCTCCTATTAATGACAATCTCCAAAGAGAGCTGCGGGTTCAATTTCTCTGTCTCTGCATTATTTCGTACAGTTTGATAAACAAATGAGCCTCATACAAGTCAAGGATGTGTTAAGAGTCTCAGCCACTCAACAAATATCTTGCGAGGGTCAGAGGATGGAGGAAGAGGAGGTGGATGTTTACTGCCTCTGCATGTCCCGAGGAAACATGAAAACTAGCTGTAAGTAAGTGCACTGTTAAAGTTAAAGTGAGAGTCAGTGGGATGTATTTGCTGACCACGAGACGGGCCGGAGACAGGGAGCAAAGATGGCGTGATGGGAGCCACAGCTCCTTGGAGCATACTGATGAGACGAGGAGGGAGGGGGGAGGACAGCCAGCAGAGAATATGTCTTCTGTTGTTCCCCAGCCTGCAGAATCAATAGCTGACATGAGCATAATGTAAGCCCTCTGTGGTTCCCGGCTCTATAGAGAAAACAATGGAATTCACAGGGTCCCGCCAACATCTCTTCTTAAGGCAGCGCTCTGCTCCGACTTGTCACAAACACCCTGTGATCCGACCTCACCCATCTGCTTCGGGATTCGTTATGTAATCTGAGGAACGAGGCACTATATGTGGAGTCACGGCGAGGAGGAGGAGGGTCTGCCCCTGCCTCTCTGAGACACTCAGGATGGATTTTTAAAGGTTAAATCTCATCATTAAATCATGGAAATGTTTGGACAGTTTGTTGGATGGCTCATCATTATTACACACGCAGCCTAAGGTGACATCTTTACATAGCTTGTTTTTCCTTGACCAATAATCCAAAACCTGAAATTATGCAAATTACAGTAGTATGAAAACAGGGAAAACCAGCAAATCCTCAAGTATGAGAAGCTGGAAGCAGTGAATGTTTGGCATTTTGCTTCATAAATTACTTAAAGGCATAGCCAATGGAGTCTGGTGGCAGGGAGATAATGATATAACAAGTGATTTAACCCCAGTTTCCCTGCAGAAAAAGCTATCTGGTTTCAAGATAAAGTGGTGAAAATATTCTAAATATAGTGATACTGGTATTGATTTAGTTAGGTGGGCCTTTTTTAGGTGACTAAAATGCATTTGCTGCTGATCCTGTCCCATCGGCTCTATATTATACAGTGGACTGAGCATCATGCAACCCCATTCAAAAAAATCCAACTATCACTTTAAATGTTTAATCAATGAATTTCCTGCCAGCTGAGAGAAAGTTTCAGCACTAACAGTTTGTGTATTTTTGGTGTTTTGCATCTTCTCCTCGGTTAAATCTACCACAAGCAGTCGTCTTTATCATGACATGCTCCTCCAGTTTTATGAGCACAATAAAACCACGATGCATAACAACTTGAATTATCAGCCTGTGGCAGAAACTTGACCCGATGCTCAGCTGCTAAAAAGTCTCCCAGCAGGTTAGATGCAGCCTCCCTCACACGGGAGTGAAGCCACTAAAACCGTTGTTTACTGCATTCTTCTCCGGGACAAGGAGCCGCTGCAGTCTGGAATGAGTCTTATCTGGCTGTGAGCCAGCAGCACGAGTTCCCTCTGTCACTTCAATTAGCACACTGTAAGCTCTGCAGGCAGGGAGTCCCGAACAAACAGTGACAAGAGCAAACATCACATGTGCTACTTTGGTTTTACTTGTATCATTTCATCACCTATGCTGCACCTCTGGGAGCGCTTCAGTGTATTTTTGACATTCCAGTCACCTTCAGACACTTTGATTGTCAGGTCTGGACCAAATAATTGAGATATTTCTCACCCTGCTGCTGGATCTTCAACATCAAATAGGGTCAGCAAACAATCCAGGCCCAGTGTGCACACAAACAAACACAAACACACAGAAAGGGAAGCAGCAAATAGTAACCGAGGCACAGATTTAAATAGAAAAAACCCAAAATAGAGGAGAATACCAGCAATTTCCAGGCCTCATGTGAGCTGACGGTGATCTGACCTCATAAAATCAGTTTTCGAGGATCAAATCTCAAAAATTGCATCAACACAGACATGTGTAACCATATGGGAGCCTAGATGGAGAATAAATAGGTCAGACTGGAGTGTTTAACCAGAAGTGAAACGACACAGAGTAAGAGGACTTTTTACCTTCCTCTGAACAGCACATCACTTTTCATACAGCTCTGTGCAGTTTATACTGCCAAAGAGCACATCCACCATCTGAATGACAACACTGGAGGCAATAAACATACCCAGATAAATTGATATGATTAATGCATTCATGAAATTGTATATTTAAAGGGGCAGTCGGCTGTTTTTACATATGAAATTCAATTTGTTCATCAAGAAGAGTACTACACAGCCTGTGAAAACAGATGTACAACATCTTCTGTGGCTCTGAAGGGTGGGGGTGCCTTCCATTATGCTAACTTAAGCTTCCTTGTGTCGTCTCTCCTTCCGCAACCCATAAATCGTTACCTCTGCCCCATCATGGAGGATATTCCAATCCCTTAAATGCACCTACAGGAGACACAGCATGTGGAGGGAGTAGACTTCTAGAGGAGCTTAGAGTAAAGAAACACAGGTTTATCCTGCATGGAAGTCTTTTGAAAAGCAGCATGGCGTATAAATACCAAACCAGGGTAAGTGACTTCGCTTTAGACTGACGCCACGGTGCCAAGGATTTCTCATTTGATAGCTTTGACCACTCTGTCCTCCCACAAATGACACGTTAGCATAATGAAAAACACCAGAGCAATCTGAAAAAATAACCCTGACCATGTCATTAGGGTTATTTTGGCTAATAATATCATTAGGTTTGACAGAGAGCCTGCATTACAAACTGGAGATGATAGCAGTTTGAGTACGATTAGTAAACCCATACCTCAGCAGCCCTGAAATATCGGTGTGCAGCCGGCGACGAGTACTGTTCACTGTTTTCAAGTCACAAATGAATTGGGATGTTTGTGTAACTGTAACATTGTGCTGATGCTATTATGAATAAAACTGGTGATTTTCTCTCAGACCATTTGAATTACATTATGCTTTGAAGTTATTATGGAACACCAAAATTAAACTGCCTAATCTGGCTTTAATTAAACATTACAAAAATTAAGGTAGATTTTGTAAATCCATAAAACAGTCCTGGTCATTGATTTGCAACACTGTCCACTATGCTCCATTAGAGATAATAAGTGGATAGCTTCATCTGTATGAGTGGTACGACAAAATGTCTGATCATCTTATGGTATGCTGTCTATCACTTTATTAAACATCCCTCGTCTATGCATTTGCAAGAGTTTTATAGCAATCAATATACAGACATAAACCAAACAGGCAGTATTATGATGTTTTCGATGTAAAGAGCTGTGCACTCTCACACATTCTTTAGTCATCACTCACGATCTTTCCATCAGCCACCGTCCTTCTCTCACATTTCATTTCCTCTGTTTCTCAGTGCTGAATCTTCCCCCTCTTTTTTCTCTGGCATCAACTGCAAATGTCACTCATTGTGAGAAGTGAATTCTGCCTCACTGTTGAGACCAGAGAGTAATGTTGCCACTGAAAATAAAACAGATTCATTACCGCCTTTTGTTATTTGTCTAAAAACGATGAGAACGAATGTAATAGTGCATCTAAATGAGGCATTTAGATGTAAGCGATTCCGCGATGTCTGCTGGTGCCTGCAGATGTCAAATCCAGTGAAGACTGGAGAGATATGCTCATAAAAGTGGAGCTCCTGCCAGCTAAGTTTGGATTTGTGTCTGCAAAATAACAGATTTACACAGTTTACTCCAAATGCAGAGGAGGATTTAGCCTGGGGAAGATGGTCTGGTGCAACAATACAAACAGATATAGACTGCTGCGGAGACTGTCCTGCAAAACATGACTGGACTATTTTACAACCATAAATCTGCTCTGCCCCCCAGACTCTCTTTATAGCTTTAGACTTTTTCATCTATTTTAGAAGTCAGCCCTGCAGTGAAATTTGGTCTCATTTGGAATAATCATGATACACTGTGCTACATCTTCTAATTTCATCAGAGATTTGGGAGTATTTGTGTCCACGATGTTGGGAAAATGACATGGTCAGTATGCAAAAATCAAACATGCATTTTTTTAAATGTCATAGACACAAGTCAGTAGGTCCATCCCTGATTAAAAAGGCATTGATAACACATACAGCACTGTGCAGCAGTCTTTGAGATCCATGCTTACACGATTCAGCTAAGGCCGTCCGTTCCACAGGGGCAGAAAAGCTGCTTTTCAATCTAAACCCGATTAGTCAATAAAACATCACGTCCATTTTGTTTTCCTGGGACACAGTGAGTGATGATGATGTGCCTCAGGAAAATTAACTATGTTGCAGTTCACCAAGAGTTAAGCACCTCCATACTCTTCCACAGTACTGTGACAAATAGGATTTAAAAGCTCGACCTATAGCATACAAAAATTTGCAGAAAATACACTAGAGTATATTTTAGTATCAGTTGTGAAGAATGTATCCATTCAATGTTACAGTATTGTTGCTTATATTTACTTTTTGTTGAGTTTGAGCAGAAAATTAAACGGATCTAAAACATTGTAGAGACTCTAAATGCTTTATATCAAGATTCAAGATTAACATTATTCTCTCACAGAGTGGGAAATTTATCTTTTGCTTTTCATCCATGCTGCAGCAATAAAGGAAACCATTACATATACAAAAACAGAAACAGAACAGACAGAAAAAAAAGTAAAGACATCATAATAAAAACAAAGGAAGTCCCTGTGTCCTGAAGATCCTTTAAATATAAAAACAGGGACTGTTGAGTGTCCATCCCTTATCTGCCCTATTGACACAGGGATAAATGAAATTTTACATCTATTTAATTCACTTTGAGGGGCTCTGAGCGTCCTACCAGAGAGCAGTAGCTGGTACTCAGAGTGTAGAACATGTGATGGCTCAATAACTGTTCCATTGGCTTGGCGAAAGGTTACCAAAACAAGCTGTGACACTGTATCGACTGTCTGATAAAAGACTGACATCAATTTTTGATCAACACCATGAACTCTAAGCACAGGGTAGAAAAAGCGGTTGTTGTAATCTGCTGCAAAGATTGTCCACACGAGTGTTTAAGATGAATAATAATACCAATGTCATGTTTATTCTCGCACACTGCATCATATTTAATTGGCTCTGCATAGGTTTTACAAATAAAACCCTGTTAGTTAAAAGCAACCAGTAACTGAATGTTTTAATTTGTTTATATGAAGTCATGGAGGGAGTTTTACAAATATTTTGAGCCAGCAGCCAGATTAGATGATGAACTCAGCTGAGGGATGTTTTTATTATATGCAAACCTTAAATATTTCTTTATGACAGCCAGACTACTAAATAACTTTTTTTTTTTTCTTGAAATGCCCCGTGCTTAATGTTACAGAGGTGTGGCATTACTCCAAAACATATTGTGTACGTTTGGGTGCAAGAAATCATTGATACGAATGGTATCACAATATATTTGGTGATACTGTATTGATTCTCAAAACACTGAATTGATTTTAAATTAATAGTCTGAATGCAAAGATTCGTGGCAATGTTGTAATCCATCTTCAGCCATTTGGCTCTTCCACTCTAATGTAACAGTATAAACTAAGACAAACAGAAGCAAGCACAAGCTCAGGTTGTTTGCTCAGGTTGCACAAAAGTAGTGCTATTTTCTTAGAGTTGTGATAAATACTAATGCAGATCCAAATGTTCTGACGGCATGAAGAATGCAAACTTTATCTGTGCAAATTTTATGCATATGCTGGTGTGTTCCTACCAGTTTTCTTAAAATTAGATTTTTAAAAAAATCACAATATATCGTCTTGCTTACAGTATTGCAACACACTGAAACATAACTCCTGCATTATGATACATATCTTACAGCCAGATATTTGCCAATACACAGCAAGGTTTGGCTATTGTCCATCAAGATGACAGTCATCGACTTCTGAGCCCCCATGGCAGCATCGTGACTCAAAAGTCCCTTAGAGCTGATGAATATGTATTATTAAAGAGTGTCAGAAAGAGAATGCAAAAATGAAGGATGGGTTTATTATAACTGCACCTCACGCCTGATTTACTGAAAGAAAAACAACCTAAAGTACAGCCAAATTGTAAATAAGATTCAACACACACTACACTAAAAAAAGTAAAATAAAATATAAATACAATATCAACAATATCATTGTCCATCACAATGCTTCACTATGGACATCATATCATTATATGCCAATTTGCTTGACATCTTCCAACCCTAACACACAGCTCTAATGCAAATCTGAGAAGGGGATTTGGTGAAAGTGACAGACTAGAAGAAAATAAAAGACTGGCATCACTTTCATAGGCTTTGATAAACTTTCTCCTCCCTTAACTCCTGATATTTTGTGATATTTAGATATAAAATACCTGAGCTGGCTATTTAGGCTCAGGGGAAAACCTCCATCCTGGCACACAAATCACAGTATCATGTAACGTAAGGTAGCAGAGTAAAAGGTCTAACAGAGTAAACACCCAAGTTTGTGTACTTAAAAACAGTTCCATAGAACAAAATTAAGGTTTTGAAGTCATTATCGATGCATGCAGTCAGCCAATCAGCTGTAAGTGCAACAACAAGTGATGAACTGTCAGCTGCCTCAGACATTGTTCATATTGTGTTTACACAGTGCTAATGATGATGATGATGATGATGATTGCAGGGGCAGCCCCTTTCTGCTTCTACCTCACCTCTTCACCGACTGTCACCACAAACCTGGCGCCACCGGAGCACCAATGACATCATCGCCATCATCTTCATCATGATCAGTCCTGAGCTGGAGCTGCCAGACAGCATCATCACCTTTCCTCCACTGTGCTGCAGCCTCTCTCTGCTGCTACACACTCACACAAACACACACACACACACACACACACACACACACACACACTCCACGGAGCAGCAGAAGGAGACTCCTGACACAGCTTTGGTCCTGAGAGGTGAATCTCTGCCTCTCTGTCCCCGAAACATCCCCACACTCCTTCACTCACTGACCGCAGCCTCTATCTCATTAGCGCGGATTAGAGCCTGACGATGAATGGACGTCGCTCTAGCGGCTTTAGTCCACTGAACTATCACAGTGGGGTCAAAGCAGGCTCATTAGAAGGCTACACACTGTACCTACTGTTTATCAGGACGACTGGACATGCAGGAGAAGCATTTCCAGGATTCTTGCAGAGCTCGCCAGGAAAATTAAAACCCAGACTGACAGACAGAGCTGAGAGGACAGCGACGAGAAAATGTGTGAAGTTAAAATCAGTCAGTGAACGCTGCATTTAATGCAAGCCTGTTGATATAATTATAAGACATTTAATTGACATTAGGATTGAGGTTTCCCCTGCATGTCGGTGCAGCATTGTGCGCAAATCACCAGAAATCTGCGGCGTAAGTGCGTCCAAACCACAAAAATATGCAACCTTACCTTCATTGCGCCTCCCGTTTGAGGAATCTGCCGAGTAATGTCAGGACGACGACCATTGCAAGTGCACAGGGAATCAAACCATTACGTCTTCCCTCTCTCCAGCTGCCTGTGTGTGTGGAGTAAGCATAACGTAATGGCCAGGAGGAGCCGCAGCCAACCACAGAGCGCACACGGTCGCTGGTATCTTTAGCAGCCAATCCGCCTTAACACAGCGCCGGAGTGGGCGTCCAGAGCCGTGCGTAAAGACGCATGTGTGAAGCTGACAGACAGACGCATCATGCTATTTTCACAGCTTCGGTTTATTCTAGTGATGAATTAGCTTTTTTTTTTTTCTTATAATAAATGCGACAGGCTTCATGCTTAGCTGCGTCACACATTAATCTAATTTTTAAATCAAGTTTTTTTTTGGTTTATTTTATCTCACTAAAATGTTCACTGTTGATTTAGGTGCAAAAGCAGAAAAAATGTTGAGGAATTACCTATTTTTTCATGCTCTTACTTCAATCAGAGGAGGTAAAACCGAGATTATCCCCAGCGCCAACACACGCAGAGTTATTTCTGTTTGTGTGGTACCAAAACTAAATGCGTCCACAATCTTATTTACCGCCATATTTAGCCTGTGTGTGTATGTGTGTGTGCATGCGTATGAGAGTGCACACAAGGCTGCTGTCTGCAGTACAGAGATTAGAGGGGGGTTTCTTCCATCCCATCGCCAGTACCGCAGTGAGCCCGCAGGGGGCAGCAGATAGCTGCAAGTCATTATTATTATCATTCGGACATAATTGAGCCGCAGGGGAGGAAGGCTGCTCATGCTGCTCATTATGCTCCCACTGTATAATGCAGCTGAAATCACACAGAACTGCAACTGCTGCAGCGTTTAAGGTGCTGAGGAATCATAATGATGCAAGTGTGCAGTATTATGCTGCTATACTGTAAAAAAAATCCTAGGAATTTCAGTGGAATCTTTTCTCATTAACTTAATGCAGATACACAAGTTTTATTTGTTATAAGTTAATTAAACTTAAAATTACTAGAATTTATTGTCAGAACACACCAGAACTTATGAACACAAGTTCTTCTAACTTGAAGTCTTCTGACTTGATGAAATGTTGAGTTGAATGAATGAACTGCACACAGTTCAATCAACTATTAATTTAAGTTTCTAATTAAACGTGGTCAGCACATTATCAGACTTAACAGCATGCATTGTTTGAGAGTTAAAACTATTCTGCACTGTAAAACAGAATCCTCAAATTAAGTATCTGGAGCAGTGAAAAAATTTGTTTACAGATAAAAATGTGCCTGTAGAATTTTCTTTCTTTTGTGTTTATCAAACTCATAAGTTTTGATTAATGATGGAAATACGATCCCTGGAACACAAATGTTATAAGATTTTTTTTAAATTCTTACTATATTCTGATTTGCATTTACTGAAAATATTTGAGTTGCTATGATTACCTCCAACTTCTGAGTTTATGAACCTCCCTCAAAACTGTAGCAACTGATTGCCTCATTGTTTTGGGGTACTGCTAATTTATTCTGGTTTACAGTGGGAGATCCTTCCTTTTTATAGTTTGACAAAACATGTGATGATGTGATGAAAACTTGCTGTGTGTCTCTAATACATTTTGAGATACGTCTCTACTTAAGATGCAATAAATTCACTGGGAGCAGTTCCACATATTGTCTCTGTGCTGATGCTGGAACAAAGTAGCTCCAACAAGAGCAGCTGCAGCTGTAAGTTTTTTGTGTGAACTTTAAAACTCTAAAAGACTCTTCAAACTAAGAAAATGTAAAAGGAAATCTTTTTTTTTTTGTAATGCTTGTCAGTGTGACTGAAGAGCTGTTGTTTGAACTTAATATCTTAAGCTTATTGAACATGTTTTCTCAAGTACAACTGAATTCATTTAAAAGTTTATTTGACCTGAAAAGTTTATCTTTAACACAGCCCAGACACTAACTTTTTTCAGGTTAAAACAAATAGTAAGAGATAATTTTTACAGTGTGCCTGGGTCTCTTTAAATTCTCTGCCTTTTTCACTACATCAAACAGTGGCCCTACTATGTTGATTTTATTTCACACAACCACACTAAAAGTGTGTGTGTGTGTGTGTGTGTGTGTGTTGTGTGTGTGTGTGTGTGTGTGGAGGCCTCCGGGCCACCAGTGACACACTTAAAGCTTCAGATTTGGCCTGAATAGTCTTCCACTCAGAGTTTAAACATCAAAGTTTGGAGCTATAAAAGGATGGAAGTGTGCAAACTCTTTCTCACATTTGAAGATAAATATAGCTGTGACTTTACCTTAAAGGGTCAGTTCACCCAAATTACAACATACTATCTTCTCACCGACCTTTAATGATGTCAAGCAGTGCTGATACTTTGGTTTTATTGCTCTACAGTACTTTTGACATAGCCTTGTCTGACAATGGCAGCGAGTGAAATTGTGTTAGTGGTGCGAACAGAACTGAAAGAAATCAACATCTTGTTTTTCCCATAAACAGTGTCCCCTTTTCTCTGGATAATCCACAGAGCTCACTGTCGACAGTTTTCATAGGGACTATATCTTCAGTAGAAAGTAGATCCACTAAAAACTGTCAGTGGATTATCTGTAGAAACTGGAACAGTTGGTTGCTGCTGATTTTGTGAATTTTTTGATGCTGTGACCACAACATGAAATTTGGTGATTTATTTGACCCCTTTTCTTCAATTTAAAGGGAAAACTTACCATTTTGTCGAATTAGTGTTCATGGTAAATGTAGTCAAATGACATAATAAGTGCCATATCAACCATGAAAATGAGTCCTCCTGCTTATGGAGTCGTGTAGCAGTGCCTACATGTCCCAGGATGCATTGCACACTAGCTTCTGACATCCATGCCTATATTGCCGTGCATCACCACCCTTAGCCTATAGCTATTTGTCGGGCAGAACATAATGTGAGGTGACAAAAACGCTCATCTAGCATGCTACACAATGCAGCACGCCCTCTGGCTACCCAGAGGCAGAGATTAAAAATCTAAACTGAAATAGCTTGAAATAGTTCCTCCTCAACACCAACCACATAAAAATCAGCAGATTGTGCAGCACGAGAACTCAGCTTTCTCAGTCAATAGAGCACACACTGAGGAACATTTACCATGAACACTGATTGGACATCTACACGAAAAAGTGGCACATTTTCCCTTTAATTATCCTTGAAGCCTGACTCTATATGACACCGACCAGCAGTTTAAACTTTTTACAAAATGATGTTAGACAACAGAGCTTATGGAAAAAACACTGTGATCTAGATAAGTGTTTTTCAAACTTTTTGTGCTGTAGGACATGACAAAATCTTGATGTGCTAAAAACTTCATAACCAACCAAACCAACACAGGCAGCAAGTAGCCTAGTAACCAGTCAGAGCTGGGAAAGAATTAGACACCCTCTAATAATTGTTGTGAATTTTATTCCAATACCCATATGTCCGAAGGAAGAAGTACTCAGGAGTCCAATATGTCTTACACTGAAACTGGTTTAATAATACTTGATCAAGGAGAATGAAGGAATAATCAGTACACAGTTGGCATTGATGTTCCCTTCAATTCTGGCGTTTCTGTCCTCCGGGATAGTCTTTAAGTATTCACAGATAATGTCATGATGAACCTATACCCAAATAAGGTCAGACCCAACACATAAAGTTAGCCTATTGGTCTGAATATGCAAACACAGGAATTATGAATACACAAAGTCTGAGACTACTGTTCAGCACCTCTGGCTCCACAGCTCAGGGTCAGTGTTATCCAAAACAGGTTACAGTTTACGTCTTCTCGGTCAGAGAGACAAGACAAACACCTCTTCGACGTTAGCTGCCCTAGCAACACTATCAGGTTGTTCACTTGTTTATTCGAAAGGAGAAGACAGCTGCATCTACTATCCTAGAGGAGAGACAGTATGTCTGTCAAAGGTTAAAACAAGTATCTTACTGGTATGGCTCGAAGGCCTTAGCATAACCGCTAGAGAATGGAAAATTCCTTAACAATAATCTGGCTAATAAAGCATTCGGCAGCTGCACAAATGATGAAAATTGGAGTTCGGTTTTACAATAGTTTCTTTTTTTTTTGGGATATAGAACTTGCCACTGCACTGGAAGATTAATGCACACAAAGTACTGATATAGAAAATGAGAAATTCATTCATAACTTTGTAGTTGAATATTTCAATAATAACGTATGTTTGTCTCAAAATCCCACAGCACGCCTGGGCTTGCCCCACAACACACCACTATGCCTCTGAACACCGTGTAGGAGCCACTGCTCTAGATGCTTGATAGGTTTTTGACTTGAACTTGAACTTTATCTTCTTGAAGTTTTAAGAACTTTACTTGTGTAAAAGTATGTGAGTATTATTAGCTGATATTACTTCACGTATCAAGATTAAAAATACTTGTTCTGCAGTGAGAGCTTCCCTGTCAGTGTTATGTTAATAAATATGATGTTTTTGGCAGGGCCAGTCTCTTGGCATAGGCGATATAGGCGGTCGCCTAGGGCACCAAATTGGGCAGAGCCGGCCCTGGTTTTTGGATTAATATTACTGCTGCATTAAAGTTTGTTGCATTTTACTGTTGAGGGTCTTCAAAGTTGTGCTAATTTCTCTGCTTCTTCTCTTGGGGTACTTACAGCAATGCATCTTATTCTATAAGATCATCATATGTGTGTAGTGTTGCTGTCCGGTGAGAACCAGTAAAAAGTTTCATGACCGCAGAAAAACAGGCCTGTCCTTTACCTTTGTGACGATGCATTTTCCAGTTAATCCAAGATAGTTTGTTTAGCTCAAGACATAGGAGAATTTTCCAATAAATAAAGGAACACTTTTCAGGTTTATCAGATTGAAATTCAAGACCACAGAATTCAGAGATAAGTGGTTTTCACTGGACACAAAGGGAATGAAAAATTGAAATTTAAAAAGTAACCAGAAACTAAAGCTGTCAGACAAATGTAGTGGAGTAAAAAGTCCAATATTTGCCCATGAGATGTAGTGAAATAGAAGAATAAATGTCAGGACAATATTTGAGTAAATGTACCCTGTCATATTTTCATCGGATGAAAATACTTCAAGATCTCATCATTATCATCATCATCATCATCCCCATGTTTAGTGTCGAGTCCGGGAATCAGTGTCAGTCTCCTCAGAATTGAGTCAGAACTCCCAAAAGATGATGTGATTGACTTTGAATGTGGTGTGACTGCTGTTTCCAGATGTGGAGTTTACAGAGTTTACATAGTGTGGTGCAACAGTGTCATCAGGAAGTGTGACTGGAAGATGACTGTCAGACTGGTGACACAGAGACACATAATAAACTTAAAGTGAGCAAGAAAAAGTTCAGAAGTAAAAGTGACATCATCTAAACAGGAAAATAAACACCTGTGCAATAAAACAGCACTACTGGTCCTGTTGATGTTTCCTCACAGTGTCTCATATTCTGTTTACTGTTCGGACTCGACCTCCCACTCAGTGGGTTTTTGTTTGAGTCAACACTTGGTCCTTCTTTGTTTTTCTTTCCTTTTCGTTTTTATTCATCCATGCAGACAGAGTTTCAGTTTCCTCTCAGGCTTCTCGGAAAATTTAATCCTCTCATACATGTGTGGCTTTTTCGTTAACAGATCTGATCTGTGGT
Organism: Lutjanus argentimaculatus; assembly: GCA_034769285.1. Lineage (NCBI taxonomy): Eukaryota > Metazoa > Chordata > Actinopteri > Lutjaniformes > Lutjanidae > Lutjanus > Lutjanus argentimaculatus. The sequence goes on along the minus strand of JAWZSL010000021.1, from coordinate 98,883 downwards.
TTTAAGTGACAAAACTGGCCTTTGTCAACAGGTTTTAATTAATGATAATGTTTATTATTGATCACTCAGATCAGATTTAAAATTCCCTTCATAAGATAAGATGAGATGAGATGAGATGAGATGAGATGAGATGAGATGAGAGAAGATTACTTGAACCCACACTGGGGAAATTCACACATGGTTTTCCCACAAAAAATTACACTTGTTCCTGCTTCCTCATTGGGAAATTCAGAAGTGCAAAAGTCACTTCAGAAGTTTAACTACTGGACACAGGATGTGCTCAGCTTCACTGAAAGTTCATTCTCGGTATTTGTTACTTGGATGCTTCACGTTTCCTCATCAGCCTAGTTGTGATGTCATAAAATCAACTCCTACATACTCGTCTTCACTGTAAATACCAATTCACTCACATCATTCTGACAGTCCTGAACATTTCTGTAGAATTTTGTGTCATGGAGGAATTAGGGTTTAAACTCAAATTTAAAGTGAACACAGAAGTTTCCCCACTTCAGATGAATATGAAAACAGCTGTCAAGTGTCAACACACCAAGTTTGAGTGGTGCGGGACTTACATCAACAGTCAAAAACCCAAAAATGTTCAACTGTGAGTTATATAAAGCGGTGAAAAACGGCAAATCTTCATATCTGAGAAGCTGTAACCAGAAAATCTAAATCAGTTATTCAAACACTTGAACGTCCAGTGATATACGGGTATTTATTGGTCTTCTTGTGAATCATATTAAACCTGGAATCCAGGCATTTTGAGCAACACACTCCAAAGCTTGTGCAATCATGTTTTTTTTTAATCATCTTAGAGATAATTCAAAAATGCAATCTATCCTAACTTTTAAAGACACAGATGCCATTTCACAAGCTTTCATCCCATCACATCTGGATTATTTCAACAGCCTGAGAAACATGATCACATTACTCCTCTTTACACTGGCTCCCAGTATGTTTTAGAATAGATTTTTAAGATTTTACTGATAGCTTTAAAGACTCTTTATGAGCTCTCGTCCTATCATATCACAGACCTCTTACCTTACTCACCAGCATCTACCTAGAGATAGTTGGGCAGAGGTCTTTTGTCTGTTCCACAGGCCCGGCGGAAAACTAAAGGAGACAGAGTGTTTGCAGTCAGGGCCCTGAAGCTCTGGAACAATCTGCCCAAGGAAACCAGGTTGAAAGAGTGATCTCCTTAAAAATCCTTTCTTATAACATACTTTTATCAGAGAGCCTTTCTGATTTTACCTAAGTTGTAACTGTTTTTGAACTGTCACCTGAAAATAAGAGCCACTGGTCTCGTTCAGCAACATTCTCTTAAACTGTCTGTTACATTTTCTCTTAATTTTCTGTTAAAAGAAAAAATAACAGAAGTCACCTCCAGACGCACCAAATGTTCACCCAAGTTTGCTCTTACCAAGGCGTGCTAACTGATGACTCCCACTTGGTCATAAACTGGAGGGATGTGGCCAATAGTTTGTTCTTAGCACAGGTAACATGAAGGCAGGTGTCGTGCCATGTGGAAAAAGAAGTGGAGAGACACCATGATAAAAGACTGTAAGAAGAAGAACTTCAGCAGCTGTGAGTTGTGAGAGGAACATCTTGTGATGCTGTGACAGCAGAGAGATGCAAAGTAACTGAAGTGAGAGAATTGAGGAGTTGAAAAAATAAGACTTGGAGTTAAATAACTTTATTATTATTGTTAGTATTTTTGTTTTATCAAATGGTTGGTGGTGAAGGAAAAAAATCTTTTTTAAAATCTTTTTACCAACTGATCAGAGCTTAAAGCAAAAGCTTTATATTTCTTTTATTTAAATATTTAACAAACAACATTATCCATTAAATTAGTTATATTTTTGCCTTGTCTGATAACTCTTTATTCACTATGTCAGTTTAAATGATTTGTTTTGCCTGACCAACAGTCTCAAATCCCTAAACTATTTAATATAAGATGATATAAAAAAGATAAAAGCAGCAAATTTGTGAAACAGCAAATAGATGTGGGAAGAATTGTTAAACATAACGCCTTTAATTTTTAACAGTTACATGCATCCAACTAGGTGAAACACTGAATATTTTTTGGATTATGATATAATTATTTATAACACAAATTGTGGATATAAACAAAAATAAGAGATCATTTATTTGTAAATGGTTTCTTGCATGAGGCCCTTTGTTTGTTTGTTTTTTTGAGAACGAGCTCTTTATGTCTCCAGAGTGCACTGGTTGTATTTCCATGGAGGCCACCATGATGCACCACCATTTGTAGCCCACTCTTAAATATTTATTTTCTTCTCACGGTATCTCTTATTTCTTTGTTCCCACAGCTGCCTCCCACGTTCACACTGTTGCACAACTCAGCTGAAATCTAGTCTAATTGATCCACTCGTTCACTCTGTTTCTAATTATGCAGTTTTGACTACATCATGGAAATAATAAAGTATTTACTGGAATACTTGTGGATTTTTTTCTTTGTTTTGTTCTTCAGCAAATAGGAAAGCAAAACCGAGATGCAACACCTTCTACGGGATGTTTCTGGATCCCCCATGCATGAGGGGGTGGCTCTTGGTCACTTTACAAACTAACTTTGGATGAGAACCAGATGACAAGTTCAAACTCTTTGTGAGGATCATTGGCTTCTAAAGGTCTGGGAGAGAGTCCAACACCCATCAGTCTGAAGGATTGTGAAACATGAGGAGAAACATAAAGAGGATCACCCCAACTCACCTCACAGCCACCCCCCCAAGACACATACACACTCTACACATGCACAACCCAACACACACACGCACACAGACATACTCTCTCTCTCACACACACACTCACACACACACACCACGTGCCAGATGTTTATGAGTGCAACAATCTTCTTGGGAAGTATCAGTGCGTGTTCACTTTATTTTAAATACAGCAAGCTGCTCACTGTTTGTCATGATTCTAGCAAACACAGTCATCAAATTTCGTACTTATTGTTCTGTTCTCTGTGCTGAGGCCAGAGACATTCAGTCAGTGCAGATGAATAAAGGATTTATATTCTAGTTTTACAAAAGCATTCAGCTGCTTCTTGCACAGACAAGCCCCACATGGAGCTGATGCCAGGAGCTGAGCTGTGCTGCCAACAACGGCCACTAGATGGAGCATGTATGCTTTCAAAAAGACAACAAACTGCCACTTGTGCTGTGAATTTGATTGTCATTACTGGAAAATCTGTATGTATGTATGTATATAGGCAATAAAACTGTTTTAAATTTATTTATTTAAAAATTACTTTGCACAATAAACTGAAAGAAAAAAGAAAGAAAAGAAGTGAATTGAGCAGAAAACGTGCAGGGCTCATAGAAGGAATCTCACCTAAATAAAAATTATATGTCAGCAATATAGAAGTCATGTAATCAACAAAAATAAGCAAACAAGCAGCCATAAGATCAAAGAACAAACATAAAATAAGCAGCATAAAACCAGCAAAACTTAAAGAATACTAAGAATAAAAACAGAGATATATAAAATAAAAGTTATTGAAGAAGCAGTGAGATATTTTACGAAAGAAGTAGTAAAACCACAGTTCAGAAATACTTTACTAAACTAAAGTAAAATTTAGCATTCAAACCTTACATATACAAAATTATAAAAAAGTCAAATAAGCATCAAAATATGCAGAATCTCTATAATGGTTTATTGGACTATAATAATTGACGAATTCATGTGTTCATCACTCTGATATTGCAGCTGATAAAAGTGAGACTCATTTTAATTATACTGCTTGAAAGATCACAGAGTCTTACACAATTAAGTTTTATCTTAATCTACAATATTCTATCATCATTTTCTTGTTTTATTAATAAGAATCTGTAAAGTAACTAAATCCGTTCCTGGTCTCCCTTCACTTTCAGAACTGTAGTTATGAACCTTTTCTTTTTGAAAGTAGTGCTTTGCCTGGAGATCGGTCAGCAGGGACACCTCCGGATGTCTTGTATCGCAAGACTAGCAGTTCACAGCCTTTTTGGCTTGAAAAAAAAGAAAGAAGAAGAAGCAGCGTTTTGGTTTGCGCCCTGTCACATTTCACATTTCGTAATCGTTTGTGCCACTGAAGAGAGGTTTACTGTGTAAACATCACGGATGGCTTCACTTAAATAATTATTTGAGGTCTCAAGAGTTCAAATAATCACATTTTTTCTAAAAACCAAAGATGGGAGAAAAGTCTAAAGAATGAAAACGCATTTGTGTGGTATAACCATGTTTTTTCTTCTTCTACTCTCCCATTAATCATCTCACGACCCCTCAGATTTAGCTTCAGAGGGGCCTGACCCCGAGGTTGGGATCGAGAGTAGCTAACTGTCTATAAACTTTATAACTTTTACCCTTATGCTTTAAATCCATTTAACTGATAATACGTCTGCACTGTGATTTTGAATGCAGGACCTTTACTTGTAATGGAGTATTTTAATATTATGTCATTGGAACTTTTCCTATCCTCCAGGCACGATAAGCCAGCACAGACTGCATTACAGCTTTATGACCCATCAACTGAGTTGAAGATGTTGTGAAAGAGTTTGTATCGTAGTCAAACCCCAGGAGGTAAGAGACAGAAGGATGAATAAATGAAAACATTCCCACTGCCTCCTACATCACTGAAGCACATGTGTCATAACCTTGTAACTGGGTATGTAACACATTATCCCGTGTCTGAGGCTAACCACATCAATGAGTAACGACTTGCCTGTACTGTTGGTTTTGTGAAGAAAATTTGGAGAATCTTGTTGAAAAATCTGCACAAACACTTGAATGATGAAGCCATTTCCAGTGTGACGTGTTCAGTGAAACTCTTTAACAAAGTCACAGCAACAACATGTAGCCTACTACTGTACAAGTATGGGTTGTGTAAGTTAGTCATTATTGTTTTTTGTTTTTAGTTTTTTTATATGTTATTGTCAATTTTCTTATTTTGCTTCTTGACTGCAGTACAATGTTTATTGTTCTGGACAATGATGTGATTTTGTTTGGGGCTGCACCAAACCAGCATTTATAACGTTACTTTTATCAAAAAATTGCAGCTCCCGTGATTTGGGTATTGCACTTGGGCCATATTTCGATTTTGATAATAGTTCAGTCGATTGTTCAGCCCTACAATATACCGAGGCAAATTCAATATATGTGACAACCAACTATCAATAAACCTGATTCTGACTGAAATCTTGGTGTTTAATTATTATAAAACATATGAACAACATTTTATTGTTGTTGCTGATGCAGGTGGACCTGAGCTTTCATGCAAATCACTTCAGTTCAGTTGAAGACTAATGTGCTCTTTGAGAAGTCTAAAATGTCTAAAGAGTGTCTTAAAATGTATTGTGTCATGTTAAGGTAAACCAGTGGTTCCCGAAATTTTTCTGGCATGTCCCCCGATCGGAAGCCAAGAAAAGTTCAAGCCCCCCCACCCCACCCCAAAAATTCAAATCAATCATTAATAACTGAGGATGGAACTGCTAAAACGAAGTCTGCAGTATAGATCATATTCATGCAACTTTGTTTCACTCTTTATTTCTCCCCAAGTAGTAACACTATGGTGTAAAAATACTGTCTAAAAGTCCTGCATTCAAAGTCTTACTTAAGTAAAAGTGCAGAAGTATTGCTAGTTCAAATATACTTGAAGTACCAAAAGTAAAAGATGCTGAATGGCCTAATGTCAGAATCATAAGTATCATATTACTGGATCATTATTAGTGATACTTTAATGTGTTAATCTCTTTCCTGTTGCAGCTGGTAAAGGTATTTCACCTACTTTATGTACTGCTGAGCAAATTAATCTATAATAAAACATCATGCTTTATTAGTCTATTTGTATTAATAATCCTAATCTACAAAGTAACCAGTGACTACAGTTATAGTCGGGTAATAACCACAACATTGTCTTCCTACATGTAGTGGAGTAGAAGTATAAAGAAGCATACAATGGAAATACTCACGCACCTCAAAATTATTGAAAAAAGTCAGAATAAATACTTGAACACTGCAGTAGAAAGAGGGGCCCCCTAAAAACTCGATATTTCACCCGGGGTGGTGCTTTATGTCCTGTGTCACACAGAGTTGTGTGTCTGATGCACGCTCTTGTTGGCTCACATCGGATCGTCTTTTCACACTCTGGATAAACTAACAAAACTGTCACCTAAAAAGTTGTTTATTAACCTTTTAATCTTTGCTCTTAGATATTCTTACTCTTTGTGCTGCTGTCCCAGCTGCAACTGTGGTAAGACTTCCCTGCTGATTTTTAAATGACTTTTGCATGTTAAATTCTCTAATTGACCATCATAACATTAAACTGGAGGTATGTGCAACTAAATAGTATTGACATCTAGATGGATTAAATTATGTCCAGCAATAACAATCTACTCAGATGGATGGAGTCTGAATTCTGATGTAAATTAGTATTTTGCATCAACAGACGTTTTGTCTTACAAAGCAGACTCAATTTCCATGTACGTAGGTGTGAGACCAAATGTACAAATTATAGGAAAACATGAGTAGTTTATACTTTAAGCCTTCATACTTGACATGCATGAAATTGATCTCATATTATACGTGTACTTAGACTTTTGGCAGTCTCATAGAAAAAGACATAACATTAAAAGAGAATAATGCAAGTGAGCATATGAAAAAACAGAAACACAAGTTTGATTTGGCAAGTGAACCCCTACAACTTATTTTTACACTTTAATGAAGAAAAATACCCATGATCCTTAAGGATTGAGAGGTGCATGTTGGCTAACCTCATCCGCGGATGAGGAAGATTATGTGACTGAAAGCTCCAGAACAGCGACTAAATGGAAGCTGTGGTGAGACTGATTTCTCAGCCGCAGTTTCCAAGCAGAAGAACTTCTGCTTTAATGGTGCTGTCTCAGGTTTATGGTCATTTTGGAGGCTGTAGCTTGTGGTGCTGTGTCGAATGCATTTTCCAACCCACAGATACCAGAGGGTAGAATAAACATTAGGAATGACCACACGGTTGAATCAACACCTCGTTAAAACAGTTTCAACCAAAACTGAACATTATAATATTCATGAAGGGAGGATTTATTGCAGGACTGTTGCCTTAGACTGCATTCGTCTTCCTCTACCCATAAAACTGTACATATATATGGAAAGAAATCATCAGTTACAAATAAAAATTCTAATATTTCCCACCAAAATGTTGTGAAGTAAAAGTGTAAAGTTTCCATAAATGCCTCAAAGCTGCACTTACTGCAATTATAGTACAGCATTATAGTACTGAAACGTGGGTTGTTACTCCCCACTGCTGTACCAGAGACATTGTTTATGTCTGATAAACAGCACAGACATGAAGGGCCTGAACTGCCAAATGTCTGTAGGCTGTTAAAGGCTTGTCGGCTGCAAACCAGAACAGGATCCTGTGTTATCTGACACTCCTCCGTTTCTTTTAAAGGGATGAACAGGGATCGAAGATGGATGGCCTCAGGCTCTCCCCCTGTGAACATGAAAATGCCTCGCTAGCAGAGCAGCTACAAGTCAGCAGGATGTTGATATTATTCTATCCCTGACAGGTCCATACAGGGAACCCTTCTCATCCACGCACAGTGTATAAATGCTGACATGGAAACCAGCTGCTGAAAAACCCCAGAGTCATCAGACCTTCCCTAATAGTCCCTGAAGTATCAGGGCAATTATTAGCTTTCAGGGCTTTATACAAATGCAATGGAGATACAGGAATAGAGAAGCTTCTTTGTCAGTATAAAATGTAAGTCCCAACTTTCTTTGTTTATCTAAATAATACAAAAAAATAATAGAATATAAACATGTTATATGCTATATCGATAGATTAGACTCTCATATTTTCAGTTATGGTGGTTATTTAAAAAAAAAAAACCTATGGTGATAAATATATGTGCCATACTCTTAATTTCTGCCCCTTTTTTATATAAAAAAGTGGCTTATTCATCAAAGGATAAACAGTGACATGTAAGACTATTCTGGCGAATCGAGTGCACCCAAAAATGGGCCAGTAGTATTTGCACATTGTCACTAATTTCTGCTATTTGAATTCAGGGAGTGAGGATCATTATGAAATTAACATCAGCCACAGAAGAGGTGCAGATTTTGTTATCAACACTGGCCCACAGATTACAAGGTGAGGCAGCTACATAATTATGAAAATTGGAGTGAACTATTCCTTATTCTTTAGTCCATTAACACATGAACTTTGCTTTGTGCTGATGGCCTTTCTCGGGAAAGGGAAGAGTCGGGGGAAGTCACACATCCTCTTGACCAGGGGCATAACATGACCTGGGTTCAGGATGAGCTGATGTAGGCCAGAGTGTGGAACAATTATAACAAACTATGTCGTGGATAGCATAATACAATGAGTGTTTTCACATTCTTAACAAAATCATCATCATATCAGACTTGTTGACTACAAAAATGTCCACAAAATGCAACTGTTATTAAAATTATCTTTATTTTTGAAGCAGCAGGCAAACATCACTTTTACTTTAAAAGCGGGCCAAGATGTAATGAGCCCAAACGAAAAATGAAGTAAATTTACAACAGATTTTTATCATAACAGTGACATGAGTATGAAGTTTGATGTTTTATCTATTTAATCAAAAAAGTTGAGATAAAACATTTATTTTTGGATGTGGGCGACTCAGTGAGTTGTTTTTATGTCAACAGCAACCCATAAAAACAAAGCTTGTGCATTCAGGGACGGAGTCGTCCTTAAAGTGCAAATGAGTAAACATTTCATTTCGACGATCAAAGGTAGTAATTTACTCTGCATGTCCACAACACACTCATGCACACAAGCACACGCTCTAATTATGCTCTCATACGCACACAAACACACACAAACCAAGCATCCTGTTCATTAATATCCCTGTAGACACAAATAAACAGATTTTCCTGAATAATAACATGGAAAGAGAACAGACCACATTAACATCTGTAGGCAGGATAGAGTGTGGGCTTGTACAATTGTGTTCACATGCGGCAAATTTTATCAAATGCCCCCCCAAAACAATCTCAAAGTAACTGGAATATTAATTTACATGTAAACATGCTCTCTGTGGGATCTGATGTCGCGCTACAGTAAACAGTCATGCCCAATTCTTTAAAAAAAACAATACAAAAGGATGAGAACTACCATCTAAAAAAAAAGACAAAGTCAAAAAGAATGTGTTGCACTTTATTCATGCCACAACAAAGATTTATGTGCACGCTGTAGCACCACAGAAGAGAAGATAAAAGCAGAGCTGTTTGTAGTCTTTTCTTTGTCATTTCTGTGTATGCCTTTAAAAACAGAGGGGACATCTTTCTTGTTGCTTATGGTCCGATTCATAAATAGAATCATTCATAAACCACCAGTGGACGAAATTATCTGGGGCTAGTCCTATTTGCCGAGAAAAAATAGATCCCCCTGCTCACCATCTGTGCCTGAAGGGGCCTAACGAGGCCTGATAGAGGCAGTAATCAGTTCATCAGCAGCTCACACACTGTGTGTGTCGTCTGCATGGCTGCATGTGTGTGTATCAGGCTGAGGCTTTTCTCCATACAGCTGTAACATCAGTGCTGTACTGAAAAATCTGTGCTGGAAATTCAAATTAAAATGGATTCAGTATGCTTGATTAACTGACCATAACTCACAATTCATTTGAAAATAATTCCCAAATAAATGCTGTGTCCCATCAGAAAAAACTGGAAGCACATGAAAAATAATCTCATTGCAGTTGGGCTCTAACAAAAAACCTAGATGTATTAGCAAAAATTAAACAAATTTATTTCCTAAGTTAGTTGTTCTGACTTATTCAAACTTTTCACAGAAATGGGGCAGTGGGGGTGAAGTCAGAGAGGCTGAACCAGCTGGGTAAATGTGCTCAAGGAATGTGAATTAGTAATGCTCAACCTTTATGTATGTAAAGAGAAAATAGACGATGTAACCGTCACTACCCACACACTTCCATCCTTTAAGCTGGCACGATGTTAAGTAATACATCCACTAGAGGGCGCAGCTCAGTGTCAAAAGTTACCCCAAAGAAGAAGAAGAGTCAAAAGATTCTGACAAACATGGCGACACTGAAGGAGCTGTAATAATGTACATCTTGAGAAAGGGGCAAAAGCAGAGGCAGCATTGTGGACGGAGGTGGTCTGTGCAGCCATTAAATACATAGCTACATGTGGGCGGACAAGCCTTCATTGCCTCCGCTGAGGGCTAAAATTAGCTTGTCCACCTGGGTGTCATGTTTACATCAGTGCCGATCTGAGCTGGAGCTGATAAATACCTGTGACCACTGCAGAGTCATCTGACCCAGGAGTGAATGCCGATTGTACCCTTTCCAAAGCCAAAAGCCAGATTTTAGTGGGTGTTAGTGGGTTTCTGACCAGTGTAAAAGGGCTTAGCATTAAGCATAAATGAGCCTTTACTCAGCTGCTACTGTTGAGGTGCCCTAGTGCAAGGCACTTAACCCCCAGTTGCTCCAGTGGACAGAATGGTGATTAATGGGAAGTTCTGAGCTGTGAGAGCACGCAACTTCAGGAACATAACACACTGGAAACCAGCAAATCTGTTCAGTTCAGCTCCTCCTGGATAAATGAAGGTCGAATCAATCCATAAATAAATTCTTCATGTCTGTACAACCACAGAGCTGCCTCCGTCACACTGCTGAGTTTCAGAAGTCAGAGCATCCAGCGGGACACACAACACAGTTCAGTTATTTTCAGAAACATGTGGGTCACTGTAAGCATCTGCCACAATGACACCTGCTAACACAGGAGGCTAAACTTGAGGCGATGTGATACTGATGGATTTAAGGAGCAGCCAGTCTAAAAGAAAGCAGCTCTGGGCGATCACCTCCCACAGAAGTGCACTGGCACATTTTTTGACATGTTTTCCTCTCCAAAGCCCCAGGCTTGAAGCTCCAGCCTGTCCTCCTCCTCCTCTCTATCATCCTCCTCTCCTTCTCCCTCCTCGTACAGGCTGGGCTCCTCCACAGAGGTCTCCATGTTTGGGTTGAAGCCACCGAATGCCTGAGCCTCTCTGTACTCATAAATGGTCGGGAGGCTGCTGCGTAAGCCAAAGCGGCGCCGCAGAGCCACGAGCAGAGGCTGCGGCACGGTGAAGATGTCTACATTGTTGCCCAGGTCGATCCAGGCCAAGCAGGGGAACTTCTTTGGATCCTTCACGGCTTCTGTCAGGTCTTTCAGGATGGCAAGTGTCAGGCGGTTGCCATTGACGGCAAGTATGGACAGTTTCGGCAGGCAGCTGAGGTAGGGCAGCAACAGCCGCAAGCTCTCGTCCTGCAGCTCGGTGAAGCTCAGGTCCACGGCCGACACACCGTCACTGCTGCTCTGGAGGTAGAAGGCCACGCGGTGGACGTCTCGGCCAGACAGTGGGATGCCGGACAGGTTGACCACGTCACCGGACAGCTTCTTCTTCAGGGTGGTCTTCAGACTGTTGGAAAGAGGAGACAAAACAAATGTCAGTCACTTTGTTTACAACTTGGATCACAAAGTGGCCATTTGTTGCAGACAGCATTAAAGGTGTTGGCAGTTAGTTTTCCAAAAGTGTGTGAAGACAAACGATCTTTACTTAATGATACTGAGGTTATTGATTTAAAAGGCTCTGTAATGGGGTGCCACAATGTCCCACAAGAACAAGGAACTGCAGAGTACGCAAAAAAGAAACAGCATCCACCAGTAGAGTGTACAGAGTGTAGCAATCAATAATGTAAAGAAGAGAATTTGCATTTAAATGTGTCTTGGTCTGAGGTCCCTCAAGCAACAAATTCTGTCTCCTAGCTGGGCTGAATGTCACCCACTGAAAGGCGCCAGCTGTTTGCAGTTTCGGGTGTCACTTCTTTCCCATAAAGCCATCTCTAAGCAAGCTTTCTAAGTCTCTAGGTACAAAAACAACCATCAAAGACAATAAATAAATAAATTAATGATGGGGAAACAGACCAAACAAGGCAAAAAGGAAGATGTTGCCCCTCTGTCTGGGCCAATTAGTAGCAGATATGTCACCTGGTTTTGAGCTGGGGTTGTAGTTTAAAGCCTGGGACAAGTGTCAGTTTGACAACAGGAATTCAGGAGGGAGACGCATCTTTTTCTTTGGGTTTTTTAAAATCAGGCACTTGTGTCTGAAGTATTGTGAGTGACACATGAATAAGCCCCTTGAGCTGATCAGCACATTTGAAAAACATGAGAACTCACTGGTGTGATCCACGTCTCTCATGTTGCAACCAAATAGTATCAATTAAAAATAGTCAAAAAGTAGCAATGAGACGCATTATTCCCTTCAGTGAATATAGAGACGGTGAAAAACTGCAGTGACGCCCTTGAGCCGATGAGTACAGTCCAGAAAATATTAAAATGGGGTGATGGTACACACCCTTTCCTTAAAGGAATAGTTTGGCATTTTGAGAAATATGCTTATTCACTTTCTTGGTCAGAGCTAGATGAGAAGATACATAGCTTACCACTCTCACATTTGTATGCTAAAAGAGTTCTCTACTTGCTTAGGGTTAGGCAACAAAAATACTTGCTTAGGTTTAGGAAAAGGTCACGGTGTGGGTTGAAATAAGTAGCAATATTCAAAGGACAAACATAGTAGAAAGAGCGACAAAATCCATGTCAGGGAAGCAACAACAATTTTCCGCCATTCTTAAATATATCATGATTATCACAGGGAAAGGTAAATATGGTTCTACCATGTGTAGAATAGTAGCAGTGTAATCACATTGTGATCTTTAGCATACTAATTAGGTCTCACCATGGAACATGGGCACAACCATGGCTCTTTTTATTCAATGCATTCCTATTCCTTGTCAAAACCTGGTGCCTACATTATTCAGAAGAAATACAGGCACCGACATTCTGTGGGAGATTGGGATGTGTTATACTTATAGCAGCTAATGTAACCTTACTACTTTTTTAAAAGTGTGTCACAAATTTAATTTCTATTCATTTCCAGAATAAATTAACTTTGACATTATTCAGTCTAGTAAGTCAGCACTTCATTCCCCACATCCACTTTGTTTGAAACGGTCCGACAACATTCATTCGAGCTGCAGGAGAGAACCATGAACTAGTGTTATGATACTGAGCTCCAGTTGGGAAAAATGATACCAAAGCTAATTTTCTTTGTGAACAAAAACTATGAGGTGGTCAACAAAGAATGAATTGGACTCATAAGACTCCTGAGTTTAAACTTTGTTCAGCATTTGAAGTTACACAAAGTCGAGGCTGATATTAACATAATTAGAGAGCTTATGCTTAGCTAACACTAGCTAAGTAATGTTGTAAATCAATGAGACCGGGAACTCACTGTAACAAAATAACTTGTTTAAGACTAGAAACACAAAGTACAAGACTTGGGACTTGTGTTATCTGGGGCTTCACTTAGGACTTGAGTGTACAGACTTGAGACTAACTTGCAAAACAATAACTTGGTCCCACCTCTGATAATTAGCACATTGAATTTAGGGACCAATAACCTCCTGCATATCTGCTGGTTGCCTGGCAACTGGCCCTGGCAAAGAAATAGTTCGGCACATAACTGAACTGTTTCTTTGTTTTTACACTTTGGTTTTTATATGGATTAAATATGACATAACATGTTAGTATAAAGCCTATTAGTGAGATTTAGAGCTGCTGGTGGCCAGAGCCAGGCTAGCTGTTTCCCCATGCATCCAGTATTTATGCTAAGCTATGTTAGCTGGCTGCTGGCAGTAGCTTTATATTTATTACACATACAAGGGCTGTATCTACCCTCTCATCTAAGTCTTAGCCCAAGTGTAATTCCCAAAGTGTCAAACTTTTCCTTTAAGTTTAGTCAGAGTTTGATAAATGTCCTCTGAGATATTGTGTAGAACAGACAGGAGGATAAAAGCATTGGTAATAGATGGAGGAACACACTATAAAGGGACAAAAATGGGCGAGACACAAGGGCGATAAAGGCAGGTGATAATCTATTTCAGTCCAAATGACTTCAGACAACAGGTGTGAGGTGAATCCATCTTATAGAAGAATACTACTATAAGTATCACACCTGTCAGGTTGGATCATTGAATCCCTCACTGCCTCTGATAGCACTGAAACTAAATGCTCCCTATACATGATCGTGGTGAAATATGCATAGGAGAGTATAAGGAAATGGCATGCATGTCCTGGAAGCAGTGGAGAGTAGGACAGAGCTGCAGTGCATTAGACTCCCTTTGTTTTTACTAGCATGCAGACTTGGATGAAGTCAGAGTGGAGACATCTGCCAAACAAATGATAATGAGGAGGAAGCGTGGGAGACTTTGTTTAAAAGAAAAAAAAAAAAAAAAAAAACGACAAACAGGAGAAAAATATTCTGTTTAAATGGCCTGAGGTTTATCCTCTCTTTGTCTTAGTCCTATTTGCCTTTACTCGTCCCTCTTCCTCTTCAGGCACAGCGAGGATTATCCCAGCATCTCTCTCTGCTCTCTGGTCTGTCTGGGAGCCTTATAAATCTGCAGGCTGCACTCTTTACATCTGTCACCCTCTCTGCTTGGTTAAGGGAAAGAAAAAGATCTGTAGCACACCGGGGCCGTGATTCGCAAGATTATCGATTTCAGGAGGAGGCTATAATTCATCTCTCCCTCCTTCATTTCCTCACTCTTGCTCACTGCTTCTCACTTTCTTGCTCCCTTCATTACTTGGCCTCTTTTCATTTTTCTCTTTCTCTCTTGTCTTTCTTGTTCTGAGGTTGATCTGTTGAAGCGCCTGTATCCATGCTTTCATTTTTATTTTCAGAATGGCTTACTGTATTTGTAAGTTTATAAAAATTCTCATCCATCTCATTCTCTGTGGACTAGAATGTCATATGCCTATAAGGATGCAAATAACAATCGTATTTGTTGTCAGTTCTTCTGTTTATTCTAGTGATTTGTTTATTCCAATGGTTCCCAACCCAGAGAGCCGTAAGGTGTTGCATCTGAGGGGTTGTGAGAGTAATAACAGGATACCTGTACCAGTTGTCATAGCATCAAGTAGACACTGAAATATCTCACAGGTTAAGTGAAAACTTTGACCTGCTGGTGGGGCTAATGTCATTGAGATTCATCCTCTGTGAACCATGAATGTCTGTACAATAGAGATGCATCGAATGTCAGTCAATTCAGGCAAACTACCATGTTTAAAATAACAATTTGACCAATAGCCAGTGCAGATTTTTGTAGTTGTTTTTTTGTTTTTGATGTTTCTGCCAGGGGAACAAATAAACCATTAGAAAAAATTTCATATCAGAGTTGTGTCCAGCCAGTGGTTAATGCTAGCTACTGTTGTCCAAAGTCCAAAGGCAAATAACAACACAACATTTAGTGAGCGCAAAAACCAATACAACTAAACATATAGACATCGGCCACTGCCATTGGTGAAGTCATCTTATTTGACGATATGCCGATTGCGATAAACAAGGTAAATATTGGCTGATACTGATATTTGGTCAATAAATTAGTGACTCCCTACTGTACAACTTTTCCTGGCAGTATATCCAATAGTTTTTGAGATATTTCAGTCTGAACCACAGTGTTGGACAGACTGACATTGTCATCCATAGAGCCATGTCTAAAGAGGCTGGGAACCAAAGATTTAGTCTTTAAAATCCCAGAAAACAGTGAAAAATCTCAATTATTTCCATCAGCCAAATGTGACATCTTCAAATTGCAAATCCTCACATTTAGAAGCTTAAGCCTGTAAATGTTTGTCCTTTGTTGCTTGACAACTTCTTTAAATAGATAATTGATTATTAAATTGATGTTATTTAATTTCCATTAATACTCACTGACTTATCGTTTCAGCACTCAAACATTATTGACTTTGACTGTAGCTTGTAAAAATGCCAGGAAAGTCTTACTGCGTCTGCAGCTTCTTGGCACACTCAACCACTCCTGTGACTTCAGACGGTTTACTGTAGCTCTGTGCAGCTTCTGCACTTTACTGTAATGAAACTGATTATGAGCATCGACTTTTGTTTTCCTGGACTTTATTTATAGAAGGGTTTTCCTGCTTCTGCTGGAGCTCTCCCCCTCTCACCTGTGCGCTTATGTTGTGGGAAGAGCTCTTTCATGAGACACAGTCAGGCAGGATAGGTATTGTAGCTGAGTGGGTTGTGCATGGAGAGGGTGGGCACTAATGTGCTTTTAATGAGACAGAGTAAAAACGACTTCATACTTCCTTCCAAATCCGCTGCCTCCTGGCTACGTGGGCGCAGTTCCACCCACAGGCTGCTCGGCTGGCTGCAGGCCGAGGGGCACAGCTAGCATTTCTAAAGCCACAGTATACACTACAGTCCATCACCATAAAATGATAACAACATAAACAACAAAATGTCTCATCTCGCTCCCCCTGATGTGGCTGCCATGCTTGTGGGCAGTGGTGCATATCCTCTTGGACCAGCTCAGACACAAACAACTTCAAAGGAGAGTCTACCCGCATAAACATGCAGCGAAACAAGAACGTCCCCTGCATCGGGACTCATTTAAAAGCAAACATCTGAGGGAAATCCATTTATTGACATCCTCAGGAGCAACTGATACAACAGCGCGGGAATCTAATAAGAGCTGACTCTCATGTGTCAAACTATTGGCTGCTTAAATGTGGGTTCAGGCAGGCTGTCTAATTGCTTTTCATAGCATGTCTTTCCTCAGGGATGTTGTTAACTTTTTACGCACTGAACAAGGGTCCTCGCCATTCTATAGTTATGTAAACCCCAGAGGTATGAACTAAAAACATCTGGGGTTTGTGATGTTGAAATGGAGTACAGGCAAAGAGAGAGCTTACGGGAAAGGTCAGAACAAAACAAGAGAATTGTCTTTTAATTATTATTTTTAGCAAGTGGGTGTTTTGAGAGATATGCTGCTGAAAAATCAGTGACTCAATCTGTATTTAAACCACAGTGGACGTGAGTTCATACAAGATAAGAAACCTACGGTGGCTTGATCTGTCTCGCAGCCTGCCAGTGTTGATACAGAGATTTACTCAGACTGCCTCAGCTGCCCAGAGACCACTGTAACAACAGCGCACAAAACACATCTGATACAGCGGTCTCTTTCAACAACAAGAGTGAATAACTGTTTTAAAATATACAATGTACACCTGTAACTTCTGATAACACGTGAAGTGTCGCTGTTTGCTGTTTGTAAGTGTTTAGGCTAGCTAGCAATACTGTCTGTTGCAAACACGGCATACTGATTTGCACAAGCTTCCGTGAAACAAAGATGTATGTAATAAGCTGTGATGGTATCTGGCTTGCTCATAATGCAAATGCAATAACTATTATTCTGCCAATATAGCCACGCGCTGTTTTTTGTTTGTTTTGTTTTGTTTGTTTTCCTAGCTCTGCCACACCGTGAATAATGTCTTCTCTCTTTTCAGCATTGCAGTGGTGTTAGTACATGTAACTGTTGTTCAACAATAATTAGTTTCAACTCAGTTTCAGTGGCCACTGGTGGGAGTGAACTCAACACAATGGAATGGAAACCCCACCTCAAACTGGCATGTTGGTGGAGTAATTACATTGTGACACAGACACACAAACACATAAGGATAAATGCTCACAGCAGCGTTGGCTCTGTGTAGAGCCTCCAAACAACTAAACCAGCCTTTCAGAAATGTGTTGTCTTAAATTCTAATAAAAACTTTGATTATCATTTTAAGTAGAACAGGACCTCCATTTCCACCTCTTTTTATCAACTTCATATTCTTTAAAAAATTAGCATGCTATCATCTTTTCCAGAATTCGTTATTGTAGCTCTGTTAATCTGCCTGAGCAGCAAAGCCCACTCACATTGCCCCCATATTTGCCTATTAGCAGTGGCTTCTCATTGATTTTAAAATTGATCTTAGGGTTTCACTTATTACTTTAAACTTGCACTTGATACTGCACCTCAGATCCTGATATAAAACTAAATAAAATTGTGCTTTTGCTGTCAGAGCGACTTGATAGAGCTTCTCTATTAAAGGTCATGGCAGGTCCATTGATTTCTGTATTCATATGTTTTGTAACTCATGTCTGATGCCACTTAGGGTCAGGTTAGTCTCCACTCAGTCTAGTTGTCTCTTCTGATGTTACAAAAGTTAAGTGCTCATCATCAGGGTTAGTCTGCAGCGTCCTTACTTCACCATTCTGCTCATCAATTTCCGCTCGAATGCAACCAAACGCTCCTACTACACTTAACCTGAAAGAGATGGAGGGCTGGAGAGGTGAGTACTTTAAAAAGGGCTGAAAGGGTCGAGCCAACATGTACATTCTTCTAGATTAAAATACAGGGACATTTTTACAAGGGGAATCGTACGATCCTTCAATATTCTGCCACCAGGGCAAGAGTTAAAAGCAAACGGCAGGAGAAACTTGTAATCTTTCCGCCCACATAGAATACATGTTCCCCTTCATTTACTCTCATGAATCAGTAATTCATCAAGAGACACGGGGCGTGTTAGAGGTTATATTTTTTTTTCTCGTTTATTAATATTATAACTGGTGTTTAAGAATCACTCCTCTTTTTTTTTTTTGCCTGAGCATTCACAGCCTTTATCAGCGCTGTTGTATAATCACAGAGACGTCACTGGAGCTACTGGCTTTGCAGTTAGATTGGTACCTGTTTAATAGGACACATTCTATATTACTGTAAATAACAGGATATTTAAATATGTATTTATAAATCAAACTCAGTGCTCAGTAGACGAGTATTAAGCTAACCAGAATAAAACAAAATACAAAACAGTGGCTCTAACAAAATCTAGGGAAGCTTATAGATATCGTAATCTTTAGTGACACTGTTTTTTCTGTATGAATTTATACTTTCCTGTATATTTAGGTTACTGAAGTAAATAACAGGATAATAGTAAGGCACAATTTCCAATAATTTGTGTATAATAAACACAATGCAGTCGATTCCTGCATAAAATGCATGTTAAGCACTATACACTGCCTTGTTTATTGTTCCTTGGTGGAGGGCATTACAACAGTGAATATTTGTTCTGTTTCTTTGCTGCCCCAGGCTAAATATTCTCTTTATGAATTGAAATGCATTGACAGTATATTTTTGCATATAGGTGGAAAAAGTGTCAGCATGCGAAAGCCACAAGGTAATTCAAACACTGATTATAACCTTATAGTAAACTCTATATCTGTAGTCATGTCTCTCCTAAAGTTGTTACAGACTTGGCCTGGTCTCGGGGTGTATTTTCAGCGGCATGGATGCATGAATGATCATAGAGCTATTATAGGAATACAACAGGCGGCAGTGTGTTGCTATGATCCTCTCATCTTGCTCTTCCAGACTGTACTTTGCTATTTGTTATTTTGATCATGAAGGTGCCACTACTCTACACAGTATACGGGCTACACTATATACTATTACACTTATACTATTGAATAGTCATTATAGGATATATTGTTTAGAGTTGCAATTACAAATCTGTCTGCTACTCAAGCACCATGGACAGATTTATCAATACTCAGCACAGATAGGCTACTGATATTTCAGAGCCATGGTCGGGGACACAGACTCTAACTTGCACAAACTCAATCAGATAAAGCATCAATGAGTCAGGCAGACTAGACTAACATATTCAATTAAACAACCCCTCTGACCCTGCAAACCCAAAGACTCTTCATTTACTATCATAAAAGACGAACAGCAAATCCTTTTCCAGTTAAGAAGCTGGAGCCAGTAAATTTTGACGATTTATGGATTATCAAAATAGTTGGATTTTTTTTCCTGATGATCAGCTAATCATTGCAGCTCTACTTAATACGTTGTACACTTTTCTTTAAAAGTATTTTTCTTGCTGGTGTAGCTGCAAAGTCTATGACCCATATGTTAAAAACTGCACATGAGATATATCTAGCTGTATCTCTGTTGGCAGGACAAACTCTGTAACACAAATTCAAATATACATCCTGCTGAGTATGCAGCGAGACACTTGACTCATTTCAGGGGAATGAAATAAAAGCACTTGAGAAACACTGGATGTGGATGCTGTTCCACAGACCCGTGGGATTGGTCAGATCAATGTCTGCTTCATCAACGCTTTGGTCTTGACCTGTTTATTCTTCGGATCGATCTAAGCTGTTTTGCCTCCAGGCATCTGTATAATACATGCGTCTAGCAGTGAGCAGCTAGTAAAAGACTGCTCCTTTATTTCTTTTTTTTTTTTGTCTTTTATGTGAATGTGTCTTCAGGCCTGTGACTGCAGGGCTACAGTGCAGAACATTTCCTGAACCACTTTGTTTAACTCAACTCAGTTTTAGCATCAAATTCGTGACTCTTGTGCCTTGGGACAGTTTGGCCTGTGTTAATGAGAATCCTTTATAGTCACTTTGAGCAAAAAATGTAGTTAAATTTGCCTCAATGCAACTGTCACACTGATACTACGCTTCTGCTGTAAATGTGCTGGGAAACATGAAAGCGGTGATTGCATGCACCATCCAGTATCCTCCAGTTTCATGAGGATAATGGCACATTTTCTGGGAAGGAAAAAATAGCCCGGCAGCTCATTTGGATTTGGATTAAATTTCAGTGAAACATTTAGCAAATGGGCTGATTAAGGCCTCCTCCATTGTACATCGTCAATGGAGCAGCTCCGGGCTGTGCAGTGTTTTGACGTCTCAGATCAGTCACTTGGTTCTTGGAAACTTTGAATTTGGGAGTTTGAGGGAAAGTAGTAATGTTGATGTCAACACAGAGTGAACTGACAGCAGTGATACATTGACAGCACATGTGCCCTTAAAGGAAAAAGTAAAAAAAAAAAAGAAAAGAAAAAAAGGCAATATGTCACGAGAAGACACAAATCATTAAAAATACGGGCAAAATCCCCCAAATGCTCCAACTTAAAAAGACCTAAGCTAAAACCTTGAAGATGTAGGACTATTATTCGCATCAGTCTTGTGTACAGGCGTGAAGGTGGAGTTTTGATAAGCACAGAAAAGGACAAAAATTGAGCCAGACTGCCAAGTAAAGTAAATCTTATAGCTAATCAGACACTCCATTATAAAACCCTCACGGGCTCTTTGAACATGAATGTTGGAAACGCATCAAACAGCACAAAGTGGAGTGACATGTTCTCTAAATGGAAATCATACAAAAAAAGTGAGAAGGAGAGCAAAGCAAGAGGGAACATATGCAGTGATGTGCGGTCATGGTCGACAGTGCCTTACCAAAGCTAAAAAGAAATGTTGAGATGACATGGTAGCTGTATATTATTGATTATTTCATCATATGAATAATTCATACTTTTAAAAATATTATTCATTGTAATTAAAATTTGTAATAATTCATATTTTGTCTCAGAATTGCTCACATGTTCCAGTAAAACTAATCAGAATAGTTTGTTTATTAGTACAGCCTGCTACTTCCTCCTAAAAACTGCTATCTGTGCCTCTGTCTGCTCTGAGGTCAAAATGTTCATAGGTCTGCACAGGCATAGTTGGTTCTCACACTGTACTGAATAGCCAGTGTTGAGGCACAGACTGACCCTGCCTCAGTCCTGCAGTCACGTGATATCCACTTTTTCTTGCTCTGGGCCGCGCACCTCTTCGCCCAGCTAGCAGTGCAACGATAAATGTCAGTATGACATGCTGTGAGTTAGCTAACTGGTTAGTTTGTTTATACGTCACATAACAATGAAAAAGACCAGTAGCATCTATTAAAAGGACTATTACATACATAATTTTATAAACAGTTTTGAAGACTGTTTTCCAACAGTTTGACTGTGATTGTGCATACCTCCACAGCTGGACCACTTCATGCTGCTGTCACTTTTTGTAGCGGAGATAACTTAACAGTGGCATGGATATTTCGTACTTAAAAGATGTTTTAATCAAAACTTAAGGCAATAGTCACATTGACATGACCTAAGCAACGCATTTCAGCGTGCACAATGATAATAATGTTCCCCACGTTTCCTGTGACAGTGACCTTTTCTGCTTTTACTGTGTTGTGTGGACACACTCTAAGTTCAGTGTGTCCATGGGTTACATTTGATTGTGTATTAGTTTTACTTTGCAGTAGGCCCTCAGTATATACTTGTTGATTTATAGCTGAACTAATGTAGGCTATATTTTGTCTATCCATGCATAATTTGAACTTGGGCTGCTGTGTTAATTGAATCTCTCCACATTGATTTGTCACTGCCAACCCAGACAAAGATTTCACCACACGTACTGAACATATGGCAAACAGTACACTGCAAAAAGAAAGACAGACAGACAGAAAGAAAGAAAGGAGGTAAGAAAGAAAGAAAAAAAACAAAGAAAGGAAAATGTCCTCATTTCTTTCTCAGTCTCAGTTTACAACAAAAATAACACAAACAGCTCAACATGAATGCAACATGGATTACTACAGATAATATGGGACTTCCGACCAAAGATAAAAGCATATTTGTGTTGTGCCAATGGTTATAAAACCTCTCGGTACAGAATGTACCATAATGCAACTCTGCAGCGTGTAAAATGCAAAATGTACTCCACGGGTGAGCTATAAATTCACCCATGATTTGATTCGATGTGACAAACTAGACGCTTAGGAGAAAAGGATACTGCGACAGAACACATAGAAAACAGTTTGCATTACATAACTGTATATCATGGAGGAGTACGCCTGTGTCTGCCATACTATGTCAAGGCACAGTTATGAAATCAGCATTAAAATGCAGGGCTCCCAAAGCAGACCGAGGGGCTTGATCGCGGGGAGTGATCTGTATCAGCCTGAAAGGAGCGAGAGACCAACAGATCATCAGAAGCACAACAATCCTTGTTTCTGATATTCTCAAGCAGCAGCAGTCTTATCTCAGATTTACAGTTAAAATCCAATCAATAAGAGGTTAACAGAGGTTCAATCCCTGGATAAAAAACAAGGAAGCCTTGTAGTGCTGTTATTTAAAGCAGCTCGACTCAAGTTTTTTAATTTCTGTTAGATTAAAAACACCTCAAACCTCATGTTTACTGATCAACAGACTTAATCTTTGTAATTATTTCATTATGGCCCCGTGCCCTGAAGATGGGAGCGATGGATACTGAGTGTCTCTTCCTTCTTCCTCCCCCTCATCCTCCAAGATCTCAGTCTGTACCGCGGGAAGCCCTCAATTATTCATGCACGAGGATGGTGGCTGGATCTTTAAGTCTCTATTAAAAGTGGAGGTCAAGCAGAAAGCAGATTTAGCAGACTGAGAGCAGCGTGCAGTCAAGTGGTATACTCCATCTCTGAATGGAAATGTGACCGGAGAAAGCAAAACCTTTCAAAAACCCAGGGATTTGCATTTGTGTAGTCAAAAACACAAATTCATATTTTTCTGCATATTCCTTCCCCATGTTGTCAGATTTTTGCCCTCGCCTCAGGAGTCGACCTTGTAGGTTAGTCAGAGGTCAAGCCTGCTGAGTCAGAGGCTGTTCGGACTTCCAGCCCACACCTCAGGGGGTGACTTGGCTCCAGAAATAGGTCATACACTTGTTAAAGGCAGATGACACACGGCTCGTTGTACAGAAGCCATATGTACAGTAAATGCATTAAGGAATTAAGGAATTATCTAGTTCATTATACCAGACACAGCACAGCAGCTGTGTGACAGAGAGCAGCTGTAATCAGATTATTGGTGACAGCTTATTATTATTATTATGGGTTATCACCTCAAGGTAAGAACATATGAACTGCAGGAAATTCCTTGAGCTAGTGGTAGACAGTAAGTAAGTAAGTAAGTTGATCCATTGTGACACATTAATATGTTAACTTTACTCAGTGCCCATTCTAAGGTAAGAAAAAGACGACTAGCCTTATTTTCAGGTCATTAAACACTAATGAAAACATCTCACAACTTATGAATATTACATTACATTTCTGACCTATTTTGCCAATACTGCCAACTGAACCTTGGAGTAAAAATGGTGCCATCTGCTATACATGCCTTTCAAAAGGCAAACCCACCTCCATCATGGTATGCTCGTCCTATATAAAATAAATATAAAAAGGCATTGTTTCATATGCCGTATATGCTTAAATGCCCCTGTGGACTTGCGTTCGCAGGCAAAACATGCAGACCCCTCAAAAACTTAGATTAGAAAGATTAGATTACATAAATCATGATCATTAAAGTCCTGTGGCAATCAATCTGCGTTTGAAACTTGAACTTTTCTGGATTTATACTTAAGGTACTGGATATTCATCCTTTTTTGTGACGGCTGTATTTTCTGTGTGCATCTTGTGACTATGTCCTGTGTAATCAATAACCTGTCGTCCATGGTCTCTGCAGAATTGATTGCCGACTAAAAAAACTATTCATATTGCACTAAACTAAAAGAGGCACCTCATTACATTGCTCCCATAGTTAATGAAGGCCTTTGAGCCCGATGGTGGTTACAGACACCCTACTGAGTCTTCCTCTCAATATATTTTTTAATGTAAATATAGTTGGATTGTTATTTATTTATTTTTTTTTTGTAACACTTTCTCAAATGGACATTCATTGAGTGTGACTTTATTTTGACACCAGATACTGCGTGAACTAGGGGCCATGAGCAAAACCACTGATGTGTATGTTTATTTATTTATTTAAATGAATACTGTGTTTTGCATTTATCTATGTATATGTATTTTTGCACACTCTGTTCACATGATTGATCAAGTGACTTGTCTCGTGTAGATTTAAGATGGCATCTTGCAGTGTCATTAAATTGGAGCCCTGCAGTGTGCAAGCTGTTTCTTGTTTATCTGACTATTTTCTCACCTTTGGTTAAGCACCTGCCCTAAGTTTGGATTGGATGTGGGTGCATATTCTTAGCGTGCACTAGGGCCCATCATAAGAACGTTCGCTGGGGCCTATTGTAACTACCTTAGACCACTGATTAAGTTTTATGTTATTACACTGCCTATGTCTCTTGTCTGTTGTACAAGGCAGGGCTGATCAAATATGAATCAAGATTATGTTACTACAGTGCCTATTTGTGGCTTAAAATGTTTCCAGAAAACGAGATGAGAGATGTTGTGATCAGGCGGCTGCCATTGTGGGTCCAGTTTCCAACGGAGAATCCCAAAACTCAGCTCAAACCATCAAACTAGGTGGGTGGTGAAGATCCACACGAGCTGGCTTCTTCCCCTTGGAATGACAACCCGACAAGTTTGCCTTTTATTTGCTATCCCGGCATGGTGAACTACCTCGTTTTTTTTGCCAAGACCACCCACAGGAGCAGAACTTAAATGTTATAAAGGTTTGGAAGTGTACAACCAGATGGTGTGTGGATGGTGAGAGAGGCTCAGTATCAGCTCATCGATGACGTGTATTGTGAGAGCCAAGGTAGGTGATCAACTGATCTTTACATTTGGACATTTAACTAAATATCTAAGACTTTTAGGATTTTGAGTGTAATTGTGTACTGGTACAACTTTTTTGATCAAAATGCCAATCTGACATAAACATATAAGCAATCAAAATGTTTCTCATCAATTTAAAGTCAATTGATGAGGAACTAGTTTGTTATTCTCACAAGCTTAAAAATTTACCATGTTCAGCAACAACTGCTGTCTTGAAATGGAACTTGTGAACTTGTAATTACGATGTGGGAAGTCGTGTACATGACTTGTGAAGTCTGAGCTTTCAGGAAATTTCCACTTGAGGAGTGTTGCGTTGTTTATGTTCAGTGCCTCCAACATAGGTGACCTCCAGACTGATGACATGTCGTAAAAAACACTCTTTAGCAAATAACCTGAGACTGAATGTTGTATATTGCACCTTTAAAGGATTATGAGCACTGCCTTTATGCTGTCTCTTATCTAAGAAGGTGATACTTTGTCTTTATGTGAAAAAAGGACGTTCTTTTCTCTTGTTTATACTATGTAGGCTGCTTCAGACAAAAGCTTCACTATTTCTGTCTTGTGGCTGTTTTAGTGTCTTTACTTTAACTTTAACATGGCCTTGAACGATTAGGCTTAAATTCATAGGTTGTCGATGCATACAATAGTGAGAATTGCAAAGGTGGAAGGTGTAGTGCCTTGCTGTAGCCCTGTTAGGATCGTGTAAGAGAGAAGGGCTCAAAATAACAGGGAGGAAGAGAGGTAGAGGGGATTTCTTTAAAGATTAGAGCAAATTAGTCTGAGCAGAGCAGAGAGAAACTGGAGAGAGAATCCCAGCGAGCACTTCTCTGCTGATTAGCCAGTGAAAAGCCGTCGAGGAATCTGGACTGGAAATATAGGCGTTGAAATGCAGCGGAAAAAGTGGTCATAAGCACCCAGACTATTACACAGATGTCTAAAATACTTTAATTGCTCAACCAAATATAGTTATAGCCATGATGCCTGGACGGCTTTTCACTGGATAATGCCTTCCACGGTATGATTCAGAAGTGAGAGGATGATGTGAGGTGCCACTTGAGGAAATTAGTTTTTTAGCCTATGAGCAAAGGGGATTATCTTGTTGAAGTGGGAAGGACATTCCAACAGTGAGAAAGGAGAAAGAGACAAATTCGTCAGCTTTATGATGCAGGTCAGAGGTTGGTGTGCAGGTCAGGGAATGGACTGAAGGGGTCAAGTTGTGGCTACGTTAGCAGCCTCATACTGCTTGATAGCATTGTCGAATTTGAAAATTTGCAGCAGTGGAGGTAGCTGATGATGATCTGATGTAGCAGGAACCTGAGGACAGCTCAGACAGCAAAAGTTTGGACGAGCCACAAGGGTTGAAGTGAGTGTTTTGGGAGGTAAGAGAGGGGTGTGTTTCAATAGTTGAGATGGGAGATTATTTAAAGTAACCCCTCCCCAAATTTTTTGGATGGTGGTAAAACACAGCTGCATTGGCCTCTGTGTGTTCAGAGACTCTACTGGCTACAAAAAGAAGTCTTATTGTATGTACTTTTATGGCAAAATGACCCTACTTCTCACTTGATTTATGATCTCAGTGAACAGTTTCCTAATGAGTTTATGGTCTCTATTGCTAGATTAAACTTGTCAGCACAAGTCAACAAGTCTTCAGTGCAATGCACAGGATTCACAAAACTCAGATCAAAGTGTAAAAGTAGACAGTATTGATCAAATCTGCAGTGAGATTCTATTTCATGCCTAAAATATTTTCAGAAATATATTAGAGAAGAGTACTGTTTTGCAGTAATATGAAAAAGATCATGACCAGCTGGCAGCTGCCATCATCTTTCCTGTTTCCAGCGGAGCTTCCCAAAACTTGACTCAAACTGTCAAACTGGTGTTGATCGAATACAGATTAATATTCTGTTACTACATTACCTATTTCTCACTTAAAAGAAACATATTTTGGTGTACTGTTTAGTTGTAATACGAGAGAACACCACCAGGTGGGCCGCCGGTACTTCATGTTTAACAATCGAGCCAAAACCAAGCACTGGCCAAGTTGCAGTTAGTCAGCTACCAGCTCCATGTTGGTACTGCACATGCTCTGTGAAAAACAAGGTGGCAACCCCAGTGAAACCAAACTCATGGCTTCAATATGGTTGTTCACAAGCCAATAATTAACGTCATGGTTGGTTTACACTTGGTCTGAACAGTGGATATTTGGCTGTTTGGGGCAAGTAAACACAAACAGTTGAGTGCCATATTTCACTTGACTAACACAATGCAAAATTTTGCTTTCTTTTCTGTTGGACCACATCACAGTCTGTAGAACCTCTGAGCTCACATAACATAACAGCGGTGGTTTGTTGTACTTGTGACCACACCCAGATTTGAAGCATGGTTCTACAGTGCAATAGTATGTCACTTCTGCTCCTTGGTGAAAAAAAAGAGCAATGTTACCGCTAGTTACCTGGACACTTACCACAGATTATTAGACTGAGTGGAGTTACTCTAAACAATGAGAAAAGCAAAGTCACCAGTGAAGAAAGTTGGAATCTGATATGTTACTAAGTGCAAACCTGCAAGTTTGGCCTGCAGCCGCAGCACAAACCTTGGGCACATTATCTGATGTCACATCAGGATTCTTGAGGTGTCAGTGTGCTTCAGCCAAACTAGTTTGTACATAGTGTTGTCTTACAGCAAATGTGTTTATAGCTGTGTAGTTGCAATGGGCTAAAAAAAAAAAAAAAAAGCCTGCTTTCAGAGACGGGTGAGACATTCTTGGTGTTGCACTCAGCGGTGCAAATGGAAGTGGCGGACATAGTGATATGAAGAAAGTGAAGAGCTTGAAAGACTTCAGACTGTCCATCAGACTGTCGTCTTTGGAAAGTTGCAAAAACTGTCAGAAATGGGTTAGACACATTTACTGTATTTAGGTCAGTTTGCCCATACACTTTATTTACTTGACAACTGCAGTCCAATCTTTTGTCGTCCTTTGTTGGGGGGTTTGGCTGCAGCCATTTGCGTGCGATAGTTTTCTTGCTAGCAGCCATGTGGAGTGATGATGCTGTTTGACAGTCCAGCAAGCAGGCTTGAAGTGTACTGATGCCTTTAGCATTGTAAGGAAGGGCCGTTGTGTCACTGTCACTGTTGATGGAAAAGGAGAAGTAGAAGGCAGGAGCATCCTTGTCATGTTGAGACTGGATCTGAGTGGAGGTCTGATGAGAAATCAGGCTGGAATCAGGCAAAATTTAGAGAACAAGCAGACAGCCACAGTTGGTTGGAGACCAGTCATTGGCACTTTTGAACCAGACAGATTGCAGATCCTTCTTTGACTCAGTCTTTCTCATAAACTTGGTTTCGTAACAGTTCTGTTGATCATTGTTACTGCTATTGCATAATGAAAATGATAAAGATAAGATAAAATTGTTTTGTTCAAATTTCAATACGCGAGAGGTCTCATTTGAGAATACAGTTGTTACATGACATGTTTTTAAACATGTTAATGATGTTAAGTGTTACCAGATGTTTTTGACTGTGAGATGAACGGAGCAGTGACCCTTTTGGCTTTTAACTGTTATCTGAAGGAAGTGTTTGTTAATTTCAATGTACTAAACTCTTATGAACACACAGATACACAGATACACAGATACATATGCAGAGTAGTTTTTGGCAGGTGAACATGTGTAAGTCTTTTGTTTATTATATTTATATTATTCCATGATTTATTCCTGTTAGATTTATATAATCGTAATATCGTTTGGGCAAATATATACCCATCTAATTATTCTAAACTTTATTTTCTGCAAAAACTATGTGTGAGATTGGCAACTCTCTCAAACTCTGCTGAGGCCCTGTTCCTCTGTTCAGAAAACTCAACATTCTCACATAAATACTGATCGCATATGTGTGTGTGTGTATATAAATATTTGTTTTGCCTTTGTCTTTCCCATCAATGCAACTTTAAATTTAATTCTAAAGTTCATTAATATGAAACTAGACAAGTGACAAGACACATGGCTCCCTCAGATACTGTGTCGTATGGAATGCAAAAGTGCATTTTATTAAGAGCTCTTTGAATTTAGACATTTTAAAAAGGGCATTTTCATCACATTTAATTCATGATGTTTAATTATTTCTTGAAGTGTGTATATATGTTTTTTTTCCCATTCATTGTTGTTCATGTATTTCAAATTCAAATTCAAATTAAAGCTGCAAGCAGCGTTGAATGAGCCCTTGCACCCCCACGCCACTCAGGGTGCTGGCAGCCGCGGCCTTGGGCCTGATTCATCCCACACGAAGAAGCCCTGAATTTTCACGGCGGCCAGACTAGGGTTTAATATTTTTCACGAAAATAAGACTCTGAGACGGGTATGTCCAACGAGCTCTGACAGGAGTACACAGAGCTTTTTTCTCCCCAAGTTGGCTCGGTCAGATATAACGTCTTGTTCATTTTGTATGTTATAGATCATAATTGTTAAATCCCTGTTTTTCTGGATGGCGATAAACACATAAACACTCCAGCTACTCCAGCTGTCATGTTGACTCATCTGATAAAGACGGTCTGACAGCTGTGATCTCGTCCTGTGCACAATTTGCAGGTTTGTTGAGAGTTATTAGGCTTTATCATTACAATAATAATTCCCTTTTCCCCATTAGTTTGTTTAACAGATATTATGTATTATACATTATATTATACATATATGTATTTCTTTGTTTTTACTGGATTGTTGTTTTACTGATTTGTTTTTCTGCTCATTATATGTGATTTAGTAGTATCATGACAAGAATTAATTTTGTGATAAAAGCATGTGTTGAAAGATACAGTACATTAAGAACAAATGTGGATTTTGGGCCATCTTAAACTCGCTCCCTGGTGGGCGTGGCAGCCATTTTTCAATGGCCACCAGATGGTCTTTATAAAATGCAGAGGCAATCTCATCCTTTTGTTGCATTTTATTTCATCTATTATTGCCTTACGTTGCAATAAAAAAAAAAAAAAAAATCACTTTAACTTGTATATAAATGATATTCATGGTGAGAAAACTTAGAAACAGCAGCTTAGTGGATGCCAAAGTGTTCTAAGCCATATTGGAAAGTGGCTGCCATGAACATCAGAATCTATATCAGCCATACCATCAGAAGCCATGTATTTGCCAAATTGGCTGCTTTATCACAAACAAATGATATAAGGTCCTAATAATGGCCAAATCTCTCATAATGGAACGGTCAGAAGAGCTCTATATAGAGCACTTTTACTGACGGTCACCTTTTTTGAATTGCCATGTTGAATTGTGGGCTAATATTTTGTTGAGAATGTCCAAAACATGATGTTTTACAGTGTACCATGATGCTACGCACAGGTTGCAGCAATAGTAGCAGCTCAAGTGGAAGAAGAACAACATGGATGCACAGCATGGAGTGAATAAAGTTACAGTTTAATATGAAAGATACAGTTCATCATCATTACCAATTAACACAGCTCTGACCCGTTTCAAAATAAAAGTCTGATAATGCACAATGCTACTAAAAGGGCAGATTTTTAATTTTTGGTATTTCCATGATGGCCTTGCAGGCCACATAAAACATTTCAGTGGGCCCCATCTGGCCCCCGGGCCGCATTTTGCCCAGGTCTGCTTTATTGCATGTGGGTCCAATGGAACAGAAATTTCTGACCAGTGTTGATGGCCATTTTAAAAAATGGCTGCCAAGCCCATCAGGGGGTGAGTGTGTGATGGCCCAACTGCATCTTTTAACACATCTTCCTGCTTTTATCACAAAATGAACAACGGGTTAGCAATGCAGCCTCCTCTATTTCATCTTGCATTTCTCTGAAATGATGTTAGCTTAGTTTTTAGCATTATTAGTTTCTATTGTTTTTTCCCTAAAGAGAGGAGAGGTCCATTGTACAAGCCTGTAGCTGACACATTTATTATTTTTTTTCATTTTCTGGATTTTATGCAGTTTTATATGTGTGTAAATAGCAAAAATAAAATAAAAAAGAAGTCATACCAAAGAAACAAGCTGGCAACATACTACCTCAATAACTCCGTGCTCAATAGCTATCGGGCTTTTTATGAAGATAAATAAAAGCAATGAAATGACTTTTGGACAGCCCTCACAGTGTGAGCTGTGGGAGGAAAAGGCACTTTAGTCTGAACAGTGTGAGGTCTGGGTCAAACATCAAGACTCAGACAGCTCACCCACAGCTGATTACACCTGCCCAAACAGCTGTCATGACCACGACTCTCTACACTCTCATCACCAGTCGGATTATATGCGCACTTAAATAAATCCTTTCAGTCATTCTGCTGAAGAATGTATTCTATGCTGACTCAAATAAAGTGATAAATTGCAAGATGTCCCTACATTTCCATCAATAATTTGAGTGTCTTCACTGTAACACAAGAATGCAGTCGTCTTCTTCAACCACAGTCTTTAAATGTACCAAAGATGTCTGTAATAGCTGCTGTAAGAGCCTCGCATCAATTACTTCCTCACAGTAAAGACAAGCAATGAAAAAGCATCTGCAATCGGAGTCCAGTCTCTTCGAAATGTGCTGGAAGGGCAATTTTAGCGTAATAAAAAATATGAGCTTGATTAATCTGAAATTCAATACCAATTACAATAACATTAAAAACTCCTCTGGGGACTGCAACACTGTACTTCTCAGAAACCTGGCACATGCAGCTGCAGAGGAAAAATGAAATTGCCTTGATAATATATGAAGTGTGGCACACTTGCTTTTGCAGTTACAGTGTTATACTGTAAGAGCAAAGTGCGCTGGAGTAATAAAGCCTGAATCATGACTTATGTGTTATCTCTGGAAGATTTGCAACCAATTGCATATATTTCATTTTCAATTCAATTTGAGCCACGGTTGGAGAGCAAAGCTGCAGCACATTTCCAGATTGATCAAATAGACTCTTCAGCGTCACTTGAAGAAAATAAGAATGCAATATAGGTTATGTGATGGCTAATGCTTTTTCATGCTTAAATATGAAGAGATCAAAATTCACGATCGATTCGAAGCGAGGCCGGGAAGAAAAGAGGGAAAATACATGACTTCTATTCGGCAACCTTGCAGCGATTCTGCCTCCCCCTTTTTTTCTCTCCGTCTGACAGAGCGTTTCCCCAGAGCCTCAGCTCAAACTGCAGAACCGTTCTGTGTGGTAACTGTTGAACAAAATGGACTCTCACAAGGAGGAGAGAAAAATCCCACAGGAAAAAGAGGAGAGGAGGAAAATCAATGCAAAGGGAAGGGATTTTGAAATAGGAAGAAATCGGGGGGCTGGGAGGAATAGGAAAAAAAGGAGAGCAGAACAGTGAGGAAGGAGAGGAGGAGACAGACTGAGAAGAAGAGAGGAAATAGAGAAGGGGAGGACTGAGCTAATGAAAGATCAATAACAGAAAAACATTTGAAAGGATGTAAACTGTGTGCTAATGCTTCATTTGATCCAAAGTCATTCATTTCTGCTGGTATTCATACAGAAAAGAAAGGTTCTGGTTTGAGTGTTACTGTCTGTGTGGTTGCAGTGGAAGCTGTGAGACAGAGAGACAGAGCTTGCTGCTAATGAGCACATTGGGAGACGCTGCCTTGTTGTTCTGTTGAGTGTTATTTCGAAAATATTGCAACCAAGAGACTGGGGCGGGAAGTTAACTCAAGCTGTCAAAAAATCTTTCAATCTGGGTTAATTGCTCAGGGAGAGGGAGCCTCCTGATCATCATTAAAGATGTTTTTTTTTTTTCATAAGATCTCCACAAATGTACCTGTTACTTAATTTGAGTTGCAGAGCAATTGCTGAAATCAGTCTTTCTGATTCTCTTTCTTTATTTCACTTACTGCAGTTTGGTGGCAATTTCCCCAAGTTCAAGCCTGACTCAGACTGTTCAGTCGAGCCCCTTCTTTTAATTTCTTATTAGCATCTTGTTTCAGTAGCTTCCAGATCACTTCTGGAGTGCGCATTACCCTGGGGACTAACATAGAAAAACACCCCGGGTTGTTAAAATCTCTATAAACACATGACACTTGTTATGAGTGCTGTTTAAGTAGGCGTGAGGCTGTTTTTGTCACAATAGTATCAGGTGCGAAACTGTTTTGGCTGTTGAAGGATGTGTGAAAATGGACGAATTGTCCTAGTAAGATAACACAGGTTGATCATTCAATGCCCTTCATTTAGAAACGGATAAGAATTTGTTTATAGAATATAGAAGAGAAACCTTGACATGTTAGGAAACAAACAGAGAAAGTAAAGTTTATGGATTTATTTTAAGAAAGTACAAACAAACATTAATCCATTAAATGTGATTTTTCATTAAGGAGGACTTTCCTTGGAGGCGGGACAGTATTTATCTCACTTTTAATTAACAAATGAATGTGTGGCTGAGTTTATTTGAGAACAATAATTTGTTTCTAACATAGATGGCATATTAAATATTGGACGGTGCATCCATGTCATCACTCATAGGTTTCTGAAGAGTTGTTTTGAAGCTCTCAGTGTGGTGGCTCTGGCTGTTGCCATCTTGGCAGTGCCTGACTCAGCTAACACACGGCTAATCAAAAAATGGGCAAAGAGGTTGAGCCTGAGTGGAGCTGAGGCGGATGAATGAAGTGGGTACTTAGCCCTTAATTATGTATAACTTTAAGCCTCAATATATTTTTTTGGCTTTTATGCCTTTTAACGATAGGACTGCTGAAGTGGGGACAGGAGAAGGGGAGAGAAAATATGGGAATAACATGCAGCAAACGGCTGCAGGTGGCAGTTGAACCCACAGGGGCCGACAGCCTCAGTACATGGGGCTCTACCAACTGAGAGGGTGAGTTACATAAACATTCACCCCCTACAGTTGTCATGAATGGGGAAATTTGCTACAGAGACCAACACCATTTTGTACCAGGCTGTTAACATGTTTATTTCTGCTGTAAAGCTGGACATTTTAATATGGGGCTCGATTGGGATTGACTTGCTTATGGAGCCAGCCTCAAGTGGCCATTTGAGGAACTGCAGTTTTTTGGCACTATGGCGTTGGCTTCATTTTCCATGCAGGGTTGCTGCATGGTCAAATCTGCCTCTGTTTTCTTTGTGATCCTTTTTGCATGTGTTGCTGTGTGTGTGCAGACACTGAAGAATATCATATGTACTGGAACAAACACTATTTCTCCAAATCTCTTTAATGCTTCCACACAGCTGTCACAGATATAGTCTAAACTTAAATTAACATTATTACTAGAGATGCACCAATTCCAATTTTTTGGCTGATTCGGATTTCTGATTTATTAAGCGTCTGACCTGTCGATTCTGATTTTGGCTGAAAATTAAATTGGATGTTCATAATAACACTGACTATTAAGTAACTTATACACTGTCCATGAACAATCCTCTTGTTCCTCCAGTGAAATAGCACAACAGAATGTTTGCATGTAATGCATTTTCATCTCTCTATGACACTGTAGTAGTGATAACCTCAGTTCAGCACTGTAAAGATGGTCAGACTCTCCAAACATAAAACTGACGATATGCTGTAGAGGTAAGACTCAAATATGCTGTATGGTTGGCGCTGTGTTGTTGTCCACTGAAGGATATTGCACACTAGAGAGCAATTGTGCTACTGAAAAATATTACCACATAATCAAACAATTATGAAAGAATAACATGAAAATGAGAATAAATGCCATTTTATGATTAATTATGCAACATTCTGTTTACAAAGGTACTGTGTGAAGCAATTTACATGTGTTAATTGCTTTCTATTGCCCAAGTGTAAACAGACTGCAACATACTGTAGCTAAAAAAAAACCAAAAAAACGGCTCCTATGTTTACAAATAACGTATTAGTTGTAAGTCAGAAAGTTTATGGATGCTGTGTGTAAACACAAAAAAGACTGGCTGGTTGGAAAGGAGATATATGGTTACAGTTTTATCAACATAATATTTGGTTGTTAGCTAACTAACTAACTAGCTAATGTGATGGTGTGTTAAAATAGAAAGCAAATAAAAATGCTCTTTTTTTTTCTATTTTTTTCACATGAATAATTACATATAGTTAATGTAAAGATGCAAATAAACACAAAACATGCAAAATTCACATCATTCATGTAAGTTGAAAATTTCACTGAGAGAAAAAAATTGTGACTATCACAGGGGTTTTGCTGAGTGCTGTGTGGAGAGGACTGGGCAGAGTTGAGGCACACAACCATCAGGCAGCTGCTTTGGAGAAGAGAGCCAGGGACAGACTGGAGCTTCTGGAGGAAAAAACACCGGAGTCATACTGATTTTGCTGTGATACAGGCTCCTTAACTGGCAGGGGGAGTGCTCAGAGTTTATGGATCAAACTTTTGGGATTAAAAAGTGAATTTATCTTCGCTCTCTCTTCTCGACGACCCACAGAGGAGCCGAGCTCAACTGTTTACTGTATGCTAATTAGTTTCTCTGTCCATGATGACTGCTGACCGGAGGAGTAATATATTTTAAAGTTACTTTGTGAAAGTACAGAGAGGAGGGGGAAGAAAGAAAGAAACCACCTCTCTGGTGAGTGCTCTCAGAGGCTGATATACACATACAGACACAGCCAGGTGCTCACTAACTGTTAGCATGTTGCTCACTAGCTTACGGCTGCCTGTTTGGAGTGAATAAACACACTCGTGTGAGTAATGTGAAAAACTACAAATGTTCCCAAAATTAAGTAATGTGAGGCAAATATTTGCTTCACATTTGGTGTGAACACAACATCAATTAAAAGGATATTGCCCTTTACCAAATAAATTGAGCAATAATGTCAAATTAATGTGACAGCACTTAAATTATAAGCTTAGTGCCATGAGTTCCGTTTGTTTATACATGGCATCTGAACACTTTCTGACATTCAGCCAATCGTTATGTGTCCATCACCTGTAAAGACAGGACCCTGAGCCATCTTTACTCGCCTGCAGTTTTCATTTGTGGCAAGGAATCCTGCAAAAAGGGTGATATATTCCCAGGAAGTAATCATTTTATCCTTTGGCCATAATTAACACACCATCAATGATATAACCTTGAAATACTTGAGGTAAATATTCCTAAAAACTGGCTGAGGACTTCTCCAAAACTCCCTCTAAGTGCAACTATTATTTCAGAGAGGGTTTACGGAGCTTTATGAGTTGCACTGATGCTCATGGTGAGGATGTGTTTGCTGTCCATCTCCAGACTGATGGCACACAGTGTCAGAGAGGACACACTCACCAGGCCTGAGACTTCCTCCTGGGCACGCTCTGTCTTGTCCACTTGGAGTGAGGGGTCAGGTGGTAAATCAGCTGGCGGCAGATCTTGTTGGTAGACTTGAATGATTCGGCCTCCTGCAATACACACAAAGGAGAAATGATGGACAAGAAATATAAAAACAGTTCATGCAAACAAACAGTGGTTGTTCATGAATAAATGCAGCTCAGCCATCACACATTTGAGAATCACTGGGAGCAAAACAAGCCATTAAACTGTAGATTTTCATATGACAAAGTAGAAAAAGAGTTGTTTTCAAAAGGTTAGATAATCAAGAGGTAATTTATACATGTCAGATGCTTGATCTCCCATTCTTCCTGCAAACTACAGATGTACAGATGATTTTCACACAGTCACAAAGTGTTTCTTCCTTTCTTTTCCTTTGAATACACCTGCTTCAAACATTTTCTACATCAAAATATTAATTTATTTTGCCTCCCTCTTGCTCTATGTCTTTCCTCCCCCTCCTCTTTGCCTGCTCTTCTTTCTCTTCCTCCTCCGTCAAAGACTTTAAATGGAATGGGCTGTGCTGAGCAGGGTAAATCTAATTAATGGTACAACACGACAACAAGAAAGAGGCAATGTGGCGAGAGAGAAAAAAGACAGGGGCAATTTACCTTAAGGCGATTAACCATTCCTGCTGCCACTTCTTTTCTTGGGTGACAAACAAGCATGCCTCATACTTCAAAACATTCAGGGCTGCTGTTTCAGCCACTTGGATGACTGAACACAACGTTAAAGTGGCGCATACTGATTCGCAATGTGAATGCATTCTTAGAAAATGTGAATCTGTGGTCTGGAAGAATCAACAAAGTCAAAAAATGTGCAGTACTGTGACTCATTATGAGACATTAATCATACGTCTTAATCTGGGTGCATCAAAACAAAACATGCATTAAAGTCCACAGGAAGCGGAGGGAGAGTGCTGTTTGCTTCTGCATATTCATGTGCTTCAAAACAGGCTGCTAGGGAGGGACTTGTTGCAGTAGCCAATAGCGCTGAATGAGTGTTAATGCAATGCACCTCCAGTCATACAACTACAGCGGTTCAATAACCTAGCCAACTCTTCCCGGACCAGGAGCTCCCAGTGAACATGGCGAGACTGGGACCGAACATCTCCAAGACTAACAGACTTTTGACAAAAGGGAGCACAGTCAAAGGTTATTTTCTTGCCGGGTTTCCCCAATAGTCGACTCAACTCTTAATTGGTGAGAAGAGTCTTAGTTGACTGTGTTCTTATTTATTCATTACAGTGTGTTCACATAGAAAGCAAATAAAGATAAATTTGCACCATTGACACCAGGCGATGCTAGACGATAAAGAAGATTTATCCTCACTCCTACTTTTCAACCTGTCTGTAACAGCAATCCATGGAGGAGTCAACCTCACTCAACTATGTACTGTAAGCTAATTAGTGTCTCTGTCCATGTTGACTGCTGACTGGAGGAGAAATGTACTTTAATGTCACTGCATGAATGTACAGAGAGGAGGGGGGAAGGAAGAGAAACAGGAAGGACATAACAGAAAGAATTGGCTTCTTTTGTGAGTGCAGAGTGCTGACAAACAAACACTGACATGCATACACAGCCTAGCTGTTGAGTAGTGGCTCATTAGCTTACAGCTGTCTGTCTGGGGTGAATAAACACACGTGCAGAAGTAACGTGAATAACGACAGATCCCATGATCAAACTTGTGCAAGTAACGCGAGGCAAATATTCACTTCGCTTTCTGTGTGAGCACAACTTTAGACGCAGAAAAAAAAAACCCACTTCAAACATTTGGGAGCTGCACCTTACCGATTGGCTGGCAGAATTTCCTCGGATCATAAGTTCGATCTGATTGTTGCAACGTGAATCTTTTCTCTTTTAACGATGAAGTCACCAACATGCTTCTGCGAACTGTGCTGTAGCTGCCATTGGCACAGTTAGCAGTCCTATTACACTGAGAAACAGCCTCTGAGACCAATGGAGGTCGGTAAGACGGCTGGTACGACGGCTGGTATTACTGTAATGTTATTGAGGTGACATACAGGACTCTGAGGATGATGAAGACACAGCACTGTTCAGGCAGAGACAGGAGACGTCCAAACTCAGCCTCAGCTGAGCAGCCGAAGGACATCAGAGGGAAGACCCAAAGGCCTTTTCTCCATAAAATATGACCACACCAAATCAGTTTGTATACTCACTCAGTTGTGCTTTTGTATAATAATGTTAATCAGTGGGGCCCGGCCCCCAGCCCATTATGTGCTCATTGTAGCTAACTTTAGCTGTACTGAATCAGTCCACTGTAAAATGCCTTGAGCATAATCTGCACATCTGTCACAGATATCACTTTCCCCACAGTTAATAAATTCTAGCCAGTGGGTTATTTGGGGAAACAAAACAAGGTTTGAGGTGGCAAACACCCTGAGACACACATGACGTACTATTTGTTAGCTAGCAAACAACTGAATCTCAGCCTTAGCTCTTAAGATTGATAAGTGGATGTCATGACATTATTGGTTTAAATTGGTTGATTCTAGTTTACGAAAGCACACCTCAGATTTACAGGAAGAAAACATGATTGGATTTTGATAGAAAATAGAAAGATTTTTTTTTTTTTTTTTGGGCATATATTGTTAAATAGGTGCATAATGTTACTGGATGCGGGTTGAAAGGCATTTATCATTTAATCTCTACAGTAAATGAATAGCTAAAAGAGACAGACATGAGCTTTAAAACATTCACAATTTATATCTTTTAGGCTTCAACATGTCCTTGTATATATAATGTAAATAAATCTTAGTATGGTGGAAAATACTGGCCATCGAGGCAGCTGCCAGGCCTTAAATCCAGCACATTGCCTCTCTACATCCTCGTCACGTCTGACACAGTATCCTGCCACGGGTCACCTGCCAGTCAGGAGAACATTACTGCCAGCTCCTCACTTTCCCTGTCTTCCTCCTGGGCTTTCCTCACCAAAGCAAACAGCGATAAGATTAGAGTTTCTCACAGGTGATTATCATCTGGACTCTGTAAGTAAAAACTAGACCACAGTGACTTTATCTTAAGGCAACCCATCTTTCCCTAAGAGAGATAACTACTGCAGACTTTAGATAACCGTAATGGCTGCCGGGTCTGCATTTTACAGCCACTCAGTCTGAGCTGCTTCTGTAGTGTCTTCACCCTCATACCAGAGTTTGAAATGTAATTTGAATTTTAATATCTCTGATTTGTATGCCTTGCTACAAGTGGATGAGCTGACACCCCATCTGTATTAATAATGATTTATATCTTAAAGTACCAGCCCTTTATTTTATTGACCATATAAATCTGAACCTAATTCACATGCATAAATAAAGAAGTTGTTTTAATGATTAAAAATCAACATGTGTGTGTTCAGTTCAAAACTGCTGTGTCTACAAATATTACTGATATGAACACATTTTTACAACATCATACACCATTAATAATTTACATTCAATTGCCTACCATGGGTCTTTACCTGTCAATCACTTTGTGAGTAATAACAGTTCATAGCGTTTGTTTTGAATTATGGGTGTTCTGTCCCTGTGGATTTGGACTGTAACTCTTGGGACTGTACAAAAAACTTTTGGGCTGGCAAGCAGGGCTAAACCTTGTGTTTCACTTATGTTTCACACTAAAAGAGCAAAGCTCTCCCAGGGTTATCAGTGTTTTCTTTGAACACTCCTCTTAACTTAGAGCCACCACCACAACAATAACATGCCAAAACAAGTTCAGTAAAATGTTGCTTGCCTGTGTTGTGACTTCCAAAACCATTACAGTAATAAAAAAAAAAATCTGTTTCATGATGTGATGACGATAGTTAAGGTTTGGTTAGACAAATGCACAAAAATTAAGTTAGGGAGAAAAACTACACTGCAGAACAGTCTGAAGTCTCAGAGCGGTCCTTCATATAATAGGCGATGACATGCAGAAGTCCTGTGCCTACCACTGAGGACAACGGGGGTAGAGTATCATGTTCGATGAGGCATATTCTTGAAAAAACGTTAAGGGGCCTACTGTAGGTTAGTGGCCGTTCTCAGCATCATTCAGGCAAGTATTTTGCATTTGATTTCTTGTCTCCACCTCTGGCTAGCTTTTTTGTCACCTCACGTTATGTTTTGGCCAAAAAATAATAGTTAATATATAGGGTGGTGACAGAAGGTAACATGGGCATGGGTATCGCAAACTGACACGCTATGCATCCTGGTACATGTAGGCACTGCTGGCATGGTTCTGTGTACAGGAGAACTCAGTTTTCTCAGTCAATATAGCAGAGGAATCAATTGCTTCAATTAACTAAATTAACCATCAACACTGAGTTGACATCCACAAAAAAATAAGTGGAAAGCAAATTTTCCCTTTAAGGGAGGTTATGAAACAATCATGGCCACACTTAAAAGGGGGATGATTGTTGGTTGGAAACGTCAAATGAATCTCTACTGTTTTAAAGTGTGATGTTTTGATGTCAAAAATAATGTCACCTGACTTCTGGCTTTGCTCCTGTCATTTGTACAACCAGAGGGCTTTGTCACTTGACTGTTTTGAAACACTGGCTGAAACAACTGATGCTGTCATTCATTCTAGAAGGACCGTCTCTGTCAGAACAAAATAAAATAAAACAAAACAAAACAAAATAAAATGAAATAAAATATGAGTGTTACAATTTGGTACATTTGGAAGTTGTCTTTTTGATTCAACTGTTCATGTAACCAACCTTCCTTTCTATTATAGTTAGCACAGAAAAGCTGAAATAACATATATATGTAGGACAAGTAAAAAAAACAATAGACCCACTCCTGCCATCCTGAGAAAAGACAAGACCACTATACCTTCAGGAATATTACAACAGACCTTTTTCTCAGCAGCCATTTTGACATGAAATAGGGTAAACTCAAGTGTTACAAATGACACTAATTAAGGTTCCATTCCATTCAGGTCAAACAGAGTCAGTGTGCTGCTATTGTGCATGTTGGTTCAATGGAAAGGTTTTGCTACACTAAATGGAACAGGACCTTAATTAGCATCATTGGTAACACCTGTGTTTACTCTACTGTTTCATATCAATACGGCTACCGTGGAAAAGGCCTATACCATCCACCTTTTCTGACTCCCTCCACCTCAGCTAATAATTTTTCCAAACAGTCCCTTCCAAACAGTGAGATGTGTCTGTAGCTTTGGACACAACAGACTTCACAGCACTCTGTGGACTCCAGCAGCACCGGCTTCTCCAGTTTGAGCTCACCTCCCACCTGTCACAACCATCAAACTGCTCTCATTGTTAGTGCCAAAGCCACGCTGCCCCACAAGCCTCGGTGCCACTGACCGTGGCCGCCGGCCCAGTTGACCTCAGCATGATGACCACTGGACATCTGCCTACGCCTTCCAGTATGATGCAATCAAGGTAGATAATCTCATTGGCCTGACTGTCTGAAAGAACACAGGAGCTAGCTTGTAAATAGGGTCTAAATACACCGGCATACTTTAGGATGTCCTCACCTTTCTCTGACAGAAACAGGAACATTCATCTTGATGAAAATTGTTAAATAAATATAAAAATGATAATCTTATAAACAGCACTGACAAAAATATAAGTGTCAATAACATGGCTCACTTATTACATCCATGGCAAAATAAGCTTGTAATGGAACAGTGATTAATTAAATGAATAAAAACTTGCTCCAACTCTTCTTTGGCCGCATCTTGAACAATTTTTTGTCATGTCATTCCACCATGTGTGCACAAAATTGTCTATTAAATGTCTGTTTGAGGTAACTTGTTATTTATCCTTTGGAAACAGCCGCACCTCACACAAACAAACTTTCATGATGTTTCCTGGGTCCCGGACACAAACGAGGTGCTGCATCTGAGAGGAGTGTGGTTGGTAAGCCTGCGTTGATGCAGACTTGCTGTTGGAGGGCTTCATAACCTACTCCCCCTTCAGACTGACTAGTTTGAAATGACATTCAACGTAGTGGACCCAAACTCCAAAAGCACAAACTGAGTATGGGGAGTGTTTAATGGCCAAACGTTTCTGATAACAACAAACATGGTGGCTCTGAAGGAGGTTGTAATAATGTATTTCTTACGAAAGAGACAAAAGCAGAGGCATTGTTGTAGGCGGTGGTGGTCAGTGCAGCAATACTTAAGGATTTTTTTTTTTTTTAAATTTAAAGAGGACAGTGCACATTCATCATACATTTCTGTAAATTAGCCAAAGGCTAGTTTCCAACCGTAGTCCTCCGGCATGGTGTTAAAAGCCATTAAGACATACAAGGGTCATAATACATTAAGAAACGAAAACAAAAAACCAAAAAAAAAAAAAAAACAAGAAAAAAAAAAAAAATCAAAAAAACAAAAAAAACAAAACAGGGACATAGGAGAGATAAAGATAAAAACTTCTTCTGTATAGTATATTTCTGAAAGTACCAAACAGTTCTTTTAATTATTCCCCAATGTTCCTTGGAGCTGTAAAATTATTTTCTAAAAGAAAACGTTAATGTTGTGCTAAGCTGCTTTTTCTTGTAAAACATAATCAATAATATGTAAAATGTGGTCACTTGAATCTGTGAATACTCTGCAGGATCCTTATGTAATAAAAGTTAATATGTCACCAAATACTGAACACATCCTAGAGACACCAAGAAATACAAAATGATCCATTATATTTACACCTACAGTATATCTGTCCATGCTTCCTGGCTTCTGTTTGCTGTAACACAACCTGACAGTTCATTGTTGTCACAACAGCATGACAACAAACACGACACACTCAGGCATGGTTAATAAATGCAGACATGTTGTTCTTGCTCATGCTCTAGTTCTTGTACTGTTATGTTTTGAACAAAGAGCTGTTTCGTACTGCAATTTTATAATAATTGTTTTTTATAATCCATGAATGTTAAAACAGTTAAAACAAACTATCCTCCTGAAAGTTTAAACCACGCTGAAATCTGACAGCAGATATCTGGTCAAACAAATACAAAAAAAACCCACATCTCTTTGGAAGCAGTGGGTGAAGAAATGTAATTTGGTACTGGGTGACCTGTATGAAGGTGCAACCATAAAGTCATTTATGGGACTGGTACAACAGTTTGGTATTCCTCAACAGAAATGCTGGACGTATTTTCAAATTGGACACCTTCATACACCCACAGTTTTGTATTTTTACTTGAATTTTTAAATGCTTGTTTTAATCTAGCTTTTATTGTTTAATAAAATGTTTCGTAGAATATTTACTATGCCTGCCAGGCATAAGCAGGGAGGGGATTATGCAATTGTGTGAGTGTGTGTGTGTGTGTGTGTGTGTGCATGAGTGAGTGTGTGCATAATCAACAGACCTGTATCTTGTCCAAAGGTCATCTCAAATACTACTGGACTGGTCAGCATATTTTTTTTGCATATACATACTGAAGAATCTCTGTGATTCAGACTTTTAGAAAAAAAAAAAGAAGAAAATTATTAATCTGGTTACAGCCATGGCCAGTGACCTGTTTTCAGGTCAACCCACTCTTGTAAACGCATTATCTCAAGAATGCCTCTTTTGTCACTATGTTATTTCAAAGTGTATGCATCTCATTCACTAACAATAGGTTTGAGACCTAACCTGCATAGCCCCAGTTAAGACCCTTCAAGCATTTCAGTATTTTTTATTTTTAAATAAAGAAATATGCAAGTTAATAACCAGCCAGCTCTTGTTACACCACGTGTGCACAGTTGACAAGCAAAAAAGAGGAGAAAATAATAAAAACTACTGGTCATAAACAGAAAAGGATCATTCTGGAGTTCATACCCTTTTGGGACACTGCAGGTCCCGGGCGAGACTGAGCAGCAGCTCATGAGAAATGGGGTCCACCAGGTTGAGAAAAG
Organism: Lutjanus argentimaculatus; assembly: GCA_034769285.1. Classification (NCBI taxonomy): domain Eukaryota; kingdom Metazoa; phylum Chordata; class Actinopteri; order Lutjaniformes; family Lutjanidae; genus Lutjanus; species Lutjanus argentimaculatus. The sequence goes on along the minus strand of JAWZSL010000021.1, from coordinate 54,441 downwards.
CCGCGTTCTTGTACAAAATGTCATTGAGCGACGTCCCCTGGAGTCCCAGATCCTGAGAGAAAAGAAAAGAGAGTGGAAAGTGATCCGGTTAGCTCTTGCCATGTAGGGTAGATATTCAGAAATTAATTTGATGCCTGAGCCACATGTTTAATTTAATATTCAAGTGACATTTCATGGATAGTTTAATGAATATAGATGGTAAATGTTTATAAGCTTTGTTCATGCATCCCCTTTCATCTTGGCCTCTTATCAGCTGCGAGCTGATAAGGTTTTGCCATCTGAGTCATGTGTTAACACCCAGCACAGTGGGGATGGTGTCTGTGTGCATATATAAGTGTGTGTGAGAGGGGTGTTGGGAGTAAACTTTCAGTAAGCTAAGATAAAAAATCATGTGGCTTTTTTAAAAAGAAAAATACAGTTATACTCTCGAGTGAGAAGAATAAGACTCCATCTGGTTCCTCTTATCTCATTAGGAGGTTTCAGTTGTAGTTTTGTCCATGGGATTTTCTATCATTTACGCAAAACACAACTCTGAACTATCTATGCACTTCTACTTTCTACTTCTTATTACACTATTTTTCAGAATTCAGAAGTAAAAGAAGTTTATGCGCAGAGCAGTTTCAGAAAACCAGGAACCAAGTTTCAAACTTATTTGTCTCCTTGCTGAAGTGTTTAGACCGGGGGTTTTCAAAGTCTGTGGGCCTTCCCTCAGATAAAGCCTGGAAAAAGGCGCCACCTCTGAGTTTACTTGCTTAGTTTTGTACAATTCCTGGATGTCCGTTCGATATGATTATTATTTTATCCCATGGATGCTGAAGAACTGAGCCAAGATAGCCTGATAATAGCCTCGTGCTGCTGTTTTACAGAACTTCACACTACAACAAATACATGAAAAAAGTTCTGTCCAAAGGCATTTATTAGTTTCTGACTCTACGAATGTGGGAAACATGGTAAAATTCCAAAATACTGTATTTTTGAAGTACCTCTTGAACCAAATAACACACATTTACTATTCTTTGTGATCTCCTTTTCAGAACTTATGAAATATTTTTCACCTCCATTCAATAAGCCTCCCCCTAAACTGTTTGAAGCCCCCCCTGTTGATGCCTGCCTCCCACTTTGAAAACCTCCAGGTTTCAGACCAAGGCTTTCACGGCAGTTACTGTCATAATACAGCATATGTGCATTTCAGTTACCATGGTTACACTTAACTCGCATCAGCATTATAAAGAGGTGAAGTCCCTCACCTTCTGGTGAACCGACATGGGACTGAATGTGGGAAAAAATTGTACAGTAGTTAAGAGAGACAAATTTTTTTTTTGATCCTGTTGAAATGGAACTGTGAGGATGAGGATGTAAGGTGGAAGCAGCATAAGTGGTCACAACTATCACAACAGTCTCCCACCAAAAGCAAACGTTTACAGTTGAAACTATGATGCCTGTGTGTTTCGTACACAAGCAAAGGATCTTGCCTTTTCTTTTGCTGGATAAAATGCTAAAAAAAAAAAAAAAGCGGATTCACATGAATTAAACTAAGCTACGACAAGCCTGCTACAAACTTGGACTTGGCACAAACGGGACATAAAAAATTATTTGTCTCTTGCTATTAACTTATGATTTTTCAAAGTAAAGTCTCATGGGGCATGCTATCACTTAATAAACTGTACTAATTCAACTGTTTTCTAAATGGTTTTATTTACTTTTTGACAAGTCAAATTACTGTTAAACCAACAGGGAAATCAGTTGCCAAGAATTAGACTACTCGAGTAGTCTACACATAAGGGCAGCTAAGAGCAAACACTTAGCGATTAAAGGGTTTTCCCTTACAACATCCTGAGGAAAGCCTTATGGGCCTCTTATGTAACTCATCAAGGCATCCCTGAATGAAAATTTAAGGGAAACCTTAGCCAAAGTGGGTTTATCCAGCCAGTGGTTTTATCACCTTCAGGCTGTTTTTATTTGCAGTGACAATGTAAATATATTGAAGCTGCATCTTGAGGTAGGTAATTCTTGGAGTACTGATGTGTCATTAGCAGCCAGTGTTTGAAATGCAATGTTTTCAGACACATCAAATAGTCTCACCAGCATGCGGCATCCACCGACCACACACACACACACACACACACACACACACACACACGCAAGAAAAGGCAAACAACAAACAGCAGCGAAGACACGAAACTGAGCGGATGAAACAAAATCATGAAAGAAAGTCAAAGAAAATCTCTTCTTATGCATAAAGCTACATTTCTCTCCTAATCCGTAGCAACTGTTAAAAGATGTTTTCCTCTGCTCATACACTGTTACATCAGTGACATAAACTGCTGCATGAAAACAACAAAACTAACGTGTCACACTGGACCAGCATCCTCTTGTTTACAGTGTTTTATATCATGTAAATCTGTACAACTAGAAGCTGTGGAGCTGAAGAGTAAATACTGTCAGCACTATATGAACTGAAAAGCTTTTAAAATAGCATGCTGGAGGTTGAAGCTGTGTAAAACATGCTCTATACGCTCTGACAGCCCTAACACTTGGGGGCACAGTGGATGCGAAGAGGAAACCTCCCATCAGCATTTTCTCCTCCTCCAGCTTTTGGGTTGATTTATTGCAGTGGAGCTCTGTGGGATTCCCTGACACTGGACTATCCTCCAGGCCAGCTCCCCCTTCAATAAACCTCATTTAGAGCAGAATGAGGGTACCGCATGTGTCCATAAATGAAAGCAAGAGATTATTTTATGATGATGAGGTTTTGTTAAGCAGCTGCAGCATCAAATATGATGTTTTTGTGCAGCTTTGTGGGGGATTCACAGCTGAAACCAAACCACAGTTTTTAAAATATACGCAGGGATCTGATCCTGTGGATTAATTTGACTGATTCGTAATCATAAAAGCATGAAATGTTTTCCTATTTGTCACTGACAGGATGCCTGTGTACATGCCTTCAGATCCCACTGTAAATGTCCTCGTGAAAGCTGCATATCTAATCTGACGTCTGCTTCGTCACAAAAAGTCTGAATAAAGCGATGAGCCCCGAATCGCAGAGCATCATCCCACACATGCAGTTCATTAGAATCCAATTAAATATATTGCACACTGTGACAAATCCAGTCCCACAGTTTTCTGCTTTGGTGTGAGAAACATGTCACAGATGTCAGGTGATGGACCGTACAAGGACTGAAGGATTAAATGTTCTTTACGGACTGATAAAATGTGGGAACTTTTTATGCAATCGTCTCAAAATCCAAGGTGTTAAGAAACTGGCTTGTTGTTATGTGAAAAAGTACTGAAAAGCTGAGACACAAATGCTTGGCCAGCAGCAATAATTGATCGCCGAGTAGGATGAGGTCAATATGTCAACTTAGTCACATGTGACAGGACACATGAGGGATAGTTTCTTCTGGTACAGTCTTAACATGTGATAGAAAGGGCACACATCTCTATTAATTTATGCTACAGTCACATTTGCAGTCTGTTCCTCAGATAAAATGGCATTGTATATACAAATTGTACTTTTATCCAATTTTCCAATTAAGTTGTTATTCAATACCTACAAAGTGAGTCTCCAGTGATTATTTTTTGCCTCACAAATGGACGTTTAACTCCAGTAAATACATTTTGATATGCTGTAGCTACAGGCCACATGAACCAAGTGCCAAAATCTTGACCTTTTGAAAATGTTCTCACATTTTCAAATGATCTCATTTTGTGAGAAGTATCCCTGAAGCTCATCTTATGTAAATGAATAGTTAGACAAATATACTTTTTCGGTTCCCTGCTCAGATTTAAGTCAGATTTTTCTGTGTTGAGTACACAGCAGAAGAGCCTATGAGCCTACGAATAACTATAAATCAGTCATAAGATGGGAAGACTGACACCACTCTCATGTCTTTATAGTAAGTATGAAACCACAGTCAGGGAAATAAAGACTGAAAACAAGGGGAAACAGCTAGCCTGGCTTTGTCCAAAGGTTCAAAATATCCTTCTACAAGCACCTCTTAAATTCAGTAATTAACACATTAAATCTGGTATGTTCAATCTGTTCAAAACCCAACCCATTAAAACAACTTTCTGCTGTTTTCCCGGTGTCTAGCCTCAATGCTAAGCTAAGCTAACCAGCTGCTGGCTGGCTTCATATTTACCATGCAGACGTGAGAGTGGCATCGATCTTCTTGTCTAAGTCTTGGCTGGAAAGCAAATAAGTGTGTTTTTCAAAATGACAAATTACTCCATTATTGTGGGACTGTGTCAGACTTTAAAAAATGTGTTCATTTTTGGGGCATTTTGTCTATCTGATAGCATATGGAGAGTTAGAGAGTAAACATGGGGAAAACATACATGTTTCTACACTAATTTTATTATTGGAGTATTAATATGATCATAAAGGCACTGATATTTGCAGCAGTTTTGGATTGAGGTATTACAAGTTGAAAAAAAATAAACAAACAAGCTACAGCTAGGGGGACGATTAGCTTAGCTTAGCATTTAAAGACTAGGGACAGGGGGAAACAGTGTGCCCGGCCCTGTCCAAAAGTGAAAAAAAAAATCCTTCTAACAGCACCTCTGAAGTTCACTAATTAACGATTAATCTTATTTGTTCATCTGTCCAAAATCAACCAGTAAAGACAACTTTCTGCTGTTTCTCCTGTTTCCAGTCTTAATGCTAAGCTAAGCTGCTGCCTGTAGCTTCATAGTTAATGTACAGACATGAGAGTGGTATCAGTCTTCTCGTCTAACTCTTGTCAATAAAGCAAATAAGTGTGTTGTCAAACTATTACATTTTTGTGGGTCTCTGCCATTTATTTATTCAGTTTAGGAGCATTTTGTCTTCATTTGACAGCATATAGAGAGGCACAGAGTAAATGTGGGGGAAAACATACCTATTTCTACCCTAGTTATATTATTGGAGTAATAATATGATTACAAAGGTACCTAATTCTGCAGCAGTTTTGAACTGAGGTGTTTAAAGTTGAATAAAATAAACAAATAAATATGTGTGAATATGTGTTGTGACAGCTAACCTTAGCCTTCAAAAAGGTCTTCATACACAGCAGAGAACGCCTTAATTAGTGTCTTCTCCATCGCTGCACTTTGGTTACTCAGTGTGCATGTTGTAGAGCGTAATTGATATGAGTATTTGCTGATTCTTTGTTTACTAATGAATATCTCGAAGATCCCAAACTAATTAACTTAATGGCCCAGAAGGCAGATCTGCGATGGAGATACAGCACGGGGGCCGGTGTTATTGGTTCCTTTTTGTAATGACTTCCTCGATGTGAAACAAACATGTTCCAGCATCCATCATCTCAAGGTGATTATCTTCAGATCCATCCATCTCCAAGAGGAAAAGCTGCTTTGCTGCTGCTGCTGGAGCACAACAACAACAGGAGATCTACTACCAGTATTTTTGTTTTTCACTTTGTTGAAGTATTGTTAGTCAGACACTTGGCTTCAGCCCCAACAACATACAAGAGTAGCAGCGCTCTGGCTTCACCTCACTGAGAGATGGAGAGAGCATTCGTGCTTCGTGAGCAGTTTAAATACCGAGCTGTGGAGAAAGCTGCCCCTGCTCACGACCAACAAAGTGCATGTTGATCTTTTCTCTTATAAGACATAACTGACTGCTTGAATAAACGGAGAAGCTATGGATGAGTCATATACATCCTGCTTCACACAAATAAGAAGCTTTACATTGAGGTTTAAATTCACTCCACACCTTTTACATCCTCACTTAAAGGTTTCTGTGCAGTTGCAGAGATACTGTACCTACAAATCTGTGTTCAGTTCAGACACCCATAGCTTCTCCTGAGCATTGTTTCCTGCTTTAATCTGCACACATCTGTATAATTTATTCAACGGCAGCATACAGATGGGCAGGGAGTTTTCATGACAGGGGGCCCCTCTTGATCAGAACTGCTTTTGTCTGAACTTCAAAACTGTTCTCCTTTGATCAATCCACAGCTACCAGAAGGCGGTGGAAAGCTCAAGCTGAGCTCTAAAAACTATTTCTTTTTTCCCCCCCCTTCTCTCTAGTTTGGATAAATCTTAAGAAAGTGAGGATTAGACCAGGGAAGGTGTAACACGGGAAAGTGCAACAGATAAGAAACCTAACGTACCTTTAGTGGGGAGCTATGAAGCTGACGACAAAGAAGTGTTTGCACAACAGGGACAGATTAGAGCTATTCAACAAACCCACATTTGAGCATCAACTGAGCTTGTATAAACTGCTTCTGCTTATGTGGATTTGTGTACTCAACATTCTCTCTTATGTATATTTCAAACCTCCTTCATGCAGTAGACAGCGAATAATGACAGAAAGAGAGAGCAGACACAGCTTGCCATTCATTTACGTTATTTAGATTTTATTTTATGGCCTTACAATCACAGTCTATAGTAGAGCCCGACCAACTTATCGCCTGACTGATATTATTACCTTGATAATGGCTCAACCAGCAATATCCGTCTATACTGGTATCAGCATACATGCTGTCCGATATACAATGATATGAAAACAGTGTAATGACAGATTGTTTTTTTTATTTATTTTTCTGAGGTTTATAGGTAGCATTTTATGTATATTTGATCTCTTTTATTCAGGTGACTGTTTTTATCATAAATACATAAGTACATATATTAGTATGTACATTAATTTCTTTAAATTCATTGTTACTTATAATAACTAAAAAAAAATATCAAAATACAAAAGTTTAGTGTTAAACTGTAAAATATCCTACCTCCATTACAAATCTTTGTCACAAGTTTTGGATAAACACATTTTAAAGACCATTACAAAAAATGTTGTGTTAATGTATATATTCTTTTGTGCCTAAAGAATATTGGCCGAGATATTGATATCACAATTTTTCCTACTCCCTAATATCAGTATCAGCATTGCCAATAAAAATCCATTTTGTTCTAACTATTTCAGTCATTTTTGAAACCAAAAAGCATTTGCTGGTTCCAGCTTCTTAAATATGAGGACTTGATGCTTTTCTTTGTCATTTATCACACTAAATTGAGTCTTTGGGTTTTGGACTGTTGGTTGGACAAAAGAAGCATTTTAGATTATTTTGTGCTCTGAGAAGATGTGATGAGCATTTTTCACATTTTTCTTTATAGACTAAATCGCTAATTGTGAAAATAGCCAGCAGATTAATCAATAAAGAAAATAATCAGCAATTGTTATAACAAAAATATGCGACAAAGTGTGGCTGTATGTCCAGAGAGACGATGAATTAAGGAGTCTCACAGCCTGAGAATTAACAGATAGAATGGAGGTATAGTTTCTTTTATTTTAAAGACTTAAAGAATAAAGTATGGAAGCTTTATATTATATTTGTGGGGTGTCATTCTGTTGTGTTGTGACTGGTAGGACTATTTCTCGTTGAAATAAAAACATTTAACACGAGGAACTATAAGACGCTGCAATGTTAGTAATTAAGGTAAGTATGAGAAATGGTAAAATAATGTTATTAATGCTATTCCAGTGTGTGTACTTCATGCCAAGTGTACATAAGTCAGGGCCCCACCTGGGCCACCCGAGTCAAGAAAGTCTGGACACGCCCCTGATTATTAATTCATTTGACCGAGTCTTCCTGAACTGGTTTTGGTGCATATTTCAAAGGGCTAACATATAATAAACTCAGTGTTCTCTGTTGTTTGGAGCTGATTGAATATTCAGGACATGAACTGGCTGACTTCCTAGCCATTCCCTTTCAGACAAAACAGGTGGTTGATTCAGACCACCCAGCGTCTCACCCACTGAGGCATCAACCTCATTATAAGTGCTCCTTTTTTTTTCCCCCCTCGGCAATATTAAAAGAAGGCGACAGAGTGCAATGTCATGTCCTTTACATCAGCCAGGTTTCTTTACTGTAAAACGTTTATGAGAAGTTGCAAAAAGTAAATGATTAAATTACTATAAAGTTTTTAAAAAATGATTAACACACTGACACCTGATGATACACGTGCTCCATGAAAAATGGGATTCCTTCCAATGAGGGTCATAAATCATTCAATGGATGTTCTGTTATAGGCATGGATAATCCATGTGTACATAACAGCCATCACATACATATACTGTGTATACACTAGGGCTGAAACCAGTGATTATTTTCATTATCCATTAATCTGTCAACCATTTTCTCAATTAATCTGTTAGTTGTTTGGTCCACAAAATGCCAGAAAATGGTGAAAGATCGTCATCACTGTTTCCCAAAGTCCAAGGTGATGTCCGCAAATATCATTTGTCCACAACTCAAAGATATTCAGTTCACTGACAGAATTAAAGATACCAGAAAATATCCACGTTTAAGAAGCTGAAATGAAAGGATTTCAATATTTTTTTCTTTAAAAATTACTCAAAATTATTGATTATCAAAGCAGTTGGTGATTAATTTAATATTTGACAACTAACTGAATTGACAGTTGACTAATTGCTGCAGCTCTAATACATTTACATATATTTTTAAATAAAGAAGGAACACAACAACTGAATAAACTGCTGCTGTATTACACTGTAAAAAAAATCCTACAAGAATTTTGTGGAAACAACATTTTTTCCCATTAATATAACATACATACACAAGTTTTATTTATTGAAGTTGCTTAAACTTAAAATTTCCATTTTTTTTCAATCAGAACACTTATGAACATGAGTTCCACTAACCGTAAGTCTTTAATTTCCTGTGTCAAGTTGAATGTACTGTACAGAGTTCAATCAACTCACCAAATTAAGTTTCTAAAGAAATTTGATCTCCATATTAGCAGACTTCCCAGCATGCATTTTGTTTATAGTGAAAACTTGCTGAGTGTCTAAAACACATTATAGATAAAGATAAATAGATAAATCTAAACCAACTGTTCAAACAATGTTTGTCAGTGTGCCTGAACAGGTGTTGATTCAACTCAATATCTTAAGGTTATTGAGCATGTTTTCTCAAGTACAACTGAATTAATATCAAGTTTGTTTTTGACTTAAAGAGGTTATTTGTTTTGAATCATTACAAATTTCCTTAATGTTCTGTCTTTTCAAATTCAGTCAATTTAAAATTTTAAGGCAGCCTGGACACTATTTTTTAAGTTAAAACAGTTTATTTTTACAGTGTATTTATGTTTTCTAAATTAACATAAGAACCTGTTGTAGTTTCTCAGTAAATATAAAATGTATATATGACTTGCAGATTAAAAAAAAGAAAGAAAATACCTGTAAGCTCATTAGTTAAAACAAACTTTTTGCCCTCATATTCATAAACAAACCCCAATTAAACCGCGTTTCTCCCATTAATAACAACCTTTCCAGTAAGAAATAAAGTGCAGACTGAAAAATCATGTGAGTCCCTTACCTTTCTGAGCAATTTGAGCACTTCGGCTGCTTGCTCCATCTTCTGCTCCCGGAGAAGCCTCTGGATCTCCCGGATCCACGCCACCCGCCTCACATACGGGCTGTGGTTGGTTTTCCGCAGCATCCCTGGGAGCTTGTCGGACTTGAGCATCAAGGAGGTAAACAAGAAGTCTCTGCCGCCACTTCTCTCGCCTTCTCCCGGGGTGTCATTCCTCTGCTGGCGTCTCCTCTTGGACAATTTGCTGTCAAAATCGAGACTTCTCTGTCTGGTCAACTTAGAACCCATCACTCCTGAGAGGATGTGTTTGTGGAGGAGGAGGTGGTGGTGAGAGGGATTTTACAACATGCGGCCAAAACATCACACTTAACTTGCAGCGAGATGAGTCAAAACCCTTCTGCCCTCGGTAAAATAAAGTGTTTGAAAGTTTCAAGGCTGCTCTGAACTGTAAAACACCATCATAAACAATGTGTGCCCGGTTTGATAGCCGTCGTCCCCTCTGCTTGCATCCTACCCGTCCATGCACTGCCTGCCTGAACACTCTGGCATCCTTTGCTTTACTCAGAGCTGGTGCGCTCCTCAGCCAATCAGATCGTGATTCTGCGCTCAGCCCGAGAGTCAGAACAGAGGAAACTGTTGGCAGCTTAGATTTCTTACTTGACCTCACATCATCAGAACGCACACAGGTTGTTTATGTGACACTGAGCCAAGCACAGAAAGTAGACCTGTTTAATCCTGCTGTGTTATTATTTATAGGTCTTATGTAACAGTTTCATAATCCAGTAATATGAAAATGTAGATAGATAGATAGATAGATAGATAGATAGATAGATAGATAGATAGAAGAACACCTCTCTGACCCTCTTAACAATCACATTCAGGTTTTACAATGGTGGTATTTATTGCATGGCTGTTGCATTGGATTGCATTACATTTTAAAGATACTCATATTGATCTGTCCATTCCCTGTGGATCTCAGATTACCAGGCTTTATTTATGCAGTCCATGTCTGTTAAAGCTTGGTGGAGACTCAGTTGGATGTTAAGAATATGCATGTTTAAGATATTCCAGAACTTGGAAATTATGGCAGGCTGACTCGTGTGCACCATACTCTTATAATACTCAAGTATTTTGGGGACAGTGGACAGAACTGTATTGTACTTTCATGACAGGTAAGCAGCTGAAGGCTGGCCAGTCTACTGATGTTGAGTAATAACACTAAATCTCCCCTGTTTGAATTGCAAAACAGCCTGAAGTACATCCACCTGCTATGTGGACTGACTAAGCTCAAGTTTTGGGTGTCCATTAAAGCGGGAACAGTATTGATCAAGCCCAGACAGATGAGCTGGTAGACCCATTTAATCAAATACTGAAAAAAATGCACGTTTGAGTCGTAGAGAGGCTTTAATAATTCAAGACAAATGGATCAGTGGTGATGCATCTCTAAAAAGCAACAAAACAGCAGCTCACCTCAAGTGGTTGAACTGTCTTACTGCAGTGCTGTTGAAGTATATTCCAGGGTGTATTATTATATAGTGACATCACTGGTGGGTGTGGTTGCAGGTGCCACAAACTTGAAATTATCAATCAGAGAGGGCGTAAAACACTGCTTTTCATTTTAATCCTTTAAAGCCCAAATTAAATTGCATTTAGTCATGGATTTTTGCAGTCAAAAATTACATTGTGTTTCATTTATTAGATTTGTCCATCATAGTTTTTTTTTTTTTTTTTTTTTTTTTTTTTTGTTCCTCAAAAAAAGGTCTTTTGAGAAATATCAGATATGGTTGTTTTCCTCTCAGTGGCTGGGCATCAGTGTCTGTGTTTGATCATCATGATTATGAAATATACATTTCTCAGTTTTGGTTACTTTTTTTTTCAAATGCAATGCAGCAAATAAATGCAGCAAATAAATGGGCTAAATTGTGGCACACAAATAAAAAGCTTATTTTTCCTTACCTCCTGTAGTTAAAGGAGCAATATGTAAAATTAGCTAATATTATCAACAGGATGTGAAGAAATAACACTTTAAATGTTATGTCAAAGATGTTTATGTATTCTGTGTGTTCCAATACCTGTCTTATCATACTATTTAGCATGCCAGAAAGAAAGACTGTCAGATGCAGTGTGCCAAAAAATACCAGGATGTCCTACTGCATCCGGTTGCATTTTGCAAACCAGCATGTTTTTCTGGCTATTCTGAAATTAGCATGCTAACCAGTTAGCTCTGGGCCTGTCCTGTCTCATTATACCACTTTGCACTTCTAAGCTAAAAAAGAGTTGACCTTGGTTTTGATTTCATTCAGTCATTTCTTCTGGAATGGAAATGAAAGAGATTTCAATGCTAATATTGGCTATTAAGCAATAGCGTTTAAATATGGCTAATTGTATAACGTTACTGACAGTGTTAATATGTTTGCTAAGTTGGCTCTTAATTGAAAGAAAGAGAGACCTCCAACTGTCATGGTGATATGCTGCCCCCAATTTGTTTGGCGTATAAATTCAACAGGTGGCCACTTCTACATATAGCTCCTTTAACTTTTCATCTTGTTGCAGTGATGTGTAAGTTTACTCCATCTGCATCTGCCATATCTGTCTGTCTTGGGTGTGGTTAGAAGTACAACAGACTCTTAACAAGAAGGAGAAGGGTGAAACACCACCTTTCAGCCTGGTATCGAGTTACACTTTAAACATGGTTGAGTCAGACTACTTTGCAATTACAATGGCAGTTATTGTAATCGGTAACATAATGCACTGGATTACAAAAGAAAATTACTACTGATTAGTGATTACCGCTGGATTATTTTTGGATTACTTCAAAATTAAACATTGAATATATTGCAATTAAATAGTCATCACAACTGCTGGCTGTCTGGTCAGTGAGGGTGTGAGATGAGTCAGGGCCTTTCAAGCCATAATCCACTGTCAGCTCTGTATAATATACTGTAACAACCCTCTTACATCATTGAACAACCCCCAGTGTGACTGAGTGTAATAAGTAGGATAATTTCCCAGACTAAAGTGCAAAGCCATGGAAACAGTGGTGAACAGAGTAATGTAGTTGTTTTGCAGCAGACACAGGTAGTAGATTCTTATTTTACCAGAGTCTGGTCAAGTCAAGTCAATTTTATTTGTATAGCATCAAATCACAATAGTTAATTCAGAGCACTTTTCACACAGAGCAGGTCTACAGCATCAGTTGTTTCAATTTATGCTCCAAAACAAAATAATGTTTGTGTGCAGGTGATAAAGCACCTTACTGGTAATCTGACACACATGGTTAGTGACACAGAACCATCTGGAAAATCGTCCTTAGAAACTGTTTGGAAAAGGGCAAACACTCTCAAAAAAAACTCTTGGTAGGTGATTGGATGAACTGTCTATCACGTCTAACACAGGCTAACTTTAACCAATCAGATCAACCTTTTTGCCAAAGCTGGTCAAGAAAGGAACAAAAACATCTTTTTCATTGAGAAAAGCCTTCAGTGCTGTTCTTTGCTCTTCTTTAAATGAAGAAAAACTCTCCAGTTCTGATATAACTGATGCTATCACAGTATCTACCTCTTCAGGAGCCACTGTCATTAGTTGTTCCCTCCTAGGACACTGATGGGCTGCACCACATTTGGTGCAGACACATATAGATGACTTGAAGCCTGGTAAGATGGATTCCTGTGTGATCTTGTGAATCCAGCTGCCTCACGAGGTTACCTTACTGGCAGAAGGAAGAAATTAAGACTAACTTACTGTAGCAGCACTGAACAGTCCTGACTGATGTTACTCAGAAGGATGCTTCAGATCAAGTTTATAAAGAGACACACAAGTGGATGTTTGAAAAGTTTAAAGCAGCTCAGTAAGAGCTGCAACTGTATACTGTACACCCGACCTTGTCTCCAGACAGATGCAGTTAAAGTTTTTGGCGCAGGAAAGGGCCAGAGTTGACAGCCAGAAGGACACTCAGGAGTGGACACAAAACATGTTTTTATGATATTTAGTATCATGTCCTGGGCTGCTTGTTCTCCACATGCCGTGCTTCTCACTGCAGGAGGAACATCTTATCTGTGTCACTCTGAGTTTACAACCATTTAAATTCACTGTGAATCATGGGGATGGTGTGACAATAACTGTGACTGACTCTGCCTCACTCTTCATGGCGGTGAGGATTTAGAATGAGCTGGTGCTCCACCGTTACATTTTCAATCCAAGAAGTATGACTCTTACTTCTCTGTTGGGGTGTTCTGGTGGTCCGGCTCACATGCCTCCAGTGCAGGAATTGATTTACAGACTGGTGAAGTGTGATTGTCGTAGCACCACCACAGCACCATGTGTATTATATTATCAGGCTCTGACATGCATTCTTTATATACCCAAAGTAGTATTGTTTACAAGAGATGGAGAAAGGGGCAAAAATGAGTATGTTGAAGAAAAAGAAAAAATCAAACAAGGCAGCACATATGATAAAACCGTTTAATCTGTTCTACGTTTATTAAACAAAGAGGACTTTAGGAGAGGGAGCGGGTTAGGAAGAGACTCCACTGTACAGAACTAAATGTCCAATTTGAGATGTGAGCTTTAAATTATTCAATGATGTGTTCTTCAACAGATTATCTGCATATGTAGAGACTATATTTTGTATTAAAATCTATTTATCATGGGTGCTCTGGTAGATCACCTTGTAGAGCACATACCACGGCTGAGTCTTAACCGCAATGGTGTGGATGCAAGTCCGGCCCCGGCCCTTTGCCGTATGTCCCCTCAATCTCCATTGTCTTCCTGTCTCTATCAAAATAAAGCCTAAAGGCAAAAGATTTTCATCATAAACCATACTTTTGTTGTTAAAGTCAAAATCAATGGTATTTTAGAGTTTGTTTGAGTGAATCTGAATCATATTTTATGGAGAAAATGTTTTCTGTTTTACCCTCTGATGTTCTCTGGCTGCTCAGCTTGAACTTTCCCCCATTTAATATTTGTTGCTAAAGTAACTAACCGTAACTGTTAGCTGCCATTAGGGGCAACAGAACCGGACTCAGCAGCCTCTCAGTGAACACGCTCGGTCACCAGGACGAGCACAGCCCCCAAGACGTCGCTCATCCAGGCTGAGTATAAGGGCTGAGCTGGCCTGCTCATATCCATAAATCCTCAGTCTAATGAAATAAAAGATGGTAATCCTCAAAAACTGAGCCATTAATTTGTTTGATTTGACCTTGGTTAACCATGTTTTGTCAGGTTGTAGTCACTCATATGAGCGCAGTATTTTCTTACATACCTTGCCCAGTTCTGCTTTGTATCTAGTTATTGATATTTAGTACAGCTGATGGGCTACAGCTGTGAAAACACAAACATTAAGTGTTGGTGTTATCACAGCTGTAACTAAATATCCAACACAGAGACCAAATGACTGAAAAAATAGACAGAGACTCCTTAGATGGTGCTGTCACTTTCAATTACATGTGTTACATGCACTTTTGTGTATATTAAAAGCCAAAAATGCATGATAATACACATTTAACCTCATGCTGGAGCTTAAACAAATTTGATTTGTGGCTTTGTGTTTTTTTTTCCTCTGTGGACCAGTAACACCAGTCATACCGGATAACCACTATTACCTGGGCCTCGGTGTCAAAGTTGAGAATCAGTCCTGTCCCTGTTGCCCTCCACCTATTGGCATGGCTGCTTATTTAACTGAACCTTCTGATGCAGCTCTGCAGCCCTTCACACTGTTCCCCTGCAGCTTGTGTTTAGTGTTCTCTCCTCCCCTCGTGGCAGATGTGATCGTCTCCCTCGCAGCCCTGAAGGCCTTCATTTTCCCGGTGAGGAGGCACTTTTTTAAAAACTTAAAAATTACAGGTTTTTTGAGCCGTCACGCCAGAAAACAATGTTTGTCATAGAGCTGCGCTGCATCAGATCTGTGAAACAGGTCCCTAATTTATAATCTTGTGAAATGTTGCCTACCTAGAGTCATATGTCATCGATTTGAAATGAAACACCAGCAAACTGACTGTTTATCTTTGTTTGTGTAGCACAGTGGATAAAGAACTATTCATCCAGTAAAAAGTTAATCTTTGTTGCAGATATGTTTGAGTGCCACTGCAGATAAAGAGCTATTCATCTGGGGAATTGTAGTTTCCTCTCAGTTTCAGGGTCACTCAATTGCTCTGTGGTATTTGAAAAAGCAATGTGAAGATTGAGCACAGATGACTAATTATTTCAGTGATCACTTGAATGTCAGCTCAAGGTGTCCTTTCTGCCTCTATCTGCTTTTTTTTTTTCCTCCACTCAGGAAGATATGTGTTTATGACAGGGTGGGTTAAAGTTTAATGAATGAATGTCGTGTTACATATTGAGAACCACAGTAAGTCTCTCACCTGTCAGCTGCTACAGATCGTACCAGACACACGCAGTGAGCAGCCTGTTGCTGAGCCCCACCAAGAGGAGTCAAGGTAAGACCAGAAAATTGTTTGACATGTCGGGGAAGGTTCATCCCAACCATCCAGGTGATACGATGTTCAGTCCAAGTCTAAGACAAGGATTTGGATTTGAATTTCTCCACAGTTTTTTCACCCCACAAAATGTCCTTTTATTTTAGATTTTGACCGCTGAAGTAACTTCAAGATGTGAAGGCATTTTGTATAAAAAATTATAGTTGTGTACAGTAATGTTCAACATTAGGTCTTATGTTGTGCAACTATATGGACTCACTTGGCTGTTTTGTAGTCTGGCTTCAGTCCCTCGGCAGACCAAAGAATCTGCATGACAGTGGGATTTAGGGTTTGGAGAAAATGGAAGGTAATATCAAGCTGAAACCTTCAAGACTTTTTCTTTTTCTTTTAAAGATATTCTTATTGGTTGTTGAAAAAAAACTGCCAGGAGGATAAACTGACTCACAGTCAGATCATCTTAGACAAACAAAAATGTTTCCTTTGCTTTCCTGCAGCCGTTTAGAGGTTGACTGGCTAGCAGAGCCCTTGATACACCTTTCAAAATCCCTCTCTGTTACTTGTGTGGGCTGCTTGTTTTAAGTGTACATTTCAGCAGGGATGGAAGTAAAGAAATACAACTACTCACGTTACTGTAAGTAAGCCTTTTTAGGACTTTTGTGAGTATTTAGAGTCTTTCTCTTAATTAAGTGTGCATTATGCTATGTAATTACTTAAAATTACAATTTGTGAGAGTGCAATTTGAATAATATCCAAACCATCATTTCATTTTTTGTAGCCAATATTGCTATTCAATTGCAAACTGTATAATGAAAATCAACACATTGAAAAAAACAACCCAAAAAAAAAAAAAAAAAAAAAAAAACTTTTAAAATGCTGCAGCCACCACAGGTTTGGAGATGCGACTTTAATTAATTTAAATTTAAGTTTTACCAGCTACTATTGTTGAGATAATTTACTTTTCTTCTTTAGATAAACTTGAATCTCTGGGTTTTAGACACCCCAAAAATTTGGATTGACTTTTTTTTTCTATTAAACTCATTGAGGTAAAAGTGAATAATGTTTAATAATGTAATATTTTCATTCGCAACCATTTAATTTTCGAACACCCAAATAATGACAAATAAGGTTCACAGCTCAGTGTGAGCAATCTTTTGAAAATTTTGGAGGTTTCTAAAACTCAAAAGTTTATCTGAAAAGAAAAGTAAATGATCTCAACAAAAGATTATAAGTTGTCAAAACTTTGTTCGTCAATATCAGCATCAACTGTTAAAAAGTAACTAATACTCTGAGTAGTTTTTGAGAAGAATACTTTGTACTTTTACTTCAGTATTTTTTTAAACACCAGTAGTTTTATTTGTAGTTGAATGATATTCCACAAATGTAACAGTACTTCTGTTTGCGTAGAGATTTCGCCTCTTGCCGCTGATTTCAACATAGGTATTTATTTGATTGACAGCAGTAGTTAAAGGAGAAATGTAAGATCCTAGCATTTGAAAATGAGTACTGGAGTCCTTATGATGAAATGGAACCACAGACACTATATTAAATGGGTTAAATCCCTATCTAATATACCATGGTTTAGCGAAATGTTTACTCATGTCCGCTCCTCCCCAGACTTGAGGCTCAGGCAGTTTGCCTGCAGGGACACTGAACGGGAGCACAGGACGTGTGAAACATTACACTTTGACAATGACAAGCGACAACAATTTCTGCACTGTAAGTTGATCAGTTGTTAATATCTGTCAGTTGCCTGTCAATGTAAAGTTAAGCCTTTTATCCTGAAAACAAAAGCCCACTCCTCTGAAAATTCACAGTCTGGAGTTTGAGTTCAGTGACTGCCTGTCTTAATGCCTGCCAGACTCCACTGACAAATTCCTCAGTTTAATCGCTATAAACATCTACTCCTTCTAAAAGTTAGTTAAGGATCTCAAAGAAACACAGATGGAATTTTCCAAGGTGAACATGCTGGTGTGTAGCTGTGTTGCTGGAGAAGCCAGTATTTCAACTTTCAAGCATGACAGGACAATTAAAAAGTATACTTAGTATAATCATTTTTGCCTGGAGCCCCGTGCATTGGCAAATATTGAAAAGCTTAAATCCTTGTAGTGATGTAATGGTGTTTCCTCCACGGCAGGGAGGTTTTAAAGACAAACTATGCCAAAAAAAAAAAAAAAAAAAAAAAAAAAAAAGAAAAGAAAAAAACTCATAGACTAACACTTAACACTTCGAGTAAACCCACAGAAACTTATTACTTACTTTGATGTTTCATGTGTTTGGATGATGACTGTATTTTCACAATTGAAGGCAGATTACTGCATTGTCCAACCATGCTGATTAAAGACAAAATAATGGTGAGATTTCTAACCAGTGAGAGCATTCTGTAATCAGATTACATCTTTTTTTTTCTGTAATGCAATGAAATGCAGTTACTTTTTTTTTTTCTCATTGTGATTACATAATCCCATTACATGTAATCCCTTACTCCCCAAGCCTGCTCAGGGTACTTTACCAACCCGACACATTGGTATTTGATGTCTTGGGAATTGACTGTCTTTCTGGAGTGTTTACAAACAGCAACTGACGAAACCTCTTCTGCCTTTAAGGATGTCACTACAGAGGTGAAGTGGACTATTTTCAGCAACAATTAAACAATATAAAGTGAGGTTGGGGTTGTACTGCTGCACACGGGGCTCCATATATGATTTGATCTCATGCCAGTAGGTCAGCCTTGTGCAACACTTATTTGGTTTATGACTTAATTCCCATCAGCCACAGCATTACTTTTAGTGTTGTTCATTGTGGATACATCACTCAGAAATATGGTGCTGCTGGTTGCTAAATACTATGGTTGGAGTTTGACAGCTTGGTTTTTGAGTGAATGAGATCTTAATTTGACTTGAGATGCCTTCAAACTGTCAGAGTGACCTTACAGTCTGTAGTGAAATAACAGTGCAATACTTGGATCAAACATTATTGATGAAGGCTACATTAGTTGCAACTAGCATAACACCTGAAACTCTGTTGAAATGCCAGCTGTGAAGTTGCATTGTGGGTAATGTAGGTGCCAGATTTTGACCAAGAAAACTAAACACAATAGTTTCGTATCTCTGGTTTTGACAGGAAAGAAAAATGTGCTGAATAAAAATGAATAATATCACTGGCTCTGTTGCATCTAAACTGTCCATAGTGAATCTGATGTTGGATGAGTATAATGCTGAATTTGTGGAGTATTCTTTTAAGCCATCCGATATGTTTTTGTAAAAAGTTGTTTTATTAAAATCTATGTATTCACATTTTGAAAAAAATGACTCCAGCAGCTTTCAAAATAGTAAAGACAAGCAGTGAGTGTGTGTGAACTGTTAACTAACTTTTGTCTTGCATCGTCTGTTGACTTTTGTAGTTACTTAGTAACAACTACTAACTTAATTCTGTTAGCATATGCTGTGGCTGAACATAGAGATGCAAATTCCTGGTTATAATCTGTCAGGTTCACTTTAAAAAGTAATTCAGGGGCCATCAGATTTTTACAACAACATGACCCAGAGTCAGCAGGTCTGTGTCTGTGTGGCTCCTGACTTTTAAACTTGCTTAAACTTTTACCTGCCTGCCCCTGGTACTCTTTTGAAGTAACTAATTTCTCATCATCATGCACAACACAAAATGTTGCTGGACACTGAAATTGCAAACAGAATGTACCTCTGACGTAAAACTGGGGAAGAAGACCGCAAAGCTCTGAACAGCAAAGCTAAAGAGATGGCTACAGCGCCGCTGTTTGGCTAAACCTGCACTGCTCTGTTAAACTCAAGAGCCTACGCTCAGTACATCATGCCAATATGACACAAGTCACTTACTAACTTGAACTGTCACGCCTCTGAAACTTATTAACAAGAAATTTAAACCAGCAAAAAATGCCATAAAATTTGTATTCCTTGGGTAGTTTTTATGTGCCGTTTGATCTGTGTGTTTTTTTATATATTTGTATATATAACAGGCAGTTTTTTTCTACTGAGTGTTTCAAATGGACTAGACTTATTTTTCATTGTGTGTTCTTATGTGTTTTTTTTTCTTGGCAGCCGTAAAGAAAAGTATTTATTGTTCCTGGGCTATAAAAATGGCAAAGAAGACAATAATTGTGGCCCTGGCAGTGCTGTTGTTGGCAGCTGTCGCCACTTTTGTGGGTGTCTTCTTCGGTGTGGGGAGAGGGAAGCATCCGAGCGGGCAGGTGTACTTCAAGGCAGCTGTGGCAGCAGATGCTGGGCCATGTTCAGAGGTTGGCAGGTGAGAGCTCACACGTGAAAATATCCTTCAGACAGGCACGTTGCTCTGCTGCAAACAGACTCGTACATGCATGCAAACATGTAAAACATACACACGTGACTTAAGCATATAAACAAATTCCTGTGAACCTGCTGTATTTCATTTATTTGTCTTTGCCAGCACAGGGTCTTGTAATCTTAAAATTAATCCTCCACCCCTTCCCTCCCTTTTAATTAATTTTACCACAGAGACATACTGATGGCAGGGGGGTCTGCAGTGGATGCCTCTATAGCTGCTTTATTGTGTGTTGGGCTTATGAACGCCCACAGTATGGGCATCGGAGGAGGACTTTTCTTCACCATCTACAATGCAGCAACTGGTACCTTTACTCTAACATACATCACCAAATACCCCTGTTATTTACCTTTCCCACTGACGCAACAAACACATACAGCTTTCTGATCATCTGGACTCTGACTGCATTTCCTGATTTGTGACTCATTCACAGGGAAGGTTGAGACCATTGATGCCAGGGAGACGGCACCAATCAATGCAACAGAGGACATGTTCAGGAATAGTAGCAGTTTATCCCAGAAAGGTAATGGTTAACCAGTGCTATCAGACATGGAAATAACTGGGAAGCTATAGTTAACATTATTATGCAAGATGATGACCTTATGATAGTGACAGACAAAAGAGAGATTAAATCACATAATCTCCAAGAGCTGAAATAGACGCTCAGAAAAACACAAACAAAAATTAATTTAATCTAAGATTAGTCCTAATTAGAGTTTGCCAACTAAGTGAAAAGTTGAAATAAAAACTGCATTGTGCACAAGCTAGCTAAAAAGTTGCTAAAAAGTTACACTGTTTGCTCCTAGCTAAAAAAAAGTTAACAGAACATTACATTGTTTGTTAGCTAACTGATAAGTTAACAGTTGGCCAAATTAAACAACAGCATAGTGAGGAAAAAAGAGATCGCCTGGCAGCGACTGCCATTTTAAAAGTTAAATCTCTTGAAATGGAAATTTAAAGTTTATACTGGATCACATTTTAAATTGGAGTTTAAAGTACAACAGCATTAAATTTAAATCTTGTTTAAACTATGAGATTTAAAGAGAGGATTTGATCTTTTTCATTTTAATTTCAACATAGTTTAAAAGTTTGGTGCAACATAATTTAAAGTTAAAACAATAATTAATCTGTCTTAAAAATGAATCTTTGTTGGTGCAATCCAACAAATCCCACAGTAATATGTGCCCTAAAATAATGTCTGAATAACTTATGAGGCAGTAATTTAAGTCTGTTTCCTTGGTTTCCATGGTTGGTAGGAGGTTTATCCATTGCTGTACCAGGGGAGATTCGAGGTTATGAGATGGCACACAGACGACATGGCAAACTGCCCTGGAAGGACTTGTTCCAGCCGAGCATTGATCTTGCAGAAAATGGTTTCCCTTTGGGCAGGGCACTTGCCCTTACTCTGTCAAAAAAAAAGGATAACATCACCAAAGACCCAGCCCTATGGTGAGAGACCTCAGCATAAAGTGTATTTAGTCGCTGTCTGATTATTTCGAAGTCACTTAAAACATGTTCATTACCATCTAAAATGATATTTTCTCTCTATTTCAGCGAAGTGTTTTGTGGGGAAAACGGTGATGTCCTAAAAGAAAACGACATCGTTAAATTTACCAGGCTTGCACAAACTTACAGGAAAATAGCAGAAGAGGGTCCTGATGCTTTCTACAAGGGACCACTGGCTCAGAACCTTGTGACAGATATTCAAGCAGCAGGTAGTTGTTTTTATTGCTTTATTTGAATTAAGACGGTTGATAGCCTGGGAACAAGACAAATCTGTGAGCTCATTTTTCATTTGTGGCCCACTAACTTTGCATTATGATGGTGTAACATATTTTGAAATCATTTTTCACAACTCTAGAAAAGTTTTACAAATATACAACCCCAATCGATCAAAAATTCATCTCAGAAACAGCCATGATTGACTTTGTTTTCAGCTCTTTTACAGTGGTGCTTTATGGGGAAAATCTGGGAGGCTGTAGGGGAGTTTTTCGCCGCAATACTGTAAGTGGCCACAGGGAAAACTTGGAGGAGAGGCTAAGTGGCAATGTCCAGTCTATTTCTATTATAAATCTATCGGAAATTAAATGAGGGATTTTAGACTGATTGACATATGTGAATCAGTCTGTCTGTGCCAGGCTTGAAAGTTGATGACTGTATAACCAAACAGTCTGAAGTCACATATCATATTTTCTATAGAAAAGGTGCTTTTCTTTGTTTGTCTCATTCCTCATCAGGTCAGAACATCAGGAAAGGTGCAATCACTTGAAATGAACGTGCTTCAGTCTCCCATTAAGATTGACACGCTGCTTTTTTCATTTACAGTAGAGAACTTACAAAATGTTGCATTAATGAAGCACATTATCATCATTTTCATTTTTGCCACTAACATTATCACAAAAAGTCATTTCCTAAAAAGACTCCAGGACCTATGATAAAATATACCACCATGTACCTCTCTCTGCACATCTAATTTCCATGTTAAGGAGGATTTGTATTTACAGTTCTGTCCAAGTGTGCATTCACAGTGTGTGTCAATCTGTGTTTAGGCGGTATCATCACAATGGAGGATCTGAGGGATTATGTGCCTGTCTTGGATGAGAACCCTTTAAGGGTGAATGTGGGGGAGTACACCATGGCTGTTCCCAATGCCCCCGCTAGCGGCCCTGTGCTCTCGCTGATATTAAACATCTTGACTGGTAAGCCTTGATGCTTTGTCCAAAAACACCCTGAGTGGGAGAGAATGTGCTTTAATGTGAGCTGCCTTCAGTTTGCCAGTCAGTCTCTCAGAAAGGACTCCACTGTGAGCTGCATGTTGATCTACTGTACAACAAATCTGCTCTTAAAATAAAATGCTTTGCTGACTTCAAGTTACCTAAGACTGTCTTGAACTACTTTCTAAAACACAGATCTAAATTTGTAATGCTGATCTGTGTTTTAAAAAGTAGTAACATGCACAACTATGATGTAATTTATTTGTCAGCATGACATGACTGCAACAGATATCTTGTAGGATTAAAAAAAAAAAAAAAGATTTAATTTTTACTAATGTTCACATTGTTGGTGACCAGATGAGAATCATGTCAGAAATATTAAGCTGTATAGAGTAATTCAGAGTAACATCAGACTGACTGTAATAATTTGTTATAAATATTATTAACATCAGGAACAGATTCTGAGGATGACATGAAGCACAGTGTTCTGTATTTACAGTACAAGACACATGAACCATGACAGGTATGTTACTGTCATTTTAAACATCTTTTTAGCAGACAAGCTGAAGCCTGCAGGAGTGTACAAACACATTTTTAAAGATATTTTTTACCACACATTTCTCCAGCAGTGGTGGCTGTACTCTCTGTCATCTGGTTTAAATCAGATAGAATTAACAAGCCGTTATTTTTGAATGTCTAATGGGTGCAATAGACAAGTGAAAACACAATTTCACACTCTTACATATTTCACAAAAACTAACAGGACATTTTTAATAAATAAAAGCAGGAATTATAGCCTTTATAACTAATTTCACTGTAATATTTTCATAGATTCATACGTTTTTGGTCTTATCTATTGTTATTTTTGGGACAAACAGGACAGGGATTCAAGACAATAGTTTGTAATTTGGATCGTCCTGAATTTTTCAGGACATCTGGTTGTCCTATTTGGACTATCCTCATCATCATCATCAACAACAACAACAACAACAACAAAACAATGGCGTCATGTCCTCTTTACTGCCTATAGTATACAATACAAGAAACACCTGATGATATCTTTATTCTTTATTGTCAGAGTGAGGAAGGAAGTCGACAAATGTGACTAAATATAATGTTAGTCACCTTAGTCAGATCATATAGATTTTCATCAGCATGGTAGTTGTTTAACAATGAAGACAACAACTCTCATGATCCCACGCTACGTCACACTGCCTGTCCTGTTACTGTGCAAACAATCCTGCTCATATGAACATTGAAAAAAGGTTTTGCTTGCTGTAATTGTTCCACTGCTTCATATTGGCCTTATATCTCTTCCTAATGCACTTTGAATGTGATGCTTACTTTGAAAGTGCATTAGGAACCTTCATCTCAAACTTTTAAATATATTTTTGTTCAGAACAAGGACTGTGGCATCATCATTTTTACTGAAAGCCATAAGAAACAGATCCTTTAATGGCCATGGGGAACAGGAAGAATGATAGCTATTTGCAAAACCTGTTTCAGTGTTCATTTTTACTGATTTACATTTATAGCCTCTCATCTCTTATCACCAGCTGTTTGAAATTTAATTCCCTCTGAGTGAAATATATCAACATTTTTTGTATGGATTGCCATCAAATTTGGTACAGACAATATGTCGGTAATAGGATGCAATGTCAATCATTTTGTTTCTCTAACATGAAGTCAGATGGTGGAATTTATAAGAGCATTAACTGTATAGTTTCACTGTAATGCTGTAGTTTTACCGACTTAATCACAAATGCATTGTATGCATGAATTGGTCTAGCATGAAAGTCACATTGTGAAATCTTGCATAAAGATCATAATGCAGCAGGTGCAGCAGCCTGTCAAACTTTTAATGACAAAAAAACATCAGTCTATCCCTGAATTCTGTGCAACAATATTGTTAAAATGCTATTATGTAACTCTATCTGTCTAATCCGTGTGCTCATAATCGGATTGTAGATGTGTAAACGAATCTCTGAATGCGTGCTGAGATTAGTGAGTGTGTATAGGAATCTGTAAATGTGTGTTCAGAATCCATGTGTGTGCACAGTCAGATTTGTAATGGAAATATCAACAATATTTACATTAATTCATATTGTTTTTAAAGAGTAATTCACTTTAGAAAAAAGGCCTCTCTGGGGAAGTCAGATGCCTGTTCAAGAAGATTCCTCTGGTTACAGGACTGCATTGTTGCTCCAATCAGGACGAACAGTAGCAAATAAATTATCCCCTGACCTTTCAGCACTGTTATCACATTATTTAAAAAACAAAAAGCGTCCTACACTTTGGTTTATCACCAAAAGCCTTCAAAACTATTCTCTCTAAACTAATTGTCTAATTTAGTGCAAATTAGCAAATGTTAGATGGTGATGATTGTAAAATTCACCTCTCTTACTTAAGCTCAGCCTTAAAGGAAAATTTCAACATTTTAAAGGTGCCACCAAAGTAATACTACTCACCTGCCTGTGAGCCAAGTATGACACTTAAAAAAGTTAATGTCCTTGCTGCCTTAAAATTTTTCAGTTTTGTCATAGTTTTCATCATATACTGTATGTTTTGTTCAAATTGTAAAAAACAAGGTCACAGGAAAGTTTAAAACTCCCAAAATGCATGGAGTCTGCTAATGAGCTGATCATGTTTCTTGAATTTCATGAACTGATCGAACTCTGTACAGTACATTAATTTAACTCAACATTTCAGGTTAAAAGTCATCCTCAATTAATCCAGTTAGTATTTTTATGTTAAGTTGATTAGAAAACATTAGTTGATTCCACTGAATTCCTGTGTGATTTTTTTAATGGTGTTTACTGCCAGCTGCCAGCTGATTTAACTTGGCATAAAGACGAAAACCAGAAGGAAACACCTAGTCTGGTATTGTCCAAACATAGTACGATAAAAATTAAGAAAAGCATATCTAAAGCTCACTAATTAACATGTTTAATCTCATGGCCAAGGAAAAGTCCAGCAAATAACCATCTATACAACTGCAAATTATCTTTTTTACACTCTGATTTTATAAAGAATATTTGAAAGAAAGTGAGACAGGGATTTCCCAAAATATCGAACTACACATTTTACCCTGGATGAAACAGATCAAGTCTTTATGAGTAAATAGATTAGAGACCTGTTTTTTAAATTGGCTTACATCTGGCATTGTTGTTAGTGATTTTATTTTACTGTTGTTGTCATGGTTACAATGATTACTTTGAATATTGACTTCTTTTCCACATAGCCTGTATGGCTAAATTACTTCTAAATAAATTTTGTAATTTCAAATATATATTTAATAGAATCCGGCTCCTATTTTAATATCATTCGCACAAACAGCACACGTTTGGAAAGGTTTTGTTAATGTCCCTTCAATTTATCTTGCTAAGTGGTCTGACGTACATACATCACTTTCATGTCGCTGAATGAAAACAACGTTCTTAAACTGCAGGGTCAGTCAGTGCATGTACACCTGTGGGAGACACTTGATCACAGTTCATGAATAATGTTACTGAGTAAATAATGTGTGACAATTGTGCTTGTAGATCAAAGAGTATCTTGGCGTGCGCTTGGACGACACCTTCAGTTGGAAGCTCACGTTGAATATTTGTGTCCTTGTCTACAGCAGAGACTTTACTTTTTATGCAGACTCAGAGGGTATGGTGTGGTCCAGAGGGTTATGCGTTCATTCTATCAGGCTGTATTAGGGAGTGTGATCAGATATGGCATATCAGCGTGGTGTGGGAACCTCACTGTACAACTAAAAACTAAGCTTGCTCATCTGGTACAAACCGCCATGAAGGTGAAGGGGAGAAATGATTACCAGCCCCTCCAGTCGTTTTATGAGCAGTCTGTTCTCAGAGGATATTGACCAACCCATCACATATCCTGCACGCAGAATACGAGCTCTTACCCTCTGGCAGACGTTACAGAATTCCCCACTGTAAACTCAACCATTTTAAAAACTCATTTGTTCCTACCTCCATGCTGTTTGAGGCTGCAGGGAGTGTGCAATAGTTAAATGGTGTTTATATCATGGTGTATGTGTAATATGTGTTATGTGCAATATGTGTTATGTGCTGTGTATCTGCAGTATCTTGTAATGTGCAATGTGGATTATGGGCAATTTATTATGTAGTTTGTTTTACCACAGCTGTGGAGGCATTCTTGTATGCACCATTTGAGTCCAAGACACATTTCCCTACAGGTACAATAAAGTATATCGTATCGTATCATATTGTAGCATATCGTATCGTATTGTAAGAGTCTTAGCAATAGGAGTTTGGTTTAACAGCCAGTCCACTTCAAAGACTTCCAGAAGAAGAGAGTATTTTGACGTTAATTATTCACATAAATTGAGCTAAACTGCATAAAGTAATGTAGGACGTGGAGCTAAAACTGACCTGTTTTAGACGGTGCCATACGTCCTGCATCACTGACAGTGTTGTGTGCCTGCTGCATGTTCTTGTTGGCTCGCATTGGGTCAGCTCGTCACTTTGAGTAATTCATTCATCACTTATCACTAATTCATGTGTACTTTTTAACTAATTCCTCGGTTTAATGTGAGTGTACCTGAAGTAATCCCATTCACATAGACACATTGGTCTATTTGGCACAGAAACACTATTTGACACTGACAAACACCTTTTGTTCTTAAGGTATGCAGATTATTAACAACTGTTGTTGATACTAGAAACACTGACAGATGGTCTCATAAAATCAT
Source organism: Lutjanus argentimaculatus (assembly GCA_034769285.1). Taxonomy (NCBI): domain Eukaryota; kingdom Metazoa; phylum Chordata; class Actinopteri; order Lutjaniformes; family Lutjanidae; genus Lutjanus; species Lutjanus argentimaculatus. The sequence goes on along the minus strand of JAWZSL010000021.1, from coordinate 26,900 downwards.
AAAGTGACAAATTACTAAAGCAATATGAGGCTGATGTTTAACTTTCTCCAGGTTAGAGAATGAACTAAAACTACTGAGGGAGCGACTATGTTGCCCTGACCCCGAAGAGCTTTTGTTTAATTGGAGTAATGAAGATCCAAAGATAAACGGCAGATGAGCAGCAAAGTTTATGAACATGTTGCTGATCAAATCATTGTTACCTTGGTCTATCATCTTTTTCAACATTTAATGATACATCATTTCTGATTTAACTTTCTCTCTGTTGACTGGTCATTGCAGAAAATCCCAACCGTCCACACTGAATACACCGTCTCTCTGCTTCTTTTCAGTACAGTGACAGTGTCTGCCTCTGAGGATTAGATGTGAAACTTCCTTCTAAAGTAATTAATCTCTCTGAACCTTTCCTTTCCTCTGACTGGCCACCCACTCACTGTGCCCTCATGCCTCACACACTAACACTAATCTCACCAATTTACCTCTAATTGGACACAGTCGAGTGGCAGAGGCTTCGTGCTCACATTTCAGCAACTGCCGAAAACTTTCATCCTGCTGATTTACTGTGACTCCTGCCTCTGTCCGACAGCTGAAACTCATCAAACTGAAACTCTCTGGCTCCCTCAGCCTTCCTCCTGTTTGCCTCTGTGGGCTGTCATCTCAGGCTAATACCCATGGTCTGGTCACAGCAGCTTTTAGACTAAATAAAAACACAGGAACTGGCTGGGTCAAGTCCATTTTAGCTGTTTCCTATACCTGAACAGACAACTGAATGAAGACAGATGAGCGATGCTGTGGTTTAAATTGAGTTGCTGATGATTTTTGTATTTCCTCCAGGATACAACTTCACCTCAGACAGCATGGCGAGCACGGAGAACAAAATCCTAACCTACCATCGCATCATGGAGGCTTTCCGTTTTGCTTATGCAAAGAGGACCTTACTTGGGGATCGGAAGTTTCTCAACATCACAGAAGTAAGATCATGGTGTCTGCTCAAAACAAACAGTAAAAGCATTGGCTTTAGTTTCTGGGGAATCACGCTGTTTTTGTGCTGCCTACCCGGAGGCAAAAACAGCAGCTCCTCTTGTAAGTAGGGAAAAACACTTGTACCAATCTTAAGGCCTTAGCAAGGACTAAAGCTGAAAATAAGCTTTTAGGTATATCTGTTACATCACATGTATTACTCATTGTCCCTGCTAAAATAAACAATAAAATAAATAAATAAATAATTCTTTCTGCTTGTTAGCATTCTGAAGTTGTGGGTGCTGTAGGACATTCTCATATTTTACACATGGTAGCTTTAAATAAATGCTTTCGTAAGTACAAACATGGCACTTTGGGTCAAGAGTAAGTTTTTTAAACAAGCAGAGGGTCGAGCTGAGGAGGATGGATAAGAACAGCCATATGTCACGTCCGATGACCTTTGGATGGACATATGCACTGTAAAAGCGGCCAGTCTGTGGCAAACTCTTCATCACGGGTTAGTTAACGATGTTACTGAGTAAATGGCATGTGTGCCGATTGTGTCTCTGGATTAAAGTGAATCAGAAAAGAGTCTTAGCGATGGTGGAACTGAAGTTTTTACTGTGAAAAAATATGGCCCCTGCTTTTAGAATGGAGTTTGGTTAATTTCTGGACATGTCCAACAAAACTGCTAGATGGAGTGTCCGTGTTTCAGGTCAGTTTCAGGTCATAGTGGTGTTTGACACTGAGACAGCGGAGCGGATATGCCCCCAGCATTTCAGAGCAGAGAAAATTGCAAATTTTTTCATGATTTTGAGACCTAATTTGAAAAACTTGGCGATTTTTTATTCATTCAAATTTGGCTGGGCAGTTAACACATATTTCTGTGGTGTGACAAACTCCAAACTCCTTCCTACTTCACAGTATCTTTAATATTAAACCACAGCCTTTCTCTCACCTCATCCGAGTACTTTGAGTGCCAAAATACAACCCAAAAAATCTCAATCATGCCTCAGCTTCTATGAGTGGAAATTATAACATAAGGGGAAAATATAAAATACACTGTCAGTGGACATTTTGCAGATATGTTCACTGTCAGCATTTTAGCAACAGCTTGGCATTTTTGTTATTGCCAACTTTTCCTCATTATCATGATAAAAACATAATCTAGAATTATGTTTCTTCCAAAATATATTTGCTGTTCTAGGAGACAGGTTTGGCATACATACTGTATATTTATATTCACCTGCAGTGTAGAGTGAGGTTTGATGAATTTGAATTATTTTTCTGTCATGGATTTTCGTTGATTTCCCAGTGAGAAATCAAATACTTGAACCATAAGGTCGTCTTTGTTATTGTTGTTTATTAATCATTTGGGGTCACAGAACAAATGTTTCAGCTGAAAGGACAGAGCCTGCTCTCAGGAAGCGATAGCAGAGGCCGACCCTGAGCACAAGATACACGTAGCCTTTAAAGCATCCGTATCAGTAAGACTGGATGGTCAGTTCCACTCTCATGGCCAGAATGTAACCATTAAAAAATACTTGAGTGCTGATTTTAAAGCTACTAAAGTAAACACGTTATAGAAGCTCAGAAAATATGTGGTTTAAAGGTCAAACTGTGCCTAATGAAGTTATATGATAATGTTTGATATATGCATTATTTTAATGTTCCACTTTCTCTTCCAAAGCTCATCCAGAATATGACTTCAAGTTCCTATGCCGAAGGCATCCGTAAAAAGATCTCAGATGACACTACACATAACGTAAGCTACTATGAGCCAGAGTTTTTCCTGTCTGACAACCACGGGACGTCACACCTCTCCGTAGTAGCAGAGGATGGAAGCGCTGTAGCTGCCACCAGCACCATCAACCACCAGTACGGCCAGACAAATATTCTTACCAATGACAGTCAATCAGTCTTATGCCTGCAGCTCCCCTGATACCTTAATGGTGACTGTTTTCCTGCAGTTTGGGCTCGGAGGTCATGTCAAGATCAACAGGGATAATTCTCAACAATGAGATGGACGACTTCAGCTCCCCGCACATCACAAACGGCTTTGGGCTCCCTCCTTCACCAAACAACTTCATCAGGCCAGGTTATATTAAGATCAGCACACACATGACACACACACACACACACCCCACACACATACAAAACACACACACACACACACACACACACACACACACACACACACACACACACACACGAAAACACATATAAGGGTTCTCAAAACCAGTAAGATTGTAATATAGATTGGTTGTTCAACAGTAGGTTGATTGAAGGTCATACAGAAGCCTGTTCTTCTTGATGCTGTACATTATATTTTGAATAATGTTCTTTGTGCATTAACACTAAAAATGTCATCTGCTGTTTTGGAAGGTTTAATCTTTAATGAATATAAAATGTTGCTACTTGTACAGTGATCTATACTACAGTATACTAGTACTATCCAATCCAAATTTGTTTAAAGAGCAGAAAACAACAACAATACAGTAAAACAACACAATTTTAAAAAACCCATAAAAACCATAAATCAAAGTCGTAAGAACAATATAACTGTCATGGTGAGTTAAAAGACAAACAATAGAGACGTGTTTTAGGACAGGATTTAAAAACTGGAGCAGGGTCAGGGCCAGCCAAACTTGTAAAGGCAACTCGTTCCATGCGTTTGGAGGCCACAACTGCAAAGGCCCAATCTTGATCAGGGAACAACCTCACCTGAGTGATGTCGATGGGATGTGCAGGTGTAAAAGGATGGACAGATAGTTTGGAGCTAGCCCATGTAGTAATTTGTAAATGAACAATAAAAGCGAGATTTTATGACTGAGTTTACCTGCTTGTCCAATTTAAAATCACTGTCCTTTATTACACCCAGATTTTTAACAGTATCCGTTTCATAAGGTTCGAGGGTACACAGGGTCATATAAGGGGCATCACAGGCACCACTCGGTCCAAATATCAGGACTTTGGATTTGCTCTTGCTGAAGTTTAAAAAGTTTACAGCCATCCAAACTTTGATGTCCTTTATAGAGTCCAAGAGTGGTTTTAAAGTAGTATTGCATATCGTCTGCGAAACAGCGGAACAGTGGAATGAGAGATCATATTATAAGAATATATTATAAGAATGGAGCCTAAGGGAAGCAGATAAAGGGCAAAGAGGATTGTTCCAAGAATAAAACCCTGAGGAACTTCTATCAGACATGATTTCTACTTCTACTACTACTGCAGTATTCCCAGTACGACGTAATATTTCTGTCCAGGCATATCAGTATTTCACTGGTCTTTGTCTTGTTTAGCTTTACTGAACAATTTGAAAAACTCCATAAAAACAACTAAAAATAGTGTTGCAGACATGCAAACATGTTGCAGACATCTTTCCAGTACTTACACATAATTCAAACATCACGTGTTGAATTATCATTAAAGACACCAACACAAATACACAAATAGGTATCTATATAACCATGAATAAAAGAACATTATATTAAATTTAATTTGATTCAGTGTTGTGAGATAATGATACAATAAAACTTCAAATGGGGTGAATACTTTAAGGACAATACACTTGTTTCATTTGACCTTGTTAAGTAAACTACCACTACCACTTTTGTTAAAAGGAAAAAGGCCAATGTCTTCTATGTGTCCAACCATCCTCTTCGACAAAAACAACAAAGTCAAGATGGTGGTCGGAGCCTCGGGAGGAACGAAAATCACTACTTCTATTGCTCAGGTAAGACACTTAAGTTAATACAGATGTTGTAACATTTAAAGGTCCAATATGTAAGAAATTATCAACAGAATGTGAAGAGATAACAGTTTTGACATATGTATGATGTAGGGCTGCACCTAACAATTATTTTTGAAATGGTTCATCTATTGATTTTTTTTTTTTTTTTTTTGATTAATCGATTAATCTAACAATTATGTTTTTTTAAAATTATTCAATAATTATAACAATTACCAGATCAGAAACTTTACACTTAAACTTTACATTAAAATGTCAATATTTTATTCAAACACAATCCTGAAAAATAGACATAAAGCACATTATAATAATGATTGTAGTGGCATATTTTTAAATTTATTTAAGAGACTCCATGTCAGATGCCTGATCAGAAAATACTGGACCTCAAATCAGAAGGAGCTGTGATATTAATTTAATCACTAATTACTGTCAACTCTTCACTAAACTGGACAATCAGTATTTTGACTTAAGACATAAACTGGTTATGACACGGAGTTATTTCATCGCTGGAGTCATATGCACGTAAGATGATCACTCGCAGTGTATTTTTGCATCAGTGTGGGCCAAAGAAAATACTTCTTGTCGCTTTTCTGTTGACTGAAATGAATTACAGACAGTCTGTCACGTTATTTTTAGCCATTTCTCACTCAAACGTGGCTGATAAAGTGAACAGAAAGCACAAAATGGCAGAATAACACCATCAGATGACGCATGGTGTAAAGTTAACAGCAGCAGTGCAGACATCACTTTTAACAGGGGTGATGAAGAAACTCCTAGAACATCTATTTAAAGTGATTTCTACTAACAGAAAGATGTTCCACGTGTTGATAATCCTCATATATCGTACTTGAGTGCTGAAACAAAGTAAACGGGGTGTCCCGACCAGCTGCTGCTGCAGGAGGAGGACAGGCTACCTGCACAGCTAACTGAGAGAACTAATGAATGGCAGCTACAGTTAGCAGCAGCTGGCAGTTACTCTGGTGATATGCTGCCCCCTCTTTGTTCGGAAAATGAAATCAGCACGTGGCCAGTCCTTTAAATTATTGCTTAAATGAATGAAATGTTACTTCTTGCCTGTGAAGTTATTGTTGGCTGAAATGTTTGCTGTTTTGTAGGTGATTCTGAATGCACTGTTCTTCGACTACGATCTGGAAAAAGCGTGTCAGATCCAAGGCTCCACAACCAGCTGACTCCCAACACCACTGTAGCAGAGCCTGGCTTTGACAAAGTGAGTGTCAAACCACAAACAATACTGATATACATGACTAATAGCCTTGTGGTTTGGTGTGTAGGGAGACAATCCTTCAACCAAAAGTCCAGCTAGCACTGAGCCCGACACCAGGGATACTGTTCATTACATTTACCTTCGGGATGTGTATAATGTAACAGGGAGAAAAATATTTCGCCACTGGTACGGTAATCTGATCACAAAATGAAAGCAAATACTGGCTCTTTTTATCATGAAAACAGTTTGTGAGTTTCCCTCTCTGCAGGTAGTGCAACTTGGACATCACAATATAATATCTTTTAAATATACCACTGAGGGTAATAAATAGAAAAAGAAACCATATCCACTCCCTGGCAGACATATGGCAGAGATACTCTAGTGGATGTATAGACATATCCTAAACTTAAAAACTGGACAACTAATCCGATACTTTCACTGGAATCAGTCGATTTAGCCATTTTGGGGCCTAACACAAACAGGCATGGGGCCCTCCACATTCCTTGTTCTCCCCCTTTTTAATCCTTGATTAAATAATACATCATAAAAATACATTTTTATTTATGATGGAGTAAGGAGCCTCACAGCCTCAGGAAAGAAGCTGTTCTTTAGTCTGGTGGGGTACCGCTGGAGTAGCTTTCCTTCATTTTGCAACAGTCTTCACACCTCACCGAGCTGTTTCTGATGCCATTTTAGCACATTTTTGTTTTAGAAAGACATTATTAACTAGCAAAAAGTAAAAAAAAAATAGAACTTTCTTAATCGTAACTTTTTGTTATGTTTTATAGGGCTTTTGTTATCTTGTGGCCTAAGGCAATTGCTGACCTTCACCTAATGATAAGTCCCTCCCTGACTGAGATGTAAAATCATTTGCTGCTCCAAAAGCAATAAATATGATCTTCACTTTGATTCTACTAAACTAGGTTTGAATTCTTGTTTGTACCTGTCAGTAATGCTACATTATAAAGTTGGTTTTGATGTTAGCGCTCAACGTAGCATGATTTTGGCATCCCACTGATTGTTGCTTAACACACCAACAGGCTGAGAAACAGGTTCTTCTGAGCAAACACAGTATTGTTGATGAAAAAAGGATTTTACAGAAATGTTATGCCACATCTGTTCAGTTGCTTTGCATGGAGTCTGCATATCTTTTTATATATTACTCCTATTTGCAGAACATCCTGGATGGTTTGGCTGCAAAGAACCACGAGACAGAGTTACTGTCATCAAGTGGAGCAGTGGTGCAGGCGGTGCTTCGTCAAGATGCCGGACTCCAAGCTCAGTCAGATCCTCGCAAGTGGGCGTACGCCGCAGGGTACTGAGGTCATACACACACGTCCGATTATGCAGATTGACTTAGCTCTGTGAACTTTGACACTAGCGGTATGAGGGGAGAGATTAGAGACTTCATGAAGAACCAGGAACTGCCTTGGCCACCAATTGTTCTCTCATTAAGAAAGTAAAACATTCATGTACTTAACAACACGCAGCTCAAATAACAGATAATTAACTTATTGTTCGTTCTTGAAAGCTAAGTACCTCAGTCTGGAATTAATTCTGAATATTGACTCCCATGTCCAATGCATTTATATGTCATATTATCATTTCATGCAATTAAGAAAAGTATAAGTCAATGGTTTATTTGAAACTGAAATAAGAAAGCAGAGGTACGTGTAAATGTTGAAATCATCACATCATAAGAAACAATGTTTTGTTCACACTATCTTATGTCATAAATGTGTACATTTTCTATTTATGAAGCACTTTTATAAATCATTAGCAGTGTAGATTTGTTTCCTGTTGTTTTGTCTGAACTCTTAAATAAGGGAATAGACACAGAAAAAATCCACCAAAGACTCATAAATATCAGCTTTCAGTCATTTAAAACTTAAGATGAAGACATACATACAGTATTTCCCCAGGACTGTTCATATGAGGTGACAGCAAACAGAGAGAGAGAGAGCGAGCAGGAATGAGCTGCTGTTAAAATAAGGGACTATAACACCTCAGGGACAAACAGTCCTACTTAATAACTAACAGTAATTTCCCACAACCCAAAGTGCAATGGCCTATAATGACCTCATAACAACATTACAGCTGTTGCTGCTCACTGTCATTGCTGGGATTCAGGGCTCTTATTTTCTCAGCTGGAATGTGAGTGTGTTATGAAATTACTGAAATGTATAAAAGTTTAAAATTACAATGCCTTTTTGCTATAGATGATTCATATGCAATAGAAAGTGTTATAACATTCACAACACAGCTTGGCCGGTTATAGTATTGTATGTCACATATATTTATTTAGAAAGAAATGAATGATAATCTCATTGTGAATGGATCATTTATTTTAATTTCCAACATCATGTTTTTTATTTATCAAATTGGTACACTTGATATTTATTTTTTCAAAATAAACCCTTTAAATGGACATGCTGTAATTATTAAAAACACACGTGATATATAAAAGTATCTTGGGTTAGGGCTCTAACCCAAGACTAAGAACTGACGTCTAGGCCATCAGCTCTGTGAGACTGTATGTCAGAACAGCTCTGCCTTAAAGCTGAATGCTAACATCCGCATGCTAACATGCTGACAAATACAGTCGCTGTGTGTCAATTGCATGCAGTTTCATTTTTGTACATAGGCCCACTACAGCTGCCCTTACAACGTATGTGCTGTTGCATGCAGTATACATACAACTGGGACATACTACTTTCTCATAAAATTGGACCCTGAACTTTGATCTTGCTCATACATCTGTCGCAGTCCCTCAAAATTTGAAGTAAAAAAAAAAATACATGCATTTTGGAACACAGAGAATGAGCTGTCATCTGTCTGTGCTTTCTCAACATCTCAAATGAGGTGACATACTGTGTCCTGTGCTGCGCAGAGGATTGTGGGTCGGAATAGCCAGAAAAGCATGCTGTCTTGCATACTGCAAAATGCAACTGAATGCAGAAAGACATCCTGGTATTTTTGGCATACTGCATTTGACATACTATGTATTGGGACATACAAAATCTTTTTCTGGCTTGCTAAATAGTTATCGTAATGGAACACACCCAATGTTAACATGCAAATGCTAAAGTGGTAGGCTAAGCATGCTAATTTTGCAAGTGAGCACTAAAACACAAGTACAGCGGAGGCTGACTGATATGCCATTAGTTTAGCAGTACTTGTACATAAACTAAAACATTGGACAAAATAAAAAGTTTGACCCAATGGTGGTGCTGTATGAAAAGTCATCAGAGATATCAAAGCCTCAATTCATGACTGGCAGACAGACCAATACATAGTGACAGGAAATGTAGAGAGAGGGAGGAATGACATATGTTGTACATCAAATATCTAGCCAAGATTCAGACTGAGTACATCAATATTACATTGTGGGTGACTTACTAGAATGCCCTGCAAAAGTACTATTAAAATATTAAGTTGTGTTACCTGGTGTGGGTACAATTATTTTCAAGGAGATGGCGAACGTGAAAATGAGCAAGTCACACTGGAACTTTCCTTTAAGGCCCAATTAAGCACAATCTTACTTGCACATATTATAATGAGCAAAGTTATGCAACACAGAGAGCCCAATTTACTGCAGGCATGAAAAAATCTAAAGTCTTCATGTACAGGCTCCGTTCTAATTCAGTTTACCGCATTGCATGACACTATGACAGTTACAAATAATGACACACACAAACAGAATGCCTGAAAAATAACATCAAATAACTACTGTTGAGATAATTTGCTTCATCAGAGGACTTTGTGACTGGAAGTGTGCTAACACTGGAAGTCAGAGAGTCATCACAAGATTATTTAACTTCTTCTGCTTTGACTGAAAGACTATTAGCGGAGAGACATTTTCTGCATAGTGTAAAATGATGCTTACTTTAAATGGTGGCTAATATCATGACACCAAAGCTATGAAGTTGCAACTTATCCAGATTAACTCATTTGTCATACAACAAAGACAGTGGTGCTTCACACAGACTAAAATTTGCATGTTCTCATAACTCACATCTAGTGCCTCAAAGGAAAACGGAGCAGAATCCACTTAAGAAATCATTACTAATTCATAAGTCTCTCTGCTGAAATGTATCTCATTACTGCTTGCTTTGTCTCAGTGTGAAAAGTGCTGCTCTGAAACAAGGCAAACAGGAAAACATGAACCGGAATATTGCTGATCATGCTATCCTAACAACAAAGGATAAATGTTTAAAGAACTGTAGTTTATAGTGAAAAGCATGCTGGAGGTGTTTGGGTTGAACAAAGTATGAACTCAGTGTTCAGGGCTTGTGGCTGAGATCAAAGACTCAGTGATTTTACTTGTCTTTGTTAAACTTGAATATGTTTTATTGTGACAACAAATATTCACATTTAATAGTTGTAAAAATGTGTTATTTCAGTACAAAACATTTTGACACACAAAAACACAGATACAAAATTACAAAATTACATGTAGGTGGTGTGAAAACACACTTACAATTTTTAGATAATTCTGTTCATTGTTAATCTACTTGTTTTTTTTTTTTTAATTAAATGTTACAGCATTTCTTTGTCTTTAAATAAAGATCACAATGTACTCAGGGATCTGAATAAAGCTGTTTCACATTCAGTAAAATCTTTAAAGGGCTAGTTTGGATTATCTGAAGTGAGGTTGTATGAGGTACTTATCGATAGTCAGTGTATTACCTACAGTAGGTGGCAGTCGTTGTGCTGCTAGTTTGGGGAAGTAGAGAGGAGTACCAGCATGGAAGCTAAGCCATATACTGCTGTGGACAGGGTCATTGCAAAAGGTATTTTAGCCACTTAAAAAGTGTCCACCTAAAAGAACATTAATATCAGCACACGTGTACTGTATGTTACACTCAGAATATTTTCACTGCATTTACCATCAGATAGCCTTTTCAGACAGGAAACTGCGGTTGTATGAGCAAAATATTGCTCTCTCAAAACCAATCAAACTCCATAGGCAAAGTAAGTTTTTACCATGAAGAACACAGGAGTTGCTAGTCTACCTCTATCGCAATCGGATGTTTTGTTTCTGTTATTGTGTGACTGTGTTTTCAAAGGACAGTTCGGATTCACAAAATAAGTCCCACAATAACACAGACAAACTAACCAATCAAGGCAGCGGTACACAAGCAGCTCCCCTGTTCTGTGAGATAAAATGACTGATTTCGACAGTGGAGTTTGGTTGTTTTGGGGTGAAAGGCTGCCTGACAGCGAGGTTAAGTGGTGAAAATATTCTAAATATATTGTACACCTAAACTGATACTGATGGTTTTTGTATTTGTTCACAGCAATACATTGCCTAGTTTCTGTGCTGGTATTTCTCTCTGCTTCTCCAAACTGCAGGCCGTGTCACACGCCATCTACTGTACGTAATACACTGACTATCAATAAGTACCTCATACCTTCAAATAATCTGAATTACCCTTTAAAGTCACAGTTAAACTTCCCAATTTGGGCAGCTGACATCCTACAACAGCCTCCAACTCACATGTCAGTCAGAGTTTCACTTTGAAAGGGTTACATGGCTCATTTACAGTACACTGTCAGAAATAAAAACACTGATCTTCCGCAGACAGGACGCAATGATTGGTTTTGTTTTGTTGGACTACAGTTGATTTGCTTTTATGGCTCATGCTCAGAACACGTCACACTTTGGTCAGAGGTGTAAAAAAGTCTTGTTTATAACAACTTGGGTCTTATTTTTGTAGTTTTGTCCATCATCTCTGTCAGTCAGTCAAGTTTATTTGTCTAACTATATGGGTAAACATTATGAATTACCAAAATTTTGACGAAATCATCAAGGGTCCATTTACTAGTTTCTTCAGACTGAGCAAACAATTAGGTGATGAAGACTGTGAGATGCAGTTGAAAGCTCCAGAAAAAGCTAGAAAGTGGACATTCCAACTGGCCACTGTCAGCCCAACAATTGGCTATTGCTGAAATATTCGAGCAGGTGTGTTTTTGTGTGTCTCCCAGAGTTTCAGATGGGAGATATGTGAGACTGGTGAGTTCGCTAGGTTATGTACACTACATTACATTTGCTACATCCAATTATTAAAGAAATTAAACAGACAAATACAAACTTTGGATTCAAATGTCTGTTTTTTATGGAACTATGATGAGCTTAAGTGCCCCATGAAAACACACTTCTTTCAAACTTGACATAAACAAAACCCCAAAACCTCCTTGGTTAGTCTTTCCACTGTTCCAACTGTCACCAAGTCTTGTTTGGTCAAAATAAATTGTGAATTCACAGAATTAAAATTGAAAATATTCTGACTGTATAGTGTTTTCCTCTTATTCGTTCTTGGGCTTGGTGGGTGTGTGCTGTGCAGCTGAATGAAATTCTGTCGCTGAGCAGTGACTTCATTTGTTGTTGGAGGCAGACCATTAAATTAGCTAAATGAAATGACAAAAAAACTAAAACAACCAGCAATGGTCTCATCCAATAACAGATGGCTGATATATTTGACCAATAGCCCAACCCTAGTGGACATTTCCCTGGAAACAACAACAACCTTCAAGCTACAACCCACTCACTGAAGATGGCAAATTAGCACCTGGTACGACAAGCTAACAGCTGTTGACTTTTCTTTTGCAGTAATGTAGTCATTTTAATGGAGGAGCTCTTCTCACGATGTTTAAATGCTCCCCCTTGACACTATTTTGCAGCAGCATCATTACTGCATCATGAGCTTAGCGCCGCCCAAGATGTTTGTGATTGGTTTAAAGGAATGCAAACAAGGCAGGGTGTTTTTTTTCCCCTATAACAGAATGTACATGTGTGGAAAGAGGTCTGGCTATGCAAGACTAACTATGACTTGCTGTAGTTGCGCATACACAAAGTTTTCCCGTGCAACAAGGGATTATTATTGATATTTCTGGTGCAAACAATGTGCATTTCCATCTACCTGTTTTATATGTGCTGACAAAAAATGTGGAAATGGAAATGCTAGACATTCAATTTAGGCAATTTACTGGAAATCTGGTTAAAATTTGAACTAAATTTGGAAAAGTACTTTCACTTTACCTCCAGATAAAGTAGTTTAGATAATACATAAGATATGTTTTCTGCCCCATCTGACTTCTTTTGAGACATCTGCAGATTCCAAAGATCTCAAAATAGTATGTGATGTACAGAATCACATCTTGAATGCAGTGGCCTGCTTGCCAGGGAGAGTGCATGACCTGGCTACACCTGACTAAACAGCAGACTGAGTAACCTCTCCAGTGATGGCTCCAATGCACTCATCCATGTCTGTTGATTTTTTATTTTATTTTATTTTATTTTTTATTTTTTTTTGGCTTTTGTTGCTTTTAATTGGCATTGCCTTTCTTTCTTTTTTTCTGGGTTTAACATTGTCTGTCAAACGATAGTGCCTTGTTGGTTTGTGGTTTGCACATGGCACTGAAGTCTGCTGCCCTTTACTGGGGCATTTCAAGGTGCTAATGGTAAATATAAGAAAAAAATAAGAAAACATTCATGCGCGGGAACCAATGTTATCTAATTGAGAGAAATTATGCCCGAACTACAAAAGCGAGACCCAAGTTATATAAACTGGAATGATCCTTTAAGCTTATTTTCCTGACTGATTGTGTGCTCATCAGTTTCATCTGGAAAGAGCTCGAGCACCACATCGGTCACATTTTGTGGTTACGGTTTCGGCACGTTCATTGTTCTTAAGGCTAAAGTGTCAGTCAGTCTTCTCTTTCAGTGACAACATGGTGCTTCCTCATGGTCTGTGTGGTCAGTATCCAGCTGACATCCTATCTTCCTGCTGTCCGATACGGCCGCAATGCATCCATTCTCCTTTTCCACAGCGTTGACTACATTGAGGAAAAATGCCCGGTTCCCAACTTTGTGTCCAAGAGCTTTGAGGCCATCGATAACAGACTGAGGAAACACAATGCAGGCACACAGAAATTAATACCACTCATCCCGCCCACTTCAGATTTCAAAAACGATTGCAGGGAAATTAAATTGGACTTTGTAGGATTATGTCCTTTTAATCTCTGTCAGAATCCATTAATGTAAATTGAAAAGGTTACTCATTAGAAAGATGTCACAGTGAATCTGCATGTCATTAATAGATGGTGAGGATGACCCAGCCAAAACATAACGTTCTCATAAAATTATCACAGCATTCCTTACAGGTTTCTATTTGGTAATCCTCCCATAATGTTCTAAGAGTGTTATGTTTTTGTTCAAATAATAATCACAAAACATTGTAATAACCACATGAAGAACTATTTTTTGTGTGGCTATTTTAATAACGTTTCCATGAGGTTCCCTAATGGTATCCTTTTAGGTGACCCTCTGTTTTAATGTTGCGTAAAGGTACAGAGTTCTGGGACTGTGACCTTTACATTAACTTTACAGTAGACAAAATTGCTGTTTTAACACAGAGACATGGAACATTTAACAAACCTTCCCAGAACATTCTGGATATGTGTCATTACACTCAAGTAAGCTTCCCAGAACGTTCTGGAAATGTAATAATAATGTTTGATTTATGTAAGGCAGACTTACAATCATAACTTTGAGGGAATGTTAACAGGAAGTGTTCTCGTAACCTTCCTGGAACATTCAGCCACCACTCACAGAATGTTCTGGAAATGTGTCAGTGAGGTTTTCAAGTAGGAAAACCTTTACATTTTAACATTTAGGGGAAAAAAATCAAGTAACTTCCCTGAAATATTCAACTAACCTTCCTAAAAATAAAATGTAACAATATTGTTGGTTTGATGTCAGTTATGCCGGATGTTATGCCGTGTAACATTCAGACAATGTTATGCAGGAACATTTGAGCAATGTTCCCAGATCCAAAAACAGATGTTCTCAGAACGTTTTGGGAACCAAATTTTGCTAGCTGCGAAGGACATGTGAAGCTCACCTTGTCAAAACCAGGCTCAAAATTCACATTGCTCTCGGAGTCAACAAACACTATAGGCGCCGAGATGGCGTCTTTCAGATTCAGCCCCAGCCACAGCCGATTCATTATAGACTGCAGGAATAAAAGAGAGTCATGTAAGCACATGAATAAGGAAGCAGACAAACTAATATGGGAACAGAGTTCAATTGAATTACCAAGGCCACTGCTGTGGTAATCATGCTTCCTCCAGATCCACCAATCACAAGCAGCCCTCCAGACTTTGACTCCAGTATTACTGGAGTCATTGAGGAAGGAGGCTGTTCACCTATGACAACAATTACACTCCATATCAGACTGAAAAGAGACTGAATGACTGCATAAAGTAATGTCTGTAACTCAGTTACCTTAGATTGAAAGGCTATATTCATGTCAGTGACTTTACCTGCCCTCACTTTGTCTGCTCTCCCACAGAAATCACACAGCTCATTGTTGAGGATGATGCCTGTTCGTGGGGAGTAAACGGCTCCTCCAAATCTACAAAACCAAACACAACACAGTAAACTGAGAGGATAAAGATCATATTACAGCAGACCTGACATAATATGAAGCAGATACAGAACTGTTCTGCTTGAAGAAGTTCTCTGCTCACAATTGGTTTATGGTGCTGGTGGCAGAGACAGCCAGTCCATCTTCATCCAGGACGGACACATGTGTCGTCCCAAAGTGATCAGGAGAGGGCATAACATTGTAGTAGGACCTGTCATGGGTGCGGTTTGAGGAAATCATCTCTCTGATGCGACTAATGAAGGAGGGATCAATCAAATGATGTGCACTCTGAAAGAAGAATATTATGATGAGGATAACATCCTGTATACTGCTGGGGTAAGATGTAACTAGACTGTATCTCAGATTATTTTTCTTCCTTTCTCTTTAATTTTCTGGGGTTTGTTTTATTCCTTAGTTTTTTCAAGATGTTTTTTATTTTGCCATTTTTTTCACTAAACTGGACAACTTACAGTGATAAAGACAGGAAGCATGGGGAGAGAGCAGCAGGTATGACATGTAAGTCGACTAGCAGCAGACAACATTAATATATTCAACTAAATAACCCCACTGCTCCTGCACTCTCTCTGCCATTAAGGGACGGCAGAGGGATGACAGTTAAACAAGGAGGATTCATTTTGATAATTTTGCTAAAAACAAGGATGATATCCCGCCTCATCCCTCCTTAGATCATATACTGTTTAGTGTTTGTGTCTACCTGCCCGAGGACTGCAGATGGAAATTACCAGCTAGTCACTAAATCTGCCAATTTGTCCTGGGCAAATGATGTACAGTTGGTTTATCTGAGCTTTTTGGTTGATAATCTGAATATCTTTTGTCCTAATAATGATGAAAAAGATCCCAACCTTTGTATTCATAAAGGAAGGATCACAAATGCTCCTCTTTTGTCCAACAGCAAATTTAGCTGCCTCTATATAATGATGGTACATCTGAATCTTCTGGTAACCATTCAGAGAGCTTGGAGTCAAGTGGAACCCTGCAGAAAATGGAGAACGACAACTTTAACAACATAAAAATTGCAATCTTTTGTGCTTTTACTTCTTCATAATTCAGCGTTTAGGACAAAGATGCAAGAATTTAGGTCAGTTCAAGGGACCCCAGGAGAGTCATCACACAGTACACGAAACCTTTCATCAGTTTGATAATGAAGGCAAGCAGGGCGCCCCCAGCAGGTGGTGGAGCAATGTGCATCTGAGCATCTCCCAGAGGAACTGCCCAAGCATCCTCGACCCGCACCTTGAAAGACCTCAGATCCTCCATTTCTAACGTTCCACCTGAGAGAAACATGTAGGAAACAATGTGTTTCTTAACATTTTTAACATTACACACAAGTATGTTGTTCAATTGTACACCCCCAACTTGTTGAGATCACACCAACCTGCATCTTTTATGTCTTTGATTAAGTCTTGTCCTATCTTGCCGGTGTAGAAGGCATCTGCTCCTTCTTTTGCAATTATTTCCATGGTTTCTGCGAGTTTAGGAAACTTCAGGATGTCTCCAATGCCCAGGATAGTTTTGTTCTTTTTGCAAAAAACCTGACTGGAAATAAAGTATCCAAGAACATATGAGAACATAATAGAAAATATAAACACAGTGTATATAAATATAAATACAGTGAGAAATACTCATGCTGCACAACATCATCTGGGGGATTTGTGACATCTCTGGGCTATTTTGCCAAGCAGTTCATAATATATCACATGCATCTTCTTCACCTAATCACCCTGATGGAGGAGTATTCTGATGGATGAGAGGAGATTTTTTTATTTGATCTTCCATTTTCAAAATTCGAGAATAAAGTATCAAAATATTACCAGGCAAGTCAAAATGTCAAGAATAAAGTTGAAATACCATATTGACTTCAACTTTTATTTTTTATTCTCAACATTATAATTTTTCTTAAATGTGAAATTAAAAAAAACGTCTTCCTCTGATTTATTTTTCTATTCTAAAAGTTTTGCTTTTTGCCATTCAACTTTAATCTTGAAACGTAAAATAATGAAAAAAAAAATCCTCCTCTCTCTTTTTTCCTTAATATGGCCCTAATACACATCCTCACCACTCCTCCATGTAAAATAGTATATTTATCTACTTTTCAGGTAATCTACTGTGTATAATTTTATATGTTGTTTACATATGTTATATGTTGCTTATGGATGAGTAGCAAAGGGGGAAATACTTTAAAATCTTGCTTTTATGACCCTGCTGTATGATGATAAATATCTCTTATATCTTGTATCTTGCAATACTAAATATATTAATGTCAGAACCAGACAAGAGCAGATGTACTCTTTCAGATTTGTCACAGCACACTTAACCCTCAACTAACCCCTTTTCAAATCTTGCATTTGGGAAAAGCAAATTTCAACCATCTCTACAAGAAGGTAAACCCAGCCCTTGAATTGTTGAGCTGAGAGCAACAGTGAAATCAGCATGAAACTATTATATAATGTGAAATTGTTAAATAGTCAATGGTTAACCCAGCCGTTATGGAAAGCTATCATGAAATGCATTAAGCCAAGGATTTATAGGAGAGCCCTTTGCTCCAGGATTTCAGCAGTGACACACAGATGCTCTAAGTCTGTAAGAGGTTAGTGAGATGCTGTTGACACTTACCAGAGAGAGGACTTTTCCACATATGGTTTTACAATGGGGTTGTTCAGGATTTTTCCTCCCAGATACTCCGGCATCTCAATGCCCTCTCTGGCCAGTCTAATTGTTGGCTCAAACAGCTTGGCCCAAGGCAGCTTCCCATACTCTTTGTGAATTGCCTCATAGCCTCGCAGCTCTCCGGGAACGCCGATCCACTGGCTGCCTGCAGTGTGCAGGTGGAAAAGGTGGAGTGGGTTCATACACACATATATAAAAAAGAGGGGCAACTCAGCAAAAACGTACTTTTGTCTCAGTCTGGTGATATTATTCAGACCAACAAATAAAATTGCATATGTAAAATGGGTACCATTATATAGTAAGACCACCTTTACAAATGATTTATAAATGGGTTATGATTGGGTCATTAATTAGCTGCAAAAACTTTATAAATCATTAATAAGTTGTTCCTAGTGCTCGATGAGCTATCACTTCATAGCCCAAGACAGCGACAGACTCTACTAGATAATGGCCACGCCAGAGCTCCCACTACGAAGTGGGAGGAGAGCTTTTCATTTGGCTCCAACATGGGACTAATCCAATTCGCTGTAGTATTACTTCTAGCTGACGATACTGAATCCAACAACCTGGACACAGTGCCACAAACACAGTGACCAGCAGCAACCCCTGTTAAACAATGACTAATAACACGGCTATGCTACATGTACATCCCTGGCTACCCTCGCCGATCCAGCCATTACATCTTGCTCAGCTACAGACGTGGCTACCAATCAGTTCCACTTAACCTCGACCACCACTGAAACTGCCTGCTGCTACTTCCTCGAGGTCATCAAAGCTAGTCTTGACAAAGGAGGGGTGGAAGGCACTGTTTTCTTGGATCTCCGTAAGGCTTTTGATACTGTTAACCATTCTGCGCCTCAGTCTAAAATGTCAAATTTTAAATTCTCCTCCAATGTCCCTAAATGGTTTCAATCCTATCTTACTGATCGCTATCAGTGTTTAATGATTAAGAATGAAACCTCTCCCTTGAGCGCCTGCACTTTGGGAGTGCCAGAGGGATCAATTCTGGGACTGCTGCTCTTCAGCATTGACATCAACGACCTCCCTTCTGTCTGTAATGGAGTGGAGACCTTGATGTACACCGACGACACGGTTATTTTTACTCATGGGAAAGACCTTGATGCAGTTGCGGTGAAATTATCCACAACAATGGTGACGGTAACAGAGTGATCCTGCTTTACACTGAACACAGGGAAAACAGTGACCATGTGCTTCTCAAAATGGATGGTCAAATGATAGAAAATGTTGAGGAGTACAAATATCTAGGTGTAATCCTAGACTCCTCTCTGACCTTTCAAAACAATGGATGGAATAGGCTCCCCAGTGCTCCAAAAAATATCACAATTATCACAGTTTCTCCTGTGACATTAAAAACTGGATTTTAAGCCATCAGTCTTGTCAGCACTGATTTTAGATAGATGTTAGAGGTTACCCAGGCAGGTACATAGATGTTATATGTTACCCTTGTGGGTACATGTGCTGGTAACTTTGCCACTTATAGTGTAGTTATTGTGTATTTCTTACGGTAATTTGTAAAGTGTAGACTGTACCTACCATTTTTATTCTGTAAGGCAGAGGAAGTGGTAACTTGGTCACTTAAAAAATGAAGTAATTGTACTTCATATTTCAGACTGTATTTTGTACTGTGCAGTGTGCACGTACTGTTTTTATTATGTTAGACACCTGCATTTACTGTGGTCTGTATTGCACTTTAAATTTAATTTATTGTGTCTACTTGTTATGTGTAGGACTACAGATGAAATTAGCGTCTCGCTAAATCTGGTGCAACCATGTTTTCATTTCTTGTAAATGATCAGTGTCATTGCACACTGCTCTTTTATAAATCAAACAAACTAAACTAAACTAAACTTAGAACAACACATTAGAGAAAGGGCAACAGTGACTTGTTGTTCATTTATCTCATTACTTATTGAGCTTGTTTTGACTTCTCCATCAGCAGTATTTACACCTGTCAGCTTCATCACATATTTGTTAATAAGTTACTATGATTCAACCACCATCAGCAGATCTTAATAGTCGAAGGGTTTCATTTGGCAAAAAATTAAAATATCAATTTAAAGAAAGTAATTCTGGAAGATTCTACTGCAGAAAGAAAGTAGGAGAGACACCTCAACAACTGATATATCCAGAACTTACACCAAAATGATATAAATGGATAAATAGCACTACAGACCAGAGGGAAAATATGTATTTTGGATTTTGGGGTGAACTGTACCTTTAATCCTCAGTGATGAAACAAGAGCTTCACTAAGAGTTTTATTTTATTTCAGTAAAATACAAGCAACTTTAATAAACACTTAAAATATCCTTATATCTGGCTTTAGCTACACTGTAGTGTGTTAAAAACCATTATGTTATTAATGCTAAATAGGAGGGGTTAAAGTAAAGTGTTTCTTCTCAGTTTTACTTGACTGGGAGAGGACACCTCAAATACAATAAATGACATTAAAAATGAGTCAAAAATGACACATTAGAGAAACATTTCTCTGGGTTACTGGGTTACATGAGAAAACATGTGTAGGAAACCTGTTTTATCTGTTGCAGTTGACCATGGACAGTTGTGCTTACCTGAGCTGAGTTTGAATGTGTTGGGACAGTCATTTAGCAGGTTAGCTTTGAAAGTCTTTGGGACTGTCTCTCTGAAGTTGTAGACCTTAACATTGCCTGGGAAGAGATCAGCCCAGTCAGTCATTAAAATCTGAGAAGAAACAAAATTCAAGTCACAAAAATGAATGAATGAGTAGACCCACCTGTTTTATTTCTTATGGTGATGATAGACCCTCCTCCTATCCCCATGCTCTGAGGGTTGACCACAGATGTGCACAGAAGAGCTGCAATGGCGCCATCTACTGCTGAACCCCCCTCCCGGAGCATTTCCCTGGAAAACAGTCATATTAATTGCATTTAGGGGAAGTGTATGAGCACATAATCAGTCACTATAACTTTCTCATGACTCACCACATGTTTGCTAAACTGCACGCACGTGTGCACACAGTTTTTACTAGCTGCATATATCACCGTGGACCTCGGGGTTCAATGTTTCAGGATATCAGAGTGCTGCCAAGAGGCAAGTTTAAACCATGTGCTGATGCTTGAGCAACATACCAGGAAGTCGCTGGCCATGGTGGTGCTTTTTTTTTTAATTTTTTTTTTTTTTTATGCTCCACTCTTGAGGGAAACTGCCTTCCTGAGGAAATACAACTGATTTGTAATAATTAAGTTTTTCCAAATCTAATTATACTTCACAACTAGCATGTAGGCTTTTGTGGAAATTGTCTCAGAAAGCTCTGAATGAGTCTTTTCACTGAGAGGTTGACATAATGTCAGATGTGTTCACTGAGCAACAAGAGAAGGCACTGTCAGGAATGTCTGGGCTCTGTTGAAGTCAGACTGACTCAGCGTCTTGTAGTTGGAAGGGTTTAACAAAAAATAAAGTCTAGTGAGGAGAATTGACAGAGTAAAGGTCAATCAGCAGAATCTAATTAAAGCGGGAGTCTCATGTGAACAGTGTAAATGGGACAATAAATGCAATTGTCGATGCTGATTTATGTCACAGTACATGTTATAAACTGATGGATTTTTGAATGGGATACCGTCTACAGAGGGACAAATTTTGTGTATAAAGGCAGAGCAACACTAATCTGATTATTTAATGTGTATGTACTGTGACTTTGTGTGTTTTTTGTTTCTTTGGAGATTGTTTTTTAGGTTTAAAAAGTGGAAACTGGAAACTAGCACCCAAAACAGTGAAGACAGTGTTATATAAGGGATATAGTTCAGGTGAGAATTAATGTTGGTGCCAGTGATGCAGCAGGTATATAGTGTTGATTCTGTTGGGAACCTTTTGTCTGGACATAAGAAAAAAAAAAAAAACACAACATGCCAATACATCTAAAATAGAGTTTGACACAATATGTGGTCATGTGTGTTTGTTGTAATGTTGCAATTAGGGTTGCAAATTTGTCCAGTTTCCTCAGATCAGATCGGAGCCCTAAAAATCAGTTAATTTATTCATCATTATAAATCAATTTTTATGTTTTTCTTGTTTTTTCCCCTCATTTCTTCTAATTTTAAGTTTAAATTTAAGTTTTCTTATTCAAAAAAGGGCTCTGCCCAATAAAACAATGTCAAATGAGGCCCAATTACTGCCATTTTTAGATTTTTTTAATTAGAATCAGTTAAATTCTTGATTAATCATTAACATCCTAAATTGGAATTATGCTTAATCTCTAATTTCATTGAGGTTAAGCATTTTTGTTGTGTGACAGATTATTTTTTCTGTCTGGATTATTGAGTATATAATTTAGCAGGGATGAAACTGACAGATTTTGCTCAAATTACTTCTCAACTGAAGTGAGTCAGCACAAAAACATATTGCCCCTCTGCCCTGTAGTGCTATGTATCCATCTAGATTGTTTTTGGTGTGAGTTGCCAAGTTTTGGAGATCGGCCATAAAAAAGTCTGCCTTCTCTTGAATGCAATAGACCTAGATGGCAAAAGCCACATTTTGAAAAACTCAACAACAATGTTTTTTTTAGAGACAACGTAGATCCAACATGAAACTGCTCACAACAAGGTGTGTGGATTATCTTGAGTGACCGGGTCTTGACATCTGGAAAGAGACACCGGTGTAAAGTTTTTCAAATGTGTCTTTTTTTTGGCGTTTTGAGCACCACAAGCCGAGCGTCATCTAGGTCCATTATATTAGAGAGAAGTCAGACATCTCTATGGCTGATATCTGCAAAACTCTGCCACTGAAATTATCTGAATGGATAAATAGCATGACAGGTAAGAGGAAAAATATGTATTTTTGATTTGGGGTGAACTGTCCCTGTAACTGCCTGAAAAGTTGTGAAAAAGGTGTATTCGAATGTTTCTGTCATCAGATGAGCGTGTTGCTCAGTGCATCAGTCAGTGTCTTACTGTCTTTGCTGTGAACTGGGAAATGAACTCTGACAAATCTTGGCAGCAGACACTCAATACTCCACTGAGGACAAAAGCCGGAAGATCTACACAACATTCCAGTGGAAAAAAAACAAACTTTCATCTATATTTAGGTTTACTACGATGACAGAATGATGGAGTCACATTGTGGCTCACACCCTGAACAAGTCACACTGTCTGATCAGACAATAAGCCAAGTCTATTTACTCCATATTATAAAGATTAACATCAGTTACTGGCTTGTTTTTCTTCTGACAGCACATGGAACAGGATAGTGTGGAAATAAAGGAACAAGAGGTGAATGTAATAAAGACCTGTCTGCACACAGTTCTGCAGGCATTATTTCCATTCTTCAAACAGAGCCTATCAAATCTCTTAAACTGCTTATCCCCATTGCTCACTTCAGCTTTTTTATCTCAGCCACAGGAGCAGGGAGGCGTAGCCACACAGCCCTGCTACAGATTTCTGAATAACTAGCCACAGTTACCCCTGCGGATAAAGAAACACAAATAATGGAAATACTGTATGTCTTGACTTAACACATTAATTCACTTCCAAATTCAAATCCAAAATAAAAACTTAATTGTGAATGGTTTGCATTTGAAAGTTTTAGAGACTGTTTGTAAGTCAAATTCTGCACCAATATCTCTCAATTGAACAAAACCCCCCCCGAAAGAAAAAGTGTCAGTGAAGTGACTTACCTGCCGATTTTTGAACAAAGTTCGGAGTCTGCAGCCACGGCCGCACGCTTGAAGCTGCCGCTGGGACAACCGCGGTCCACCAGAGAGGCGATGCACAGACAGACGAGAGCAACAGCGCTAATTAAACCCGCCAAGACGAAGCAGCACACCAGCCAGGGCTTGTATTTGGCCATCCTTAAACTTGGTGTGAAGGAAACTTTGTGTTGGAGTAACTGTTGCTGCTGCCGCTCAGTGCGCACACACGCTCAGTGAACAGAGCCTTATTAATCCCACCTCAGCCCTCCCCTCCATCCACTGGCTTCTGAGCTGCTGGAGTGAGTCTAAAAAGCTGAAATGTCTTACATAAGTACCCCAGCTGTCCTTTAAAAAAAAAAAAAATCAATCAATTGTTTTAAAGAGAATAGGGGGTTTTATGCTTTACAGAAGCACTTCCCTGGAAATCAAACGGATGTGATTGTCCCGCAGCTCCAACATTTCCCACTATTCTGACCCGTGACAGTGTGAGGAAAAACGGCCCACCCATTTGGACCATTTTACTGGCGGTGACCTCTGTGCCAGTGACACAGGGGAGACCAGAGTCTTTAAACTAAGGTCATGCGCTGAAATCTGCCAAACAGGGGCCACATAAGGCTGCTATGTGTCAAAGTTTGGCTATTAAGTACTGTATCTGTATTTTAATTGTGTTATTTTAACTGTTCAGTGGCTTCTAGCTGTTGAATACAGTGCCTAGAAACCTTAAAATCACCCATTTTGACTGATATCAATATTGAGTACCACAAGCTGAATCTAGTTCTATTATATTCAAGAGAAGACAGACATCTCTATGGCCAATATCTACAGAACTCGGCAACCCACACTAAAAATATCCAGATGGATAATTAGCTCTGCAGGCAAGGGGAAAATGTACTCTAAATGTGTTGCATTTCTGTTATATGTGCCATTCCTAAACTTAACCCCCGGGGTTATAGGCCATACTTATTAAAATCACTTTTGTGTGTGTGTGTGACTAGACCAAACAGCTTAATTTTTTTGTGTGTGTGCATTCATGACTGCATGCTGAAGGACCTCTATGATTTAGAATTTTTGAAAAACCTTGTAAAAACTTTGTTATGACTTTTATGTCTTTATCGTTTTTATAGCCACGGCCATTATGTTTTCAGGTCATCTCATTCTTCCGAACGCAATATTTGCGGAAATTTCTTCAAACTTGACAAAAAAGGACTTGGACTCAAAAATGAACTGATTAAATTTTGGGGGTGAAAGGTCAAGGTCTTGTGAGCTCACTAAACATTTTTGGGCACAACTGAGGAATTCAAATGCTAATTATGACAAAATTACACACAAATATCTAATAGGATAACATGATGAGGTGATGAAATTTTATACCCAAAGGTCAACTTCACTGTGACATGATAATGTTCAGCTCTTTATCAGTCCTCTGTACTCCTCTACAAGAATTAAGTGAAGACAGCATGTTTCTCACAGGAAATTATTCACTGGAATCACACACGTATACTGGTAACTTTCATTTTGCCAAAAAAAAAAAAAAAAAAAAAAAAAAAATACACTTAATACCTTTTATTCAATTCCTTCTAAGTTAGAGGTCAATATAGTGATAAGCTCCTTCAAAGTCTTCACTTCAAAGATTGTGAAGGACCCCTGTGGGGGTCATGTTAATGTTGGGGAACTTTGCAAATATCCACTGGTTGCATCTGCCAGTTGTGGTGGCATTGCAGTAGGTGCTTCACCATCTGTTGCCTGGCAGGGGTCTGCACTCCTCTAGTCTTACATCTTTGATCACATTTTGATTTTTTTTTCTTTTTTTAAAGGTTTTATTTAGATTTCTCATTATACACAATAAACACTTTCTACAGTAACAAAACAAAGATGCACAATCTCAATGACAAAACAGAACAAAAGTCGAAAATAAAACAGAAGACAGCTCAATCACATATTGAATTTAGACTTTTTACCTTTGTGCACACCATTATATACTGACTGCTGTGCTGAATAAAACCAGGTAAATTGTTGTGATCTTCTGAAAAAGCAGGAAGCGTCTTCAGCTCTTTGGACCTGTCACTGCACTAAACAAAGGTGCTCCTACTATTTAACTGGTAAAGCTGCTTGTTTTCTAACCATTCTCTGATATGTCAGATAATGCTAATCTATTGTTATAATGAGAGAACATAGCCGTGGGACTGTCAGGATGTGAGAAACTGTGAAAATGCTATTAAACAGTACAGTACAGTACAGTTGTTCTCTGTCCAACTATGTCCGACAAGTTTAGGTTATTTATTATGATTTGTTATGCAAAAATTTGAGAACTAAACTACAATACCACTCAGATCCAGCACTGCTCTGACTGTTTCCAACTCTTAACAAGTTCCATCTCTGCTTTCTCACATTACAAAACAATTAAAAATCCAGCAATCTGGACTTAACAAGCTGAGGCCACAGAGCTCTGCTGAGGGATATACTGTGCTCAAAATAATCTTGGTAGATAAACTCATAGAGATTCCTAATTAAAGGCATCAGAGCTACAACGCAGCATTTTGGGTACAAATGAAAGATGATATGGATGTGATGTAAGTGAAGTGTGGAGAAAAAAAAAAGTCCAGGAGCAGTAAAACAAAATGCACCTGTGCCTTTTGTGCCCCTTAGTAAAAATATAAACATCTTAGATTAAAATACAACTTGACAGTTTAATATTTCTTTGTCATGGGTGACTATATTTTCCAAAAGACCTATGTTTCATTGCCAGTTTGATGTGGTCCTGATTGTTTCACTATAGAATTACAAATAATTGTTTGCAGAATTTGACTTAATATCACAGGACAAATACTCACCCATCTTATGTTAGACCTTAAAACCCATGTTTCAGGGGCTTACATGACAATTCAGTAACAATAAAGACCTTTTAATTGTCTAAAAAGAGAGGATTTTATTATCTTTTTGTTGCTTCTCCAAAGAGCACTCAAACAAACTCAGTGAGTCCATGAATCACTCCTACCAAAACCTTTTTTGTCTTATCACTCATCTGTTGAAGAGTGAGCTTTGGAAGCAAAATGACTGGAGAGGTTCAAACCTCATATTTCCTGTCTGTCTGTGGGTTTTACAAATATTTAGCTGTCAAAATGTATTAAAACGAGCTGCTGACTTTAACAAGGCATCATTGAATTATT